>JBBDGP010001911.1:2445000-3928529 GCA_037952835.1 Lithobates septentrionalis | reverse complement strand
GAGAAACTTGTGCTGACTTCTTCCATCCTCTGCCCACTACATTGTCTCCATCCTCCCCGGGAACACACCTGCTTCCCTCTCCTACTTCCCTTCTGAAGGTGGCATCCTCCTGAACTCTGCTGTGGTCCTCCTCCCACCTCCAGCCTCTCATTACCTTACAGCTACCCCCCTCCCCCCAGCCCGGCACCCCCATACTTCCATGCACACATCCCACCTCCTCTGCCTGCAAGTCAGCCTGGCTCCAAGTCACGTGTCAGTGCCCGAGGCAGACACCGAGGGAGAAGCTGCTCTTTCCTATTCACACCGCCATACTGTAATTTTATTCCTAAACAAAAAAAAAATCTCATTTTTAATTCCAACATTTTACTCCCCACTCTGGTGAGTACCTTCTGGGTGACAATTCTTGTCTTTTTTTATTTTTTGTCTTTTTTTGTTTTTTTTTTGTTTTGTTTTTATTTTTTTTTAATCTCTTGTTATTATTTTGAACTTGTTTAAAGATGGGAGCTGGGGCATGCTGCTTTTTAATCCTGAGTGCAAGTTTTTGTAGCAGGCTGCTGGGGGCTAGACAGAGAGGTGCTGCTGCTGGATCTACAGGCTGCTGCTGGGAGATCCCCACAGCTCAGGATGTGCAACTGGTTCTCCTTGGCAGTGTAAAGTAAATGTTATTGTTTCTTTTTTTTTTTTTCTTACCCTCATAAAAATGAATAATATTTTTATTCCTTCTAAAGCATGTTTGGTAACTCTTGCTTCCTTTTTGGTCTTTTTTTTTTTTGGTCTCTATGGTCTGCGAGAGTTAATGTTCTTTTTCTTTTCTTGAAATCTGGCAAAAGCACCTTTTTTCTTTTTAGTTTTGTTTTTTCTTTTTTTTTCTTCTTCTTGCTTCCTGTAAATTTCTATTAACCCTTTTATAAGGTGAAAACTTTTTTTTTTTATTCCAGTGTGATCATATATATAGATTTTTTTTTTAAATCCCCCCAACCCCTTCACCTATTCAAATGCCATTGACTTTTGTGCCTATTTGATGTGTCCTTTCTTGCAATGATATGGGGTCACAAAAAAAAAACAAAAAAAGATGATGTATTTCTATCTGCTCTGTACACATATTAACATTTCCAATTGATGGCAGTGGAAGGTGTTTTTTTTTTTTCTTTCTGGAAAATGAAGTGCGCTTTGGTTTCCTTGTCAACAGAAGATGAAGTGAACGTCTGAGAGGCTCACAGTGCAGGTACTTCATCTCTTGAAGGCGTTTCCACTGTTTGCAATCACGAGAACAGCAACTACACTTCCTATTGCCTTTTACTGTATATGTCTATAAGATACTCAGTAAGTGTCACTGTTATTACTTACGAATGCTTTAATGCATCACTTTGTAACTTGGTTGTACTATTTGCTTGCAAGGAAATCAACCTTTCTGCAAGCCGAGGCTTTCAAAGAAGTTTTGTCGTTGATCGAGTGCTTATTGTCATTGTCTAGGCAAAGGATCGATACCTAGGCAAGCTTAACCACTGCCTGCATGATGCCCAAGTCATTGATTATTAGTTCTCTTACACACTAGAGTATTGATTTACTAAAAGATGTCATAAAGGCTGTATGCATTTCAGTTTTTAAAAGTGATGTGACTGATTGTGGTTTTGAATGGCTCAATGTTACAGCATATCTGTCAATTATAATGATAGATCATGATATTGGAGGGCAGACAAAACCTATGCTGCTAGAGGTTTTACTTCTTAACCAATGCTGGCTTTTTAATATACTGTATGCCAGGAGAAAGCTGCTTAATTTAGGAGCCAGGGGTGCTGCTAGACCCTCCAGGGCAAGTGCCCCAGGTCCTCTACTAAGTCCCTCAGGTCTTCTTTGAGATATGAAGATCATATATTCTATGCATTATAGAGTCTTGCAGCAATGTAAAATGTATCTACTTTTCAATCCATTTATTATTTAATTTGTCTTCATAATGTGACATTACGGTTTTTAGACCAGTTCATTATATTAGTCTCATATTTGATCCAACGTGGTTATCATGGTTTCCCAGAAGCCCCTCAACATATTAATCTATGAGCCCAGAGGTACCCCAGTTCTGTTAGGACCCTAGAAACGCTCCTGTTTGGAGCCTTTGGAGAGTGTAAGTAATTATTCAAGTTGGCTGCACCCACACTGAAATTTCCAGTAGTTCATATTGATGCTGCATGTGGAAAAAAATGTAACCTTGCTGGCAGGTTCTCTTTAAGAATGCCATGATAATGATGATTGATAGGAAACATCTAGCATCCTAAAAATGTTCTGCTTTACAAATGTGTAGTCCAGCCATTCTCAACCATGGTTCCTCCAGGGGCTGCTAGGGGTTCCATGAGTTGTGGCTGATTAACATTCCAATAGATAGTGGCTGCAACATTTTGGAGCCACTGCCACTTAACAGAGCCAACATCATGAAACCAGAGACCATTTTAGTTTTCTGTAAGGGTGGAAATTCTTGCAACTGACCACCAATGTCCATTTCCCACTGACTTCTAAAGAATTGGTTTTAGCAGGAGTTCCCTGAGACCTGAAAATGATGTTAAAGGTTCCTCTGGGCTAAAAAGTTTGAGAAAGGCTGGTGTAGACCCTTGAACAAAATGGTGCTCAGAAGGAAACTTTTCTTCTATGTGCGCTTGTCAGTTATTCTGAGCATTGGCTGTCTTGCTGCAATAAATGACAGATCAGCCAGTAAAGCAACACCCATGCAAGCTTATATTTTCACATACAAGTATCCAATTGGTTTAAGTGGGAGTTAAAAAAAAATCCTTAACCTGATTGGCTGCTTGAAGGCACTGCAAGTTTTCAGTATTGGCGTAAAACCTATGCTCTTTAATAAGTCATGCACATGTGACCTGCCCAATTATGATGATGACTACACAGCCCTGCTGTTTGCTGGTAGTGTTGTTTAATAGTGTCAGTTCTGAAAAGGTCAAAAGACATCTCTAGAGTTATGTGAACTGCAGCCTGTGTTCAATGCATCTCAGACAGCTTTGCTTGGATTGTTCTGGATGAACGGTTTATAAATCCTTGTCAAATGTTGGAATGTGATTGAAAAGATTATATACGTAACTGCTTTTGTTTGCATCATATGTATTGTGTGATCATTATTATGTTGCTTTTACTAATAACATTCTAGAGTCATGATATATGAATTACTGCTTGTCAGAGATTGCTGTAATAATGCTGGACACTATGTTGATTAGCAGCTCCAGAATTTTTTTTATTTTTTTTATGTGAATGGGATGAATAACACATAAATGTAAGCGGAACTCTGTTGTTATGCTAAGGCTGACTGTGTACTTCATCTTTAGCTGGGAATGTTGTTGCCCCCAAGCGTTTTCAGGCAGGGATACTGATGCTGTCATTTAAAAGGCTAAAATATGATGAGCAGGAAATAGCACAAGACATATTACACACAGTGCTTGTCTTTTTAGAAATGGGTTTACGATCGGTGTACAATGTTGCAGTGCAGAGTATTAATAATAATGTGTGGAGTCTATCCTGTACATTGCTCTAATGCTTTGTTGTATTATTTATCTCCAAGGCAATTGTCTAGTTATGTTGGAAGCATGTATAATTATTTGTATGTTTTCTATGACTGGATAGACATATTTAAATATGTACACACAGTATATATATTTATTATACTGTATATAAATACTGCATTTATATCTATATATAGCTATATATAGATATATAGCTATATATCTATATATACGCATACACTGTATATATATCTCAACTCACAATCCCATTTACTTTACAAGAAGAGACACATTATCTAGCCTCACATGCAATAATCATAAAATCATATTAAAATAATTTTTTTAAATTTACTAAAGGATTGTGAGAACCATCGTTTTATTTACCTTGAATTTAAAGTGAATCTGCAACAAGTAAAGTAAGTCACAAGGAAATAATAGTGTTGCCAAGTACACATTGGTTTAGCTTTTTAAATTTCAACCTGCCAAGGATCGAAGGTTCTGCCTTTAGTATTAAGTAATATATTATTTATACATGGATCCTGAAAGCTTAATCAGCAACTGGCTTTATATATTTTTATTGAATACTGCAGATGCAAGATTCTCCCCGCCATAATTCCTAGCTGCGTTCATGTCCATCTGTCCATCATCCCTCATAATTGTCACAGCCGGTGTAAGCTCAGGAACTCATGTACATATGTCCTACCAATAGAGTCCAAGAAAGAGAGAAAATATAGTAGATGGTTTGACGTCTTCAGCTTCTACCAAAAAATGATATCTGAGTTGTGGTTGAGGACAAAGTATCCAACTCAAGGTTCTTGATTGTCACATCTACATTAAGGATATGAAGTCAAATCCTGACTATGATGGACCTTTGTACCTGCAATTATTCTTGAATTATGCTCAGAACTGTAATAAAACATAATCAAAAAGAAAACAGATCTCTCACTTTTGTGTGGATTGTCCCTTTAAGTGGAACATTGGGACTTTTGTTTGTTCTGTTTGAGGGTCCCATTCCCACCAGGTACGTTTGGCTGTCCTGGGCATCCTTGTCCAGAGCAGTCCCAATATATGGACAAGGAAAATAACCTTATGTCCTTTTTGTTGCCTTATGACATTTTTATTTAGTGATATCAATGTGCTGCGGTGGTGTGTGCAGAAAAAAAAATAGGCTGTGCAGTAACTTTTTTCACAGCAACATGTTGCCTCGCACTACGCAACGTGCTGCTGTGAATAAATATGAATAGAATGTCATTTTGTGACATTCCAATAAAGTTGTAAAAAAACAGTGCAGTGCTTTGTATTCAGTGCATGGGCACTGTGTTCTCCAAAGCGCACACCAGGGTCAGGAGCTCACAAAAGTGTTCTGGTGCAGGACCCTACAGATATACTGGATATATAAAAGGGCTTCAGCCTGTTTGATTTTTGTATTACATATACAGTATGTAGACAATTTTTTTTTTTTCTGCTGATGCCTTTTAGCAGAACAGGAAATGAGCAGATGCTAATAGAGTCATTAGCTTATCTCAACTTTCTGTACTGGGAATGCAACAAAAAGCAAGGGAAAATCACCCAACCGGGATGCAGAAAACAATAAAAATGAAACAGAGGTTCTACTCTAACTAAAGCAAAAAGTTTCAGTTTATCTTTGCTGTTTGGATTGAATATCGGTTGATAAACTACTATTGAATCAGCCACTGTTTTTTTCTATGTTTACTTAATTCTTTGGCTTACCTTCTTAGATATTAATTTACTACTGTAATAGTAGCATCTTTTTTGGAAAACTGTCTGTTACATAGTTACATAGTTTGGTTAAAAAAAGACACAGGTCCATCTAGCTCAAAATATAAAAGGGAATAAAAAATCATACAATCCTATATACACAATCCTATACCCAAAGTTGATCCAGAGGAAGGCAAAGAAAACCCAGCAAAGCATGAAACAATTTGCTCCAGCAGGGGAAAAAATTCCATTCTGATCCCCCAAGAGGCAATCGGATATTCCCTGTCTCAATTTTACCTGTTAGTATCCAGTTAAATTATGTACATTTAGGAAAGAATCCAAGCCTTTTTAAAGCAATCTACTGAGCTGGCCAGGACCACCTCTTGAGGGAGTCTATTCCACATTTTCACAGCTCGTACTATGAAGAAACCTTTCCGTATTTGAAGATGAAATCTCTTTTACTCCAGATGTAAAGAGTGCCCCCTTGTCCTCTGTGATGACCTTAAAGTGAATAACTCAACACCAAGTTCATGGACCACTTATGTATTTATACATGTTGATCATATCCCTCCTTAATCTCCTCTTCTCAAAAGAGATTATTCCCTCATCCATACAAGTTACTATTATTGTATTCATTATTACTGTATTGTATTCAGACAGCAGGTACTCCTCCTTTGTCAGAATACGCTGAACATTTGGGTGCAGCATCGATTGAGGGAACATTTTCCAACAAGCCAGCTCGAGAGAGAATGGGAACAGTCATAGATAGATTGAAATTCGGCTGCTCCCTGTTCAACTGGCTGAATTTTGATCCATCTATGGCCAGCTTTAGTATTTCCATGAATGAAAAATAAACCTGTTATTGTAAGTTCCTTAAGTTTAACATGTGGTATATATCAGGAATTGATAGCTTTACAATGTAGGTTGTTTAAAAGCATCCAGTCATAGACTGGACACATACCTGTGTATCCATCTCAGCCTACATTGGACATCTGATGTTTGATCTTCAAATCTTAAAGCGGAGTTCCACCCAAAAGTGCATGCGCAGTAGGGAACCTGCTGTGAAGTCGAAAGGCTTCACTACCGGGTTCCTTTACCAGGAATGGCAGCAGCAGCACCCAGGAGTCGATCCAAAGATCGACTGGGTTACCCTGGAGAGGTAAGTGCCCTAATATTAAAAGTCAGCAGCTACAGTATTTGTAGCTGCTGACTTTTGATTTTTTTTCACCCAGGCTGGACCTCCTCTTTAATAGTGCCAGCTTTTCAACCACATAGAACTGGATCTCTTGCGGGGTGCCCCTGGTCCTGAAGCTATGACCAACGACTATAATACTGATGCTGTATCATCCGGGGCAGACTGGGGTAGGGTGCATTTGTCCTCCAGGCAGGTGCCTACATCATACCTCCCAACTTTTTGAGATGGGAATGAGGGACACCTAGTAACAAAAGTATGCAGGCATAAGACACACACCCTGGCACACCCCCTTAAAGGAGAATGATACAAAAAATGATTAGTTAAACCCACTTTTTTACTACTACTATTCCTTTATATTGGCTTTTGAAATTTACAAATGCAGCAATTTAGAAATTGGATGAAAGGTTTAGCACTGGGAAACCCTTTTTGAAAGATAAGAAGGGAATTTTATATACAACTATATAGATCAGACCAAAATGAGGGACAAATGAGGAGGAAAGAGGGACAAAGGGACTTTGTTCCAAATCAGGGACAGTCCCTTGAAATCAGGGACAGTTGAGAGCTATGGTCTACACTGTGGCTGCTGCAGGCTTCAGCCCTGATGTCTGTCAGCTGCTGTGGTTGTGTCCCACAAACAGAAGACAGCTTTCTAGAAAGAAGTGCCAGATGCGAGAGGACCCCCTTCTAGGTTCAGGAAGTGATCTCCTAAACCTTGTAGCACTTTTAACTTTTCAGGAGCTAAATGCGCCTGCTAAGGAAAGTGGAGCACAGCTCAAGAGGAAAGCCAAGTCCTTCATATACACTCGGAATGCAAGTCTAGCTAAAAAAAAACATACATGATGATTTTGATGGGGTAGAGTCCAATATTAAAATGTATCATTATAGTGAATAGGCATGCACACAGAGTGTGCGAGGTGTGCCTGGGCCCCACCTTTATCACCTCGTGTGGTGCAGATTCCCCCTGTTTAGACCCCTGATGTTTCACCTAAAAAAATAGTAAAAAAATTAAATTGTAAAAAATAATAAAAAACTAAAATAATTAAAATAAAAATGACTGACACAGTCCACTGCCCTACTAACACCAATCTTTGCTCTACTGAGAATGTCCATTGCTCTACTGACACTGTCAGTGTACAGTAAATACACATGCACACACATGCATATGTGTTTGAGCTTTGGGGTACACACCCTAATGCAATAGGCTGTGCACACCTATGTTATAGTGTATTTATTACCAATAAGGGCTTTATGTTTCCTATACCACACCACATTATTCTGTACTCTGCAATGTACATTCCCTATGTCACATCACCTGATTTTGTAAGCTGTGCTTTATATACCTATTCCACTCTATAATGTTGGGTACGCTGTGCTGCACAATGCTTCCCACACTGTCTTTTTCTGTAATCCGCACTGTATGATTCCTGTTCCACATCTCATCCTTCTGTAATCCGCACTATAAATTCCCTATTCCACATTACCTCATTCTGTATCCTGTACTGTTCCCTGTTCTGTGCTGCCTGATTCTGTACTCTGTATTCCCTATTCCACATCACCTCATTGTGTATACTGTGCTATACATTTCTTATTCCACAACACCAATGCCGAACAGAACCTAGAACAGCATTTTCTTGTAGAAAGGCAAGAATTAAACCCTTCTATCGATCCCTATTTATCCATCCCAGCACTTTTTTTGGTAATTTGCAGTGACTTAACTACAAATCTGTCATCCATTTGAAACATTTAAAAATAAAAATGATGTCTATTTTGGAGGAAAAGGGCCAGATAAATGTACAAAATGCATAGAGGACCTCAGCTATGATAAAAGATTAACTAAACTCAATTTAATATCTCGATCTTCCAGGGAAGAGCAACTAAAGTGAATCTATCATTAGAAAAATATGGGGACTGCCATAGATGATCTATCCTTTGCAAATCCTAGTTCCCTGCCTACTTCAGCATCAGCACTTTCTGAGTCACTGACCCTGAACAAACACAGAGAAAGGAATTCTGACACTTACTTTCAGCATACTTGTTCCAGTTCTATGTTTTAAAAGTATTGAACCTATTCAAGCCAAGCCACTAGCTTTTTGAAAAGAAGGTCACCAATGGTCACTCATCTCTATGGGGTTAAGGTCTGAGCTCTGACTACATAATGTTTCTTTTTATGACAGAGACATTTTAAGGGAGAATATTGATTACCATACCATACCATATACATTATATACATGTATGTAAATAGGTTCCTGCACTACATTGAGCTGATTTTCATGTGACTTGAGTGCCATCGACCGCATTGTAAATTTTCAAATGTCGCAAGAAAGTCGCATCTTAATGTTATCAATCAAAGACAAAGTCAACAGCCAAAGTCGCATCCAAGTCGCACCCATCCAAAGTTGCTGAAAATCACAATGAAAAGTGGCAATGTAGATCGCATTACTTTGGAGTCACACAAGTGTGAATGGAGCCTACGGAAATGTTTGGATTGTGTTTAGGAAGATATGTTTTCCCTCTTGGGGCAAATTGAATCAGTTGCATTCTAAGAGAATGAAACTTTTTTTTATTTTTATTGGATGCCACTATAAGTGGGTAACAAAGTTACCTGCTATTACTTTATCTGTACGGACCTCTAATTCAGTAAAAACTTGACTTAAGGGCTAGCTCCTGCCCCTGCCATCCCCATATCCAATGAAAGAGCCTTTATTGGCCACTAGTAAACTTTACTTGACAGGTAGTTTGTAAGGGGGTAGGCGGGTAGCACTCCCTCCATGTTTCCTGCCTTGTTGGGCACCAAGTGTGGGTCACATGGCAGGCCTACCCTGGGGTGGGTTCTTCTGGCCTATGCTGGGCACTTTGAACAGGATCACATGCCTTGCACATGAGGTAACTTTACTTGTACTGTGCACCTTTACACTTGAGCAATAAACTATCCTCCAGTTAACTTCCTCGTCTCTATGTCAATATACAGTGGGGACGGAAAGTATTCAGACCCCCTTAAATTTTTCACTCTTTGTTATATTGCAGCCATTTGCTAAAATCATTTAAGTTAATTTTTTTTTCCTCATTAATGTACACACAGCACCCCATATTGACAGAAAAACACAGAATTGTTGACATTTTTGCAGATTTATTAAAAAAGAAAAACTGAAATATCACATGGTCCTAAGTATTCAGACCCTTTGCTCAGTATTTAGTAGAAGCACCCTTTTGATCTAATACAGCCATGAGTTTTTTTGGGAAAGATGCAACAAGTTTTTCACACCTGGATTTGGGGATCCTCTGCCATTCATCCTTGCAGATCCTCTCCAGTTCTGTCAGGTTGGATGGTAAACATTGGTGGACAGCCATTTTTAGGTCTCTCCAGAGATGCTCAATTGGGTTTAAGTCAGGGCTCTGGCTGGGCCATTTAAGAACAGTCACGGAGTTGTTGTGAAGCCACTCCTTCATTATTTTAGCTGTGTGCTTAGGGTCATTGTCTTGTTGGAAGGTAAACCTTTGGCCCAGTCTGAGGTCATGAGCACTCTGGAGAAGGTTTTCATCCAGGATATCCCTGTACTTGGCCGCATTCATCTTTCCCTCGATTGCAACCAGTCGTCCTGTCCCTGCAGCTGAAAAACACCACCACAGCATGATGCTGCCACCACCATGCTTCACTGTTGGGACTATATTGGACAGGTGATGAGCAGTGTCTGGTTTTCTCCACACATACTGCTTAGAATTAAGGCCAAAAAGTTCTATCTTGGTCTCATAAGACCAAAGAATTTTTCTCACCATCTTGGAGTCATTCAGGTGTTTTTTTTAGCAAACTCCATGCGGGCTTTCATGTGTCTTGCACTGAGGAGAGGCTTCCGACGGGCCAATCTGCCATAAAGCCCCGACTGGTGGAGGGCTGCAGTGATGGTTGACTTTCTATAACTTTCTCCCATCTCCCAACTGCTTCTCTGGAGCTCAGCCACAGTGATCTTTGGGTTCTTCTTTACCTCTCTCACCAAGGCTCTTCTCCCCCGATAGCTCTGTTTGGCTGGACGGCCAGCTCTAGGACTGGTTCTGGTCGTCCCAAATGTCTTCCGTTTAAGGATTATGGAGGCCACTGTGCTCTTAGGAACCTTAAGTGCAGCAGAAATTTTTCGTAACCTTGGCCAGATCTGTGCCTTGCCACAATTCTGTCTCTGAGCTCTTCAGGCAGTTCCTTTGACCTCATGATTCTCATTTGCACTGTGAGCTGTAAGGTCTTATATAAACAGGTGTGTGGCTTTCCTAATCAAGTCCAATCAGTATAATTAAACACAGCTGGACTCAAATGAAGGCGTAGAACCATCTCAAGGATGATCAGAAGAAATTGACAGCACCTGAGTTAAATATATGAGTGTCACAGCAAAGGGTCTGAGTACTTAGGACCATGTGATATTTCAGTTTTTCTTTTTTAATAAACCTGCAAAAATGTCAACAATTCTGTGTTTTTCTGTCAATATGGGGTGCTGTGTGTATATTAATGAGGAAAAAAATTGAACTTAAATGATTTTAGCAAATGGCTGCAATATAACAAAGAGTGAAAAATGTAAGGGGGTCTGAATACTTTCTGTCCCCACTGTACACTGTGCTGTCTCTGTTGCACTTTAGAGGGACAAGCTGAGCCTATGCCCTCTCGACCTGTTCAGCATATTTCCTTACCTCAATACCAGTAATGGAATGGGGTCCCGCCGAGCACCTAATGCAGACTCCATACGTGCTCTGCAATAACTCTTTCTTTTCCGTACTTGTGCACAGGCCGAGAACCTCTGCAGTGCGAATCTGCTCCCGTTGCTAAGGGAGATGGACTTCTCACGGAAAGAATGTGAACAACAACTCCCTCACTACAAGAGGTTGCCCTATCTGTCACAGGCACATGCTTTACGACAGGCTGCTTAGTAAACCTCCATTACCCTTAGTACCTGTTGCCCTACTCCGCACCATTACTCTTGCTTCGCTGTCTTCATAACCAAATATGCTTTCTGACCCAGGCTGGAAACTACATGTGTGTGCTGGTTACTTGCATTACACCTCTTTAATAACTTCAGACCGGGCAAGGTAAGTTCCAAAAGCTTTACTGAAAAACCTGGTATTTTCAGATATCAACAGTAACAGTCAATCCCCTATCTTCCCTAATCCCTAACTCAGGCTTGAGGTGGCCCCAGCATGCCTGCACATGATGAGAGTCATGGCAGAGTCCATAGTGGCATATCTCCAAAACTGGTGTCTTTAAGCATCAGTCTATTGAAGGTCCCAATAGTAATAAAGCTTTGGGTGACCCAGTATTTAAAGTTTGCATTCATAGCTCTGTGAGTGCTTGCTGCTTCTCTTTGAAATAAGAAATATCAATTACTTTTTTTTTTTTTAATAAGGAATGCATTTGTTTTTTTAGTTGTATTGTTGTGCATACCATCCATTATTAAGTATACTTATAACAAAAGGTCACCTGAGGTGTCCTTTTGTAGTCTGATATAGGTGATGGACTGTTCTCCAACACACTGTTCTTAGAAAGAAGTGACTCATTCTGAGTTGCTAGTTTTATGAGAGTGAAAGCATTTCTATTGTTGAATCAGAATAGGCTGAGAACTTATTAGATAATTATATGAAAAATGTTTGAAAGAAAATCTGAAAAATAAAGATATACATTGTAAACCAACTTATCTACTTCTGAACGTGATTTTAAATTACATATTGGCATTGCCAATATTAAATGTTTAAAAGCATTTATTCATGAATTTCCATACTGGGGGAAAGACGCTAAAAACCTAGTCCATATCTGACCCCTGGCTACGTACTAGAAATGGGGAAACCTTAAAAATAATGTGCTTTCACCTGAGTTGGTATGCTCTAGTATACGTATGTCCTGGAAGAACAGGCAGTGGTCATTTTCAGCAGAGGTTGGTACACTTATCATAGCCAGGGAAGAAACACCCCAGAGGACCCTTTCAGAATTAAAGTTATTGTAAAGTCTTGTTTTTTTTCTCTAAAAATAACAGATATGTTATACTTATCTGCTCTGTGTAGTGGTTTTGCACAGAGCGGCCTGGATCCTCCTCTTCTTGGGTCCCTCTTCGGCTCTCCTGGCCCCTCCCTCCTGTCGAGTGCCCCATAGCAAGCAGCTTGCTATGGGGACACCTGAGCCAAGTCACAGTTCCCCGTGTCCATTCAGACACGGAGCCCTGATTCGTCCCCGTCCCCTCTCTCTCCTAATTGGCTAACTGACTTTGATTGACAACAGCGGGAGTCAATGGCACTGCTGCTGTGTCTCAGCCAATCAGGAGGAGAGTCCCGAACTGAGAAACTCGTGGACATCACTGGAGAGAGATGAGGCTCGGGTAAGTATTAGGGGATGCGGGGATGGCTGCTGCACACAGAAGGTTTGTTATCTTAATGCATAGAATGCAATAAGATAACAAACCTTCTGTCTTTACAACCGCTTTAAAATGGAGCTCCAGGCAACCAGCTAAATCATACCTACATGTTTGTTGTTTTCCAAGCCAAAAAAGATTTGTAAGTTTGTTCAGGCACTCTTGTAATACACACATCCCAGATAGTAAGTAAAGCCATCCATAAACGGATCAAAAATAGGCTGATTCAACAGGAACTGGACAAATTTCAATCTGTCTATGGTAAGGCTGGTTGTACTAAAGTCGATCCATCGATTGGCTTCAGTGCAACCAGCCTGACAGGTTTTTTTCATCTGCGGCTATAGCTGCCAGCAGTGATCATTGTATTGTGTCAGTGGCGAAAACTACCCAAGCTCCCCACTGGCAGAACACAAAAGTGCTGTACCAGGGATATCTCCATCAATGCTGACTGTGTTGATGGGAGAATCAAGCAATTTTCATTCCTTCAACCTGTAGTTTGAAGGAAAGAAAATTGCATAATGTATGTTCTGCCTAATATCACTCTGCTACCTTCTGATTATTAATATTACTTTCTGGGTCACCTACATTTTCACTAGACACAGGTGATAATTCTTCTTCACTATTCAATGATGAGGCAGGAGGTGGAAAGTTCACATAGGAAGCAGAATTGCTGAACCTGAAAGATGAAAGGCTTATTTGTGAACTATGTGTGCCATCTGTCTGGCTGTACACTGTGGAATGGGTGTGTAAATCACAAGAAAGGCTGTACAGAAATAAAATCTATTATCAGGTAAACCAGTAAAATTTCTGCAGTATAAATATTTCAACAATCAAAAATAGCAATTTTGCTTTAAAAAAGTCAGAGAGAGAAAAAGAGAATGCAAGGACGTGTTGGAGGGGTTTGGAAGAACTAGTGGTGAGATGAGGGTAACCTCTACCTACCAGTGGATGTCCTGATGGACAGGTTAATAGATTGTAGGTAGAAGGAAATCACCCTTTTTATATTAGCAACCACTTAGCTCATAGAAGTTCATTATTGTGAGCTGAGGAACGATGGCCAAGTGGTAGACTTAGTGGTGATGATAGTCACTTAGCATTGTGTGAACTCCTGACTGACCAGGTCAGTAGAACAAGACAGATTAATATTGCCAGTTTGGGATCATTGTCTTGCTGGAATGTCCACCCTCGTTTCATCTTCATCATCCTGGTAGATGGCGGCAGATTTTTATCAAGAATGTCTTGGTACAGTAAGTGCATTACTTATTGTTTTCTTTGAAACAATTCTACCTGCTAATTCCAGGTCTTTCTGCAGCTCTCCACAAGTGGTCCATGGCTCTTGGACAACTCTTCTAATAATTCTTTTCACTCCTCTGTCAGAAATCTTGCAAGGAGCACCTGGTCGTGGCCAGATTATGGTGAAATTATGTTCTTTCTACTTTCCGGATTATGGCTCCAACAGTGCTCACTAGAACATTCAGAAGTTTAGAAATCCTTTTGTAACCAATGCCATCAGTATGTTTTGCAGCATTAAGGTTACAAAGGTCTTGAGAGAGCTCTTTGCTTTTACCTATCATAAGATGTTTCTTGTGAGACACCTTGGTAATGAGAGACCTTTTTATAGGTCATCAGTTGAGACTGAACCAGCTGATATTAATGTGCACTGACAAGGGGCAGGATTGCTTTCTAATTACTGATAGATTTTCTGCTGGTGTCTTGGCTTTCCATGCCTTGTTGCACCTCCCTTTCTTCATGTGTTCAATAATTTTCCCTGTGTCATTCCATTTTATTACACGTGGCTTAATTTCTGAACACATTTGTTTTGGTTTCTTTGTATGTATGGATTGGATGGGTTGTTACTGACATGTGGTGAACATTGTTCATGTCAATAGAAGCTTTAGAAATATATTTACCTAGAAAAATGGTGACGTGTTTAACACTTATTTTACTCAATGTATATAGTCAGATAGACATGGTTCTAACAACCATCATTTTCATAATACTTTCTGGGGCAAGGCATCTAAATGTGCCAATGGCAGCAGAATTAAAACAAGTGTTCTCAGTAATTCAGCAAGTCAACCCCCCCCCCCCCCTTTCCTTCTCTCAAATACAAGTCTTGTGTAAGGACAATTGGTGAAAGTGTGGATGCTTGGCTCTGCCAACAAAAAGCACTGGGGAGAAGGGAGAAGGGGAGGAAAAAGCATTTTCACAAAAAGCTATAATAACAATCAGACCCAAATTCTAACATGCAGGGGTACAGGATCGAAAATAGATCCAACATTTGTGAGTCTTCATTTGTACTTTGAAGTGTGAACTTGAATGTTAGGCAGCACGACTTAGATCATTTAGTGACCAGACACGTAATGCAGGTTGTGAATGGAAGAAAGATGACTACAAATGTATCATAGTTAGTTACAGACAGACTGTTAAACTAAGCCATCTCAGAAAGCCTGCTTATGCAGCATTGTGTTATGTGTATGCTTTTTACTTATTTGCTTTTTCATAGACTGTGGAGCTAGTCCTAAAAGGGTAATTGTATAAATAAGCCAGAACATTTGTTGCCTACATGGTTGTCAAAGAATAATGTATTATGAAATAATAATGTTTTATTTAAGTGCCAAACTCATAAAATATAACCCGGTCATTGCTAAAGCTGAAGTCATACTATCAAATGGAAAGCTAAAATCATGCTATTAAACTTACTGATGATACAATATTACAATGTAAGTTCAGTAGAAGGCATCATAAGGTGGCTCTGCGTATGTTTAGTTGGTCAACTTCCCCTAAAGCTTGAAGTGCTATCTTGTTGCAAGTCTAATCCACACAAATGCTGACTTTAGAAAGTTAGTACTTCCATAGTATTTTAGGAGCAATGATCGCGCTATGCAAAAAAAGGTATGCCAAGGCAACTTAAAGCAATAGTAAATCCAATTTTTTTTTTAATTTAACAATTTGACCAATTCTGGTCAATTTGGGCCAATTCTGACAATACCCACATACTGTATATGCAAAAATCAGTTTTTTTATTTTTCCTAGAAAATTACTTAGAACCCCAAAGGTTATATACTGTATTTATATAAGGTTATATATATTTGAAAGCAGAGACCATGGAGATTAAAATGGTGGTTGTTGCAATTTTTTTATTTCACACGATAGATGCAAAGCCATTTTTCAAAAGCACAATTTTTCGGCGTAGGGGGTTCCCCTTACAATCCATACCAGACCTAAGGGCCTCACTTATCGGGAAAGTTTTCCTTTCCCGATAAGTGAGCCATCTCAGCGCTGGCTCCTGCGACGGGGCTCGCAGGTGTCAAATCTCGCCAAGAAATGCGGCGAAATTGACACAATATCGCGGTCACCTACTGTATGTATTTAATTGGCACTGGCACTTTATATATTAAACATTTACCTATTTAATCATTTGTTGTCACTTTCTAGTTATTATTTTTACCTTGATGTAGTGGCAGCACGATCACACATTTTAGTATGCATTTATTGCGGATGTGGGAACACATTTGGTGATTGCAGCAGCTGCACCCTGTAATTCCTCATTTCTATCACAAGGTGGGAGCGCGCTACTACCACACTAATAAACACCTAAAGTACACCTATGCCCAGACTGTGGACATTAAAGTATTTACACGAGCATTATAAATCTTAACAAGCAGTAAAAGAGCTTTAAAGACTATTTAAAGTATAACCAGCCCCCCCCGACACACACACACAATCGTACTTACCTACATCATGGAATTCTTCTCCATCCAAAACTTCTGTCTAATTATGATTTTGGAGTGGCTGTGCATTGCCCTGCTCACACAGCCATGTCACTTATTCACAGATATCGATGAATAGAGAGACTACAAGCCCCATCTTCCATGCCGGCATAAAGGTTAATAGTCCTTTTCTACCTCCTCTAGTTCCATAACTGAAGGTCAGAATGGACCTATGGACCTGGGGCTGAAGAAAACGTTTGCAGAAGCCTGCGCATTGCACCCACAATAAACTGATCAGGGTTGCAATGCATTGTAGGCTCAAGTGTAAGAAAATATTCTCTTTGTTTAATATGGGAGCATTTATTGTTTTTGTGTTTTTCAGGCTCTAGTCACATGAAGGCTCTGTTCACATTAGTGCAATTTCAGATGTGACCTGAGTCACACAGAATCTCATGGCAATGGAAATCACATTGTGTTCGATGGTTCTCATTCCCATCAATGCTACTCAGCATAGCACAATTTTGGAAAAGGTTCCTGCACTGATTTGATGCAATTCCCATGCGATTTTGGCCCTATAGACTATGCAAATCATATCTAAGTTGTATCCAAGTTGCACTACATAATCGTACTGAAAATCAGATTAAAATTGGATTGCAGCAGCATGAATCTAGCCTTAACCACTTGCAGACTGCCTACCGTACATATACTGCGGGAGAGCAGCCATTTTGTGCCAGATCACATACCTAGTACGTGACTTGACACTTATGGGCCAGGGACATGCGCGTGTGCAGCCGGCGACCTGCTCCCACTGTGATCACACATTTTATTTGTGTACTTTGTCATACGTCTGCGCAATTGTTAGTTAAAGTAACACAGTGCAGTAAACCTTCCGGATGTCAAGTGGTTAACCACTTAAGGACAGAGCCTCGTTTTGAGATTTGGTGTTTACAAGTTAAAAAATTTTTTTTTGCTAGAAAATTACTTAGAACCCCCAAACATTATATATATATTTTTTATAACACCCTAGAGAATAAAATGGCGGTCTTTGCAATACTTTCTGTCACACCGTATTTGCGCAGCCGTCTTACAAGCGCACTTTTTTTGGAAAAAAATACATTTTTTTGAATTAAAAATAAGAAAACAGTAAAGTTAGCCCAATTTTTTTTTTATATTGTGAAAGATAATGTTAAGCTGAGTAAAATGATACCCAACATGTCACGCTTAAAAATTGCGCCCGCTCGTGAAATGGCGACAAATTTTACCCTTAAAAATCTCAGTAGGCGATGTTTAAAAAAATTCTACAGGTTGCATGTTTTGAGTTACAGAGGAGATCTAGTGCTATAATTATTGCTCTCGCTCTAACGATTGCAGTGATACCTCAAATGTGTGGTTTGAACACCATTTTCATATGCGGGCGCTGCTTGTATGCGTTTGATTCTGTACGCGAGCTTGGCGAGACGGGGAGCGTTAAAATTTATTTATTTTTTCTTAATTATTTTACTTTTTATTTTTTATTTTTGCACTGTTCTTTAAAAAAAAAAAAATGTGTCAGTTGTATTCCTTTTACAAGGAATGTAAACATGAAAGCATGACAGGACCTCTTAAATATGAGATTTGGGGTCAAAAGGACCTCAGATCTCATATTTACACTAAAATGCAATAAAAAAAAATGTCATTTGAAAAAAAAAAAAAAATGTCCCTTTAAGAGCTATGGGCAGAAGTGACATTTTGACGTCGCTTCCGCCCTGCAATGGTATGGAGCCGAGAGGGGGCCCATCTTCCCCTCAGTCAGGTGCCATACCACAGACCAAGAAGGATCTGATCGCCTCTGCCACTCCTGACTGCTCCAGTAAGCAGAGCGCGGCGAGAGGGGAGACCCTCTCCCGACACCGATTAAAAGCGATCTTGCGGCGAATGTTCTGCAGAGACCACTTTTCTCTGAAAGCTGACCGCCCGCTGAAAAAGATGATACCGGGGTTATGGCAGCTAGCTAGCTGCCATAACAACGATATTCCTCTTCAAAAAGCTGACACATAAAGACGGCGGGCGGTCGGCAAGTGGTTAAAGAGGTAATATGCTGTGTTTACATAGGAGAGATGGCAGATTGGCAAGATAGCTAGGATTTTAGTGTTTCATAACTTTGAAGATGAACTTCACCGGAATGCTTGAAGCAGCAGAGTCAGTGAGAGCTTGTTTTAAAGAGCTTTTATTGATTGTTCAGAATATGTTAATAGTATAGTGTCCATGTTCTGGTCATGGGTGCACTTTAACATACAGTCATTCAAGCTTTTGCTGTTTGCTATACAGTGTATATATATATATATATATATATATATATATATATATATATATATATATATATATATATATATATATATATATATATATATATATATATCTCCCAACTACCCCTGATTTTGAGGGACTGACCCTGATTTGGAATAATGTCCCTCTGTCCCTAATTCTGCCTCATTTGTCCCTCATTTTGGTCTGATCTATATATTTGTATATAAAATCCACTTTTTATCTTTCAAAAAGTGTTTCCCAATGCTAAACTTTTCATGCAATTTCTAATTTGCTGCATTTGCTAATTTCAAAAGCCAATATAAAGAAATAGTGGTGGTAAAAAAAAAGCACTTGTGGGTTTAATTAATCATTTTTTGTATAAATCTTCATTAAGGGGGCATGGCAGGGGGTGTGTCCTATGTCTACATACTTTTGCTAATAGGCGTCCCTCGTTCCCATCTCAAAAAGTTGGGAGGTATGTATGTTTGCTATACAGTATATGTTTTGCTATACAGTTATAATAAATTTCAATGATCAGTTTTGACTATTTAAACCTCAAGCCCCATCCACAATGTATGTGTCAAGCTCCTGTACTTTTCTATAGGAAGGGTTAGGTTGCATTGCCACACCCATATATACAGTTCATTGTGATAAGAGAGACATCAGTGATGTTTCATCTTGCATTACAGCTACCTTGTTGGTGATATGTGGTGGGTGCAACTCCCTCCAAACATACCAAATGTAGTTGCCACATGTGATGTATATGGAGCCTTACCAACCAAATGTGTTTTTCCTCACATTTGCTTCATTGATACCTACTTTATAGCACACCCAAAAGAAGCTTTCTTATAGAATCAGCATTAAACCCCAAACCAAAAATGTAATATATTGCAGCTTATCAATCCTTAGATGTGTTGGCTGCATTAGTTTTCTTTTTTTAGGCTTTTTCCCTCTGTTTTCACCTGGTGATCTGCCCAGTAGCACACCTGTATTAGAGCGTCCCCACTCTGAATGAATGAGCACAGGGAGAACATTTGGACAGCAGCATTGTCAGTTTGAGGGGAGGCGATTGTTAAACGTACTAGCAGATTTTAATACTCTAACACATTAAAGCCTAATTCCAGCTAATACTTTATGAGCAGTTACAACAACAGCTTTTTTTTCCTTTTGGGATAAAGGTTTTACATAAATAAAAACTGATCATCGTAAGTACCTCCGCTGGTGTTAAAAGATGTGTCTCACCCCTGCAACTGATACATCTGCAATGTACAATGCTGTGAAAAAGTATTTGCCCCCTTTCTGATTTTTTTATTTTTTTGCATATTTGTCACACTTAAATGACTCATGATCATCAAACAAATTTTATCATTACACAAACATAACCCGAGTAAATACAAAATGCAGTTTTTAAATGATGGTTTCATTTATTAAGGCAAAAAATCTGTCCAAACCTGCCTGGCTTTATGTGAAAAAGTAATTGCCCCCTAAACCTAATAACTGGTTGTGCCACCCTTGGCAGCAACAACTGCAATCAAGCTTTTACAATAACTGGCAATGAGTCTTTCACATTGCTGTGGAGGAATTTTGGCCCACTCTTCTTTGCAGAATTGTTTTAATTCAGCCACATTGGAGGGTTTTCCGGCATGAACGGCCTGTGTAAGGTCATGTCACAGCATTTCAATTGGATTTAAGTCCGGGCTTTGACTAGGTCACTCCAAAACCTAAATTTAGCTTTGTTTGAACCATTTGGAGGTGGACTTGCTGTTGTGTTTCGGATCATTGTCCTGCTGCATAACCCAAGTGCACTTGAGCTTGAGGTCATGAACTGATGGCCGGACATTCTCCTTTAGGATTTTCTGGTAGAGCTCAGAATTCACGGTTCCATCAATTATGGTAAGTCGTCCAGGTCCTGAAGCTGCAAAACAGCCCCAGACCATCACGTTACCACCACCATGTCTGACTGTTGGTATGATGTTATTGTAATGCTGTATTCGTTTTATGCCAGATGTAACGGGACGCACACCTTCCAAATAGTTAACATTTTGTCTCATCAGTCCACAGAATATTTGCCTAAAAGTCTTGGGGATAATCAGGATGTTTTTGGGTAAATGTGAGATGGGCCTTTGTGTTCTTTTTGGTCAGCAGTGGCTTTGGCCTTGGAACTCTCACATGGATGCCATTTTTGCCCAGTCTCTTTCTTATTGTTGAATCATGAACACTGATCTTACCTGAGGCAAGTGAGGCCTGCAGTTCTTTAGATGTTGTTCTGGGTTCTTTTATGACCTCCTGGATGAGTTGTCGTCATGCTCTTGGAGTAATTTTTGTAGGCCGGCCACTCCTGGGAGGGTTCCCCACTGTTCCAAGTTATCTCCATTTGTGGATAATGGCTCTCCCCGTGGTTCAGTGGAGTTCCAAAGCCTTAGAAATGGCTGTGACACCCTTCCTAGACCGATACATGTACATTATTTTGTTTCTAATCTGTTCTTGAACTTTTTTAGATTGTGGCATGATGTGTGGCTTTTTGTGATCTGTTAGCGTGCTTCACTTTGTCAGGCAGCTTCTACTTATGTGATTTTTTGATTTAACAGGTCTGGCAGTAATCAGGCCTGGGTGTGGCAAGTGAAATTTAACTCAGCTTTCCAAAAAATTGTGGTTAATCATAGTGCATTCATGATTCATAATGGGAGGGGGCAATTACTTTTTCACTTTTTACTTTTTTAAAAACCACATCTTGGATTTAATCGGGTTATCTTTGTGTAATATTAAAATTAATTTAATGATCTTAATCATTTACGTGTGAAAAATATGCAAAAACAAAATCAGGAAGGGGGCAAATACTTTTTCACAGCACTGTAGCTTGTTCTTTTGAAAAACAACAGACTTACTGGCTGGATCACCAGATGAAAATAGAAGAAAAAAGGCTATAAATGAAAACAAATGCAGCCACTACATCTAAGAAAGGGCAAACTGCATTGTAATTAACGTTTACTTTTAGGTTTTATACCATTTCAACCCCTTTCTGCAGACCAAACGTATATATGCAAACTCAGTAAAGTCGGTCTTGACCAGCTCTCAACCAAATGATTGCTGTGATGAAAAAGAAGCTAGTTTAAAGTTTGATCTAGGCCAGTGTCAGGGTTAGGGTCAAACATCAGGGTCACACTGTGCTTTAAAGTAAGATTTACATTTTGTTTAATTTAGTATCAGTGTCAGTTAGGCTACTTTCACACTGTAGCTGCGGCCGGGTTGGCGGTAATGCACTGCTCGTTTTAGCGTCGCTTTACCGTCGTTTTAGCGTTGATTTTCAGCCGATAGCGGGGTGCTTTTAACCCCTACTAGCGGTTGAAGAAAGGGTTAAAACCGCCCGTGTTGCGGCACATTCATTCCAATGGGCAGGGGTGGTGTAGGAGCGGTGTACAAAGCCCCAAAGATGCTGCTTGCAGGACTTTTTATCCTGTTACGCAAGCGCACCGCCCCAGTGTGAAGCACTCGGGCTTTCACACTGGGAGAGGCATGAGAGGCCATTTTCAGGCACTTTACGCCTGAAAACTGCCTCAGTGTGAAGGCAGCCTTAAGCCTCGTACACACAATGAGATTATCGGACAAATGATCGTCCGTTTTTTTTTTTGCATGCAAATCTCAGATCGAATCTGATGAGTTTACTAAAGTCACGAAAATTCCTGTATGACTGAAAAACAATTCGGAAGTGATGTCATGTGTTGTAATGCATTTGTATTGCATTTTCAAACGAAAGCTGTACTGATTAAACGAAAATCGTACGATCTGGCACCGTACGAAAACATTTTTCGTGCATGTCCGATAGAATAATTTCGGATGAACTGTCATGATTGGCTCTCCAAAGCTCTGTACTAATGATCCGATTATCGTACGATCACTTCGAAAGCAGTATTTTCCGTACGATTTTCTGATCGTGTGTACGGCAAATTAGTGTCAGTGTGTTCTTGGTAGGATAAAAAAAATGAAATGCACACCATTGTTTGTTGACCTTACCACAGGTACAAACAATAAAATAACAAAAACACGTGGTATTGCTGAAAACGTAGATCATGGTAATGGCAAGAAATATACAGCTACATTTAAAAAATGTATATATATTTTTTCCTGTTTTTGGCCAGTTTCCCTTTGATAATGATAATTTAAAAAAAAACCCAAAAAAACAAGAGATAACCATTACCATTTGAAAAAAAAACAAAATTGAATTCACCTACATAAACTTAGTAGTTGTGATGATATGTACAGTTTTACTAATACATATACTATAAGCCAAAGTTTCAAAACTGGGTTCAGGTGTTAAGATTTGTTTTACCTTCATCGTAAAAGGTTAAGACATCTAATACATGTTTATAACTGTAAACTGAAATTTACTACGTTGAGAAATATGTCATTTTGCAATCTTTAGTTGCCTATGAAATCATTATGTATTTGCAAATATTTTACATGAAAAATTGGAGATTAAATTGCAAATATTTTACATTAAAAAATGTAGATTAAATTTAGTATGACCCAATGTACTTATTGCTTAGATGTAAATGTGATAAGGGCACAAATAATGCATTTGCTGATTGTAATGGGCACGACAATGAGAAATCACTTACATTAAGTTACTGGCAGTTGGAAATCACTAAAGTTCACATTAACACTGCAAATTTCTATTGATTCCTTATGTAAGAGTCTAAATGAATTGCTGTAAAGCGAGTGGCCTTTTATTTACAGTATAAATACAAGGAATCCAAACTTTAGGAACAGACTGATTACAATAATATATAAGAATTTATAATATAATATGTTAACAAAAGTTTCAGAAAAATCAACCTTTTTATAAAAAGATTTCTTTAACGATAAGAACATAGAGGAAACCTTACCTTTCCAATACCTTAGTATAAGATAATAATTAGTATGTGTATTATGTGGGTACTGTACCCTGTAATACCTTCTAGCTGGAATGTATTGACGATTCTCTTTCTGAGCATTTAATAGGGTTGTGAAATGCTTTAATTACAAACTCTGGGTTATTAAAAATGTCTTGATAGGGAGTTCAGTAAGGAAATGAATTTACATTTTAATAATTGAAGAGCGACCTGAAAATGGAAAGAAGTCCAGAAGGAAATATTCATGATGGAATTTTCCATCTAATTATTGGACAAATTGCAGGATTTATAACTTGCTATATGACTGGTTTCACAGACAGGCATAAAGTTGCTAGCACATAGGCAGACAGTCAATACCAGAAGAGTGGAGGTACTTGAAATATTCAAATTATTTTAAAGAAATAAACCCTAAATAAAGGTATAACTACTGTTGCAAAATTCAAGTTCAAGTTAAAGAGACACTGCCATCAAGTAACCCTTTTTAGCCCGCTGATAGACTTAAAAGAGAAGTATGGGATTTAAAAAAAAAAAATGTATGCTCACCTAGGTGGATGCAGCATTGATCGGATCCTGCATCTGTTCCCCGCCGCCTCTAAGTCTGAGAACTGAGCAATCAAACACCGCTGATCACTCAGTTCTCCTCTTCGCTCTGAGCAGAGAGCCGTGACTGTCAGTCACTGACTCTCTGCTCTGCCCTTTCCAGTGCTCATTGGAGTGCCAAGCTGTGGAGGGGAGGGAGCCATTGGTTTAGTCTCCCAACGTCGCAGCTGAGAAGCTGAGCCAACCGTTGGTCCGGCTTCTGGGCGGATCCTGACCTTATATTTCGGGATCTTTCCATGGTCTGGAACAACTCTGTGGCATCTACCGAAAATGGGTCACAGGAGTTCAGAATGAACTGTACTCCTATGATACATAGGAAAAGAGTAACCAAAAAAGCTTTGGCCATACTTCTCCTTTAAAAAGTTGCTGATGCTTCCCTTTCTATACAATTCATTATGCCATGCCCTTTTATACAATTCATTAGGCCATGCCTTTCTATACAATTCATTATGCCATTTTGTCACTAATAAACCAATAGTTTTCTTCACCCTTTTACACTTTTAGGAGTGTTAGAGGCTTTCTGTAGTAGGCCCTTTGCTGGCCCTGATTTTTTGTCCTGCTGCTGCCAGAAGCTGTGTGTGGGAGAGTGTCTGCACATTATCAGAACAACAGTAAGTTCCAAAATTTGTCACAGATGGCAAAAGTTCATAATTCTGGTGCAAAGCTCCCAACTGTCCCTGATTTTGAGGGACTGTACCTCAAAATCCCATCTGTTCCTCTTTCCTCCCCATTTGTCCCTCATTTTGGTATGATCTATACTGTATAATTGTATATAAAATGCACTATTTATTGTTCAAAAAGTGTTGCACAGTGCTGAACCTTTCATCCAGTTTCTAAATTGCTGCATTTGTACATTTCAGAAGCCAGTAAAAAGGAATAGTAGTGGTAAAAAAAAAGCATTTGTGGGTTTAACAATTTTTTTTTGTATGATTCTCCTTTAAGGGGGCGTGGCAGGGGGTGTGTCCTATGCCTACATACTTTTGATAATAGGTGTCCCTCATTCCCATCTCAAAAAGTTTGAAAGTGTGGGCACCAGTCTGAATCCCTGGTGGACCAGGGAGCAGTAATGGCTTACTGAAGTATTAGAGGTTGATGAGAATTTTATCACTGTTACTAATTATTATTATTATTATTATTATTATACAGGATTTATATAGCGCCAACAGTTTACAACTTGAGGGTAGACAGTACAAATACAATCCACTTTAATACAGTAGGAATCAGAGGGCCCTGCTCTTTAGAGCTTATAATCTAAGATAAAAGGCATGATGAATTGCTGTGCAAGGATAAGTGCTAATTGTACATCGTGGTGCAGGTTGTGCAAAAAAAAATGAAGTGCATTTTTTCATTCGCACTTTTGCAGATCACTGCAGAGATGTGAAGGGGGGCCTAACCTAATACGCGCATGCTGGTCAGTTCTAATTTTTCTCTGACTTAATTTCCTGCACGCTGATTTAGGTCAATGACTCAGAAATCAATGAAGCCAGACACAGCCAGGTAATTAGCATTTTCAGAAGGAGGTTAGCACTGGCAGCCTTCATATTCCTCTAATAACAGGCTTCCTTCAGACAATATCTCTTTCTGGCCAAGGTTTTGCCCTTTTCCATTCCAGCACACTCATTTACAGTATATGGGATAATACTGAATAAAGTCTCACATTTGATAAACATTTAACACAGCAATGTAATTAAATTGTCAACCACAATTGCATACCTCGCAAGCATTTACACAGGCTTGTATGTATGTATGGAAAGGATAATTGTACATTTCTTACAGTTTTCCATTTTAAGGGGTTGTAAAGTCTTGTTTATTTTTTTAAAATAGCAAACATGTTATACTTACCTGCTCTAGGCAGTTGGTTTTGCACAGAGCAGCCCAGATCCTCCTCTTCTCCGGTGCCTCTTTGTTGCTCCTGGACCCTCCCTCCTCTCGAGTGCCCCCACACCAAGCAGCCTGCTATGGGGGCACTCGAGCTGAGCTGCAGCTCCATGTGTCCATTCAGACACATGGAGCCCCCTCTCTGCCCTGATTGGCTAACTGACTTTGATTGACAGTTGTGGGAGCCAATGGCACCGCTGCTGTGTCTCAGCCAATCAGGAGACAGAGTCCCATACGGCCAAGGGATTTGTGGACATTGTTGGACAGAGAGGGGGTTCAGGTAAGTGTTAGGGGGTGCTGGGGAGGCTGCCGCACACAGAAGGCTTTTTATCTAAATGCATAGCATGCATTAAGAGGAAAAACCTTCTGTCTTTACAACTCCTTTAAGGCCAGACACCCTGTCCCGGCACCCATTTTTATCTGTGCTTGATCCCCACTGGGCACTACACAGACTCTTCCTCAATAATTTCCCAGCTGTGCTTCTACTGCCCATGTGCACTGCAATCTCCATTCATTCCAATAGCAGTAAAAAAACAGTTTTCGTTTAACATTTCTTTTTCCAGTGGTTGTACTGTGCTCTCTGCTGTCTCTCTGATTACATGCCTTAAAATGTATGTAAACCCAAATTCTATTTTCTGCATCAGAATACAGTTTGCTTAAGCAAATCATTTTTGTTAATCTGTTTTAAAGTTTCTTACCTGGAAATTTGGCCAGTAACAGCATTTTCTGTTGAAGGCTGTCAATGCTAAGCTGCATCCTCTCAATTAGTAGCAGTATTGTCAGGCCAATTTGTGTGTTCATTCATTGTGGGGCTGTAGACCCAATAGGAAGCATAGGAATAGGAAGGCTAGCTAAAGGAGCACACACAGTAGGGTGACAATGCTGCCACTAATTGGGAGGCAGTGGCTCAGCATTGTCAGACTGCAACAGAAAGTGCCCTTACTGGTAGAATCTCCAGTTAAGGAAATTTGCTAAAGATCTGCAAAATAAATTATTTGCTTAAGAAAACGAAAAAAAACAAGTATAGCACAATGTCAACCTAAAAAAATAGATTTTGAGTTGATATACATATTAATGACTCACTCAGAGTGTACTCAAATTCAAAGATTTGTAAAGCACCAGGCAGCGTGGTGCAGCATGGTATAATCTATTGCAGCCAATGATTTCACTTCTCAACAGTGTATTAGCTCCCATTCACACATAAAACCTCAACTTTCCCATATTTAGAACGACCTTTCCCTCTTTTGGAACTAAATCCTTCTGTCCTTTTGCACTTAGTTGTCACTCTTTTTGGCCCAAGGTATAAACCTCTATTAAAACATTTGCTGTTAAACTAACAAAAATTGTATATTGCACAAAATATTTCACATTTGTTGCGATCAGTAAAGTAGCAGTGCTAAAATGCATGTTTGAGTTGAATCACCCATGTTTTCTTTATTAATTCTGCATGGCCTGCATAACTAGGGATGTAGCAGGGGTGTCTTCTTTGCCTACATACAGGGAAAGATTTACTATTATTAATACTATATAGCGCCAACAGTTAGTGCAGCGCTTTACAATATAAAGGGAGAAAATACAGCAACAATACAATTCAATACAAGAGGGTTAGGAGGGCTCCTGTGAGCTTACAATCTAATAGGGAGGGGCTGGTGAAACAAAAGGTTGTAACTCTGAGGCATGAACTGATGAGGGAAGTAGAAGATTTGGTAGGCAGGGTAGGCCTCCCCTGAAGAGATACGTTTTCAGGGATCACCTAAAAGTGGAAAGAGTAGGAGATAACCAGACAGATTGGGGTAGTGTGTTCCAGAGGTTGGGAGAGGCTCTGGAGACGTCCCGGAGACAAGAAAGGGAGGAGGAGACAAGGGAGCTAGAGAGCAGGAGGTCTTGGGAGGAGTGGAGAGGACGGTTTGGGTGATATTTGGAGACAAGATTGGTGATGTAGCTCGGGCAGAGTTGTAAATGGCTTTGTATGTTATTGTTAGTGTTTTGAATTTTATTCGTTGGGCAATGGGAAGCCAGTGGACAGATTGTCAGAGAGGGGTGGCGGACACTCCAAAAAACATGCTGGTAGGTTAATTGGCTTCTGTCCAAAATTGGCCCTAGTATATGAATGTGAGTTGGGGACCTTGGATTGTGGGCTCCTTGAGGGTAGGGACCGCTGTGAGTGTGCGATGTATGTGTGGAGAGCTGCGTAAATTGACGGCGCTATATGGGTACCTTAAATAAATAATAATATAACAGATGAGCATCTTAATGAGACACAATGTACAGGGATAGGGAGAATTGTAGACACGCACTCACACTCACTCAGGTTGAACTGGATGGACTGGTGGCTTTATTCAACCTTACTAACTATGTAACTATGTAACACTGACTGGTTGGTAAGGTGGATGAGTCTGGTAGCGACATTCATGATAGACTGAAGAGGGGATAGCTTGCAGAGAGGCAGTCCAATGAGGAGGGAGTTACAATAGTCAAGGCAAGACATAACAGGGGGCGTGAATAAGTTGCTTAGTGGTTTCAACGGTTAGAAAGGGGTGTATTTACTAAAACTAAAATCTTTTGCAGCTGTGCATGGTAGCCAATCAACTTCTAACCTCAGCTTGTTCAATTAAGTTTTGGCAATACAACCTGGAAGCTGATTGGTTTCCATGCAGAGCTGCACCAGATTTTACACTCTCCAGTTTTAGTAAATAATCCCCACTTTGTGTTAAAAGGCATCCTTCTTTCTCATATCAAGAAGTTGGGAGGTATGCACATGCCCATATTTATACAGAAAAAGTCTTTTTTAGTACCTTTCTATCTTATTATATTGCAGCACGTCCTTTGGTCATTGTTATGCTTTCCTGATATTTTAACAAAAATAAATAAATAATTAGAAAACATAGGTATTAAGAAAAGAACAAAAATATAAAAATGAAGGAGTACTATCAACATTTAAAAGTTAAAAAGAATATAACAGAATATGTAAGGAAATTAAGGCCATAAAAATTCAAAGTGAAGGACAGGTTAAAAAAGAGAGTAGGACAAACACCAAAAAGGTTATGTCTGAAATATAGACCCTTTACAAGATCATTTTTAGTTGGTGACTGGGGATAAAGAGAAGCAAATGTATGTAATATATTTTTCAGCTCTGTGAATACAAAAGAAAATGTGGGGGCTCAAGTCTTTAACTGGGATAATATCGGCATAGCCACAAGTGATCCACAATTGCTTAAAATTGAAGTGGTCCAGAAGCATTTGGACAGATAAAGATGAATAAAGCACGTGGACCAGATGGCATACACCCACTTGTCCTCAAAGAGTTGAGCTCTGTTATTTCAAAGTCATTGTTTATCATTTTTAGAGACTCTTTAAAGTGATTGTAAAGGCTCGTTTTTTATTTTTTTTAAATAACAAAAATGTTATACTTACCTCCACTGTGCAGCTGGTTTTGCACAGAGTGGCCCCGAACAGCTTCTTTTGTGGACCCTCAGCAGCTCTCGCGGCTCCTCCCCACATCAGATAACCCCCTAGGAGAAGCACTCTCCTGGGGGGGTTACCTTAGACACAAATGCTGGACTCGGCCCCGGCGCCTGCGTCATTGGATTTGATTGACAGCAGCGGGAGCCATAGTCTGCGCTGCTATTAATCTATCCAATCAAGAGACGAGAACCCCGGGCAGAGGAAGAGTGCATCTCCGGCGTGTGAAATTCCAGGGCTCAGGTAAGTAAAACAGGGGGGCTGGGTGGCCCGTCACTGCCAGGTGTTTTTTCACCTTAATGCATGGATGCATTAAGGTGAAAAAACACGAGGGTTTACAAGCCCTTTACTGACTGGCATAGTATCACTGGATGGGCTTAAGGCCTATGTGGTGCTTATATTTAAAAAGGGATCAAAGTCTTTACCAAGTAACTATAGACCTGTTAGCTTATTTTCTTTAGTCGAGAAGATATTGGAGAGTAGTGATGGGCCAAACACCTCCTGGTTCGGTTCGCACTAGAACCCCGGAACATGAAGAAAGTTCGGACCCAAACCGCGAACTCTACTAAAAAAAAAAAAATCAAAAGTCCCCATTTTGAAGGTATATATGCAAGCTATTGGCCATAAAAAGGGTATGAGGGCCCGGGGCCTGCACTGGGGGACAAAAAAAAGACATTTAAATTGCAAAAACCATTGCTGGCAATACAAAAATGTGAAAAAAAGGTGGCATTGGGTTTGCCGAAAATCCATATCAAATCTTTATCTGAACATGCAGCCTGACATGTGGAGGGAGGGACGAGCGGGCCCCCCCACCTAAACCATACCAGGCCACATGCCCTCAACATGGGGGGTTGCTTTGGGGTGGGGGGACCCCACTCCATTTTTTAAAATATTCTGGCTTTGGGGTTCCCCTCAAAATCCATAAGGGTCTGGTATGGATTTCGGGAGGGGATGCCGTTTTATTAAATTTTGTGTGGGGTTCCCCTTTAACCTCTTGCCGACCAGCCACAGTAATTATACTGCGGCAAGGTGGCATGATCCCATGAATCGCTGTAGCTGTATGTCGGCTCGGGAACTCGCTTTTGTGGGTGCACGCATGCCACCGGAGGCACGCGCGTGCTCCCATTGGCCAGCGGGGAAGCCAATCAGCAGGTCTGGCGGACTCGATGTCCGCCAGCCACCCGCGATTGTTCCCCGCAGTGACAGAACGGGGATCTGCCTGTGTAAAAAGGCAGATCTCTGTTCTGACAGGGGAGATCACACAGATCCTGTCTTTCTGCTAAGCAGGAAGATGGATCTTTGTGTTTCCCCAGTCACACAGTCCCCCATACAGTCTGAAAAGTTTGTGTGTACGCGGCATAAGGAATTCTAAAAGAGACCAACTCCCCCCAGATTTTGTCTAATTTCTTAGGACAGCCTCTGGCTTCATTGTAGCTATCCTTTTTAGGACTATAGGTGGTTATTTACGAAAGGCAAAACCACTTTGCACTACAAGTGCAAAGTTCACTGAAAGTGCACTTGGAAGTGCAGTCACTGTAAATCTGAGGGGTAGATCTGAAATGAGGGGGAAGCTCTGCTGATTTTATCACCCAATCATGTGCAAGCTAAAATGCTGTTTTTTATTTTTCTTGCATGTCTCTCTCAGGTCTACAGCGACTGCACTTCCAAGTGCACTTTCAGTGTAATTTCAAGTGCACTTTGCACTTGTAGTTTGCACTTGTAGTGCAAAGTGGATTTACCTTTAATAAATAACCCCCCTAGTCTTCATGACATAAAAGAAAAGGAACCTCAAGAACATCTTCTTAGCACTCCCCAAGCCTACAGTATTTCACTTATCACACATTGTTTTTTTTTTACTAAAGGCAAATCCACTTTGCACTACAACTGCAAACTACAAGTGCAAAGTGCACTTGAAATTGCACTGAGAGTGCACTTGGAAGTGCAGACCTTCAGGGAACACATTTAACCCTTTGATCCCCCTAATGTTAACCCCTTACCTACCAGTGCCATTAGTACAATAACTGTGCATATTTTTAGCACTGATTACTGTAAAAATGTCACTGGTTACCAAAAAAAGTGTCAAAAATGTCAGTTAGGTGTCTGATCTGTCCTCCGCAATCTTACAGTCCTGCTAAAAAATACTGATTGCCGTCATTATTAGGTGCTTTGGGGTGGGGCAGGCAAACATCTCGCCGAGCTCCCTGCAAATTTGGATGTTCTGTGAACACCCGAACGGGCGCTGTTCGGGGCTGAACCGAAGCTCGGCCTGAACCGTTCGCCCATCACTACTGGAGAATTTAATAAAAGACCACATGGAATAGGTTTTGCTAGAAAACAATATTTTAATCAATAGACACTAAGAATTCACCAAAAACCGAGGTTGTCAAACAAATATGATATCTTTCTATGAGGAGGTAAGCAAAAACATAGACAAGGTAGTCGCTGTAGATATAGTTATAGTATAATTGGATTTTGCAAAAGTGCTTGACACAATGTCTATCTAATGTGTAAGGTAAAGTCTACAGGCTGGGAAAACTCAGATTTAAATTGATAGAAATCTGGCTAAAAGAAAACATTCAGAAAGTAGTAATTAATGATTCATAGTCTGAATGGGCTAAGGTTATTAGTGGTGTACTCCAAGGTTTAATGTTGGGACCCTTACTTTTTAATATTTTTAGAAAGGATAGTAAATTTGTATTTAAATATAGCATTTCAGTATTGACACCATGCTATTTAGTGGAATAATGTCTGTTTTGTATTAAAAGAGGTACAGAAACATAATTTTGCTCCTTTGCAAATGTTTAGTAAGACCTCAAAGGATCCCAAAAAAGATATAAGAGAACTGGAGAAAATGCAGAGAAAGGCAACCAAACTGATAAGAGACATGGAGAAGCTCATCTATGAGGAAAGATTAGAGGAATTGAATGTACTCTCTCTTGAGAAAAGGTAATTAAGGGGGATATGATCAACACGTATAAATACATAAGTGGTCCATTTAGTTAACTTGGTGTTGAGTTATTCACTATCAGGTCATTACAGGGGACAAGGGGGCACTCTTTACATCTGGAGGAAAAGAAATTGAATCTATGTGTATGGAAAGGCTTCTTCACAGTAAGAGCTGGAATAGACTCCCTTAACCACTTTGGCTCCAGAAGGTTTACCCCCCCCCCCCCCCTTCATGACCAAACCATTTTTTGAAATGTGTTAATTTAACTGCACTGTCTTAATTTAACTGACAATTGCACAGTCGTGCAACGCTGTACCCAAATAAAATGTATGTCCTTTTTTTCCCCTATATATTTCTTTTGGTGGTATTTGATCACCTCTGCAGTTTTTATTTTTTGCGCTATAAACAAAAAAAGACAGACAATTTTGAAAAAAAAAAACAATATTGTTTACTTTCTGGTATAAAACATATCCAATAAAAAAATGGAAAAATGTCTTCATTCATGGCCAATATGTATTCTGCTACATATTCTTGGCAAAACAAAAAAACAAAAATAATAGGCATATATTGATTGGTTTGCACACAAGTTATAGCATCTACAAACTATGGGATAGATTTATGACATTTTTTTTACTAGTAATGGTGGCAATCAGCAACCTATAGCGGGACCTAGACATTGTGGTGGACAATTCAGATAAGAAGCAACACTTTTGGCACTTTTTTGGGGACCAGTGACACTAATGAGTGATCAGTGCTAAAAATATGCACTGTCCCTGTACTAATGACACTGGCAGGGAAGGGGCGATCAAAGAGTCAAATGTGTGCGTAGGGAGTGCTTTCTAACTGTGGGGGAGGTGCTTGTACTAGGGGAAGGCAGAGATCCGTGTTACTGCTTTACAGAAACACAGGATCTCTACCTTCCCTTCTTACAGAATGACGATCTGCCTTGTTTACATAAGCAGACCGCTGTTCTTCCTGTGTCCCAAACGATCAACGGGTCCTGATTGGCTCCCGCTGTGTCCAATCACAGCGGTAGTGGGTTGCCAGCGGCGCACATGCGCCCCAAACCTGGAAGTGCAGGATCACGTACAGGTATGTGATTCTGCCCAGAGGAGCCCCATATATTTACATTATACAATCGGCGAGCGGTTAAAAAATAGTTCTGGCCAGATCAGTAGATTGTTTTACAAAAGAGCGGAATGCATTCCTAAATGCCAAAATATGTCTGTTTAAAAAAATAATATCCAGTTGTAATCGAAAGTCAAAATATTATTGCACAATTATTCAAACAATGGCATTTGCTTTAAATGTTTTCCTTCACCTAAAATTCTCCTCCACTATACTTATGACATTATAAATTGGCTAAAATATTATTTATCTGTACAAAAGGGAATTTGCATGATATTCTTCCACTAAGCTTAATTTGTAAACACAGTGAAAAATATTTCTGAAATATCATGACATTTTATAGTTTCCCAGCAGTACATTATGCCTTTGTCAGCAGCATTTACAAATAGTTATCTGTGCAAGCGCATTTCCATGCTTTAATCCCAAAGAAATGTTTAATTATATATATATATTGCATGAAATACTTCAAGATGTTTTGACTGCTGACAGTATTAAATCATTCTCAGTACAGTTTATAAATGCTATTTAAGTTCAAAATAATTATTGATTATTAACTTGTGTCATATGAACTTAATGTAATAAATGTAATAAAAATACTATTGTTATAGTACAGAAAACATAACGTAGGAAGGCAGTGAATTTTTTTTAATAATTAAATGACAATTTCAGGATATTCTGTTATTTTTTTAAGGTAGGATTTGGGACTAGAACTCAGAGTTCCTTTAAGAGGAACTGAATTTTCAAAGCCATAATGAAAATAAGGCATGCAGAGGGCAGAAGACTAGTTGTCAGTATTGCCTGTGGTCTCTCTGCAGCTGATTGTTCCCCCGTGGTGTACTCTGTGCTTTGTCTTTTTGTGGAGGCAGCCATCTTTGTAGAGGCAGAGTTTTGCTTCCTCGTGTTAGAGCCTCCTGCAAGGAGAACGCTGAGCAGCACATTAGGGCCATCAACAAATCTCACTTCAAATTTCCCGAGACCAGCAGATTAAGATCTTTCACTGTAGATATGCAGCTATGATGCTATAGACACAGGAGTGTCTATGCATCCTCACATACTAGAAAGAGCACTACAGTACATTTATTGGGGTAGTGCTTAGGCACAATTAACATTTCTAAATGTTCCTTGTAAAAGAGCATATCTTCGCTTTTTACGTTCAAATCAAGATAATTGCCCATCAGGGTTGCTAAGTTCATCCAACTCCCCCTCTACATAGTAATACATGTATTGCTTCAGCTATAAAGTTTGAGCTGTGTAATTTTTGTGTCAGCTTCACTCTCTCGCAATCAACATTATCCATAGCTCCCAACTGTCCCTGATTTCGAGGGACTGTCCCTGATTTCGAGCAATGTCCCTCTGTCCCTCATTCCTCCTCATTTGTCCCTCATTTTGGTCTGATCTATATAGATGTATATAAAATGCACTTTTTCTCTATCAAAAAGTGTTTTCCAGTGCTAAACCATTTATCTGATTTCTAAATTGCTGCATTTGTAAATTCCAAAAGCCAATATAAAGGAATAGTAATGGTAAAAAAAAGCACTTTTTGGTTTAACCAATCTTGGGTTTTTTTGTACAATTCTCCTTTAAGGGGGCGTGGTAAGGGGTGTGTCCTATGCCTACATAATTTTGCTGATAGGTGTCCCTCATTCCCATCTCAAAAAGTTGGGAGGTATGCATTATCTATTTGTAATCCTTATGCTGCTAGCATATGTAAATATGTAGGAAAGTACAATATATTATACTGTATTACTTGTTTTAAACTTTTTTTTTTTTGCATTTCTTTAGTTACTACGCTGGTTTCTAGGCCTAGACAAATGATTTCATACATTCCAGGGACATCCCTGCCTGCGAGCCTGAGCTAGGTGCAGATGGATTCCAGGAAGTAAAGGCTACATTAATCATCTGCCCCTACTTAAGATGGCCAGAAATGCTAGATGTGATTTTCAAAGTGATTTCTAAGCAAAATAAACCATGGAGACTTGGATGGATGGATGAGTTAGCTTTAAAGATTAAAAATTAATTGAATAATGTTTTTGGTTTGTGGTGCTCATATGCAGTGTAGTTCCACTTTAAAAAATAGACTTTATTGCTTAACCACTTAAGGACCAGAAGGATTTGCCCCCTTAATGACCAGACCTTTTTTTTTTGCAATACAGCACTGCGTTGTTTAACTCACAATTGCGCAGTCGTGCGATGTTGTACCTAAACAAAATTTACGTCCTTTTTTTTCCCACAAATAGAGATTTCTTTTGGTGGTATTTGATACCCCCTGCGATCCTTATTTTTTGCGCTATAAACAAACAAAGAGCGACAATTTTAAAAAAATATATATTTTTTTAACTTTTTGCTATAATACATATCTAAAAAAAATAAATATAAAAAAACTAATTTCTTCATCAGTTTAGGCCGATATATATTCTTCTACATATTTTTGGTAAAAGAAAACTGCAATAGGCATATATTGAATGGTTTGCACAAAAGTTATCGCATCTACAAACTATGGGATAGATTTAGAAACTTTTATTTATTTTTTTATTGTTTTTACTAGTAATGGCGGCAATTTGTGATTTTTAGCAGGACTGCGACATTGCGGTGGACAAATTTGACCCCAAATGACACTTTTTGGGAACCAGTGACATTATTACATTGATCAGTGCTATAAAAATGCACTGATAAATGTAAAAATGACACTGGCAGGGAAGGGGCTGGAAGGGGTTAACACTAGGGGGCGATCAAGGGGTTAAGTGTGTTCCCTAGGTATGTTCTAACCCAGTGTTTCTCAACTCCAGTCCTCAAGGCACCCCAACAGGTCATGTTTTCAGGATTTCCCTCAGATGAAACAGCTTTGGTAATTACTAAGGCAGTGAAACTGATCAAATCACCTGTGCAAAATAATGGAAAGCTTGAAAACATGACCTGTTGGGGCGCCTTGAGGACTGGAGTTGAAAAACACTGTTCTAACCGTAGGGGGGATGGTGTGTTCTAACCATAGGGGGGATGGGCTGCCAGGGACATGACAGAGATCACTGTTCCCGATGACAGGGAACAGTATATCTCTGTCATGTCCCCTGTCAGAAAGGCAGATCCCCATTCAGCCTCTGTACTAGGCGATTGCGGGTCTCCGGCGGACATCAAGTCTGCCCGACCCGCAGGTACGCTCCCACGGCGTGTGCGCGCGCCACGACTATGCCTGCATGAGCCGCCATACAACTACAGCGATTCGTGCAGAGGAGCAAACCTGCTGCCATATAACGATGGCGGCTGGTCGGCAAGTAGTTAAAGTAAAACTATAGGCAATGGTTTTTTTTTCATTTTGGATAAAGTGAAGGAGAGTTATAACCACTGCAAGGTTTATCTTTGCCATCTGTGTCCCATTGGGGAGATCTACCATCACTTCCTATCCTATAGCCAAAACAGAAAGTGAGAGGAAATCCCTGCAAGTTAAGGGAATCTCTTGGGAACCCTCAGGTCACCAGAACTAGCGTCCCCATTGGAAGAGTTCCCCTCTATTACTTTTCTGGTGACAACCCAAAATTTGGGATTTTCTTTTACTTTCAATGATAAAAGTAAACAGGACAAATAGAGAGAATCATTCTTCCTAACTGGAGCACAGACAGCAATAAAAACTGACAGGTGTTCTAATTCATCTATCTAATTCATCTAATTCACTCTATCCAAAACTAAAAAAAAAGTTTTGCCTTTGGTTATACTTTAAACCTAAATTACATTTTATTTTTTAGTTCAGGAGAGAGTATGTAAAGTTATCATTTTTGTTGGGTTTTTATTTCTGTGTCCCGATTGAGAAGATTTTTCCTTACTTCTTGTCCTTGTGATACCCATGCAAGAAATAAAATATGAAGGCATCTCCAAGCATTTACAGCAAATAAAACATTGTCGAACATTGTATCCCTCTCTGCTCTCTTTGCAACCACTGGTACACTTATCTGGAGCAGCAGTCTTGGGCAGTGCAGTGGGCAAAGTGGCCCCTTACTGGTTTTGTTTGCATTGGGCAATCAGTAAGCTATTGCGGAGGTGATCTGCACAAACACACAGTTTTGCTGCATCTCAGTTATAGCTCTGCAAATACAGTGCCTTGCAAAAGTATTCACCCCCTTGGCTTTTTACCTATTTTGTTACATTACAGCCTTTAGTACAATGTTTCTTTAATCTGAATTATATGTGATGGATCAGAACACAATAGTCAAAGTTGGTGAAGTAAAATTAGAAAAATATATACATAAAACTATTTTTCAGGAATAAAAAACTGATAATTGGCATGTGCGTTTGTATTCACCATCTTTCTTATGAAGCCCAAAAAAATGCCGGTGCAACCAATTACCTTCAGAAGTCACATAATTAGTGAAATGATGTCCACCTGTGTGCAATCTAAGTGTCACATGATCTGTCATTACATATACACACCTTTTTGAAAGGCCCCAGAGGCTGCAACACCTAAGCAAGAGGCACCACTAACCAAACACTGCCATGAAGACCAAGGAACTCTCCAAACAAGTAAGGGACAATGTTGTTGGGAAGTACAAGTCAGGGTTAGGTTATAAAAAATATCTAAATCTTTGATGATCCCTAGGAGCACCATCAAATCCATCATAACCAAATGGAAAGAACATGGCACAACAGCAAACCTGCCAAGAGGCAGCCGCACACGAAAACTCACGGATCGTGCAAGGAGGGCATTATTCAGAGAGGCAGCACAGAGACCTAAGATAACCCTGGAGGAGCTGCAAAGTTCCACAGCAGAGACTGGAGTATCTGTACATAGGACGACAATAAGCCGTACGCTCCATAGAGTTGGGATTTATGGCAGAGTGGCCAGAAGAAAGCCATTACTTTCAGCAAAGAACAAAATGGCACGTTTTGAGTTTGCGAAAACGCATGTGGGAAACTCCCAAAATGTATGGAGGAAGGTGCTCTGGTCTGATGAGACATAAAATTGAACTTTTTGGTCATTAAAGAAAATGCTATGTCTGGCTCAAACCAACACATCACATCCCCCAAAGAACACCATCAGTGTAACATGGTGGTGGCAGCATCATGCTGTGGGGATGTTTTTCAGCAGTCGGGACTGGGAAACTGGTCAGAGGTGAAGGAAAGATGGATGGTGCTAAATACAGGGATATTCTTGAGCAAAACCTGTACCACTCTGTGTTTGATTTAAGGCTAGGACGGAGGTTCACCTTCCAGCAGGACAATGACCCCAAACACACTGCTAAAGCAACACTTGAGTGGTTTAAGGGTAAACATGTAAATGTGTTGGAATGGCCTAGTCAAAGCCCAGACCTCAATCCAATAGAAAATCTGTGGTCAGACTTAAAGATTGCTGTTCACAAGTGCAAACCATTCAACTTGAAGGAGCTGGAGCAGTTTTGCAAGGAGGAATGGGCAAAAATCCCAGTGGTAAGATGTGGCAAAATCATAGAGACTTATCCAAAGTGACTTGGAGCTGTGATACCTGCAAAAGGTGGCTCTACAAAGTATTGATTTTAGGGGGGTGAATAGACTTTTTCTGTTTTTTTGTCCTATTTGTTGTTTGCTTCACAATAAAAAAAAAAAAAACATCTTTAAAGTTGTGGGCATGTTCTGTAAATAAATGATGAAAATCCTCAAACAATCCATGTTAATTCCAGGTTGTGAGGCAACAAAACACGAAAAATGCTAAGGGGGGTGAATACTTTTGCAAGGCACTGTAGGCTGCTCTTGCAATGGCAAGGAGGAAAATGTAATAATGGATGGTATTTAAAAACAGTATCCTTGCTTTGAATTTCATTTCAATTCTTAAAATGTTTTTAACCGCTTCCCAACCGCCTCACGCAGATATACTGCGGCAGAAGGGCACGTACAGGCAGATTAACGTACCTGTACGTTGCCCTTTAAGAGGCGCGCCGGGAGCTCCGTGAGTGTAATCGCGGGTCCTGCGGACTCGATATCCGCGAGGATACCCACGATCGTCTCACGGTGAGGAAGAACGGGGAGATGCTAATGTAAACAAGCATTTCCCCGTTCTGCCTAATGACACTGACACTGATCACAGCTCCCTGTAATCGAAAGCGGTGATCAGTGTTGTGTCATGCACAGCCCCCCCACAGTTAGAATAACTCCCTAGGACACACTTAACCCCTATAGCGCCACCTAGTGTTTAACCCCTTCACTGCCAGTCACATTTACACAGTAATCAATGCATTTTTAATCACACTCATCACTGTATAAATGTAAATGGTCCCAAAATAGCGCCAAAAGTGTGCGATCTGTCCGCCATAATGTCGCAGCCATGATGAAAATCGCTGATCGCCGCCATTACTAGTAAAAAAAAAATTATTAATAAAAATGCCATAAAACTATCCCCTATTTTGTAGACGCTATAACTTTTGCGCAAACCAATCAATAAACGCGTATTGCGATTTTTTACCAAAAATATGTAGAAGAATACATATCGGCCTAAACTGAGGAAAAAAAATGTTTTTTTATTTATTTTGTGGGGATATTTACAGTGGGGACGGAAAGTATTCAGACCCCCTTAAATTTTTCACTCTTTGTTATATTGCAGACATTTGCTAAAATCATTTAAGTTCATTATTTTTTTCCTCATTAATGTACACACAGATCCCCATATTGACAGAAAAACACAGAATTGTTGACATTTTTGCAGGTTTATTAAAAAAGAAAAACTGAAATATCACATGGTCTTAAGTATTCAGACCCTTTGCTCAGTATTTAGTAGAAGCACCCTTTTGATCTAATACAGCCATGAGACTTTTTGGGAAAGATGCAACAAGTTTTTCACACCTGGATTTGGGGATCTTCTGCCATTCCTCCTTGCAGATCCTCTTCAGTTCTGTCAGGTTGGATGGTAAACGTTGGTGGACAGCCATTTTTAGGTCTCTCCAGAGATGCTCAATTGGGTTTAAGTCAGGACTCTGACTGGGCCATTTAAGACGGCCAGCTCTAGGAAGGGTTCTGGTCACCCCAAACATCTTCCATTTAAGGATTATGGAGGCCACTGTGCTCTTAGGAACCTTAAGTGCAATAGAAATTTTTTGTAACCTTGGCCAGATCTGTGCCTTGCCACAATTCTGTCTCTGAGCTCTTCAGGCAGTTCCTTTGACCTCATGATTCTCATTTGCTCTGACATGCACTGTGAGCTGTAAGGTCTTATATAGGCAGGTGTGTGGCTTTCCTAATCAAGTCCAATCAGTATAATCAAACACAGCTGGACTCAAATGAAGGTGTAGAATCATCTCAAGGATGATCAGAAGAAATGGACAGCACCTGAGTTAAATATATGAGTGTCACAGCAAAGGGTCTGAATACTTAGGACCATGTGATATTACAGTTTTTCTTTTTTAATAAATCTGCAAAAATGTCAACAATTCTGTGTTTTTCTGTCAATATGGGGTGCTGTGTGTACATTATTGAGGGAAAAAAATGAACTTAAATGATTTTAGAAAATGGCTGCAATATAACAAAGAGTGAAAAATTTAACGGGGCCTGAATCAGTGGCGTAACTAGAACCTTCAGGGCCCCGATGCAAGAAACCATGGAGGGCCCCCCTGACCCCCGGACAGGGCTCTTTCTTTCAAGCCTGATGGTGGAACACCAGGGCTGGTCACAAGTGGGTGGCTGCATATAAAGTAACCGATTTCTGCATTCCCACCGCTTCTCCTCCTCTCCCTCCCACAGGCATTCAGCGTCCACAGGAGGAAAATGGAGAGATCGGTTTCTCTATGTTGGTGTTTAGCAATCTTTTTCCAGTCAGGGCACCCTTAAAGTATACCCCTAGGTGAATGGGGCTGCACTGCAACCACCCTGCAACTGTGTACATTGCATGCAGTTGCAGTATAGTGATAATGCATTTAAGGGGTTAAAACAGGCGGTCAGTAGGCAACATATTGCCTCTTTACCGGCTGTCAAATGCCTCTGAAAAGCAATCTGAGCATGGATCACTTTTCAGAGGAACAGCATTTTGTTGCTGGTACTATGAACAAGCAAAAAAAATTAAAAAATCGGTTCTGATTGTACAGGTATAGGGGGTCAGGATTAAAAGCGTATACCTAAAATGTGCATACATATATGTAAACACACACAAACATGTATAAAAACACACACACATATATATAAAAACACACACACACACACACATATATATATATATATATATATATATATATATATATAGAAAAAGAGTCCAAGAGGTTGCTGCACTTAAAAATTTCTTTGCTTTATTTCACAATATCTTCAGTAGGGATTTACAAAGCAAGTATAATCCAAAATCACAGGCACAAAATGCCTACACAGTTTCAAACACAAGTAGGTTCAGATATGGATGGATGGATGGATTACGTCTCGGGCTAGTCAGCTTACGCCCTTCCTAAGATCCATTGAAGCACATCTGAGGGTTTCAATCCAATCATTCATTTAAATACAGGTTTAGTGAAGTACTTCACATATGGAATCAATATGGCTAATTAGTTCAAATCGCATACCATTTAACATCTATATATGCATATATTTATCTATAACATGCCATTAGAGCAAGGATAAGCAACAGGTGTCAAATCTCTCATTCTCTTCACTCGCATTATAGAATATTTGGAATACCTATAAAAACGCAGGGAAATGTTGCATTCATGAGTAAAAACAAAAAAGATATCCCCATCATGAAGTTATTTTATCTGGCTACTTTTAAATGCTTATTCCAACAGTTAAACAAATAAATAAAGATCCAAATCAACATTTAAGCCATATGGAGCAATTGTATTCAAAAAATGTATCCAGTATACTTCTCTTTTTCTTAGAATCAATTCACGGTTGATTATATATATATATATATATATATATATATATATATATATATATGTATATATATATATATATATATATATGTATATATATGTATATATATATATATATGTATATATATATATATATATATATATATATATATATATATATATATATATATATATATATGCACGCACATATAAACCAGTGGCGACTGGTGCTCAAAATTTTTAGGGGGCGCAAGCAAACTGAAAAATTCAGCAAAAAGAACATCAATTGCAGCCACCGTGCCCATCAAACGCAGCCACCGTGCCCATCAAACGCAGCCACTGTGCCCATCAATTGCTGCCACTGTGCCCATCAATTGCAGCCACTGTGCCCATCAAACTCCACCACTGTGCCCATCAAACGCCGCCACTGCGCCATCAAACGCCACCACTGTGCCCATCAAATACCGCAACTGTGCCATCAAATGTCGCCACTGTGCCCATCAAATGCTGCCACTGTGCAATCAAATGTCGCCACTGTGCCCATCAAATGCTGCCACTGTGTGCATCAAACTCTGCTGCTGTGCCATCAAATGCCGCCAGTGTGCCCATCAAACGCTGCTACTGTGCCCATTGAATTCTGCTACTGTGCCATCAAATGCCGCCACTGTGCCATCAAATTCCACCACTGTGCCATCAAATGCCACCACTGTGCCCATCAAATGCCATCGCTGTGCTAATTAAATGCTGCCAGTGTGTCATCAAATGCTGTATCTGTGCCATCGAATGATGCCAGTGTGCCCATTAAATGCCACCAGTGTGCCCATTAAATGCTGCCAGTGTGCCATCAAATGCTGCAACTGTGTATCGACCACCCCCCCGCCCACTCGCCGTCTGCCCGGCACTTACCCTGTCTCGGTGGTGCAGCGGGTGACGGCCACGAGCGGGGTCCTCCATGCGTCTCCTGCCATCCTCATCTCCCGTCCTTTCCTTTTGATAGGCGTCCAATAGCTGTGCCTATCCTTTCAGCCAATTAGGTGACGGGTAACAGACCCGCACACCTGATTGGTGGAGAAGCGGTTCAGAGTTAGGAAAGTGAATATTAATTTGCTTTTCTAACACACCTGGGTGGACTGTGAGCCCCAAGCATGGCACTCGCAGTTCACCCATTTTGAAGCCTATTAGAGCCTATGGCTCCAATCAGGTGCTTCAAAACCACCCCCCCCCCCCCCCGCTGTAATTCAGGTGCCCGAAAAGGGGCCGGACACCTAAATATGGGGGTGGCAGCGGTGGCCATGCATAGCATGAATCTATCCATTAGTCAAAGAGGGGGTGGCTGGAGAGAGGCAGCTGAAGTTTATCAGTGGACGCACCGCCACTGATAAACACATGCACATACACATACATGCACACTCACATACATACATATGCATACATACATGCACACACACATACATATGCACACACACATGCATACATACACATACATGCACACACATATACATACATGCACACACACATACATATGCACACACACATGCATACATACACATACATGCACACACATATACATACATGCACACACACATAAAGTAAACAGATATTCTTATAAAAAATGGCAGACCTTTACCTTAGCTCTTCCTGCCGAGTACTGCACTGTAGGGGGAGACAAAGAGCACAGCACACACTGCTTTCACTTTGATGAGCTCCCTGCACAGTCAGTGCCGATTACAGTTCGGCTGACAAACGAGGAGCTCAGTCTCAGCTGCCCCTGCCGTTCCTCCTATCGAAGAGTACAGGGGGCCCTCAAGGGCCCCCTGCAGCAAGGGGCCCGGTCGCCATGGCGATCTCAGCGACCCCTATAATTCTGCCTCTGGCCTGAATACTTTCCGTCCCCACTGTATTATAGCAAAAAGTAAAAAAATATAGCTTTTTTTTCAAAATTGTCGCTCTTTTTTTGTTTATAGCGCAAAAGATAAAAACTGCAGAGGTGATCAAATACCACTAAAAGAAAGCTTTATTTGTGGGAAAAAAAGGACGTCAATTTTGTTTGGGTACAACGTCGCACGACCGCGCAATTGTCAGTTAAAGCGACGCAGTGCCGAACCGCAAAAAGTGCTCTGGCCTTTGGCCAGCCAAATGATCCGGGCCTTAAGTGGTTAAAATGCGACTTAAAATACCAAACAAAAGCTTCTGTTTGGTAATTATGGTTTAGAAAGAAGTTAAGGGTTGGCTAATGTCATTTTTGAATCCTGGTATCAGAATATTGGATCGAAAAAAGTCATTGAAGCATAAATCAAGGACTGTAAAGGACATTGGAGTCAATACCTTAAATGACTTAATGATAGGGAGGCAATATTTCAGAGTGCTTGAGTAGCCATCAAGGTGCTCTTTTGTACAGTAAATGCACACTGTATTATTGGCAGCATAAAGAGAGAGGTGGTAATGTCATTTATAGATCATTTGTGAGATCTTAAATTAGTTCAAAGAGCATTTCTTGAGGCTACATGTGCAAAAAATTCAGACATAAAATACAGAGCAATGAAAAGAAACGTTATTAAGATAATCACACTCTGAACAATGCAGCTCTGAAAGAATAACACGTAGATCCCGAAACAGTGACTACAGGCAGAACAGTTTGAAATGACTAAAATGGTATAAATAAATTATTCTAAATGCAATTAATATTGTGGCACAACAACCATTTGCATTTACAGATTACTTGTCTGATTTGCCAGGGGACAACAGGGTATGTGTACTCCTTGGAATGCATTTTAACCACCTGGGAGATTTACCTCCCTTCATGACCAGGCCATTTTTTGTGATACGGCACAGCGTTACTTTAAGACTACTTTCACACTGGGGCATTGGGGGCATCGGCGGTAAAGTGCCGTTATTTTTACTGTCGTTTTGGCGCCACTATTCGGCTGATAGTGGGGCACTTTTAACTCCGCTAGCTGCCGAAAAAGGGTTAAAACCGCACGCAAAGCCTCGCTGCAACGGCACTTTGTTGGTGCTTTGTCGGCGGTTTGGCGGCACTGCCCATTGATTTCAATATATATAAACAAAAAAAGCCGACAGTTTTCAAAAAACAAACAATATTTTTTACTTTCTGCTATAAAACATATCCAATAAAAAAACATAATATCTTCATAAATTTACACCAATATGTATTCTGCAACATATTTTTGGTAAAAAAAAATCCTAATAAGCTTATATTGATTTGTTTGCGCAAAAGTTACAGTGTCTACAAACTATGGGGTAAATACTGGATTTTTAATTTTTTTATTCTAATAATGGCGGTGATCAGAGACTTATAGTGGGACTGCGATATTGCGGTGGACATTTTGACACTAACTGACACTTTTGACACTTTGTGGGAGCCAGTGACACTAATTCAGTGATCAGTGTTAAAAATATGCCACCAAAATATGTAACTGTACTAATGACACTGGCTGGGAAGGGGTTAAACATCTAGGGCAATCAAGGAGTTAAATGAGTGTCTGAACAGTGTTTATGTGTGCAGTGAGGTGCTTTTACTAAGGGAAGTAATGGATTTTTTTTTTAAATCGATTACTTCCCTGACAGGACAGAGCTCTGCCTTGTTTACATAGGCAAAGCCCTGTCCTGTCTGTTTTCGGGACGATTGACTGATTGGCATCTGCTTTCATTAATCACAGCAGGCTGGGTCACCGGCGGCACGCGTGCACGCCCCCTACCCGGAAGTGCGTCATCATGTACCTAGTATATAGTTATAGGTCAGCAAGCAGATATATATGATATGGCTTATCATTTTTCTAATGCAATTTGTCATTGGTCAGAACAGTCCAATTGCAATGAGTAAAAAGCAGCATGAACAATTAGTGCTGAACCCCAGGCAGATACTTAAGACACAAATTAAAGTGGTTCTAAAGGCAAAGCATTTTTTATCTTAATGCATTTCTGCATTAAGGTAAAAAAATGTCCTATTAGTAGTATTGCCCCCACTTCCTCCACCAAATACTCACCTGTCCTGTATCAATCCAGCACTGTGCCCATCTGCAGCAGCTCTCCTCTCTCTCCCCTCTCTCATAGGCAGCAGTGGGAGCCATTGGCTCCTGCTGCTGTCAATCAAATTCCATGAGCAGAGAGCAGGAGGCAGAGCTGAGCCTGACTTGGGAGGCAGCCCACAGATGCGGCACCATAGGGAACGGCTTCCTATGGTGGTGCACTGAAAAGAGGAGAACCAGAGCGCCAGCGGGGGACCCCCAGAAGAGAAGGATCAGGGCCGCTTTACAATCACTTTAATATGGCTCTATATTTAACAAAACATCCTTATATTTTTTTTTGTTATTGCCAGAATTTGGCTTGGTATCAGACTCCTACAGTCTAGACATGTGCAGAATGAAAACATTTGTTTTGTTTCGATTCAATATTTGCATAAATTAATTTTGTTAATTTTGTTTAATTTGTTAAATTCATTTTCGGAATTCGTTTTGTTTATTAGAATTCGAATCGATTCGAATTTGGAAAATTTGAATTGATTCTATTTGAATTTTATTCAAAATCAAATGTATTCTAAATTAGATTTTTGGAAGATACATTCTTTCTACTCCATTCTATTCTATTGTTTTTGCTTTTCTATTATTTTATTTTCTATTTAATTCAATTATTTTCTATTCTATTTGAATTCAAACTTATTCTAAATTCAAATTTCAGAAAATGGTTATATTGTTATATTCTTTGTATTCTATTCTATTGTTTTTTTTTTCTATTCTATTCTTTTCTATTCTAATCTTTTCTATTCTTTTCTTTTATTTTCTATTCTATTCTATTCTTTTCTACTCAGATTTGAATTTATTCTATTCAAATTTTGGGAAATAGTTGCATTCTTTCTATTCTTCTCTATTCAATTCTTTTTTTTTCTATTCAAATTCAAATTTCTTCTATTTGAATTTTTGGAAATGGTTATATTTAGTATATTCTATTCTGTTTTATTGTTTTTTTTAATTCTATTCCATTATTTTTTATTCTATCCCTTTATTTTCTATTCTATTTTTTGCTATTATGTTATTTTGTATTCTGTTCTGTATTACTCTGTTATATTCTATTCTTTTATTTTCAGTTCTATTACATTCTTTTCTATTCTAGTATATTATTTTCTATTCTATTCCTTTCTTTTCTATTCTATTTTGTTCTCTTTGGAAATTCAAATTAGATTAAAAAACAATTCAAATTAAATGTAAAAACTATTTGAATTAGATTTGAAAACTATTCGAATTTGAACTTCATTTAAAATTGTGTTTCTTTATTTCGGATTTATTTAAATTTGTTACTGTTGTAATTCAGAAATACATCAGAATTTCTGAATAACCAAAAATACATCCGAATTTTGATTTGGAACTAAACGAACTGCACATGTCTACTACAGTCTAGTGTATAGCAGCAGGGCTTAAAGAGGGTGGGGAGTAGTACCACAAGGAGCCAATCAGGTGTGGTGCAGTGCAAAGAGCATACTCACAGGAGAAAAGAGCAGAGTGACAGAAAGGTGAGTTCATCAGTCTGCTGCTTGTTCTTTTATTGTCCAGTCACATGCTGGGGGATGAATAGGATCTGCAAGTATTACTGAACTGCAGCAGGAAAAAAATCCTGGCCTCTCCCTTGCCAGGAAGGATTGTCCTATGTAAAAGAGCTGTATACATATCAAGCCTGGATGGCCAGGAACACAGATCCATCATCAGGTAAAACTGAACCCTTATGCCCTGTACACACGGGCGGACTTTTCGAACGGACTGGTCAGACGGAACAAATCCGTCGGACAATCCGACTGTGTGTGGGCTTCATCAGACCTGTAGCTGACTTTTTCTGTCGAAAATCAGACGGAATTTCGATTTGGAACATGTTTCAAATCTTTTCGACGGACTCGAGTCCGGTCGAAAAATCTGCTTGTCTGTATGCTAGTCTGACGGACTAAAACCGACTCTAGGGCAGCTATTGGATACTGGCTATCAACTTCCTTATTTTAGTCCGGTCGTACGTCATCACGTACAAATCTGTCGGACTTTGGTGTGATCGTGTGTAGGCAAGTCCATTCGTTAGAAAGTCCGTCGAAAGTCCGTCGGAAAGACCATCGCTGTTTGTTTGGCATTCCGCTTTAACATTCCAGGCTGTCATCTGATACATGGCTTGGTCAATTTTTAGCACAAGTATTATTATTATGTTCTGCAGCACATTTTAGCTGCTTGTCAGTCTTCCTCTTGAGCATATGTATAATATTTCTAAGCCCTGTATATAAGAATAGTATAATTTTAGATTGGAAATGTTAGTCCCAAGAGCATCAGTTCCAGCAAGCATCCCAAAGCTTTACTTCCTCTTTTGCTCCCCACAAGGCCTGCAAATGAAAAGCATAATGGGCTAGTATGCATCACATACTAGCCCATTATACGGCACTTACCTGCAAACGAAGCCCTTGCTGTCCCCTGTGCAGGCCGCGTCCATCTTCACCCTTCTTTCTTCCGGGGCCACAGACTCCAGCTCTGTGACTGGCCAGAGTCATGTGACATCACTTCCGCACATGTGCACGGGAGCCATCAGTCACGGCACAAGCTGGGGGAAGAAACAGCACGGTGGTCCGTTTCTTCACAGCGCCTGTGCCGATAACGACATCGGCTCACTACAAGTGAAATATCTCCTAAACGGCGGACGCTTAGGAGATATTTACACTACCTATAGGTAAGCCTTATTCTAGGCTTACCTATAGGTAATAGTCAACAAAAAGCGTTTACAACCACTTTAACAAGATTGAAGCAGCTTTCTTGAACCCCCATAGTATGACCATTTAGCTCCAGTCCAGAAGTTTTGAATACAGTTCGTAATGTGTGAGTTGGCTGAAATGTAAAGTAAACCTGTCATGATGGGTACATGGAGGCTGCTGTTGCCAATAGTTCTTTCTGAAAGTGCTAGGTGCCTGGCTCTCATACTGACCTTTTTTCTTCAGTACCATTAGTAACTGTACTGGGACAAGTATGCAAATAGCTCAATTCACAAAGCTAACACCCCATAATCGGGTTCATTATTTTACAAAAAAGTGACAGTTGTTCTCAGTTGAGTCCGATGAGATATGTAAATAACAGTCACATGAAAATAGAGTGCCGTAGGCTTGTGTAAAGCTTTCTAAATAGATCCTGTGACTTTTCATTTGTTTCAGGTCACCCAGGAAGTATTTAGGATGGCGAGCTATTATAACAAACTGGTAAATAGCATTTCCAGCAGACCAGCATTGTCAGCCCCCATTTTGTAGCTGTTTAAAAGCCACAGTTTGTGGTTCAGTTGGGACTTTTAGGCTGGGTTCACACTATCACCACATGCGGCGCACAGCAGGGATGTGGTACGTCCCCGTTCACCGTTTCAGATCTGAATTCAGCCAAAAATTAAGGCTGAAATCGGACCTGAAATGGTTGAACGGGGATGCACTGGACCCCTGCTGTGAGCTGCATGTGGTGATAGTGTGAACCCAGCCTAAAAGTCCCAACTGAATCACAAACTGTGGCTTTTAAACAGCTACAAATTGGGGGCTGGCAAACGGACCAAATGACGTACATGGCTCCTGTGCAAATTTGCACCGGAGCTGCAGCGGAGATATGTGAACCGACTCCATAGAGAGCCAGGCAAAATCTCCTGCTATGCGAATTGGATGCGGAGAACGCATCCAATTCGCAATAGTGTGAACCCAGCCTGAATGTTTTCATCCTGTTATATGTGCCAGTTCATGCATTACAGTATTATTTTAAAGCGGACCTTCAGTCATTTTTTAATCTTTCCATCTATTAAATCTTCTGCCCTTGTTGTTTAAACTTTGGATAGTAAAACATTTTTTTCTGCCAGTAAATACCTTATACAACCCACTCCCTGTTTCTTGTCTGGTAAAAAGTCTAGGCTTATGACATCATCCACAGCTCTCTCTCTTGCTCTCGTGAGAGTTTGCCAGGAATGGAGGGGGGATGAGTCATAAGAGGGCCAATCAGAGCTGTAGGGGTGCAGAGCTGGAGGTGTGCCTCTGTGTGTCTGTGTAGCAGCAGCAACCCAGTTTTTTTTTGTTTGTGAAACCCTTGCGTGAGTGATTAGTTATATATATTCTTTTTCACTTTGAGATTAAACAATGCTCATGTGTTTAGGGCCTTCCATTCTTCCACTTTTGTGAACACATGCCAGTGAATTCAATAAAAATACTGAAAAGCAATCTAGGATAATGGGTTTTCACCAGAGTTGAAGACAAGAGCTGGGCAGCCTGTTGTTATTCTCTATGGGTCTGACCCTGATTCCTGGCCAGCATATGAGCCGGTTTGCAATAGGACCTCTAAGTAGTGGAGATAATTATTATTATTATTATTATACAGGATTTATATAGCGCCAACAGTTTGCGCAGCGCTTTACAACATGAGGGCAGACAGTACACTTACAATACAAATCAATACAGGAGGGATCAGAGGGCCCTGCTCGTTAGAGCTTACAATCTAGAAGGGAGGGTCAAGTGGCAACAAAAAGGTAATAACTGTGGGGGATGAGCTGATGGAAAAAATGAAAATACAGTTGTTAGGTGTGGGTAGGGTAGGCTTCTCTGAAGAGAAAGGTTTTCAGGGATCGTCTGAAAGCTAATAAAGTAGGAGATAAGCTGACAGATTGGGGTAGGGCATTCCATAGGATTGGAGAGGCTTTGGAAAAGGCCTGGAGGCGAGCATGGGAGGAGGTGACAAGGAAGCTAGAGAGCAGGAGGTCTTGAGAGGAACGAAGAGAACGAATAGGTTGGTATTTAGAGACTAAGCTAGTGATGTAGCTGGGGGCGAAATTGTGGATGGCTTTGTACGTAGTTGTTAGAATTTTGAATTTAATTCTTTGGCCGAGCGGAAGCCAGTGGAGGGATTGACAGAGAGGAGTGGCAGACACAGAGCGATTGGTAAGGTGAATGAGTCTGGCAGCGGCATTCATGATGGATTGAAGAGGTGATAGACTATGTAGAGGTAAGCCAATGAGAAGGGAGTTGCAGTAGTCGAGGCGAGAGATGACCAGCGAGTGAATTAAGAGCTTTGTTGTGTCATTGGTTAGAAAGGGGCGTATTTTGGAGATGTTGCGGAGGTTGAGGCGGCAGGATTTGGACAGTGATTGGATGTGTTGCTTGAAGGAGAGTCCAGAGTAGGGATGAGCCGAACACCCCCCTGTTCGGTTCGCACCAGAACATGCGAACAGGAAAAAAGTTCGTTCGAACACGCGAACACCGTTAAAGTCTATGGGACACGAACATGAATAATCAAAAGTGCTAATTTTAAAGGCTTATATGCAAGTTATTGTCATAAAAAGTGTTTGGGGACCCGGGTCCTGCCCCAGGGGACATGGATCAATGCAAAAAAAAGTTTTAAAAACGGCCGTTTTTTCAGGAGCAGTGATTTTAATAATGCTTAAAGTCAAACAATAAAAGTGTAATATCCCTTTAAATTTCGTACCTGGGGGGTGTCTATAGTATGCCTGTAAAGGGGCGCATGTTTCCCGTGTTTAGAACAGTCTGACAGCAAAATGACATTTTGAAGGAAAAAACACATTTAAAACTACCCGCGGCTATTGCATTGCCGACAATACACATAGAAGTTCATTGATAAAAACGGCATGGGAATTCCCCACAGGGCAACCCCGAACCAAAATTTAAAAAAAAAATGATGTGGGAGTCCCCCTAAATTCCATACAAGGCCCTTCAGGTCTGGTATGGATATTAAGGGGAACCCCAGCCAAAATTAAAAAAAAAATGACGTGGGGTTCCCCCTAAATTCCATACCAGACCCTTCAGGTCTGGTATGGATTTTAAAGGGAACCCCGCGCCAAAAAAAAAAAAAAAACGGCGTGGGGTCCCCCCAAAAATCCATACCAGACCCTTATCCGAGCACGCAACCTGGCAGGCCGCAGGAAAAGAGGGGGGACAAGAGTGCGGCCCCCCCCCTCCTGAACCGTACCAGGCCACATGCCCTCAACATTGGGAGGGTGCTTTGGGGTAGCCCCCCAAAACACCTTGTCCCCATGTTGATGAAGACAAGGGCCTCATCCCCACAACCCTGGCCAGTGGTTGTGGGGGTCTGCGGGCGGGGGGCTTATCGGAATCTGGAAGCCCCCTTTAACAAGGGGACCCCCAGATCCCGCCCCCCCTGTGTGAAATGGTAAGGGGGTACTTACCCCTACCATTTCACTAAAAAACTGTCAAAAATGTTAAAAATGACAAGAGACAGTTTTTGACAATTCCTTTATTTAAATGCTTCTTCTTTCTTCCTTCATCTTCTTCTGGCTCTTTTGGTTCTTCCTCCAGCGTTCTCGTCCAGCATCTCCTCCGCGGCGTCTTCTATCTTCTTCTCCTCGGGCCGCTCCGCACCCATGGCATTGGGGGGGAGGCTCCCGCTCTTCTCTTCATCTTCTTCATCTTCTTCTTCTTCTTCATCTCTTCTTCCTTCTTCATTTCTTCTCCGGGCCGCTCCGCAGCCATGCTGGCATGGAGGGAGGCTCCCGCTGTGTGACGGCGTCTCTTCGTCTGACGGTTCTTAAATAACGGGGGACGGGGCCACCCGGTGACCCCGCCCCCCTCTGACGCAGGGGACATGACGGGACTTCCCTGTGGCATTCCCCGTGACGTCACAGGGAAGTCCCGTCAAGTCACCGTGCGTCAGAGGGGGGCGGGCACAGTAGAGATCGAATAGTATCAATCTTCTGTTTGAAGTGATTGGCGATCTCCTGGGCAGTGAGTGAGTTGGCGGGTGGAGGCGGTGGAGGACGAAGTAGAGAGTTGAAGGTGGAGAAGAGTTGACGGGGACAGGATGATAAGTTGCTAATGAGAGTGGTAAAATAGGTCTGCTTGGCAGAGAGGAGGCTGGAATTGTATTTTGGAGGGCAGATTTATATTGGTTGAAATCTCTCTGGGACTTAGTCTTATGCCACAAGGGGCTCGAAAGCACGACTACGTTTTTTCATACTTCTAGTATCATCTGTTTGCCAAGGTTGAAGGGGTCTGGGCTTGATTCTGTGTGTAGTGAGGGGGGCCAGTGAGTTCAGTGAGGCTAGAAGTGAAGTGTTGTACACAGAGGTGGCTAGGTTGGTGCAGGATAGGGGTGAGATTTTGTCGTAGAGGTTGTTGATAGCAGAGTAGAGAAGAGAAGGGTTGAGATGACATAGGTTTCTGCGGGTAACTTTAAGGTGGTTGGAGGGAGAGGAGGTGAAGGAAAGGGAGAGAGTGAAACTAATAAGGTGGTGATCAGAGAGAGGCAATGGATAGTTAGAGAGGTTGTATGGAGTGCAAAGGTGAGAGAACACGAGGTCAAGGATATTGCCTTCTGAGTGAGTTAGAGCATGTATCCACTGCTTCAGGTCAAAGGAGGATGTTAGGCTAAGAAGTTTGGAAGTGGAAGGAGTGTTAGTATTAATAGGGATGTTGAGGTCCCGAGAATGATTGTGGGGATTTCAGAAGAAAGAAAGTAGGGTAGCCAGGCAGAGGAGTCTTCAAGAAAGGTTAATACTGGTCCAGGGGGCCTGTAGATCACAGCTATCCTTAGAGAAATTGGAGTGAAAAGACAAATGCAGTGTGCTTTGAAAGAGGAGAGTGACAGAGAGGGAGGTGGCTGAAGTACCTGAAAGGTGCTATGTGGGGCTAGAAGGATTCCGACACTTCCTCACTTACGTCCGCTGGATCTGGGGGAGTGAGTCCAGAGAAGACCACCATGGGATAGGGCAGCAGAAGATGCAGTGTCGAATTCGTGGAGCCAGGTTTCGGTAATGGCGAGTAGGTTAAATGAGTTTGCAATAAAGAGGTCATAGAGAGAGGTGAGTTTGTTGCAGACAGAGCGGGAGTTCCAAAGGACACAAGAGAAAGGGAGTCTGGTCTTGGGAAGAATAGAAATGGGAACTAAATTGTGTTGATTGCGGCTGCTGCCAGAGGGTGCAGGGTGATGGGTGCATGGGATACAGTTAAATGATGGAGGCCCAGGGTTTGGGGATATATCTCCAGAGGTTAGGAGAAGCAAGAGGGTGAGGGAGGTAATATGGGAGTGGGATTTATATGAAGGGACGTGCCCCAGGGTCTTGGAGATTTTTTAGTGTGTGTGGATTTAAAATTAGCAGGAGTTGGTGGGTGCAGTAATAAGGACAAGACAGAAGTGAGGGTGATATATATATGCTGTGGGGGGGAGAAGAGGGGTGAAGGAGAGATAGTTTTAGGATGGAGGACAGAGTTGTCAAAAGCAGTGGTAGAGAAAGCATGGTACAAGGAAAAAGAGCTAAAGGAGTAAACAAGTTCACCTGATGTATGTGTGCTGTTTTTCAAAGTGTTTATCTTGTGTCCCTTCGCTTTGTGCATTCACTGAAGTGCAGAGTCAGAAGTGCATTCCACTTATAGAAATCGCCACTTTGAGAAAGAGCCAAGTTGCAAATGTGTACCCCCTGCAAATGCTTCCCCCAAGAGAAGCTTATATATATACTGATAGGGGTAGGGTGTGGGTGCATTTCAATTAGCAATCAAGAGGTTATAAAGCTTGGCTGGTTAACAGGGCAAAATTCTTAAGTCAGAAACAGACTAGCAAGAGGGCACTAAAGTTAAACGGGCCATAATTTTGGGTAAGATAAGGGAGATAATAAAGCATTGTAATGTGGACAGGTAAGTAAAAATAACATACCAGCATTATTAGAGAAATATAAGAAAAAAGATAGCAGTGTTTCAGTTTATGGCTGGAGTTGCAGCAATAGGAGCATACCAGAGTTAAGAGACATAGGAGACAGTTTTCACTAATGCGATTCTAGCTGGAGTTGCAGCAATAGGAGCATAATAATAAATTCTGAGCTGGTCTCAACAGGCCCTGCAATGGCAGACTGGCAGCCTGTTACATTGCTTCAGATGGCTGTAGAGGATTTTATCTAAAGGGGAGGGATATGAAACTCTTAAAGAGGAAGTAAACCCTGATGTAAAAAGAGGAAGTAAACCCTTTTTCCCCTGCAAAGTAAAAGCATAATGGTCTACTATGCATCGCATACTAGCCTATTATGTTGCCCTTACCTGCAAACAAAGCCCATGATGTCCCCGCTGGATGCCTCATCCATCTTCACCCCACTTCCTTCTGGGGCCATGTGACTGGCCGGAGTCACGTGACGTCACTCCCGCGATCATGCCCTTTCTTCTGCGCAGATGACGTTGGCGTAAGCATATATGGTAAAGATCTCCTAAACCGTGCAGGTTTAGGAGATATTTCCATTACATACAGGTAAGCCTTATTATAGGCTTACCTCTAGGTAAAAGTGGTCTTTAAGGGTTTACAACCACTTTAAAAGGTTTTAACAGATAAGAGTTTCCTGACAATTATAAGATATACTGGTCAGTCAAATGTGAGACTAGTTATTATTTTTCCAGAACAGAAATTATGGAATGCAAATAAAAATAAACTTTCTTTTCACCCAGCATAGATAATACAATAAAGTGAAATTGCATTCCCTCCCTGATTGCCTGAAGGAATGATGACATTCACTGGAAGTCATTTTAAAGTTATTTTGATTGATGGCTCTATTTGAATCAGACACATTTTTTCTTTTACAAGTTATCTATTATTGCTGATGTAAAATGTGTATTATTATATTTTATACATACTGCAGCACAGTCAGGGCCGTCTTTAAGGCAGGGCAAAAGGGGCAGCTGCCCTGGGCCCTGTCATTGTTGTGGGGCCCCAAACAGCTGCCTCATACTTGCCAACTATCCCAGTTTAAATTTCCTTGTCCTTTGAAGTTTAAGTCCTGTTCTGTGTCCCAATATCTCAGTGGGAAGTGCTGGTACTAATGCTGCCCAGACCCTGTGTTTACATGTAAATAAACGGCATTCATATGTAAATAGTGGCGGCATTCATAAGTAAATAGCTGCGACCGGTGGCATTGATATGTAAATAAAGGCGGCATTCATATGTATATCATGAAGTGAGGAGATGATGTGCTGTAACCTCTAGCAACCAATCAGTGAGCAGTAATACTGTACAGTATTCCCTAGCAACCAATTAACAAGCAGAAATAATTTGCTGTAACCTCTAGCAACTAATCAGTGAGCCGTAATGTGTGCTGTAACCTCTAGCAACCAGTCAGTAAGCAGTAATGATATGCTGTAACCGCTGGCAACCAATCGCAACTGCTGCCTGATCTGATACAGTAAAATGATTTTAAGTCTAGCTGCTATTTATTGTATGTCTCAGAGCAGGTGGAGAGTGAAATTGCATGGAGGGGGGCCCACGAAAATTTTTGCCCAGGGTCCAATCAATATTAAAGACGGCCCTGAGCACAGTGGCTAAGTGGGTCGCACATGTGCCTTGCAGTACTAGGGTCCCTGGTTTGAACCCCAGTCAGGACACTATTTGCATGGAATTAGCATGTTCTCCCTTTGCTTGTTTAGAGTTCCTCCCAAACTCTAAAGACATGCTGGTAGGTTAATTGGTTCCTGGCCATTTTGGCCCTAGTGCATGTGAGTTAGGGACCTTAGATTGTAAAGCTCCTTGAAATATTCTCATTCTGGGGACTATCAGCATACTGAAAGTCTATGAGGACAATGCTAGTCAAGGTAGTGTTCATTTTGTAACCCCTACCATTCTTGATCTAGCCAATGATGGATGGTTCAGTTTCAATGCTAAGAAAATTGGGTCAGCATTCATGAAAGAAGATATAAAGCCACATAACGTAGCACTGAACAATACAGCAATGCTATTTAACCCCTTCCCACCGGCTTTAAGGGGTTGCATGCATGCATCATGCCGGTACCGTTTTTTAAAGCTGGCAGTCGGCTCTTCAGGGATAACAACCGATGCGGCTAAAAGCCGCTCAGCTGTTATCCCAAAGGAGTGAGAGGGGATGTCCCCCCCTCCCGCCACTCTTCTCGGGCCTCCTGTCCCCCTGGGAGACCCGAGCCACGATCCGGCACTTCCGCCAGCTAGAGTGAGACTGGAAGGAAGCCAGAAACAGCTTTGATTCAGTCTCCTTTGTGTAAACTTGGAAATGACATCACAAAGTCACTTCTGGTTTACTCAGCTGCCAATGGCGCCATTTAAAAAGAAATTACAGTATTTGAAATCGCCGTTTTTGGCGAACTGAATACTTTGAAGTGCAAAGGAGGGGTTTGGGGTCTTTTAGACCCCCGATCCCTCCATAAAGAGTACCTGTCACCACTTATTACTATCATAAGGGATGTTTACATTCCTTGTGACAGCAATAAAAGTGATCACATTTTTTTTAAAGTGACAATATAAAAAAATAAAAAGAAATAAGAATTTTTTTTTTTAAAGCGCCCCCCATCCCCGCGAGCAAAGAAAACGCATACGTAAGTCATGCCCGCATATGTAAACTGTGTTCAAATCACACATGTGAGGTATTGCCGCGATTGTCAGAGCGAGAGCAATAATACTAGCACTAGACCCCCTCTGTAACTCTAAGCTGGTACCTGTGCACAATTTCAAAGCATGACATGTTAGGTATCTATTTACTCGGCATAACATCATCTTTCACATTATATAAAAATATTGGGCTAACTTTACTGTTTAGTTTTTTTTTAATTAATGAAAGTGTCTTTTTGCCCAAAAAATTGCGTTTGAAAGACCGCTGCACAAATACAGTGTAACATAAAGTATTGCAACGATCGACATTTTATTCTCTATCTAAGTAATTTTCTAGCAAAAAATACAGATTTTAACTTGTAAGCTACAAATGTCAGAAATGGGCTTAGGCATGAAAGGGATAACATAGCACATTTTATCCTGCAGAGTAGTTTCTACCAAGAAGTAAAAATAATAATTAGAATTAGTATATTAAGTTATTTCATCCATGTCATACTTAACTGACAACATGTTGGCCGTGTTCTGCGTTTTATTGGAATTGGAATTCTGCGGTAGATGGGGAAATTACATTTTATGACCTTGTTCCTAGAACGAGAAAACAAAAATTGAAGCAGCAAGAGAGAAATAGTTATTTTTATGATGAGCGGAGTGGGAATTTAATACTTTACCTTCAGATATTTCTGTAAGAACACACGTTGCTGATGGTTAAATTGGATGCATTTTTAGTGAGGCATAGGTATGAAGATACATAGGCAACCTTTTCAAGAATATGTTCTCTAGTATTGAAGGTATGAATTCTATTTTTATACGATAAATAGACATAGGAGTCTAAAATATGTCCACCAGACCTACAGAAAGAAAAACAGATGCCAATCTTGGGTGGTTTTATTACATTTCTGGAATATGCTAAACTTGGCTATGTATTTTGTTAAGAAAAAAACAAATAGTATAAAATAATAATAATATCTGTATATTTTGGACTCCTGGGCTGGTCATTCATTGAAGAGAAACTGAAGTCAGTCATTGAGGACAGCTGATTTATCATAAATTATCATAAATTATGCGTTCCACTTGCTGAGGACAAAACTGAAGGGAAAATTCCCCAAGAACAAGCAGGAACTGAAGACAGTTGCAGTAGAGGCCTGGCAGAGCATCACCAGGGATGAAACCCAGCGTCTGGTGATGTCTATGCGTTCCAGACTTCAGGCTGTAATTGACTGCAAAGGATTTGCAACCAAGTATTAAAAAATGAAAGTTTGATGGATGATTGGTAATCTGTCCCATTACTTTTGGTCCCTTAAAAAGTTGGAGGCACATATACAAACTGTTGTAATTCAGACACTGTTCATCGGATTTGGATGTAAATACCCTCAAATTAAAGCTGAAGCTCTGCAGTTAAAGCACATCTTGTTTGTTTCATTTCAAATCTATTGTGATGGTGTATAGAGCCAAAAAGATTAGAATCGTGTCAATGTCCCAATATTTATGGACCTGACTGTAAATGTATATTGCCTAGGAATGCCCACTCTTTCAGACTAACATCAATCTATTAAGGTATTTTGGTATTTGCATAACTCTTCCTAAGAGCAAGCTCACTGTTTACTTCAGGGCTGAGGGCCTCATGAGAGTAGTACTGAGGCAGGGTGCATCAATGTTTTCAAAAAGCTTTGTACAGGATCTTGCCAGCCCCTCCCACTGACCATGATCCATCTGCACTGAATAGAGAAAAAGAGAGACCCAATGGTGACATCATTGGGGCTTAAATAAGGGTGTAATGAAAACAGAAATGTTGTGTTTAAAATGTTATTAGCATGTTGATCAGGGGAAAGGAGGAACCAGGGAAGAAACCTCTGCACTTAGTGTATAAATAAAAACAACCAAATAGCATAAGCCTCCGTTCACTCCGGTGCAGGTTTGAAATTGCACTACTTAAAGCAGACCTTCAGTAATTTTTTTCCATCTATTATATCTTCTGCCCTTGTTGTTTTAACTTTGGATAGTAAAACATTTTTTTCTGCCAGTAAATACCTTATACAGCCCACTTCCTGTTTCTTGTCTAGTAAAAAGCCTAGGCTTATGACATCATGTACAGCTCTCTCTCTCACTCTTGTGAGAGTTTGCCAGGGAGGGAGGGGGATGAGTCATAAGAGGGCCAATGAGAGCTGCAGAGCGGGAGTTGTGCCTCTGTGTGTCTGTGTAAATCCAGAAAGTGAACAGACAGCAGCTTCAGCTGCCCATAGTTGAAATGGTTGCAGCCAGACTCAGTGGAGGGAGATTTTTGCAGCATATTTGGCATATATAGATGTAGTATAGAATCACAGTATATATAAAATAATATGCAAAGTGGTTGGAGGGAAGCTGCAGAATGGTAAACATGTTTTTATTACAAATTATGTGAGCAGACTGCAGTTCCTCTTTAGAGAGATTTTGAAGCCACACATCAGTGTGATTTGTACTGCCAATTTCATAGCGTCGAAATTAAATCAGCAAAAAGCAGTGCAGGAACCTTTTTCAAAGTCGCAGCAGTTTGAATGGTTCCATTGCTGACAATGTTGTGTGACTTGTCATGTTAAAATTCAGTGCTCCAACACCGCAATGACACACTACCTTGTGTGGCCTCCAAAGAATCAGGTCATTAACACTTGTGTAAAACACAAAAAAATATGCCTTCAGGCCAGCAGACACTCTTTGGGTTAGATGTCACCAACTTTCCAGCATTCCAGCATAAGATCACAGTACTGGTTACTTTGGGCAGGGAGGGGGGAGGGGAGAGGAGGACAGAGCAGGGCTGCGGATGATGGAGGCATGTAAATGACCACGGTGTCATGGCTCAGAAGCCATGATACACCGTGGTCAGTTTACAGTGGGGAGGGTATAGCCAAGCAGGATCAGCCAGGTATTTCATGTGATACAGGGGCCAAATTACACAGCACAAGCACTGTGCTGTATAACATGCTTTAACCTCCCTGACGGTATTCCCGAGTGTGGCTCGGGGTGAATTTTCACTACCAAAAGCAGTAACCCCGAGCCACACTCGGGATTGCATCGCAGGATCCAGCAAAGTTACTTACATGGTCCCCAGGATCCTGCGATGTCATCCTGCTGTGTCCGTGGGCTGTGTCCTCCGCCCGATGTACTGTGTGCCGGGCTCTGTTCCCTGCGAGCGTGGCGATGCATGGGGCGGAGCCCGACGGCATATTCAAAAAGTGAAAAACACATAACACATACAGTACACTGTAATCTGTAAGATTACATTACTGTACCAAATCATTTCACATTCCTTTGGTCCCTAGTGCTTTGTCCAGTACCCTGCCTGCACTTTTATATTATATATACTGTTCTTTCTGCCTGCAAACTTGAGAATGTCCATGGCAACCAAAAAAGCATCCCTTTACGTCAAAAGCGTTTTTTGACCAGCTAGAAATCAGCAATAGTAAATAAGAATCACTTGCAGAATTAAGTAATAGTGATTCGTGGGGAAATTCAACAGACACTGAGAGTGACGACAGGGAAAATTCTGCAAAAGCAAATTTCAGTGTTTTTGATTTGATTACATTAGCGAATACATTTTATTATTATTATATTATTATTTTTGATAATTATTTATAGTTATTTATTATATTATAATTTATGATTTCGTGTTTCAAACTTTATCATACCCAGGATGTCTGCTAGACTCTTGTTAGGACAGATTTAAGTGAGTTATTCCTAAGATATACAGGCCTACAATATAAAACGCCAAATTTCTATGCAAAACAATGTTTTGCATAGAAGAGACACAAAAATCTAACATAATCATACCGCCAGGGAAGAGGTCTATCTTAAAGAAACACTTTAAGATAAAAAAACCCTCTGACTTTACAACCACTTTAAGACTAATGCCGCGTACACACGAGTGGACTTTTCGACCAGACTGGTCCGACGGTCTATCCGACGGACTTTCGACGGACTTTCCCAACTTACTGACTTGCCTACGCACGATCACACCAAAGTCCGATGGATTCGTACGTGATGACTAAAATAAGGAAGTTGATAGCCAGTAGCCAATAGCTGCCCTAGCATTGGTTTTTGTCCGTCGGACTAGCATACAGACGAGCGGACATTTTGACCGGACTCGAGTCCGTCGGAAAGATTTGAAACATGTTCCAAATCTAAAGTCCGTCAGATTTTCGACCGAAAAAGTCTGCTGCAGGTCCGATGAAGCCCACACACAGTCGAATTGTCCGCCGGACTCAGTCCGTCAGACCAATCCAGTCGAAAAGTCCGCTCGTGTGTTCGCGGCATAACACCTAATAATATTATTGTAGCGCTGGTAGATTTTTAATCTACCGCTTATATGTAAATTTAGTGGGTCATCTGTTCTGTACATAGTTCAGATTTAATCTATGGCTAAATTAGCTTCTGTTCCAGCCTTGGTTGTGTTGCGTGCAGTTCCACTCCGTCGCCTGTAGGTATCGGTGTCACTACAGACCAGAGCTGGAAAGCGACAGACTGAGGTGTATTGAGTGCTCTTCTTTCTCAGAAGTAACTCGGCAGAGGTTGTCCCCTGTGGTGCATTCTGGGAAGGGGTATTTAAGGGACAGACGCCATATTTTGGGGTCTTTCATTCCGCCTGCTGGCCCTCCTGACCGACAGGTATGCGCTAGGAGTTCTACCTCGTGGTCCTCCGGGCCGGAGGACTGCGTTTCTGCAGCGTGTGGGTGGGCCCAGACGTCTGTCTGGGGCCTACTACAACTTCTGCAGAGATGGTCCTGTGCTGTCTTTCCTGCGGGAAGAAGCTGGACAATTGAGAAGAATCCAGGGGAGGACCCGTCTTGGAAGGATCATGCGGAGCGCTGGTCTGGAGAGGGGCCTGGTGACTCAATTGGAGGACGCATCTTAAGTTAACCTACCACATAATACTGCCGGGTCGGCTTAAAGGTTCTGGTACTGTGTTGCTGTTCATGGAAAACTACTACATCCTGTGGCAGAGGATCGTACAGTTTTGTTCTACTCAAGTCTATGGCAGAGACTTTCTGTTCGTGCTACGCACCGGCTGCTAGGTTAGTGAGAGAGGCTTACCCAGGCGGGCAAAGATTTAATCCCGAACTGAAGATACATTCATCCCTGAGATTTCAATTCCTTAGTACTACACCAAGAAAAGGCATTTGAACTTCCCTGAAACTCTTCTTCTACCTCTTTCCTGCTACTTCTTCCAGTTATCTCCCATTAAATTATTGGAAAAGTACTAAAGTGCCTACATTGTCTGATAATAAGTTCAACGTGGACTCTAATGCCCCGTACACAGGGTCGGACTTTGTTCGGACATTCCGACAACAAAATCCTAGGATTTTTTCCGACGGATGTTGGCTCAAACTTGTCTTGCATACACACGGTCACACAAAGTTGTCGGAAAATCCGATCGTTCTGAACGCGGTGACGTAAAACACGTACGTCGGGACTATAAACGGGGCAGTGGCCAATAGCTTTCATCTCTTTATTTATTCTGAGCATGCTTGGCACTTTGTCCGTCGGATTTGTGTACACACGATCGGAATTTCCGACAATGGATTTTGTTGTCGGAAAATTTTATATCCTGCTCTCAAACTTTGTGTTTCGGAAAATCTGATGGAAAATGTCTGATGGAGCCTACACATGGTCGGAATTTCCGACAACAAGGTCCTATCACACATTTTCCGTCGGAAAATCCGACCGTGTGTACGGGGCATAAGTCTGGTATTGGTGAAACTACAGGTAAAAAGGTGACAGAAACAGCCCGCTTTAAATCAGCAGCTCCACCGTGAGTTATTGCTACATTATTATATAACATAATATCATTATATTTAGAATATACTTATGAACTGTGCATACTATGTGTATTAAAATTAATATACATGTAGATGTATAAAATGTAAAATGCCATCATAATATAAATGATTAATGTAGCAAATGTTAATTTGGCAAATGTATTGTAAAACATTCAGCAGCAAATATGGCAGATGTTATATAAATATGCCCTTATATCGTGGTCTAAATTTTCTGTCCCTGCCTATGTGTTTCTAGACATATTCCTCATAAGATCTGCTTCTCGCCTTACCCTAGGAGCAGATCTGTCCAGCGTCTAATGTCTCCCCAGTACATTAGGCTTCTGTGACTCAGCATCTGTAATATGGCCCATTTATAATTCGCCAGGCCAGTTTCAAAACTGTTTCCATCTTTATCCTGGCTTAGTAATCAATGGCAGGGTTGGTGCATTCACAGCAGATTAAATAAACCAGCACATACATCACAGCAAATTGTGATGCTGCTGATGTTCACTTTGGCTAGCACAGGATATGCTTTTATATTGTACTAAATGAAACCAAATATGTGTTGTCTTTTACAAATAAACCACCATTATTTTCTGTGTTTTATTAGTCTGATTTAAAGGCAGTGTAGCATCCAGTCCTGTTGGTCACGTTGCAAAAATACAGTGACTCACTGTCACTCATTCAATGCAGGTTTTTTCCTTAACCACTTCAGCTCCGGAAGGTTTACCCCCTTCATGTCCAGGCCATTTTTTGCGATACTGCACTGTGTTACTTTAATTGACAATTGTGTGGTCATGCAACGCTGTACACAAATTACATAGTTACATAGTTAGTAAGGTTGAATAAAGACATCAGTCCATCCAGTTCAACCTGAGTGAGTGTGGGTGCGTCCCTACAATTATCCCTAATTTTTTTAAGGTACCCATATAGTGCCATCAATTTATGCAGCGCTCCACATATATATCGCACACTGACATCGGTCCCTACCCTCAAGGAGCCCACAATCCAAGGTCCCCAACTCACATTCATATACTAGGGCCAATTTTGGACAGAAGCCAATTAACCTACCAGCGTGTCTTTGGAGTGTGGGAGGAAACCGGAATATCCGGAGGAAACCCACGCAGGCACAGGGAGAACATGCAAACGCCAGGCAGGTAGTGTCGTGGTTGGGATACGAACCAGTGACCCTTTTTACTGCTAGGCGAGAGTGCTACCCACTACACCACTGTGCCGCCCAAATAAAATGTATGTCCCTTTTTCCCACAAATAGAGCTGTCTTTTGGTGGTATTTGATCACCGCTGCAGTTTTTATTTTTTGCACTATAAACAAAAAAAGACCGACAATTTTGAAAAAATTTATAAAAAAATATATATTTTCTGCTATAATACATATCCAATAAAATAATGGAAAAAAGCTAATTTCTTCATCAGTTTAGGCTAATATGTGTTTTGCTAAAAAGCCAATTTCCTGTTCCCCTAGGGAGTGCTTTCGAACTGTGTGGGGGAGGTGCTTGTACTGTGGGAAAACAGAGACCTGTGTTCCTGCTTAGTTGAAACACAGGATCTCTGTCCTCCCTTGTAACAGAACAGCGATCTGCATTGTTTACAGACTGCAGTTCTGCCTCTGTCGGGAACGATCAGCGGGTCCCGGTGAACATCAGGTCCGCTGGACCCACTGATTGGCTCCCGCTGTGTCCATTCACAATGGGAGCTGGTCACCGGCATGCATGCCGCAAACCTAGAAAAGGCAATCATGTACAGGTACGTGATTTCGTCCTGTAGGAGCTGCCGCTCCGCAGTATATGTAAGTGGGGCAGTCAGCAAGTGGTTAAAGGGGGGACTCCAGAAAAAAAAAATGTATCTAAAGGGTAATTCCACTTTTGCAGGTACTATTAACCCCTTTTTCAACCACTAGGATTAAACGCACCCCGCTAGAAAAAACAGAGGAGGTGCCCCTGGGATTTTATGGGCAAAGGATGAAGACCAGATAAGAGAGTAAAGTACTCAGAACATATGTAAAAAAAGTAATACAAAATGTATTCATTACAAAGAGCATGTAAATACACAGAATTAAATGATTATAAAAGCAAAATGGATAGTCATGCTATAATAGTACAATACAGCTAGGTTCTGAAGCACATGATTGGTCTCACAGTAGGAGGCCAAACAAAGTGCATATGTACAGAAATCCCAACATGTTTTGGAAAATATGTTTGAAGGTTTAATTCCTTCTTCAGGGGCTGATTTAAAGCAAGTTGTATTATCTGGTGACACAACAGCAAAAAAATCAAGTCAGAAAAAGTATGTATGTACAGAATACAGCATATATAAGTATACAAATATATGAACAAAAGTAGGAAACAGCATGATATATACATAGGGCAGGCATATTTTTCTCTCTAGCTTTGGGTAGCAGATACCCCCTCAAGTCCCCTTTCAGACTACTTGTTAGATCTTACACTAAAAGGATCCTGTCAGCATGACAGAATATTGGGGGCAGGCATGGGACGATTTTGCGTCCAATCTCCAAAAGGAGTATGACCAAAATGAATCCTGTGAATCTAAATTATCTTTACTGTTTTCTGGCCTTACTAAATGGCTGGAAAAGAAATCACTTATGTATTGGCATATTAAGACATTCGAAGAGTACATCAGGGAAGATTTAAATCCTCTGGGGCTCTGCGTGCAAATCTTTCCTTTCTTTGAGAACATTGACCCGACCTTCAAAATGGCCTGGGAGAACAATCTCAAGTCCTGCTCTAATAAAATGATGAGCCTCTTTATTAAGGAATACCAAATATGTCTAGTTGAAATTGACACCAACATAGAAAAAATCTATTCACAAATAAAGCCGTTGAATACTCATTCCTCCTTGGAATTAAATAAAAAATTGAAGACTCAAGAGTTTTTCAATAAATCAATACTCTCCAAGAAGGAAAACAAATTCTTAAAAGACAAACAGGCCCTTCAAGAAGGAAGAGTCTATAAATGGCAGGGGGGGGGGGGGGCTGGTGCTTTGGCGCCTTGGGGCACCTTCTCTGGACTCAGTCCTATATCTACGCTGTGGACTGGCGGTTTATGCCAGCTCTGTCTTTTTCATTCTGACTCGGATGTCACAGATTACGCACGCCCACGGCGGCTAGCTAACCGCGACGTGCATTCCGTGACCGGGGGATATATGAGGAACTAAGGGAATAAGGGGGAACTTATACTGAGCATGTAATGCCCTGTACACACGGTCGGATTTTCCGACGGAAAATGTGTGATAGGACCTTGTTGTCGGAAATTCCGACCGTGTGTGGGCTCCATCACACATTTTCCATCGGAATTTCCGACACACAAAGTTTGAGAGCTTGCTATTAAAATTTTCCTACAACAAAATCCGTTGTCAGAAATTACGATCGTGTGTATACAAATCCGACGCACAAAGTGCCACGCATGCTCAGAATAAATTAAGAGACAAAAGGTATTGGCTACTGCCCCGTTTATTGTCCCGACGTACGTGTTTTACGTCACCGTGTTCAGAACGATCAGATTTTCCGACAACTTTGTGTGACCGTGTGTATGCAAGACAAGTTTGAGCCAACATCCATTGGAAAAAATCCATGTATTTTGTTGTCTGAATGTCCGATCAATGTCCGACCATGTGTACAGGGCATAAGACTGGCTGTGGTACTTTCACAGCCTGCACTACCTTTGGCCACCACTAGAGGGAGACTCCACTCCAATGCAGCTAGCTGACCACACACAGGCAGATACAAATCTTACATACAATCTGGTGCACTCTAATGCCGCGTACACACGGTCGGACTTTTCGGCTACAAAAGTCCGACAGCCTGTCCGACAGACTTTCAACGGACTTTTGGCAGACTTTTGGCGGACTTGCGGCGAACTTGCGGCAGACTTTCTTACGAACGGACTTGCCTACATACGATCACACAAAAGTCCGACGGATTCGTACGTGATGACGTACACCGGACTAAAATAAGGAAGTTGATAGCCAGTAGCCAATAGCTGCCCTAGCGTGGGTTTTTGTCCGTCGGACTAGCACACAGACGAGTGGATTTCTGGGTCCGGCGTAGTTACGACGTAAAAATTTGAAGCATGTTTCAAATCTAAAGTCCGTCAGATTTGAGGCTGCAAAAGTCCGCTGAAAGTCTGGGGAAGCCCACACACGATCGGATTGTCAGCCAGCTTTAGTCCGTCGGTGTCCGTCGGACTTTTGTAGATGAAAAGTCCGACCGTGTGTACGCGGCATAAGGCTTGGGGAGCAGTCTAGAAATTAGCACGCGCCTCTAGGGTTCTTCCAGCTATCCTGCAAGCTTGAACCCCGGTGTTAATCACTTTTCCCACTGTCCTCACACAAGACACACAATAAACGATTGCCTGCCACCACTCAACAGTTTGTCCGCAGACTGGTCTGCTGAGCCACCACACACACGGATCTCCGTCTGGCAGATCTGTTAGCGTACAATCTGCATGAAATCTGCCAACACGCAGTGCAATTGCATACCGATTGGCATGTAACTTAGACCCAGTACCTAGGCACTGAAATACAACAACCTCTCCAGAGATATGAGTCCTAGCTTAGTACACAGAAGTCACTTACTAATTTTATCATTTAATATCCCGAACGTGGGCAGTGCATAAAAGATATACAAAGAAAAAGAAGTTACCAAAAAAGATAAAAAAGTACAGAAAGACACACAATTGGCAATTTGCTATGAAAATAAAAAGGGATAAAAACAGAAATAAACTTTACCGCAGTCTATCATCTTGTAGAAGCATACTGGAACATGTGGGAACTCTCCAGTTTCGAACTGACTTCATGGAAGAACGATGTCCATATCTCAGGCTACCCAATTTATTGAAATATGGATGTGGGCTGGACTTTAGCCCTTGGCCAATCAACCCTGGGGAGTGTTCCTGTCTCAGCCCACAGAATGTTTTATGTTCTGAAATTACCAGAGTCGAATTGGCCCAGAACGGCACTGATTGCTGGGTCATGGATAGGATTTCCGATACCAGCGCATCAGTCCGATCACGACAGTACAAATCACTGCCTGCCTGACGCAATCAGGTGCCATATAACGATTTTGTGTGGTTCTATAGGATACCACACCTGCTAAACGATCAAAAGGAATTATTTTCATTTCTCTGATGCTAATATTTTAGCTTTTATGAGAGATAAACTAGGTTCCTTAGATCTGTTGATATTAATCAAAGTTTGCAGACTGGCCGGAGCCTTGCGAATGCCCCCTGCGGATTCATGTAGCCAAGATGACTAGCAGTTTTCTTTGAGGCCTCAGGATGGTGGCAATCTGTTTACTCTAATGGGAACTTTTATTGGCATCTAGGTGTCACTTCGATCCTAGAAAAAACTGTCTCTGTCCTTTTCAAATGCTAATGAAAGAACATATGTGCATGACTGACATTGAATACTATATTTTTAATAACCCAGAATTAAACTACATCTACAATTACACTACTTCTACAGATCACACCACATCTTGTTAAGGCAAAACTATCCTACGCTTACATTTTCATCACACTGCCCACCTTGCGTGTCGGCGCCCTCACAACGTCTGACGTCATTGCACTGTGTAGGCGGTAACGCCGGATGCCGCTTGTGCCAGGGGATCGTCTGACAGACGAATTTTCCTACACGCTTGTGACACAGCTGATCGGAGGCTCGTCAATTTCAGGATGGGCCCTCCGGTCACCTGATGTCCATCCGCACCAGGCAATGGACTTCACCCATGTCTGGGACGTGTATTATTTGACCTTCTTACCTATAAATAACCCAGGTACACCATTAGCTAGCTGCTACACAGCCAGGATCACACAACCCCACAGGGAAGGCAGTTCCACCAATATCGGCAGTCCTAAGTAAGTCTTTCTTTGCATACGATTTTTATAATCCTCTTGATTTTTTTGTCCTTTACTGCTCAGGACGCTGTCAGGCTGGCGTACCGTACAGGTCATCGACCTGTTAATAATACTATGCCTATACCATGACAGCCTTGCCATTTATGGATCTGTGTGCATGCACTTGCATGGCACACAGATAACCATTATACTCACATTATGTGTGTTCCTATCTTCATATTTCATATACGTAGTTGGTAACTATGCCATTTTTTTATATATACATGTATATCTTTTAAACGAAAATAAAAGTGTAGCGCTATAAATTATACAGACTGTATAGTTATTGCTATAAATTATACAGACTGTTTAGTCTGTATACTTTATAGCGCTACACTTTTATTTTCGTTGTTATCTCCTACCTTGAGTCTATAGGTGTGTTAGCTGCTATCTTAGTGTTTCTTCTGGTTTTAGCGCAGCGCTGTACTCATCTCCCTATTGTTACATGTATATCTTTTGCATTCAGGGTCGTGTTCATTTTTGCTGATCCTTGTGGGTTCCGATGCCCATTTTCCCATGATCATGGACAGGCTGCCTCTCCAGGGATCTCTTTCCACATAAGATAAACATCATTATCTGGCAGCCCTTGCTCTCCTTTAGACATAGCCAGGCTCTTTCCACAGATCCCACGGCCGTTACCTGGGTTCACCCAGACCAAACACCTATCCAGTACAGAGCAAAGTCTGTTTTCCTACACCTGGCTTAAGTCTACTAGCAGCCACATATCAACTTCGGTCCCTCAACATATTCCCTGAGGAAGCCCCACTGGGCGAAACATGTAGGGATTAGGGATTACAGTACCGAGTGACTGTTCATTTTCAAATCTAATTTGATATGTACTGCTGTATGTCATTTTATGTCATTATATCTAGCCAGCATAATTTTTAAATTCTGCATATGTTGAATAAAATATGAATTTTTTTACCTTGATGTCTGTTAAAATCTCCTTTCTCGGCACCCAAAAAGTCCCACTAAACTACTCTCCTGATTATATTTTGTATTACTTTTTTACATCCATTCTTTACTCTCTTATCTGGTCTTCATCCTATGCCCATAAAATCCCAGGGGCACCTCCTCTGTTTTTTCTCTATATTTTGGGATGTGGCTTAGGTCTTCAGCTTGGTATCTATTGGTTGGCACCCCAACATATATTTTTTCTCAAAAGCACCCCCCTAGCGGCTGAAAAGTGCAGCTAAAACAATGCTCTCACCGCTCCAGTGTGAAAGTGCCCTAATTGCTACACAGGCCATATTGTAAAATAATGTTGTTAAAAATTACCTTTCCTTTTCAAACTGCAGCCGCTATAATTTTCTATAAAGTCAATGGAATATGGCTACCTGGAGGTGTTCTGTACACGGTTGGTGTACAGAACGCCCCCCAGAAATGTAATTTCCTGCTTAAGATAGTCCCTAAGGGTTCATCACATCTACATTGATGCAGACACAGAAGATTTTCTCATTAGAGCACTTCAAGTGCACCAGCTGATTAAAATTAATTACGCACTCCCATTCAGAATCAGTATCCAAAAAACGTGGTGGAACATCCAGCTGTTTCTTCACAGCAGAAACAGGAATCTGTGACAATATTTGTTAAAATTCTTGCAATCTACATTGATCACCCAGAGGGGATTGTTTTTTTTTCAACAAAAGTGGATTTCCTGTTTAACTTCCGCTGGGTAACAAATAGTTAAGTGTAATAAGGTGTATGCCACTGGATCACTGCCCATTTTTAATAATTCCGGGGTCCTGATATGAGACCTATGGCTCTCTCACACACTGCTCCCCCCCTTGTCTGTTCACAGAATACTTTATACTATGTGAACTCATTGATAGAATACAAAGGGTTGTGTGAATGGACATCGAAGAGGAGGGGTGGACAATATGGCTTGTGTATGAGAGAGCCGGAATTCCGGAATTATAGTAAAAGCTATATTTTGCAGTATGAACCAAAGCTTAAATTGTAAAGACTCAGTGATCTTGAAGGTAGCATACACCTCATTACACCTTTACTATTTGAAATTTGAACTACCCTGCAGATTTTAAATAAACATTTTTTTCTGAAGTTCATTAACCACTTAACAGCCGCCCCATAGCAGATTTATTGCTACAGGGTGGCTGTTCTGTGCAGAATCATGTACAGTATATATATGTGAGTCTGCACTTCTGGGTAGGGGACGCGTGCATTGCCGACGCACCGCTTCTGCTGCAATTAGTCATAGTAGAAGTCGATCAGTGGGTGCCGACCAATGAAAGTCTGCCGGCACCCGCTGATCCCCAAAGAGAGAGGCTGGATGGAGTTCTGCTTATGTAAACAAGGCAGAACTTGGCCCTGACACTGGGGATGTGCAATGTGAGGGAAAGAAAATCCATTACATCCCTTAGTAAAAGCACCACACAAAGTACACAGAAACACTGGGCTAGGCACACATTTAACCCTTTGATTGCCCTAGATGTTTAATCCTTCCCACCCAGTGTCATTAGTACAGTGACAGTGCGTATTTTTAGCGCTGATCACTGTATTAGTGCCACTCCCACAAAGTGTCAGTTAGTGTCATAACGTCCACTGCAATATATCAGTCGTTGATCGCCACCATTACTAGTATATAAAAAAAAGTTATAAAAATTCCAGCATATATCCCATAGTTTTTAAATGCTATAACTTTTGCTCAAACCAATCAATATACACTTATTGGGATTTATTTATTAAAAATATGTAGCAGAATACATATTGGCTTAAATTTATGAAAAAAAATTGATTTTACATTTTTTCTTATTGGATATGTTTTATAGCCATTTTTTGATACTTTAACTGGTTATTGCGAAGTCATGCCATGCTGTACCGAAACTAAATTTATATCATTTTTTTTACACAAATAGAGCTTTTTTTTGGTGGATATAAATGGAAAAAGACCAACATTTTTGAAAAAAAGCATTATTTTTTACTTTCTGCTATAATACATATCCAATTTAAAAAAAAAATGAAATCTTGTCTACAAACTATGGTGTATATACTGGATTTTTTTTTTTATACAACTAACGACGACGATCAGCAACTTATATTGGGTCAGCAATAGTGCAGTGGACAATCGGACACTAACTGATGCTGGGGGAAAACTGCCACTAACGTCACCAGTGACATTAATACAGTGATTAGTGATAATATTATACACTGTCACTGTGCTAATGACACTGGCTGGGAATGGTGTTAACATTAGGGATGAGCCCGATGTTTGAGTCGAACATAAGTTCGACTCGAACATCGGGCGTTCGCCTCTTCACAGAATAGCGAACAATTTGGGGTGTACGCGGCAAATTTGAAAGCTGCGGAACACACTTTAAAAGTCTATGGGAGAAATCAAAAGTGCTAATTTTAAAGGCTTATATGCATGCTATTGTCATAAAAAGTGTTTGGGGACCTGGGTCCTGCCCCAGGGGACATGTATCAATGCAAAAAAAAGTTTTAAAAACGTCTGTTTTTTCGGGAGCAGTGATTTTAATAATGCTTAAAGTGAAACAATAAAAGTGAAATATTCCTTTAAATTTTGTACCTGGGGGGTGTCTATAGTATGCTTGTAAAGTGGCGCATGTTTCCTGTGTTTGCACAAAATGACATGTCTAAAGGAAAAAAAGTAATTTAAACTACTTGCAGCTATAATGAATTGTCGGTCCCGGCAATACAGATAAAAGAAGTCATTGAAAAAAACGGCATGGGATCCCCCCAGTCCATTACCAGTCCCTTTGGTCTGGTATTAATATTAAGGGGAACCCTGAACCAAATTTTTTTAAAAAAATTGCGTGGGGGTCCCCCCAAATTCCATACCAGGCCCTTTAGGTCTGGTGTGGATTTTAAGGGGAACCCCGCTTCAAAATTAAAAAGAAAATTGCGTGGGGGTCCCCCCAAAAAACCATACCAGACCATTATCCGAGCACGCAACCAGGCAGGCTGCAGAAAAAGAGGGGGGGACGAGAGTGCGCTCCCCCTCCTGAACCATAGCATTCCCTCAACATGGGGAGGGTGCTTTGGGGTAGCCCCCCAAAGCACCTTGTCCCCCATGTTGATGGGAACAAGAGTCTCATCCCCACAACCCTTTCCCGGTGGTTGTGGGGGTCTGCGGGCGGGGGGGCGGGGGGCTTATCGGAATCTGGAAGCCCCCTTTCACAAGAAGAATTATATCTTAAAGTGTTTGTAACCCTAACAAAAAAAATGGATCTTGTTTCTTTAAAGCATGTTATACAGCACAGTGCTTGTGCTGTGTCTTTTGGCCGCCTGTATCACCTGAAATACCTGGTAGATACTGCCTGGTTCTGCCCTCCCCCCTGTAAACTGACCACGGTTTATCATGGCTGCTGAGCCCTGACACCGTGGTCAGTTTACATGCCTCTGTCCTCTGCTGTGTCTCCTTGCTCCCCTGATCCTCCCCAGCCTCCCCTCCCTGTCCGTTAGCTCTGTCCACTCCCTGATCCTCCCCTCCTGCTGGTAACATAATAGTGTAATGTCCCCACAATCCACTCTGTTAGATACAGTGAGGAAAAAAAGTATTTGCTCCACTGCTGATTTTGTACGTTTGCCCACTGACAAAGAAATGATCAGTCTGTATTTTGAATGGTAGGTTTATTTTACCAGTGAGAGCCAGAATAGCAACAAAAATATCCAGAGAAATGCATTTCAAAAAAGTTATAAATTAATTTTCATTTTAATGAGTGACCCCTTCACAAAACATGACTTAGTGCTTGGTGGCAAAACCCTTGTTGGCGATTACAGAGGTCAGACGTTTCTTGTAGTTGGCCACCAGGTTTGCACACATCTCAGGAGGGATTATGTCCGACTCCTCTTTGCAGATCCTCTCCAAGTTATTAGGGTTTCGAGGCTGACGTTTGGTAACTCAAACCTTCAACTCCCTCCACATATTTTCTATGGGATTAAGGTCTGGAGACCTCCAGGACCTTAATGTGCTTCTTCTTGAGCCACTCTTTTGTTGCCTTGGCCATGTGTTTTAGATCATTGTCATGCTGGAATACCCATCCATGGCCCATTTTCAATGCCCTGGCTGAGGAAAGGAGGTTTTCACCCAAGATTTGATAGCACATGACCCCATCCATATCGTTTAAAATTTTAATAGGCGTAAACATCTATTACTCACATTTAATATGTTAAAAACGCATAAGAATCCTTGAGTACCAAACTTGTATCTGTGCTGATGTCACTTCTGGTATGCCTCCGCTCACCCCATATGCGTTACAACATGCCCACGTGACTTTTAAACAATATTACACTATGGGAGTCCCTTTCACATTTGCATAATTATGAATGGTATGGAGAGAGGACCCCCAGGACCACAAGAGAGACCCTATCTACCATAGAGATTAGCCGGCTGGGAAGGACAGATAGATAACCCCCAGAGGAGAGCAGATGCAACAGCACCAGCACTCTATAAAGACATACATTTTATCTGGGTACATCGTCGCACGACCGCGCAATTGTCAGTTAAAGTAACGCAGTGCCGTATCGCAAAAAAATGGCCTGGTCATGAAGGAGGATAAATCTTCCAGAGGGCAAGTGGATAATTGAGTGAATATACAGTACTTATTGCAACAGTAATATAATTTTTTTCTCTGTAGGGTACTGATCATAAATCGTAGTAATTTGTCACATCCTTTCAGTTCTGTAAATAATGTCCATGAATAGAGTAGTTATTATGCAGTTTAACTGTCTCCTGCCAACTGCAATGGGATTTTTCTTAGCCAGGTCACAATTGCCTCGTGTATTTGGTCCAATAAGGCATCTGGAGTGCTAAAGATTTACCTGCTAATCTTCTACAAATATCAAGTGTTTATTAAATTGATTAGGGACAAAGAGATCCCTGTACACAACTTGGTTTGACTCTTTTAAGTTTGTCATGAAAGGTAATACCTGTACCATGAAAAAGAACATGATTTCCCTAGTGCACAGAACTTTGTAGACCGAGAAGCAAATACAATGAAAAAGATCTGTATGTTGTGTTCAAAATGCCATCTAATTGTATTCATTGTATAGTACAGAATATTTCCATCCAAAAATTATTGCTATTATGAGTGATGGGTCTGTATGCTTGGTACGTTAGCATACCAATCAACAAAACAGTTTTGTTAGACCCTTGCCATGCTCATTGTCTTTCTATTTTGCTATAACAGTTTTACATTTTTTTTTAAACCTTTTGGCAAAAAAAGTCTAGCAAGGATTTGTCAAAATGAATATATATTAACATTGAATACTTTTGCCCCCTTTGTTACAATCACTTACAAACCATTATCTAAGACCCTGCACAAATGGTGCCCATGACCACCTTTATCTTCACATCATGCTAACAATGCTAACAGCCTATACATACCATAAAAGAAAATTAAATAAATAAATAAATAAAAGTTGCAGTGCTTCATAGGTGATGAGCTTCTCTTTAGGATTAGACCCTCTAAAATCTGACATTTTAAGGAGGAGGGATTGCACAAAGGAAGACCATGAGTTTCCTGACAATGAGTTGCATTGGTACATGAAAAAAAGGTTTACTTAATGGGAAGGGGTTGAAGGCTTTCTTAAATTCAATTAAAGTATGTGCATATTTTCTTTTTAAGAAACTTTATTGGGTTTTACAACAAACAAAACAAGTATCTCAAGGTAAGGACAATTCCAAACCATTTAAATAGAACAGACAGCAAAAATATATTCATAATGCTAGATAGAGGAAGAATGGGGGGGGGGGAGTGAAACTAAGACCATGTTTTTACAAGCTACGAGCTAGCAGAGGGCTTGGATACATCAAGCACAAATGAAAGCAAGATTAAGTCAGTAAATATGTAGCTAGCACCACTAATAAACAACTGTAAGACATAAAGCACCAAATCAGTGTAGCAAGGAAAACAAATAAAACAGAAGAAACAAAAAGATGAACAGGTGGCAATAGCCCGTCAAGGGTTAGGTAAAGAGCAGGGTCACCCCATTGTTCCGAGGCAGAAGGTATGAAATAGGTATCGCTGGAGCTGGCAGAACATTAGCGACATATTGATCCCATTTGCTATGGAAGCGAGCTAAATGCTTATGATGGGAAAGAACCATATCCAGTTTTATCTTGCGCAGTTAGACACAGGAGATCTGACCTCTGCGATGGTTGGAGTAGAGGGGGATGTCAACTCTTTGAGACTAGCCATGAAGCAGGTGGTGAGCTTTGTTACATTGAATTACCATTGCCTGTGTTTTGGTAACCCTAGAAGGGGACCATCCAGGAGGCCAAATAGTAGAGGGAAAGGGTCCTTGTGTGGTTGGTAGCCTGTATGTGGCATTTTAAAAACTATTTAAATAACCATAGAGTTGCCATAGCTTCCACATAGAGGGTGAAAAGTTATTGAATATAGATACTACAAATGTGTTTCACCCAAAGGGACAAGTGGCACAGTTATATATTATTTTATTCAAAAAATGGCCATCACGTTCAAACTAAAGATGAAACAAATTGAGTGTAATAAATAAAAAAATAAACAATCTCACATCCCAATAACCCTAAATTTACAGCAAATCTAGAAAATGTGGTCAAGCAAAAATTCCTGGTCCCCTCAAAGGCAAATGGATACTTCTCAGATCAATATTCTACATAAATGTTTTGTAGCCTTTTTGAAAAAATCTACATGGCTGTCTAGAACTAGCTCCTGTGAAAGTATATTCCTCATTTTCACAGCTCCTACTGTAAAGAATCCTTTTTTTTCCTTTTTGTGGAAGTTAAACCTCTTTTCCTCCTGGCACAAAGAGTGCTCCTTGTCCTATTCGATAACTTTAAATTGCACAGTTTTTAACAAAGTTCTCTATAGTGGACCTTTTACAGTATGTACTGTATTTGTAGAATGTGATCATATCCCCTTTTTTTATCGCAGCTTCTTAAGGGAGAATACATTCAAGTTGGCTAATATTTCCTGATAGCTGAAACGAATTACATCTCTTAATAATTTTATTGCCCAGAAAAAAACTGTAGTATGTACCCAGCTTTAGTGTCTCTCTGCATCTTGCTTTCTCTAGAAGCTACAGGTTGACATTTTATGATGTTGCTAAGTCTATGATATACCAGACCACCATATATTCCTTCTTCTAGATTGTATCATTCATTAATGCTGTTAGCATCCAAGTGAATAACTTTACATTTAAGCAATGAAACTAATTTTCTATGTAGTAGCTGCACAATCAAAAGTGCATTCAGGTCAGCTTGTAAGCTATAAGTATAGGATTGTAAGGACTCAGTAGATGTCATCGATAATAATAGAAATTTTTAATTCCAAACTCTATATTGTTTGCAAACATACTAAATAGTAATGGTCTCAACATTGAACCTTGGGGTACAATGCTCACAAGTAACAACCTTGGACAATTCAGAGACTGAATAATTCACTTTTTCTTTCTGAATGTGGTGAATTACAGATGGAATTTTCTAAGCCTACAGACTTTAACCTTCACATTAACTAACTATGGGAAGTCATGTCAAACTCTTTAGCAAAGTCCAGGTATTCCACAGCCACCCCTTTGTCTATGTTTTTTTATTTCTTTCTCATACAAGGAAGATAGATTTGTTGAACAACTTTGGTCTTTCATGAATCTGAGCTGGCTGTCGCTTATGGTATTGTTTTCTTTGTGGTGATTGTGTATTCCAAACTCAGTGGTGGATAGAGAAGATGACAGAGGTAGTTGAGCATGTGCAGCTGCTGAAATACCTTGGTACCTTATTTAAATTGTAATTTAGAACTTTGGAGTTGTGTCCACATAATAGTTCACCCAAGGTTGCCAGGTTTTGTCTCTGGAATCAGCTTGTGTTGCAAGAATTTTAAGTAATCATTATTATGTTTTCTTTCTATATAACCGTTTCATATGAAAACGTAGTTGCTTCCCATTTACACCCTACATGTTTCCTAGCATTCTATAAGCCAGGAATCTAATACCTGGACATTTTTAGTAGGCCTGGGTGAATGGTTTTGGAAAAATTATGGAGAAAAGTAATGTAATTTTAGTCCAGAGAGAAACCATTCTACTAGAACACTCCTACTGGGGGCAAGTGCTCAGTGGCTGCAACGTCCTGGAAACTTACCAGGACATGAATATAAAGGGTACTTAGATAACATATAATTGGGAGGAAGTCCAATTAGAAGAGACCTTTCATGGATTGAACAAAGATTGCCCGGTACCACATCTTATGTATTAAAAAAATCAAATTTTATTTATAAAAAATGTTAAAAGATGTATTGATTAAAATCAACAAATTCTATCACAAAATATTATGTCGACATCTGCCATATAGTGCAAACATTACATAATGTTTTTCCCATCATCCAGCTCATGTGTAGAGTGATGGGTTGCTTATTATTACTTATAGCTTTATATATCATGAAATTATCTTGAGCCCCATCCCAGGGTATACTATCTTAAAAAGCCCTCTCTTTCAATGCTCTTTGTGGAACATAGTCTCCAACTGGGTCCCTGCTTTTCTCCCTGGCTTGATTGAACACATATCCGCTTATGGATCTGCTTGGCCTCAATCATTTGTTTTTATGAGTATCTTTCTCATCTGCAATAGGTGTGAAGAATATATGCCAAATTAAAATATTGAGATATGTATGTATTTTTCTCATATGTTATTGAATCAAATGTTCTGATATATTCTTCTACAATTTCAGAGTTTCTGTTGTTACTGCTTGTCTTCCTGATGAAGTGGGCTTCTGACCCGTGAAACGTGTTGAAGAATTAACAAGCAACCCATCACCCTACACATGAGATGGATGATGGGAAAAACATTATGTAATGTTTGCAATATATGGCAGATGTAGACATAATATTTTGTGATAGACTTTGTTGATTTTAATCAATACATCTTTTAACATTTGTACAAATAAAATGCAATACTTTTTTTGCGGTACAGTCAATGTCCTGTTAGTTTTTTTTCTGTTAGGATTGTTTTTATGACAGGAATATCAACTGAGATGGGAGGGTGCCTTTCGGGTTTCGGGGGGGGGGGGGGGCAGAAAAGGCCTGTGGTCTACAGTAATCAATATTTTTAAAAGCTGATCAGTTTGTTTAACCTACTGGGGCCTCTTGTTTGCATAGTCACTATTGGCAAAGGTGTGCCAAAAGAAAATGTAGCCTTTAAATTATTCAAGTCTCTCAGTGCAAACTTCTAGGACATGCAGCAAGCCAATCACAAAAATAGGAAGTTAGATTTTTGGGGAAAACAAATCCAAGTTACCATTTTGCCACAAAGTGACATTTACATTTTTTCCCAGATTTAGAAAATACATATTCTGCGGAATTAAATTAAAAGGAGCTTTTTTTTTACAAATAACATTTAATTATGAAATTGGTGGATAAATGTATATAAAACTCAAGCACCATTCTGCACAGTTAGCTTTAAAGAATAGCTTTTCTCCTGGTGCAGTGGCATAGCTGAATCAATCACTGCATAATTAAAAGTAATTGGCTATTTTGAATAATATACAGACTCTTTTTTTGTATACAGGTTTTATTATTATTACTATGCATATCAGTTTTTATTATTGTGAAACAGTATTCATTATTTATTGAACCATTCAGGGAATGCTAATTGAAATTATGTTGTATGCCTTTATACAATGACAATAAAGTATTCATCTTTTTTTATTATTATTATTATCATTATTATTATTATTATAACAAATATAAATTACGTGTTATCCCGGTTTGGCTACAAAGGTGAAAATGGACTATGTTCATACAGGCATGCATTTGTATGCATTTGTAAGGCAATTCTAAACACATATAAAGGCATGTAATTATACTAAACAATATACAGTAATTCACATTGTGTATTTCCTTGCTTCTAGGTGCATTCAGATTAAATACTCTAAATGCATGTACGGTACATTTAAACACAAGAAAACCTGACCTGGGTTGTATAAGGCCTCATGCACACGCTTCAATTTGTTTGTGTATTTAAATTTGATAATACATCTAACACTCCCCTCCCTACGGATAATGCTGCTGCCCAAAGGTGCCCCCTGTGCTCATTCATCCAGAGTGGGGGGCACTCTAATACAGGTGTGTTAGTGGCCAGATCACCAAGTGAAAACAGAGGGAAACATGCATAAAAAAAAACAAAAAAAAAAACAAATGCAGCCACCACGTCTAATGATTGGTAAACTGCAATATATTATATTTTGGGTTTTATACCACTTTAAGATAAATGTATCTGTAGTGCATAGTAAGTCATTTCCCTAATGTGCACACACTTTTCTTAGTACTTGGTGCATGCAAAGACCTGACACCGTCTGCTTAAACATCTTTTACGTCAAGTTTGCTAACTGCCAAGAAATTTATGGACAGTCTGCAAAACATAAAGGTAATTTAAAGATGTCTGAAATATCCAGGAAAAGAAACTGTAAAAAAAAGTATGGATTTCTACCTCCATCTGAGTGTTAGTCAACCACACAGCTGGTCCCATCACATACTAATCTGATGGAGTATAAAGAAGTGAGTTTCTTAACACACCACCATTAAGACCCATTTTATTGTTGCTATAAACCTTCAAAATGTGTAGAAGATCAAACTAACAACTGCTTCATACATTAAGAGCATGATTTCTCAAAGCAGAGCTAAAGGCTGATATAAAAGATCCACAATTAATCAAATTATGTATCCATTAAAAAATTCCCACTATCCTCTTCAGCTCCGGAAGATTTACCCCTCTACATGATCAGGTCATTTTTTGCGATTCGTCACTGCGTTACTTTAACTGACAATTGCATGTTTCTGCGATGCTGTACACAAATAAAATCGATGTCCTTATTTTCCCACAGATAGAGCTTTCATTTGGTGGTATTTAATCACCTCTGCGGTTTTTATTTTTTGTGCTATAAACAAAAAAAGACAGACAATTTTGAAAAAAAATATATATATATTTTTTACTTTCTGCTATAAAACATATCCAATTAATTTTTTTTATGCCAATATGTATTCTGTTACATATTTTTGGTAAAAAAATCCCAATAACCGTATATTGATTTGTTTGTGCAAAAGTTATAGCATCTACAAGCTATGGGATATTTTTATGGAATTTTTTTTTTTTTTTTACTAGTAATGGAGGTGATCAGCGACTTATAGCGAGACTGCGATATTGCGGTGGACAGTCTGACACTAACTGAAACTTTTGACACTTTGTGGGAGCCAGTGACACTAATACAGTGATCAGTGCTAAATAATATGCACTGTAACTGTACTAATGACACTGACATGGAAGGGGTTAACATCAGGGGCAATCAAAGGGTTAAATGTGTTCCCTGGGAGTGCTTTCTAACTGTAGGGGGGGTGTGCTTGCACTGTAAGAAGACAAAGATCCGTGCTCCTGCACAGCAGAAACACAGGATCTCTGTCTTCTGTCACAGAGCGGTGATCTGTCTTGTTTACCGGGAACGATCAACGAGTCCCAGCGGACATCGTATCTGCCGGACCCGCTAATTGGCTCCCACTGTGTCCAATTACAGCGGGGACCCCATCGGCGCACGTGCCCTAGACCCAGGAAACAAAATCACTTACAAGTAGATGATTTTGCACCGAAGGGCCGCCCTGCCACAATATATATGGCGGTCCGGGGGTGGCTATTCTATAATAGTGCCTCAGTCCAGCCTTATATCAGTCTGCTTTATTGCCCTACACAAGAGGACTAACAGGGTTAGTTCACCTTTATTAAAAAACTACCTAATGCAGATAAGGAGCATCTGTAGAGTAAAACCAACTATGCAACTTTAAGCAACGTTGAATAATGCCCTGGCTGTAGGTGTAGGCCATTTATATACTTCATGAAGCCAGACTGGAAAACTCCTAGAATGTTGCTAAGGAATTTTCCAAGAGAGGCCCAGCTGTTATGCCACGTACACAAGATCAGACTTTCCGCCAACAAAACCGTGTATTTTTGTTTGAAGGTTGTTGGCTCAAACTTGTCTTGCATACACACGGTCACACAAATGTTGGCCAACATTTCCGAACGTGGGAACGCAGTAACATACAAGACATACGATGAGCCAAGAAAAAGGAAGTTCAATAGCCAGTGCGGCTCCTTCTGCTTGATTCCGAGCATGGGTGAACTTTTGTGTGACGGACTTGTGTACACACGATCGGACTTTCCGACAACAAAAAATTTGAGAACCTGCTAGCAAGCATTTGTTGGCGGGAAGTGCAACAGCAAAGGTTTGATGGAGCATACACACGGACGGACTTTCCGCCAACATGCTCACATCCAATATTTCCCATCGGAAAATCCGACCATTACAGTTCACCACCACAGGAGTGAGCTATCAAATGCTGAGCTACTGCATCATAGAGAAAGCACATGTGAGAGGGTTTGAATCAGAGAAAGGGCTCACTCCTGTGATGGTGAACAGTAACAGCTAGTCTCTCTTAGCAACATCCTAGGAATTTTTCAGTCAGGCTTCATGAGGTAAGTAAATGGTCTACACCTTTAGAAAGGATATTATTCAATTTTGGTGAAAGCTGCATCACTAATCTGCAAAGGCAGTTTTTTTTTAAGGTCAACTGTGCCTTTAAGTTAGCCTCTTGTGAAGCCCCAGATAGCAGTTTTGGCTGGACATATACTTTATGGTATGTAAACCTTAACAATGAACTTCTTTTATTTGGAAGCATTTTGTTCGGTTTCATAAGTGATAATGAACAACTTTAGAAAGAAGGTAAAGGTCTCAATGCAATTTATGATATGAGAACAATATAACACTGGAAGGCATCATCCAAATACATATAATTAAACGTACAAAACAAAAGTATTAAATAAACTTTAAATATGACAAAAAACAACAATAACAGCGCTTGATGGGACCAGCACAAAAGTTCTTAACAAATGGTCAATTCGAACAAGTTCATTTATTTGATGCACTCTATAATTAAAAACAACTGTCAATAAGTCTAGGATGAGCAAAAATTATAATTTAATTATAGAGTGCATCCAATAAATGAACTTGTTCGAATTCACCATTTGTTAAGAACTTTTGTGCTGGTCCCATCGAGAGCTATTAATGTTTTTTGTCCTGTTGTCCACCTTTCCCAGTGGTTGGCAGCTGCACTGGGCTCCAGATATTCCTTTCAATATAGTTTTTTATGAAATGAAATGACTCTTTTGTTTTTGTAAACTTTAAATATGCCTTACCAGTTATATAGACATACAAAAAAACAGTTATTAAAAATCAAAATATTAACAATTTTGTTACATACAATGTTTAAAACTAATGACAAATGTTTCTCATACGGGAGTATAGAAATTCACAAGATCAATATACACAAATCAAAGTCTACGCATTTTGCAGAGTTTCTGCATCATCAGGACTCTTCAACAAAGCTTTCGTGTGGAAATTGTCACAAAATATATACTATATCACGAAGAGTATTGGGACGCCTGCCTTTACACGCACATGAACTTTAATGGCATCTCAGTCCTAGTCATTAGGGTTCAATATTGAGTTGGCCCATCCTTTGCAGCTATAACAGCTTCAACTCTTCTGGAAAGGCTGTCCACAAGGTTTAGGAGTGTGTCTATGGGAATGTTTGACCATTCTTCCAGAAGCGCATTTGTGAGGTCAGGCACTGATCTGGACGAGAAGGCCTGGCTCGCAGCCTCTGCTCTAATTCATCCCAAAGGTGTTCTATCAGATTGAGGTCAGGACTTTGTGCAGGCCAGTCAAGTTCCTCCACCCCAAACTCGCTCATCCATGTCCAATTCCTGAAAAACAACCCCACACCGTACTCTCCCCTCCACCAAATGATTTGGACCAGTGCACAAATCAAGGTCCATAAAGACATGGATGAGCGAGTTTGGGGTGGAGAAACTTGACTTTGGGATGAATTAGAGTGGAGACTGTGAGACAGGCCTTCTTGTCCACATCAGTGATTGACCTCACAAATGCGCTTCTGGAAGGATGATCGAACATTCCCATAGACACACTCCTAAACCTTGTGGTTATAGCTGCAAAAGGTGAGCCAACTCAATATTGAACCCTATGGTATAGGATGTCATTAAAGGTAGGCTTCCCAATACTTTTGGTAATATAGTGTATGATAAACTTTCCATATTAGATCCAGAGGGGTAAGCAAATCACAAAAAAAGATATGTATACATACAAATATACAAATATTTAATAAATATGTTTTTAATTCTTTTTTTTCCACATTCCACAATTTCCAACACTAAAGAAATTACACTTTGCTATAATGTAAAGTATTGAGTGTACAGCTTGTATAACAGTGTAAATTTGCTGTCCCCTCTAAATAACTCAACACACAGCCATTAATGTCAAAACCGCTGGCAACAAAGTGAGTACACCCCTAATTGAAAATGTCCAATTTGGGCCCAAAGTGTCAATATTTCGTGTATCCACCATTATTTTCCAGCACTGCCTTACCTTCTTGGGCATGGAGTTCACCAGAGCTTCACAGGTTGCCACTGGAGTCTTCTTCCACTCCTCCATGACAACATTGTGGAGCTGGTAAATGTTAGAGACCTTGCGCTCCCCCACCTTCCATTTGAGGATGGAAGGCAGAAGATTTCATAGATGCTCAATAGGGTTTAGGTCTGGAGACATGCTTGGCTAGTCCATCACCTTTACCCTCAGCTTCTTTAGCAAGGCAGTGGTTGTCTTGAAGATGTGTTTGGGGTCGCTATCATGTTGGAATACTGCCCTGCGGCCCAGTCTCCAAAGGGAGGGGATCATGCTCTGCTTCAGTATGTCACAGTACATGTTGGCATTCATGGTTCTCTCAATGAACTGTAGCTCCCCAGTGCGGGCAGCACTCATTCAGCCCTAGACCATGACACTCCCACCACCATACTTGACTGAAAGCAAGGATACACTTGTCTTTGTACTCCTCATCTGGTTGCCACAACACACGCTTGACACCATCTGAACCAAATAAGTTTATCTTGGTCTCATCAGACCACAGAACATGGTTCCAGTAATCCGTGTCCTTAGTCTGCTTGTCTTCAGCAAACTGTTTGCGGTTCTCCTTGTACACAATCTTTAGAAGAGGATTCCTTCTGAGACAACAGCCATGCAGACCAATTTGATGCAGTGTGCGGCCTATGGTCTGAGCACTGACAGGCTGACCCCCCACCCCTTCAACCTCTGCAGCAATACTGCCAGCACTCATATGTCTATTTCCCAAAGACAACCTCTGGTTATGACGCTGAGCACGTGCACTCAACTTCTTTGGTCGACCATGGCGAGGCCTGTCCTGTGGAACCTGTCCTGTTAAACCGCTGTATGGTCTTGGCCATCGTGCTGCAGCTCATTTTCAGGGTCCTGGCAATCTTCTTATAGCTTAGGCCATCTTTATGTAGAGCAACAATTCTTTTTTTCAGATCCTCAGAGAGTTCTTTGCCATGAGGTGCCATGTTGAACTTCCAGTGACCAGTATGAGAGAGTGAGAGCGATAACACCAAATTTAACACACCTGCTCCCCATTCACACCTGAGACCTTGTAACACTTACAAGTCACATGACACCAGGGAGGAAACATGGTTATTTGGGCCCAATTTGGACATTTTTGTTGCCAGCAGTTTAGTTATTAATGGCTGTGTGTTGAGTTATTTTGAGAGGACAGGAAATATACACTGTTATACAAGGTGTACACTCACTACTTTACATTGTAGCAAAGTTTAATTTCTTCAGTGTTGTCACATGAAATTATATAATAAAATATTTACAAAAATGTGAGGGGTGTACTCACGTTTGTGAGATACTGTATATATATGTTTATTTTCTTTTCTTTTCTTAAATGGATCGCTGCTTTCCTATTCTAGCAGTCTAGCAGCACATGAAAGCTTTGTGTAAGAGTCCTGATGAAGTGAAAAATCTGTAAAACGTGTAGATTTACAGAGCTAATTTGTGTATATTATGCTTGTTTTTGTCATTGATTTAAACTTTGTATATAATGTAATTGTTATTATTTTAAGTTTCAATAACTTTTTTTTGGTATGTCTGTATCACTGGTAAGTCATACTTAAAATCCCTTTAATAGGTTTTGAAAATAAACAACCTTGATTTCGTAAAAAATTCAGAGCTCTCCTGTATCCTCTGCGCCACTTCCTGCGTTCTCTCAAATAGCCATCCTAGTTCTTCTTTTTTTTTACTTTTTGTGTTGTGCAGAACTGAGGGTACGAGTGGTTGAGTAGTTTAGCAAAAAACACTGGACAGGGCTGACACCACTCATCAACAAAAATACTGTGTGCTGTCAGTCCACAACAGGACTTGTCCACAACAGGATTTCTAGCAGATCAACAGGTATATTTCTGTACTTGCAGGGTCTTCAAAGGAAAACAAATCTCTACATGTATTGCAGAAATGTACTGCACATTTTTTTATTTTGCAATGAGATTTTAACTTGTTTATCACTCCAAGAACTACTGTAACAAAAAGTAATGTTCTGTGTTGGTTCTTCGCATTCCTCTGTATTTTGAGTGGTTTATAACAGCAAAACCTCTTTATACTGGAATTGTAGACTTGAATTAGCCTGACTGTTGGCAAAATATAGATTTCAGCGATTAAACTAAGCTACAAATCTCAGTCCAGGCAGTAGATACTAATCATGGATAATGCCTAAAAAAAAGCTGATGTCATCCTGGAGAGAAAAGCAGATGTCCAGAAAAAAAAAATGAATTTTTGGGGGGATAAAAAATGAATTTTTGTTTTTAGACATATGTTATTTTACCACTCATACCTACTGGTTCTATGCATTTCAAGATAGATGATTGGTGATAATAATAATATTGCCGGTAATTTACACAAACTGAGTTTACATAATGGCAATGATAAGTCTCACAGGCCCTTTGCCATAATAGTATATTCATATGAAAAACAAATAATATTACCATCTTATAAAACAAGTCCCTCAGCTGCAGCAAAATGTTTTTTTTTTTAACAATAAAAATTCCAATGAATTCAAATATGTATAACAGTCAGTTTCCCTGGCTTAAGATGCAGAGGTAAATTCTCTGCAGACTTTGTGGAACAAGCTGTCTATCTGCTGTAAATGTGTTGGAAATTGTACATTTGATGGTTCAAAACCATGGAAATGGGATGAAAAACACAAACAATGATCCTTGTCAGGTATAGCAGACTGAAGCTATATAAATGCTTCAAGCAAAATGCAAATTTAATATATGCTTGACTTTATAATTTGCATTATGCCTTAGGCATGCATAAATTGACATAACATTACGTGAACCTTTCATTCCGAAGGACATCCTGATCCTCGGTGTGAGCAGAAATGTATCGGGGTGTTTTATATTGTAGAATACATGGGTCATGTTTTTTTTTTTTTTAATTTACAATGCTGATTATAGTAGCAAAAAGAAATCTTGAACTAAAACATTTTGTAGTTTCCAGTGACAGAGCTTTAGGTCTATAAATATAACTAAACGTTTAGTTTTTGGAGGTGGAAAGCTTTCCAACATTCATTCACCATGTGTTCTATACCAGACGTCCATTAAAATCTATTGTTTGTGGTCATAGGTGTGCGCAGCCTAAATGTAATAAAACATGGACAGTGTTAGTAGAGCAGGGGAGTTGTCAGTAGGGCAGTGGATGGTGTCAGTAGGTTTTTATTTTTATTTTTTTACAATTCTTTTTAGGAGCCCTGTTTAAGGGCATTGGTGAACTATCAGCAGGGGAAATCTGTGCCACACGGGTGTGATTAGGGTGTGCCCAGGCACACCCAGCACACCCCCTGCGCATGCCTATGTTTGTGGTACTCATCAGAGGTGCCCTCTCTCCCCTTTCATATTTGAGTTAGCTATGGAACCACTGGGTAGAGCAATTCATTTACATCCAGACATTGCTGGTTACTCTAATGGTTTTCAAGAATTTAAATTGTGTATTTATGCGGATGATGTCCTATTATTTATTTTTAAACCACTAATCTCTTTACCAAATTTACTTACTACTCTACACAAATTCTCCTCTCTCTCAGGCTTACAAGCCAGTCTTTCAAAATCAAATGCTTTGCCAATTAATACACATTACCTTTATGTGAACGTCTTAAAATCTCTTTCCCCTTTATAAGGTCTGGTGTGTCTATTCCATACCTTGGCTTAAATTTAACTCACTCGAATCATAATTACAATTCTATTTACACCAAAATTCACAATTTTCTCAAACTTTGGAAAACATTTCCCATATCATTCATGGGTAGAGTGATGGCAATCAAAATCAAAATCAAAATTACCAAAGTTACTATACTTATTTAGAGCCCTCCCAATTAAAATATCTAAAGAATTTTTAGATGGGATTCAGGGAGGTGAATAATTTTATTTGGTTGAATAAACACCCTAGGCTTTCCCAAAAAGTTCTGTATAACTCACAACATTCTGGAGGATTAGGTGTACCACATTTTTTGGTCATATTATTTTCCAGCTCGATTTTCTCAACTTGCACAATGGAATATTCCTCACCCCAAGATCCCATGGATTAAACTTGAAATAGGTTCTATATTATATTCCAGGACTTTTGTGGTCCCATAACATTTCCCACTCAGCTTTAACCCCCTTTAACTCTTTGGTGGCCCATCCCTACAATAATGGAATCTGTATAAACATAAACACCACCTAGTTTCCTGTGTCTTGCCAATGATTTCATTTCTAGGTGACCCAAAATTAGCTGCTGCTTTTTTCACTCCAGGTAATTTTTCTTGGTGGATGTCTAATAAATGTACTACCCTTTCTGCCCTCCAAGATCATTTTATTTTATTTTCAAGACTTCATACCCTTAAGAAGATTCAATATTATGAAATGCATAGATATTATCAAATAAGGCATTTTTTTCCTCATATTACACTTTAACATCACCTTAACTTCCTACTATCTTTGAAGTAAATCATCAAAAGGTACCCTACAGGGAAATGCCTTTTTTCTTCGCTTTATAACACATTATTATCCACTCCCACAGTTGACAAAAATGCCATATATGATAAAATGGGAACAGGAATGTGGAGAACAATTCTAATTAGAGGAATGGTCAACTATGATATGTAATCTCTGTAAATGCACATGTTCTCTCTCCATTAGAGAAACAGCTATAAAAGTTTTACCTAGATTGGATCTTACACCATCTCGATTACATAACATGTTTTCTGAGACCTCTGATTACTGTTTTAGAGGCTGCAATGACAAAGGATCTTTTTTTCATATATTTTGGAGTTGTGAAAAGCTACAACCAACATGGCAAAGAGTATCAACCTTAGCCCCTCAGTTATCATCTAATTCTATTGTTCTCACTCTGCCCGGGTGTTTATTATTTGCTCTTATTCCCAATGTAGAAAAATGAATCCACAATGTGGGCCATTGCGTTTATTTGGAAAAATCCACCCATACCTTTGTACAGAATAAAGACAGAATTAATGATATTATGTTGTCAGAGTGAATTTCCCACACTCTTTCTGATTACATTCATACCTTTCATGCAAAATGTGATATCTGGTCTTCTATTTTCAATACAATAGCAGATTGATGTTTTTTCTTTTTGCATGAACATGTTGTAGAACAAAAAAAATGTTTTCTCCATTTGATCTACGTTTATTATAACATTTTAAACTTATCAACACTTATGCTTGCTAAAATTATACAATTTTTGTAAACATGGATGTTTATATTTCGTAATAGTATCTGACATACATTATGTCTCAATAAACAGTTTGTAAACAAAAAAAAACTATTGTTTGTGCACATCTTGCTTTAAAATTAGTGGGAGTCATGCTGTGTCTGTCAACACCTCCACGGTATTGTGATCATGACTGATCAGAGAGGCATCAGAAAGAAACTGCTTATACATGTTTGTGGAAGCAGAGACAATTCTTTTTCTGGTTAAGGATCGGTTCACACTATTGCGATGCGATTTCGCTGCAGTTTTCAGTGTGATTATGTAGTGTGACTTTGATGAGACTTGGCTGTGTTTTTGCATATTTTGTGGGGCTAAGTCACACTGTAATAGTCGCATTGATGAGAACCAGCACCATTGAATATAATGTGATTTCCCTTGTTATGTGATTCTGGGTGACTCAGAATATAGAAACCGCACCAGTACATGCCAAGCTATGACATTTAGAGAAGGTACACAGGTCCATACATGTTTACTTCCTCCACAGACGTATGACTGATAGTGCCACAGAGCAATGTTTCTCAACTCCAGTCCTCAAGTACCCCGAACAGGTCATGTTTTCAGGCTTGCCTTTATTTTGCACTGGTGATTTGATCAGTTCCACTGCCTTAGTAATTACCACAGCCGTTTCATCTTGGCTCCCGCTGCTGTCAATCAAATCTAGCGACGCGGGCACCGGGGGGTGGGGCCGAGTCTGGCATTCGTTTCTATGGACGCAAATGTTGGACTTGGGATCACGCCTGCAAGGTAACCCACCGGGAGAGCACTTCTCCTAGGGGGTTATCTGATAAGAGGAGGAGCCTATGAGGGACCGCAGAAGTCGATGATTGGGGCCACTCTGTGCAAAACTAGCTGCACAGTGGAGGTAAGTATGACATGTTTCTTATTTAAAAAAAAAAAAACTGAAGCTTTACAATCACTTTAAGTGTAATGCCCCGTACACACGGTCGGACTTTGTTCGGACATTTCGACAACAAAATCCTAGGATTTTTTCTGACGGATGTTGGCTCAAACTTGTCTTGCATACACACGGTCACACAAAGTTGTCGGAAAACCCGATCGCTCTGAACGCGGTGACGTAAAACACGTACGTCGGGACTATAAACGGGGCAGTGACCAATAGCTTTCATCTCTTTATTTATTCTGAGCATGCGTGGCACTTTGTCCGTCGGATTTGTGTACACACGATCGGAATTTCCGACAACGGATTTTGTTGTCGGAAAATTTTATATCCTGCTCTCAAACTTTGTGTGTCGGAAAATCCGATGGAAAATGTCCAATGGAGCCCACACACGGTCGGAATTTCCGACAACACGCTCCGATCGGACATTTTCCATCGGAAAATCCGACCGTGTGTACGGGGCATAACTGTAAACTCTAACAATGTAATACTTCACAATATAAACCCTGTAAATATAAACCCCTAATAATGCATTTCTCTTATTTTCAACTTCTTAGACTCAAATATCCATTGAAAGTGTTTTATTATATCTGTTCAATAACAAAAACAAAAGGAACCTATTGATCATGTCAGAAATTCAGAGCTGTCCTGTGCATACTTCCTGTGTTATCTCAAGAGCCTAAATAGCCCCACCACCCTCTAGATCTCATCTTAGTAAGAGGTCTAAGAGCTCCAAAAAATGGTAAAGTGGTGTAAGCAGAGGTATAAAACAACACAACCCAAATGGCAAATATGCGCTTACTCCCAAATGAAGTTAAGCCGCTAACACAGCACTAGAAAATTGCACATATATCAAATGGAAAACAAAACGTGTAGCGCTAACAAGAAAAGAAAGGAGAATATGACACCTACACACTGATAGGGTATGGAGCCAATATCCTGCAAACAACTAAATTCAAATACAGTTGAATTTTTCACATTATATATGGATCCAAATACAGTACAAGGTCCATGGGTGAAAAATGAATGGAGTACTGCTTGTGAGTGATATGTGAACCACCTTCACCAGCATGGAGTCCTATGGTCCCTGAATGGATCCTAAACACCAAATAAAGTTCAAGTTCCAGATTGGATGATGTATGAATGAATCAGCTCTAAGACATCACACCACAGTGTCTTCACACATGTGCAAATCACTCTAACGGTAAAGTTGATAAAATTGGAGGCTTACCGGAGGGTTTGAACCCAAAACAGTGTATACTGTGAGGGTCAAACCAGCTTTTATTGCATAATGGCAATGGTGGGAAGACCTTGGCAGCGTGAAGGAATCACAGGGGGTTCATAAAGATGTATCTTCTCCGGTCATAAGATAGGATCTCCCCTTAGTTGCCTTTCCCAAACTGCGACGCAGGCAGTAAGCCTCCAATTTTATCAACTTTACCGTTAGAGTGATTTGCACATGTGTGAAGACACTGTGGTGTGATGTCTTAGAGCTGATTCATTCATACATCATCCAATCTGGAACTTGAACTTTATTTGGTGTTTAGGATCCATTCAGGGACCATAGGACTCCATGCTGGTGAAGGTGGTTCACATATCACTCACAAGCAGTACTCCATTCATTTTTCACCCATGGACCTTGTACTGTATTTGGATCCATATATAATGTGAAAAATTCAACTGTATTTGAATTTAGTTGTTTGCAGGATATTGGCTCCATACCCTATCAGTGTGTAGGTGTCATATTCTCCTTTCTTTTCTTGTTAGCGCTACACGTTTTGTTTTCCAGGTGTAAGCAGAGGTGCCTGAATGTGAAGGAGAAGCTGAGAAATGGATTCTTCATTGAGTCAATATTTATTTCACACACAATAGTATAAAACACTGTCAATGCGTTTCATGGCACTGCACTGGCCACTTCCTCAGGATTTTAACCACTTTCTGCCCAGGCCAATTTTAAGCTTTCAGCGCTGTCGCACTTTGGATGACAATTGCATGTTCAGGCAACACTGTACCCAAACTAAATTTTAATCATTATGTTCACACAAATAGAGCTTTCTTTTGGTGGTATTTAATCACCACTGGATTTTTTATTTTTTGCTAAATAAACAAAAAACTAAACCCTGCGTTTTTCTTTATTTCTGTTATAAAATTTTGAGAATAAATAATCTTTATTCATAAATTGAGCCCATAATGTATTCTGCTACATTTCTTTGGTGAAAATAACTCCACAATCCATAGAGTCCGCAATTTATGGTATATACCTGAAAATCGATCAATCCTGATGTACTGATGACCAGTCTCATTTTATGAGACCCTAAAATGACAGGACAGGACAAATACCTCCCAAATGACCCCTTTTTGGAAAGGAGACAGTCCGAGGTATTTAGTAAGAGGCATGGCAGGTTTTTTTGAAGATGTCGTTTTTTGAAAAATTGAGAAATTAAAAAAGAAAATTCTTCATTTTTTTTTTTTTACATAAAACCTGCAGTACAGCATCATCATGTAACTGGTGTGGCAGTGATCAGAGACACTGACTGGTGACAGTACGAAAAAAAAATAAAAAACAAAATATATTTTTTATTTTATGACCAGAGCAATATAATGTTACCATAGTAACATTGTACTACTCTGGGAAAGTGATCAGGATTTTTTTTTACACATTATGATTGCTTATAGCAGTGACTTACATTGCTATAAGCAAGCATTTTACTGAATGAAATGATTCATTCAGGTTGTTTTGTTGTGATTAGATGTGTTTAATGATATGGTGCAGATGGGCTAGGATTGGCCTTGTCTGTACCATGTAATTACATTGACCAATTACAGCTAGCAACACAATTGTACATGAAAGAAAGCCATCCATTGTTTACAAATGTCATGTGACCTGCTGTGATTAGTCACAGTGGTCACATGGTACCGGACATCAAGATGGTACACTGATCAGTCGTTAGCTGTGTTCGGTGGACACAGCCGGTGACAGATCATGCCACTGTGCGGTACTGCAGCCACGCAAGTAGCACTTTCTGAGAGGACGTCATATGAACACCAGTCAGGATCTTAAAGCCACTGGCAGGCCTTTATCATGTCTCTTGTGCTGTTTGTGAGTGAGGAATGCTTCTCCTTCACATTCGGGCGCCTCTACTGACACCATTTCCCATGTTTTGGGGCTCCTAGACCTCTTACTGTGAAAATACCGGAATCCTCAGACCACAGAGCATAGGATCATCTGCACCACCCCACCGAGCATCATTAGAGACCTTATTCTGCACAGGGACAGTCATATTTCCTGCAGGCTTTCATCCCAGGTTGTCTGATCCCCCATTAGGGAGCTCAACAACCTCGCATATGTGCTTACACCATTGCATTTTCCCTTCTCTTCATATATTTCATCTGTCAAACTACTATGCTATAAGAAACTCTTCCCACGGCCTCTGTCTTGGAGGCACCCTAGTTCTTATCTTGTACTGCAGAATAATTAATGTCTGTTGTTGAGATGAGGTAGTGTCAATATTTCCTGAATAAGGCTTAGTAGTGGATGCTGAAGCAACAGCCAGCTGGAACTGGAGACATCACAGATCATATGCATATATTCGCCAGCACACCATGGATCACCAAACGAATAGCATCCAAAATCTTCATTGAAGAACAATCAAATCACAGAAGATATAGTGCAATGTTTCGGAGCCACGCAGGACCCATTCACCAGGCATGTGATGATTATCACATACTTGACAAAGGGGTCCTGCGTGGCTCCAAAATGTTGCGCTATGTCTTCTGTGATGTGATTGTTCTTCAATAAAGATTTTGGATGCTATTTGACGATTCATGGTGTGCTGGCGAATATATGCATATGTTGTTGAAATGAGGAGAATAGGAGGGCTTGAGTAGCTTAGCCAAGGACAAATGGGAGTGCTGACACCACAAAAATGCTGTTCGTTATCAGCCAGTAACAAGGCTTAGGAACTAATAGGAACTAATAATAATAAAGAATAATGATGCCAGCGGGAACCTCTCTTCAATCTGGGCAGAGGCCATATGGACACAGCGGATGACTGATCACTGTACCGGCCCACTGCCGGTACCATATTACCGCTGTAACCAGTTACAACTGGTCACCTGAAAGTTGTATACAATGGATGGCTTCCATCGAAGCCACCTATTGTACACCATTGTGTTGTTAGCTGTAATTGGTCAGTGTGATCACATGGTACAGACTGGGCCACTAACAGCCCATCTGTACCATGTGATTAGCTCTGGGCAATCACAGCTAATCACAACAAAAGAAACTGAATTAATCGATTTTATTCAATAAAATGCTTGCATATAGCAATGTAATGCACTGCTACCAGATAGCTAGAATAACTTGCCACCCATTAGTGACAGTGTTGAATTGTAAGTCTGTTAACTGCACATTTTCACTGGCAAGTTGTACACTTGCAGAGCACTTGAAGCTCAAGTCCTAGTTGACACTTTTCCAATTTGTAGCAAATTTGCATGGCAAATCTCTAGCAAGAGCAAAGTTGCAGTGGTGACTCTACAGCAAGAGCTCTGCAAGTCACAGTGACCCCTGTAGTGGGATGACTATTGCACAACATAATTGAACCAGAAATTGCAGCAAACTTGCAGAATGTTTGCAAAGAAAGTTGATGTGGAGTCATGCAATGCGGACTTGCTGCAATTGTGAAACAACTTTGTAAAGCCTGGCAAGTCTAGCAATAGCTTAGCAAGTAATTTTCAAACTTGCAGCTCAATTGCTTGCCTTCTGGGTATATGCAAACATAATGTGTTTAGCGCCCTGCTCCTGTTGACCAGGCACTCGTATGTAAATTTAGTGGGTAACTGTTCTGTATATAGTTCAGATTCAATGTTATGGCTAAATTAGCCTCTGTTCCAGCATTGGCTGTGTTGCATGCAGTTCCACACTGTTGTCTGTAGGTGTTGTTGTCACCACAGGCCAGTGATGAAAGGGCAACAGGCTAAGGTGTATTGAATATCTTTTTTCCCAGAAACAGCCCAGTGGGAGTGTTCACCGCGGTGCATTCTGGGAGGGTATATTTAAGGGGCAGACACCATTTTTTTCTCTCTCTTGCCTACTGGCCCTCCTGGCCTAAGGTATGTTACAACTCCTTTTCTGTCTTGGGACCCTGCTGGCCCGAGGCTATGTGACTGCAAGTAGGCCCAAAGGTATCTGGGGCCTACTGGTTCAGAAGTGCTGTCTGTCCTGTGGGAAGAAGCCGAGCAATTGAAAGATCCAGGGGAGGACTCATCTTGGAGAGGACAGAGCGAAAGGCTGGTATCTCAAGAGGAGCCTGGTGACTCAATTGGAGGATGCATCTTAACCAGCCTACATCACACTACTGCCGGATGGCTTAAAGGAATTATTGGTACTGTGTTGCTGTGTTCAACTAATACTAAATCCTGTGGCAGAGGATCGTTCAACTAATACTAAATCCTGTGGCAGAGGATTGTTCAGCCATTATTGTTCTTATCAAGTCTGCGGCAGAGACTTTTTGTCCGTGCATCATTCCGGCTGCTAGGTCAGTGAGAGAGGCCTATCCGGGTGAGCAAAATTCGTTGACTGAAGGAGTACTTGTCGTCGGGATCTAAAAGTTCCTGAGTGATCTGCACAAGGTATCTGAGCTTCCCCTTGAACCCTCCATCCCTCTACTACTTAAGTTGTTTAATAAAAAAAAGCATTGGAAAAAGAACCAAGTGACTGGTGCAAATATCAGTGGGCGCAAGGCCCAGTACAGACTCTTAGTTTCCAGTATGGTGAACTGTGAGTAAGAGTAACGGCAAAGACCCAAAATAATAACCAGCAGCTCCTTTGGGGGTTAGTGCTACATGTGTAAAAAAATAAAATAAAAACACTGATCACTTCCCCAGAGTAGTACAATGTTACTACGGTAACATTATATTGGAAAAACATTGTGAAGAAAATAAGACCATCTGAGAGGAGAAAAACACTCCACAGAAGTAAAAAATCATATACATAAAATTAAATACGTAAAGTCCAAATAAGTGATAAATCCAAAAAAAGAAATGTTCTATTTAAAGAAAAATTATGCAATTTTCAAAAGTAAATCTTCCAAAAGAACTTCTCTGCCAGCAAGCTAAGTGGGATAACCCTCCACTACACAAGACGTGCTCTAATTAATATACCTTACCGGAATGTTTGACCACCTATAACAGATGACCAAACAAGCTTAGTATGTATGTATTCTGCTTAACCACTTGACCACCGGAAGATTTACCCCCTTCATGACCATGCCATTTTTTGCAATACAGCACTGCGTTACTTTAACTGACCATTGTGCGGTTGTGCAACACTGTACCCAAATAAAATGTATGTCCCTTTTTCCCACAAATAGAGCTTTCTCTTGGTGGTATTTGATCACCTCTGCGGTTTTTATTTTTTTGCAATTAGCAGTGTCCCAGTCTCCTCAGACTCCCGGCCATTCAGCTCAGCAGCATTGTCCTGGTCCAGGTGGCAAGTCTCCTTGAGGAGATCATCCATGGGACTGTGTATGTTTACTTAATGGCTTCAGAAAAAAATGTTTAGTCTCTTGAGGCACTTGCTTCTAAAAATCAAATTGCAAACATTCACATTAGGAGCACTGATGGCCTGAAATGGAATACAGCATCTTATCAGAGATATGCACGTCTGACATCTGTTTTAATCTGAGGTTTAGGATGCTTTTAATAGGTGCTTAGGAAGCAAGGAGAATGGGATTTACCTAGAAGCAGACGCCCTTGCTCCTGTATGCAAAATCTTGTGCTGCTTGTTTAAAGATCTGACGTTGGCTCTAACCCAGCATCTGTATAAAGACAGGTTTTGACAATCCCCTTATATATTCTGCTGTCCTCTTGGATTAGTGCCCATCTTCTCCAGAGCTCTCCAACTCTAGTATTTGCTTGTTGTCCTTGACCTCTGTTCCCTATTTCACACATCTCTGCTGTCAAGAGCCGCACAGAAATTTCCCACTACTTGCTAAATAGGTGTATAGGAAATCACTGAACATCACTAATCCTATTCTGCAGTAGCAAGAAGGTTTCTCCTGATAGGAAGCATGCATGTGTAAAACAAGCTGGAATAAATTCTCAGACATATATAGAAGTACAGCAGCTTCAATTACAAAGGGAAAGCAAAATATCTACGGTGGCAAAAAAATGGCATAATAATCTGGTATGGCTTAGAATGTTGTTGGAAATATATTTTTGTGTGTATGAGAGTTTGTAATGTTTGTTCTAAATGCCAAGTATGCTTTAAAGTACAAAATTGAGGCAAGCAGCTAAATACACTATAATGAAAATATGGAAACTGTTTTATGTGCCAAAGAATTTGCAGTTTTGTGCAGCCAGTTCTGTGATCAAGGCACCTCTGTAAAACAATACAGCTGGATGCTCTATCTGAATGGGAGCAGCAGCACAGCCTAGTCCAGAATACATATCAACTTTCTGATTGGACATTTAACCACTTCAATACCAGGCACTTATGCACCTTCCCGCCCAGACCAATTTTCAGCTTTCAGCACTCTCACATTTTTGAATGACAATTACTCAGTCATGCTACACTGTATCCAAACACAATTTTTATCATTTTCTTCTCACAAATAGTGCTTTCTTTCGGTGGTATTTAATTACCACTGGGTTTTTTATTTTTTGCGATATAAGGGAAAAAACTGCGAAAATTTTGAAAAAAAAAATTTTTAGTTTCTATTGCAAAATTTTGCAAATAAGTCATGTTTCTTCATAAATTTTGGCCAAAACTTATACTGCTACATATCTTTGGTAAAAATAACCCAAATTAGTGGATATTATTTAGTCTATGTGAAAGTTAGAGTCTACAAGCTATGGTGCCAATCACTGAAAATTGGTCACATCTAATCACACCTAATATACCGACAGCCTATCTCATTTCTTGAGACCCTAACAAGCCCCCAAATGACCCCTTTTTGGAAAGTAGACAGTCCAAGGTATTTACTAAGAGGCATTGTGAGTTTTTTGAAGTTGTAATTTTTTCCCACAATTCTTGAGAAAATTCAGAATTTTTTTTTTACACAAACCTGTCATAATAACAGGTTATTTCTCTCGCACAGCATATGCATAATTGCAACTACACCCCAAAATACATTCTGCTACTCCTTCTGAGTTTGGTGATACCACATATGTGAGACTTTTACACAGCCTGGCCACATACAGAGGCCCAACATTGAAGTAGCACCTTCAGGCGTTCTACGAGCATAAATTGCACATCTCATTTCTCAACCACCTATTATACTTTTGAAGGCCCTGGAGCACCAGGACAATGGAATTGCCCACAAAATGACCGCGTTTTGGAAAGCAAATACCCCAATGTATAATCTATAATCACATTTTTGAAGGCCCTTCCTATTTCTAACACATAGCAGGTACATACCAAATAACAAAAGATTACCTGTGGTTTTAGAAGTGCAGTGGTCCACAGAGGAGAGCCTCACAACCAAAGTATTGGTCAAAGCAGCAGGAAGAAACATGGTCCATAATGCCCTGGGTCATTACAGGCAGCAATATGGTCAGCACAGCCAAAGTATTTGTCCAGGCGGCAGGAAGGACCATCAAGCTTAGAGCCAGGGGACAGGGGTAGAGGCTTCTCCCACCCAAATCTCTTTGAAGCCTGCGGGCAACCAGACCCTGTTCTGGGAGCACAAAAAACGAAAAACTGGTTTTCTCTACTCAGAACGCTATTCTGAAGTCCCTCACATATGTGAGACCCCTGTGTACTAAAGTAGAAGGGCAAAAGATCAGTCCAAGTGGCAGACAAAAACATGGTCGATTAACAGGCTGAGGTCGGTGCACGTGGAAGTCAGAAATGTGGTTTAAATAGGCAGGCAAAGACATCATCGTAAACAGGCCAGGGTCAGTTAATTAACATGGAAGGTAGAAACATGGTAGCGGGCAAATTATCCACACAGGTATTTGAAATGGGGAAATGGCAGTCTGTTAATAATAAGGGGAACTAATATCTGATGGATGTGTGATAATTTTTTAAGCAATCTCCGATGCACAGGCCAGGATGGGAGGGATATTGTGGACAATAATAGCTGGTATCTCTTCTAACTCCTCCTCTGCTGTATACACAGCATTTATTTTTACGTCTTCTTCCAAATTCTGTGGGGGGAATGTTATAGGGAAAATGTTGCTCGTGAAGTCGACTCACACTATCAGAGTGAATGCTTCCTGGGGCAGGACCTTGTTAGTAAATCAGGGCAGTGACGATGTCTTCAATATACTTGAGGTAGGTGATTTGTTGGTTTTGAGTTGCTTTTTGGTAGCAGACAAACTAATTAAACAGGGCCATATGAAACAGGTGAAATGCAACTTTGTTATACCAATAACGAGACTTTCTGGTTGACAAATAGGGTTGTAGCATCTGATTGTTTAAATCCACCCCCCATGTACATATTGTAGTTGTGGACACATTCAGGCTTTTCAATGGGGCCGCGTCTTCTCTGCATCTCCACCAAGGTGTCATTGTGAATAGTAGAGAGGATGTGGACATCTTTCTTGTCCCTACACTTCATGGCTGGCCAACACCTCCTCATTTCTCATGCAAAAGAAACAAAAAGAGGAGCCTCCAGATTATAGCCAGTTGCATTTAATATATGTACAGGTGCATACATTCACGTACATGTAATAAAGGAGATATCCAGCACATGTCCTCTTTGTGTGGCGTCCGTCCAGCATCTTTAGCCTGTTAACAGCTCTTCCATGTGTGCAAGTCATCCTGTCCAGCAGGATTTCCTAAACAGTCTGTGGGAGCTGGGACCGAAGCTTGGCTCCGGTCAGCGGTGGAACACAGGTGTCGGGCGCGGTGACGTCACGGGCAGTAGTGACGATGTTTCGGAGCGTGCGCTCTGTGTAGGCAAACAGGCGTGGTTCTTCTTCAAGCTTAGGGGACATAGGCTATGTACAGCTTTGTAAGTGCATCAGTTTAGTGCTATCTAGTGGATGCAGTGAGGAAAAACCACTAGCATACTCTAAGATAGTTGCAAACACTAAAATAATATAGCAAACGCAAGGGAAAAACCGAAATACTGGAACTAGGGCAAATGGGAAAAAGGGCTGGGGGGAAGAGAGGGGGGGCATGGGCCAGACCAAAAAGGATAAATATATATATGCATATATACCTATTGGCATATATACCTATATATACACATATAGATAAAAACATATGCATGATTTAATAAGAAATAAACAATAATGACATAAACCTAGATAAAATACCATATGAACAATACAATAAAAATAGATATAGAATCGATAATGAATAATTAATTGTGGTGTCATCGTTGCATGGTGTAAATAAGTAGGAACATATTGATAAAAACATATTGTAAGATTTTTTTAATATATATATATATATATATATATATATATATATATATCTTGTGATAAGTTAATTGACCTAGAGGATTGTTAAAATTCAGAATGAATTGATATGAGGATTGAGATAAAAGCGGAAAAGATTTTTTTATATGTCAATAATAGACATTTAAAAGAAGTTATATAGGGAATCATTATGTATATTTATATATTCAGAGGCCTCATATATGCAAATATATAAAACATTATGTTTAGTGAAAATGCCATTGGGAATGATCAAGTGGGAAAAATATATATATATGACCTGGAAAGGGGGGAGGGGGAAGGGGGTTGTTAAACATATCTTTTATTATATATTGTTGTTTTGTGTATGGTAGGTACTAAAGGGAAACCATGTTTTGCAGGAGGAAGGATATATATCTATATATATAGATATATATATATATAATAGATATGTACTAGCCCTGCTTGGGTGTTAAACACCCCAAGAAAAGGGCAAAAAAAAGGGTAAAAGGGCAGGGGGAGGGGGTAAAGAAGGGGGGTTGGGAAGGAAAAGGAAGGGAGGTGGGAGGGAAAGAGGAAAAGGTAAGGGAGGGATAATGGGGGGGGAGGAGGGGACAGGAAAGGGAGTTGGCAGGAATGAGGTAAAGAGGCTGAGTAAAAGGGAAATAAATAATAGATTGAACATATTAGAATTGTGGCCTAATTTCAGTACAACATATATGGGTTTACTTACTAAGGAACGATGAGCCCACCACCCCATGGATTAAATTATTATGATATGATGCGCTGGGCAGAGCGACGTGTTCTCGTCACCTCCCATTGCTGCTGTTGTTTCCAGTAGGACGGGCTGTCTGTGAGCTCCAGACTACACTACATGCCTACTATTGTCTATTAACATGTGAGTTTAACCTTATACTTTTCCAATAAAGTCAATGATTTTACACTATATGGAGCCTTTTTTTCCTTCTATGACCATATCTGCAATGCTGTGGGCTGATGTCTGAGTACCTGTCAGTGTGAACATCTTTAGCCTGACCCTGCAGTCTTTAATGTCCCATCTCGGTATAAGGTCTCTGATCCATTGGTCGTGGTTCGAAGCAGTATTAACAAACAGCTTTCTCTGATCCTCTGTAACGGGGGATCATGAGTTTCTGGTAAGCGGCCAGTCTGATTTCACGGTGGTGGAGCAAGCATGCTTTTTTCTTCTCACAGCAAGAATATATGTTTTTTGGAACTTTTTAAGATACTTTTATATCACTTGGGTGATTTATTTTTTATACATGGACTTTTTATTATCACTTTGAACATTTTATTTTTGGATTGATTATTCATTTGACATGTATTTTGTATATTATGTATGCACTAAAGAGGAACTCCTCACTTAGTTCTAAATATTTGGTTTGGTGATTATGTGTATGATCACCAATCTGTTTTAGCGTGATTCAAAGCCCCTTTTTTCTTATTTGTTCCAATACCCATACCTTAAGACCATCAGTGGAACCTTTATGACATTCTGAGAAATGGCGAGGGACGCTATGTTTGTCCTTGCCTTCCTTGATCTTTCTACAGTGCTTGCCAACCTTTGTCTGGGTGGATGAATGGTGCGGCCTACATAGAGTAGGTGGCAGGGGCAACAGAGGCAATAAACTACGAAATCAGATGAACAATTGTAGAACTCTCTGATATCGTAGGTTTTGCCCTTGGTGGTGAATTGTTTCTGACCATAATGTACGTAACTGCATGTTTTGCATAAAGATTTTTTGCATTGGAACATGCCAAACAATGGGAGTAAGCATATGCGTGGTATAGACTGAGTAGGATGATGTTTTAGCTTACTGGGGGAAATTTTATTTTTGATATTGGGTGCTCTTCTGTATATGATTTTGGGGATGTTAGGCAGTATGGTCTTTAAATGTTTAAATTTTCCTTCTTCATCTTGCACTGAGAATTATATGACAAGGATTTGTTTGAATGGACAATTTTTATCATTCCATACTAAGTGTTAGCGCCACTATCCCCTGTGTTTCCTCATTTCTCATGTATCGCGATTTTCCATTTTGCTAATTTTTTGTTAACAGATTTTGTGGGGAGCCCTTTTTTTGAAGGCACCCCAGGCCAGGGTTTGTTTACTGTAAAGGTGACGAAAAAGGGGCAGGCTGGTATAATAGCTGTCAACATATAAGTGGTATCCTTTTATGAACAGGGGGTATGCCAGCTCCCAGACAATTTTCCCACCGGTTCCAATATATGTGGGGCAATCACAGGGCTGGAGCTGGGTGTCTTTGCCTTCATAAATACGGGATGTGAACACGTATCCAGTGGCTCAATCACACAATTTATATAATTTTAACCCATATACTGCTTGAAGTGCAGTCGGCCAGTAAAATGTATAAGGGACTTGTCCACACAAATTTTTTGGTCTGGGATAAAATCTTCTGTAAATCGCTGGGAAAAGGAATTGAATAGGGGGCGTATCTTGTACAATTTTTCGTTGTTAGGATAATCTCGGGGAGGGCACTGCAAATTATCATTGAAGTGTAGAAAACACATAATCATGTCGTATCGTGTCCTGGACATGACAGCAGAATATACTGGCATGTGGTGGATGGGGTTGGTCGACCAATAGGCGTGGAGTTCGTTCTTTTTTATAAGCCCCATATTAAACGTAAGGCCTAAAAACAATTTAAACTCATCCAGTGTTAGACGTCGCCACTGGAACATGCGGGCGCAGGATGAATTGGGGTTGGCAGCAATAAACTGAGATGCATACAGATTGGTTTGGTCCACCATATTCTGCAGCAAATCTTGTGGGAAAAATAAATAAAAATAATCTAATTGGGAAACATTTGTAGTGTTGGGCTGCACACCTGGCTGTGTGGTGAAAGGGGGATTATAGCGGATCCTAAGTTGGCAGGCAACCTTAAGGGGTTTGCCAGGGCATCAGGAAGGTAGGACTGGGGTTGGATTCTTCGGGTTGGGGCGTGTAATTCCAGTACTTGTACTGGGCTCCTCTTCCTAGGGTATGGCGCTGCTGGTGGTGGGCAGGTCTTCTGATCTTGGTCCCGATCTCCTTATTCTTTTGGGAGGGATGCTTTCCTCTGCTGACTCAGACTCTGATCCACTATCCTCCACTGGCTCATATTCCGAACCAGAATCGGATGATGGGAGCTCCCCGCTGCTCTCATCATCCGACATGGTAAGAATGGGATATGCCTCCTCAGGTGTGTAAACCCTTTGAGACATTATGGCAGTACTTATTGGCAGGCCTGTGTAATGGTACTGCTGGTGGTAGTGGTGGCGGGCCTGTTTGGTGGTACCGATGGCGGTATTAGTGTGGGGCCTGTGTGGTGGTACCGATGGCGGTACGAGTGGCAGTACTGGTGGCGGTACCCATGGCGGTACTAGTGGCGGCCTGATGGTGGTACCAATGGCAGTATTGATGACACCGTCCCCGATCGCCGTGCTGTGCACCCCCCGCGGGCGCACGCTAGGGATTGTCCTGCTGGACGTCATATGATGCCCAGTCAGGATAATGCAACCACCGCCTGGCCGTCATTCAGCTATAGGCCGGGCGGGAAGTGGTTAAAGGAGTTGTAAAGGCAGAAGGTTTAATTCTATGCATTAAGATAAAAACCCTTCTGTGTGTAGCAGCCTCCCCAGCACCCCCTAATACTTACCTGAGCTCCCTCTCTGTCTAGCAATGTTCACAAGTCCCTCTGCCATCCCTGACTCTCCCTCCTGATTGACTGAGACACAGCAGCGGTGCCATTGACTCCCACAGCTGTCAATCAACGTCAGTTAGCCAATCAGGAGAGAGAGATAGAGGGGCGGGCTGAATGGCAGCTCCGTGTCTGAATGGACACACGGAGCTGCAGCTCAGCTCAGGTGCCCCCATAGCAAGCTGCTTGCTGTTGGGGCACTCGACAAGGGGGAGGGGCCAAGAGCAGCAAAGAGGGACCCGAGAAGAGGAGGATCTGGGCTTCTGTGTGCAAAACCAAATGCATAGAGCAGGTAAGTTTGACATGTTTGTTATTTATTTTTAGTTTTTTTAAACAAGACTTTACAATCACTTTAAGGAGCAGTATAAAAGTGATAAGTCATCCCTCTGCTCTGTTTCATGTCAGCAAGTTTGTGGTTATCACATACAGCATGAACTGCTGCAGAGCCTGATAGATTTCTAGTGCTGTCTCTCCTCCTCTACTCTACATGTAATCATTTTTGTTTATATTTGCATAAAATTTGCCTGTACGCAGGTGCAGTCTATTTTCTCCATTGCAGGTGGCACTCAACAGTAGTAGCAGTGCTGAGGGAGAGGAAGTCAAGAGGAACATGGTTCCTCTATGGTTTCCTGGGTAACTGGTGAAACAGCCATGTGATTCTGATGGCCATCTTGGCTCAGGCATAATCTATTTAAGACCCTAGCTCCTGACTTTAGTGGACATTTAGCATGTGGGTAGTGTAGGGACAGGTCACCCATCTGTCAGGGATAATGATAGTGGCAGGGAAAGCTTCCTGATGAGGTGGGAAAGTCTAGGGGTCTGGCACTTCTCCTGGAGACCTTCCTGCTTGAGTATAAACTGGCCATGCCTCATTCAGCCCTTCAAGACAGATGCTGTCAGTTTGACTGAGACCCGCACTGCTACAATCTGTTGTTCATCTTTGAGTGTTCCCGGTCGGCTGCCTTCCACCGGGGTTGTTGTGAACTGTTAAACTTTGACTACAATTCAAGTTCTTTCTATTGCATCTGGACTGTGTGTGAGTTACTGTCACCGTACCATGATGCACCCTCCCACATGCCAAATAGACTTTTCACACTGAGGCAAATCAATAGTCTGATCTCCTTTGATTATGTATTTATACTGTGATGTATAACTAGAGCTTTTATAATGTAAGTTATAATGTTCATTTTTTTTCTTACAAATTAAATATAACATGATTTTAATGAGCATCAGGGGCTATGAAACGAAAACATAGAAATAACGTTATTAGTTGTCAGTTTAGTTAAAGCTTTTCTATATTTTTAAAATGTTGTGATTGCTGTGTAGGTGGCCAAGGCTGAATGAATAAAATTATGTCTAACTAAATTGTCTGAAAGCAGCAAAGGCTATTTATTAATCATGATGGCTCTGCAACTTGCTCTGAAACTAGCTTGCAGGCACCCGTGGGAAAATGCCCAGGTATTCAGTGATCAAGAGAGGTATCTCAAGTGCAAATCAGCTAGAGGGCACATATTTTAACTTAACAATGCAGCTCTAATTGTTTGGGCAAAACCAACATACTTGGAATCAATAATGTTTGGCTACACATAAATCATCAAATTTACATATGAAGCTGAAATACTAATTTTATACTAATTTATAACTACTAATTCACAAATTGTGTAAATATTCACTTCAATTATCCAATGATGTAAAAAGCAAGTTTTGGTGTACGTATTTTCTTCTGCATATTTTTGGGTAATTGAAGTATTTACACAAATTATTGTGTGAAGATTCCCAAAAATGTTTGCCTTTGCTGCAGTGTTTCCGTGCTTCTGAATTCAATGCCTTATTGTCTAAATAGTAACTAAATAGTTACTAAATCATTAAATTTACCCCCTTCATGACCAGGCCATTTTTTGCAATACGGCACTGCATTCCTTTTACTGAAAATTGCGCGGTCGTGCGACGCTGTACCCAAATACCATTTATGTCATTTTTTTCCCACAAATAGAGCTTTCCTTTGGTGGTATTTGACCACCACAGCTTTTTTTAATTTTTTTATTTTTGCACTAAAAACAAAAAAATACGCACAAGTTTGAAAAAACAAAAAACAAGAACAAAAAACAATATTTTCTACTTTCTGCTATAAAACACATCCAATAAATGTTTTTAAAACATCTACTTTCTTCATAAATTTAGGCCCATATGTATTCTGCTACATGTTTTTGGTAAAAATAATCCCAATAAGCATATATTGATTGGTTTATGTGAATGTTGTAGCATCTACAAACTATGGGATATATTTATGGAATTTTTATATTTTATATTTAACTTGTAAAGGTGGTGATTAGCAACTTATAGCGGGATTGTGACATTACAGGGGACAATCAGACACTAAATTACACTTTTGACACTTTGTGGGATGCAGTAACACTAATACAGTGACCAGTGCTGAAAATATGCACTGTCACTGTACTAATAACACTGGCTGGGAAGTGGTTAAACATCAGGGACAATCAAAGGGTTAACTGTGTGCCTAGCCAGTGTTTTTGTGTACCGTGCTGTTTTTACTAGGGGAAGAGTTTGATTCTGGTCCCTGCTTTGCAGAAACACAGAATCCATCCCTCCCCCTGTCAGAAGGGGGATCTTCCTTTACCAAGGATCGGCGGGTGCCGGAGGATATCGAATGCCCGGCATTCACAGATTGGCTTGTGCTGTGAATTATCACAGCAGAGACAGCCCGCCAGCGGCGTGCACGCACCCCCTGTAGGCAGAAGTGCAGTATCACATACATATATACACATGATCCTGAAAAAGTAAACAGTAAAACTGCTATAGGGTGCTCAGCAAGTGGTTCAACATATATTATTGTTTTAATTAGAAATTGATAGCCCCCACTTCATTCTCTGCCTGTTACAAGACAGATATTCCACCATTGAAGTAGAGTGAGTTGACTGTTTGTTATACTGATTATGTCTGGACCAGTATTGTCTGATTAATAGTGTTCCATATGGCACAATAGTTTTATTTTCAAGTACTATACTACTACTAAATACTTTGCACCTAAATTCTTGTTTGAAATCCTGGTCTAAGTAGAGGGTCATCTTAAGCTTGACTGCTACAAATCCCATGTCCATGGAAAATCTGTCCTCAATAAAGTTTCTTGTTTCTACACCCCTTCCTGATGCCCAGCCCTGCCTGCCACCCTCCTGTGGATAGGAAGACAACACTGACATCCAAAATATGTGTTTGGATGTCAGTGCTGTAGTTCTGCAGAGGTTGCACCTGAGAAAAATGACAAAGATAGGTCATTTAAAGTGGAATTTCACTCTCTCGATAAACATTGACTATTTGTAATCCTTATTCTGCCAGCATTAGTAAATGGATAGGAAAGTGTATCATATTTACTTTTTGTAAAACCTTTTTTTTACATTTATTCAGTTACTTCCTGGTTTCTGGCCAAGGCAAATGATATCATACATCCCAGGAGTCTTCAGGAGGGGAGGAGTGTTTTGCTTCGGTCTATCTAGTAAGGTTACTTTGAAGTATAAGCAAGGAAGTTCAGACCTCTGCAGTGTTTAAATGTGCTTATACTATACAAAAATGTTTTACATATACAACTATTAAAATATTAGGAATGCAATACAAGACTGACAGATATAATTATAACAAAGAAAATGCTACCTAATTCCTAGCAAATAATCAGCCTTTGGTCTGTACACAGTAAAAGTACGCTTAAAAGTTACTTATGTTGGGTTACAGTGGGTTCATGATCTCCATAGGCAACAAGGATCCCAGGCTTCTATAAGCAGTTGCTGGAGATCAGGCAAAAGCATCTTCAGGTATAGCTTCATCTGGCTGGTAAGGCTTTTCTTGGTGTCAAGTCATTATGGGTGTGGCCCCTTTCCCAATATGTGTGTTTCAATTAGAGACGCATTCTCAAATTCTACCTCAAGATCGCACTATAGTATCATACATGCCATATGTTTTATATATGTCAGAAGAAACAAGCTATTGTTTTCTTTGGTTACAGAACAATAGACTAACCCAACAGTCAATTGAAATGCAACATTGCCATGGTTTGAGGGCAGCTGTAATTGTTAGCAAGGCATTTGTTTGAGAAATATCCTTTCAAACAATTTAAAAGTAACCTGATTTCTGTTTCTGTGACAAACTACTAAACTAATTGTTCCACATTTACACTAACGTCTGAGTATAATCATAAAACCTACATATATTTATATCAAATGCAACACAAGGAGAAGAGAAGGGTTTTTTTTTCCAGCTAAGCACACCCTGTTGCCTGCATGCCTGAGCTAAGGCAGATGGATTCCAGGAAGTAAATGCTAAATGAATCATTACTCAAGATAGCTACGGCCAGGAATGTTAGAAGGGTGACTTTCAAAGAGATTTCTCAGCAAAATAAAGCATGTAGACATGGATGGATGGGGGAGATTGCTTTGAATATTATAAATAAATGAAATAGTGTTTTGGTTTGTGGTGCTCAGATGCAGTGCAGTTCTGATTTAAGCATACACAGCTACATGTACTTTGCCCACTGGGTGGAAAGAAGAACACAAAGGGGTTGATTTGCTAGAACCAGAGAGTGCAAAATCTGGTGCAGTTTTGTATGGTAGCCAATAAGTTTCTAACTTCAACTCGTTAAATTAAGATTTGACAAAAAAAAAAAAAACTGGAAGCTGATTGGTTTCTATGCAGAGCTGCACCAGATTTTGCACTCTCCATTTTTAGTAAATCAATCCCCCTTTTTTTTTCTTTAATTAATAATTTATATTTCTATTTTTGGTGCATGTTTTTGCTTTTAGTATTGTCCACAGACATTTCACTTCTCCTAATTGCTAAGCACCTCAATTGCTGTCTACTCTGCTGCCATGAAAAATACATTGTAATAGGGTTGGACATTTGTAACACAGAAACTATCAAATAGTGTTTTAGAGAGTAGGGTTAATCTATGTTTTCAGGTTTTAGGCACCAGCAGGTCTTAATCTGAGGTATGCAGTTGTGCACCTCCAACAGGGACTATATACATAGTTCTCTGGTACCACCCTTCCTCCTCCACAGCAGCCATATATACAGTTTCCTCCACAGACTAGTAACCCAAACACACTGCTGGGAAGTGTTTAGCTTCCTCTGTGCTCTGTATCAGGTGACAGAAAGTTGACCATGATTCACATGAGGTAGAGTCCTGCTCCTTAGCAGTGTGGTAAAATGTTCAGGTTTGATTGGAGGAATCTTATGAGTCAGTCACCAAGTTAACCTAGTAAATGGGATTTTTCAGCCTTGACATATGGACTGATTTAAAAATTGTCTATTGCTATACAACTTCTTAAAAGAAAAGAAAATGGAGCTTTGCGCATTTATATATATACATACCGCGTTGCCAGCTTTGGGAGTCCAAAACTGGTGGAAGGCAATATAGGTAAATAGATTAGTAAAAAAAAAACTGGGAGGAGATCCCACTGATGGGACTTGTATTATTTAATTTGTCATGGTTTTGTATATTAAATACAAGAATTTAAATTTTCTCCAAATAACTAGCCTTACCTATGATAGTGTCAGATCTTCTGGCCCAGTCCCCACTGCTCCAGGATGTAATTCTGCACTTCTTACATTGAAAAATCTTTGGGCATTTACACTACAGCATCTTCCTTGCAGACTCCCCATCACAAACAAAATGCTATATGACATTTCATACTGTACAAGGTATGAAGTCCTGTTTTAGTCTGGTTGGGGCTGGTTCATATAGTTGCACCATTATTTTATAATATCAAGCATGCAGTGAAAGTGTATGAACTGTTGTTCCTCCACAAACTGAAGTGCTAGGTCTCCTGACCAAGTTTTCACTGTTCCAGGGTGTCCTACGACACTTCTTAAGTGGAAGCACCTTTGGACAATTACACTGACATCACCCAGTAGACTTCTCAGGACACATAAAATACTACCTGATTGATCACTGCAGTTAGAGCATTGCTTCTGTTTATCCCTGTCACTTCTCACTAAGTTCCACCCTCTTATCTTAGCAGCTCCTAGGGTTATAATGAAGGAACTGAAGGTAAAATACCCTGGCACCATCTGCTACTTTTTTTCCAGTAGGGATGAGCTTCGAGTTCGAGTCGAACATCATGGGCTGTTCGCAAGTTCGCCGAACAGTGAACAGTTTGGGGTGTTCGCAGCAAATTTGAATGCCGCGGAACACCCTTTAAAAGTCTATGGGAGAAATCAAAAGTGCTAATTTTAAAGGCTTATATGCATGGTATTGTCATAAAAAGTGTTTGGGGACCTGGGTCCTGCCCCAGGGGACATGTATCAATGCAAAAATAAGTTTTAAAAGGGGAACCCCGTGCCAAATTTTCTTTAAAAAAACGGCATGGGGTCCCCCCAAAAATCCATATCAGACCCTTATACGAGCACGCAAACTGGCAGGCCGCAGCAAAAGAGGGGCGGCAAGAGAGCGCCCCCCCCCTCTTGAACCGTACCAGGCCACATGCCCTCAACATTGGGAGGGTGCTTTGGGGTAGCCCCCCAAAACACCTTGTCCCCATGTTTATGAGGACAAGGGCCTCCTCCCTACAACTCTGGCCGGTGGTTGTGGGGGTCTGTGGGCGGGGGCTTAACGGAATCTGGAAGCCCCCTTCACCGGGTGCCCCCTGTTATTTAATAACCGTCAGAAGAGGAGAAGCGTCACACAGCGGGAGCCTCCCTCCATGCCACCATGGATGCGGAGCGGCCCGAAAAGAAGATGAAGAGAAGAAGATGAAGAGAAGAGCGGGAGCCTCCCTCCATGCCATGGATGCAGTGCGGCCCGACGAGAAGAAGAGAAGAAGACGCCGCAGAGGAGATGCTGGACGAGAACACTGGAGGAAGAACCAGAAGAACCAGAAGAAGAAGATGAAGGAAGATAGATAGATAAAGGAATTGTCAAAAACTGTCTCTTGTCATTTTTAACATTTTTGATAGTTATTTAGTGAAATGGTAGGGGTACTTTTGTACCCCCTTACCATTTCACACAGGGGGAGGGCTGGCATCTAGGGGTCCCCTTGTTAAAGGGGGCTTCCAGATTCCGATAAGCCCCCCACCTGCAGACCCCCACAACCACCAGCCAGGGTTGTGGGGATGAGGCCCTTGTCCTCATCAACATGGGGACAAGGTGTTTTGGGGGGCTACCCCAAAGCACCCTCCCAATGTTGAGGGCATGTGGCCTGGTACGGTTCAGGAGGGGGGCGCTCTCTCGTCCCCCCCTCTTTTCCTGCGGCCTGCCAGGTTGCGTGCTCGGATAAGGGTCTGGTATGGATTTTTGGGGGACCCCACGCCATTTTTTTCAAATTTTCGTGCGGGGTTCCCCTTAATATCCATACCAGACCTGAAGGGCCTGGTGTGGAATTTAGGGGGACCCCTCCACATCATTTTTTTTTTCATTTTGGCTGGGGTTCCCCTTAATATCCATACCAGACCTGAAGGGCCTGGTATGGAATTTAGGGGGACCCCCCACATCATTTTTTTTTAAATTTTGGTTCAGGGTTCCCCTGTGGGGAATTCCCATGCCGTTTTATCAATGAACTTCTATGTGTATTGTCGGACCGGCAATGCATTAATAGCCGCGAGTTTTAAATGACTTTTTTTCCTTTGAAATGTCATTTTGCTGTCAGACTGTTATAGACACGGGAAACATGTGCCCCTTTACAAGCATACTATAAACACCCCCCAGGTACGAAATTTAAAGGGATATTACACTTTTATTGTTTTACTTTAAGCATTATTAAAATCACTGCTCCCGAAAAAACATCAGTTTTTAAAACATTTTTTTGCATTGATACATATCCCCTGGGGCAGGACCCAGGTCCCCAAACACTTTTTATGACAATAACTTGCATATAAGCCTTTAAAATTAGCATTTTTGATTATTCATGTTCGTGTCCCATAGACTTTAACGGTGTTCACGTGTTCGAACAAATTTTTTGCCTGTTAGCATGTTCTGGTGCGAACCGAACAGGGGGGTGTTTGGCTCATCCCTATTCTCCAGCAAACGCTTTTGGTCTACTAGTTGAGTTTTAACATATATTTGCTTTAATTTATGCATTAAGTTATTTCTCAAAATGCTACATAATACACTGTAGCTAGTGAGATATGAATTCTGTTATATTTTCTGCTTGTGAACTTTTGTTGAGATACTCTATTCAGTAATGCTCTCAAGCTGTTATAATTTCCTCTGCTTACCTGTAAAATCTTTTCATATTCTGTGCAACAACGTTCTACCAATTTTACCCAGAGCGGTTAGCTGCTTTAAACAAGAGAACTATTTTCAGATTGTAAACACTTCTCTGGGAGTCTCAGCTCTGTCTGACCTTTGCGGATGCGCTAACCCACTTTCTATCTCCAGACTGATTTACTAAGGAGATCATTTTACACAACATTGTGTTCACCACAAAGTCCACCAATGATATATTTAATTAAAGGTGGAGTTCAGAGTATTGTGTCCCCTACTGGCTTGTTTTGTATAATGGCCTCTAGAAGTAAGATATCTGTCCTGTATTTTTGCTGCTCCAGTCCTGATATTTTTCTCAAAGACCCCATAACAATTACTACAGTAGGTAAGCAAACCTAGGAAATTCAGTGCGCAGATTAAAAAAACAAACTTTAAAATATGCAAGGTGGTGTGTGGAAGGTTTTTTTTTTTCGTTATTTCTCCCCAAAGATGAGCTTTAACTATTTTACTGAAATTAACTGCCTTCCATTTTGCACCTCAATTAGCCAGCATATTTTTCTATTTTTTATATACTGTTAAATGCATATAACAGATGTGAAAGTTTTCTGAACACTCTCCAAATCAGAGGAATTACAGAATAAAAATGCATTATTTTCCCCCTTTTATACCCCATGATGCTTGCACAAATGCTTTAAAAAGCAATACAGTATTTTTAGTAGAAAATACACTTAAATTGGTATTAGCACGCACACATATATATACTGTATAATTATCTAATGTCTCCCTAAATATACAAAATAAAAATGAGTCAAACTAACAAATAATGCAATGATTAAATGTAAAAGTATGTTTTAAAAACATTAATGAAATTCAAAAATTTGTAAAGCTGAAAATGAGTAATGTCAAAGGAAAAGATCCATAAGCCACACATCATGAAGCAGACCCATGTGCATGAAGTGAGATGAAAAGCAGCCTCAGCCCAGACTCCAACCAGGCCATGACACCACTGCGTTTCGCTCCACCTCTTGGAGCTTAATCATGATTCCCTGCCATTCATCTCACTTCATGCACATGCGTCTGCTTCATGATGTGCGGCTTATGGATCTTTTGCTTTGATATTGCTGAAGCTTGGAGCTAGGATGAGCTCCCTGCCCTTGCTTTCACTCACAGCTGTCTAGTTGGACATTTCCTGTCTACCTGAGCGGCACCTAAATTTTGTCTTTTTGGGTCACACTGAAAATAAGCAACCTACAGTAAAAAGTTAACCACTTAGTCTATTTGGTTCTGTACTAAACTAGTGTCAAAAAATATTTAGAAGTCTGTAATGTTTTCAAGCATACCTGTGTGTAGTGTTATTAGGGACCTGTTGCCTCTGTGTGTCCTAATAAGATGTGTATCATATGTCTGTGTAGATGCCTTGTGTGTGCATGGAATTAAAATTTTTATTATCTGTTACTTATTCATTTTTGTCATTTTATTTTTTCTTCATGTATTTACTTTCTTTTTGTTTTGGATAGCGTGGGTTAGCACTACAACCCATCAGTTTTTCACAATGGGCCAATCAAAGATAAATCCCTAGACAAAAATGTTTCTGTACCACCTTATATTTATTGTACACACCACAAAAAAAGGTTATTGAAAAGAAAAGTACAACTGTTAGCTACATACAAATAAGAGATCCACAATAATTAATAGAGTTAATATAGTGGATTAGTATAGTTAACATTAATGTATTGATCTCCTTTTTTTGCATGACTGTCACAGGGGAAATACAAATAAAGAGTAAAAAAAATATTGGTTACTTGTAACATGTAACCTAAAATGTATGGGAAGCAAAACTTATATTTGAATAGAATAGAGAAAAATCAAAACCCCTATCAGATTTTTGCTGGGAATATTTTACTTTCGTTCTGGAGACAAAATAGGAAATAAGAGGAATTCTCTGCTATTAGAAGGGAATTTCCTAGACAGTTGTCATCATAACATAAATTCCCATTGGAATATCGTATCAATCCTCTTGCTCTCATGACAACTCTAAAAGTCTGAATTCCTTCGCACAATCTCTCTTAGTGACAGTGGTCACCAAGACAAATAGAATGGTGACTCTCCTCATCTCTGAGAGCAATGAAATTAAACTTGGCAGAGAGTCTAAGCCACTACTTTATGAACACTTTAAGCCTCAATTTTTTTTATAGTTTTAGATAAAAGAGGGAAAGATAAAACCTTTGTCAGATTTTTATTGCTGCCTGTGCCTTTGTAGGGATATTCATCCTTTGTATGTGAGAGAGCTTTCAATTTAGACATAATTTAATGAATATAATCCTCGCAAGTAACTAACTCTATTAAACATATGTAAATGGGAAATAGAAGAAATTACAATCCTAGAATGGAAATTGATCTGGGAAAATGCAAAAAAAATCATATGCCCATACAAAAGGGTGTGTAAAATAATTGGGAAATGGTATTATATGCAATGTGTTCTCCATCAAATCTATCAATCCACTTCTTTAAAGTGCAAAAGAGAACACCAAAATTGGTTTAACTATTTTCAAAGCTTCTGCACTAAATTAAAGTAATATAAATTCTGCTTCCCCTTTAAATCCATGATGGTCAACTTACTTGATATACAGGGCCTCAAATGCAGCCCCTGACATCACCAAAGAGATGCACAATATATTAACTAAGTGTAATAGCACAGAGAACTGTGAGAGACTGCAAACCTGCAACAAAAGATGATCAAGATCACATGATTTAGAGTACAACTAAAGACTGGGGACACAATGTCATAATTACTAAAAGTCACTGCTAATTTCAGTCCTTTACAAATCAATTCCTCCACATTGGTGCTCTCTACAGCCCACTTAAAAATTATTTGTGCTGCAGCAACATCCATTATAAAAAAATCAGAAGAAAAAAAAACATAACAGAGAGATGGGCATCACAGAAAAAGTAAGATAATGTGAATAAATTTCAATAAACATTTAGGTACTAGAATCCATTCCACAAAGTGTTATCCCTTCATGCTTCTGAGTGAGCACCTTAGCAACTAGGTAAAGAAAACAAAAACTACTGTTGGCAGAGGCGTTGATGGCCATACAGTAAGGCCCAAACATGGCCCCAGCCCTCACAATGGGCACCAGGGCCAGAGATCCCTTCATTTGTGTTCTAGAGACAGGCTCTTAAAGAAAATCGTTTGTTACATGATTTAAAAATGTATGTTCTTGGCAGCTATTAATGTAATTGTGGTTTACTGGAATTTCCCTACCCCTCTAACAATAGACAATTTGTTAAATAAAGTACTAGAGTTCTGTGTCAACCTTGTCGTTTTTTTTTTTACCTGATACAGAATGTTTTGATGTATATAGGAAATTATGTTAATAATACAATATAAAATGAAAACAAAAAAAATACATATTAAAAACAAACTGTATACAGTACCTACAATCAAAAGTATATCTATGGTCTAAAATTTGTTAAATTTGCTTGGTGTTCTTCTTTAAATTGCAAAGTTGCATACTTTTAAAAATGTAGGTCAAAATAAATCTGAAAAAAAGGCTATGTATCCAATATTTATTTATTTGTATTTATGAATGTACCTAGAAGTTGGCATACTGTCAAATACAATTATATTAATTGTTTTTAGAACATATGGTAACCCAGTTTCTGCCACATGACTGGCAAAACTGGAATATGAACACATTTTATATTCATTTTATTATTCTTAATAGAACATCTCTCGTGTGCTGTGCTTTGGAACTGATAGAAATTAAATGAATGTCGAGAATAGATGTTATTAATATAATATTATTATAGTAGATTTATATTTTATACTGGTGATTAGTAAGGATTACATATAATCAGCTAGGCAATGTTCCAGAATCTTAGACAAATCAAGAAGGAATTTTGTAAAGTTAGTCAAATACAAGCTAGCAAAAAATCTAAAGCCACATATTTAATATTGAATATTAAATCTAAAATGTAATCATTTAAGATATTTGATTCTACATATTGCAAACAAGTGTATTTATAAATAGACTTGCTTGTCAAACACTAGACTCAATTTATTTATTAGCAACACTGACTCATAATTGATCCATCTGTAAAAAGGCTCTCCTGGGACAGAGTGCAATCAATACCTTTCTTGTTAGTCTGTTAGCAGACCCAAGAATGTAGATTGCTTCTTGAAGAATATAATTTTTCTTATAAACAAACATTTTTCATTTTCACCAATACATAGCTTTTGGATATTGCTCAACATGATAGTGGGAAATTCACAAACATAAATTTTTGTACACCCAAATAGAAAAATATCTTTAGAGTAGTTACATAGTCTGTTTGAAAAAAGACACATGCACATCCAGTTCAGCCAAAAGAAAAAAATAAATCCTGCTTGCACAGCTTAAAGTGGTTGTAAAGGCTGTTTTGTTTTTTGTTTTTTCTTACCTTAATGCACTTTCTGCATTAAGACAAAATACTGTCTATTGACAGCTCCCCCCAGCCGCCCACCCCCCAAATACTTACCTGAGCCCAAACTCCATCCAGCACTGTACCCAGGACCAGCAGAGCTGCTTGCTATCTCCCTCCGCACTAGACTCATTGTCTCCTGATGATGCTAATCAAATCCAGTGATGAGGGAGCGGCACTGTGTGTGTCCAAAGAAACATATATAGCGGGTTGGTATTGAGCCTGCATGTGTGCCATCATAGGAAATGGCTTCCTATGGTGGCACATGGAGAAGAGGAGGAGCCATAGAAGCTGGCAGGGGACCCCAGAAGAGGAGTATTGAGGCTGCTCTGTGCAAAACCTTTACACAGGGCAGGTGAGTATGACATGCATGTTAAAAAAAAAAAGAACTTTACAATCACTTTAAACAGTTGCTTTGGGATACTGTATTCAGCACTGCTGATAGGGGGGTACCACCGGGATTCCTGTATGGGGCCCAGGAACACAGGGGAGCCCAGACAGCAGGGTGATTGGTGCGTCGGAACCGGAGGACAATTATAGAAAGATGCACTGTGTCTCTCTCTCCAGCAGTTGAAAGACGGTTTCTACCGCTCCCCCTCCCGACAACTTTCAGCTGCTGGAGGGAGAGACACAGTGCATCTTTAAAATAAAAATGGGAAAAAATATTTTAAGTGTTAATTTTTTAAATTGTAATTTTGGTAACTCGGGTGGGGGTCAGGTAGGCCGTATGATTTCTAACGGCAGCCCTGACTGTATTGCAACTACTGTATATTACACTGGACCATCGATATTTAAAAATAGATTATAGTGTATTTTGAGTGAACATTTGTATACATTTGTTTTTACATTTTGGTGATGTGTTAAATATAAAGACATCCAGATTAGTCACTAAAGGGATCTTTGAGTGGCTTAGTGAACTTCATGTTTCTCTCTGAAAGGAAACGTGTACTGAGGAAAACATGGAGGGTGCCAGTGCTGATCTCCTTCTGAATATGGTAGTTGCCTGGCTGTCTATGGTTTTAGTTTTTTTCAAACAACTGACTAAGTCAGCAAGTGAAGGCATAACTCCTGATCTGCATGCTTATTCCAGGTCAGTCACTCAGAGAGAATCCAGAAACCAAAGAACTAGCATTTTTAAAAATAGTGTTCAGCAATGGTAGCCTCCATATTTATCTCAGTACAAACCACAATGAATCCCTTTCCCCCACAGTTTGTAGATTAACATTCCACAGGGAACCTAATTTTATGTTCTTTTTCACAGTCAGGAATACACAATGATGCATGCTCCTATATGTAAGACCAACATTGTTGCTAACAACTCTAGGCCTCCACTAGCACTCGAGAACCAATCAGTGTGGAACCCAATCACGTGATCACTATGACAGCTACGACATGATGGTCACATGGCTTTGTTTATAAACAGGTGATAGTGACCATAGAGTATTTATTTCTATGTGCACCCACTGTGGACAGGGAGTTTTTTTTTAAAGAGACGGTAGAGTGCCAAGCAAAGCTTTCCCATACAGATGTTTAGGACTATACCTTATATACATAGTACCAATGTTTAACACATTATACAATTTTAGGACTTAGTTGTAACCTAGCTCTGGAGGTTGTTATTGTCCAAGTACTGGACAATAGTTAGTTCAAAATAAATTACACATATGCAGCATGCTGCTCAGTGATACCCCTGTCTTGGAACTTGCACTGCTAAAAGGATTTGGACAATGGCATCCAACAGCAAAAGATGAATCTCTTGGCTGTACAAGCCAAAAGTGGCTCTGACCAATTCCCTGTAAGAAGATAATGGGGTTGATTTACTAAAACTGGAGAGTACAAAATCTGGTACAGCTGTGCATGGTAGCCAATAACCTTCTAACTTCAGCTTGTTCAATTAATCTTTAACTAAAAAAAAAACTGCAAGCTGATTCGTTTCTATGCACAGCTGCACCAGATTTTGCACGCTCCAGTTTTTGTAAATCAGCCCCAATGTGTATCAAAATCATAGTTACATATTTACATAGTAGGTGAGGTTGAAAAAAGACACAAGTCCATCAAGTCCAACCTATGTGTGTGATTATATGTCAGTATTGCATTGTATATCCCTGTATGTTGTGGTCATTCAGGTGCTTATCTAATAGTTTCTTGAAACTATCGATGCCCCCCGCTGAGACCACCGCCTGTGGAAGGGAATTGCACATCCTTGCTGCTCTTACAGTAAAGAACCCTCTACGTAGTTTAAGGTTAAACCTCTTTTCTTCTAATTTTAATGAGTAGCTCTCTTCTGCGAAAAGGTTTTATCCCTATTGTGTGGTCACCAGTATGGTATTTGTATATTGAAATCATATCCCCTCTCAAGCGTCTCTTTTCCAGAGAGAATAAGTTCAGTGCTCGCAACCTTTCCTCATAATAACTAATATCCTCCAGACCCTTTATTAGCTTTGTTGCCCTTCTTTGTACTCGCTCCATTTCCAGTACATCCTTCCTGAGGACTGGTGCCCAGAATTGGACAGCATACTCTAGGTGCGGCCAGACCAGAGTCTTGTAGAGCAGGAGAATTATCGTTTTATCTCTGGAGTTGATCCCCTTTTTAATGCATGTCAATATTCTGTTTGCTTTGTTAGCAGCAGCTTGGCATTGCATGCCATTTCTGAGCCTATCATCTACTAGGACCCACAGGTCCTTTTCGATCCTAGATTCCCCCAGAAGTTCTCCCCCCAGTCTATAGATTGCATTCATATTTTTGTCACCCAAATGCATTATTTTCCATTTTTCTAGTTGTTCAGATCTTTTGGCAAGGTTTCCACATCCTGCGGAGAAGTTATTGCCCTGCTTAGCTTAGTATAATCTGCAAATACAGAGATTGAACTGTTTACCCCATCCTCCAGGTCCTTTATGAACAAATTAAACAGGATTGGTCCCAGCACAGAACTCTGGGGGACCCCACTACCCACCCCTGACCATTCCGAGTACTCCCCACTTATCACCACCCTCTGAACTCGCCCTTGTAGCCAGTTTTCTTTTTGAAAATATTTTTTATTGATTTTGAAAAAGTAACATATACTGGAGTATATATGTTCCAATAAAAATGCTTACACAACATTAGTCAGTTTTCTGTTAAATTGACCTTGTGAACACATTAATAATGCAGAACATAGGAAAGTGCAGGTAGCAAACATTTCTACAAGTTCCTGTAGGCCATCATTCATTCAGAGGTAATATAAACATTTTTACTTTCAAAATTGTAGTCTGAACTGTTGCCTAAGTATATCACTTTTTATAAACTAGGTGGTTGCAAGTTCCACAGATTATATTTGGTCATGAAGATTTCTGGGATTATCTAGGGTACGTAATAGGTGGTCTACTCGGTATAAGTGACAGGCCTCTCTCTCTATATTGTTTGTGTTTCTCACTGTATTTTTCCCACAAGGACAGGCATTTTGTGAATTCTTTTTGTCGTCTCTCCCTATAGGCTATGGTTTTCTCGTAAGCATAGGAGTCATTTACCAATTGTATTACTTCCTTCATGGTAGGAGATTCTGTAGATTTCCACTTACGGGCAATCACCAATCGAGCTGCATATAGAATGTGCATCACCAATGTGCGACTAGAAGCTGGGTAGATGTCCATGTCAATGCTTAGAAGAGCTTGTTCAGCTTTCAATTTGTTAAGTATTCCTGTTAGTTTTGCAATCAGTCGTGCTATTGCAGCCCAGAAGCTACGTAAGGATACACAGAACCATAGCATGTGAGCTAAATTGCCCACTTGTCCACATTCCCTCCAACAGAGATTAGATGAAGTTTTCATAAACTTTGCTATTGTATATGGGGTCCTGTACCATCTCAAATGTATCTTCTGGGCTATTTCACTGAAGTTAGAACATTTGGTATGAGTATAGTTGGTTTTAATCGCATGACTCCATTGCTTCTGAGAGACTGTTATATGTAAGTCTGACTCCCATTTTAAAAGTTGCTTTGGGGTTTCAAAGTGGAGTTTACTGTGTAATAGATTGTAGAATTCTGTAATTCCTTTTTTGGGAGTAAGGGTTGAATCTCACAAGTTGTAAACAGACTCTGGAATCCTTACATATTGATCCTTGGCATCAGTTAAAATGCTAGTAACTCTTGCATAGGTCATAAATTCCCTTGCAGGAAGAGAGTTTGTATGCTGTAATTCTGAGAATGGTTTGATACAGTCCTGATTAAACAGGTCTGATATGTTTCTGATGCAGTAGTTCCCCCAGTGTCGTACATACAGGTCTGGGGATAGAAACGAAAGTGCTGTCACAGGGATAGGTACATTTTTATTTTCAACGTGTGAATTTTTATTCACCATGAAGTATTCCCATGCATTTAATGCAGCAGCTATGGTCGGGTGACTCTTATAACTTAATTGCTTATTTAGGGTTGTGGAAAACAATAAATCTTTAATATCACCTTGTTCTATCTGTGCCTGTTCTGCTTTATACCAATGAATTTGGTTGGAGGTGACAAACCATGATTTGACTTGATCTAAAATTGCTGCCATATGGTAGTCTCTGATATCTGGGACTCCCATGCCCCCTATTTTCTTGTGTTTAATAAGAATGTTATGGGGGCATCTGGCCCTTTTCCCCTTCTATATAAATTTGAATAGAGATTGTTGCATATTTACGTAAAATGAAGATGGTTATTGAATTGGGAGTGCTCTAAAGTAATACAGCAACTTTGTAAGCAGAATCATTTTATATGCCGCTAACCTTCCTGACCAGGAGAGATAGAGTTTCCTAAGTCTAAGCATTTCTTGTGTCAAATTGTTTAGCAGGGGTTCAAAATTGGAGGCGTACAGTTGTGAATGTGGGTTAGTTAACTTAATACCTAGGTACTGAATTGCGTTCTTTGCCCAAGGGTATGGTAGTGATTTTTGGATTTGAGTTCTCGTCTCATGGTCTACGCCCAAGCTTAATATAGTTGATTTGGTTGCTTTCACCTTATAGTAAGACACAGCATTGAACACATCCAGTATTTCATGGACCATTCTCAGGGAGTGAGCTGGGTTGGAGAGCGACAGAATGACGTCATCTGCGAATAATGTAATGGTATGCTCTTCTTTACCTAAACAAATTCCTGTAACTTGGGGGTGGGTTCTAATTTTTTCAGCCAGAGGTTTCATCACAAGGGCAAAGATCAGGGGTGATAAAGGACAACCCTGTCTTGTGCTATTAGTGATGGAAAATTGCTCTGAGAATATGCCTTCGGTAAACACCAAAGCTGAGGGGTTGGAGTATAAAGCTGTTATAGCTGAACAAATTCGGCCATTGAATCCAAATTTTGCAAGAACTTGTGAGAGATAGCCCCAGTGAATTCTGTCAGCGCCCAAGGACAGGAGGACTGAGGGCCTTTTAAATTTGGTTGTAGAATGTTTTAAATGTAATATTCGTCTTGTTGCATCCGTGGCTTGCCTTCCCTTGCGGGAAGTAGGCGCAATATCCTATTTGCTAGTATTTTGGCATACACGTGAAATGGGTCTAAAATTCTGTGCTCTGTCTGGCTCCTTCCCTGGTTTAGGCAATGTAACAGCTGTGGCTTGCAACATTTCTGGTGGAAATGAGGCAGAGGAGGCAGCAGCATGAAATACCCGCCCTAATATCGGTACTAATATTCCAGCAAATCTTTTATAATACTCTGAGGAGTACCCATCAGGGCCAGGTGACTTGTTGTTTGGTAGTTTAGATATGGTCTTCACAATTTCCAATATAGAAAATGGAGAGTTTAAAGAGCTTAATTCAGATGGGGTTAATGTAGGTAATGAGATATCTTGTAAGAATCTTTCTATAAGTTATGGGGTAGGTTGGGGTATATCTGTATCCTCTCTCAAATTATATAGGCTCCCATAGTAGCTGCTGAAGCATCCGCTATTTCTTTGGGGTTAGTTAATTTGGATCCACTTTTGGGGTGAAACAGGTACGGGATTTTTTGTTTTATTACCTTTTCCTAGGTAAATTACTAGCAAATCCGATTTGCTAGTAATTTACCTGCTTTATTGCCGTGGGTATAGAATTCAGCAAAAAAAGACAAACCCTGCATGCACTCGGGAAGATTTCCAGTCCGTCTTGTGACAGACATTAACTTTTCTTTAACGCTGTAGTAGTGGATCCTAGCGATAGTATCTCTGGGCAATTTTTCAGGTATGTGTTTTGGTTTTGGCAACCTGTGTATTCGGTCCATGACTAGTTCCTCCAAGGGCAATTCATGGAGGGCTTCTTTCATTATATTGGTTAGCAAGGCTGTCAGTTCTGACGTTTTGATCGTTTTGGGGATACCTCTTATCTTAATGTTGTTCCTTCTGGAACGATCTTTCGAGGTCAGCGACCTTTGAATGGAGCCATACAATGTCATCTTCGTGCTCATTGTGTGCATCAACCATGTTGTTAAAGGTCTCAGTAAATTCCCCCATTTTACTTTCTATGTGGGTCACCCTGTTCCTGACTTTATTCACCTCTGACTTGTATTTCTTCATGAGCTGCAACATATCTGTATGGATTACACTTCTGACGGACACTAGCATGTCTTTTAAAGTAGAGTCCATGACATGCTGGTTATTTGTAGGGAAAGCAGCTATGTTGTCTTGGAACTCTAGTGTGTCATCTAATCCATTGCATCTGTCCCCTTCTTCATTGGCTGAAAGTGTGTGCTGTGTCATCCTCTGTTTGGCTTTAACAGAGCTATTAGAGCTGGAGGAAGATTGTGATCCTGGCTGCCTCTGATTAAACTGAGATTGGGGAGAGGTATCCGCCATCCAGCCTGTATGAGCCTTCTGATTGTGTGAAGAGGAGGATCTCTGCATGCCGCCAGCGCCATCTTGGCGGCTAGGGCGGCCGGACAGAGTGTAAAAGTCCGTCATCTTACCGGGCGCCGTTCTTTCCTTCCTCTTCCTTGGCATACTCTGCTAGCGTCCCCGACCTGAATGGTTGTTAAACTGCCACCGTTTGGTGTCCTGTGTCGTTGTGTAAAGCTCCGGAATGTTCGTGTGGCTGGGAGCTGTGTGCTTACGTGGCCATACTCCTCGCTTGCCAGCTCCGCCCCCCTTGTAGCCAGTTTTCAATCCATGTACTCACCCTATGGTCCATACCAACGGGCCTTATTTTGTACAGTAAACGTTTAGGGGGAACTGTGTCAAATGCTTTTGCAAAATCCAGATACACCACGTCTATGGGCCTTCCTTTATCTAGCTAGAATCAGAGGAGAGGAAACATATTGTTTGTTCCTACTAAGTAGGAACAACGATATGTTTCCTCCCCCAGTCAGTCCTATTCCCATACAGTTAGAAACACAGACTAGGGAACACAATTAACCCCTTGATCACCCCTAGTGTTAACCCCTTCCCCGCCAGTGACATTTACACAGTAATCAGTGCATTTTTATAGCACCGATCGCTGTATAAATGTCAATGGCCCCAAAAATGTGTCAAAAGTGTCTGATCTGTCCACCGCAATGTCGCAGTACCGCTAAAAATCGCAGATCACCGTCATTACTAGTAAAAAAAATAAATAAATATGCCATAAATCTTTCCAATAGTTTGTAGACACTATAACTTTTGCACAAATCAATCAATATACGCTTATTGTGATTTTTTTTACCAAAAATATGTAGAAGAATATATATTGGCCTAAACTGAGGAAGAAATTTGTTGTTTAAAAATACTTATATTTTTTGTAGCAAAAAGTAAAAAATATTTTTCTTTTTCAAAATTGTCGCTTTTTTTTGTTTATAGCGCAAAAAATAAAAACCGCAGAGGTAATCAAATACTACCGAAAGAAAGCTCTATTTGTGAGGAAAAAAGGACACCCCTTTTGCTTGGGTACAGTGTCGCACGACCGCGCAATTGTCAATTAAAGTGATGCATCACCGTATCGCAAAAAATGGCCTGGTCATTAAGCAGCCAAATCTTCCGATCTGTAAGTGGTTAAAGTGTGGACAGTTCAAACCCATGTCAGGTTTGTGTTGCTGTCTGTACCCCTGCTAGAGAGATTCACCCTCTCTATATGTCCTGGTGACTATTCTCACTAAGACCGAAAGTAAAGGAAAATCTAATATTGTGAATTACAACCAGAACAGAAATTTAAGGAGGACTTTCATTGGGGATACTGCAAGGAAAATCCTTTATTTTGTAGAGATTTCTTCTCACGTTCTATTTTGCCTGTGGGACCAGAAGTAAAGGGAAATCTTCCAATGGAACAATGAGACACATGGAAAAAAGAAACTGAAAAAAAAGTTTAGCCTCTGGATACACTATAAGGTCTAGATTATAATCCTGTATGAACCTCAGGTTTTTTTGTGTGTGTGTATTGACCTCAACAGTTTAACCTATTTTATACAGCTCCAACAGTTTTATGAAAACTTCTTATTCAAGGTGATGCAGTTCTCGTATCCAAGGCTGACAAGTTTATTTTTACAAAGTTAACTACCTCTCCCTGTGAAATTTTTATGATATGCATGGTTTAATGCTCAATTTCATGATACAGTATATTGCTGCATCTCATTTGGGGTTTACGGCTTCTTTTTATCAAAAAAAACATAAAACTAATCTTAACTAGGCATAGTCATTTTAGTACTTAGTCTTATATTGAGGAATATTGGTATATTATATCCAATCAAAGCTTCAATGTAATTTCCTTGAAAAGCATTTCAACCCATTTTTTTCTTCTTCAGTATTGTAGCTCTTCCATTAATTACTTCTCGGTGTACATGGTATTTAGACTATGACAGTTAATGAGCAAAAAGGTTCCATACCAGTTGCCTGCAGCTTGTGGACAGAACTTAGAATTTGCTATAGGAACAGAGGTAGAAAAGTTGTCAACATTAGGTGCAAGCTGTGCAATTCAGTGAACACTAAAGCCTGCCATACATTGATCGTTCAGCATGGACCATGATTCGAACCATGTATGGGCAGACTGATTTTACCCAAGTCGTACCATTGTTCGACTTGGGTACAACCAGCCTGTTAGAAATTAGGCTATAGCCGCTAGCAGTAATCATTGTGTTCTGCTGGCCAGGAAGGCTCCCTGCAACCCCCCCCCCCACTGGCAGAACGCAATAGCATTGCAGAAGTCATTCCCCCATCAACATTGACTGTGTTGATAGGGGAACTGAGTGATTTTCTTTCCTTCTACCCATGCTGGAAGGAAAGAAAGTTGAATCATCTATGGGCTGCCTTAGTGACTTATTAACTGTTTGCAAGAAATCCTGGGCCTGCCAGATTCAGATTTTTTTCGGTTTACTTTTCAGCTATGCTTTATTCCTGTTCTTTTTTTCAACATTGCATCATAGTGCAAGGGTGAGTACAAAGCATTTCAAGGCAGTTGCCCTTTTGGTAAATTTATTGTCAGGAGCCCTTTTCATAGCCAGAAACTGTGACCAGAGCATTTAAATGCATTATGATATCATTACAAGTGATACATTGTTGCCATCACACTGTAACCATCATTGAATTACTGCAATCTAAACTAGAATAACAATGTACTTAAAGTGGAGTTCCACCCACTTTTACAACTCTTCAGCATCCCTCACTAAACTGTGCACTGCAAACGAATTGGATATTTTAAATTTTTTTTCTCAGCACCTACTGTACATCTGCTGTATTCATTTTTCACTTCCTCCTCCCTGGCCGTGGCTCATCGCATCATTTCCTGTTTGCAATGCCTTCTGGGAAGGGGCGGAAACTTCCTCTGACACTGCTGTTGCTATGGAAACCTGACCTGAAACCTATTACACTGCTTGTGCTGCACTGAGCATGTGCGAGATCTGCAAGGATAAGATCCAGGAAGAAATACAGTCTGGCTTCAGATGCCCACACTTAAGATGGCCACGGCCTGCTGTAAGTTTATAAAATAACAAACTACTGCTATAAACTAACAAAACAGACCTTAGTTTACTGACTAACTTTACTAGAATACTTTAAGCTTGTGTATTATAGGGGTATTTTTATTTAAAAAGTATAATTTCGGCCGGAACACCACTTTAAGAGTCACTGAAAAGTTACTTACAGCCAAAACGGTTATCTCTCTCTCAAGGTCCCATATAGAAATGAAAACTTGAAAGAGTAAAAACACTACAGGATACTCTATTTTAGGTGCAACCATTTAGTCTAAGAAGTAAAATTAAAAATATATTATTGATCATTTATAGATATTATTAGTAAAGTAGATTGGCTCAAGATTCCAAAGATTATGTTTTTACTCCAGCATTACAATACATATGCAATAGATTTTGCTTATTGCAGCATCTATCTTCATCATTTTAAAAATATATGAATATTATAAATTGTTCACTCCCTAGAAGTCTGCATTGAATGACATCTTCCAATGCAGAATCTTTGGCTTTTAGTGAATAAGGCCCTAACTTGGCATTTAATGCCTTGCTGGGATTGATAAATTGTGCTCATAAAATCCCATCACTGGGATAAAGTAGAGTGATAAATGGGAGTTTTTCATTCTGATGCTTTTCCTACTTCAGTGCAATCTAGGTTGTTAATGCTTGATTCATACAACTGTCAAGCAGAGCAATTTATACAGAGAATGGCAACAGAAGGAATGCTGTGTTTGTAGAAAGCTGCAAAACATTGATAGCATGAGCAAATAGCGAGGCCTTCTCTTTAGGAAGGCTCGAAATGTGTAGAAGGTTAAAAATAAACACTGATTAATGTACACAGCAATTAGCTAATGTGTAAACTGGAATGTTGTTTTATGTCTTACTTAATGCACATTCATTTTTACATAAGGGAATGTGCTGCGTGCAGCCAAAACAGAGTTATGGAATGAAAGACCTGTTTTCTCTGGGATCAGGGGACTGCAGGAAATTCATATTTTATTACTCTTGCCATGAAATATTTATTACAACCTTATTAGTAGGTATGGAAGAGTAAGGCAGGGAAAAAATAAATCTATATTTCCAAATATTTCTTGTTCATTAAGGGACACAGGACTTAAAGATAATTGGATTATACTACTGTCTACAGGAGGATTTGGACACTGTTTACCAAAAAGTGGTATGGGGTGTGGCAAGAGCATGGTGGAGTAAGTTGAGTACAGTGGGAGATGAACCGCCTGGTCCTTCCACACTCACCAAACCAGACCAGAGAGGCATGCCTAAGCACAAGCCCCTTGGGGAACAACAAAGAGACACCTCAGAGCCACCTATCTATTGTTTCTTCACATGGCAAGCAAGCAAACTCACAAACCACTAGAGCCCTTGCAGTCCAAAATGGCGCTAACATGTGACATAGTTACATAGTAGGTGAGGTTGAAAAAAGACACAAGTCCATCAAGTCCAACTTATGTGTGTGATTATATGTCAATAATACATTGTATATCCCTGTATGTTGCAGTCGTTCAGGTGCTTATCTAGTAGTTTTTTTGAATTATCAATGCTTCCTGCTGAGATCACCGCCTGTGGAAGTGAATTCCACATCCTTGCCGATCTTACAGTTGTTAAGGAAATTTATAAGTTCTGTATATAATTGTATTCTATTTTGTATGTATTTCACACTGCCCTCACTGTGCACACGGCACTAATAATGTTTTCAGTACATGTTTACATTCTTTCGAGTCCTGATTAGAATTAGCCTACCTATGTATACGCCCCTTGTTACCATAAACGTACAATTGTAATATTAATATGATACCTACGTAATCATGTGTATAAAAACCTTCAATTGCATCTTAATAAAGCAGAACAGTTATTTGGAAGATGCAGAGCGTATCTTTTGTGTCTGTGCCCTACTGCAGTAGTTATTATTAATTTGGAACCACTAATCAATATGAGGATAGGAGTTACCTATCTATAAAATGTCCAGGTCAGGTGGCGAGCTTTGCCTAGGAGGAGGATTTGCAGGTGACCCTGAGAATCCGAAACGAGGAGCTTGAGACGATCTGGGAATTCCTGATAATCAGCCGGCTGAGGTAAGCCTTTTGCTTACATTTGAGTTATCAGACTTCCTTGATCGGTAAGGCATTTTCGGGACAAAGGGTACCTATTTTCCTCCCCTTAATCGAACCGTATTGATTGGTGGATATATGTTACGTTGTCCCTGTCTACTGTCCATTTGAGTGTTATAGATAAGAAAGGGAAGAATAGTGCTGTTAACAGGTATATGTAGTACATCTGCTAGATAAAGTAGTTTAGAGGCAAGGGGGTATAGGCACACATAGAGAAGACTGTCCAGTCATTATGGGCTTTAAATTAAGTAAGGGAATGAAGGGTAAGAGACCCTCAAAAATGTCTAGCGCAAGTGGAACGCTATATATATATGAACCAAAGGTGCGGTTCCGCCTATACTGAGCCCCTAGATAAATGGTTAGAGTGGACAGGGATCCACAATGGGTAACTGGGTTACCACCAAAGTCCACAGGGATTAAGAATCCTGCAGAGTAAACAGCTAGATAAACAGCTATCTATGTGAGCAGGATGGATCAAGGGTGACAATTAACACTAGAAAGAAAGGGACATTTTGATGTTAAGTTGTGGGATGAATTTGGGGTCAGGAACTACAACTAGTAAATTTAAAACAGAGAAATGAGAGTTTAAACAGAATATTTCATATGTTGTCAGAGAGGGAAGATGGGATGAGCACTATGGCTGTCCGTCTGATCATAGAATCATAGAATCTAGAGTATGTGAAGTATGGGATTACAATACATGGGATGCAAAGGATATCAGAAAACAAAATACGCAAACAGAATTTAAGCAGGGAAATATTAGAGAGTTAAAAGATAGTGAGAGAATGATATGCATATGTTGTGTACAAATGGGAAAAATGTAAGCGATTTTAGAGAGATATTCGTGTATGTGTGTGAGAATGCTGGAACCTTTAGTTCTATCTCTTGTGTGTGTGTCATGTACGCCGATGTGACCCCCTCCTTTCTGCTCTCATGAAAGAATTTAGCTGGGATGAGAGATCAGTGATAAGCTGGAAGGACACCATGCCAATTTCAGTTTTTTAGACAAAACATTTATAACAAAATGTGCCGGGTAATTCATCTAATGATAAACAATGTGATCACAATTATTTTTTAATCTGTTTTCCAAACATAAAAATGAGGGTTACATTTAACCGTGTATTACACAAATTGATAATCCTTTGATAGTGGAAAATGTCCTCATTTAAGGAAATTTATCTGTGGATATATATTAGTATTAGGGTGTAATATTGAGGTTATCATTTTAGTATTAATTTCTAATATGAGTTTAACAATTTTATTAATAATATAGATATATTGTAACCATTTTAGACAACCTTTGGTTGGAAATGAAATCCAGGTTAATGGGGACATTTGTAAAAATGGGATTAGTTTAGATTAAGATAACATTTTGTAATTTTACATTTATTGAGTAAAAAAAAAAAAGATTAGGATGAGGCCAAGATGGATGGGATACATAAGAAGTTTTTCTACAAAAATGAAATCTTAAGGTCTGATAATAACTTGATGTGCGGTCCATGATGTGAGAGTAATAATAAATAAAATTTAAATATAACAGACCCATCACATCAAGTCCACACACCTTGTTAGGATACCCTCCACCCTCCACACTCCTCTCCTGTACATACTGCCCCCATCATACCCTCTACACTCCTCTCCTGTACATACTGCCCTCTGGCATACCCTCCACACTCCTCTCCTGTACATAATGCCCACTGTTATACCCTCCACATTCCTCTCCTGTACATACTTCTCAGTATCATACTTCCAACTTCCCACTTATGCCATTCATACACCTCCCCTCTTACCCACAAAAACAGTTCTTTGAAATTATATTGCATATCCTCAATGTTACCAGTTCTAGAATGGGCACACTTGTTAGTTTAACTAAAGGAAATCTTCTCAGTCCTCATATTTGTTCTGCCCAATATTAGTTTTCATTTAATTTTGTGATTACTATTGTGATGTATATTGGAAACTGGAGATAACCAGGCGCAAATTACGCCACCCCTGACCTGTATTACCACCTCCGCGCTATGTTAATAAATGTCAAAACCCTACCAAAGCTGCCACTTAACAATAAAATATATATAAACCGAATTCACCAAAAGAAAATTATAGATGAAATAGTGGCGCTAATCCCCAGGTGGGGAGATGCCAGACACTCTTATCCAGCCAGTGAGCTGAATACAGACGTGACTAGAGAAAAAGTGAAAAAACATATATTGCTAAATATCCCAAAAAGTAAAAATTAATATTAAATAAAATAAAAAATTCAATATGAGCTAATATAAATTATAACACTCAGTGAAAGTGATATACAAATATATAAATCCAAGAAAAAATATATAATGAAAATTGAGCACAGAAAATATCTATAAAGTCCAGAAACCAATCAATCGTGAAAAATAATCGTGAAAATAATAGTCCAAAAAAAAAGAGTCAGGGTGACTCCAAAACTGCTTAGCTGTGTTTTCAAACATCCACCACACCTCTATGACGTGAATCCACTCCCTGCTGAAATTAAAACTCACCAGCTGTGAAGGCCTCTCACTCTCTTGTTTGGCCTGACAGAGCCTCTAACCCACTTACATGGGGGTTAACATGCGAGCATACACCTCCACTGCTCCATAGGAACACCGCTTTTCTCAGGTTGGTAGTATGACATAAAAATAAAAGAAGCTCCAATAGTGTAATCTCGTTTAAAAGATTTAATCACGTATAAAACAACTTGTAATGAACTCACATTTAACATAAAATAACAGGCAAGTCACTTCACGACAAATGGAGAACTCCCACAGCACAGCAAGCAATAGCAACTGAAATAACAACAGGCAGGCCACGGCGGACCCAGGAGGTGTGTGTGCTTACGTTCGTCTCACCCATCCGCAGCACTCGTCTCTTCACTGGAGCTCCGCTCTGTCCCCCTTCACTCCCTCCTCTAGTACTCGTGTGAGATCGCCGTGTAGCTACGCCCCGACATGTTTCATCATCTTTATGACATCTTTACACTATTGGAGCTTCTTTTATTTTTATGTCATACTACCAACCTGAGAAAAGCGGTGTTCCTATGGAGCAGTGGAGGTGTATGCTCGCATGTTAACCCCCATGTAAGTGGGTTAGAGGCTCTGTCAGGCCAAACACGAGAGTGAGAGGCCTTAACAGCTGGTGAGTTTGAATTTCAGCAGGGAGTGGATTCACGTCACAGAGGTGTGGTGGATGTTTGAAAACACAGCTGAGCAGTTTTGGAGTCACCCTGACTCTTTTTTTTGGACTTTCTTCAAATATTTTCACGATTATTTTTCACGATTGATTGGTTTCTGGACTTTATAGATATTTACTGTGCTCAATTTTCATTATATATTTTTTCTTGGATTTATATATTTGTATATCACTTTCACTGAGTGTTATAATTTAAATTAGCTCATATTGAATTTTTTATTTTATTTAATATTAATTTTTACTTTTTGGGATATTTAGCAATATATGTTTTTTCACTTTTTCTCTAGTCACGTCTGTATTCAGCTCACTGGCTGGATAAGAGTGTCTGGCATCTCCCCACCTGGGGATTAGCGCCACTATTTCATCTATAATTTTCTTTTGGTGAATTTGGTTTAGATATTGTGATGTATAGAGGAACATAGGGGATGTAATCTACTCTAACTATACCACTGGTAAAAAAAGTGTCCCTGAAAATATTTTTGAAATGTTGGCAACTATGCACTTGGGCACTGCCCAAAGGGCCACCAAGTCAGTAGGGGGCCCCATGAGAGACTCCTGGGATCCTGTGATATTAAAGTGGTAGTAAACTTCACTAACATTACTACTTTTTAGAGGCCCTGAGGTAGGTTATGCCATAATGCACTAGTATGCACAGCATATTAGCACATTAGGGTACACTTACCTGTCAGACTGAGAAAACACCCTGTACAAATGTCTTAAGCTAGAAATGGGAGGATAGCAGGCTTTGGAATGAGATCAAGGGCTAAGACTTGCCCCATGATTGTACTCAAGGTCAAGTGGTGATCTAGACCTGACTGTAAGTTTTACCTTGGTTGAAACTTTGTTCCTTGCACCATGGGAAGTATGCCTTTCATATGCAATGGTAAACCTGGGGGGATTACAAAATTAGAGAGTCCCCTGTCTCTCAAATCCTGGGCATCAACACCAATGCCATTAAAGCCAGCGATCATGAAGCAGGGAAGTAAACTGGACCTGAAGATCCATTCAATCTGGAAGAACTTATAGGGTGCCTACCTACCAGTAGTTTGATCAGGTCAAAGTACCACATCTACCTGGGCCAGTTTGGAGCTTGGAGCATCACTGGGAGTAGATGAGAAAGGAGTTTCAGGAGGAAGACAGGGATAGATAAGGTTGTACTGATCCCACAGAAGGACACCGGCATCCACTGCTTCCACCAAAGGATCTCTGCACCTAGATACAAATCTGTCCTGCTTTTTGTTGAATCTGGAGGCCAGGAGATCCACATTTTATATCCCCCATCTAGTACACAGGTCCTGAAACACTTCTGCAAATAGGTACCTTTCCTGCGGGTCCAGGTGCTGCTGACTGAGGTAGCCGCCCTGCAAATTGCCCATGCCTGGGATGTGAGAGACTGACAAGGCTGGAACATAAAGTTCTGACCAGGACACAAGCCTTTCTACATCTCTTGTCATGGCAACACCTCTTTTTCTTCCCTGATGGTTATATATGCCACTATCTGACTGAATCAGGATCGAATGACCTTCAAGTCAGGAGTTCCAGCATTGTAGGAACAACCAAATTTTCTTGAGTTCTAGCATATATATCTGAAATAGGGATTCCTCTGGCGCCCAGGTCCCCTGCATCGACAAGATGTCTAGGACTCCTTCCTAGCCCTTCAGTCTGGCATTCATTGTGATGATCTTCCAAGAGATCAGAAAGAAATTTCTGAAGGTTCAGGATCCAATTGAATTTTTTTAAGGTCCAGATTGTCAGCATTATATTGCCTGTCAGGAATTGTGCTGATTGCTCCTCAATAGGAGGTCTCCTATATCTCCCACAATGAAAATTCCATGGGAGTGTAGCAATGCTAGCATGAGGGCCAGTACCTTGGTGTATAATTGAGGTGTTGAGGTTAGACCAAATCATAGGGTCACAAACTGGTAGTGTCGAGTAAGGATGAGCCGAACACCCCCCGATTCGATTCGCACCAGAACTTGCGAACAGGCAAAAAATTTGGAGGAACACACAAACGATGAACAATGAAGAATCAAAAGTGCTAATTTTAAAGGCATATATGCAAGTTTAATTTTTCAATGAGTTTCATCAATATTGCCGAGACCCGACAATTCATTAGAGCCGCAATCAGTTTTAAACGACAATTTTTCCTTTAGAAATGTCATTTTGCTGTGGTACTGTTCTAAACACGGGAAAAATGCACCACTTTACAAGCTCACTATAGACACCCCCAGGCACGATATTAAAAGGAATATTTCATTTTAATTTCATGGACTGGGGGGAATCCCATGCTCTTTTTTTCAATGTGTTTTAGCTATATTGCCGAGACCCTACAATTCATTACAGCTCCGATAAGTTTTAAGTGACAATTTTTCCTTTACAAATGTCATTTTGCTGTGGTACTGTTCTAAACACGGGAAAATGCGCTACTTTACAGGCATACTATAGACGCCCCCAGGCACTATATTTAAAGGAATATTTCATTTTTATTGTTTCACTTTAAACATTAAAAAAATCACTGCTCCTGAAAAAACATCCATTTTATAATTAAACATGTTTCATTGATACATGTCCCCTAGGGCAGGGCCCAGGTCCCCAAACACTTTTTATGACAATAACTTGCATATAAGCCTTTAAAATGAACACTTTTGATTTTTCATGTTAGTGTCCCATAGACTTTAACGGTGTTCCCCGAACACCGCATATTATTGGGTGTTCGCAGAACATCCGAACAACCAACATTCGCCCCGAACCTATGCTCGGGCCGAACCGTTCGCCCATCCCTAATCTGAACCAAATAAGTTTATCTTGGTCTCATCAGACCACAGGACATGGTTCCAGTAATCCATGCCCTTAGTCTGCTTATCTTCAGCAAACGGCTTTCTTGTGCATCATCTTTAGAAGAGGCTTCCTTCTGGGATGACAGCCATGCAGACCAATTTGATGCAGTGTGCGGCGTATGGTCTGAGCACTGACAGGCTGACCCCCCCCCACTCCTTCAACCTCTGCAGCAATGCTGGCAGCACTCATACGGCCATTTCCCAAAAACAACCTCTGGACCATGGCGAGGCCTGTTCTGAGTGGAACCCGTCCTGTTAAACCGCTCTATGGCCTTGGCCACCATGCTGCAGCTCAGTTTCAGGGTCTTGGCAATCTTCTAATAGCCTGGACCATCTTTATGTAGAGAAACAATTCTTTTTTTCAGATCCTCAGAGAGTTCTGTGCCATGAGACAAAGAGCAACAATTCTTTTTTTCAGATCCTCAGAGAGTTCTTTGCCATGAGATGTTGAGACAGTGAGAGTGATAAGACCAAATTTAACACACCTGCTCCCCATTCACACCTGAGACCTTTTAACACTTACGAGTCACATGACACCGGGGAGGGAAAATGGCTAATAGCCCAATTCGGACATTTTCACTTAGGGGTGTACTTACGTTTGTTACCAGCGGTTTAGACATTAATGGCTGTGTATTGAGTTATTTTAAGGGGACAGCAAATTTACACTGTTATACAAGCTGAACACTCACTACTTTACATAGCAAAGTGTAATTTCTTCAGTGTTGTGACATTCTTCAGCGCTTGTATTGGCCACAACCTGGGAGTCCAACGTTGCACAGGACTTGGATGGAACTGGAACTCAGTTAGAGATCAATCCAAACGTGGATGATGGATAACAAAATACTCTCACCAGGACCTCCTCTGCTGCCAGTTTCAGCAATGCCTCCTCTCTAATTCCTTGGCCAATACAAGCGTGATTGACTGACTGCCGCTGGCATGTGAGTCCATTCCGTCCTGTAAGAGTACATATCCTATTCCTTTGGTGGAGGACACACTATCCCTTGCATTTCAACGGCCAGTCACCTGTTTCCATATTTACAAGTGTCACCTCAAGAGTGGATCCTGAGTTCTTTACATCTATGGACATTTGTTCTAATTAGCTCACTACAGTGGTGAATTCACATTTACACTAGTTCAAAGTAGGGATGAGCTTCGAGTTAGAGTCAAACTCATGTTCGACTCAAACATAGGCTGTTCGCCAGTTCGCCGAACAGCGAACAATTTGGGGTGTTAGCGGAAAATTTGAATGCCACGGAACACCCTTTAAAAGTCTATGGGAGAAATCAAAAGTGCTAATTTTAAAGGCTTATATGCATGGTATTGTCATAAAAAGTGTTTGAGGACCTGGGTCCTGCCCCAGGGGACATGGATCAATGCAAAAAAAAGTTTTAAAAACGTCAGTTTTTTCGGGAGCAGTGATTTTAATAATGCTTTAAGTGAAACAATAAAAGTGTAATATCCCTTTAAATTTCGTACCTGGGGGGTGTCTATAGTATGCCTGTAAAGGGGTGCATGTTTCCCGTGTTTAGAGCAGTCTGACAGCAAAATTACATTTCAAAGGAAAAAAAGTCATTTAAAACTACTCGCAGCTATTAATGAATTGCCGGTCCGACAATACACATAAAAGTTCATTGATAAAAACGGCATGGGAATTCCCCACAGGGGAACCCCGAACCAAAATTTTTAAAAAAAATTACGTGGGGGGTCCCCCTAAATTCCATACCAGGCCCTTCAGGTCTGGTATGGAATTTAAGGGGAACCCCGCGCCAAAATAAAATTTAAAAAAACGGCATGGGGTCCCCCCAATAATCCATACCAGACCCTTATCTGAGCACGCAACCCGGCAAGCCGCAGGAAAAGAGGGGGGGATGAGAGAGCGCCCCTCCTCCTGAACCGTACCAGTCCACATGCCCTCAACATTGGGAGGGTGCTTTGGGGTAGCCCCACAAAACACCTTGTTCCCATGTTGATGGGGACAAGGGCCTCATCCCCACAACCCTTGCCCGGTGGTTGTGGGGGTCTGCGGGCGGGGGGCTTTTCGAGAATCTGGAAGCCCCCTTTAACAAGGGGACCCCCAGATCCCGGCCCTCCCCCCTGTGTGAATGGGTAAGGGGGTACAAAAGTACTGCTACCATTTCACAAAAAAACTGTCAAAAATGTTAAAAATGACAAGAGACAGTTTTCGACAATTCCTTTATTTAAATGCTTCTTCTTTCTTCTATCTTCTATCTTCTTTCTTCTATCCTCTATCTTCCTTCGCTTTCTTCCTTCATCTTCTTCTTCTTCTGGTTCTTCTGGTTCTTCCTCCGGTGTTCTCGTCCTGCATCTCCTCCATGGCGTCCTCTTATCTTTTTCTCCTCAGGCCGCTCCGCATCCATGATGGCATGGAGGGAGGCTCCCGCTGTGTGACGCTTCTCTCTTCATCTTTTTCTTCATCTTTTTTCTTCATTTTCTTCTCTTCATCTTCTTGTCTTCATCTTCTTTTCGGGCCGCTCCACATCCATGATGGCATGGAGGGAGGCTCCCGCTGTGTGACGCTTCTCCTCTTCTGACGGTTCTTAAATAACGGGGGGCGGGGCCACCCGGTGACCCCACCCCCTCTGACGCATGGGGACTTGACGGGGACTTCCCTGTGGCATTCCCTGTGACGTCAGAGGGGGCGGGGTCACCCGTTACATAACCCCGCCCCCTTCTAGCATCACGGGGAATGCCACAGCCCATTTTTGCAAAAAAAATGGGAACAGCTGCTTCTATGGAGAAGCTTCCCAGACAATATAGTGGTAATTTGGCAGGGCAGTTTTGAATCTTTGGAATCTTTCTTTAGATTTATTGATTGTAATGATTATGGAATCAAGCTCTCAAAAGAAGTGAGTAAAATGTCTGTGAACCCCTTAGATTTGAACATATTTGTGCAAGAAGGGAAGGTATGTACCAAACCATTTTTCAAACCAACAGACCATAATGGGCATATACCCATTAGTAGTTGTCATCATCTGATATGAATAAATAATATCCCCAAGTGACAATTAATCGGGATTAGGAGACATTGTTCTACACTAGAGTAGTCGCAGGGGTAGCCTCCAGTAGTCCCCTAATGTGAACATTATTTTACCTACTGTGGTCTTCCAGGTCCTCCATTTGGAGTTGTAGGGGTGATGTAGGGGCACAGAGTAGCTAGTTGTGTCTCCAAAACTGTGTGATGGTGTGTTGCAGGGCAGATATGTCTTCTCTAAATGCAGATTCCTAGCAGGAAGTCAATAAGTCAAAGTCTGATTTGGAATGGATGTGGTGGAGGAGTTCCCTTAATTCCGCTGGCAACGTGTCTGGATAGACATTCAGGGTGTGCTTGGGAGATAAGACAGTAGGTTCATCACTCACTGGATCTTGGTGTTGCAGAGTCAGTTTTGAGGTATCCAAGTTGAACAGGTCTGGTAAAGTGGTACCCTGTGAGCACAGCTATTGTGCAGAGGAGGCGAGATCAGAGGGTGGTGATAAATGGGGAGTACTCAGAATGATCAGAAATGGGTAGTGGAGTCCTCCAGGGTTCTGTGCTGTGACCAATCCTATTTATTTTGTTCATAAATGACCTGGAGGATGGGGTAAACAGTTCAATCTCTGTATTTGCGGACAATACTAAGCTAAGCAGTTCAATAACTTCTCTGCAGGATGTGGAAACCTTGCAAAAAGATCTGAACAAATTAATGGGGTGGGAAACTACATGGCAAATGAGGTTTAATGTAGAAAAATGTAAAAAATTGCATTTGGGTGGCAAAAATATAAATGCAATCTATACACTGGGGGGAGAACCTTTGGGGGAATCTAGGATGGAAAAGGACCTGGGGGTGATAGTAGATGACAGGCTCAGAAATGGCAATGCAATGCCAAGCTGCTGCTAATAAAGAAAACAGAATATTGGCATGCATTAAAAAGGGGATCAACTCCAGAGATAAAACGATAATTCTCCTGCTGTACAAGACTTTTGCCGGCCGCACCTAGAGTATGCTGTCCAGTTCTGGGCACCAGTCCTCATGGAAGGATGTACTGGAAAAGGATCGAGTACAAAGAAGGGCAACTAAGCTAATAAATGGTCTGGAGGAAATTAGTTATGGGGAATGGTTGCGAGCACTGAACTTATTCTCTTTGGAGAAGAGATGCTTGAGAGGGGATATGATTTCAATTTATAAAAACTGTGCTGGTAACCCCACAATAGGGGTTAAACTTTTTCACGGAAGGGAGTTTAATAAGACATGTGGCCACTCATTAAAATTTGAAGAAAAGAGGTTTAACCTTAAGCCATGTAGAGGGTTCTTTACCATGACCTGGACATTTTATAGATAGGCAACTCCTATCCTCATATTGATTAGTAGACATGTGCATTCGTTTTCGTCCGAATGCATTTTCGTCCGAATTTCAGGTATTTTCGTTATCGTTTTAACAAACGATAACGAAAGTGCAGAATCCGAAAAACGAAAGATCCGACATAAACAAATGCTTTATTTTCGTTTTCGTTGCTACAACAGTTTGATATAGATAGGAGAATCGACATGATGATGACAATAAAAATCTGTGTCCATCAAACCTGTGGTCGAAGGTGCCTATTAGTCCAATATTATTCTACATAGGGAGAAAAGATTCGACGTAGGGGAGGAAAGATTCGACGTAGGGGAGGAAAGATTCGACGTAGGGGAGAAAAGATAAATAAAAATAATGATAATGATGAATGTTATTGGCTGATTGTAACCAAAGAGGAGGAGCAGTAAAATAGCTAGAACTAAGTACACACGTACTTTGGCTTATGGTGTCTGTTGAAAGTTCTAAGAAGATTCGACGGAGCAGGTAAACTAAATGGCGTTGTACAGTTTAGCTGCTCCGTCGAATCTTCTTTGAACATTCGACAGACACCATAAGCCTTCAATGACAGATTCGACCTCAATTTGGATTTTCGGACGAATGCAATTTTTAACGAAAAATGAAATTAATAAAAACGAATTTCGGGAGTAACTAAATAAATTTCTTTTTCGGACGAAAACGAAATTCCGAAACAAAATATTTCAGTGTGCACATGTCTATTGATTAGTGGTTCCAAATTGATAAAAACTACTGCAGTAGGGAACAGACACAAAAGATACGCACCGCATCTTTCCAAATAACTGTTCTGCTTTATTAAGATGCAATTGAAGGTTTTTATACACATGATTACGTAGGTAGCACATTAATATTACAATTGTACGTTTATGGTAACAAGGGGCGTATACATAGGCAGGCAAATTCTAATCAGGACTCTAAAGAATGTAAACATGTACTGAAAACCTTATTAGTGCCATGTGCACAGTGAGGGTAGTGTACAATACATACAAAATAGAATACAATTATATACAGAACTTACAAATTTCCTTAACAGCCTCCTCTCTTTTGAACAATATTTTGATCACTAGCCATACCTGCTATCACCTGTAACCTGGAACCTCCACACGCTTAGGTGGAGGTAGTCCTGGCCAAAGAGGCAAAACTCCATTGTGGAGAAAATAATAGCTTAGCGACTTTTGCATTACAAAATGACTTTTCATTGTGAAAAACAAATGATCACCTTTTCCAAAGTCCTGTTTCATAAGAAGTTGCCCCCTGTGGGCCACTTGTTCTTCTCGTTCTGGGGTCCTTAAAGTTGAATTATTAATCCCAGCTCTACTGGGCCAGAACTAGGGTGGAATTTGTAAGTTGCACAGACCCAGCAAGTGTCCGGGACTGTAATGCAGCATCCTTAGTCGGCTGGTCTGCTTCCATGTTTGAGTTGTAATGTTAGTATGTCTACCTCAGCAAGAAGCTGGAAGGCTGAAAACAGCCAATCAATTAACTTGGCATGCTTTATTGGTTTACCCGTCAAAGTAAAAAACAAACTTCTGGCCCTTCAAATGGAACCAAAAGCTCTCTATATCTCTATCTATATAAATATATACTCTTTTTTTAGCTCACAGGCTTTGTTAAAACATGGAGCTCTGCTTCTTGAGCTGGGGGAAAGGATCCAATGACTCTAAATGGGGGCAGTATGTACAGGAGAGGAATGTGGAGGGTATGGCAGCGGACACTATGTACAGGAGAGAGGTGTATGGCAGTGGGCAGTATGTACAGGAGAGGAGTGTGGAGGGTATGACAATGAGCAGTATGTGCAGGAGAGGAGTGTGTGTAAGGTATTATGGGGGCAGTATGTACAGGAGAGAATTGTGGGGGATATGACAGGGGGCACTATGTATAGGAGAGAAGTGTGGAGGGTTTGACAGTGGGCACTATGTATAGGAGAGGAGTGTGGAGGGTATGACAGTGAACAGTATGTACAGGAGAGGAATGTGGAGGGTATGTCAGTGGGCAGTATGTACAGGAGAGGAGTGTGGAGGGTATGACAGTGAGCAGTATGTACAGGAGAGGAGTGTGGAAGGTATTATGGGGGCAGTATGTACAGGAGAGGAATGTGGAGGGTATGACAGTGAGCAGTATGTACAGGAGAGGAATGTGGAGGGCATGACAGCGGGCACTATGTACAAGAGAGAAGTGTATAGCAGTGGGCAGTATGTACAGGAGAGGATTGTGGGGGTATGACAGGGGGCACAATGTATAGGAGAGAACTGTGGGGGGTATGACAGTGGGCACTACGTATAGGAGAGAAGTGTGGAGGGTATGGCAGTGGGCACTATGTATAGGAGAGGAGTGTGGAGGGTATGACAGTGAGCAGTATATACATGAGAGGAGTGTGGAGGATATGACAGTGGGCAGTATGTACAGGAGAGGAGTGTGGAGGGTATGACAGCGGGCACTATGTACAGGTGAGGAGGATGAAGGAATCTGGAAAGGAAAATGTAAAGGTTTGTGGAAGGATGTTTAGGGACTGCGTAGTGGTTAAGCGGGCCATACATGGATTGAAATTAAGCCAATTAAGTAGAGATCAGCCATAGTCGATCTATGTATGGGCTAGCTGGTTGTACACAGATTGTTGTGGTTGTACACAAGTCAATCTATTGGAAAATGAACAATTGGTTCCCCTGGGGTGGGATTTTAAAGGCATTACCAAAAAAGATTCATAATTGATAAAAAAGTTATTTTATTACAAAGTACAAAAGTGTGATACAAGATACACCAAATAAAGTAGTTAAATCAGACATAAAAAATACATAAACAATTGCATCAAGAACAACATGTATGGGACAGAGAATACTACACAAGGCAACAAAAACAGACCAGAGGCATGAGATGAGGTATGTCTCACTAAACCGACGCGTTTCGGAAAGTCCTTCGTCAAGGTTTGACAAGAGAGAGTTATCATCCAATGCAAATGTTGTAGAAACATACAAAACAAACAATCAGCTCTGCTGTGGTATCCCAGGCCGTGTGCATATCTCGAAGATCCAATTATAGGTGGGTGGAATACTATAAGAGGTTCATGTACAAGGTACGTCCCCCTAAGTGCTGAAAAAACGCCACGTCCAAATCTAGGCGCAGCGCCTGTGCGTGGGCTGGGGTCCAAGAGAATCTTCGGACCTGAAAACTAGAGCCAGAGATGACACCTACAAGGTATCACGTAGGGGAGGGGAGGAGGGCTCACAGAACACCATGCTGGCTACCAGGCTGACATTAAAGAGGGACTTTAGCAGCCAAGAGCATAGCGTGAGTGCATCATCCTCCTCCGATCACAAGTCAATCTATTATTCAATGTGAGTACAACCAGCCTGTCAGATTTTTCCCAAAACAATCAGTGCTGCCAGCTATAGTTAGCAACGCTGATGATTGTATTGTGTGGGTAAGATAGGCTCCCCACTGGCAGAACACAATAACACTGCGGGAGTGATTCCCCCATCCGCAGGTTAGCAGGTAAGAGGGTGTGTGGGGACAGGCTGGGGAGAGAGGTCTGTCAGTAGGGGTGTTGTGAGGTGGTCATGGAAGGATATCAATCAGCAGGTGGGGAGAGTAAGTGGGAGTGATATCTTTTGGAGTAGGGTCTGTCATCTGCTGGTTGGGAAATGGTCACCTGTGATAAAAGTTAAAGGAATGTGGCTAACATGGGAAGTGGCAGGGGACTGACCTAATTGGTGGTGAGTGTGAAATGGACGATGTGTTTCAAGTTTCTTTCACATTTGCGGTAATGCTTACTGCCCTCTGAAAAGTGATCTGTGGTGGATTGCTTTTCAACGAGTGGTATAACAGTAGCTGACAGGCATTCATGAGGTGCTACTGCCACCTCCTTGTTTTTTAAATACATTGCTGAATGGTAGTTTTACATTGTTGGACTATCCTGCTACTGCAAGCGAGTTTGGCATGCAGTTGCAGAGTGGCCCCATTGAAATCAAAGAGGTGCTGCCTGTCAAACTCTGCAGACTCCAAGCTGTCCATTGAGTTCAGTGCCTCTGACAAAAAGTGAGAGGCACTGTGAGCTCATCCTTTCAGTCTGCTGCAAACAGAGTGTGTCAGCTTGTATTAAAATTGGCCCCTCTGTATGTAGCTTCTGATATGCTGTGCAAGGAGCCCCGTATCTCCAGAACCATTTAACCATAGATGAACCATTTTGACCAGTGATTGGGTGGGTCTTCAGCTACCTACCCCCAAAATTTGGGGTCTTTGTGACCCCTGGTCGTCGAGCTACGACCCTCAAAGTTGATTTTTTTTGTTTGTTTTTTTGTGATTTTTTTTTTGTCAAATGGGCCTATCTTAAGGTAAGGGGTCTGGAGCTGCAGCTCCAATAGCCCCTATGTTAATCTGGCCCTGGCCTTCATGATGCTGTTTGTTCACTAAGGTTCTCTAACAAACCTCTGAGGGCTTCACAGACAGCTGTATTTATACTGAGATTAAATTACACACAGGTGGACTATATTTACTAATTAGGTGACTTCTGATAGCAATTGGTTCCACTAGATTTTAGTTGGGGGTATCAGAGTAAAGGGGGCTGAATACAAATGCACGACACACTTTTCACATATTTATTTGTACAAAATTTTGAAAACCATTTATCATTTTTCTTCCACTTTTCAATTACCGTATATACTCGAGTATAAGTCGTTCCGAGTATAAGTCGAGGCCCTAATTTACCACAAAAAAATGGGAAAAACGTATTGACCCGAGTATAAGACGAGGGTGAGAAATGCACAGCTACTGTAAGTGGAAAAGAGGGTCAGCAATGCCCATTTGCAGCATCACTGTGCCCATTTGCAGCCATAGGTCCCCTGAACTTCAAACTCGGTAGTTAAGGTTTCCTAGATGCCCCCTAGCTGCAGCCAAAATTTGGGGTCTCTGAACCCAAAGGGTCCGAAATGACATTGCTGCAGATGGACACAGTTGCCTGAATTTGGGGCCCTGTATCTTGGGGCCACTTAGTGCTAAGAACCCCAAATTTGGTGTGCAAACACAGTGAAAGTAGCACCATAAAATTTCCAAAGCTGGTGTTTCCAGCACCAAGTGGCCCCGAGATACAGGGCCCCAAAATTCAGTTCAGAAAATGTCAAGCACTTTTCTGCAGCAGAGAATGACATTTTCCAAACCGTTTTTGGGGCCCCTTTGGATATGTTGTGGTACCAGTTCCACTGGGTTTGCACACCAAATTTGGGGTTCCTAGCACCAAGTGGCCCTGAGATATGGGGCCCCAAAGTCGGTTCAGAAAATGTCAAGCACTTTTCTGCAGGAGAATGACATTTTCCGAACCGTTTTTGGGGCCCCATATCTCAGGGCCACTTGATGCTAGGAACTTCAGCTTTGGATATGTTGTGGGACCAGTTGCACCGGGTTTGCACACCAAATTTGGGGTTCCTAGCACCAAGTCGCCCTGAGATACGGGGCCCCAAAGTCGGTTCGGAAAATGAAATTTTTTGCTGCAGAAAAGTGCTTGACTCGAGTATAAGTCGAGGGGGGCACTTTCAGCACAAAAAAATGTGCTGAAAAATTCGACTTATACTCGAGTATATACAGTATGTGCTATTTTGTGTTGGTCTATCACATAAAATCCCAATAAAATACATTTATACTTTTGGTTGTAACATAACAAAAAATGTGGAAATTTTCAAGGGCTATGAAAACTTTTTCAAGGCACTGTGACTTAGGGGAAGGTATTCTGTAAATGAACACAAAAGAACTTGGGCAAGGCTGATAATACTGCTTAGTATTTTAGTGCAACAGAGGCAGAGAGTTGTCAGCTCACTACAGAAAGTTAGGAGCTCACTGGATTTTGGAGAGCAGTGGTATTTTTCTGCATTTGTAGCATTTTTAAATTAATAAAACACTGGCAAACATGCTTGTGTTACAGAGATTTACTGAATGTTTATTTTTTTCATTTTTCCCAGGCACACACTTTAAGAAAGGTTTAGGGTCTTTATGAGCAGTAGCTCTGTTGAATATGTGAAGTGTATTTCCACTTTTGCAATCAAGTTTAAGAAAACTCCTATATGTTTGTTACGTGTTCCTATTCACACAGCATACTTGCAAAAACAAACAAAAAACGTTTTTAAGTATCTCAGGAGAAGACTTTATCGCTGACTGCAAGCATTTCTGAACAATAGTCAGACTGTCCCAATAGAAAAGCATAGGACAGGTTGAGTCTTCTCTCGTTACCATACAATAAAGTAGTCCAGCTTCTAAATATTTAATACTTTGTTAGGGCAGAATGTAATCAAATCTTGTTTACAACTGGTAATGAGATCTACCGGTGCAATACCAGTGCAATACAAGCAAGGTTAATTACCATATATACTCGAGTATAAGCTGACTTTTTCAGCACATTTTTATGCTGAAAAAGCACCCCTCGGCTTATACCCGAGTGAGAGTCTCCCGCTGTGTCATGCAGTCTTAACTGTTCGGCGGCCGTCTACTGTAACAAAGCCCCGCCTCCTCCTCGTCCATGATAGATGGAACACTGAACACTGATACAATGCTGGGAAACTGAATCAGTGTTCCGTCTATCACGGACGAGGAGGAGGCGGGGCTTTGTTACAGTGCAGATTGCAGTTGCATGACACAGTGGGAGATACCCACTGTTTATAATCAAAAGTACAGATGGGCACAGTGGGGCTGCAGATGGGCACAGTGAGGCTGCAAATGGGCACAGTGAGGCTGCAGATGGGCACAGTGAGGCTGCAGATGGGCACAGTGAGGCTGTAGATGGGCACTGATGATACAGGTGGGCACAGTGAGGCTGCACATGGGCACAGTGAGGCTTCAGATGGGCACAGTGAGGCTGCAGATGGGCACAGTGAGGCTGCAGATGGGCACTGATGATACAGGTGGGCACAGTGAGGCTGCAAATAGGCACAGTGAGGCTGCAGATGGGCACAGTGAGGCTGCAAATGGGCACAGTGAGGCTGCAAATTGGCACAGTGAGGCTGCAGATGGGCACAGTGAGGCTGCAGATGGGCACTGATGATACAGATGGGCACAGTGAGGCTGCAGATGGGCACAGTGAGGCTGCAAATGGGCACAGTGAGGCTGCAGATGGGCACAGTGAGGCTGCAAATGGGCACAGTGAGGCTGCAGAAGGGCACAGTGAGGCTGCAGATGGGCACAGTGAGGTTGCAGATGGGCATTGTTTACCAGTAGCTGCTGAATTTCCCACCCTAGGCTTATACTCGAGTCAATAAGTTTTCCCAGTTTTTTGTGGTAAAATTAGGTGCCTCGGCTTATATTCGGGTTGGCTTATACTCGAGTATATACAGTAATAATAAACAAATAGAACTAAAGCCCCGTACACACGGGCTGAATATCGGGTGGCATCGGTCGGTTTAAAAGAAACCGGCCGACATTTGGCTCATGTATACTGCAGCTGGTCTGACAAAAGCCGGCTTCTGTCGAAGGGGCATGACCGAAAAAGGTCTACCAACTGTCTCACGATCAGCATTCTTAGCCAATGGCTGAGAATGCTGACCGGAGTGTTCTGGCGGGGACACAATAGAACAGCAGGGGAGATCGCTGTAAACACAAGCACACTCACACACCACAGGTTGAACTGGATGGACTGGTGTCTTTTTTAAGCCTTACCAGCTATGTAACTATGTACTGACATCGGATTGTTAGTACAACGGCTCCAACCTAAGATGTTCGTTTTTTTGTGTTCAGCCCGCTGAGTTAAATGAAAAAAAGCTAGCAGTATGTAATAGGCTTAAGTAGTACTTTTTAAGAGTTGGTGTTTTTAGAAAAGGGCATTGAAAATAGTGAAACAAACATTTTAAAATAATATTTTATGCTATATGAATGATAACTTATACAAATCTAAATTAGGTGGTATCCCAAATTGGTTGCCAAAGTAGAAGTACAATTTAAGCCTTTTACATAAAAGTATAACATGTAATGCTAATGTAATCTACAAACTGGAAGATAAGGCAGTGAAAATTCAGGAATATGAAAGTTAAATAAATGTAAATAAAAGGCATAAACTGTAACTGTTAGGTATAAAAAAAACTGTCATTCAAAGTGTCTCTGTGAATATAATTAATGAACAATAAGGCACAAAGAAAGACAGATAATTTTTCCATTATGTTTTTTTTTTAATCTCTCTGTTTTGGGTAAACATACTTACAGTGTTGCAGCTATGCTAATTTAAATTCCTTTGTAGTCAAAAGTCACACATTGTTAATGACGGAAAGATACAGGTCATTAAGTTTTAATTAATAGTACAGACTGATTAGCAGTGGTTCAATAATATTGCAAAATGTACTTAGTTACAACTTTTTAATAATATTCAGGCAAAGCTCATGTTCATTTAGAATTGGAATGTTTTACCCAGATGACAGGGAGCAAATGTTTTAAGATCAAAATTGCTAAAAAAATTTAAGTGGAAGTAAACCCTCATATCGTTTTCAGCCAAGGAAGCTGCCATCTTGGCCTCTGTTTAATCTTCAACTGCCATGATGCTGCACATTGGATGGTTTGACAGTCTGGTTTAGAGCACAACCAATGTGACAGTTACATTTCCGCCATATGCCAGCAATATAACTGTTTTTTGAAACTGTTAAATCGATGGGTTTACTTGGATAGTTCACCTTTACAAAAAAACCTGCCTATGCAGGTAAGGGATGTTTGCAGATTAACCACTTCCATACCGCAGGCCGTCATATGACGTCCTTGGCTTTCAGTGGAGATATCTGAATGATGCCTGCAGCTACTGGCATCATTCATATATTGTTTTTTAGAGCCCTCGATTCTGAGCACAATAAGAATGATCATAGCGGCTCTTCAGCCGCTTGATCATACTTAGCGGCTAGGGATGAGCCGAACACCCCCCTGTTTGGTTCGCACCAGAACATGCGAACAGGAAAAAAGTTTGTTCGAACACGCGAACACCGTTAAAGTCTATGGGACACGAACATGAATAATCAAAAGTGCTAATTTTAAAGGCTTATATGCAAGTTATTGTCATAAAAAGTGTTTGGGGACCTGGGTCCTGCCCCAGGGGACATGGATCAATGCAAAAAAAAGTTTTAAAAACAACCGTTTTTTCAGGAGCAGCGATTTTAATAATGCTTAAAGTCAAACAATAAAAGTGTAATATTCCTTTAAATTTTGTAGCTGGGGGGTGTCTATAGTATGCCTGTAAAGGGGCGCATGTTTCCCGTGTTTAGAACAGTCTGACAGCAAAATGACATTTCGAAGGAAAAAACCCATTTAAAACTACTCGCGGCTATTGCATTGCCGACAATACTCATAGAAGTTCATTGATAAAAATGGCATGGGAATTCCCCACAGGGGAACCCCGAACCAAAATTTAAAAAAAAAATGACGTGGGAGTCCCCCTAAATTCCATACCAGGCCCTTCAGGTCTGGTATGGATATTAAGGGGAACCCCGGCCAAAATTTAAAAAAAAATGACGTGGGGTTCCCCCTAAATTCCATACCAGACCCTTCAGGTCTGGTATAGATTTTAAGGGGAACCCCGCGCCAAAAAAAAAACAAACGGCGTGGGGTCCCCCCAAAAATCCATACCAGACCCTTATCCGAGCACGCAACCTGGCAGGCCGCAGGAAAAGAGGGGGAGACGAGAGTGCGCCCCCCTCCTCCTGAACCGTACCAGGCCACATGCCCTCAACATTGGGAGGGTGCTTTGGGGTAGCCCCCCAAAACACCTTGTCCCCATGTTGATGAGGACAAGGACCTCATCCCCACAACCCTGGCCGGTGGTTGTGGGGGTCTGTGGGCAGGGGGCTTATCAGAATCTGGAAGCCCCCTTTAACAAGGGGATCCCGGCCCTCCCCCTGTGTGAAATGGTAAGGGGGTACTTACCCCTACCATTTCACTAAAAAACTGTCAAAAATGTTAAAAATGACAAGAGACAGTTTTTGACAATTCCTTTATTTAAATGCTTCTTCTTTCTTCTATCTTCCTTCATCTTCTTCTTCTGGTTCTTCTGGCTCTTCTGGTTCTTCCTCCGGCATTCTCGTCCAGCATCTCCTCCGCGGCGTCTTCTATCTTCTTCTCCTCGGGCCACTCCGCACCCATGGCATGGGGGGAGGCTCCCGCTCTTCTCTTCATCTTCTTCATCTTCTTCTCTACTTCTTTTCTTCTCTTCTTCTCTTCTTCATTTTCTTCTCCGGGCCGCTCCGCACCCATGCTGGCATGGAGGGAGGCTCCCGCTGTGTGACGGCGTCTCCTCGTCTGACGGTTCTTAAATAACGGGGGCGGGGCCACCCGGTGACCCGCCCCCCTCTGACGCACGGTGACTTGATGGGACTTCCCTGTGACGTCACGGGGAATGTCACAGGGAAGTCCCGTCATGTCCCGTGCGTCAGAGGGGGCGGGGTCACCGGGTGGCCCTGCCCCCCGTTATTTAAGAACCATCAGACGAGGAGACGCCGTCACACAGCGGGAGCCTACTTCCATGCCAGCATGGATGCGGAGCGGCCCGGAGAAGAAAATGAAGAAGAGAAGAAGAGAAGAAGATGAAGAGAAGAGCGGGAGCCTCCCCCCATGCCATGGGTGCGGAGCAGCCCGAGGAGAAGAAGATAGAAGACGCCGCGGAGGAGATGCTGGACGAGAACGCCGGAAGAAGAACCAGAAGAACCAGAAGAAGAAGAAGATGAAGGAGGATAGAAGAAAGAAGAAGCATTTAAATAAAGGAATTGTCAAAAACTGTCTCTTGTCATTTTTAAAAATTTTTTAGTGAAATGGTAGGGGTAATTACCCCCTTACCATTTTTCACAGGGGGGGCCGGGATCTGGGGGTCCCCTTGTTAAAGGGGGCTTCCAGATTCCGATAAGCCCCCCGCCTGCAGACCCCCAGAACCACCAGCCAGGGTTGTGGGGATGAGGCCCTTATCCTCATCAACATGGGGACAAGGTGTTTTGGGGGGCTACCCCAAAGCACCCTCCCAATGTTGAGGGCATGTGGCCTGGTTTGGTTCAGGAGGGGGGGGCCGCACTCTCGTCCCCCCTCTTTTCCTGCGGCCTGCCAGGTTGCATGCTCGGATAAGGGTCTGGTATGGATATTTGGGGGGACCCCACTCCGTTTTTTTTTTTTGGCGCGGGGTTTCTCTTAAAATCCATACCAGACCTGAAGGGGCTGGTATGGAATTTAGGGGGAACCCCACGTCTTTTTTTTTTTTATTTTGGCCGGGGTTCCCCTTAATATCCATACCAGACCTGAAGGGCCTGGTATGGAATTTAGGGGGACTCCCACGTCATTTTTTTTTAAAATTTTGGTTCGGGGTTCCCCTGTGGGGAATTCCCATGCCGTTTTTATCAATGAACTTCTATGTGTATTGTCGGCAATGCAATAGCCGCAAGTAGTTTTAAATGGGTTTTTTCCTTCGAAATGTCATTTTGCTGTCAGACTGTTCTAAACACGGGAAACATGCGCCCCTTTACAGGCATACTATAGACACCCCCCAGCTACGAAATTTAAAGGGATATTACACTTTTATTGTTTGACTTTAAGCATTATTAAAATCACTGCTCCTGAAAAAACGGCCGTTTTTAAAACTTTTTTTTGCATTGATCCATGTCCCCTGGGGCAGGACCTGGGTCCCCAAACACTTTTTATGACAATAACTTGCATATAAGCCTTTAAAATTAGCACTTTTGATTTCTCCCATAGACTTTTAAAGGATGTTCCGTGGCATTCGAATTTGCCGCGAACACCCCAAATTGTTCGCTGTTCGGCGAACTTGCGAACAGCCAATGTTCGAGTTGAACATGAGTTCGACTCGAAGCTCATCCCTATTAGCGGCAATTGGAGGGGATGTCCCCTCCCCCGGCAATGGGAGGGGACGTCCCCCCCACTGCCCTCCGTTGCTTCTCCAGGCTCTCCTGTGCAATCGGGGACTCGGAGAACGAATCGTCCCACACCGGTAGAGAGGCATAGATGGTCCGGGCCACACAAGTAAACAAAGCCGAGTTCTTGGCTAGAAAAGCATCAGATCATCAATTTTTTTTTTTGATCTGATGCTTTTCAGCACATCTCTCCATAAAAAGGATCTGTCACGCATCATTCCTATTACAAGGAATGTTTACGTTCCTTGTACAGTAATAGGAATAAAAGTGATCAAAAAAAAATGTTAAAGGGAAAATGTAAAAATAAAATAAACAGTAAAAAAAAAAAAAAATTAAAGTGCCCCCGTCCCTGTGAGTTTGCACGCAGAAACGAACGCATACGTAAGTCGGACGCATATGAAAAACAACATCCAAACTAGACATGTGGGCCATCAATAAATTTGTTTTGTTCTGTTCCGTTTCGTATTAGCCGTTAATTCGTATTTCGTAATTCGTGTCCGAAATTAAATTTGGATTCGTACGAAATACGAATTTCCGTTAGGTTTGTTAACTTTTCGTAACAATTACGAGCGTTCGTTATGATGAATTTAAAAAGCAAAAAATACCTTTCTCAATATGGCAGTCGTCGGACTCATTATGAGGGGCTCCCACTATCCCTGTGCTGTGCTGACTTCCTCCTGTGGCTGTACCCCTGCTGTGCTCATTATGAGGGGGCTCCCACCATCCCTGTGCTGTGCTGACTTCCTGGGTTTGTACTCTGCTGTGCTCATTATGAGGGGCTCCCACCAACTCTGTGCTGTGCTGACTTCCTGGGGCTGTACCCCTGCTGTGCTCATTATGAGGGGCTCCCACCATTCCTGTGCTGTGATGACTTCCTGGGTTTGTACCCATGCTGTGCTCATTATGAGGGGCTCCCACCATCCCTGTGCTGTGCTGACTTCCTGGGTTTGTACCCCTTCTGTGCTCATTATGAGGTGCTCCCACCATCCCTGTGCTGTGCTGACGATTCATTAGTTTTTTTTTTTTTAGTTTTTTGGGTCATTCGTTATGATCGCAATTCGTAAAATCCAACATGCAAAGATTTGAACATTTGTACATTGGTAAATTTGTACATTCGTAAATTAGTAAATTCGTACATTTGTAAATTAGAAAATTTGGAAATTAGAAAAAATCAAAAAACCCGAAATTCGAAAATCTGAAATAGTAACTAACTATTAAATTATAGGTATTGTAATTTCCTTTCAAATTTGGCTGTTAGTGAATGTAACAAATACGAATTTATCCGAAGTTACGAATTATCAGAAATAACAAATGCCGCATCTAAACAAATGGAATGGAACAAATTAATAATAAATAATAATAATAAAAAGTTTTTATTATTATTTTTTATTATTAATTCATTACGTTCCATTCATTTAGATATGGCATTCGTTATTTCGGATAATTCGTAACTTCAGATAAATTTGTATTCGTTACGTTCGCTAACAGCCATATTTGAAAGGAAATTCCAATACCTATAATTTAATAGTTAAATTATTATTAGTTAATTATTATTTCAGATTTCCGAATTTTTGAATCTACGAATTTACGAATGTGCGAATTTACGAAAATAAGAATTTACGAATGTAAGAATTTACGAATGTACAAATTTACAAATTTTCGAATATTAAAATTTACAAATTATTAAGAAAAGTTTGTTAAACGGGTTTTAATTCGGATATTTCTGAATTAACAAATTTGTCAAAATTTGTTAAAAAAAAATCTCGTAACGAAACGATTTGCACATGTCTAGAATGTAGCCATAGTCTACATAGTCAAATGCTATACTGTATTGTAGAACAGACTTGGTGCCTTTACAACAAAGGTACAATCTGACCTCCCCCAGGGCAAGTTCACTTGCCAGATCGCCTGCCAGAATTGGATTGGCCATCTCCTGTAGGTTGCCTAAACTACCGGTAATTGTTTATTGACAGCACACTGTCTACACCAGGCATAGGCAACCTCAGCACTCCATCTGTTGTGAAACTACAAATCCCATCATGCCTCTGCCTCTAGGAGTCATACCTGTGATTGTCAGGGTCTTGCAATGTCTCATGGGACTTGTAGTTTCACTGCAGCTGGAGGGCCGAGGTTGCCCAACCCTGGTCTACACATTCAAGCACATTAATCATGTCAAAAGCCATTAGGTAGCCACAACCCCTACTCTGTAGATCAATCAGTCAGTTTCACTGACACCTATCTTTTATGGAGTGTAATTATCTGAAGGTCATTCAAATTGGTTGTTTTTATGGGTTCTAGTCCAGTTAACATCTTATTGAACTCCAGCTTAAAGTGTTTGTAAACTCTAACAATACCTTTCTCCCCTTTGCTCCCCTTTGGTTTATTAAATGTAATAATCATCCAGCCAGAGATATTATGAGCTTATACCTTCCTGTACTCCTTTCCTCTGTGGTGTTATCAGTTAGCATTGTTAGCTACTATCTCTGTGAACAACAAAACACCTCCTCCTGTTATGGAGTATGGAGAAGAGAGTGGGTGTTATGTAGTCTTAGCAGAGTGTTATGGAGTCCTAACACGCTCGCTGCTCTAGGGCAAAAAAAAATATAGGAAGTTTCCCCAGGGGTTTTTTTTAGCAGCAGAGAATTTATACAAAAGTAGTTGATACAAAAAATAATTTATTCACAGTCAATAATAATTCCAAATGAACAATAATAAATTATCAATATAGGTAGTGCGATACAAAAACAAACATGGAACATCACTCATAGCAAGGAACACCCTATGTACAAGCATGGTTTGCCAATTGTATTTATGACGTATGTATCCACATGAAAAACCCCGATGCATTTCGACCTTGCGATTTTTCGGTCTCTTCAGGGGGATTTATATTCTAGGAAAATATCAAAATATCTAATTAAAGTCATTGGACAATATAAAAAATGTGAGTATAGCATTTCGAATTGAGCAAAATTATATCTCCACACACATAGAGGTATAGTTACCAATGGGTGGATGAGGACATGAAGATGTATCACACAAACCAGCATTGCAGGATTGTAGTTGTCCAAAGATCCCATCGCTGCCGCACACCCCCCCCGCGCGTCCTCCGGGTGGGCGCATAGTCCACCGAGCTTGCAGGGGGCCACGTTCTAGGACCTGGAGAGGAGGATGGGGAGTAAAACACCTGCAGATGAACATGCAAAGACTTTTTGTAAGTAGTCGTTAATATATAATATTGGAGGAGTGCATAGAAGTGCTTGGCAGCTGTAGGCTGGTTGGTATTTGGTCACTAGTAGATTCATGTTATAGAAAAATTAATTAAGTTATACATGACATGGCGTAGTTTATTCGTTAGTTGGATTGTTTATAAAAAAGGGTTGGCTAGCAGTGAAGAAAGGTTGAGTGGGGGATGGAGTGTAGTGATGTGATTAGTGAAGTGAAAGTGCATGATGTGGGATTGGCTGATGGTGGGGCAAAACAAGTGTAAAAGTGAAAAAATTAAAAAACAAAAAAACAAACAAAAAAAACTGAAAAACAAGTGTTAAAAGTGTAAACAATTGTATATGTGAAGTGAGAAGATTAAATGATGAAAGTGAGATGGATTTAGGTGCCAAAAAAAACAAGTGATATGACACTGAATAGTATATACGGCACACAGGGCTTTTTTTCAGGGGGAACTTGGTGGAACTCAGTTCCACCACCTCTGGCTCAGACCCTTTGGTGCCTGCTCACCACAAGCACTTGTAAACACAGAAGTCTGGATTCTGTGTTTACAAGTGACAGCTCTGCACCCTGTATGTAATGCAATCCTGGTATTTAATGCCCCTTTAAGACCCTCCCACTGTTTTCGTGAAATTTGACTGAACACACTCACTATTTGATGTGATTTGGAGGGTGTGTGTAGGGGGAGGGGTTTTGTGGTTAAAGTGGTGTTCCACCCTAAAGAAAAAAAAAATTCATGACTGTGCCTAAAAAAAAATAAAAAAAAAACATTTGGAAATATTTTTTTTTTACTTACCTCTAAATGCATGTTGCTAGGGGGTCCCTCGTAGTCTGCCTCTTCCAGTGCCTGGGCTGGTGACATCACTTCCCCCTCGGCACAGGAAGGGCTCTGCTCCCTCCCTCCTGTTAATCATCTGGGACCCATTACAGGTCCCAGGTGACTGAGCGGCCAATCACGGTGCGCGGCGCCGCTCGCGCATGCGCAGTGGGTGCCAGGCTGTGAAGCCACAGCCCGGCGCCCACAGTTGCAATGCAGGCGCCGCTGAACGGAGGGGGAGACGAGCGGGACTTCGTTCCCCCGCATCGCTGGACCCTGGGACAGGTAAGTGTCCAATTAAAAGTCAGCAGCTGCAGTATTTGTAGCTGCTGACTTTTATTTTATTTTTTTTTTGATGGGCCCTCCTCTTTAAGTTCCAGCACCTATTGTTTGAGAAAAAAAGCCCTGACGGAACATAAGGTAAGAGGATATGACTAAGGCTTTTACTACATAGGGATGATGGTGTAAGGTGAAAAAAATCACGATGTTGGAAAATGAAAATAAATGGGTATAACACAAGTACATAGATTAGCCAGTCAAACAGCATTCCAAAAAGCTGCACTTACCAAGCAACACATCAGTTTTGTATTAGTATATGACAGCATTACCAGGGAACACCTCAGGATCTCCTGGGAGCTGTGGGGTTTTAAAGTGTCTGCATGATTGTCCATTGTCTGCAGGTGTCAAGCCCCTCCCCATCCACCCTCCCAATGGGTCTGCGGCGCCAAAAAGGCGTCGTCCGCGTGGTCCCCTCGGCGTTCCGGAAGGCATGGCCTCCGATGCAAAAGCGCGACGTCATTGACAGTCCGGTGGCGATCACGGGATGCCTCCGGCACGGAGAGGGGTCCCCACAGTGGCACACGGGGGGACTCATCTGTAGGGAAACACGTATTGGGGAGAATCGCAGAAAACATCCGTGTCTCCCCACCGTGCCGGGAAGCGGGGTGGAAAAGAGGCACCCATCCAATGTCGCAGGGCTGAACACAGCAGCCCGCAACGGGAGGATGGACAAAGTAAAACACTGCAATGCATGCAAAGTGATGAACAAAATAAAATGATTTACAAATATTCGTATATTGTATATAGGTATATAGTTGGTCGGAAGAGCCAAGGGCATATACAGTGCCATCAATTAAATGAAAAAAGTCGGGGGGGGGGAATAGCTTTTTGCACCCCAAGAAAAAGGATTTGCTCCTATGCTCTAGGGCAATGTTTCTCAACTCCAGTCCTCAAGTATCCCCAACAGGTCATGTTTTCAGGATTTCCCTAAGATGAAACAGCTGTGGTAATTACTAAAGCAGTGGAACTGATCAAACCACCTGTGCAAAATAATGAAAAGCCTGAAAACATGACCTGTTGGGGGTACTTGAGGACTGGAGTTAAGAAACATTGCTCTAGGTGACATTGCTGGTCAATAAAGTTTTCACTCTAAGACAGGAAGTGAGTTAATGGCATGATTATCAGATTAAATCAAAGGAAAAAAGTGTTAGAAAAAAAAAGAAAACGAAAGCAGCCGTCACATCTAAGAACAGGTAAGCTGCAATACAATCAATTTCTGTTATTGGGTTTAGACTTTAATTCAAGCTAAAAGCAAGTCAGATATGAACAAACACAGCTTCCTGACAGGAAGGGAGAGCAAAATGAGAGCATCAGTGCTGCTGTTCTTTTAAAGGCCAGGGCAGGTCCTTGACTAGGCTGTAATGCTTCACTGCAGTGTGGTCTTCAGAAAGGACCAGAACATGGGTGTGCTGTCTGATACTGTGTCCGAATGTTGACTACTCTAGTTACATAGAATAGCAATTATGTTTAGGAGGCAAGACTGTTCACATATCTGGGGTTCAATACCATTGCACAGAGCAGGTAAGTATAACATGTTTATTATTTAAATTGAAGGATAAGTATAGCCAAAACTATTTTGGCTATACATATCCTATGGATCCTATGGATCACAAGAGTGCAGTTCATTCTGCACTCCTTTGATCTGATTTTAGCTGACAGCGTGCTAAAGCCTGCTGTTAGCTGACGCCACTCAGGCGGTACATGCTCTGGATCCACCCAGATGCCTGAACCACCAGCTGGCTCAGCCTCTCAGCATGCTGCTGCGAGGCTGAGCCAGCTCCTCCCACCCACTCCATAGCTCGGTGCTCCAGTGAGCACTGGAGGGGCAGAGCAGAGAACCAGTGACTGACAGTCACTAATGTCTGCTCAGAGCATAGGGGAGCGCTGAGAGATCAGTGGTGTTTGATCGTTAAGTTCCCAGGGAAGAGCTGGCAGGGGACAGCTACATCTGGGATTGGTACTTCACCCATCTATGATTATATATCATTTTTTTTTTAATATTCCTGAAAAAAATTGCCTTTAATAATGCTTTAAATGGGCTATATATGACTTGCTGCAGTTTCCAATGCACACTGTGAGAAGCTCACAGCATGCAGTGAAATCAGAATAAGCAATTTCAATACAGGTAAGGAGCCTGCACAACTGTGCAACACTGAAGTTCATACTCACCTAGGTGGAAACAGTATAGGTCCCCTGTCACCTCAAAGACTAAAAACTAAACAATTAATGACCGCTGATTGCTCAGTTCTCACTCTTCGGTGAGCAGAGAGCGGGGACTGTCAGTCACCTAGTATATGTGTCTCCACATACAATAAAGTAGATATGTAGTAAGAATAGTGTGATTCTTGCTCTGGCACCACACTATTCTTACTAAATACCTACAGTACTTTATTGTATATGGAGACTAGGGATGGGCTGAACACCCCCCCATTCGGTTCGCACCAGAACATGCGAACAGGCAGAAAATTTGTTTGAACACCCGAACACCGTTAAAGTCTATGGGACACGAACATGAAAAATCAAAAGTGCTAATTTTAAAGGCTTATATGCATGGTATTGTCTTAAAAAGTGTTTGGGGACCTGGGTCCTGCCCTAGGGGACATGTATCAATGCAAAAAAAAGTTTTAAAGACGGCCAGTGGTTTTGGGAGCAGTGGTTTTAATAATGCTTAAAGTGAAACAATAAAAGTGTAATATTCCTTTAAATTTCGTACCTGGGGGGTGTCTATAGTATGCCTGTAAAGTGGCTCATGTTTCCCGTGTTTAGAACAGTCTGACAGCAAAATGACATTTCTAAAGGAAAAAAAAGTAATTTAAAACTACTTGCGGCTATAATGAATTGTCAGTCCGGCAATACCTGGTATGGATATTAAGGGGAACCCCACACCAAAATTTAAAAAAAATAGCGTGGGGGTCCCCCTCAAAATCCATACCAGACCCTTCAGGTCTGGTATGGATTTTAAGGGGAACCCCCATGCCAATTTTTTTTTAAAAAATGCCGTGGGGTCCCCCCAAAAATCCATACCAGACCCTTATTTGAGCACGCAACCTGGCAGGCCGCAGGAAAAGAGGGGGGATGAGAGAGCGCCCCCCCTGAACCGTACCAGGCCACATGTCCTTAACATTGGGAGGGTGCTTTGGGGTAGCCCCCCAAAGCACCTTGTCCCCATGTTAATGAGGAAAAGGGCCTCATTCCCACAACCCTTGCCCGGTGGTTGTGGGGGTCTGTGGGGGTGGGGCTTTTTAGAATCTGGAAGCCCCCTTTAACAAGGGGACCCACAGATCCCGGCCCCCCCTGTTTGAAATGGTAATGGGTACATTGTACCCGTACCATTTCACAAAAAAAGTGTGAAAATGGTAAAAAAAAAAACAACACACATCATGGGAGAAGTCCTATATTAAAAAATAAAAAAATAAAACGTAGTCCATTCACCTCCTCCGACGGACCGAAAAAGTAAATAAAGAAGATCTGCCTCCATGGGAGGCACACACCATATGACGCGTCCTTGCAGGTGACAGCCCTTTTAAAACTGTGGGCGGGGCCACTCGGTGTCGTCACTGGGTGACCCTGCCCCCCTCTGATGCACAGGGACATCCCTATGGCTTCCCCCATAGCGTCAGAGGGGGGCAGAGCCACCCGGTCTGCCCCCCTCTGACGCACGGGGACATCCCTATGGCTTTCCCCTTTCAGCTGTCACCTGCGAGGACGCGTCATATGGCATGTGCCCCCCATGGAGGCAGATCTTCTTTATTTTTTTTCCGGTTCGTCGGCGGAGGTGAATGGACTACGTGGGATTTAATTTTTTATTTTTTAATAAAGAACTTCTCCCACAGTGTGTATTTTTTTTTTTACCATTTTCACATTTTTTGTGTGAAATGATACGGGTACAATGTACCCGTTACCATTTCAAACGGGGGACGGGATCTGGGGGTCCCCTTGTTAAAGTGGGCTTCCAGATTCTGATAAGCCCCCTCCCGCAGACCCCCACAACCACCGGGCAAGGGTTGTGGGGATGAGGTCCTTCTCCCCATCAACATGGGGACAAGGTGCTTTGGGGGGCTACCCCAAAGCACCCTCTCAATGTTGAGGGCATGTGGCCTGGTATAGTTCAGGAGGGGGGGCGCTCTCTCGCCCCCCCTCTTTTCCTGCGGCCTGCCAGGTTGCGTGCTCAGATAAGGGTCTGGTATGGATTTTTGGGGGCCCCACGCCATTTTTTTTAAATTTTGGTGCAGGGTTCCCCTTTAAATCTATACCAGACCTGAAGGATGTGGTATGGATTTTGAGGGGGACCCCTACTCCTTTTTTTTTTTAATTTTGGCACTGCGTTCCCCTTAATATCCATATAGACCTGAAGGGCCTAGTATGGAATTTAGGGGGAACACCACGCATTTTTTTTTTTACATTTTGGTTTGGGGTTCCCCTGTGGGGGAATCCCATGCTGTTTCTATAAATGAACTTTTATGTGTATTGCCAGACAGACAATTCCTTATAGCCGCGAGTAGTTTTAAATGACTTTTTTTTCCTTTAGAAATGTCATTTTGCTGTCAGACTGTTCTAAACATGGGAAACATGCGCCCCTTTACAGGCATACTATAGACACCCCTCAGGTACGAAATTTAAAGGAATATTACTCTTTTATTGTTTCACTTTAAGCATTATTAAAATCACTGCTCCCGAAAAAACTGACGTTTTTAAAACTTTTTTTTGCATTGATACATGTCCCCTGGGGCAGGACCCAGGTCCCAAAATGCTTTTTATGACAATAACTTGCATATTAACCTTTAAAATTAGCACTTTTGATTTCTCCCATAGACTTTTAAAGGGTGTTCCGCAACTTTCGAATTTGCCGTGAACACCCCAAATTGTTCGCTATTCGGTGAAGGGGCGAACAGCCAATGTTCGACCCGAACATAAAGCCCATCCCTAATGGAGACACATATACTAAGTGTGAGCAGCTGCTTCTTGTTCTTTATTCTTCTTGACAGTTGGCTCGGTGTGTTGATATATAGTTTAGAGTAGTAGCACATAAGTATATTCACAATTAGACTGTCAGTCACCAGCTCTTTGCTCTGCCCATTCAGTGTTCAGTGGAGCACTAGGCTGTGGAAGGGACGAGAGCAACTGGCTGCTGGTCAGGCATCTGGCGAATCCCAACAGTATTGTCGGGATCACTGCAGACCCTGGACCGGCTCTGTGACGTCAGCTGACAGCAGGTTTTAGCCTGCTATTGGCTAAATCTGAGTCACAGGTTTGCAGAACTAAGTGCACTCCTGTCAGCCACAGAAGAAGCATGGCCAAAAGAGCTTTGACCATAATTCTCCCTTAAAGGTCTTAAGACCAGCCGCTGCAGTTGTACTGCGGGAGGTTGGCTCCCCTGCGTGAACTGCCGTAATTGTACGTCAGTCGCTTTAAGAGGAATAGGGGGCACAAGGCCGCACATGGCCGGTGGCTTCGATGTCCACCAGCCCCCTGCGATCGCTTCACAGAGAGACAGAAGGGGGATCTGTCAATGTAAACAGACACACAGATCTCTATTCTGTCAGGGGAGTAGAGAGAGATCTGCTGTTCCTAGTGATCAGGAACAGTGATCTATCTCTATTCCCTGTCACTACACAGCCCCCACAGTTAGAAACACATCCCTAGGGACCACTTAACCTCTTGATCACCCCCTAGTGTTAACCCCTTCACTTCCAGTGACATTTATACAGAAATCAGTGGCTTTTAGCTCTGATCGCTGTATAAATGTCACCGGTCCCAAAAAAGTGTCAAAAGTGTCCGATCTGTCCGCCGCAATGTCACAGTCCCACTAAAAATTGCTGACAACCGCCACTACTAGTAAAAAAATAAAAATAAAAAAGCTATAAATCGATCCCCTATTTTGTAGATGCTATAACTTTTGTGCAAACCAATTGCTATACGCTTATTGCGGTTTTTTTTTACCAAAAATATGCAGAAGAATACATATTGGCCTAAACTTATGAAGAAATGTTTTTTCTTTTATTTATTTACTTTTTGGATATTTATTATAGCAAAAAGTAAAAAATATTGGTTTTATTTTCAAAATTGTTGGTCTTTTTTTGTTTATAGTGCAAAAAATAAAAACCTCAGAGGTGATCAAATACCACCAAAAGAAGGCTCTATTTGTTGGGAAAAAAGGTCATACATTTTGTTTGGGTACAGTGTCACACGACGGCGCAATTGTCAGTTAAAGAGACACAGTCGAAAAAAAATGGACTGGTCAGGAAGGGGCCAAATCCTTCTGGTCCTTAATTCGTTAAAGAGAAACCATGACAGGGGCTTTAGGTTGAAAATTGCTAGCTTATCATTAATGCAAAGATATCAATGAAGCAAAAGATATTTATGTTGCTTGCAGATTTACTTTCCTATAATGGTATAAACTGAAGTCTAAGAAATCCATTATAAGTCTGTGAAACCATCTGCTTACTGCTCAGTAACTGTCATGTCTTGTTTTAATAAATAAATAAAAACACTTAGCAGTAGGTTGGTGGGCTTTAATGTGTTGATTTTGTTCACAATTACCTTGAAAATGTGCAATGTTTAGCAGCTGCTTATTTAATCTAGTGATATGTTACATAAAATGACAGCGTGTGGTGTACCGTGCATTTGCCACAGGCAGCTTGTATTGATGATTACTATATCATAGTTAACTGTACGGAGCAGTTACACAGAAAAGGAACCACCTATGTAATAAATCATTTTTATGCTTTTGCTTGTAACTTGTAAATAATTAACTGCATAAAGTAATGCAGAAATATGCTCATAATGAAATATTGATAAAAACAATGTGTAGTCATTTCTTACATGTTAATAAAGGAAGGATGTAAGAAAATGTAATTGCAGTTGGAGGTGTATTATTGAGCATAAATGCATTAATAACTGGAAATATCTAATGATGCTGAATATGTAGGTGGCACTGTGGATGAATATACCCTATGTTAGTAATTTGGTACCCCAACCCCTTACTGCCTTCTGTTCAGTTACACCAATAATTTGCTTTTAGTGGAAATACTGTATGAATTGCACTTAAAGTATATGTGAGGGAAAAAAAAATATGACCTAGTATACATCTCTGTATTGCAAATACCTTTCTCTATGTTTTATCCCTTTAAAGATGCATGCATAAACACCTTTTGAACATTTAATCCCCGCAGCAATGCACTTAGCTCCTATATTGCTTGTGTAGACTGATACTAAAATAGAAAAGTCCACTTAGGTGGTGTGTACCCCTCACACTTGCTAAAATGCTGCATTCAATTGAAAAAAAAAAAAAACATGGGGGAAAGGAATAATTTACACACCTTTCCACTGGATTCTGCCCACGTCATCATCCTGTGCCAAAAACAATTACTCTTTATGGTGTAGAGCTAAGGAGAGAGGGGGGGATTCAGTAATTTAGCAAAGAACAATTGGGCAGGGCTGATACCATTCCTTGCTATTTCAGACCAGAAAAAAGGTACACATCTTCTAACAAGATTTGGGTTACTCAACATTCCCCAGGATTGACACGATCTTGGGGAATGCTGAGTAACCAAATCTTGCTAGAATATGTGTACCTTTTTCTGGTTTAAAATAGCAAGGAATGGTGTCAGCCCTGCCCAATTGTTCTTGGGCTAAATTACTGAACCCCCCCCCCCTCTCCTTAGCTCTACACCATAAAGAGTAATTGTTTTGTAGTCCAAGATAAGAACTGGGTTTTCTTGAGATAACACAGGAAGTGTGCACAGGATACGACAGTTCTGAATTTCTGACTTGATCAACAGATATTTTGTTACACTTATCAAACAGATATGATATAACAAAATATTACAATTCATGGGACATTCATGGGACAATTTCATCCGTGCCCCATGCAGGGCCATGTTTACCCACGAGGGGATGCACAGGTTTTCTCGGCATCCCAAAGCGGGCAGTCCCATTCATGTCTGTTGGGACACAATGGCTGTACAGACACAGAAGCTACTCCTAATATGACATCCATGTAGGCGCATGTGGGTGAGTTTCCCCAATAAGAGTGGCATTCTGACCATTACTGCAAGGGGTATCATTTCAACTATCTTTCAATTAATTGTTTTTTTCAAGGTTTCTCCGAGGCATGAAAATTATTTCAGGGGTTCCTCTAGGGTAAAAAAAATATGGTTTTAAATGCTTTGAAGTGTAACTCTGGAGGGGCTTTTTGGTTCCTTTTAGCCCAACAGACAAAGGGTACCAGATTTTCAAAATGAAATATAGGGACATCCTAATGATCACACCCATATTTAACTATACCTACAAAACCACACCCTCTTTTGAAGCCACACTCACAAAATATCTTGGGCAACACGAGAAGAGGGACATGTAGCATGCTGATGTGAATTGTGGATGGCTAAATTGTGGAAGAGAGAGTAAAGCATAGAGCTCAGGGGTAGGATTAAGTAATGCACATGATTCAGGGTTCTGGAATAAGTAATGCCCAAAGTATGGGGGCCAGGATTAAGCAATGCAGAGATAAAAGGCTTTATAATATCAGGCTGTATCTCTACTATTAACCAGCTATTCTGGATGTACAGTATCTCACAAAAATGAGTAGACCCCTCATATTTTTGTAAATATTTTATTATATCTTTTCTTTATATCTTAATGTCTAAATTGCTGGCAACAAAAGTGAGTACACCCCTAAGTGAAAATGTCCAAATTGGGCCCAAAGTGTCAATATTTTTTGTGGCCACCATTATTTTGAAGCACTGCCTTAACCCTCTTGGGCACGGAGGTCACCAGAGCTTCACAGGTTGCCACTGGAGTCCTCTTCCACTCCTCCATGACGACATCACGGAACTGGTGGATGTTAGAGACCTTGCGCTCCCCCACTTTCTGTTTGAGGATGCCCCACAGAAACTAAATAGTGTTTAGGCCTGGAGACATGCTTGGCCAGTCTATCACCTTTATCCTCAGCTTCTTTAACAAGGCAGTGGTCGTCTTGGAGGTGTGTCTGGAGTCGTTATCATGTTGGAATACTGCCCTGCGGCCCAGTCTCCAAAGGGAGGGGATCATGCTCTGCTTCAGTATATCACAGTACATGTTGGCATTCATAGTTCCCTCAATGAACTGTAGTTCCCCAGTGCCGGCAGCACTCATGCAGTCCCAGCCCATGACACTCCCACCACCATGCTTGACTGTAGGCAAGACACACTTGTCTTTGTACTCCTCACCTGGTTGCCAACACACACACTTGGCACCATCTGAACCAAATACTGTACGTTTATCTTGGTCTCATCAGACCACATGACATGGTTCCAGTAATCCATGTGCTTAGTCTGCTTGTCTTCAGCAAACTGTTTGTGGGCTTTCTTGTGCATCATCTTTAGAATAGGTATCCTTCTGGGACGACAGCCATGCAGACCAATTTGATGCAGTGTGCGGCATTTGGTCTGAGCACTGACAAGCTGACTCCCCACTCCTTCAACCACTGCAGCAATGCTGGCAGCACTCATAAGTCTATTTCCCAAAGGCAACCTCTGGATATGACGCTGAGCACGTGCACTTAACTTCTTTGGTCGACCATGGCGAGGCCTATTCTGAGTGGAACCTGTCCTTTTAAACCACTGTATGGTCTTGGCCACTGTGCTGCAGCTCAGTTTCAGGGTCTTGGCAATCTTCTTGTAGCCTAGGCCATCTTTATTTAGAGCAACAATTTTTCTTTTCAGATCCTCAGAGAGTTCTTTGCCATGAGGTGCCATGTTAAACCTCCAGTGACCAGTAGGAGAGAGTGAGAGCGATAACACCAAATTTAACACACCAGCTCCCCATTCACACCTGAGACCTTGTAATACTAACGAGTCACATGACACCGGGGAGGGAAAATGGCTAATTGGCCCCAACTTGGAAATTTTCACTTAGGGGTGTACTCACTTTTGTTGCCTGTGGTTTAGTCATTAATGGTTGTGTGTTGAGTTATTTTGAGGGGACAGCTAATTTACACTGTTATACAAGCTGAACACTCACTACTTTACATTGTAGTAAAGTGTCATTTCTTCAGTGTTGTCACATGAAAAGATAGAATAAAATAATTACAAAAATGTGAGGGGTGTACTCACTTTTGTGAGATACTGTACATTTGGCCAGAGGTTCATAAAAGAATGATTTGCATGGCTCTGTCCTCTATGCTAGAATAAAGATAAAATCACAATTTTTTTGGATTTGTCATAGAAGCGAGACAAACATATACACCGATCAGCCATAACATTATGACCACTGACAGGTAAAGGAGAATATATTAGGAAGCAAGTGAACATGTTGTCCATGAATTTGATGTGGTGAAAGCAGAAAAAAAATGTGCATCACAGTCTGTTGTGTATGGGGCTGTGAAGCCCATGGTGACCCATGTCCACAGTCAAAAGCTTCTACAATGGTCACATGAACATCAGAACTGGAGTACGGAGCAAATGAAGAAGGTGGCCTTGTCTGATGAATCACGTTTTCTTTTACATCATGTGGATGGTTGGGTGCGCGTGCGTCACTTACCTGGGGAAGAGATGGCACCAGGATGTGGTATAAGAAGGCAAGTTGGCAGAGGTAGTGTGATGCTTTGGGCAATGTTCTGCTGGGAAACCTTGGGTCCTGCCATTCACGTGGTTGTTACTTTAGTGTCCATGCCTCAATGGGTTAGCAAAAGGGGGCCATACTGAATATTAGGTGGGTGATCATAATGTTATGGCTGATCAGTGTACATTCTGTTTTAACCCATTGCTGCCCTTGTAACACATATATGCATTGGCAAAAGGGTTGGACTCTAATGCCCACATGCGTCAATGGACGGCTGATGTTTCTGTGCTAAGAGCATGCTCTCTGTGTGCTCCAGCACAGAGACCGGTGGGACTGACTCCCCATTACAACCAATCACAGTGCTCACATAATTGCCGATCCTTCCGGTCTGTATACACCCTATTAAAGGGATGCTGGGCTGGGCATAGAAGAGTTAAGAAGGCTCTACTCACATTGTGTGTATCTCACATTGTGGGGACATTTTGGTTTCTTTTAACCCCCAACCTACAATAAGGTTTTTAGCTGTTCTGTTAAAAAAAAAAAAAAAAGTATCACTTTTTTTTGCCAAGAAAGTGAACAAAAAAAATCTAACAGATTTCTTCATCCAAGATAAACTTTACAGACAGCGTTGGCTGTCAAAATAACAGAACAGTGTCTGCTTCCTACCTATAAATATAAACTGCATGTTAGATGGTGTCAGAACCTGGGGCCAGTTCACACCTGAATTACACAGGAACGCAGTCCACATTCTTGTGCGATTCAGTGCAGTGTGATTTTCAGCCCATTTATTTAAATCGCACTGGATCTCACCAAAAGTAGTGATTGCACTCCTTTTAAAATCGCACTGCAACTGAATTACTGCATTACCATGTGATCCAGTGCAGGCAAACAGATCTGCGTTTGGGTTGTTGTTAGGAATACACGGACACCCACAGCAGATCACAGTGTGTTTTGAATGCGGTGTGGGAATCGCACACTAAAAGGGTTTCTCGTCCCGCACTCTGGTGTGAACGGGTGCTTACAAAGGGTTGATGGTGTCACCCTTTGCTGTGTACCAGTGTTTGTCACTGGCTATTCTCCACCAGGCACAAGCACTTCACAATAAGAGAAGGCCATGTGCTCTCCCATACTCAAAAGCACAGAGTTTTGTGACAGCTGCAACAGGTGAGGTATGGTGGCGTGGGAGCATAGAGAAGAAGAGTATAAATTGGAATGGTAGCTTTGAAGAGACCCTGTGACTTTGCCCCGAATGAGTAAAGTAACAAAGGGTTTGATTTACTAAAACTGGAGAGTGCAAAATCTGGTGCAGCGTTACATAAAAAAAAATCAGCTTCCAGGTTGTATTGTCAAAGCTTAATTGAATAAGCTGAAGTTAGAAGCTGATTAATTAAAGTGTAGAGGGCGCTCTAAAAGAATAAATGGTACCTAAGCAAAAGTGAATTAGACTCAGACAACTAACATTAACCACTTCCCTACCCGGCCATAGACAAATGACGTCCACAGATGGGATCTCCCATCCTGGGTGGACGTCATATGAGGGCCTGGGCTTCCCGGCTGCCTAGGGGGCATGCGTGCGCGCCCGCCACGTTGCTCGGGGCCCGGTGCATGTTCCAAGCGGCCGCAATGTCCGCCGGGCACCTGCGATTGCCCGTTAACCGGGCCGGACCGTGGATCTGTGTGTGTAAACACACAGATTCACATTCTGTCAGTTGTGAGGAGACCGATCTGTGTTCCCAGTACAGCGGAACACTGATTGGTCTCCTCCCCTTGTACGTCCCCGCCCCCTACAGTTAGAATCATTCCCTAGGAAACATAATTAACCCCTTGTGTCCCCCCAGTGGGTAACCCCTACCCTGCCTGTCACATTTACACAGTAATCAATGCAAATTTATAGCATTGATCGCTGTATAAATGTGAATGGTCCCAAAAATGTGTCAAAAGTGTCCGATGTGTCCGCCATAATGTCGCAGTCACGAAAGAATATCGCGATCGCCGCTATTACTAGTAAAAAAAAAAAAAAATCCTTTTTTTTTTAAAAATGCCATAAATCTATCCCGTATTTTTTAGACGCTATAACTTTTGCGCAAACCAATCAATATACGCTTATTGCGATTTCTTTTACCAAAAATATGTAGAAGAATACGTATCGGCCCAAACTGAGGAAAATTTTTTTTTTTTTTTTTTTAAATTGGGATATTTATTATAGCAAAAAGTAAAAAATATTGTGTTTTTTTCAAAATTGACGCTCTTCTTTTGTTTATAGCGCAAAAAATAAAAACCGCAGAGGTGATCAAATACCACCAAAAGAAAGCTCTATTTGTGGGGAAAAAAGGACGTCAATTTTTTTTGGGTACAACGTCGCACGACCGCGCAATTGTCGTTTAAACTGCGACAGTGCTGAAAACTAAAAATTGTCCTGGGAAGGAAGGGGGTGAAAATGCCCTGTATTGAACCGGTTAAATATGCAAATAAAGTGCAATGTGCCATACATAAATATACACAAGTGATAAACCACAAGAGATACTGGCAGAAAATACCAGAAAGTCGTGAAAAGAGTATAATAAAGTCTCAAAGACAATATATAAATCCAGAGAAACTTTTGTGTTCAAAATCTTCCAAAGAAATAGTGAATATTCCTTCACGGACTGTTCAAAGTACACCTAAAGTGCTCTTATATATAATCTGCTTACCAGAGAAAGTTGACTCCTTTAGTTAAAAAGTGAGTCAGATAAAGCTTTAGCAAGAAAATGCTTTCTGCAATGATAAAGGCTGTTGGATATAGGAAACCTCTACTTCGCAGGGATCGTGGATGGGTTATGTAAAAAGATAATAGGGAACCAATAGTGTAATCCAATTTATTAAAAGAATTTAAAATACAAATGCAGAATGGCTGCTTACATGGAGATGTGCCTTGGCCCGGCACTGAGGCTGCAAACGTGACCGGTAGCGGATGATGCCTCGCGGCTAGACTCCGTGGCTGGCGTGCGTTCCACTGTCCTACCCGGAAAAACCAAAGGGACTGGAAGTGCGTGAAGTAACGTGACCAAGTACCCCTTCGATGTACGCTTCGTTATTAAGTCATCAGGAAGCGTCTAGAAGCTGATTGGCTACCATGAACAGCTGCACCAGATTTTGCACTCTCCAGTTTTAGTAAATAAATCTCAAAGTCTCTTTACTTTAGACATGAAGACACAACGGCTTTATAAACAATTTACAACAGACAGAGGAAAAAGAAATGTGAATACTCCAAGGAATCTTATCTCTAGCTGAGTCACAATGAACAAGATCTTTTAATCAGTCAGTCCCAGGGGCTGAACCATTTGTGTCACCTAAATGCTCATGAAAAGCTGAGAGTCTATTGTTAGTGACAGAATCTTTTTTAGATGATAGCAGTGAGCTGTAGTCAGAGGTCTGAGATCAGGTCATTTCCTGCAATGATATTTATAAACCATTGGGTCCACCAGTTCATCTAGATGCTGTAGTGAAGTATCCTGAGACTTGTGATAAAAAAAAAAGACAAAATAATAACAAATTATTTGTCAAAAGTTGATTACTGCAGCATCATAAAGTAAAAAAATTCTATCAATGCATTTGTTTTTTTTTTTGTTTTTTTCTCTTTTAATATTTTGCACCTACTTAAGCCACTTTCACCAGAAGGGCATGAGCAAATTGGTTTTCAGGGAATAATACTGAATTGCTGTGCAAGCCCATCAACTCAGTGATCTGGTTAAAAGAGTACACAGCTGGCCTCATGTCATGGAACTCTGCACTCTAAGCAGTGTACATGTCTTGCCTCTCGCCTAGCATGCAATTGGCATGTAAGCGAGATCCAGAAGTATTTATTTGTGTTCAGAGGGTGCCGACCTTACATAGTTACATAGTAGGTGAGGTTGAAAAAAGACACAAGTCCATCAAGTCCAACCTATGTGTGTGATTATGTGTCAGTATTTAATTACATATCCCTGTATGTTGTGGTCATTCAGGTGATTATCTGATAGTTTATTGAAGCTATCAATGCTCCCCGCTGAGACCACCGCCTGTGGAAGGGAATTCCACATCCTTGCCGCTCTTACAGTAAAGAACCCTCTACGTAGTTTAAGGTTAAACCTCTTTTCTTCTAATTGTAACAAGTGGCCACGAGTCTTATTAAACTCTCTTCTGCAAAAAAGTTTTATCCCTATTGTGGGGTCACCAGTACAGTATTTGTAAATTGAAATCATATCCCCTCTCAAGCGTCTCTTCTCCAGAGAGAATAAGTTCAGTGCTCGCAACCTTTCCTCATAACTAAGATCCTCCAGACCCTTTATTAGCTTTGTTGCCCTTCTTTGTACTCGCTCCATTTCCAGTACATCCCTCCTGAGGACTGGTGCCCAGAACTGGACAGCATACTCCAGGTGCGGCCGGACCAGAGTCTTGTAGAGCGGTAGAATTATCGTTTTATCTCTGGAGTTGATCCCCCTTTTAATGCATGCCAATATTCTGTTTGCTTTATTAGCAGCAGCTTGGCATTGCATGCCATTGCTGAGCCTATCATCTACTAGGACCCCCAGGTCCTTTTCCATCCTAGATTCCCCCAGAGGTTCTCCCCCCAGTGTATAGATTGCATTCATATTTTTGCCACCCAAATGCATTATTTTACATTTTTCTACATTGAACCTCATTTGCCATGTAGTCGCCCACCCCATTAATTTGTTCAGGCCTTTTTGCAAGATTTCCACATCCTGCGGAGAAGTTATTGCCCTGCTTAGCTTAGTATCGTCTGCAAATACAGAGATTGAACTGTTTATCCCATCCTCCAGGTCGTTTATGAACAAATTAAATAGGATTGGTCCCAGCACAGAACCCTGGGGAACCCCACTACCCACCCCTGACTATTCTGAGTACTCCCCATTTATCACCACCCTCTGAACACGCCCTTGTAGCCAGTTTTCAATCCATGTACTCACCCTATGGTCCATGCCAACGGACCTTATTTTGTACAGTAAAAGTTTATGGGGAACTGTGTCAAATGCTTTTGCAAAATCCAGATACACCACATCTACGGACCTTCCTTTATCTAGATGGCAACTCACCTCCTCATAGAAGGTTAATAGATTGGTTTGGCAAGAACGATTCTTCATGAATCCATGCTGATTACTGCTAATGATATCATTCTTATTAATAAAATCTTGTATATAGTCCCTTATCATCCCCTCCAAGAGTTTACATACTATTGATGTTAGGCTAACTGGTCTGTAATTCCCAGGGATGTTTTTTGGGCCCTTTTTAAATATTGGTGCTACATTGGCTTTTCTCCAATCAGCTGGCACCATTCCAGTCAATAGACTGTCTGTAAAAATTAGGAACAACGGTCTGGCAATCACCTGACTGAGTTCCCTAAGTACCCTCGGATGCAAGCCATCTGGTCCCGGTGATTTATTAATGTTAAGTTTCTCAAGTCTAATTTTAATTCCGTCCTCTGTTAACCATGTAGGTGCTTCCTGTGTTGTGTCATGAGGATAAACACTGCAGTTTTGGTTACTGAAGCACCCCGATTCACTCGTGAATACTGAAGAATAAATTCAATACCTTTGCCATCTCCCCATCCTTTGTAACCAGATGTCCTTCTTCATTCTTTATGGGGCCAATATGGTCTGTCCTCCCTTTTTTACTGTTTACATACTTAAAGAATTTCTTGGGATTTTTTTTGCTCTCCTCCGCTATGTGTCTTTCATGTTCTATCTTAGCCGTCCTAATTGCACCCTTACATTTCTTATTGCATTCTTTATAAAGTCTGAATGCTGAGGATGATCCCTCAACCTTGTTTTTTTGAAGGCCTTTTCCTTTGCTTTTATATGCATTTTTACATTGGAGTTAAGCCATCCAGGATTTTTGTTCGCTCTTTTAAATTTATTACCCAATGGGATACATTGGCTAATGCCCTTATTTAATATGCTCTTAAAGCAAACCCATCTCTCCTCCGTATTCTTTGTTCCTAATATTTTATCCAAATTTATGCCTTTTAGCAAGGTTTGTAGTTTAGGGAAGTTGGCTCTTTTGAAATTCAGTGTCTTTGTGTTCCCTTCATGTTTCCTATTTGTGTGATTTATACTGAAACTAATTGACCTGTGATCGCTGTTACCTAAATTGCCCCGTATTTCCACATCTGTGATCAGGTCTGTATTGTTGGTAATCAGTAGATCCAGTAATGTTTTATTTCTAGTTGGTGCGTCTACCATCTGACCCATAAAATTGTCCTGCAAGACATTAAGGAACTGGCGAGCCTTAAATGAATGCGCGGTTCCCTCCGCCCAGTCTATGTCTGGATAATTAAAATCCCCCATTATGATAACACTTCCCATCCTTGCTGCTAATCCAATTTGTGATAGGAGATCCATCTCCACTTCCTCCCTCAGGTTAGGGGGCCTATAGCATACTCCCAGTATTATTTTCCCCTTAGCTTCATCCCTTTGGAGCTCTACCCATAAGGATTCCACCTCCTCACTAGCTCCCTCAGTGATGTCATCTCTCACATTCACTTGTACCTTCCCTTGCTGAGAGCTCTATGCCTGGCCTGAATGTAGCAGAGATAATCCCTGTCAGGGGCAGCCCGTCCATTAAGGCTTCACGGGCGCCGCCACCCTTTCCCCAGCCACCACCTCTATGTAGAAAGGATAGATGCATAGAAGCATGAATCTTTTAGGGATGTCGGGCGCCCGAATTACAGCGGTGGGGGTGGGTTTTTTGAAGCACCTGATTAGAGCCATAGGCTCTAATAGGGTTCAAAAAAGGTAGACTTGGAGTACAGAGTTTTGCGCTCGGAGCCCACCTAGGTGTGTTACAAAAGCAAATTTATTATTCGCTTTTCTAACACTGTACCACCTCTCTGCCAATCAGGTAGCACGGGTCTGATACACGTCACCCGATTGGCTGAAAGGACAGGCGCTGCTATTGGACGCCTAGCATGAAGCAAGAAGAGACACACGGAGAACACAGTTCGCCACTGCCTGACCCACCACCAAGATGGGGTAAGTGCTAGTCAGACAGCGGGCAGGGGTCACAGTGGCTGCATTTGATTGGGCACATTGGCAGCATTTGATGGGCACAGTGGCGGCATTTGATGGGCACAGTGGCTGCAATTAATGGGCACAGTGGCTGCATTTGATGGCACAGAGGCTGCATTTGACGGCACAGTGGCAGAAATTGATGGCACAGTGGTTGTAATTGATTGGCACAGTGGCTGCATTTGATGGCACAGTGGCTGCATTTGATGGCACAGTGGCTGTATTTGATGGGCACAGTGGCTGCAATTGATTGGCACAGTGGCTGCATTTGATGGCACAGTGGCTGCATTTGATGGGCACAGTGACTGCATTTGATGGGCACAGTGGCTGCATTTGATGGGCACAGTGGCTGCAATTGATTGGCACAGTGGCTGCATTTGATGGCACAGTGGCTGCATTTGATGGGCACAGTGGCTGCATTTGATAGGCACAGTGGCTGCAATTGATGGGCACAGTGGCTCAATTTGATGGACACAGTGAGGCTGCACTTGATGTTTCTTTTCAGTATTTTTCAGTTTGTTTGCACCCCCCCCCCCCCGAAAAGTTTTGAGCATTTAGCAAGCAGGCAAGCAATATATTGCCAAAGTTGGTGACATTTGTAGTGGTTGAAAGTCAAAAGAAATATTTCTCTCAATGTTCATGGCTTGCAGGAATGATAGCAAGAATTGAGGAAGGAGGAAATTACATCATACAAAAGTGTGATGAGATATCTGGCACCAAGGTGTCAGTAGCGGATCCTTTAAGTCCTGTACGCTATGAGATAGGGCCTCTATTGACCAGATTGGATCAATTGGACTGAGCTCTGGAGAGTTTGGAGCCCGAGTCAAGACCTCAAACTCAATAAATAATGATATGGCTTTTGCGCTACTGGGAGTAATAAATAATTAAATAAATAAAGATACCTAGTATCTAAATAAAAAAGGTGATAAATACCAAAATTATGCTGCAAAATCTAGTAGTATTCACAAAACCACAAAGCAAATTGTAAAATAAAGGTGATCTCACGCATAAATATCACTAAAACCGTGAAGATAAAAATCAACCAAATGAATGAATAAAATGGTGATATAAAGTGTTACTGTGCAACCTGAATATCAAAATATGTGCACATATATCAAAAAAAGGATATGAATCAAATATCACTATATAGCGTGATGTGTAAAGATAATGTAAAATGTGATAACAATCACTTCAAATATAAAATAAATTCTCCATAAATAGAAATAGTGTAAAATACAGTGAAAATCTCCTCCAAAAAGTCAATAGGTGGCCGATGATAGTAAATAGTCCAAATATGTGAATTAAATAAATAATAAAAGTGTGTGTAATCCTCCGGGTACATGAGAAAAATAAATAATATATCCACATGAGTGACTAGGTGGTGTAGATTAAAGTTGGTGAAAGATGATATTCATGTTGAATTCCATGAATTCTCTCATCAGATGTGGTCTCACAAAACTCTCACCTTACAACTGTGTAGCATCTCGCATCAACAGATAATTGGTATAAACCACATCCTTCTATCCGGATCCTAATGGGTTAATGAATACTGCAGATGTGCTCATGGATATTTCTCCCCTTCATGGTCCTCCACATATATGTCATGGGTTAATCCGGTATCACCACAGCATGTAAGGGGGAAGGAAGAGAGAGAGAAACCTCCACTAGTGTAATATGTATAAAAATGTTGGTATGTTTATTAAATGTCAACAGAGTGAACTCTTACAATGTTGCGATTAAAATCAAGCAAAATAGAAAGACAAACAAAGTGCAGCGTTCTGAGCGCCCTTTCAAGTCTCCTCCTAGTGTGCGTCTGACTCCGGCCACTCCCTACGCGTTACAAAATGTCACGTGTCTTCATCTGGGGACCAGATGAAGACACATGACGTGTCTCAATGCGTAGGGAGTGGCCGAAGTCGGACGCACACTAGGAGGAGACGTGAGAGGGCGCTCAGAACGCTGCACTTTGTTTGTCTTTCTATTTTTGATCAGCAACAATGTTTAAGTAGGTGATACATGTAAAAGTAACATTCACCTGAATGGCAGGACCCATGGTTTCTCAGCAGAACATTGCTCAAAACATCACACTGCCTCCGCAACTTACCTTCCTCCCATACTGCATTATGGAATCATCTGATGTAAAAGAAAACATGATTCGTCAGACCAGGCCACCTTCTTTCATTGCTCCATGGTCCAGTTCTGATGCTCATGTGCCCATTGTAGGTACTTTTGACTGAGGAGAGGTCAACATAAACACCCTATGGCTATGCAGTCCCATGCACAACAAACCATGATGCCCATTTTTTTCTGCTTTTAATGAGATACTCAATGTTATTCACTTATGCTGTCAGTGTTAATAAAGTTGTGGCTGATCGGTGTACATAAGTATGACTTACAATGGGGACGGAAAGTATTCAGACCCCCTTAAATTTTTCACTATTTGTTATATTGCAGCCATTTGCTAAAATCATTTATGTTCATTTTTTTCATCATTAATGTACACACAGCACCCCATATTGACAAAAAACACAGAATTGTTGACATTTTTGCAGATGTATTAAAAAAGAAAAACTGAAATATCACATGGTCCTAAGTATTCAGAACCTTTGCTGTGACACTCATATATTTAACTCAGGTGCTGCCCATTTCTTCTGATCATCCTTGAGAAGGTTCTACACCTTCTCATTTGAATCCAGCTGTGTTTGATTATACTGATTGGACTTGATTAGGAAAGCCACACACCTGTCTTTATAAGACCTTACAGCTCACAGTGCATGTCAGAGCAAATGAGAATCATGAGGTCAAAGGAACTGTCTGAAGAGCTCAGAGACAGAATTGTGGCAAGGCACAGATCTGGCCAAGGTTACAAGAAAATTCTGCTGCACTTAAGGTTCCTAAGAGCACAGTGGCCTCCATAATCCTTAAATGGAAGACGTTTGGGATGACCAGAACCCTTACTAGAGCTGGCCGTCCAGCCAAACTGAGCTATCGGGGGAGAAGAGCCTTGGTGAGAGAGATAAGGAAGAACCCAAAGATCACTGTGGCTGAGCTCCAAATATGCAGTCGGGAAATGGGAGAAAGTCGTAGAAAGTCAACCATCACTGCAGTCCTCCACCAGTCGGGGCTTTATGGCAGAGTGGCCCGACGGAAGCCTCTCCTCAGTGCAAGACACATGAAAGCCTGCATGGAGTTTGCTAAAAAAAAACACCTGAAGGACTCCAAGATGGTGAGAAATAAGATTCTCTGGTCTGATGAGACTAAGATGGAACTTTTTGGCCTAATTCTAAGCGGTATGTGTGGAGAGAACCAGGCACTGCTCATCACCTGTCCAATACAGTCCCAACAGTGAAGCATGGTGGTGGCAGCATCATGCTGTGGGGGTGTTTTTCAGCTGCAGGGACAGGACGACTGGTTGCAATCAAGGGAAAGATGAATGCAGCCAAGTACAGGGATATCCTGGACGAAAACCTTCTCCAGAGTGCTCAGGACCTCAGACTGGGCCGAAGGTTTACCTTCCAACAAGACAATGACCCTAAGCACACAGCTAAAATAACAAAGGAGTGGCTTCACAACAACTCTGTGACTGTTCTTGAATGGCCCAGTCAGAGCCCTGACTGAAACCCAATTGAGCATCTCTGGAGAGACCTAAAAATGGCTGTCCACCAACGTTTACTATCCAACCTGACAGAACTGGAGAGGATCTGCAAGTAAGAATGGCAGAGGATCCCCAAATCCAGGTGTGGGAAAAACTTGTTGCATCTCTCCCAAAAAGACTCAGGGCTGTATTAGATCAAAAGGGGGCTTCTACTAAATACCGAGCAAAGGGTCTGAATACTTAGGACCATGTGATATTTCAGTTTTTCTTTTTTAATAAATCTGAAAAATGTCAACAATTCTGTGTTTTTCTGTCAATATGGGGTGCTGTGTGTACATTAATGAGGAAAAAATTAACTTAAATGATTTTAGCAAATGGCTGCAATATAACAAAGAGTGCAAAGTTTAAGGGGGTCTGGATACTTTCCATCCCCACTGTATAACTGAGATCCCTTGACAATGATTTTTGTCCAGAGTTTTCCTTAACCACTTGACCACTGGGCACTTAAACCCCCTTAATAACCAGACCAATTTACAGAAAAATCTGTAAAAAATGCATTTTTCTTCATTTCTGTTATAAAATTTTGCAAATTTGTAATTTTTATTCATATATTTTGGCCAAAATTTATACCGATACATATCTTTGGTAAAAATAACCCAAATCGGTGGATATTATTTGGTCTTTTGTGAAAGTTATAGAGTCCAAAAGCTATGGTGCCAATCTCTGAAAATTGGTCACACCTGAGGTACTGACGGCCTATCTCATTTCTTGAGACCCTAACATGCCAGAAAAGTACAAATACCCCTCAAATGACCCCTTTTTGGAAAGAAGACATTCAAAGGTATTTAGAAAGATGCATGGTGAGTTTTCATTTTTTTCCCACAATTCTTTGCAAAATCAACTTTTTTTTTTCACAAAATTGTCATATTAGCAGGTTATGTCTCACACACCGCATATGCATACCACAAATTACACCCCAAAACACATTCTGCTATTACTCCTGAGTATGGCAATACCACATGTGTGAGACTTTTACACAGCGTGGCCACATACAAAGAACCAACATGCACGGAGCACCTTTAGGCGTTCTGGAGCCCCCAGGCCAATTCTGACATTTCTCTCCTACATGTAAAAATCATCATGTATTAGCTAGAAAATTACATAGAACCCCAAAACATTATATATGTTTTTTAGCAAAGACCCTAGAGAATACAATGGTGGTCATTGCAACTTTTTATCTTGCACGTTATTTGCGCAGCAATTTTTTTAACACTTTTTTTGGAAAAAAAACAGTTTTGTGCTTTAAAAAAACCAAAACAGTAAAGTTAGCCCAATGTTTTTGCATAATGTGAAAGATGAAGTTACGCAGAGTAAATAGATACCCAACATGTCACCTTTCAAAATTGCACGCGCTTGTGGAATGGCGCCAAACTTCGCTACTCAAAAATCCCCATAGGCGACGCGTTAAAATTTTTTACTGGTTACATGTTTTGAGTTACAGAGGAGGTCTTCTCGCTCTACCGATCGCAGCGATACCTCACATGTGTGGTTTACGTGTGTGGTTTACTTACGTATGCGTTCGCTTCTGCATGGGAGCACACAGGGACAGGGGCGCTTTAAAATTTTTTTTTTTTTTTTTTTTTTTTTTATTGTTCATTTTACTTTATTTATTTTAATTTGATGCTTTTTTCCAAAAAAAAATTTTTTTTGACCACTTTTATTACTATTACAAGGAATGTAAACATCCCTTGTAATAGGAATATGGCATGACAGGTCCTTTTTACAGTGAGATATGGGGTCAATAAGACCCCACATCTCACCTCTAGGCTGGGAAGCCTGAAATAAAAAAAAAATAAAAGATCCTGGCTTCGATCGTAACGGTGAGTCGGTAGAAGCACCGGAGGGCGGCGGGAGGGGGGCACATCCCCTCTCGCCTCCCGTAAGAATGATCAAGCAGTGGAACAGCCACTATGATCATTCTTATGGTGTAGGGAATCGCTGGCTGAAAAAGCTGATATCTGAATAATGCCTGTAGCTGCACCCATCATTCAGATATCCCCGCACAAAGTCAAGGACGTTGTATGACAGCCGGCAGGCGGGAAGTGGTTAAAACGCATTTTTTTTTTACACAAAGTTGTCCATTTATACAATATTTCTAACACATAGCATGTACATACCAAAAATGACACCCCAAAATAAATTCTCCTACTCCTCCTGAGTACGGCGATACCACATGTGTGAGACTTCCACAGCCTGGCCACAAACAGAGGCCGAGTACAGCTGAGTACGGCCGAGTATGGCTGAGCATGGCTGAGCATGGCTCAGCATAGCAGGGTATGGCTGGGTATGGCTGGGTATGGCTGAGTATTGCAGGGTATGGCGGGGTATTGCAGAGTATGGCTGAGCATGACTTGGTATGGCTGTGTATGGCAGGGTATTGCAGGGTATTGCAGGGTATCGCCGAGTATGACTGGGTATGGCTGGGTATCACCTAGCATTGCAGAGTATTGCGGGGTATTGCAGAGTATTGTGTGGTATTGCAGAGTACTGCGGGGTATTGCAGAGTACTGCGGGGTATTGCAGAGTATATTGGGGTATTACAGAGTACTGTGGGGTATTGCAGGGTATTGCGGGGTATTGCAGGGTATTGCGGGGTATTGCACAGTATTGCGGGGTATTGCAAAGTACTGCCGGGTATTACAGAGTATTGCGGGGTATTGCAGTGTACTGCGGGGTATTGCAGAGTATTGCGGGGTATTGCAGTGTACTGCGGGGTATTGCAGAGTATTGCGGGGTATTGCAGAGTATTGCGGGGTATTGCAGAGTATTGCGGGGTATTGCAGAGTACTGCGGGGTATTGCAGAGTATTGTGGGGTATTGCAGAGTATTGCGGGGTATTGCAGTGAACTGCGGGGTATTGCAGAGTATTGCGGGGTATTGCAGAGTATTGCGGGGTATTGCAGAGTACTGCGGGGTATTGCAGAGTATTGCAGAGTATTGCAGAGTACTGCGGGGTATTGCAGAGTACTGCGGGGTATTGCAGAGTATTGCGGGGTATTGCAGAGTATTGAAAAAAACAGAAAAACACTGCGCTAAATTATTAACATAGAGCAGCTACATACGGTGTGACAAATAATGTGAATAATACGGTGTGACGAATAATGTGAATAAAAAATGTAGCGCATGAACGTGATGTAGGTTCTCCACAACACACCCTAGTATTAAAGAATGTGTGTGATTTATCAGAGCCAAAAACGTGAATAAAGAAACAGTCCATATAAATGTCTCTGCAAATGTATATAAACCAACAGTACTGGCTGTAAAAAAATTTGTGATGTGAATAAAAACTGGGTGGGTTCAACACATGGATGCAACTTCCGTCTAGAATTCCAACAGGGCAAAACAATAGTAAGCTGGACTCTTACCAGATCTCGTGGACTCCCCTGTCGTATGACATGGAGTCATGGGAGCGTTACACCGCACCAGGCCTGTAGATCGATATCCGGATCAGCAGCGGTCATGAGTATCGATTCCCCAAGTTCTCACGGGATCATCAAACGAATCCTTATAGTGATTATAAGCGAAATTCTGGCAACTGAAGTGTATGGTGTATAGCCAGGATGGGCTATATTAGTCCTCTCCCAATCATATGTGGAAAGAAAAAGAGAGCTTCTCCATAGTGCAGATAAAACGGTGGTATCTCTTTATTGTAATAAAACAAGATACATAAAAACAAAGTGATCACAGAATAAAAAATATATGTATGGGGCAACCTAAGAGAAGGTAAAAAAGCCCGACATGTTTCGACCCATAGGTCTTCTACTGGGGCATTTGTTGTCCCGTCATTCGGCTATGGGCCGGTTGTTAAGTGGTTAAAGTAGTAATAAACCCTCAGCATTTATGTTTTAATTTAACACATTAAGCTCAATAGAAAATAAGCATTCACCAGTAAACTATTTGTTAACATTTTTACCCTAGCACTTACAGTTTAGAACTTTCAATGCTGCTGGCTCCTGTTATCTCAGTGCTGTCCTCTGAAGTTACGTTCTTCACAGTAAAAAGTCAACAGTGGACAGTGCAGTCTCCAGTCAGTCTGATAGCTGGGAGGAGGTAGGGGCAGGGGAGACCCTTGTATGCCTAGGCTGTGGGCTGTGTGTTTCTGTTGATGTACACTGTGCAGGGAGACACAACTCTAGTCTCCTGATTATCTGTGTACGTGTCCCCTGTCAGGATTGGCAGTTACCAGCTCTCCTCATGCTGTGACAGCGCGTGAGGAAAGTACTGTCGATAACTGGCAAGTCTGTTTACACTCTGATCAGCCGTGATTGGACATAGCTGATCACATGGTAAAGGGCCGCTGTGATTGGCCCTTTACCATGATCTGTGATCGGCTGTGTCCGAAGAATATCACGATTTGTGATCAGCTGTGTCCAAAGGATACAGCGATAACAGAGCACGCCAGATGCGTGCCCCAGGGGGGGCACGAGGAGATTGGTTCCAAGAGGATGCCCATGGATGCCCTCCCTGAAAAAGAGAGCCGCGCTGTAGCCATCTTTCGGCTATAGCACGGTAAGGAAGTGGTTAATATCACTTTAAAGCAAAACCAAACTCTCCTATTCTTTTCAGCCAAGGAGGCTGCCATCTTAACCACTTCAGCCCCGGAAGATTTGGCTGCTCATTGGCCAGAGCATTTTTTGCCCTTACGGCACTGTGTTGCTTTAACTGAAAATTGTGCGGTCGCGTGACGCTGTACCCAAACAAAATTGACGGTCTTTTTTTTCCACAAATAGAGCTTTCTTTTGGTGGTATTTGATCATCTCTGCGGTTTTTATTTTTTGCGCTATAAACAAAAAATGAGTGACAATTTTGAAAAAAACACAATATTTTGTACATTTTGCTATAATAAATATCCCCAATCTTTTTTAAAAAAAGCTAATTTTTTTCTCAATTTAGGCCAATATGTATTCTTCCACATATTTTTGGTAATAAAAATCGCAATAAGCTTATATTGATTGGTTTGCGCAAAAGTTATAGCGTCTACAAAATAGGGGATAGATTTATGGCATTTTTTATTATTATTATCTTTTTACTAGTAATGGCAGCGATCTGCGATTTTTATCATGACTGAGACATTATGGTAGACACATTGGACACTTTTGACACATTTTTGGGACGATTAACAATTATACAGCGATCAGTACTATAAAAAATATATAAATGTATAAATGTCACTGGCAGGAAAGGGATTAACACTAGGGGGCGATCAAGGGGTTAATTGTGTTCCCTGACTGTGTGTTCTAACTGTAGGGGGAGGGGACTGGCTAGAGACTGGCACGCGCCTGCTATCCTGCTTAAAGGAGCCGACGTACAGCTACGACGGCTCGCAGGAGCATGCCGACCTGCCGCAGTATAATGACGGCGGCTGGTCGGCAAGGGGTTAACTCTGTTTGATCTGCAGTTGGCAGGGTGCTGCACATGTAATCAGTTAAAACACCAGCCATTTGATGGTTTGACAGTTTGGTTGAAAGCACAAGCAAATTTGACAGTTAGCATTCCTGGAATCCCAGCATGCCAGGAATGTAACTTTTTTGAAACCGTTAAATTGATATGTTTAGTTCCGCTTTAAATAGACATGTTTATGTAGTGACAATTAGATATGTGCACTGCCATAAAATTTGTTTGTATCATTTTTGTTTCATATTTTTTTTTTTTTCGTTTTTTGGGTCATTCGTTATGATCGCAATTCGGAAATTCACAAATTTGAAAATTTGGAAAATCGTAAATTCGTAAATTTTAAATTCGTAAATTAGAAAATTTGTAAATTTGAAAATAGAAAAAAAATCAGAAAATTCAAAAGAATAATTAACTAACTAATAATAAATAAGTATTAAATTATAGGTATTGGAATTTCCTTTCAAATTTGTCTGTTAGTGAACGCAACGAATACGAATTTATCCAAAGTTACGAATTACCTGAAATAACAAATGCCGCATCTAAACAAATGGAACGGAACAAATTAATAATAATAATAATAAAAGTTTTTATTATTGTTATTTATTATAATTAATTTGTTACATTGCATACGTTTTGATACGTTATTCGTTTTTCGGATAATTCGTAACTTCGAATAAATTTGTATTCATTATGTTCATTAACAGCCAAATTTGAAAGGAAATTATAATACCTATAATTTAATAGTTATGCCGCGTACACACGGTCGGACTTTCCGGCATACTTGGTCCGGCACACTTTCCGACGGACTTTGTCCGCCAGGTGCGCCGGACTTTAAAACGGACGGACTTGCCCACACACGCCGGGACTTTCCGGCGGGCTAAGTCCGCCCGTCTTTCCGACGGACTTTCGCCGGAGTTCCGGCGGACTTTCAGAATGAACGGACTTGCCCACACACGGCCAAGTCCGTTCATTTTGAACGTGACTCAGGTGCGACGGGACTAGCAAAGGATGTCAATCTTGCCGCTTTTATCGGCGAGATTGACACCTTGCGAGCCCCGTTGCGGGGCATACCAGGCCCTTAGGTCTGGTATGGATTATAAAGGGAAGCCCCTACGCCGAAAAAACGGCGTGGGGTCCCCCCTAAAATCCATACCAGACCCCGATCCGAGCACGCAGCCTGGCCGGTCAGGAAAGGGGGTGGGGACGAGCGAGCGCCCCCCCCCCTCCTGAACCGTACCAGGCCGCATGCCCTCAACATGGGGGGGTGGGTGCTTTGGGGGAGGGGGGCGCCCTGCGGCCCCCCCCACCTCAAAGCACCTTGTCCCCATGTTGATGAGGACAAGGGCCTCTTCCCGACAACCCTGGCCGTTGGTTGTCGGGGTCTGCGGGCGGGGGGCTTATTGGAATCTGGGAGCCCCCTTTAATAAGGGGCCCCCAGATCCCGGCCCCCCACCCTATGTGAATGAGTATGGGGTACATGGTCCCCCTACCCCTTCACCTAGGGAAAAATTGTAAGTAATAAAACACACTACACAGGTTTTTAAAATATTTTATTAAACAGCTCCGGGGGTGGGGATCTTCCTCCGGCTTCGGGGGTCTTCTTCCGGCTTCGGGGGTCCCTCCGCTTCATTTTAAAAACCTGTGTAGTGTGTTTTATTACTTACAATTTTTCCCTAGGTGAAGGGGTAGGGGGACCATGTACCCCATACTCATTCACATAGGGTGGGGGGCCGGGATCTGGGGGCCCCCTTATTAAAGGGGGCTCCCAGATTCCGATAAGCCCCCCGCCCGCAGACCCCGACAACCAACGGCCAGGGTTGTCGGGAAGAGGCCCTTGTCCTCATCAACATGGGGACAAGGTGCTTTGAGGTGGGGGGGGCCCGCAGGGCGCCCCCCTCCCCCAAAGCACCCACCCCCCCATGTTGAGGGCATGCGGCCTGGTACGGTTCAGGAGGGGGGGGGCGCTCGCTCGTCCCCACCCCCTTTCCTGACCGGCCAGGCTGCGTGCTCGGATCGGGGTCTGGTATGGATTTTAGGGGGGACCCCACGCCGCTTTTTCGGCGTAGGGGCTTCCCTTTATAATCCATACCAGACCTAAGGGCCTGGTATGCCCCGCGCTCGCCGCAATAGGAAAATTTGTTTTTCCTATTGCAGCGAGCGCGAGATGCAATACCCTGCCCTCGCGTCGTATCTGGTCCGTCGGACCAGCCTACACACGAGCGGGCTTTCCGTCGGACCAGCACACACACGAGCGGACTTTCCGCCCGAAACTGAGTCCGACGGAAAGATTTAAAACTTGCTTCAAATCTAGGTCCGGCGGGCTTTTCGGAAGAAGTCCGCCGGAAAAGTCCGCCGGCGCCCACACACGGGCGGATTGTCCGGCACACTCTGGTCCGCCGGACCAAGTATGCCGGAAAGTCCGACCGTGTGTACGCGGCATTAGTCATAGTTAAATTAGTATTAGTTAGTTATTATTTCAGATGTTCACATTTTCGGTTTTTCGGATTTTTGAATTTCTGAATTTCCTAATTTTTCGAATTTACGAATTTCTGAATTTTCGAATATTCAGATTTACAAATATTTGGTAAAATTTGTTAAACAGGTTTTCGTTAATTCGGATATTTCCATTTATAACGAATTTGTCTAAGTTCATTAAAAACTAATTCGGAATGAAACAAATTGCACGTGTCTAGTGACAATATGGCTAGTGGATGGAAACATAACGCCTCAGGAAATCAACACTTATTAAAATGTGTTAGATGCTGAAGATTCTCTGGTGGCTTTTACTCTTCAATGTAGCAAAGAGCAAAGTCAGTTTTCTTTTTAAATATATGTTATTATATTATTATTTTTATTATTATTATTATTACACACGATTAATATAGTGCCAACAGTTTTGCAACGCTCAACAATGTAGATGTAATGCTTCAGGCAGTGAACTATGTTGGATTGTGTGGATCACAGCTTCGAAAGTCTATGAATACTATATTCTTAACAGTTAACTTTATCCTTACCAGCTATCAGGTAGGAAGACTCAGATAAGTTTGGAAATACAATTGGTTTTATTTAGAGTGGTAATACACAGCCACGACGGGGAGCTTCAGAGATAACTTAAGCTTAGTATCACTACACAGGAATAAAGTTTGTAGGAAATGTGAAGATACTTGCAGTGGGTGGATTCCTGGAGATGGGGTCACCCAGTGGCTCCTTGAGAGATGTGGTATGGAACTATGTGGTAAGGAACACGTAAGATTTTCTTCGGGCAAAGTAAGTAGACTGTGGGTAGGGTAGAGGAAAGTCTCTGACTACTAGAGAGGAAGGGGCTCTGTCCGGCCCAACAAGTGGAAGTTGGAGGGGCTGTGTCCGGCCCAAAAGTGAGGTGGAAGACGGGGCTCTATCCGGCCCAAAAGTGAGATGATAGTCGGGTCTCTGACCGGCCCAAAAGAGAGATGGTAGTCGGGCTCTGTCCGGCCCAAAAGAGAGAAGATAGTCAGGGCTCTGACCGGCCCAAAAGAGAGATGATAGTATGGGCTCTGACCGGCCCAATAGAGAGAGATGACGGCAGTCTTCTGTTGGAGATCTTTACCTGCCATCAGGTTCTTAGCACGAACGTCAAGCAAATGGCGTCGGCTGTTTAAATAGGGACAAGAGGAGGAGCCGGGTGATGTCATTGTGACATCATCAATCTGCGACGGAGTTTGTGGAGATATCAGAGCTCCCAGTAGAAAGATAAGAATATTGCAGGAGAAATGTCGGAGCCTCCAGTGGAGGGATAAAGACATTACAGGAGAAATGTCGGAGCCTCCAGTGGAGGCATAAAGACAGTACAGGAGAAATGTCAGAGCCTCCAGTTGAGGGATAAAGACATTACAGGAGAGATGTCGGAACCTCCAGTGGAGGGATAAGGACATTACAGTAGAGCGGGGACAGTACAATTAAAACACAGTTCAATACAGAAGGAAAAAGAGGGCCCTGCTCATGAAGCTTACAATCTAAAGGGAGGGGGAGGTGGTACAAAAGGTAATAGCTGCGGGGGGTGAGCTGATGGATGTGGCTCGGGTATGGTTCTTAGGTGGAGGTGGGATAGGCTTCCCTGAATAAATGAGTTTTTAGGGATTGCCTAAAGGCAGACAGGTTAGGGGCTGACCGGACTTACTGGGGCAGGGAGTTCCAGAGGATGGGAGAGGCCCTGGAGAAGTCCTGGAGGCGAGCATGGGAGGAGGAAACAAGGGGGCTAGAGAGCAGGAGGTCTTGGGTGGAGCGGAGAGGACGATTTGGTGATGTAGCTGGGGGCGATGTTGTGCATGGTTGGTATGTTGTGGTTAGTATTTAGAATTTTATTCGGTGGGGTAGTGATAGCCAGTGAAGTGATTGGAAGAGAGGAACAGCAGTCACGGATCGGTTAGTAAGGTGTATTAGTCTAGCAGCGGCATTCATAATAGACTGAGGGGGGATAGCTTGTGTAAGGGTGTAATATGTGTAATATGTTCACTTTACACAACTCAATTGACTTCAGAGGATGGTCAGCTGCTCAGGCTCTGGGCCCTCAGGGCATGCTCTCATTAGAGCATCGTAGAGTGCTGTGTTGAACCAAGCCAAGCTTTATAAATATCCTATAGACGGGATCAATGTGCTGCGTCTTCTTTATTGTTCAGTGCAGTTTCGTGACCAAGTTCCATTGCTTAATTATAATAAATATATTGCATTAGGGTGTGCACCCCTAAACTCAAACAAACATGAATGAGTTGAACCTAGCCTTTAATATAATGAGGGCATTTACACTGACCACTGGCATCCCCCAACCACCCACCTGGTGCCGCCCCTGGATAATGGTAATTCGCATGGGGTGATTAGGGTGTGCAAAGGCACACCCGGCACACCCTGTGCGCACTCCTATGGAGGTCACTATCCCTGCTATGCTGTCATGCAGACTGCTTGAACACAATTAAAACTCTTTGATTTTATTTGACACTTAAAAACATTTCCATATCTGCATCTCAACTGTATAATTAGCTGTTTGCCTGGAGTTTAGCTTTAAGTGAATTGTTTATCAGCTTACACCACTCAGAACATAAAGGTAAAGAAGATCTATGATGACAGCATACACTTTAATATTTTAACATCACCATTGTGACATCAATACAAACCAATAAAGGCTTACTTGAAAATTTAATTTCATGTTCTGCCTGTCTGCTGGCCATCTCTTTCCACAATTTCCTGGATTCCCTGCATGCTTTGCAGCTTCTCCTATGCTGTTTACTTTCCATGTCCAAGGACTACATATCCCACGGTTCTTTGCTCTTGCTGCCTTCAAGCAGTGATTTCCATACTTGCTCTGCCTCTTGAAACTGCTACTCTCAGCTCCTCTGTAGCTCACAAGGCAGGCTCTGTGAAATATCTATGTGCGTGTCACCAGCGCAAAACAACCCTTGATTCCTCAAACAATATTAAATACTAAATGTTAGGGATGCTGCATTCAAAAAAGCCCTTCACTTAGATGGGTAAGAAATGCTAGTTGGTATATGTGAATGTGCTACTCCCGTAATTTACCACCACCTGTAATGCTTATCAACTATTGTTCATAAATATTTCATGTGCATAAATTTTAGAATTTTTTAGGTCAATAAATCATATAACCATTCAATACATGTACATAAAACGAAAAGTCCTTCAAACGTGCTGCAAAATCTTGTAACCATTAATGTGACTGGCGTGCTCCTATGTTGCTTCAATATTCATATGTGACTGAGTGGGACCCTCCACCATTCAGATTGGCCACTCACCAGATACTTCACTAGAGGTACGCCTTTGGTTCATTCAAGGGATAACCACTCCACCTAGGCACCACTTCTCACCGGCTAAAACTTGGGTTCTAATGTTCCTCATAGGAAAGCATAGGGACAGAAGGCGATCATAGCGCAATATGTTTGAACCATTTATTTTAAAATTCAAAGGATAAAATAATCACTCACATTAAAAAGTGCCCTCGAGCCGGCACGAAGCTTATCCAGCAGTTACGGACGGGTAGGTGGCTGTTAGCATGGTCCGCCTGGTGATAATGTGCGGCCTCCACGCTCGGCTTGCGCTCCAAGCCTCGTTCCCGTTCTTGTCTGGTCACGTGATGCAAAAAATTCTCCCAGCAGCCTCTACGCGTTTCGCATCATCAAATGCGTCATCAGGAAGCTGCCGTTTGATTGGTGCACGCTCTATTTATACTATATATGGCCGGAAGTATGTATTCCGCCATTTTGACTAAGGTAATATTCCCATCTGTGACTTCCTTTCTATTATCGCCATTTTGACTAAGGGCTTTTCCCTTTTTGCATACCTACACTTGTATAGCTATTTCCCCTTTACGTTTTCTTAGTTTATATCTAAATATTTAAGAATACTGACCCATCTATATCTGCTGGAGAGGCTTTTACAATGTCTCAAACATATTACACATTTACAAACTCTATTAAGCATTTTACCCATTCCGCCCTAGCCGTCCATCCATATAAATATGGGACAGCAAAGACATCCATTCTTTTTTAAAAAAATTCCCAAAAAAATCCAAAACAATTCTAAAAAAATGCAATTGTATGTATAACCCCTGTTTTATTGTGTTACGTTCATATTGGTTCTGTACATCCCTATTATAAATTTAAATAAAAATAAAATAAAAATAAAAATAAAAATGAAACTATAAATTAACATAAATAAGAGAATGTACTACTGGATAAGCAAACAAATTAAAAAAATATTAAAGATGAAAAATGAAAAATGAAAAAAATGAAAAAAATGAAAAAAATGAAAAACAATGAAAAAAATGGAAAAAATAAAAAAATGAAAAAAGATGAAAAAATGAAAAAATGAAAAAAATGAAAAAAATATAAAATAAAAAATAAAAAAATTAAAAAATGAAAAAAAATGAAAAAAAAAGAAAAAAAGAAAAAAAGTGAAAAAAATAAAAAATGAAATACAAAATAAAAAATAAAGTAAAAAAATATAAAAAAAATATATAATAATAAACAAATAAAAAATAGGAATGAAATTAATAAACATAATAAAATTAAAAAAATTTAGAAAAATTATTACTGTGCTAATTAATAATTTTCCAGATAGCAGTTGATGTCGAGTTCCACGTTCAACCCTTTTGGCCTCATAGTGTCCATTTTGAATATCCAATGGGTTTCATTTCTTGATACCTCCCTTTTCATGTTAGTGTTTCTCCAATCTTTTTCTATTCTATCTATTCCATAACATTTTAAATGTTGGGGGTTCCTACCATGTACATCCCTAAAGTGTTTGGATACACTGTGGTGTTTGAATCCTTTTTTAATATTTCTAACGTGTTCTCCTACTCTCACCGATAGGGCTCTGGTTGTTCTGCCCACGTATTGCAGCCCACAACTGCACTCCAATACGTAGGTGACATGTGTACTAGCGCATGTTATGGGGGAACTTTTCCAAAATTATGATAACACCACGGCACTGAATTTAGAACAAAGCTTTAAACTCTTGAAAAATGCTATGGACAAACAAATTAGAATATGGTGGGATATCAACACACTAGATCAATACAGAGAGGCCAAAATCACCCCAAGGAGGCTCAGATGGGATCTAGGCCCCAATGACGGTATAATAGATGAAAACCTATCAAGGACTTGGTTTGATTTTTTTTAATAGTTGTGAAAACAAACTGTTAGACATGATTATCGAGAGAAGAAGAATCAAACTAAAAAAGGTAGAATTCACCATTGGTACAATTAAGGATAACATGGTACCACATGTGGAAACAAATGAGTATAAAACTAGAGAGGCTAAATTACAGGAATTCCTGGCAAAACTGGACAATGAAGTAAAAAATAAAAAGGTTAAAAAATATCAAAGGGACAAAAAAGATTATTTAGAGGGAAAAGTGTACAGGTGGCAGGAGGAGGAAATGCCCATCAACTCTGCAAACACGTCCCTTGATGAGGAGGCTAATATCGGGGATGTGAATGCAGATGTAGGAACGAATAGAATACCAGGTACCCCCATCGCCAATTTGACAAGAAAAGATACTAGAGTAACAGTACAGACCCCAAGTGACAACCAGAAGAAGGTAAACACCCAGAAACCCGACCAAGGGAACAACAACACTTATGCGGCCCCCTACCAGCCCCCAATGGGACAATATCCCAGACCTTGGAGGGGGGGCTATAGAGGAAGGGGTAGGGGGTATTACAATTACGGCCCAAACTACGGTCCACCTATGTGGCAGGGGGAATGGCGGGATTGGAGGGAGCCCTACAAACCACCCATGCCAGTATTCCAAACCAGCAGGGGGGGCTGGAACAGGAACCCCCAGGAAACTGGAGGCAGTGCAAACCAAAGAGAAAAAGAGGCTGTAGAGGGGGAGGCAAAAAGAAAAAGAGTAAATTAGGGGAGGGTATTTTCAATTTAACAGACATAACATTTACCCATGAGGAACTGTTAGTACTAGATAGTGGCATCAAATATGCACCTAGTGCAACTTTTAACCAATTCGAAGCATTCATTGACTTGCAAAAGTTTATTCGGAACTTAAATCTAAAAAAATATTATTTAGAGAAAGGAGAACCCCAACACCAACCTAATGAAACAGAGTACACACATAGTCAGTTGAGGAACAGGTCCACGTTCAACCCTAGGTCGAACACCAACCAACACATTGAAGTGTTTAAGAGGATAGTAGAGAAGGAAATGAGAAACATTAAACCGGTAAAGTGCAATAAAGACAGAATATGGCAAGGCCTGAAGAAATTAGAAAAAAGAAAAAACATAGTAATTCGACCAGCGGACAAGGGGGGAGGGGTAGTGATCCTAACCAAACAGGACTACTACACAGAATTGGAGAGACTAGTTAAAGACATAAGTACATACCAACCCCTGAAAAAGAATCCCAACAGAGAACTAAAAAAGAAACTGAAAGAGTACCTAAATAAGGGCATAGCAGATAAAATTATAAATAAGAAAGAAGGTAGGTATTTGCTGACAGAAGCACCAAGGATACCAGTAATATACCAGGTTCCTAAAATCCATAAGAATAAAACTAGACCACCAGGAAGGCCTATAATCAGCGGTATAGAATCAGTCTACTCTAGATTGGGAGAATATTTGGATATATTCCTCCAGCCAATAGCGGGAGAGGACAAGGCATTCCTCAAGGATAGTAAGGATGTAATCAATAACTTAAAGGATCTACAGGTGGACGACTCCACGCTATTGGTAACAATGGATGTGGAGTCGTTGTACACCAACATAAAACAAACGGACGCCTTGGCAGCTGTAGCATGGGGAATGAAGAACCTATCAGATCTAAAATTAAAACAAAGAAGGTTCATACTGGAGGGATTAAGGATGGCCATGGGGAATAATTTCTTCTGGCACAACCATAATTACTACAGACAGATAAAGGGAGTAGGGATGGGTAACAAGTATGCACCGAGTGTGGCCAACATCTTCCTCAGTAAATGGGAGGAGGAAGAAATCTTTGGGAGATGCTGGCCACACTTGCTGTTATACAAACGCTTCATTGATGACATTTTGATAGTGTGGAAGGGCAGCCAAGAACAACTGGAAGCATTTATCCAACATATTGGCTATAATAAATATGATATCAAATTTACAGCCACAGTACACCAACAAAAAATAAATTTTCTGGACCTAGAAATTTATAAGAACAAAAATAAACTTGGGACTAGGACACACTTCAAAGAAACGGATCGGAACGGTTATATACCGATGGGGAGCTGTCACCACCCCCACTGGAAAAAAGCAATCCCAAAAAGCCAGTTTATCAGGATAAGACGAAATTGTGACCAAATAGAGGACTATTTTCAGCAAACTGACATACTAATTAAGAGATTCACAGACAAGGGTTACAAAAGAGATACACTGGAGGAAACACGTCTAAAAATAGCCAATATGGATAGAGAGCTAACACTAACCAATAAAACTAGAAATCATAATCAGAAAGATAAAGTGCCATTTATAACAGCATTTAATAAACAATATAAAACACTAGAAAAAATTATAACAAAACATTGGCCCATAATCAGTAATGATCCACATTTGAGCAAGGTCCTACCAAAAAAAACAGCATTTGTATATAGGAGAGCAAGGAGGATCAGGGACAAAATAGTAAAGAATGTACCAGATCCCCCTAAAAAAATGTCAACTTTTTTTGAGCAGGAGGGTTTCTTTAGATGTGGGAAATGCAAGGCGTGCAAGTCTACCAATAAAAGAGACAGAAAGACAATGAACTTCAGATCAAGTAGCAACAAGCAAACCTACAAAATTGATAAACTTATAACATGCGCTAGTACACATGTCACCTACGTATTGGAGTGCAGTTGTGGGCTGCAATACGTGGGCAGAACAACCAGAGCCCTATCGGTGAGAGTAGGAGAACACGTTAGAAATATTAAAAAAGGATTCAAACACCACAGTGTATCCAAACACTTTAGGGATGTACATGGTAGGAACCCCCAACATTTAAAATGTTATGGAATAGATAGAATAGAAAAAGATTGGAGAAACACTAACATGAAAAGGGAGGTATCAAGAAATGAAACCCATTGGATATTCAAAATGGACACTATGAGGCCAAAAGGGTTGAACGTGGAACTCGACATCAACTGCTATCTGGAAAATTATTAATTAGCACAGTAATAATTTTTCTAAATTTTTTTAATTTTATTATGTTTATTAATTTCATTCCTATTTTTTATTTGTTTATTATTATATATTTTTTTATATTTTTTTACTTTATTTTTTATTTTGTATTTCATTTTTTATTTTTTTCACTTTTTTTCTTTTTTTCATTTTTTTTCATTTTTTTTCATTTTTTAATTTTTTTATTTTTTATTTTATATTTTTTTCATTTTTTTCATTTTTTTCATTTTTTCATTTTTTCATCTTTTTTCATTTTTTTATTTTTTCCATTTTTTTCATTTTTTTCATTGTTTTTCATTTTTTTCATTTTTTTCATTTTTCATTTTTCATTTTTCATCTTTAATATTTTTTTAATTTTTTTGCTTATCCAGTAGTACATTCTCTTATTTATGTTAATTTATAGTTTCATTTTTATTTTTATTTTTATTTTATTTTTATTTAAATTTATAATAGGGATGTACAGAACCAATATGAACGTAACACAATAAAACAGGGGTTATACATACAATTGCATTTTTTTAGAATTGTTTTGGATTTTTTTGGAATTTTTTTTAAAAAAGAATGGATGTCTTTGCTGTCCCATATTTATATGGATGGACGGCTAGGGCGGAATGGGTAAAATGCTTAATAGAGTTTGTAAATGTGTAATATGTTTGAGACATTGTAAAAGCCTCTCCAGCAGATATAGATGGGTCAGTATTCTTAAATATTTAGATATAAACTAAGAAAACGTAAAGGGGAAATAGCTATACAAGTGTAGGTATGCAAAAAGGGAAAAGCCCTTAGTCAAAATGGCGATAATAGAAAGGAAGTCACAGATGGGAATATTACCTTAGTCAAAATGGCGGAATACATACTTCCGGCCATATATAGTATAAATAGAGCGTGCACCAATCAAACGGCAGCTTCCTGATGACTAATTTGATGATGCGAAACGCGTAGAGGCTGCTGGGAGAATTTTTTGCATCACGTGACCGGACGAGAACGGGAACGAGGCTTGGAGCCCAAGCCGAGCGTGGAGGCCGCACATTATCACCAGGCGGACCATGCTAACAGCCACCTACCCGTCCGTAACTGCTAGATAAGCTTCGTGCCGGCTCGAGGGCACTTTTTAATGTGAGTGATTATTTTATCCTTTGAATTTTAAAATAAATGGTTCAAACATATTGCGCTATGATCGCCTTCTGTCCCTATGCTTTCCTATGAGGAACATTAGAACCCAAGTTTTAGCCGGTGAGAAGTGGTGCCTAGGTGGAGTGGTTATCCCTTGAATGAACCAAAGGCGTACCTCTAGTGAAGTATCTGGTGAGTGGCCAATCTGAATGGTGGAGGGTCCCACTCAGTCACATATGAATATTGAAGCAACATAGGAGCACGCCAGTCACATTAATGGTTACAAGATTTTGCAGCACGTTTGAAGGACTTTTCGTTTTATGTACATGTATTGAATGGTTATATGATTTATTGACCTAAAAAATTCTAAAATTTATGCACATGAAATATTTATGAACAATAGTTGATAAGCATTACAGGTGGTGGTAAATTACGGGAGTAGCGCATTCACATATACCAACAGGCTCTGTGAAATGTGTGACACAACAGCATAGCTCCCAACTGTCCCTGATTTTGAGGGACTGTTCATCTTTCCTCCTCATTTGTCCCTCAATTTGGTCTGATCCATATATTTGTATATAAAATACACTTTCTATCTTTTAAAAAAGTGTTTCCCAGTGCTAAATCTTTCATCCAATTTCTAAATTGCTGAAATTGTAAATGTTAAAAGCCAATATAGTAGTGCTAAAAAAGGGGGGGTGTCCTTCGCCTACATATTTTTGCTACTAGGTGTCCCTCGTTCCCATCTCAGAATGTTGGGAGTAGGGATGGGCTGAACACCCCCCAGTTCGGTTCGCATCCAGAACATGCGAACAGGCAAAAACTTTGTTCGAACACGCGAACACCGTTAAAGTCTATAAGACACGGTTCAGGAAGGGGGGGGGGGCGCTCTCTCATCCCCCCCTTTTTTCCTGCGGCCTGCCAGGTTACGTGCTCAGATAAGGGTCTGGTATGGATTTTGAGGGGGACCCCCATGCCATTTTTTTGTAAAATTTTGGCGCGGGGTTCCCATTAATATCCATACCAGACCTGAAGGGCCTGGTATGGAATTTGGGGGGACCCCCACGCATTTTTTTTTAAATTTTGGTTCAGGGTTCCCCTGTGGGGAAATCCCATGCCGTTTTTATCAATGAACTTTTATGTGTATTGCCGAACCGACAATTCATTATAGCCGGCGCTATCGCTAGTACTTTTAAATTACTTTTTTCCTTTAGAAATGTCATTTTGTACTCAGACTTTTCTAAACGCAGGAAACATGCGCCACTTTACAGGTACACTATTAACACCGCCCAGGTACGAAATTTAAAGGAATATTACACTTTTGTTTAACTTTAAACAATTAAAATCATTGCTCCCGAAAAAACTGCCTTTTTTAAAACTTTTTTTGCAGTGATACATGTCTTCTGGGGCAGGACCCAGGTCCCCAAACACTTTTTATGACAATAACTTGCATATTAACCCTTAAAATTAGCACTTTTGATTTCTCCCATAGACAATTCACTATAGCCGACAATTCACTATAGCCGCTATTACTTCATTACTTTTTTTTCCCTTTAGAAATGTCATTTTGCTGTCAAACTATTCTAAACACAGGAAAAAAGCACCACTTTACAGGCATAATATAGACAACCCCCCAGGTATGAAATTTAAAGGAATATTTCACTTTTATTGTTTCACTTTGAGCTTTGTTAAAATCACGGCTCTCAAAAAAATGGCCGTTTTTTTGCACTGATACATGTCGCCTGGGGCAGGACCCGGGTCCCCAAACACTTTTTATGACAATAACTTGCATATAAGCCTTTAAAATTAGCCCTTTTGATTTCTCCCATAGACTTTTAAAGGGTGTTCCGCGGCTTTCGAATTTGCCGCGAACACCCCAAATTGTTCGCTATTCAGCGAACGGGTGAACAGCCAATGTTCGAGTAGAACTCATGTTCGACCCGAACATAAAGCCCATCCCTAGTTGGGAAGTACGCAACAGTGCCTGCCAACAAGGTGAAGTAAAGACACAGAACTCAAGGAAGTAAATGTGTTCACAAAAGCAAGTACAAACTTTAAGACTTCAAATTAATAGGAGTAGGCTAGAAAAAATGTAAAAACAGTAGATGCTGCTCCGGGTTGGTCCATACAAAGAAAGCTCGCTGTTAGTGCATGAATACTGAATAATTGAATGTCTGTCCACCAGCCAATACTTGCAGCTTCTTTAGTCATTCAGTTGGTAAATACACTACATCACAGAAAAATCCTCTTGCACATTTTATGCACAAGGGGCCTTTTTGCTCTCTCACTCTTCTCCTTCCTCGGGACTCTTCTGTGTACATGCTTGCTAATGCCCAGGACCAGGTAGGGCCACATTCACATGACATTAATATTATGGTGGTACCCCAACTCAGAGCGAGCTGTCACCACAGTGTCTCTGTATCATAACTTGAAGCTGTCATACAGGTATGTCCCAGTCCCACGATACACACCTGCTCAGGTTGTGACATTTTTAAGGCTACATCACAGAGCAGTGTCCCCTTCCACCAGTCCAACTTGACTCTGCCGCCTCTCTCTGAGTGACGGAACAGGGTTCAGCCAGGCACCAGTTTGGACTCCATGCATGTGCATAATTAACTCTTTTCTCTCCCATACTATGCGGCTAGGTCCCTAAGGTCTCTGCCACGTGAGTCCAGTCCTGATTGCTGACACACCTATTGCTTCTTTCACTATGCATGAGACCCATCACCCCTGCCAGTACCACTCTCCTGCTGTCTGGCTGTCATATTACCTTTATTACCTTTATCTTGTACTCAATGACCCTAGCAATGGCATATCAACATTGCATGTGCATTACAGGCCCTGTTCTTCCATGCGCCCTTACCATCATGCACCCCTTTAAGTAACCTCAGACCAGGCATGACAAAATTTCAAAATCTTTACTGGAAACTCTCAGCATCATAGTTCCAAAGCAAAGTGCACAGTCTTTCCCCTAATCCCTAACTCAGGCTTGTGGTTGCCCCAGCGTACCTGCACAGACAATAGTCCATACACAGCAGAGTTCACAGTGGCAGATCTCCAGAGCTGGTGTTCTTCAGGGAGGACTGCAGGCCCCAGTAATCATCCTACATGTGGAAGGTTCCTGGAGGCAGACGAGGCTCTCTTTGGTAGCCGCAGCTGTTATGTGATGTGGTTGGAGTCCTGCTGTGTCCTGTTTTTTGTCTTTTCTCCCATGTATCACCATGGGGAGAGAGGCAGAGCTCAGTAGAAAGTGGGGGAAACAGGTTACCCTGTTACCCTCCTGGCTGGAGCAGTAGCTGTCTCACTAGCGAGCATTTCAACCTGCTTACACACACAGCTCTAGATCATATACATAAATGTAAAATTAATTTTAAGGCCTATGTCCATGGGCTTTAGACTTTTGACAATGGTATCAGTTTGACATCAGTTTAAGATGTTTCTGAGATCATGCTACATTTATTGACAGATGTATCTGACTTGCAGTTGACCTCCTTCTTACCTGTGTTTGACTTGCTTCAGTCAGGTTTTGCATTCCCAAGAATGTGAAAAATAGCCCATCAAAACAGGCCCTTACTGTCAAAAATGTTATTGAGATACCCAGCACACATTGCTGGGTTTATAGTCTTCATATTTTTAAATTTCTCAGATTAAAACTTCAGCAATCATAAAGTGTAAAATCCATCAAATAGCACTCACAATCCTGGAAGTCAAGAGGTGAGGAACAATGGAATTGTAAAACTTAAATGTGTAATCGCTTATATCTATCTAGAAGTTTAAAGATGGCTTGCTGATATGCTGGAGATGCTCCTAAGTCTGGGCGTCTTCACTTATAAATTCTCCAGGGGTGTGTAATGTGTCTTCCCGATCAGTTAAAGCTACTTTTACTGTCATATTTGTTTTCATATGTGAAAAAGAAATTCTAACAATTGCACTATAGTTAATTTCATTTTAACTGAAATGTAACAAGTACATGGAAAGTTTAAGTGGAAAACATTAAAGGCTAAGTTCTTTTTTTCCCCCTAGCTCCCCTATGTACCAATATACCATTAATGTACCTCCGTTGCAGAAAAATAAAAGCTTTCTTTGATTTTGAGAACAAGGCCTTACCTTAGCCCTTGCTTTATTTCTTAAAAAGCTTCATCACTTGCTGGTATGTAGATGTGGGATGGAGAAACCAGTAAGACACAGGAAGGAGTTTTCCAGCTGACCTCATTCTGACACACCTTTTACCCATCAACTATGTTTGCATTGTATCCCCGTCATCTCTCTCAACGCGTGCATTTTCCTGGCTTCCCCAGCATCTCTGCAGATGGGCTCAGGCCGCATGCTAAACTCCCTGGGGATGCATGCAGCCCATGGGACACCCCTGATGTAGTGCAAAGGCCTTCCTGATTGGATACAGAGTGATTGGATAGATGGTGTGTCCCCTTATTATATTGTTTTGGTAAATCTAAAAGAGATTGTACAGAGATTGTACAGAGAATGTACATTCAGATTGTATAGTGTATGGCAATATTTATCACCAAAAAGCTACCTAGTTGCACTTTCAGTGTCATTATTTGTTAACAGCACACCAAATACACAAGCAAATACATATTTTGTCAAATGAAAAAACAGGTGACAAATGCAGCAAAATGTGCAGGAAAAATGTGCAACTCGCACGACTCCAAAATGTCACCATGAGCTCCTTTGCCATGTGTAGCGCAACCCATTAAAGTCAATGTGTATCACGGAAAAAACAAGCCAAAAAACATGTGCTCCCATTACTTTAGGTGTTAATGGGGCCTGAAAGTGAAATTGATGCATTTAAACAAGAACAATAAAGCTCCATTCACACCTCTGTGTTTCCATATGTATGGCATACCACACAAAAAATGCATGCCTTGCCATGCGTTTTAGAAACACAACAAATGTGCATCGTGTTTGTGTTGTTATTACATGTTAAAGGCTCCTCGCCTGCAGCAAACGCACCAAAAATTGCGGTAACGCACCACGCTCCACTCCAAAAAAAGTTCTGGAGCTTCTCTGGGACAATTATTGTGCATTGCATTTACTTGAATGGGCTGCCCTATGTGCGACAAGTCAAGACGCTCCAAAACACCCACAAAAACACATGCTGGAATGTGAGTTTTCGCTATGTGGGGATGTGAATGAGGCCTGACAACTGAGTGTCTCATCCACTCCCTCCTATATACTTGTATAAAGATGGCCATACACTATGCAATCTGATTGTATCTCTGTACAATTTCCTTTATATTTACCAAAACTATGTAGTAGGAGGACAGACCTGACCAATCCATTCAATTTGTATCACATTTGTATCAAATCAGGCAGGCCCTTGTACTACATATAAAATTAAAAGCCTTTGCGCTACTAAAAAGAATATGCCACAGAAAAAAGGAAAAAAATAATAATAATGTATGTGTAACACAAAATGAGCAAGTGATATGCAAATTAAATAAATGAGTGTTCAAGGTGAACAAAATGAACTGCCAAATAAAGGTAGACCTGCTGCAAAACCTAATTAGTGTTCACAATACACAAAGTAAAAATAATAATAAATGAAATGATCTTGCGCAATGGTGAATCAGCACTAAGCTCAAACGCTGACAAACATGTGAAAATAAATATAAAAATATTTAGAAAAAATCAAATGTAAATAATAAAGTTCAGAAAAAACAGGGGAACAGCGAAAAAACAAAGAGACGGTGGATCTCCGAAAAATAGCGATAAAAAATGAAACAAGAAAAAGCAGGAGTCCATACACAGATGTAGGTGAAGATAAGTAAATCAATGTGATGATCCCCTCTTCAATAGATCCAATTCTAAACTTCAATCTCCACTGTTATGTAAATCCAATATAAAATGAGCTCACAGAACTCTCACCTCCAATCTGTCAGTAACTAGCAACCACCATATCAAAGGCCTTTGACCATCTATTCCTCCATCATCCGCTAGGGCATCTCCATCATTAAACGATTCTACAGATAACACACCGAATTACTGGATAAGATGACAGACACACCGTTTCCGGCCCTATACGTTCCAATCGGGATAAAAATCCCCAAAGGAGGGAAGGGGAGGAATGCCTCCAATAGTGTATTATGTTAAATAACTGATGGTGTTTATTAAATAAAATAGGTTGGACTCTTACATCAAAATAACATCATAAAAGCATAAAGAATAAAACATGTGGTCGGTCAGTTCGCCTTCTCACTTCTCCTTAAGGAGTGGCCAGAAGTGGACCTAGACCGAATACTGGAAGTGAAGTGAGAAGGCGAACTGAACGCCACACGTTTTATTCTTTATGCTTTTATGATGTTATTTTGATGTAAGAGTCCAGCCTATTTTATTTAATTATTATTTTATGTAAACAAGGTAGACCGCCGTTCTGTGAGGGAGGAAAATGGAGATCTTGTGTTTCTGCTAAGCAGAAACACATATCTCTGTTTTCCTCCAGTCACAGCATTCCCTCCACAATTAGAAAGCACTCCCTAAGAGCTCATTTAAACCTTTGATCGACCCTGATGTTAACCCTTTCCCTGCCTGTGTCATTTCTACAGTGACAGTGCATTTTTTTTAGCACTGATCACTGTATTGGTGTCATTGGTCCCCAAAAAAGTGTCCCTTAGTGTCAGATTTGTCCGCCGCAATGTTACAGTCCCACTAAAAATCACTGATCACTGCCATTACTAGTAAAAACAATAACATTTTTTTTTTAAAAGTCCATAAACCTATGCCATAGTTTGTAGACGCTATAACTTTTGCGCAAACCAATAAATATACGCTTATTAGGATTTTTTTTACCAAAAACATGTAGCAGAACACATATTGGCCTAAATTGATGAAGACATGTTTTTACATTTTTTTATTGGATGTGTTTTATAGCAGAAAGTAAAAAATATAGTTTTATTTTTTTTTTTTCAAAATTGACGGTCTTTTTTTGTTTATAGCGCAAAAAATAAAAAACGTAGAGGTGATCAAATACCACCAAAAGAAAGCTCTATTTGTGGGAAAAAAAGAACGTCAATTTTGTTTGGGTACAACATCGCACAACTGCACAATTGTTAAGTTAAAGCAACCCAGTGCTGTATCACAAAAAATTGCCTGGTCAGGAAGGGGGTAAAACCTTCTGGAGCTGAGGTGGTTAAGCTTAATAAGACACTTTGTAGTAAACACAATTGTCATGTTCTGTTTAGAAATGACTGATTTCATGAATCTTTGGCAGCTCAGTCCTGAGGCCTCTTGCACACGGACGCAATCATTTACTGATGTTTATACGTAGGATCTTGCTGACCGAGGTTGGCAGAAAGATCCCGAGTAGAAAATGCAAGGCATGTTTTGTAAAGACCTCCTTGTACACATGTACAGGCGTCTAAACATGTACATGTATACATGCATAAAATTCTTCTTCATCCTCTTCTAGATGCTAATGTGTATACAGATGTATGCACGTAAATGATTGCACTTAAAAATACATTTTTTAACTTTTATTTTATGGCTCTGAATGCATTGAAAGCATTGCTGCATTATGGATCTTTGCTCACCTGTGTGCACTGTCCCGTAGACTGTCTGCACTCCAGCAACAGCTACATATCATTGCTTAGAGTGGGCTTTCTGTTATTGACAACCTGCACATTAAGCTTTGGCAGAGCCTCTTAAAACCTACTCTGAAAGCACATGTGGCAGGGTGGCAACAGAGGAAAGTAATTTTGAGACAGAGATGTGCTCAATCAAGGAACGTGGGAAGATTATTATTTGAATTAAAATGATAGATTTAAAGTGCCATTAAATCCAGACTATGAAAAACCTCTCATAACATTATTTTTATTATATAACAGACTGTTCATTCTCACAAGGCCACTAAAGCATTTGTTGTTGTTTTGTGTTGAGTAAAATATACCTGGTTGATCCTCTCTTCAGCTGTACCTCCCACCTTCTGTGTCCCCACTGCGGGCTGAGATTGTGTAGACCAGCTGGTGTCCTCTATGGAGCATGCTCAATTTCAGTTCTCTTTTCCCTCATCTTTTCTGTGCAGCCCACATGAGTATAGAGTCACACATTATACACAGTGGTAAATGACACTCCCTTCCGTCCCTGCTACTCCACATCCTCCTATTGCTAAACACTTTTGGGGCGTTATATAGTATACTGATTGATTACATTCACAAAAATGCTTAGTTTTAATATAAATGAGTATTAAATATACCTAATATAATTGCTTATATCTGTAAAGTAAAAAAGGAGCCTTGGATGCAGATGCCATCTGAACAAAATGAAAGCTAGTGTCAATAATCTATGACTCCACCTGCCCAGCATGCACCAGTCGGTGACGCCACATGGGGGTGGTGTCATCAGGGAACGTCGCCAGGTGGCTCCGCCCCTTGCTTATTTAAGAACTGTCAGATGGCAGGGCAGGCAGTTGGCAGAGAGCCTTCATCAGGGAGGGAGCTTTATTTTTTTTTTTTTTCGGGTCCAGCGGTGTGGCAGATGTCATGATTGACAACGGATCTACATTGGGGGACATTGTTTTTTTCTTTTTAATAAAGGAATTGTCAAAAACTGTGTGCTTTTATTTTGACACTTTTCTTGGTGAATGAGTAGGGGTACAATGTACCCGAAACTCATTTACATGGGGGGGGCTGGGATCTGAGGGCCCCCTGCCCACACACAACCACCATCCAAGGTTGTAGTGAAGAGGCCCTTGTGCCCATTAACATAGGGACAAGGTGCTTTGGGATGGGCGGGGGATGAGCCCCCCACCCCAAAGCAACCCCCCATTTCTAGAGCATGTAGCCTGGTATGGTTCAGGAGTGGGGGCACTCGCTCGCCCCTCCCTTACCTGGCCTGCCAGGCTGTATGCTCAGATAAGGGTCTGGTATGGATTTTAGGAGGGCCCCACACTTTTTTGTTTTTTTTATTTTGACGTAGGGGTTCCCCTCAAAAACCATACTAGACCTAAGGGTCTGGTATAGATTTTGGGGGAACCCCACACAGTTTTTTGAGAAATTCTTGTCATGGGGTTCCCCTTAAAATCTGTACCAGAGGCAAGGGGCCTGATACGGACTGGGGGGACCCCCACGTCAGTTTTTTCAAATTTTTTGTTTTGACGCAATATTTTTTTTCATTCAGTTGTCATCAGGGAAGCCCCCTGACAGCTGATGATGCAGCCGTTGTTAAGGATGTGGCAGCCGGCTTCCCGGCTCACTCCTTAACAACCAGCTATTCACTGTGTCCTGATTGGGCAAAGCCTTGCACTTAACCAGCGGTCAGGTGCATTGCTTCAGCTAATCAGGACTTAGAATGCACTGTGCAGCACGCAGTGCATTGTGGGGCGCTCAGCGGGTGGACGTTCGAGTGCTCAGCCCAAACCGTTCGCCCATCTGTAGTGACAGGCACAGCACCTAGCAGGGATGGCCAGACAGACTCACACTGTAGAGAGCATACATCAGCAGAAAGCTCCTAAAGATCTTTCCTTGCAGATGCCATACAACAAGAAAAGATCATGTGACCAGACCACAGTGCTACAGGAATTAGGTACTTAGAGGATTTAAGAAACAAAAGAAAACTGAATACAGTGCCATGATATATATATATATAATTTATGTGAAATAATTAGGGCAATTAACACTTCTCTGTTTAGTGTCACTTTTATAAGATTGAAAGCAAATTCTGATATTGCATTAAAAAGTTAATGTGAATTTAGTGGTTGGGTTTACATAAACTTGAAATACCCCAAACATGGTCTCTTCATGCAAGATATCACGTGTCTCTGGCACTGCCATCTCAGCTGTGACTTTGGGCTAGTGTGTGCCAAATCTCAGGAACAGAGCATAGAATATAAGGCCACATACGCACAAATGGACTTTTCGGGAACAAAAGTCCGACAACCATTCCGACGGACTTTCGTCAGACTTTTGACAGACTTCCGACGGACTTTTGACAAACTGACTTGCCTACACACGATCACACCAAAGTCCGACGGATTCGTACGTGATGACGTACGACTGGACTAAAATAAGAAAGTTGATAGCCAATAGCCAATAGCTGCCCTAGCGTGGGTTTTCGTCCATCGGACTAGCATACAGACTAGCTGATTTTTCGACCGGACTCGAGTCCGTCGGAAAGATTTGAAGCATGTTTCAAATCTAAAGTCTGTCAGATTTTCTACTGGAAAAGTCTGCTGAAGGTCCGATGAAGCCCACACACGATCAGATTGTCCACCGGACTCGGTCCGTCGGACCAGTCTGGTTGAAAAGTCTGCTCGTGTGTACGCTGCATAAGAGTGTACTTGTCAGTTACATGTTTTAAAATTGACAGGTGTACTTTAAATCCACTTTATAGAAAATGCTAGATCCCACGCCTTCATTTTAAAAATTCAGTGTATTTACATTCAATGAGTTCACTGAATAAATAATAGAAAGACATTGCAAGAAAATATAATTAGTGCATTGCCAAGATAGCAGTTGGCCAATTTACTTTCAAAGAAGCAAATCATCAGTTATTAGTAACTGCATTAGCATTATCAAACTCTTGATAGTGGCTTCATTATTAATAATGAAATCATTTATCTGATATCCTTGACTTACTGACACTAGTTGGAGAAACATTCTTTATCAAATTACTGAAAAGCTATAATAAGACTGTTTACTAAGTTTATTGCCATGCATTTGATTTTTTTACTGTTCCGATTGTCACCCCACCTTTTGTCAGTTAAGATAGTAAGAATTAAATCTGGTTCAAAGCATTATTTAAATTGGCAAGTATACATATTAAGAGGACAGATGAGGATAGATTCCCGGGCTGAAGATCTTGAACCTTCACTTTCAAGTCAAATTCTTTTGGTTCCTTCACTCTCGACTAGTAGTATTTTCTACTGCCTTCTCATAAGTTTGTTTTAGGTTATTCCCTAGTCTATCCTCATATCCTTTATAGGAGGCTAGGGAGGTGTGATCAATGGACGTTCCAAAAGCCTGGAAGTCTGGCCTCTATTCTAAACATTAGCCTGTAAGGGGAGTATCCAATGGCTTCATTCGTTGTGCTATCACATAGTTACAGTTAGTCTGGCTTAAAAAAGACACAAGTCCATTTAGTTCAACCAATAGAAGAAAAAAACAAATATATATATATATATATATATATATATATATATATATATATATATATAGTATCTCACAAAAGTGAGTATATCCCTCACATTTTTGTAAATATTTTATTATATCTTTTCATGGGACAACACTGAAGAAATTACACTTTGCTACAATGTAAAGTAGTGAGTGTACAGTTTGTATAACAGTGTAAATTTGCTGTCCCCTCAAAATAACTCAACACACAGCCATTATTGTCTAAACCGCTGGCAACGAAAATGTGTACACCCCTAAGTAAAAATGTCCAAATTGGGCCCAAAGTGTCACTATTTTGTGTGGCCACCATTATTTTCCAGCACTGCCTTAACCCTCTTGGGCATAGAGTTCACCAGAGCTTCACAGGATGCCACTGGAGTCCTCTTCCACTCCTCCATGATGACATCACCTTCCATTTGAGGATGCCCCACAGATGCTCAATAGGGTTTAGGTCTGGAGACATGCTTGGGCAGTACATCACCTTAACCCCAGCTTCTTAAGCAAGGTAGTGGTCGTCTTAGAGGTGTGTTTGGGGTTGTTATCATGTTGGAATACTGTCCTACAGCCCAGTCTCCGAAGGGAGGGGGTCACCTTCTTCTTCAGTATGTCACAGTACATGTTGGCATTCATGGTTCCCTCAATGAACTGTAGCTCCCCAGTGCCAGCAGCACTCATGCAGCCCCAGACCATGACACTCCCACCACCATGCTTGACTGTAGGCAAGACACACTTGTCTTTGTACTCCTCACCTTGTTGCCACCACACACGCTTGACACTATCTGAACCAAATAGGTTTATCTTGGTCTCATTAGACCACAGGACATGGTTCCAGTAATCCATGTCCTTGGTCTGCTTGTCTTCAGCAAACTGTTTTCTTGTGCATGATCTTTAGAAGAGGCTATTTTCTGGGACGACAGCCATGCAGACCAATTTGATGCAGTGTGCGGCATATGGTCTGAGCACTGACAGGCTGACCCCCATCCCTTCAACCTCTGCAGCAATACTGGCAGCACTCATATGTCTATTTCCCAAAGACAACCTCTGGATATGACGCTGAGCACATGCACTCAACTTTTTTGGTCGACCATGGCGAGGCCTGTTCTGAGTGGAACTTGTCCTGTTAGACCGCTGTTTGGTCTTGGCCACCATGCTGCAGCTCAGTTTTAGGGTCTTGGCAATCTTCTTATAGCCTAGGCTATCTTTATGTAGAGCAACAGTTCTTTTTTTCAGATCCTCAGAGAGTTCTTTGCCATGAGGTGCCATGCTGAACTTCCAGTAACCAGTATGAGAGAGTGAGAGCAATAACACCAAATTGAACACACCTGCTCCCCATTCACACCTGAGACCTTGTATCACTAACTAGTCACATGACACCGGGGAGGGAAAATGGCTAATTGGGCCCAATTTGGACATTTTCATTTAGGGGTGGATTCACTTTTGTTGCCAGTGGTTTAGACATTAAAGGCTGTGCGTTGCGTTATTTTGAGGGGACAGCAAATTTACACTGTTATACAAGCTGTACACTCACTACTTTACATTGTAGCAAAGTGTAATTTCTTCAGTGATGTCACATGAAAAGATATAATAAAATATCTGCAAACATGTGAGGGGTGTTCTCACTTTTGTGAGATACTGTACACATACACACCACCGTCAAACACACAGAGCATAGCCAATGCCAGATGCAAAGCAAAGCCTCAGACACTTATACAGGTGGAACGCTGCCAGCCTGCCTTATGCAGGGCTAAGGGAGCACATCAGACACTGAAATCAGTGTCAAGGAGTTTGATAGATCCACCTGCAACAAAGTGCACAGCAAGAGGTAAGCGTATAGAAAGCAGAGCTGTGTCACTGTGGAGGGATTGACAGGTCAGTGGCTATCAGTCATTATATCCCTCCATAGGAGCAGAAGGAGTGGCACAAATCACTTTAATGTGGTGGTGGACAGAAGCTGAGCCTGCCAATTTGCGTTAGAATTGGCCAAGACAACATTGATGATAGATCATAGTCCTATGTTTTGTGGTAGGCCTTGCCTTGCTTGCTATGTGGTAATTAGGCCTCAAGGATATTTTCTATACGTGTGTGTGTTGGATAAGAGCCCAAAACAATAGGTTTTGTTTTTCATTTCACCACTTGCCTAATGGGCACTTTCACCCCCTTCCTGCCCTGACCAATGTTTAGCTTTCAGCGATGTTGCACTTTGAATGACAATTGCGCGGTCACGCAACACTGTACACATATGACATTTTTAGCATTTTTTTTCACACAAATAGAGCTTTCTTTTGGTGGTATTTGTCTAAACTACTGGCAACAAAAGTGAGTACACCCCTAAGTAAAAATGTCCAAATTGCGCCCAGAGTGTTTATTTTTTTATGTGGCCACCATTATTTTCCAGCACTGCCTTAATTCTCTTGGGCATGGAGTTCACCAGAGCTTCACAGGATGCCATTGGAGTCCTCTTTCACTCCTCCATGATGACATCACCGAGCTGGAGACCTTGTTCTTCTCCACCTTCCATTTGAGGATGCCCCACAGTCGCTAGGGTTTAGGTCTAGAGACATGCTTGGGCAGTGCATCACCTTAAACCTCAGCTTCTTAAGCAAGGTAGTGGTCATCTTGGAGGTGTGTTTGGGGTTGTTATCATGTTGTAATACTGCCCTGCGGCCCACTCTCTGAGGGTCGGGGATCACGCTCTGCTTCAGTATGTCACAGTACATGTTGGCATTCATGGTTCCCTCAATGAACTGTAGCTCCCCAGTGCTGGCAGCACTCATGCAGCCCCAGACCATGACACTCCTACCACCATGCTTGACTGTAGCAAGACACACGGCGAACAATTTGGGTTTTTTGCGGCAAATTCGAAAGCCGCGGAACACCCTTTAAAAGTCTATGGGAGAAATCAAAAGTGCTAATTTTAAAGGCTTATATGCATGGTATTGTCATAAAAAGTGTTTGGGGACCTGGGTCCTGCCCCAGGGGACATGAATCAATGCAAAAAGAAGTTTTAAAAACTGACGTTTTTTTGGGAGCAGTGATTTTAATAATGCTTAAAGTGAAACAATAAAAGTGTAATATTCCTTTAAATTTCGTACCTGGGGGTTGTCTATAGTATGCCTGTAAAGTAGTGCATGTTTCCCGTGTTTAGAACAGTCTGACAGCAAAATGACATTTCAAAGGAAAAAAAGTAATTTAAAACTACTTGCGGCTATCAATGAATTGTCGGTCCAACAATACACATAAACGATCATTGATAAACCCCGAACCAAAATTAAAAAAAAAAATGGCATGGGGGTCCCCCTAAATTCCACACCAGGCCCTTCAGGTCCGGTATGGGTATTAAGGGGAACCCCGTGCCAATTTTTTTTTCAAAATGGCGTGGGGGTCCCCCTCAAAATCCATACCAGACCCTTTAGGTCTGGTATCTGGTATGGATTTTAAGGGTGAACCCCGCGACAATTTTTTTTTTTTAAATGGCGTGGGGTCCCCCAAAAAATCCATACTAGACCCTTGTCCGAGCACGCAACCTGGCAGGCCGCAGGAAAAGAGGGGGGTGAGAGAGCGCCCCCCTCCTGAACCATACCAGGCCACATGCCCTCAACATTGGGAGGGTGCTTTGAGGTAGCCCCCCCAAAGCACCTTGTCCCGATGTTGATGAGGACAAGGGCCTCATCCCCACAACCCTTGACCGGTGGTTGTGGGGGTCTGCGGGCGGGGGGCTTATCGGAATCTGGAACCCCCTATTTACAAGGGGACCCCCAGATCCCACCCCCCTGTGTGAAATGGTAATGGGGTACAAAAATAGCCCTACCATTTCACAAAAAAGTGTCAAAAATGTTAAAAATGACAAGAGACAGTTTTTGACAATTCCTTTATTTAAAATTTTCTTCTTTCCATCTTCTTCGGGTCTTCTTCCTTCCTTCTTTCTTCGGTTTCTTCCTCCATCTTCTTCTTCCTCTGGTTCTTCCTCTGATCCTCTGCTTCTTGCTCCGGTGTTCTTGTCTGGCATCTTCCTCCGCGGCGTCTTCTTCTATGGATTTTGAGGGGGGACCCCCACGCCATTTTAAAAAAAAAAATGGTGTGGGGTTCCCCTTAATATCCATACCACACCTGATGGGCCTGGTATGGAATTTAGGGGGACCCCCACGCCATTTTTTTTTAAATTTTGGTTCAGGGTTCCCCTATGGGGGAATCCCATGCCGTTTTTATAAAGTAACTTTTATGTGTATTGTCGGACCGACAATTCGTTATAGCCGCGAGTAGTTTTAAATTACTTTTTTTCCTTTGAAATGTAATTTTGCTGTCAGACGAAATTTAAAGGAATATTACACTTTTAATGTTTCACTTTAAGCATTATTAAAATCACTGCTCCCGAAGCTCGCCGTTTTTAAAACTTTTTTTGTATTGATACATGTCCACTGGGGCAGGACCCGGGTCCCCAAACCCTTTTTAGGACAATACCATGAAAAATAGCCTTTAAAATTAGCACTTTTGATTTCGAATGTTCGAGTCCCATAGACTTCAATGGGGTTCTAAAAGAAAAGAAAATAAAGTAGATATGACGCCGTTCTATACCCGTGTTTAAAACTACCAAATTAAATAAATAAATTATAGTGCAGACTAGCATGTGTGCTACATAGCTATACAGTGTCCTAATCACCAAGGAAAATGACAATATAATAATAAATTTGTCAAACAAATATTAATCCCAATTGATTAAATATCTCTGTGCAATATATAAATAGAATACCAATTGATTAAATAACTCTGTGCAAATGTGCTAGAACCAATAAATCATCCACAAAAGTTAGACAATTCTATTCCTGATTTAAAGTGCTACTGTGCAAAAAAAAATTTATAAACAATTTTTTTTTTTTTTTTAATTGAAAAAATTAAAAATTAAAAATATATGTGTAGTCCCAAATTTTGAATATCCACAATTAAAGTGCTTCAGTGCTGGTGACAAACAATAGTGCTGGTATGTTCACTTTGCAAAGGTGATCACAGCATGCGTGCTTTATCTGTGCTCTTATTGTGACTGAACTCACCAGAACTTCCCCCCCCCCCTTGGGGTATGGAGCATTCACAGTATCTGGCACTGTGCAGCACTCTGGAGGCTGGATAATTCCTGATATATTAATAGTTTCCACTCTTGTCCCATAAGTCATATAAGGTATAGGAGAAAAGGATTGAGGAAAGAGAAAAATATCCTAGACGGCCGCACATCATAGAAGGCATCTTTATTAATATGAAGAAAAAAAAACAAATGCAGTCACCTCATGTACAGGGAGGAACAGGAAAGATAGCTAACATGTATCACGCCCCATCATGGCGCTTATTCATAGCTGAATTCCAATAGTGTGATATTGTCTCAACTGTTTTATTACTTAAAATCATGAAAAGGGTACTCACATTCAGTGAAAGGCAAAAAAGCATTTGTTGCTGACACAAAAGCCGGTGACCAGAAGTGATGCAAGAGTGTGTGCTGACCCTCCCTACGCGTTTCATCACTCTGACGTCATCTGGAGCGTGCACCGCAATTGCCTCATCTCCTTTATATAGCGAATCACAACTCAAATATTAACATTGACGGCGGCCATTTTGGGTAAGATTTTGCAGACCGAGGTCCGCACTGTGTAGTGTATGTGTACTTTTCCCGGCAGCCATTTTTGGTGAGGTAATGTGGACCGAAGACCGCTATTGTAAGGTTTGTTTATACCATTGATGTACTATATAATACCCGCGGCCATATTTGGTGAGATTGTGCAGACCGAGGTCTGCATTTCAAGTGATCTGGAGCCATACTAATAGCATTCCAATACGAAATTGTTTCTTAAATTAATAAGATTTTGTGTTTATTGCTGAACTCTCTATGCCGTCACTTTTCTGAATTTAATTTGTTACAATGTTAAACAGTTACGTTGCGCTATATATTTAAATACAATATAGAGTTGTCCTTTTAAAATAAAATAATTTATGCGCCTCCTATTTAATGCGTTACCATACACCCATGGCAATGTTCTATTTAATTAAAATATACCCCTATACCCATTAAAATCATTAGTTTATTACATACATTCAAAAAAAAAATTTTGATCTGTATAAAAATTGGAGAATAAAATGACAAATAAAAAATAATATAATAAAAATAAATAATAATAAAAAATATAGAAGTTTTTTTAGGGATGGTAATATTTTAGAGAAACAATCAAGATAAAAAATTTTCAAGATAAAATATTTTTAAAAATTATTTTCTAAAAATATATGTATATCAATAAAATTTGTGGTAGAATGACATATGTTACTTTAATTTGGGTGTTGTAGTCTAAATGTATAGAAGGACTTGTTATACTAGGGCCTCTATTTAGTTTACTATTCACTCAAATAGTAATAGTACTTTTTCTTTAATGGGGTTCTAAAGTTTGCGCTAATTTTCGGTCCGTTCGCAGGTTCTGGTGCAAACCGAACCGGGGAGTGTTGATCCCTATCCATGTCCTTAGTCTACTTGTCTTCAGCAAACAGTTTTCTTGTGCATCATCTTTAGAAGAGGCTTCCTTCTGGGATGACAGCCATGCAGACCAATTTGATGCAGTTTGCGGCATATGGTCTGAGCACTGACAGTCTGACCCCCACCCCTTCAACCTCTACAGCAATGCTGGCAGCACTCACACCTCTATTTCCCAAAGAAAACTTCTGGCTGTGACGCTGAGCAAGTGCACTCAACTTCTTTGGTCGACCATAGCGAGGCCTGTTCTGGGTGGAACCTGTCCTGTTAAACCGCTGTATGGTCTTGGCCACCGTGCTGCAGCTCAGTTTCAGGGTCTTGGCAATCTTCTTATAGCCTAGGCCATCTTTATGTAGAGCAACAAATCTTTTTTCAGATCTTCAGATCAGAGTTCTTTGCCATGAGCTGCCATGTTGAACTTCCTGTGACCAGTATGAGAGAATGAGAGTGATAACACCAAATTTAACACACCTGTCCCCTGATTCACACCTGCGACCTTGTAACACTAATGAGTCACATTACACTGTGGAGGGAAAATGGCTAATTGGGCCCAATTTGGACATTTTCACTTAGGGGTGTACTCACATTTGTTGCCAGCAGTTTAGACATTAATGGCTGTGTGTTGAGTTATTTTGAGGGGATCGCAAATTTAAAGTGCCATTTCTTCAGTGTTGTCACATTAAAATATATAATAAAATATTCACAAAAATGTGAGGGGTGTACTCACGTTTGTGAGATACTGTATATATATACTGTATATATATATATATATATATATATATATATATATATATATATATATATATATATATATATATATGATATATATATATATATATATATATATATATATATATATATATATGTGTGTGTGTGTGTTTAAACAACAGTCCTATGTATACAATCCTTTACACACAGTTGATCCAGGGGAAGGCAAAAAATAAATTAAAAAATAAAGCATGATCCAATTTGTTCCAGCAGGGGGAAAAAATTCCTTCACGATTCCCCAAGAGGCAATCAGATGTTCCCTGAATCAACTTTACCTATGTAGCGCTGACAACTTTTGTTTCTAGTCATATGTGTGTTATAAAAGAATATAAGTTGATATAGTGCCATCTTGTGGACAATTGAAAAGTTACAAGACTGTTATGTTTCATCATTAAGAGAAGTGACATGGAAATGATTGATTGTTTACTTCTGAACATTAACTATGACCTACCCACAATGCTCCTGGACAAGAGGAGAACTGAACTGCATTGTGGGAGGATATAAAAGGTTTGGGAGTGGCCATCTTAACTCTCTTGTTCCTGGGACGCGTGGCCTGCCAGCAGGACTCTGTGGGTGTGTGTGTCCCACTGGGTTGCGGCCTACCTTGTGAAGGAGCGGAGCAGCAGCAGGGATCCTGCCATCGTATCACAGTGTGCTGAAGCAGCAGAAGTGATTGTTCCAAAGACCCGTGGGGGAGGTAACCGAGGACTCCTGGTCGTTAGTAAACGGAACAGTGTGACGGCGTGGTGGTGGCTCCATACGGACTGAGAACTGCTGAAACAGAGACATCCATCTGCCCAGATCCCGTGTGGTCAGAGTGTTAACACCCGGAAGTTTGTTTAATACTACACACACACTTAGTATTTTTACAGATTGTTGCTGGGACAGATAGTCCCACGGAAGAAGTTGAGTTGTAGAATATTACATTTGCATGGACTACAAAATTCAAGAGCTGACACTAGATGTCTGTCTTCTTCGTATAAGAACACTTAATCAGTTTGCTGGATTACAATTGCCTTTGTGTATTACCTTACACTGCGCAACACCTCAGAAGAACTCTCTGTGGATTACAATTACCATTTCATAGCTAGCGAAGATTGAAGACATCAAGACTATCTCTTTCATTGCAGGGCCCTGCATCTAGTTACAAAGAGTAGTGACTTTACGGTTTAGAGCAGGGGGAGCTCCCTGGTACAGATATATATTTAGGTATATTTGTGTTTGTTATTAAGACTGTCATAACTGTTTACTATTATATATCATTTACCCAAAGAAAGAAGTTATTTTGGTTATTACAGAAGTTTGTGTGCAGTGTTGTTATTTCTCCTGCCAGTGGAGCTACAAGCACCCAAGTAGAGGTAAATATAAATATAAGTGTATATTGTGGGTTAAAGTTGGTACTAATATCATTACAACACTGCACTACAGCTGTGTCAAGGGGATTGAACAATTTAAGAGGGGTGAAGAGAATAGAGGACAGGCCCAATAATAAACCAGCAGCTCCACCGAGAGTTATTGCTACATCTATAAATATAAGTATCCAGTTATATTATGTGTATCTAGGAAAGAATCCAGGCCTTTCTTAATCTACTGAGCTGGCCAGAGCCAGCTCTTGAGGGAGTCTATTCCACATTTTCACAGCTCTTACTGTGAAAAAGCCTTTCCTTATTTGGAGATGAGATCTCTTTTTCTCCAGATGTAAATAATGCTCCCTTGTCCTCTGTGTTGACCTTAAAGGGAATAACTTAACACCAAGTTCACTATATGGACGGGACATGGCATGATTGCCATTTAAGTAGGGCGGGGAAGGGTTAGAACCTCTGTGCTGCCACTGTGAATCATCAGACTAAATCATATAAAATCATATAAAAAATAATAGCAAATGCCCAAATCCAAAACTAATACACTGGTATTGTTTCATCATTTTTGCAGAACCTCCAGTTTATTTACTTCTGCTGTGTGTATCTATGCTATAACTACAAATTTGTTTTGGATTTGATATTTACCATTATTTTTATATGATTTAGTGTGATGATTTACAGTGGGGAAACTAGAGGTTCTAAACCTTCCCCACCCTATCTAAAAGAAATTCTGACAGGGGTCCGACCCTAACCCCGTGATGCCGACATAACACAAATATGCAGCCTTCAGCTTCAAGGGGTTGAACTGGAGTGATGCCTGCAGCTGCACGCATCACCCTGGTACCGTTTTTTAGAGTGGACAGTCGGCTGTCTTGTAATACATGCGCTCAGCTTTATTACAAGCAGTGGGAGGGGAAGTCTCCGCTCCATCCCACCGGGAGGCCTGAGCGACCACCCAGCGGTCTTGGATCTATTAACCCGGGAAGCAATGTCATGACATCACTTCCAGTTTTCTGAAGACCTAAAGGCACCAGATTTTTTTTTTCTTACAAATAACGTGGATTTTTATTTGGAAGGGTAAAGGCATACAGGTTATGTACATTATTATTACAATTGTATAATATACAGTATCAACAAGAGGATCCTTATTAATGACATGTTTTACAAAACTTATGCATTCAATGTTGAGATACAAAAGCTTACATGTTAGTTGCGGGGGCGCAAGGGGCCCAAACGATATATCCGAAGATAGGGTCAGAAAAGAGGCTCGAGGTGGTCAATCAGGTATCTCATTACACGTGGTTGCGTTCCCTAACCAGGTGTCCCAAATTTTGCCATATTTGGCTGAGCATCTCCTATGCACATAGATCTCTTTTTTGTATGACAAGACCTTATTGATAGCGGAAATCCACTCCTGGAGCGTTGGTGGTATGACCTGTAGCCACTTTCTAGCTATAAGTAGCCTAGCAATAAATAAGGACTCCTGAAGGAATATTTTATGAAATGTATCCAAATCAGGATCTGGAAACACCCCCAGTAAAGATTGTTTGGGACATAGCGTCAGGGGAGATCCCATCTCATCGTGGATGAACTTCACTATGTGGGACCAATAGTCTTGTATTGCTGGGCATGACCAGAGGAGATGGAAGAAGGTGCCTAGTGGACTGTTGCATCTAGGACATAGTGGGTTGTGCTCAGGTTTGTATTTGGCCAAACGAATAGGGGTCAAGTATGATCTATGCAGGATGTAAAGCTGTTTGAGTCGGTCTGACAACCTAGTTGAGACCCTTTTACAAGTATCCAATGCTTCCTCCCATTCATCGTCCTCCAGCCCCCACACATCCCCAGACCAGCGATCCCTCAAATTGTATGCAAGAGTTGTTGCTGTGGATTACAGTAAGGAGTTGTAGAACATTGATGTAAGTTTACGAGAATCTTGCCCCGTTATAGTACACAGAACATCCAAGTGCTCTATGTTAGGGGAAACATCGCCAAATTGAACCCGGAGAACATGGCGGAGCTGGAGGTATCTAAAATGCATGGAGTTGGGAAGATTAAATTCCTCTTTGAGTTGCTGAAACGTTTTCAGGGTAGTATCGCAATAGACATCTGACAAATATCTTACCCCCTGGTTTAGCCATAGAGCATGGTCTGGTATAAATAACAATTTTCCCAGACCAGGGTTGTCCCATAGGGGTGTTTGAAAATGTGTGGGTTCTGTTTTCAGTTTGCGTCTTATCACCTCCCATACTGTACAATGATGATACAATAGACCCTTGCGGTTCACCAATGTCCAGGTACCAGTGAGGTCTTTAAGAAGAATTTGAAAAGGGTGAGTGAGCCCACGAGCACAAGGGGAGCATATCAAAGCTAAGTATCGGTCCTTGTCATGTTTGTCTAAGTAAAAATAGTGGGATGATTGCGCCGCCAAATAGTAAAGGTTGAAGTCAGGTAATGTCACTCCCCCCAGCTCTGTGGGGTTTTTCAGCGCTTGCCAAGACAGTTTGTGCCGAGTCGGCCCCCAAATAAAGGAGTTAAGAAGAGCTTCAATAGATTTGAAAATTCTAAGGGGTAAATAAACTGGAGCATGCCATAGAACGTACAAAAATTTGGGGAGGAGGATCATTTTAAATAGGTTCACTCAACCCATTACCCCCAAGGATAGTGTGGCCCATGTCTGCGTTTTGGATTTTAAACTCACTATTAGGGGTTCTATGTTAAGTCTAACAAAGTCCTCTGGCGAGCAGGTAATTACGATTCCGAGATACGTCATGGAGCTAACCCTTAACAGTGGGGATGAAGCCTGTATTTCTGTGAGGACACTGATGTCTATGGGAAGGATTTGAGGTTTGTCCCAGTTGATCTTCAAGCCGGAATATCTACCAAAATTTTGAATAGTCTCAAGGGCTGATCTTAAGGACGGCCAGCGTCTGCTAGATATAATAACATATCGTCCGCATATAAACTGATCTTTTCTACCAGGTTTCCGCACTTCAACCCCCAGATACCTGAGTGTGTTCTGAGAGAGGAAGCAAGAGGTTTCACCGCTAGAGCGTATAGTAATGGGGAAAGGGGATAACCCTGTCGTGTGCCTCTTGAGAGACGGAAGGGGTCAGAAACTTTTCCATTAACCAAGATCCTGGCGCGTGGACTCTGATACAGGAGTCAAATCCACTTGATATAATTGGGTCCGAAGCCAAATTGTCTTAGGCATTCCTGTGGGTATTCCCACTCAACTGAGCTGAACGCCTTTGCAGCGTCGAGAGACACTACAACTCTGGAGCCCAGCAGATCATGCTCAGCCTGTATATTCATGTGAAGTCTGCGTAAATTGTATGCCATATTTTTAGCTGGCATGAACCCAGTTTTGTCTGGATGGATTAATGTAAGGATCACCTTATTTAGATGTTGCGCCAGGATCTTGGCCAGGATCTTAATATCTAATTGAAGCAGAGATATTGGGTGGTATGATTCGGGGAGTTCTAAATTTTTCCCTGGTTTTAGTATAAGTACAATATAGGCCTCACTCATGGAGGGGGGCAGGGAACTAGACTTAAATATATGAGAGAACAGTTCATGAAGTCTAGGGACCAGGGTCTCAGTGTAAGCCTTGTAAAATTCAAGGGGGAGATCGTCGGAACTAGGTGCTTTGGATGGGTTAAGTAGGGACATTGCTTCTATTATGTCATCTTTGGAGATTGGGAGCCTCTAGTATCTCAACCTGATCTTGTGTGAGAGTGGGCAGTTCCACGTCAGCCAAGAGTGTTACTAACTGTTCTCGAGGGTTGTTGACTGTAGAGGAGTATAGAGATGCAAAGAAGGAGCGAAACTCCCCAGCCACCATGTCAGGGTCAGTAATCAATATCCCGTCAGTATTGCGTAGGGAAACCATCGTAGGAGGCCTGTGATCTAGGTGGGCTAGGTAGGCCAGCTACTTTAGCTGATCTGCTGTGGATAGGGATGGTTTAGCAGAAAAATTCTTCTCTGCTTCCGCAAGGGAACATTCCGCCTGCTTAACCAGCTGAGAAGTATTTTTGCGATACCTGAATATACGCTGGGATAAAATCATACAGGCATGAGATTTAAAAGAATCCCAGACCACTTTGAGTAGGGCAGTGTCCTTATTAGTGTGAAAGAAGTTCCATTCAGTACCAGCATCCTCTAAGTCAGGAACAACCGTTAACAAAAGGGATTAAGTTTCCAGGCATAAGTTGTAGGGGGAGAGTCGATACAGAGTTCAATCCAATACGGAGCATGGTCAGAAAGGACACGTGGGTTGAATCCTACCTTGTCTAAGATGGGGAGAAGGGTGTGTGATATTAAGATAAGGTCTATTCGTGACATGGAGTTATGTGTTGTTGAGAAGCATGAGAATGCCCTGTCCGTAGGATGCTGGGATTTCCATGTGTCCACCAGGGCAAGATCAGAGAGAAGTTTGCCAAATCTAGTGTAGGAGTGGGCGGGGTTATCAGGAGGCGTCAGTGACAATCTGTCCAGGTCCCTATTCACAACATTGTTGAAGTTCCCTAACCAGATTGCGGGGACAGTGGGGAATTGTGACATAAATGTCAACCCTTCAGTCAATAAATTAAATTGGAAGGGGGGGGGTATATGAATTGCTAAGATCAAAAGTTCTAAACCGTTTACTTTAGCATGCAAAAATAGGAACCTACCCAGAGGATCAGACCTAACCATCAATAATACAAATTGTACCGTTTTGGCTATTAGTACGGCTACATCCCTGGAGTTCGCAGTGTAAGGAGCCTGATAAAGCCATCCCACCCAGGGTTTCTTAATCGCCAGCTGAAGCTGGCCTGTGAGATGAGTCTCCACTAGTACTATAATCTCTGCGCGTTGTGCCTTGAGATATGACAGGACTGCATTGCGTTTGGGTCTTGCTCTAAGGCCGCGTACATTCCATGTAATGCATTTCACATTAGGCATAGGACCGATACACAGATATTCATGTCCCCAACATCTCGAGCCCACACACCCGCATTGCGCACCACCCCATATTTGGGGGGATAGGTGACACCGCTCACAGAGCCCAGGGCGCCGAGGACAGGGGACTGTGGTTTGGGCCATAGAGAGTCCAGCAACCCATTAACACACAAAAGCCGTTATAATGTAAAACAATCATGTCATCAATTAGGTAGCACTTAATTTGAATGTTGAACGTTAAAACCAACAATAACACTTCAAAATAAAGTGAACCATTACACTGGTGCATCCGGGCAAGCAGCACACCGAGTAAATACCAGGTGTCGCTGGTTGGAACCGGACGGGCCAGGGAAACCATATTTGTATCAAACAATGAACGTTACATTTGGTATTGAAAACAATAGGGCCCTCAAGGGGTCCCGCAACTAGGGGGATGATTAACTGCTGCAGAGCATGCAACAGCATAAGGAGTGGGACACCCGGTCTTGGATCTTCAGGATAACATATGCAGGGGAATTGAAGGAGATGAAAAATCGAGTCCGTGTCCCAGGCGTCATGACGGTCGTCAGCTTGCCTTAAAAAGAGTGAGAGTTTGGGCTGTGTTTCAATCCAAAGTCTGCATATATGTGGCGGGAGGAGAGAAACAGAGGATAATGGGGGCACAACAATCAGTGCAAGGTCAAAGAAATGTAGGTTGGCTGAGGCAGGGTATTCCTCCAAGTTGGGCAGACTATGAGGAGTTGTGGGCAAGATATGTAATGCACAGTACCTTCATAATAGGTAGTCCCAGGTTCTCTGAAAAACATAAAATCTGTGTGAGTCATCCTCCCCTGCCTGAGGCAAATATTTCTTGATGGTCGCAGGTCGAAGCTTTAGGGGGGCTCTCTGGCCGGCGCCATTTTGTTTTCCAGCCAGGCGAAGACAGCCTCCGGTGTGTCGAAAAAGTGCGCCCGGTCCTCCCCGACGACTCGAAGCCTTGCCAGAAAGAGCATGGCGTAGGAGTAGTGACGAACCTTAGCTGTCTCCTGGCTTCGCTGAAGTGTGCCCTTTTTTTCTGGACCTCAGCTGAGAAGTCCAGGAAAACTTTAATCTCGCCATTCTGAAAGGGAATATTGCCCTTCAGCCTGGTAAGGCGAAGGACAGCATTTCAGTAACGGAAATTGAGCATTTTAGCTATGAATGTTGGAGGTGGAGCGCCCTGACGAGGAGGTTTAGCAGCTAGTCTGTGCGCCCTTTCCACCACAAATGTTGTGGAGAATTCAGCCCATCCAAAGGAGGTGACAAGTAGATTCCCCAGGAACGAGGGGGGGGGGTCAGAGCCCTCCGAGCCCTCAGGTAAGCCTACGAATTATAAGTTACATCTTCTAAGACGATTTTCCGTATCGTCTTGTTTGGCTAAGACCATATTGAGTTGATGCTGGAGCCGTTCGGTAGTGACTCACTCAGTCACTATGAGATTCCTTTTTTGTATTCTGGAAAAAAAAAACTGGTGGATCCTGCTGCTCTCTGCCCCCACCTTCTGTTCATTCATGTCCTCAATTCAGCTAGGGATTTTGCAACTGTGGTGGCAACTCTGCACATTTGCACACTCTGCTCAGTTTTCAGTGAATTTCTATGCTGAACATTTCTTCCCTATCACATCTGAGCAGCCCATGTGAGTATAGATTCACACATTTGGGCGTATACACAGTGGTAAATGACAGCCCTCTCCCTCCCTCCTCCATGCCCACAAACCAGCTGAACACAATGGGGGCAGTATATTACATGTAGATTAATGGAGGCTTCACCTCCCTCTTATTCTAAGACACAGGCTAGAGAGTCTGTAACTGGCAGAATTTGGCTCACACCATGTTATTTACACAAAATAATAAAGATTTAATTTCAAATATATATTTGTATGCCAATTTAAAGCAGTTTGTTGATATTATCTATTTATTTTTACTGTGTATTCCAAAGACTGTTTTTTTTTGTTTGAACACGTGACCAGCATCAGAGGACTAGAAGCTCCTCCTGCCACTGTTTCCCTGCAGGCAGGCTGGGAAAGATCTGGGTCATGTGACCGATATATATCAATTAGGAAAAAGGTACTTAGATGTTTGTTTCTTTAATTAAAATAATTACATTGCCATTATCCAGAGATAAAAGGGACAATGTAAATTAAACAGTGTATCTTTAGTATCACTTTAATCTCCATATATTGGCATAGGGTACTAGAACTACCCCCTCCCTAAGGACCACCAGTGAAGTAGAATTCAGAGGCAACCATTGGTGTAACAGAACTGGTATGCTGGCTGGATATCCTGGACTGTGGGTATATAAAAGAATTGCTGGTATATAACAGTGCAGACATTTCTGTTCAGTCCATGTACTCATCCAAAAAATTACTCAGAATGCCACAGCCTAAAAAGATATCTAGAGGTGAATTTTCACAATGAGAGTGTAAAAAGACTGCAGTGATCCTCAAACTGGCCAGGAATGGTGAGAACACATCTAAAAGTTCTAACCCTTCCCCGCCCTATCTAAAAGGAATTCTGTCAGTTCAGTTTTAAGTTATTGTTGAAATTAATTTATATTGTTTAAAAACAAGGGGAAATCATTTTTTAATGGGCCACTCAATATGAAAAAAATGGCTATAAATAACTGCAGATTCCTTTTAGCAGTCTGCTAGGCTAAGGGGGAACGGCATCAGGTAGATCGCTGATTCATCACTTTGTGATCTTTGTGTAAATTTGTGTGATCTACAGAGAATATTGCTGTTTAGTAAAACTAGCCACATTATAATTCATTATGTGGTTTTATGCAGTTTGAACAAATCTGCATGCATATACATTCAGGAAAATAAAAAAATACATTTAGTGGGTTGCTAGTTAACCTAATTTAAAGGTGATTCATTTGTCACCACTCAGACTTGGTTGTTATGTGTCCAAGAAATGATATTTAGTTTGGATCCTACAGGTGAGCATGTACTGTGCCCATGATCTGTGACACTCTTCTTATTACCATCTGGACGGTTTTGCTTTGCTCCTGAGGCTATTGGAGGCACTTTTTCAGGCATAGACATCCGCTAAGTAAAGAGTCAGGTAACATTTCATCTGAAGGGAAAATGTAGGGGGATTTTCAGTGAGTGTATACATTTATTATTACTAGTATTGCAGTGTTTACCTTAAATAGACACTCGCACCCTATTTCCCATGGAAGGCAAAATGATAGCATCTCTGAAAAGGGAGCCTACAACCCCCTATGCTGACATTGCCTGCGTTCCCTCGCTGCACTTTTTTTCATTGTAGCCATCACTGTTATTTAGTGGCAACCAGGGGATTGGTGATGCCACTCTTTTGATAGTGCCCTCCCTAGTGATTGGCTGCTGGCCCATACCTGGAAGCCCGTGTGAAAATACAAATATTAAGCAATTAATGCAGGTGTTACAGAAGAGAAGTTTCAATATGACGTTATATTTAAGCACACAGAAAAGGCAGCTGTATGGCTTCATTGGTACATTGACTTGAAAGCAGAAAATAACAGCAATGGCTGCACAACTGTTGGAGGTATTATAACAAAGAATATTATCCCTTTAAGGGGAGGGCCAAGTGCCCCATAAACTTTGAAATTTTTTAAATGAACCTGACTGAAATGCTATGTTCTCTTCGTACCTCCTAACTAGGTTTATCTGGAGTTTAAAATCAGCTATGTTAGGCTGTAAGTTGCATTGCCATTTCCATACTATCATCAATCTTACTGCCAATTAATATGTGTATGACTAAGGCTCTGTGATTGTGTGGGAATGTTTTAATTCCTAGACTTAAGACTCCCAGGGCTGGTGTAGGGGGTGTAAGACACCTCGTCATCTCCGAGATTAAGGAGTTCCAAAAACTGCGTATGTGAGGACATTTCCATAATATGTAGAGCAGAGAACCTGTAAGGCCGCATTCACGCCAACATTTGTCATCATCTGTATTTGCAAATTTGACCAATTTGAGGTAAAGTACCATCCGTGGTGGAATTTTTTGGCTAGTTCCCATTAGTTGGTGCATTTGGTTGAGGCAGCATTATAATAGATGGCCGACCACCATTGGTTTTCAGTGTATGATTCTTGTAGATCTTGTTCCCATTTTTGAAGGGCAGAATTTTTAGTAAATGTAGTTTTGGATCTGAGAGCATTGTGTTTTCAATGGGTTAGTCAACTTATTCACCTTGTGAGAAAGAGAGCAGTGAAGCGAATCCTTGTGTAGCACTACAAAATAAGCCAAATCTGAATTTGTAGTGAGCAAATATGGCTGCCTCCATGTCCATTTACTGTATAATTGCATATTATCCCTTTCATGACTAAGCCTATTTCTGACATTTGGTGTTTACAAGTTAAAATCCATATTTTTTGCTAGAAAATTACTTAGAGCCCCCAAACATTATATATATATATTTTAGCAGAGAATCTGGAGAATAAAATGGCGATTGTTGCAATATTTTATGTCACACAGTATTTGTGCAGCGGTGTTTTAAACGCAACTTTTTGGGAAAAGGGACACTTTCATGAATTTTAAAAAAACGAAACAGTAAGGTTAGACAAATTTTTTTGTATAATGTGAAAGATGATGTTACGCTGAGTAAAAAGATACCAAACATGTCACGCTTTATAATTGCACGCACTCGTGGAATGGCGACAAACTACGGTACCTAAGAATCTCCATAGGCGACGCTTTAAATTTTTTTAAGGTTACCAGGTTGGAGTTACAGAGGAGGTCTAGTGCTAGAATTATTGCTCTCGCTCTGACAATCGTGGCGATACCTCACATGTGTGATTTGAACACCGCTTACATATGCACATGCTCGCGGAGATGGGGGCACTTTAAAAAAATATATATATTTATTTTATTTATTTTTATATTAATAAATTGTGTTTTAAAAAAAAAATGATCACTTTTATTTCTGTTACAAGGAATGTAAGCATCCCTTGTGACAGTAATAGGTGGTGACAGGTACTCTTTATGGAGGGATCAGGGGTCTAAAAGACCTCCAATCCCTCCTTTGCACTTCAAAGTATTCAGATCGCCATTTTCGTTGATTCTGAATACTGTATATTTTTTTTAAACCGGTGCCATTGGCAGCCGAGTAAACAGGAAGTGACGTTGTGACGTTGCTTCCATGTTTGCAATCAGGAGACTGGAACAAAGCCATTTCCGGCTTCGTGCCAGTCTGTCCCTAGCTGGATGTGGCGGATTGTCGATCAGGTCTCCCGGTGGGATGGGAAACGCGTTCAGAGTGGTAGGAGGCGGCGGGAGGGGGGAGTCCCCTCTCACTCCTCCGGGATAACAGCCGAGCGGCTTTTAGCCGCATTGGTTGTTATCCCTGGAAAGCCGTTCGCCCGCTCTAAAAAACAGTACCGGGTTAATGCCTGCAGCTGTGGGCATCATCCCGGTATAAGCCCCGAAAGCTGAGGCCGCACATCTGCGTACGCTCGGCGGGAAGGGGTAATAAATCCAGAAAATGTATGTACAAAAAATGTATTTTTAAGGTGCTATAATTAACATACCAAAATATTCATAAAATATAATATTTTATTGTAGTATACAAATATTAAAACCATCATTTCATAAAACCATCACAGAACATCCATGCAGCCATAATGTTACATAGTTACAAAGTTACATAGTAGGTGAGGTTGAAAAAAGACACAAGTCCATCAAGTCCAACCTATGTGTGTGATTATGTGTCAGTATTACATTACATATCCCTGTATATTGCGGTCATTCAGGTGATTATCTAATAGTTTCTTGAAGCTAACAATGCTCCCCGCTGAGACCACCACCTGTGGAAGGGAATTCCACATCCTTGCCGCTCTTACAGTAAAGAACCCTCTATGTAGTTTAAGGTTAAACCTCTTTTCTTCTAATTGTAATGAGTGGCCACGAGTCTTATTAAACTCTCTTCTGCGAAAAAGTTTTATCCCTATTGTGGGGTCACCAGTACAGTATTTGTAAATTGAAATCATATCCCCTCTCAAGCGTCTCTTCTCCAGAGAGAATAAGTTCAGTGCTCGCAACCTTTCCTCATAACTAAGATCCTCTAGACCCTTTATTAACTTTGTTGCCCTTCTTTGTACTCGCTCCATTTCCAGTACGTCCCTCCTGAGGACTGGTGCCCAGAACTGGACAGCATACTCCAGGTGCGGCGGACCAGAGTCTTGTAGAGCGGGAGAATTATCGTTTTATCTCTGCAGTTGATCCCCCTTTTAATGCATGCCAATATTCTGTCTGCTTTATTAGCAGCAGCTTGGCATTGCATGCCATTGCTGAGCCTATCATCCACTAGGACCCCCAGGTCCTTTTCCATCCTAGATTCCCCCAGAGGTTCTCCCCCCAGTGTATAGATTGCATTCATATTTTTGCCACCCAAATGCATTATTTTACATTTTTCTACATTGAACCTCATTTGCCATGTAGTCGCCCACCCCATTAATTTGTTCAGGTCTTTTTGCAAGATTTCCACATCCTGCGGAGAAGTTATTGCCCTGCTTAGCTTAGTATTGTCTGCAAATACAGAGATTGAACTGTTTATCCCATCCTCCAGGTCGTTTATGAACAAATTAAATAGGATTGGTCCCAGCACAGAACCTTGGGGAACCCCACTACCGACCCCTGACCATTCTGAGTACTCCCCATTTATCACCACCCTCTGAACACGCCCTTGTAGCCAGTTTTCAATCCATGTACTCACCCTATGGTCCATGCCAACGCACCTTATTTTGTACAGTAAACGTTTATGGGGATTTGTGTCAAATGCTTTTGCAAAATCCAGATACACCACGTCTACGGGCCTTCCTTTATCTAGATGGCAACTCACCTCCTCATACAAGGTTAATAGATTGGTTTGGCAAGAACGATTCTTCATGAATCCATGCTGATTACTGCTAATGATATCATTCTTATTAATAAAATCTTGTATATAGTCCCTTATCATCCCCTCCAAGAGTTTACATACTATTGATGTTAGGCTAACTGGTCTGTAATTCCCAGGGATGTTTTTTGGGCCCTTTTTAAATATTGGTGCTACATTGGCTTTTCTCCAATCAGCTGGTACCATTCCAGTCAATAGACTGTCTGTAAAAATTAGGAACAACGGTCTGGCAATCACCTGACTGAGTTCCCTAAGTACCCTCGGATGCAAGCCATCTGGTCCCGGTGATTTATTAATGTTAAGTTTCTCAAGTCTAATTTTATTTCCGTCCTCTGTTAACCATGTAGATGCTTCCTGTGTTGTGTCATGAGGATAAACACTGCAGTTTTGGTTACTGAAGCCCCCCGATTCACTCGTGAAGACTGAGGAGAAGAATAAATTCAATACCTTTGCCATCTCCCCATCCTTTGTAACCAGATGTCCTTCCTCATTCTTTATGGGGCCAATATGGTCTGTCCTCCCTTTTTTACTGTTTACATACTTAAAGAATTTCTTGGGATTTTTTTTTGCTCTCCTCCGCTATGTGTCTTTCATGTTCTATCTTAGCCATCCTAATTGCACCCTTATATTTCTTATTGCATTCTTTATAAATTCTGAATGCTGTGGATGATCCCTCAACCTTGTATTTTTTGAAGGCCTTCTCCTTTGCTTTTATATGCCTTTTTACATTGGAGTTAAGCCATCCAGGATGTTTGTTCGCTCTTTTAAATTTATTACCCAATGGGATACATTGGCTAATGCCCTTATTTAATATGCTCTTAAAGCAAACCCATCTCTCCTCCGTATTCTTTGTTCCTAATATTTTATCCCAATTTATGCCTTTTAGCAAGGTTTGTAGTTTAGGGAAGTTGGCTCTTTTGAAATTCAGTGTCTTTGTGTTCCCTTCATGTTTCCTATTTGTGTGATTTATACTGAAACTAATTGACCTGTGATCGCTGTTACCTAAATTGCCCCGTATTTCCACATCTGTTATCAGGTCTGTATTGTTGGTAATCAGTAGATCTAGTAAGGTTTTATTTCTAGTTGGCGCGTCTACCATCTGACCCATAAAATTGTCCTGCAAGACACTAAGGAACTGGCGAGCCTTAAATGAATGCGCAGTTCCCTCCGTCCAGTCTATGTCTGGATAATTAAAATCCCCCATTATGATAACACTTCCCATCCTTGCTGCTAATCCAATTTGTGATAGGAGATCCGTCTCCACTTCCTCCCTCAGGTTAGGGGGCCTATAGCATACGCCCAGTATTATTTTCCCCTTAGCTTCATCCCTTTGGAGCTCTACCCATAAAGATTCCACCTCCTCCCTAGCCCCCTCAGTGATGTCATCTCTCACATTCACTTGTACATTATTCTTGATATATAGGCATACCCCTCCCCCTTTTTTACCCTCTCTATCCTTGCGGTATAGGGTATACCCTTGAATGTTTGCCAGCCAATCATGAGAGCTGTTGAACCAGGTCTCTGAAATTCCCACAAAATCCAAATCCTCCTTGTACAACAGTATCTCTAGTTCACCCATCTTGTCCGCCAGGCTCCTGGCATTGGTGAACATGCCACATAGTTTAGACCGGTCGCATATTGTCCTCGTATTGGGTGTTTCAAGATTGCAGCTAGGACTTGCTACTATACTCACCTTGTGTTTTTGTGCTTTGGTTAACCTACCACTAATGCCCCCAATACTACCCTCTGGCATATCTTCCGCGCTGGCTATCACTGTCTCTGGACCCTCCACCCCATCGCCTAGTTTAAAAACCCCTCTAACTTTTTGGCCATCTTCATTCCCAGCAGATCTGCACCCTCCTCATTTAGGTGCAGTCCGTCCCTTCTATAGTACCGGTTACCGACTGAGAAGTCGGCCTAGTCCTCCAGGAACCCAAACCCCTCCTTACTACACCAGCTCTTCAGCCACTTGTTTACTTCCCTAATCTCCCTCTGCCTCTCTGGTGTGGCTCGTATGTGTATGTGCAGTGACCCCAGCTCAACATGTTTCACCAAACAATGGCTTATTCAGGAGTGGTGTGAAGTACTGAATTGAATTTCACTACAGGTAATAGAAACAATATTTGATTTTTTCATGAATATTTTGTTGTGGTAATTATGACACCTTCAAAAATCCCCATTCTTGTACATACATTTTCTGGATTTAATTGGTTGTATGTGGTGCCCTGACCCTCAGACATCTGGCTAACTACAATAGTACTTGCATATTATAAGGAAAAGCAATAGTTTGAAAACATAAATATATGCTGATGATAAGATTAGGTACAGTATATCACTCACGTTGATCTCTTTTGCATATTTGTCAAAAACTCTAAAAAGACTGTAGAAGTGACAAAAATGAAACCAAAGAGGCTTTATAGAAAACAATGTGCTGAAGCTTTATTATATTCTTTATGTCCACTTCAGGTCATTAAAAAGTAACTGGGTACAAGCAATCACAATCCTGCAACTCAGGGTGATCATAGTCAAATTGAGTTTGCTAATTTCTAGTATAATAATTGAATTTGATAATTGTTGTTAATATTATAAAGGATTTATATAGAGCTAACAGTTTGCACAGTGCTTTACAAAGTGAGGGCAGACAGTACAGTTACAATACAATTCAATACAAGAGGAATCAGAGGGCCCTGCTTGTTAGAGCTTACAATCTAAAGGGAGGGTCAAGTGATACAAAAGGTAATAACTGAGGGGGGTGAGCTTATGGAGAAAATAAAAATACAGTTGTTAGGTGGGGGCAGAACAGGCATCTCTAAAGAGAAAAGTTTTCGGGGATCGCCTAAGAATGTATAGAGTAGGAGATAGTCAGACAAATTGGGATAAGGAATTCCAAAGAATGGAAGAGGCTCAGGAGAAGTCCTGGAGGCAAGTATGGGAAGAGGTGACAAGGGAGCTAGAGAGCAGGAGGTCTTAGGTAGAATGAAAAGAACAATTTGGTTGGTATTTTGAGACTACGTTAGTGATGTAGCTGGGGTTCAAGTTGTGGATGGCTTTGTAAGTTATCGTTAGTATTTTAAATTTAATTTGTTGGGTGAGTGGCAGCAAATGGAGGGATTGAGCGAGAGGAGTAGCAGACACTGAGCTCTTTCTATGGTAGATGAGTCTGGCAGCAGATTTTATGATGAACTGAAGGGGAGATAGCCTAAGTAAAGGTAAGCCAATGAGGAGGGAGTTGCAGTAGTTGAGGCAAAAGATCACCAGGTAGTGGATTAGGATCTTTGAAGTGCCATTGGTTAGGAAGGGCATATTTTGAAGATGTTGTGGATGTTTAGGTGGCAAGCTTTGGACAGTGATTGGATGTGGTGCCAAATGAGGGTTCAGAGTCCAGGATTACACCTAGCACCTTGGCATGCGGGGATGGGGTGATGGTTGTGCCATTGATCTTAACAGAGAAGTCAGGGGAAAGGGTACATGGGGGAGGAAATATTATGAGGTTGGTTTTGGACAGGTGGTTGAGTTTGAAGCAGTGGTGTGACTTGTCAATAAATTAGTGATGTGCAAGGAGACTGATGTTGTGAGGGGTAGAAAGATAAATTTGGGTGTAATTAGTGTAGAAATTATATTGAAAGCCATGGGAGGCTTTTGGCTGACCCAGGGAGGAGGTGTAGATTGAGAATAGGAGAAGTCCAGATTGACAATAGGAGAGGTCATAGAACAGATGCGGCCATAACTCTATTTCCAGGACATAGCCACTGAATCTATATGTGTTCACTTCATATCTGCAGAAGCATACAAACTCATAAGTCAAGGAATGACAAATTCCATCGGAGACTTCTTATGCACACTGCTATTTACCAGGTCATAATGTAAACTCTGCACTCATCTGCCATTCAGGACCACACCTTTCTTTGTTAGTGCCCCCTAAAGGTTCAGTCCTTGGCTTAGTCCTTTTCTCTGTTTATATCTCCTCTCTTGGCAAATCATTCTCTTCTTTTGGCCTCTGATACCACCTAAACATAGCTGACACAAATGTACCTATACACTCTTGATCTATTTTGCTTCACCTGAAATATGAATTGAATTAAAGCTTGAAATTGCAATTCCCGAGATTGGGGGTGGAGAGAAGTGGTTGGGGAAGGGGGGAGGTCTATACACACCTCTCTGAACTTTAGTCAAAGATAAATTGTGCTAAAAGTGGCAGCTTAAAGGATTGTAAAATAATTAACTTATTTTTACAGTAAGGTTGTTGTTTTTTGCACAGTAGCAGACTTGCCACAAATAGACTTGTGCAAATTAGGCCATCTATTTTTTTAAGGAAATGCTTTATTTTCACTGTAACTTTATTTGCAAAGCCACAGATTTGCCACCCACCCGTTCACAAGGCACCAGGCACTGTCTCTTCCCTCTACTATCTGCATGAGTCCTTGATAACAGTCCAAGGTGACTCCACAGCATCCCAGGTGACAGTGCCCCCACCCCTCCTCTGAGCACACAGCAGCTAATTGACAGCCTCAGCTGTGTATATTTCCCTATGATTCTGTGTAGAGGGAGGTGTGTCCATTCCCTCCACTCAGATTTCAGGTTACACTGAGTTCTGAGGAGGCTGTAGAGGAGTGATGGCTGTAGATAAACAGGTACCACTTATGTAGGTGATTTGCTTCATCTATATGTATCACCTGATCCTATTCATTCCAGTGGGTATACAGTATCTCACAAAACTGAGTACACCCCTCACATTTTTGTAAATATTTTATTATATCTTTTCATGTGACAACACTGAAGAAATGACACTTTGCTATAATGTAAAGTAGTGAGTGTACAGCTTGTATAACAGTGTACATTTGCTGTCCCCTCAAAATAACTCAACACACAGCCATTAATGTCTAAACCGCTGGCAACAAAAGTGAATACACCCCTAGTAAAAATGTCCAAATTGGGCCCGATTAGCCATTTCCCCTTCCCCGTCATGTGACTCGTTAGTGTTATAAGGTCTCAGGTGTGAATGGGGAGCAGGTGTGTTAAATGTGGGGTTATCGCTCTCACTCTCTCATCCTGGTCACTGAAAGTTCAACATGGCACCTCATGGCCAAAAACTCTCAGAGGATCTAAAAAAAAAAAAAAAAGAAAAAAGATGGGCTAGGCTATAAGAAAATTGCCAAGACCCTGAAACTGAGCTAAAGCATGGTGGCCAAGACCATACAGCCATTTAACAGGACAGGTTCCACTCAGAACAGGCCTCACCATGAACGACCAAAGAAGTTGAGCGCACATGTTCAGCGTTATATCCGGAGGTTGTCTTTGGGAAATAGACGTATGAGTGCTGCCAGCATTGCTGCAGAGGTTAAAGGGGTGGGGGGTCAGCCTGTCAGTGCTCAGATCATACGCCGCACACTGCATCAAATTGGTCTGCATGGCTGTCGGCCCAGAAGGAAGCCTATTTTAAAGATGATGCACAAGAAAGCCCGCAAATAGTCTGCTGAAGACAAGCAGGCTAAGGACATGGATTACTGGAGCCATGTTCTGTGGTCTGATGAGACCAAGATAAACTTATTTGGTTCAGATGGTGTCAAGCATGTGTGGTGACAACCAGGTGTCTTGCTTACAGTCAAGCATGGAGTGTCATGGTCTGGGGCTGCATGAGTGTTGCCGGCACTGGGGAGCTACAGCTCATTGAGGGAACCATGAATGTCAACATTTACTGTGGCATACTAAAGCAGAGCATGATCCCACTCCCTTCGGAGACTGGGTACATGATAACGACCCCAAACACAGCTTCAAGATGACCACTGCCTTGCTAAAGAAGCTGAGGGTAAAGGTGATGGACTGGCCAAGCATGTCTCCAGATCTAAAGCCTATTGGGCATCTGTGGGGCATCCTCAAATGGAAGGTGGAGAAGCGCAAGGTCTCTAACATCCACCAGCTCCGTGATGTCCTCATGGAGGAGTGGAAGAGGACTCCAGTGGCAACCTGTGAAGCTGTGGTGAACTCCATGCCCAAGAGGATTAAGGCAATGCTGGAAAATAATGGTGGCCACACAAAATATTGACACTTTGGGCCCAATTTGGACATTTTCACTTAGGGGTGTACTCACTTTTGTTGCCAGTGGTTTAGACATTAATGGCTGTGTGTTGAGTTATTTTGAGGGGAAAGCAAATTTACACTGTTATACAAGCTGTACACTCACTACTTTACATTATAGCAAACTATAATTTATTCAGTGTTGTCATAAGAAAAGATATAATAAAATATTTACAAAAATGTGAGGGATGTACTCACTTTTGTGAGATACTGTATGTAAAGTTTTAAAACCACTTTAAGGCCAGACACTCTGGGGGTTATTTACGAAAGGCAAATCCACTTTGCACTACACGTGCAAATTACAAGTGCAAAGTGCACTTAAAATTGCACTGAAAGTGCACTTGGAAGTGCAGTCGATGTAAATCTAAGAGGTAGATCTGAAATGAGGGGAAGCTCTGCTGATTTTATTATCCAATCATGTGCAAGCTAAAATGCTGTTTTTTTAATTTTCCTGGCATGTCCCCCTCGGATCTAGAGCGACTGCACTTCCAAGTGCACTTTCAGTGCAATTTCAAGTGCACTTTGCACTTGTAGTTTGCACTTGTAGTGCAAAGTGGATTTGCCTTTAGTAAATAACCCCCCTCTGTGTGTGTGTCTCATGCACCTGCAGAGAGTTGGCAAATACAAATGATACCCCCTTTAAAAAACAGATCAGAAGGACTGCTGAAGGTTGTTGTATGGAACACAAGAGGGTTAGAGCCCAAACAAATAAAGAATATATGCTACAGGAAAATCGCCTTTCTTTCTAAAATGTTCTTCCTTCACTTATACAAGATGTTACTGACTTTTTTTTTTTCTGTAGCATATTTATGTTATTTGTTTGCTCAGAAAGCCTTTACAAAATGATGTATACTGTGTTGTTTCAGACAGCATATACACAGTCTCAGAGTAGCTGAGTTGGGAAATAACTGAAATCTCAAACAGCACAGTGAGCATTCAGGATGTAAGTCCTTTCAAAGACTATCGTGAATAGGCAGAGCTCTTGAGAATTAGGTAAACATGTGTGCAAATCCAACTTTTAGACCTTTGCAGAACATTGTTTATCAGGAGTGTTACATTTACTTGCTTGACAGGTTAAGAAGTGCTCGAGTGGCTGTGAGTAATTTCCTCTGGAACTTGTTCAGATACAGATGTAACTGTACAGATGTATGCTCCGTGCAGCTGGGAATTGCCAGGAGAAGCAGCTTTCAGTGGCTGCAAGGTAATCACCTGAAAGCAGCTCATAGATAAACACGGTGCTCCACTGGCTGCCCATGACTGTCTGTCATTTCGCTGTCTCACCTTGCTGCACATTTTAATTTTGTTTTAGCAAACATGAAGTTTCAGATTCTAACATGCTGTCATGCTCTGATTAACAATTATGGTGCTGGGGGATGAGCAAACGCGATAGGAGGGATTCTAATATCATTTAGAACATTCATGAAAGGGTGCTCCTGGAGTTCTGGAACTAATTTGGGAATCCAAAGTAATTTCTGGCTGACCGCCAGAATGATTGCTCTTTCATAGTAGCAGTGACCTTTCTTATCTGTTGTAAAATGTAACATGGCATGGTTAATGACCGTGAAAGGTTTTTCAATTGTGTCTATCTATAGAAAGTCTGTCTGTCCTCTTAAGTTTGTTATCTTGGCTGAGGATCAGAGGAAGAGAAAAAGAAAATTGGCATATTGCCCAATTTTTATCACACATGACCATACTGAAGGAAAAGAGATTTCATCTCGAAATATGGAAAGACTTCTTTACAGTAAGAGCTGTGAAAATGTGCAATAGACTTCCTCAAGAGCTGGTTCTGTCCAGCTCGGTAGACTGTTTTAATAAAGGCCTGGATTATTTCCTAAATGTGCATAATATAACAGGATACTAACATCTATAGGTAAAGTTGATACAGGGAATATCCGATTGCCTCCTGGGGGATCAGGAAGCAGTTTTTTCCCCTGCTGGAGAAAATTGAATCACACTTTATTATTTTTTTACACTTATTGGTTGAACTAGATGGACTTACACTGACACCTCATCTAAGTTTTCATCCTTCTCCAAGTACTCTCTTGTCTAATCTACTATGTTCACTGTCCGTCCTACTCCAGCAGATAGCATAGCAACAGATTTGCTTACCCGAATTCCAGGGGCGTTGCTAGGTCTGCAAGAGATCTGGGGCTAGAGCCCATAGCAGCGGTCACCAACCGGGGGGGGGGGGGCAGTGGTAAGCAATTTTTCAGGGGCGTTGGCTGGTGTTGGCACTTCAATCATCATGGCATAATGGTTGATATGGTGTCAGGGTGATTGAAGTGCATTATTTCTATTGTTACATTGTAATATATAATTAAGTGGTTCAACTCACCATACTGCAGAATCAGTGGGAGCCCTGGGCGTGTCACTTGCCACATCTCCTGCCACCAGATGCAGCGTGTCACTTGCCACCTTTGCCTGTCACCAGATGCAGCGTGTTACTTGCCACCGTCACCTGCCACTAGATGTGGATTGTCACTTGCCATGTCGTCTGCCACCAGAGGTGGATTGTCACTTGCCACTTTCACCTGGCAGCAGATGTGGATTGTCACTTGCCACGTCTTCTGCCACCATTTGCAGATTGTCACTTGCCACATCTCTTGCCACCATTTGAAGATTGTCACTTGCCACGTCACCAGCCACCAGATGTGGGTTGTCACTTGCCAACTGATGTGGATTGTCACCTGCCATGCCAGCCAGTGCCACCAAATGTGCATTGATGCTGCATTGGTGGCAGGCTGACAGCACTGGTCCATTTAGTGAAAGCAGGAGAGCAGTGATGCGGGTTTGGCAGTGAGAGATGATGTCATCTCACTGCTCCCCTCTGCACCTCTGACATTGAAGCAAGGGGGTCTGGCTGCAAAGTGGAGCTCCACGATGACCGTGCTGTGAGGGCAGAAGAGCGCCGATTTGTGGTGGACAGTGAGAGATTATGTCATCTCTCTGCTGCTCGCAGCACCTCACTCCCAAATTGAAGAGGCCCAGCTGTAAAGAGCTTGCTTCTTTCCTCTCCTCCGCCTCTCTCATGCAGCCAGCCCGCCTGCCACAGCAGCCGCAATCTGCTAGTTAGATAGGGACCCTGCGGCAAGAGACTCGGGGCTATAGCCCCAATAGCCACCCTCTAGCAATGCCCCTGCCATGACTCTCTGTAAATAAGTGGTCATATCCCAGATAGCAAGGATAACTTGCTACAATTTTGTGGCAGTGTTGAATTGTAAGTCTGTTAACTTGCCGCACATTTTTACTGGTAAGTTATACACTTGCAGAGCACTTGAAGCACAAGTTCTAGTTGACACTTTTCCAATTTGTAGAAAATTTGTGCGGCAAGTTTCTACCAAGAGCAAAGTTGCAGTGGTGAGTCTACAGAAAGACCTCTGCAAGTCTACAGCATGACAATTCAGCCACGGTGACCTCTGTGGTTGGGATGATTATTGCACAACATAACTGAACCAGAGCTCACAGCAGACTTGCAGAATGTTTGCAAAAAAAGTTGATCTGGAGTCATACAATGTGGACTTGCTGCAATTGTGCAACAAACTTGTGAAGCCTGGCAAGTCTAGCAATAGCTTAGCAAGTCATTTTCAAACTTGCAGCACAATTGCTTGCTATCTGGGATGCGCTTGTGGGAAAATCCCCAAATACTCAGGATGATCTCTGCCCTTTAACCATGTGGAACCAAAAACCATAACCGATCAATGTCGCTTCAAGCCTGCAGTATCAGTCTTCCAGATTTACTCTCTGTGTTCAGGTTTTGCCAGAGATAGAGCACACCTTGCTCCAAGATATTGTATAGCATACAGGTACTACCATACTTTATTCAACTCCAGACTAAGGTAAATGAAAGACAGGCTTCAGCTCAAATCCCCATCCATCAGTCATGCCCTTCTGACATGTTTTACCCACATTGGGCTTAATCATAGAGGCCACCTCTAGAGGTTACCAAGCCTAAAAGAAAATATGAATAAAATAGAGAGGCCCCATATAGTAGATTTACATTCTCCATGAAAACTGTACCACTCATTAAAACATCCAAACTAGCAATGTCCGACAGCCGCTTTGCATGATGATGTCATGTCAGGCTTCACCCTAGGCGGTTTGTCACTAGATGAGATTGTTAGGGGCTTGGCTCAAGGCCATACCACTCTCATTTTTCAAACAAATACTGTAACTTTCAAACTGTATAAGAAATAGCAGAGCATTCCATTTTGCCCCATTCGCATGGAATGAATGTACCAGCAGTTTTGCTGGATGAATAGCTTTGCATTTTTTAAAATAAATACACCACAAAGTTTTAGGGGATGTTTGAGTGTAGGGGATATTTATTAGTTTGTAAAAATTTGGGCAACTGCAATCATTTGTGTATTACTTCTTTGTTCTGGAAGCCTAATGGTAAAAACCCAGAAAATATATAACATTTTTACTAGGGGCTCCTGTACAATCCCTTTCACTTCTGACATTGTGTTCCAGAGATAACATAACCTGAAAAATTGCATATTCAGCATGTGAGCAATTAGTCACTGTAAGTCAATCTAATGTACCAATGAGTCAGCAGTTTTCTCTCCAAATAATCACAACATCTGGAAAGAAAGATAAATCAGAGAAGAGATTGTGTTAATTGGGACTTTGACCTCTTTTCTACAATATCAGACAGAAGATTTATGCAAACTATTTTTGGTCATAACATGACAGCATTAGAAATGGTGTAGACGGGCTTCACACTCATTGCCAAGTCATATGTAGAAGTATGGCAGTGAAAGGTTTTTTATTCAGTCTTCCATTTGCACCACTGATAACCAAGGAGGTCTGTGTGAAAGAGGGAGTAAGTTAGAATTGAACATTGAAGTTTTTCCCAGTCAATTTTTGGCACCCAATTTACTGGTCACGGGCTTAATCATGGAGGTATCAACCCAGTTTTCCCCTGTGTAGATCAGGAAGGGTCATCTTGTTTTGCTCATGAGTGATATATACAGTATCTGCTTGCATTTTTGTACAATAATATAAATATGGTTTTCAAGCTGTGCATTATTAATAAAGGTTCAACTTATAAATAAATGTGACAGTATAGTGTATATACAGTAGCTGCATTGCTGTGGTATTTTAAATTGTTCCATTTAAGGATGAAATACAAATCATAATCATGGTTTAATCCAGAAGGATGGACTAGCCCTAGACTGTTAATCAACAGTGTGTCTTTTTTTTCTAAAGCATGCAGATAAGAAAGTCTAAGTGAAGTCAGAACTCTTAGGACTCATTTACACGGGCGGCCAGGGGTGTAAAAATAGGCAGGTGCGCTGCAAATTTACCTCCCAGCAAAAGAAAGGAATTGTATACATGCAAGTGAATGGGGCCTCCCTGCAAACACAAGCCCCATGTAGGGTAGGTGCCTGACCGCCAGCCACCCGGAGGGGTGGGGAGGTTGCCAGTGCCGCACTGCCAGCCTCCCAGGGGGATGGTGTCAGCACCATGCTGCGGGCTGCCTGAAGGGGGGGACTTGTTTGCTGCCCCACCAAAAGAAAAACCCACCAGCCACCACTGGGTTGTGGTGCGGTATTCCTATTCAAAATCCCTGTTTGCCTGCCAAAAAAAAGCAAGAGACAGTTTCTCCTCTTGAACAACTGGAAAACTGCTGATTGCCACTTCTGTGAACGAGCCTTTAATCTGAATAATTGGAAACGTCCGGGCAGCAGGCGTAAATACATACGAGAGCGAGGGGTGAGGCGCAAGTCAAATGTGGAGGCCATACACGGACCACAGAACCGCTTAGAACTTGTCCTTATCTGCTGGATTCGCTCAGTGCCGGCTTGAAGGCACTTTTAAATGTGAGTGTGTTATCTGGTTTTGTTTTTTACTCAATAAATGTTTTAAACATATTGCGCTATGATCGTCTATCTATATATCCTACATGAGGAAAACCAAAGCATAGCTGATGAGAAGTGATAATAAGGTGGAGCGCATTTAAGGTGGAGCGGCTTTTAAGGTGGAGTGGTTATCCCATGAATGAACCAAAGGCACATCATTTAACAGTATCTGGTGAGTGGCCAATCTGCAAGGTGGTGGTGTGTCACAAAGTCACTTATAATTAAGAAGAGTTACAAGAGCACGATAGGAATACAGTCACAGCACTTGCAAGAGGATTTTTTCTGATTTTTTTATGGTTTATGGGACTTTATGGGACTTTTACATTGTGTATATGCACAGGAGGGGCAATTTACATATGGTCTTCAATTGTTTTTACAGGGTTCTATGTGTGATTCACACACAACAGAAGGATATTGGTTTACATACACTTATTTGATTTGTGTTTTTATGTATTTTATTTGCACACAGGAGATGGCTAATTGTATTATCGTATGATACATTTAAAGTGGTGTTTCACCAAAAAAAAAAAAATTAGATGTCAGTAGCTGCAAATACTGCAGCTGCTGACTTTTAAAATAAGGACACTTACCTGTCCCAGGGTCCAGCGATGTCGGCACCCGAGACCGAGCCGTCCCTCGATCCTCGGGTGCTGCCGCCGCCATTCACACTGAGGGAATCAGGAAGCGAAGCGTTGCCGCTTCACTGCCCGGTTCCCTACTGCGCATGCGCGAGTCGCGCTGCGCGTCTTCACTGGTCCCCGTTGTGTTGTGGGAACTGTGTATTTCCCACAACACAATGGGGGTGGGCGGGGAGTCTGCGGCTAGCTGCGGCTAGCTGTACCCGGAAGTGGGTGCAGATACCTGTATTATACAGGTATCTGCACCCCCTCCCCCCTGAAAGGTGCCAATTGTGACACCGGAGGGGGGGGGGGAATCCGATGAGCGGAAGTTCCACTTTAGGGTGGAACTCCGCTTTAATTATTTGTTAATTTTTTGATCACATAATATTACAAGTGGTGTAAAGATAGGAATAGCGCATTCACACCTATCCAATTTACCCTAAGCAAAAAGCCTGATACTGAAATATGAGAGTCAAACAAAAAAAGCGCAAAGTAGCAAAAATGATCAATGGAGATTCCAAATCCGAGAGTATGAGCCTGTCCTAGGTCCACCTTAAATTGATAGACCCTATTATATACCTTGTTAGTTCTTGACCTTATGACACCAGAGAGAGGACTGGTAAAAAACTGTGTTTGAATTTTTCCAAGATAGTATATTTGAATTTGAGTTTGCAATGAATATAGCTGGATTCATCTGTTGTGGTCTAGAGGAGGCAGAGTAATAAAGTATATCCATGTTTGTGCAGTTCATGCTGCCTCCCTCTCACAAGTACTTATACAAAAGTGTCTTTGACTGATGCGTGAAACACTCCCGGTTTAGAGGAGGTTTTACAGGCATGTACAGTAAACTTGGTGTTAATCAAAATGACACGTCCTCCCTCCCTCACAGGTGTAACCACTCTCTAGCATAACAATAATGTCCATTCACCTTCTCAGTAGTGTAGGTGTCACACTTAGTGGAATTTAAATTCAGCATAACAGTATATTCATGTAAATAAAGTCCCATATGCAGTGAAAAAAATAGTAATAAGATGTTATGAGCATGTAGAATCTTATGCCGCGTACACACGGTCGGACTTTTCAGCTACAAAAGTCCGACAGCCCGTCCGAGAGACTTTCGACAGACTTTCGACTGACTTTTGGCAGACTTTCAACGGACTTTCTAACGACCGGACTTGCCTACACACGATAACACCAAAGTCCAACGGATTCGTACGTGATGACGTACACCGGACTAAAATAAGGAAGTTGATATCCAGTAGCCAATAGCTGCCCTAGCGTCGTTTTTTGTCCGTCAGACTAGCATACAGACGATCGGATTTCTGGGTCCGGCGGAGTTACGACGTAAAGATTTGAAGCATGTTCCAAATCTAAAGTCCATCAGATTTGCGACTGGAAAAGTCCGCTGAAGGTCCGGTGAAGCCAACACATGATCGGATTGTCCGCCGGATTTGGTCCGTTGGCATCAGTCAGACAAGTCTGGTCGAAAAGTCCGAGTGTGTGTACGCGGCATTATATGTTGAAGTAAAGCAACTTGCAGGTAAACTGGGGAACTCATCCAGCAAAGAATATACATCCATATTTTATTTCTCTCGGTGCCAACAGACACCTGTGCACAGTTCCACATGTGTGGCAATATTGGCATATAAAGTCTTGTGCATTGTGACCAAACACATTTAAAGCATCTAAAGTGTTTGTTAGGCAGACAGTTCACATCCAACTTCTTCACTTTCAGTCCCAGCAGATATTCATGCAAAAATCAGTTCTTGATAGGCCAACAGTACTTATCAGGTCATGTCCGTCTGCCATTCCCCAACCGATGGAGCACCAGCTGCTACTGATACTCTGCCTCCTCTAGACCACAACAGATGAATCCACCTATATTCATTGCAAACTCATATCCAAATATACTGTCTTGGAAAAATTCAAATGCAGTTTTTTGCCAGTGCTCTCTCTGGTGTCAAAAGGTCAAGGACTAACAACCCATATAATAGGGTCTATCAGTTTAAGGTGGATCTAGGACAGGCTCAGATTTGGAATCTCCATTGATAATTTTTGCTACTTTTTGCTTGGCTCTAATATTGCAGTACCAGGCTTTTTGCTTAGGCTAAGTATAAAATGTACTTTATTAATTCAAGGTATACCAATAAAATTAGTGTCAAGACTGATTGACATATAAGCATACGGTGCAGTCAAATGGTTCCTCCACCATATAAAAAAAAGGGTCACCATATGGTAATCCAGATTACCATATGGTGACACTTGTGTAGATGGATGGTGCCGCGCTAATCCTATTGTGTGAGCTTCTAATTAGTAGATTAAATAAAGAAACCGGCCTAAAGGGCCACTGATGTATAAAAGCAGGTGATATAACCCACTGTGCAGACTAAATAAATACAAATAAGGATAAATATGTGGATGTGAACAATAAATAAACAGCCTAAATGCTTAATAAATATCAATCGTGACTAACCATAAGTATGACTGTTCTGATAATGTGTCAAAAGACGGTGAAATGAATAATAAAAATTAAATTACATAATTGTCAATCACAAATCAGCAAAGTGCATGGTGCCAACACTGTGCAACCTAGATATCTGAATCATAAAGTACCTATATAATGTGAAGCAACAAGTTTTCCATAAAGTGCAAGCGTGCAAACAAACGTAAAAATATATGTGTAAATGATAGCTCCAAACTGAATGATAATAAATTGAATGTCCCAACAAGTTGAAATGAAAACGAGGGAGAATCACACAGGAAAAACGTCCATAATCTTAAATACGATCTTGTGACATATGGTGCTGGCATGCGCATGTAGCAGTTAAAGTGCCTGGTGACTCAAAATTTCATGCAGCTTCGTGTGTGAACACTCCAGTGAGCAGTGGCCCCTTACCTCACAGAAATGGGGCAACAGCATATGACCAAACTGGTTCTTTACTTTTCACCTAGCGGCTCCTACGTATTCCTCACCGTCCTGGGGTGGGATTCCCTCAGATGTGGTCCAGGGGGGTGTTTAAAGACAGGAATAAAAGGAACCCAATAGTGTAACTCCGTTTAAAAAGTAACAACATTTATTAGGCAAAAACAGCAGGTACTCACATTTACAATGAATGGTGAGATGTTTGTATCCGACGAGCGGCGAGCTCGTAGCTTTCTTTCAGTGTATCCAGCCTATCCTGGGACAGGATAGGCTGGATACACTGAAAGAAAGCTACGAGCTCGCCGCTCGTCGGATACAAACATCTCACCATTCATTGTAAATGTGAGTACCTGCTGTTTTTGCCTAATAAATGTTGTTACTTTTTAAACGGAGTTACACTATTGGGTTCCTTTTATTCCTGTCTTTAAACACCCCCCTGGACCACATCTGAGGGAATCCCACCCCAGGACGGTGAGGAATACGTAGGAGCCGCTAGGTGAAAAGTAAAGAACCAGTTTGGTCATATGCTGTTGCCCCATTTCTGTGAGGTAAGGGGCCACTGCTCACTGGAGTGTTCACACACGAAGCTGCATGAAATTTTGAGTCACCAGGCACTTTAACTGCTACATGCGCATGCCAGCACCATATGTCACAAGATCGTATTTAAGATTATGGACGTTTTTCCTGTGTGATTCTCCCTCGTTTTCATTTCAACTTGTTGGGACATTCAATTTATTATCATTCAGTTTGGAGCTATCATTTACACATATATTTTTACGTTTGTTTGCACGCTTGCACTTTATGGAAAACTTGTTGCTTCACATTATATAGGTACTTTATGATTCAGATATCTAGGTTGCACAGTGTTGGCACCATGCACTTTGCTGATTTGTGATTGACAATTATGTAATTTAATTTTTATTATTCATTTCACCGTCTTTTGACACATTATCAGAACAGTCATACTTATGGTTAGTCACGATTGATATTTATTAAGCATTTAGGCTGTTTATTTATTGTTCACATCCACATATTTATTCTTATTTGTATTTATTTAGTCTGCACAGTGGGTTATATCACCTGCTTTTATACATCAGTGGCCCTTTAGGCCGGTTTCTTTATTTAATCTACTAATTAGAAGCGCACACAATAGGATTAGCGCGGCACCATCCATCTACACAACATTCATTTAGGCCAAGTGATACCTAATAGGTGCGTGCAGCTGTTCCACTTTTAGCCAATTCCATATCTGATAGCGCAGGAATATCCTTTTGTACATATGGTGACACTGTTTTATATGTGGTGGAGGGTCCATTTGACTGCACCGTATGCTTATATATCAATCAGTCTTGACACTTATTTTATTGGTATATCTTGAATTAAGAAAATACATTTTATACTTACTCCAGCAAGTCCAGTTTTTGCTGCTTAGCTGCTTGGTTGCTCTCTGTTAAGGCTATACCTCTCTCATGTGAGAACCACACCTCTTTTTTGTCTGTTTATGCCCTAGTTAGAAAGCAGTACACCAAATAGGTGTTTGGACACTGGTTATATTTAATACTATACATTTGATGTATCCCTAACTTGTGGTTGTTTTTCATGTGCTTTTTGCTTAGGTTGCCTCACCATATTTATTAAGTTAAATACACAATACAGGAATATGCGTATTTCATTTCTCAAGTAGTTTGAAATAGGCCCATGAGGAAATTGGGTGGAGCCGGGACAGCAGGATACCTTTTTTTAGCAAAGTCATTGTGTCATGTGTTTAAATGTGTACCATATTATACTCTTTCAATCTTTAAACACTTCAGCCCCGGAAGATTTTACCCCCTTCCTGACCAGAGCACTTTTTACAATTTGGCACTGCGTTGCTTTAATTGACAATTGCGCGGTCATACAATGCTGTACCCAAACGAAATTTGCGTCCTTTTTTCCCACAAATAGAGTTTTCTTTTGGTGGTATTTGATCACCTCTGCGTTTTTGGGTTTTTTTGCGCTATAAACAAAAAAGAGCGACAATTTTGAAAAAAAAAAAAAACAATATTTTTTACTTTTTGCTATAATAAATATCCCCAAAAATGTTTTTAAAAAACTAATTTCTTCATCAGTTTAGGCCAATATATATTCTTCTACATATTTTTGGTAAAAAAATCGCAATAAGCATATATTGATTGGTTTGCGCAAGAGTGGAGTTTTTTGTGGTATTTATATTTGTAGTGTTTTTTTCCTTGGGGACTCCAAGCACTTAGGAGGTTAGGATGCAATCTTAGGCACACTAAATTGAGCCAATTAATCTACCGGCACGTAGTATGTTTGCATTCCCTTACAGTCTTCTGTAGCACTGCATATACTACACCATGGGGCAAATTAAATAAAGCTGCTGCACCATCTTTCTGGCGTTAATTGCTCTTATTAATGTGTTGTACATAATTAAAAAAACATCTGTGACAGTTTTGGTTCTGACAGTGACACTGCTAAATTCAGTTTTTATTTGCTCAACTTCTTTATTGTGGTGCAACATGTGCACCAAATTCAAAATAAAATGATGACTGTTTGTATCTTACAAAAGTGGAGGTAAGACCAACTTTCTTTTGGTGTACAGAGATTTTGCGAAAGAGCCCTGCATGCATTCTAAAAGTGTCTCAGTATACCAAATTAAAGTACAAGTCCTAGACAGGTACATGAATTTGGCGCACTTTTAGGAACGCCTGGTGGCACTTTTGTAAAATCTGTCTGCCCCAGTCTTTAGATGATGTGAGGGGCTATAGTTGTGGATTTCAGGGTATGTGTGTTTTTCTGGTGATGTGAAGGGCTGTAGTTGTGGCCCCCTAAATCTTGCACTGCCTTAGTGGGTGTAATGTCATGACCTGTGGCTTGAAATATTTGCAGGAAGTAACCTGTACACTCAGGTATTACGACTTGCTCCAAGACAGTTTCAGTTATATGGCAAAAAAGACACTTACCCCAGTTAGAAAGCACTCTGCATTAGATTATTATAAAGTTGTTTTTTAATAAGTTTTTTTTTTTAACTGTCTGTAAAATAGCACTGTGGGGTCCTAGGATGACATGAAATTCCTAAATTTAAAGGTAAACTATAATGTTTTTTTTTTACTGACCTCTTATAATTTTTTCCATTTATATAAAATCTTTGCTTAAAAGTATATTATAGGGGCACATCAACAGCACACGATTTACAGATCTGGGTTTTCTAAAGGGTAGAAGCTGTTAACTTTCAGATTCTCTCAGAAAACTTTTGATGGTGATGTCTTGATTGGTAGACATGGGGGGGGGGGGGGGGATGAGACACTCCTCTAATTCATGTACAGTTTATCTTGAGTCATTGAGCTCTGTTATCCATCATCATCAGCACATCGGGATAAGAAAAGCCCACAAAAACATATTATGCAAAATCTAAAGAACCACCCAATAGATAATAATAACACAAAATAAATATGTGCAATATTTTATATTTAGCAGATTGAAAAAAAAGACATTTTTATTAGAAAATTATTGTTTTGGTCTTAATATAATAAAGAAAAGTGATATGCAAAACTATTGTACACAAATACTTTCCTACTACAGCTTGGTGGGGTGACCACCAAATTAGATGCGCTTCAATCACAACTATTTTAAAGCAACCCTGATCATGCTGCTCATGGCATGAAGTAACCACACATACAGCAGGGAGGAAGTGGAGACAGATCTCCTATCACAATTTGGATTAGCAGCAAGGATGGGAAGTGTTAACATAATGGGGTATTTTAATTATCCAGACATAGACTGGGCGGAGGGAACCGCGCATTCATTTAAGGCTCGCCAGTTCCTTAACGTCTTGCAGGACAATTTTATGGGTCAGATGGTAGACGCACCAACTAGAAATAAAACATTACTGGATCTACTGATTACCAACAATACAGACCTGATCACGGATGTGGATATACGGGGCAATTTAGGTAACAGCGATCACAGGTCAATTTGTTTCATTATAAATCACACAAATAGGAAACATAAAGGGAATACAAAGATACTGAATTTCAAAAGAGTCAACTTCCCTAAACTACAAACCTTGCTAAAACTCATAAATTGGGATAAAATATTAGGAACAAAGAATACGGAGGAGAGATGGGTTTGCTTTAAGAGCATATTAAATAAGGGCATTAGCCAATGTATCCCATTGGGTAATAAATTTAAAAGAGCGAACAAAAGTCCTGGATGGCTTAACTCCAATGTAAAAATGCATAAAAAAGCAAAGGAGAAGGCCTTCAAAAAATACAGGGTTGAGGGATCATCATCAGCATTCAGACTTTATAAAGAATGCAACAAGAAATGTAAGGGTGAAATTAGGAGGGCTAAGATAGAACATGAAAGACACATAGTGGAGGAGAGCAAAAAAAATCCCAAGAAATTCTTTAAGTATGTAAAAAAGGGAGGACAGACCATATTGGCCCCATAAAGAATGAGGAAGGACATCTTGTTACAAAGGATGGGGAGATGGCGAAGGTATTGAATTTATTCTTCTCCTCAGTCTTCACGAGTGAATCGGGGGGCTTCAGTAACCAAAACTGCAGTGTTTATCCTCATGACACAACACAGGAAGCACCTCCATGTTTAACAGAGGACAGAATTAAAATTAGACTTGAGAAACTTAACATTAATAAATCACCGGGACCAGATGGCTTGCATCCGAGGGTACTTAGGGAACTCAGTCAGGTGATTGCCAGACCGTTGTTGCTAATTTTTACAGTCTACTGACTGGAATGGTACCAGCTGATTGGAGGAAAGCCAATGTAGCACCAATATTTAAAAAGGGCCCAAAATACATCCCTGGGAATTACAGACCAGTTAGCCTAACATCAATAGTATGTAAACTCTTGGAGGGGATGATAAGGGACTATATACAAGATTTTAGTAATAAGAATGGTATCATTAGCAGTAATCAGCATGGATTCATGAAGAATCGTTCTTGCCAAACCAATCTACTAACCTTCTATGAGGAGGTGAGTTGCCATCTAGATAAAGGAAGGCCCGTAGATGTGGTGTATCTGGATTTTGCAAAAGCATTTGACACAGTTCCCCATAAACGTTTACTGTACAAAATAAGGTCGGTTGGCATGGACCATAGAGTGAGTACATGGATTGAAAACTGGCTACAAGGGCGAGTTCAGAGGGTGGTGGTAAATGGGGAGTACTCGGAATGGTCAGGGGTGGGTAGTGGGGTTCTGGGTGCTGGGACCAATCCTATTTAATTTGTTCATAAACGACCTGGAGGATGGGATAAACAGTTCAATCTCTGTATTTGCACACTATACTAAGCTAAGCTGGGCAATAACTTCTCCGCAGGATGTGGAAACCTTGCAAAAAGATCTGAACAAATTAATGGGGTGGGCAACTACATGGCAAATGAGATTCAATGTAGAAAAATGTAAAATAATGCATTTGGGTGGCAAAAACATGAATGCAATCTATACACTGGGGGGGGGGGGACCTCTGGGGGAATCTAGGATGGAAAAGGACCTGGGAGTCCTAGTAGATGATAGCCTCAGCAATGGCATGCAATGCCAAGCTGCTTCTAACAAAGCAAACAGAATATTGGCGTGCATTAAAAAGGGGATCAACTCCAGAGATAAAACGATAATTCTCCCCCTCTACAAGACTCTGGTCCGGCCGCACCTAGAGTATGCCGTCCAGTTCTGGGCACCAGTCCTCAGGAAGAATGTACTGGAAATGGAGCGAGTACAAAGAAGGGCAACAAAGCTAATAAAGGGCCTGGAGGATCTTAGTTATGAGGAAACGTTGCGAGCACTGAACTTATTCTCTCTGGAGAAGAGACGCTTGAGAGGGGATATGAATTCAATATACAAATCCCATACTGGTGACCCTACAATAGAAATAAAACTTTTTCGCAGAAGAGAGTTTAACAAGACTCGCGGCCACTCAATAAAATTAGAAGAAAAGAGGTTTAACCTTAAACTACGTAGAGGGTTCTTTACTGTAAGAGCGGCAAGGATGTTGAATTCCCTTCCACAGGCGGTGGTCTCAGTGGGAAGCATCGATAGCTTCAAGAAACTATTAGATAAGCACTTGAATGACCGCAACATGCAGGGATATATAATGTAATGCTGACACATAATCACACACATAGGTTGGACTTGATGGACTTGTGTCTTTTTTCAACCTCACCTACTATGTAACTATGTAGCAGTAATGCAGAAAATGCTAAGCCTTTAAATAGGAAAAACTTTACAGTTTCATTTTGTTGTTGTAGGAGCATCACTAACAGCAGAAAGCTTTATAAGTTCATCGTCTTTGTGTCTCTGTCTACTGGTGTTCACTTTATTAATTCTCAACAGCTAATTACTGAACAGATAGAAACCTTTACTCCGTACATGCACTTACACTTCGGTACTTACATGAAATCCTATTTAGCCTCCAGACCTCTATGACATTGCTTGTATCAGTTGTTCAGCTGGCATTTTTCTTAATTTATATTTTGTACCTTTTTATAAAAATAGCTGTTATTATTCCAAAAACAGAAGTATTTAGCCAGGCTTTCAAATGTATAGACTGTTTCCTATTTCTAGAACTAATAATATGCAAATTATCATTTCTCTTACCTTCACAGATTATGGATAGCCAGGTTATGGATAGAGGTTGACTGAGGTATGGGGTTTTTCCATGGGCAAAAGGCTGTATCGGGATTCCCAAGTATTTGATGCATTTTCATTTTGATCCCTGAGAGAGAAACTTGTGGCTGGTGCTGGCTATGCAGTTAGGGATAGCTATAGCTAGCCTAAATTTCTTTGCTGCTCAGTCCATATGCCAAAGGTTGACTTGGAATTACCAAAATATTGAAACCCTTATTGTAGTGGATATAAATTAGTTTAAGAGCGACTATAATGGCTTGGTAATCAAATTATTGTTATTCTGTTCTTTGATTAAAAGAGAAGTATAGGTTTTCTATCTATTTAATAATCATACTTACCTAGCTGGACGCAGCATCGGTCCAAAGTTTCAACTGTCCCCCGGCACTTCTAACACTGAGAGCCGAGCATTCATTCAGTTTTCTTCCTCCATCTTGTTCTTCCCCCACTTCTTCCTCTTCTTCCTCCGATCCTCTGCTTCTTCCTTCAGTCTTCTCGTCCGCATCTTCCTCCGGCCTCTTCTTCCCCGCTTCATTCTTCGGACGATCTGCATCCATGGGAGGTTCCCACTGTGTGACGCTTCTGTTCTTCTGACAGTTCTTATATAACTGAGGGCGGGGCCACCCAGTGACCCTGCCCCCTCTGACACATGGGGACTTCACAGGGACTTCCCTATGGCTTTCCCCGTGATGTCAGATGGGGACGGGGTCACCCGGTTACGTAACTCCTCACTATGCCTCTCAATGTTTTTTTTTGTTACGGAAGCCCACAGCTACTCTGCCATGATTCTTATGTAGCACCCTCCAGTGTGCTAGAATAGGTTAGCTGTAGATTAAGAAAATCTGGTCTGGCTGAGAGCCAGGTCTGGGTTTAATCTGCGTCATGGATGAGTGACTCAGGGAGGTTGAATGACTCATCAAGCAGCACCTCTGGTAACTCCCGCTGCTCTCTGGAACCTTGGAGAAGCTTTAAGAAGTAGAGGGTGGAGTCTAGGAGGAGCTGCTTTAAATATGGAGGAGGGCCCCAGCAAATTCCCAACAAGTGGGCTGGTAGGGGGCGGGCAACTCTTAAATACACATGGGTCATGCCAACAGGGGCAGTTGGGTGGAAGATAAAGTGCTGAGGAGACTGTTGGTGGCCCTTGAGTGTGCCCCCAGTCTGAGGGAGGTGACCTTGGGCCTGGAGCTCCGTTGCTGGAGGGACTCTCTACAACACATGGAGTAATGCTTTCCTGGATGCACAGGAGCAGGTGTGAGGACATTAGAAGAGAGTCAGCACGTCCAGGAGGTCTCCAGGAGAAGTCAGCCAGGTGGGCTGGTGAGTGTGCAGTCTGGGAGTATTGTGGTATCAGTCTGGGAGGACTGAGGAGAAGTATCCAGGTGAGCAAGTTAAAGGGGCAGCTGCAGCCAGGCAGGCTGGCAGTGCCTGAAAAGGTGGTGCTGGGATCAGTAACCACAGGGATGTAAGCTGGACACTGCCTGTAAAGAGCCTTTGCTTCAAAATCTCACTGTTGCCTTTTTGTCGGATTAACTATCAGTGTGCCAGCTGGGATTTCTGCAAGCAAGTATGCTGGAAGAAGCAGAGGAGTGTATATAGACTGTATATAGGAAAGTTTTCCCTGAAGAGTTGTTCTAAAGTCAAGTGGGCATCCCATCATACCCTACTCCCCATTCAAGTTTTATCCCCTCAATAAAATACAAAAACAAGCACTGGACTGTTTTCTGACTCTGGGAGCCTGTGAAAATTTGTGCCTGGCTGCTTGGCTGTGCACAGTGGGGGATTCCAATTCACCAGCGGCTCTTATTTGCAAAGACATTTTAGTGTTTTCCTATGGGTTTGTTTCCATGAGCAATGTCTGATCAATTTACTGTGGGTCAAACCAGTCACATTACTATGTGGGCATTTACCAACCAAGCTGTCTTTGGGATATTACTGGAACTTCTAGGCAGGGACATCACTCTGTAAGCTCTTCTAGCTATATGGTCTTTGTGGCGTCACAAAGTAGCATCACTCTGCGGGTGTCATCTGAGCTTTAAGTCAGGGACAAATGAACTCAAAAACACTATTTAACACATTTTCTTATATTTAAATTCAAAAGGGTCATGTTTTTAAACACTTTTTTTTCCATTGCCACTAGCAAGCAACGGTGATAAGGGAAGGGACACATGACTATCTGGTATTTCTGTTAGGTTCACCTTACAGAGCTCTGGGCTAACTTTCTCAGCAATTTGGACTTTGAACCCCATCTTACTCTGCTGGAGTTTCCAAAATTGTGGGACATATCTCCCCAATTTGCTGCTGTGTACTATTGCTGGGCCTGGCCACACTACACACAGTGCTGTATCACCCAGAGAGCAATTACCCAGCACATTGCAACTATCTGTGCCTTCTATCATTTCAGACCTGAATTCAGGACCATAAACACATTTGTTGTGTCCCTTGGTAAATAGATTATCGAAGACCAGCAAACTATTTCTGTGTCATTTGCAATCAAGTCCACTGTTTTCTTTTGCGATTCTGAAGGGGCAGTGTCTGCAGAAAAAATATACACAGATGAACGGTTATTTCCTTGGGGAAACTCACGAAACATTGACTCACCTGTTATCGAACACTCTGCCGGCAGCTGTCCTGATATCTGACATTCATTATAGGCAACCAGGTCTCTATCAATACCTTGACTCCCTTCGGGCACAGTCTCCACATTTACCCTTTAGCATTTCTCCCTGGTCATCAGAGGCTTTATCAGGTTTACCAACCTGCTTGTAAGTCAGTGATGCCAATTTCTTCCCTCACACCTGTGCAATCTGGCATTTTCACCAATATCTTTTTTAATCTTTCAGGTTTACTTTTAAAACAATGACTCCACAGCAATTTTCTCTTTCAAAAAGTCTTACTAGCCATAGCTGTAGATGTAACCTTTTGAGAGCATTGGGGTTGCAATAAAAAAAAAATTCTTGGACCTGCAATTCCACCCTTGCAGTCACAGAGTAAAACTGCAGCAGGTGCAACATATGCCTTGTCAACCACTGCAAGTTTAATATGGATTTACCCTTGATTGCTAGGGGTGACTGCAGACACTTTATCAATGTAAACTTGGTGAGCAGCCACTGGCCTTAGCTTGGTCAGATGCAAACACGCGTAATGTTGTGGTGTATCCAGGGTCCACAGTGGCATCATGCCCCCACTCAGTGCACCACCTACAATGCACTTGCTTCCCTGTATTGTCACAGCTTTTGTTTTTCAGTGACACATGCCCACCTGTTGCCAGGGGAGATAGATTTTTTTGAGCTAACGCTTGCTGGCATTCTCTGGAAGTGTAGACTTTCTTCTTTGCAATTTCCACTTTAAACTTATCACAATCATCGAGGTCTTGACCCATCAGCCAAAATGGGTATGGACATGTCATATTATAGTAAAGCCCCACTACCTTTACTATCCAGTTTGATTCTTTGAGGTAAACTGGTTCTGTATGCTTGTGTTGAAAAGAAACCTGTAAGGAACTCAAGGTACCTTCTTTCTAGCGTCCCAGAAGACCAATGCATCTTTTGCATTGGATCATCTGAAGACCCAATGGAGGGGATTCATGAGAAATTGTCACTCTACAGGCAGCTTAACGCCTGCATGGATGCTTCCCTTGCAGCTCTGCAGCACAACTAAGAGCCCTTTTCTAAAAAAAAAGGCCAGATCAGGATAGATAGCTGAAGAAGTCAGAGTAGTTCCAAGGAAGTCTGCTTGTAAAGAGAACCAATTACTGACACCAGATTGAAAGAGCCTGAATCATATGGAGTAATATAGAACTTGATGGTTCTGTGCTAAGAAAACACATTGAGAATAGTTCCCAGGATTGATTAATCTGTGCTCCTGTTTATACTATTATTTCTAGGAGAGTTGCTTATTTGAAAAATGCTGTGCAAAGTCCTCTACTGACCAGTGCGTCAGATTCCCTGTAATTTAGGCTCTGCAGCACATTCATTCCTGTAGAGCACTGCAGCACATGTTAGTATCTTGCTAACCTGGACACAGGCTTCCCCGCACAGGTCTGCAGCACATGCAAGTACCCCGCTAAACAACACATAGGCTTCCCTGCACAGCTCTACAACATATGTGGAGAATTTCTATTGGGGCTGAGCTTTGGGTTTTCGTTGACAGAGAGTTCTATTGTAATGCCCCGTATACATGATCGGATTTTTCCGAAAACAAATGTTGGATGTGAACTCGTTGTCGGAAAGTCCGACCGTGTGTATGCTCCATCGAACATTTGTTGTCGGACTTTCCGCCAACAAATGTTGGCTAGCAGGTTCTCACATTTTCCGCCAACAAATTTTTGTTGTCAGACTTTCCGATCGTGTGTACACAAGTCTGTCAGACAAAAGTCCACGCATGCTCGGAATCAAGTATGAGCCGTAAGCGCTCGGTCTTGTAAAACTAGCATTCGTAATGGAGATATTGTCTTGTATGTCACTACGTTTGTAATTGTTGGACAACATTTGTGTGACCATGTTTATGCAAGACAAGTTGGAACCAACATCCTTCGAACAAAAATCCACGGTTTTGTTGTCGGAAAGTCTGATCGTGTGTACGGGGCATAACTCTAGCTGTTCAAGGTTCACAGAATGGGTGAACTAAATGGCTGGATTTGGCATGTACACACACCCAAACCTCTGGAACTTGATGCCTCTAAATGAATGACTTCCCATTCACATAGTAAACAAGCCAGGGGGTATCCTGATTGACGTCATTGCCCAAATATAGTCATGATTATAATTGGGAACCTCTAAAGGCTTACAGATTCTGATACATTTTCCCTTCGCAGACCCCCACATCAAATGGGAGGAGGGGATGAGGAGCTTGTCCCCAGCAACAAGGAGGTATGGTGCCTTGGCAGGGGAGATATTCCTCTAAAAGCAAATGCTCTAGAAATAATATAATATAATAATATATAATATCTTCTAAAACCCCTCTGAAACTGCAACAGATGAAATATGCTCTCCTTACTAAGCTGGAACATCACAGCAAGCACAGCAATACATTTCTCTAACTCAAACCTTTGCCTTGCAGCCAAGACTTAATATTTAGAGAATAATATATAATAAAATATATGAAAACACATGCTTCATATTGCTCGCAGCCAAAAGGATATAACTTAATATAAACAGAAATATCAAAACAAATTTAAATGAAGCCAGAAAGTTTTGTATTAAAGTAATCAATTTTTTATGATGTTGTCAAAAAAGTGCATTCATTTTAAAGTGTACACTGTTCTGCTGACTCATTTTTCTTATCAATTTTTTCACCTAGAATATAGCTGCATCACAATCAAGCATCTTCTGTAAGAATAGCATTAATGCAGACACATATTTTCTTTATTACCGTTCTTTAAACATTAATTTCCCACATAAATTCAGTAACTGCTTCAAGACAGAGATTCTCTGTCTTTTATATTGTGTGGCCCCAAGTTTTACTGTAACATTTTTGGTCCAGCAAGCCTCTGATTAATATCTGTGGTGCCAATATGTGCTGCCCAAGGGGGTATCCTGGCCTGGTCAACATGTAAAAAGTTATGAATGGAAGGGGAACCACAGGGGATTATATAAAAGCCTACATTGAGGAATGAACTATTGACACACAAAAAAAAAAAAAAAAAGATTTTGTCTGAACATAAACTTTATGTTGCTAATGTCAAACACAAGCTAACACCCTTACTACCTTTTTTGCTCTATGGATTATCATAATAAAGAGATACAGGGCACACAAGGGTCATTAGATTTAGAAAACTGGATTAGGACTTTACCCAGAAAGATGTCCAATAGAAAATGCTGGTGCCCTTTGTTTCCTTCTGCCAGTACTATGTACTGCCAGTGTACTATGCACTGTCTGAGTACAGGTACACTTTAACTACAGCTGCTTGTGCTGAAACATATTAGACACTCTTATGAATGCATTATCTTTTGCTCCGGTTGGGCCAGGGTAATTGGAAAATGAACACATTGACTCCTGGCTCTGTTGTCAATAAAAAGTCAATTTGTTTTTCATATTCCTAGTAGAAAAACACATTTTGTTTTGATATATCTTATCTCTCCTTCCCTTCAAACCTCATTTTTTATGTCTTTACTTGTAAAAACTTGAAAATGCATTATAGATTTTTCAGAATAGCGAACAAAAGAAAATTCTGATGAAAAATAGCATTTGATAAATTAAATGCGACATGTTTTTATCCCGGTAAAATTAATTCTGAATGCCTAGTAATTGTGCATATTTGAGCAGTCGTTCTTGATGTAGATTTTGTCTTGTATGTTCTTCACTAATGGGGTGTGAATTATACATCATGAAGTCTTCTTCGTTTTCTTCAAATGATTCAGATAATCATGCAGGATGCACAGTTATTGTTGATAAACTACAGCCATTGTTATATGACGGCATCAGACAGTGCACTACACTTTCAGGTATTATGTTGTGTTACGCTAATTTTTATGCTTTTGTAAACCAGTTTAATTAAACAAAGAAATCAGGCAACAGATAAAATCCAGGAGATGTTACATATTTGCTATTGTTAGAAAGTTCAATCAATTTACCATAAGTGAGTATAAGTTCTATGTTGTTCACTGAAGAGAGCCCTCACATTTGGACTAGGTGGGTCTAATTCCAGCATCTATGCTGTTCACTGAAGAGAGCCCTCACATTTGGACTGGGTGGGTCTAATTCCTGCATCTGTGTCAGCTTTCTTTATGATCCATTAAGGGACACAGGAATTCTGAAACAGATGGGATATATGCTGCCTGCAGGAGATTTGCACACTGGCAACAAACAAAAAAAAATGTTGAAGGTCTGCGCCCATCTAACCTCTCCCCAAGCCATCATTCTAGTGTCTTAGGAGGTTAAATGCCTGTTCCCCAGCTCTGCTAAGAAAGTCTATCTATAATTCTTGGTTATACATAGGGATGAGCTTCGTGTTCGAGTCGAACCCATGTTCGACTCGAACATCGGCTGTTCGACCGTTCGTCGAATTGCGAACGATATGGGCCGTTCGCGCCAAATTCGTGTGGCGCGTCACGGCCCATAATTCACTGCGGCATCGCAGTGCATTGCTGGCTGATGATTGGCCAAGCATGCACTATGACCCGCATGCTTGGCCAATCACAGCGCCGCCTGAACAGAGAGCCGTAATTGGCCAAAGCCAAGGAGGCTTTGGCCAATTATGGCTCAGGGGATTTAGTACACGCCCCACACTATATAAGGCCGCCTGCACGGCGGCCCTGTGTAGTGTGTGTTCCGGTGTGCTGAGAGATAGAGAGAGAGAGAGACAGTGTCATTTCATTTGAGTTAGATAGATTAGGCAGAACAGTCAGTCAGTTAGCACTTACAGTACAGTGTATTGTGTATATATATATGCATCCCAGGTGTTGCATATATATATATACACTGTATTCAGTTTAGCTAGATCCGTTCCTGTTATCTTCTAGACTATTTACATTTAGTGCAGTGCGTCCTGCTCACAGTGTTCAGCTAGATCCGTTCCTGTTATCTTCTAGACTATTTACATTTAGTGCAGTGCGTCCTGCTCACAGTGTTCAGCTAGATCCGTTCCTGTTATCTTCTAGACTATTTACATTTGGTGCAGTGCGTCCTGCTCACAGTGTTCAGCTAGATCCGTTCCTGTTATCTTCTAGACTATTTACATTTAGTGCAGTGCGTCCTGCTCACAGTGTTCAGCTAGATCCGTTCCTGTTATCTTCTAGACTATTTACATTTAGTGCAGTGCGTCCTGCTCACAGTGTTCAGCTAGATCCGTTCCTGTTATCTTCTAGACTATTTACATTTAGTGCAGTGCGTCCTGCTCACAGTGTTCAGCTAGATCCGTTCCTGTTATCTTCTAGACTATTTACATTTAGTGCAGTGCGTCCTGCTCACAGTGTTCAGTTAGATCCGTTCCTGTTATCTTCCTACTGACAGGCAGGCTTGTCTGGTTACAGTATATAAAGCTACCTGAAGAAAATTACTGGTGTTCTATTTGATCCTATTAGTACCACGGTCAGGCAGCTAGACTATTTACATTTAGTACAGTGCGTCCTGCTCACAGTGTTCAGCTAGATCCGTTCCTGTTATCTTCCTACTGACAGGCAGGCTTGTCTGGTTACAGTATATAAAGCTACCTGAAGAAAATTACTGGTGTTCTATTTGATCCTATTAGTACCACGGTCAGGCAGCTAGACTATTTACATTTAGTACAGTGCGTCCTGCTCACAGTGTTCAGCTAGATCCGTTCCTGTTATCTTCCTACTGACAGGCAGGCTTGTCTGGTTACAGTATATAAAGCTACCTGAAGAAAATTACTGGTGTTCTATTTGATCCTATTAGTACCACGGTCAGGCAGCTAGACTATTTACATTTAGTACAGTGCGTCCTGCTCACAGTGTTCAGCTAGATCCGTTCCTGTTATCTTCCTACTGACAGGCAGGCTTGTCTGGTTACAGTATATAAAGCTACCTGAAGAAAATTACTGGTGTTCTATTTGATCCTATTAGTACCACGGATAGGCAGCTAGACTATTTACATTTAGTACAGTGCGTCCTGCTCACAGTGTTCAGCTAGATTCGTTCCTGTTATCTTCCTACTGACAGGCAGGCTTGTCTGGTTACAGTATATAAAGCTACCTGAAGAAAATTACTGGTGTTCTATTTGATCCTATTAGTACCACGGTCAGGCAGCTAGACTATTTACATTTAGTACAGTGCGTACTGCTCACAGTGTTCAGCTAGATCCGTTCCTGTTATCTTCCTACTGACAGGCAGGCTTGTCTGGTTACAGTATATAAAGCTACCTGAAAAAAATTACTGGTGTTCTATCCCAGCTTAGTGCAGCTACAGGCCATTAGTATGTCTGCAAGGCCAAGAAGGAGAGGCAGACAGTCACAAGCCAATAAGAGAGGGCAAGCAGGCTCTGTGTCTAGTGCTGGTCGTGGAGACGGTGCATCCTCATCAGCACGTGGCCATGGGACACGCTTGGCCTTTTTTTCGGCAGCTGGCCGTGTTGAGCCGCAACATGCGGAAGACTTGGTCGAGTGGATGACCAAGCCGTCCTCATCCTCCTCATCCTCTCTCACCCATGCCCAGGGTGCTTTGTCTGGCAAAGCAGCGGCCTCTTCCCTCAGCTCAATGTCATCAGTGACTCCTTCCCTAGCTCCACCATGTCCTCCTGAGGATTCCCTCGAACTGTTTGACCACAGTGTTGGGTACATGCTCCAGGAGGATGCCCAGCGTTTGGAAGGCTCTGATGATGATACTGAGCTTGATGAAGGCAGTAACATGAGCACGGACAGAGGGGGTGCCCAAGAAGGACAGCAATCTGGCAGTCATGCTCCCCCTGCTGCAGCATACTGCCAGGTTTGCTCCAGTGATGAGGAGGGAGGGGATGATGAGGTCACTGACTCAACGTGGGTGCCTGATAGGAGAGAGGAGGAGGAGGAGGAGGAGGAGGAGGAGGCGGCACATCACCAACGAGGCAGGATGCCCTCCAGGGGCCAGCCTAAGGGCAGCACATTGACTGCATCACACCCCAAAGCTCCACATGTGCAGGGCGCTGCAGTCTCTGCGCGTTATTCAAAAAGTTCTTTGGTGTGGGCCTTTTTTGAGACGAGTGCATCAGATCGTACCGCTGCTATTTGCAACATATGTCTCAAGCGTATCTCACGTGGCCAAAACATCTCCCGCTTGGGTACCACATGCTTGACCAGACATATGTTGACCTGCCATGCAGTTCGTTGGCAAGCGTATCTAAAAGACCCACACCAAAGAACAAAGAGGATCTCTCCTTGCTCCTCATCAGCTGAGATTTCCAACCCCACTAGACCTCCAGTCCTCTCTGGGACCTGCAGTGAGAGGAATGAAGGTGTAGAATTAGGTGTGTCACAGCCAAGTACTTGTGGGCAATCTGCTTTTGGTACACCGACGTCAGATTGTACCAGGCAAATTTCCCTGCCCCAGCTGCTGCACCGCCGAAAGAAGTTTGCTCCCAGCCATCCACATGCCCAGCAGTTGAATGCTAGCTTGGTAAAATTGCTAGCACTTCAACTGCTGCCTTTTCAGTTGGTAGACTCTGCCCCCTTCCGCGAGTTTGTGGAATGAGCGGTTCCTCAGTGGCAGGTACCCAAACGCCACTTTTTCTCACGTAAGGCGATTCCGGCTCTCTACCGGCATGTGGAAGGCAATGTCCATGCCTCGCTGGACAGGGCGGTCAGCGGTAAGGTGCATATTACCGCTGACTCATGGTCCAGCAGGCATGGACAGGGACGTTACCTAAGTTTCACGGCGCATTGGGTGACTCTGCTGGCAGCTGGGAAGGATGCAGGACAAGGTGCAGTAGTGTTGGAGGTTGTTCCGCCACCACGCCTCCAAAATGCTGATTGTGACACACCTCTCTCCTCCACCCCCTCCTCTTCTTCTTCCTCCATGGCCTCTTCCTCGGAACCAGCGGTGCTCCGTAGTCGTTCAAGGGGCTACGCAAGTACGCAGGCCAAAAGATGCCATGCGGTGCTTGAGCTGGTGTGCTTGGGGGACAGGAGCCACACTGGGGCAGAGGTTCTGTCAGCTCTGCTGGGGCAGGTTCAGAGGTGGTTGACGCCACGCCAACTTAAGGCAGGAATGGTGGTTTGCGACAATGGCACCAACCTCCTCTCTGCCCTCCGACAGGGACAAATGACCCATGTGCCCTGTTTGGCTCACGTCCTTAACTTGGTGGTGCAGCGGTTCTTGGGCAGTTACCCGGGCTTACAGGATGTCCTGAGGCAGGCCAGGAAAGTCTGTGTGCATTTCCGCCGGTCATATAATGCCAGTGCTCGGCTGACGGACCTCCAAAAGGAGTGCAACCTGCCCAAGAACCGCCTAATCTGTGACATGCCCACCAGGTGGAACTCAACGTTGGCCATGCTGCAGCGGCTGCACACGCAGCAGAGGGCCATCAATGAGTACCTGTGCGACTATGGCACCAGGACAGGGTCAGGGGAGCTTGGTTTTTTTTCCCCACGCCAGTGGGCCATGATCAGGGATGCATGCACTGTCCTGTCACCATTCGAGGAGGCCACGAGGATGGTGAGCAGTGACAGTGCATGCATCAGTGGCACTGTCCCCCTTGTCCACCTGTTGGAGCACACGCTGCATGGAATAATGGACAGGGCACTTGAGGCAGAACAGAGGCAGGAAGAGGAGGACTTCCTTAGCTCTCAAGGCCCCCTTTATCCAGACAGTGTTCCTGCGTGCCCGCCGATCACACAGGAAGAGGACGAGGAGGAGGAGGAGGAGGAGGAGGAGGAGGAAGATTGTGTCAGTATGGAGGTGGAGCCTGGCACTCAGCATCAGCAGCAGTCTTTAAGGGATCAGTCCCAAGAAACACATGGACTTGTACGTGGCTGGGAGGAGGTGGCTGGGAGGAGGTGGCTGCGGACGTTGTCGTCCTTAGTGACCCAGAGGACTCCGGACCGAATGCCTCAGCAAACCTACGCTGCATGGCCTCCCTGATCCTGCAAAGCCTGCGTAAGGATCCTCGTATTCGTGGTATCAAGGAGAAGGACCAATACTGGCTGGCAACCCTCCTTGATCCACGTTACAAGGGTAAGGTTGCGGACCTTATCTTGCCATCGCAGAGGGAGCAGAGGATGAAACATCTTCGGGAGGCCTTGCAGAAAGGTCTGTGCAATGCGTTCCCAGAGACTGGGAGGTTACAAACTCCTGTTTCTGGACAACGTGTTGCTGAGGCTTCGGTCAGTCAAAGAAGGAGCGGTGGAGAAGGTGACCGTCTGACCGATGCGTTCAGACAATTTTTTGGTCCACAGCCCCAAGGTATGATCGGTTCCAGCAACCATCGCCAGCGTCTGTTTTACATGGTGCAGGAATACCTAGGGGCAAGATCAGACTTGGACACCTTTCCCACCGAAAATCCTCTGGGTTACTGGGTCTTGAGGATGGATCACTGGCCAGAGCTTGCACAGTATGCAATTGAGCTACTGGCCTGTCCTGCATCCAGCGTTCTTTCGGAATGCACATTCAGTGCTGCTGGAGGCGTGGTAACCGATCACAGGGTGCGTCTGTCCACCGACTCGGTCGATCGGCTGACCTTCATAAAAATGAATCAGTCTTGGATCACCACCAGCTACCAAGCACCTGATGCTGATGTAACCGAATAATTTTTTTTGAAATCTCAGATCCCTTCAAAGACTGCCTATGCTGATGCTGAGTGACTATCCCTGAGTAATTATCCTCTTCCTCCTCAATCATCACGCTGATAGCTTGTAAGAACATTTTTGGTTCTGGGCGCCACCACCAGTGCCTAAGGCACAATTTTTCAGCCCCTGTTTAACAGGGGCATGTAATTACAATTTTTGATGTAATACTTTGCAGCAGGGCTCGTTCCTGCATTCCAACTAGAGTGTCTGTGAGGGGTTGCAGTGTTGTGGCACCAGCACCAGTGCCTAAGGCCCAATTTTTCTGCCCCTGTCTAACAGGGGCGTGTAATTACAATTTTTGATGCAATACTTTGCAGCAGGGCTCGTTCCTGCATTCCAACTAGAGTGTCTGTGAGGGGTTGCAGTGTTGTGGCACCAGCACCAGTGCCTAAGGCCCAATTTTTCTGCCCCTGTCTAACAGGGGCGTGTAATTACAATTTTTGATGCAATACTTTGCAGCAGGGCTCGTTCCTGCATTCCAACTAGAGTGTCTGTGAGGGGTTGCAGTGTTGTGGCACCAGCACCAGTGCCTAAGGCCCAATTTTTCTGCCCCTGTCTAACAGGGGCGTGTAATTACAATTTTTGATGCAATACTTTGCAGCAGGGCTCGTTCCTGCGTTCCAACTAGAGTGTCTGTGAGGGGTTGCAGTGTTGTGGCACCAGCACCAGTGCCTAAGGCCTAATTTTTCAGCTCCTGTTCAACAGGGGCATGTAATTACAATTCTTGATCTAATATTTCACAGCAGGGCCCTGTGAGGGCTTACAGTGTTGTGGCCACAGCAACACCTAAGGCCCAAATTTCTGCTGAGTATATAGGGCAGGACCCTACTTTCAAACATCTAACTTACAAACGACTCCTACTTGCAAACGGAAGGAGACAACAGGAAGTGAGATGAAATCTACCCCTAGGAAGGGAAATTCTCTCCTGTAAGAGTTAATATGGGAAAACAATTTCTCCTTTCCACTGATGCTTTCCAATCCTTGTTCCACAAAAAACCCCAAATTTTCAAAAAACATTTTTCATTGGGACAAAAAGTGAGGTGAAATCTTCTGAAGAGGAGGAAAGACAGAAAAACAAATGTCACAGGGGTGATAACCCTTCCCTATGTTTTCCAAAAAGCTTAAAAAAGATTTTTTGGCTGGAGCTAAACACGTTAAAAATGTACCCGTTCAAAATTACAAAGAGATTCTACTTAACAACATACCTACAGTCCCTGTCTTGTTTGCACCGCCTGTATACTGCTGTTCAGAGTATATAGGGCCTTTCCTTATTTTAATTTGGGTGCGGGGTTCCCCTTAATATCCATACAAGACCCAAAGGGCCTGGTAATGGACTGGGGGGTACCCATGCCGTTTGTCTCACTGATTTTCATCCATATTGCCATGACCCGACATGACATTAAACCCGCAAGCAGTTTTAAATGAGATTTTTTCCTTTAAAAATGACATTTGGTGCAGGGACTGTTCTAAACACGGGAAACACGCGTCACTTTACAGGCATACTATAGACACCCCCCAGGTACGATATTTAAAGGAATATTTCACTTTTTTTTTTTACTTTAAGCATCATTAAAATCACTGCTCCAGAAAAAACGGCCGTTTTTAAAAGTTTTTTTTGCATTGATACATGCCCCCTGGGGTAGGACCCAGGTCCCCAAACCCTTTTTAGGACAATACCATGCAAATTAGCCTTTAAAATGAGCACTTTTGATTTCGAACGTTCGAGTCCCATAGATGTCAATGGGGTTCTAACGTTCGTGCGAACTTTCGGTCCGTTCGCAGGTTCTGGTGCGAACCGAACCGGGGGGGGTGTTCGGCTCATCCCTAGTTATACAAAACAGGACAGAGGATTTGTCATCAACCCTGGGTCATATGCAACTACTGTACCTTTATGTGATTGAAAACTGGCATAAGCAAGCTGTAGGGGCATCTTTTATATAACTACTCCTACCAAGCATCAGCTTTTTGCAATTCTCCTAGGGTTATGGATGTCTTCTCTCTACTGAGATAAGTTTTCCTCTTTTATGTGGAGGTTTCTTTGGCCCTTAAGAGTCTTCAAGATTCCTGGCTGTACTATTGCCACGTTGGCTCCTACCTGAAGCTTCCGGATAGATTGACTTCTCCCCTGAGCTTTGAGGAACCATACACAGACACTCACCTGGAGAACATTTGGGTCTGGACTGTAATGCAGTTTCTGGCATTAGATCCTGCATGGGCACTTACCTTGGCTTGTGGTGCATCGTTTTGAGTTAGCTAGCTACATATTGCTATACAAGTCTAGAGTCATGGTCTGACAGTGGTAGGATCTGTCCCTGATGTTGTGATTACTTGAATCCTTGCATTACATCAGATCTAATTGCTGTTTTGCTGTGTTTACCCATTATCCCTAAAAGGGCACTTCTATGCCCACTAGGGACTTACTAGCTTTTTTGACCATCTACTGGATCATTAGGCTCATAGAGGTTCTAAGCACCCTCCAGTGATATCCCCAGGAGAATCTGTCTCTGACCCTCCCGTGATCATGATCTAAACCAGATTTGCAGCTCCTGTTACAACTCTATTTTTCTATTCTCTATTCTATTTTTCAGAACACAGTCCACAATGGTAAACCACATATTTATCCCATTACAGGCAGAGGTACCTGTTCTCAAGAGCAGAAGATGTCAGGATGATTAACTCCCTTGACATTTTACTTGTAGGGGTAAATGAAAGTTAATCTAGATCTCTTATTAGATGTAGCACCCCTGTGTGACAAGACAACTAACAATGCTCTTTACCCTATATTATCTATGAATGCTGCTACAGTCTGACAGCTATGACAGCCTAAAACCAGCCTCTCATTCCGACAAAGGTAGAAGTTAAGAGTCAGAAGGGAAAGATAGGATGGCTGGTTTACCTTGGCATTCATCATCTTTAGGTTTTTTACCAAGATCTCAGCCTTTATAGCAAAATATTATAAATACTTGTTTACCGCAGCCAGAATTTAAATGTTTATAGAGCATTGTGGGTGACATTGGTCCTTTAAAAAAATTATGTACAGTAAGTATTTTTTCATGAACTAAACTATTTTGGAATTGCTGCATAAACCTTTTAACTGTATGCTCTGATCTCACATTGAATTATTTAGCATAACGTCTAGAGAAACTAGGTCAAAGAGTACCATCTGAATCACTTAAAAAATTACAATTCTTCTACTTCTCTTAAACTTTCTCTCACTCTTGTAAACTTGGCTATTAACTGGCAAAGTTTAATGTATGCAGCTGTGTTCAAAATGAAATAAATCTTAGCAACCATATTTTAACTGGCTACAGTAATCGGAGTACTGATTGGTTGCTATGGGTGACTGCTGTTTGTACTTCCGAATGGAATAAGAATGTTACTGTGTCAAACTTAAAACAGTTCTTCACCTTGTAATAAAAAAAATTAAAGTCAGCAGCTACAAATACTGTAGCCGCTGACGTTTAACAAAAAGAACACTCACCTGTCCAGGGGTCCAGTGCCATGCTCACCCTAATCAATTCATTGCTGGTCTTCGGGTCCCCAGCGCTGGCATGTTTACTGTGGGCAGCCGGCTTTGATATTGTGTGGCTTCACAGTTGGCTACCTACTGCACTGAGCTTTGTGAATGGTCCAGCCTTTTTGGACCTGTGACGTGTTGCAGAGTTTAGAGGTGGAGTTATTGGAGGACTTCCGGTGGATCACCACAGCCATCCCACCAGAAGTGTGAGTCATGCTGGCTCACAGACCAAAAGCTGAGCGATCACGTGACCGTTGATCATTCAGCTATTGGTCTGCTTGGAGTAGAGAACATTTGATATTGCTCTCTAATCTTTCCAAGCATGACTCTAAATTTGTCTCTCAGCCGTGCACTGAAAGATAGAGCCAGCTGTAAACCAGGCAGTCAGGTGAATCCCAACAACATTTTCAGGATCCTTTCCAAGTCTAGTGCGGCTCTGCCCTGTCAGCTGATAGCAGGCAATAGCTTTCTATTAGCTGACCTTGGGTCACAGGAGTGCAGCTGTTACTCTAAACAAAAGTACAGTTAAATGGTTTGGCCATGCTTTTCTTTTAAAGCGAAGCATTCACAACTGGATTTATGCATTTTAATATTTAATCTTAAAGTGAACATCTACACAGACTCTGCACATGAAAAAAATGTTCCCCTTAAGGATAAGCATCAAAAAGCACTTTAAAACAAACCCTTATTAATCTCTGTAGCTATAGGCATTGTAAAGAAATATTCTTCAGATTTCACAAGAGAGGCACTAAAATCATAGCTTCATTCCCCTTTGGCATACTTGTATATTCTCTGAAAAGTGATCTGCAGTGGATCCATGAGGCTACAGAACCAAACCAAACCATTCCTGCTGTCTGTGATCTTTTGCATGTGTAGAAGGTGGCCAGCTGTGAGTGATCGGGTGACCACCAGCTCCCAAATGCAAGATGGAGGTGCAGAAGATCAGAAGTCCTGCAAAGAATTGGATGCGTGGAAGACAGCACTGGACTTCATGCGTAAGCATGTGTTTCCTAAATGTTAGCAATTACAAAACTTGTAGCTGCTGACTTATAATCAGGGTCAGAGGCCACTTGAAGGTTGACAGTTGCTACCACGTTGGCAAGTTAATCTTAACCACTGTCTTTCTGCTTCTAATGCCGCGTACACACAAGCAGACTTTTCAGCATCAAAGGTCCGACGGTCTTTCCGACGGACTTTCAATGGAGTTACGACGGACTTTTGGACGACCGGACTTGCCCACACACGAACAGACTAAAGTCCATTCGAAAGTCCGTTGGTTTGAACGTAATGACGTACGATGGGACTAGAATAAGGAAGTTCATAGCCTGTAGCCAATAGCTGCCCCTGCGTCCTTTTTTGTCCTTCGGACTAGCATACAGAAGAATGGATTTTTCGACCGGACTCGAGTTCGTCGGAAAGATTTGAAACATGTTCCAAATCTAAAGTCCGTCTGATTTTCCACAGAAAAAGTCAGCTGAAGGTCAGATGAAGCCCACACACGGTCGGATTGTCCGACGGATTTGTTCCGTCGGACCAGTCCGGTCTAAAAGTCTGGTCGTGTATACACGGCATAAAAGTGTATACCTGAGTCAAATAACAAAGTTTTCTTTGGTGATGCTGAATTTATATCAGAAACAGGGCTTAAAGCAGTATTATCCCAAAAGCATATGTAGCAATAACTCACGGTGGAGCTGCTGATTTATTACTGGGCCTGTCCTCTGATCTTTTCACCCCTCTTAACTCGTTCAATCCCCTTGACACAACTGTAGTGCAGTGTTGTAATGACACTAATGCCAACTTTAGCCCACAATATACACTTATACATATATTTACCTCTACCTGATTGCTTGTAGCTCCACCTGCAGGAGAAATAACAACACTGCACACCAACTTCTGTAATAACCAAAATAACTACTTTTCTACTGAAATGATGTATGTATATAAAAGTTATTACAATGGCTATACTATCACACCAACGTAGTGTGACAGTATAGTGAATAATTATGACAGTCTTTGTAACATACACAAATATACCTGAATATATATATATATATATATATATATATATATATATATATATATATATATATATATATATATATATATATATATACTAGGGAGCTCCCCCTGCTTTAAGCCGTAAAGTCACTATCCTTTATAACTAGATGCAGAGCCCTGCAATAGAAAAAAAATAGTCCTGACGTCTTGAATCTTCGCCGGCTATGAATCAGTAATTGTAATCCACAGAAAGTTCTTCTAGAGTGTTGCGCAGTGCAAGGTGATACACAAAGGCAATTATAGTCCAGCAAATTGATTAAGTGTTCTAATTTTGAAGAAGACAGACATCCAGTATCAGTTCTTGGATATTGAAGTCTGTGTAAATGTAATGGTTTTCCAACTCACTTGTTCCGTGGGACTATCAATCCCAGCAACACTCTGTAACAGTTTTAAATGTGTGCAGTGTTAAACAAACTTCTGGGTGTTAACCCTCTCACCGCACCGGATCCGGACAGATGGGTGTCTCCGTTTCAGCAGTTCTCAGTCCGAGTGGAGCCCCAACCACGCTGACACGCTGTTCCGTTTTCTAACGACCAGGAGTCCTCCATTACCTCCTCTACGGGTCTCTGGAACAATCACTTCTGTTACTTCGGCACACTGTGATACGATGGCGGATCCTTGCGGCTGCTCCGCTCCTTCACAAGGTAGGCCGCAACCCTGTGGGACACACACACCCACAGAGTTCTGCTGGCAGGCCACGCGTCCCAGGAACAAGAGACTTAAGATGGCCGCTCCCAGCCCTTTTATATCCTCCCCACAATGCAGTTCAGTTTTCCTCGGGTCCTTGAGCATTGTGGGTAGGTCATAATTGATGTCCAGAAGTAAACAATCAATCACTTCCAGGTCACTTCTCAAAATAAATGAAAAATAAACAGATTGCATCCTTATAATTAGCCATTAGATGGCGCTAAATCAACCTATTACATTTACAACAATACATATGACTAGAACCAAAAGTTGTCAGCGCTACACATACATTTATTATTTTGCAGCTTACTAAGTTTTAGATGTGGTGGCTGCATTTGTTTTCTTTTTTAGTAAGCTGCAATATATTAAATTTTTGGTTTTGGGTTTAATACTGCTTTAAATTGATTTTAAACCCATATTTATTTGAAGGGGATGTCCACACTTACATTATATAATGTTTATTTTTCTTTCTTTATGGTTGTCCCTTTTGTTCTCTTCCTGCTAGTCCCAAAGCTGCTGGACCCCCAAGCCTGTTTGTAGGTGTCACCTTAGGTGGCTGTGACAAGAGACACCAATGCATGCACCCTCCCAGCTGGTTCTGTGTGTGTCCATAGGCACACACATTGTCTGGCAAGCCATGCCCCTGCTCCCCTCCACGTCCCACTAATTTGATGGATAGCAAAAACCTATGGCTCCCCTGCTCTCGGGGGCAGGTTGTCCTGGACCCAGCATATACTTTGCGCCAAGACTATAACTTTCACTTAGCTTTGTGAATAAAATCAAGCAGTGTTTGATAAGTGTACATTCCCTACTTCTTCAGTAACTACAAGTGTTTAAACTGCACGCGTTGCTAAAAAGAATTACATTTTTGTTAGGTAGTTCACATATACTATAGGTATTTAAACTATATTATTATTTTTTATTTATTATCCCCAGTAGAATACATCCCAAAGTTCAAGCACGACCAGAAATAAATGTCAAATGTCAAATGTCAATGGAATGTCAACTGGAGATGAACTAAGATAGCCTTCCATACAACAACCTCCTCTCCACCATGTTATCCCATCAAAAATAGAACAGAGAAAGTGCCATAACGTAATACTGTTTATTTAAAAACACATGAAGAAAATGCCAAATGGCTGCTTACATTTAAAAGTGCCTTCTCCTGGCACTGAGGATACTCGCCTGTATTATTGTGCAAGGATCATCAGCCACCTAACTGGAGCTCATGGGTCGGCGTGTGTTCCACCGCCGGAAAGCAAAGAACTGGGAGTTCGGAACCTGGAAGTGACGTGACCAGAATGCTCCTCAATGTACGTTTCGCCTTACAACGTCATCAGTAAGCAATTCCAGTCACTAGGCAGATTTCATTTTATATCCTTAGGTGAAATGTGATTAGCGGAGTTTTTAATCTCCGCCCACCTCATTTCTCAGGCAAAAGAAACATCCCCTCCCCATTAGGAAATGACGATGTGTGACCACAACCTTGGATTTTGAAATCGGAAGGACACCAAAGATATTATGTTGTGCCCAAATCAATTTTTAACATGGTGTGCCCAAAATCTTATACTTTCAATATACTGTTAAATTGATTATAATGTAGCAATAAATATCAACACAAAAAAGGAAAAATAAATAGAAAAATATAAAAAAATAAAAATAAATGAAAAATAAAAATTAAACATTGAGAGATACAAAAAAAAATAAAAAAATAAAATAAAATAAAAAAATAAAAATAAATGTAAATAAAAAATAAATAAAAATAAAAATGAAAATAGACTTAAAAATGTAAATAATAAAAATGGATAGATAAATAAGAATAAAAATGGGTGCATAGGTACATTTAAATTGGTAACAATATACTGTGAACATTGGTTGTGAATTGATATTTGTGCTAAACCCTTACATTATCCAAAATTATTTTATACCTAAACCATAAAAAATAAAAAAAATATTTTGTGGCAGGTTAAATTCCTACATAGTTGTTTAGATTGGAGCTGTTTCCCTACATCCCAAATGCTTGTGACAAAATGTAAATTCTCCAATATTTAAATATTTCAAAAGTGATTATCAAAATAATTAATTTTATAACCCATGTATCCTTACCCTGATTGTGCCCAGTTAGCACTGTCTATACTTTAAGTGGAGCAGCTTTTTATTAATCACAAATTATTACGGTATATTATCTTTAGCACAGGGTTCACACAATAATTTAGCAGTTTATATATTTAATAATAATTGCATGTTCTGTGTACTGTGGGAGACCAGATATAGTGAATGCAGGGTCCTGGGTTTAGAAACACTTTAACCAAAAGAAAGTGCCTTGATCTTTCTCAAATGAATGTATGTCTTTAGATTGAATGAGGAGTTCATTTATTATTAGAGGATAGTACTCTGCCTTCCTCTATCAACTGAGTTTCTGGTCTTTGAGGGGACGGAGACATGCCCACAGACATGCAAGCAGGGGTGCATTTCTTGGACAAGAGATGGAGAGTATCAGATCAATTAGTAAATTGTTGCTGCAGAATGCACCAGGAGCCCACAGGCACCAGACCCTTCAGAAAGTCCTAAATGACCAATGGTTGACTAGCTTGAATCGTACAGTACAGTTCAGGGAGTTGCTAAGGCCACACGTTGCGATGCGTTTTTAAATGGGGTGAATAGATAACATGCCTTGATGTTGACTCTTTTGAAAGTTAAAATGCATTTATCTGCAGGGGTGCAGTGTGGTCTACATCCTTATCTTGACAAGTAGAAGATACAATTTAGTCCATATTGATACCTTTTTTGCAATGCAAAGATTAGCATAGTATAAAATCTAAAAATAAATATACTTTAAGTATAAGTATATAGTACTTTAAGGGAAGGACTCTGGAAACAATGTGTAACTCCATTATCCATTTTCTCCTGTAATTGCAAACAAAAGACCACATGATTCAGCTTCAATTTTTTCACAGTATGGCTTTTCTTGGCTTCTATCCAGCTACATAAATTAACCCAAACTGCTCAGATACATGCACAGTGTGTAATCACAAAGAATTCTTTCTCATGTGGCATTATAGTTATACAAAATCTACCTCCACTGACATAAATGTTAAGGCTGTCATTTCTGACCTTCAGAAAATTCCAGTTGCCAGGCTGCCTCTAACTTTAGCACCAACCAACTCATCGAAAACACCTCTACCTAAAAACATGCAGATTGGGAAAGTCAAAAATAAAGTCAGATATCATGTTTGTTCTAGGTCAGTAACCCATAAAGTGCTGAAGTCATTAGATCAGCATGATAGCCTGTAAATTAAGGCATAATGATGTCAATTAAAACATGGCTGCTTGGCCCAATCATACATATTTTAAATATATGTAATAAATGTGCAAAAGCAATGCAAAACATGCATATTCTTATGCATGTCTTTCCTGTTCTCTATATTTGTATGACTAGTATTACAGTTGTTTTTCTGTTACTTGTTAAAGTGAATCTACACTGTATCTGAGCACCACAACCGGAAAATGCTGTATAATTTGTTTTTATTATTCAAAGCAAACACACCCATCCATCCATGTCTCCAGGCTTCATTTTGTTGAGAAATAGCTTTTAAAAAACCTTTCCATTGTGTTCTAGCCACAGACATCTTCAGTAAGGGCAAATGATTCATGTTGCATTTACTTTCTTGAATCCATCTGCCCTTAGCTCAGGTATGCAGGCAGGATGGTGTACTTAGTTAGGAAAGCCCTTCATCCTTTTCTCCAGACGAAAGTAAAAAAAAATGCCCATTAAAACTCATGGGTTGTATGACATCATTGCCTAGGCCAGAAACCAGGAAGCAACTGAAAAAATGTAGAAAACAAAAAGGTTAAAATAAGCAAATATAATATACCTTCTATTTACTAATGCTAACAGCATAAGCATTAAAAATTGTTAATGTTGATCAAGAGAGTTTAGTCCAGTGTTAACTATAGCTTGGATGGGTGACTTGTCTGGAAGGGCTATCTTGACTGGACTCTTGTATTTACAGCTAATGTGTTTAAAGCTTAACTCAAGCAGATATAAAAGGCACACATTAATGCGGCTCTGTATTTGCTAATACATCATTAAATGAAATTTTGAAATGCAAACACCTAAATTTGACTTGGTATCAGTCTCTTTCAGAACCTGGGGTGGGGGAATGACACAGAGCCAATCAGTTGTGCTGTAGTGCTCATGTGCTAAAAAAGAAACATGCATAGAAGCAGAGATGAGCTAATCGAGCTACTGCTTCTCCTTTCTTGTCCAGTTACAGGCTGGGAGAGGGACTAGACTTGTAAGTGTTAAATTGCATGTTACCACAACACTTCACATTTCTGATATGCATCTGTGCTACCATGTAATTAATGAAAAAGTATTCTGTTTTTCAATGAATAGTTCCTCTACTAATAGCTAGTTCCTCTACTTTCCTATTTCAATCTGACCATGCTAGGGGTGGAAGCACCAGAGTGGTCAGTTTTATTCTTTGTATTGCTTCCTTTATGTGAAATATGTGGTGATCCAGTCCCCTTATTTTCCTATTTCAATCTGACCATGATAGGAATAAAAGCACATCCATCCCAGAGTGTTCAGTTTTCTTCTTTGTATTCTACTTGGCAACACAGTCTGCCTGTAATCTGATGGTCAGACTTGTGTTGAGACACCTTTTGCACAGCGAAGATCAGTGTACCGCTGTTTATCTGCCTCCTGCTGATATGCTCCCTGCAGTCTCCACCCCGCCTCTCTTTGCTGTTTATGCAGCTGAGAACAAAGGTCATGGGATCGCTTATAAAAAAGAAAAAAAGACATTTGCATTTTTTTATGTATACACAAACATTTTTTTTTGCATTTCTATTTTAAATTGAATGGGTTGTTTTACAAGGTCTCCTCCCCACCAGACAGGGCTCTGCTGTGCAGCAGAACTGTGTCAATTTCAGACCTGGATGCATAGAAATAATAATGCTATTTCAGGTAAAATGTGTCCTTTCTATGCATTGTAGTTGATCTGTTTATTTGGCTGTTTGTCACTTGCCAGGAGTTTAGCTTTTATGACAACAAAACAATAAGACAGTTATGTAGGACTTTGACATGTGTTTGTTTCTTCATTGATTATAATTCTCATTTTTGAAAGACTGAAAATGAGTAGATCATGCAGAGCATTTGTTATTATTCTAGTGAAGGTCAGAAAATTAAAACAGACTTATGACTGACTGCTTTGGGTACCTTTTGCAGCCAGGTAAGGAAGGGACAAGAAAACAGATCTTCAGACAAGTACAAATTAAAATTGTAGGGCTGGCTGCCCTCACGGAGTTACATTTAATGGGATCTATAGTCCAAGACAGCACATGAGTATTATATTATAAGCGTTCAGACCTGAGATCTCAGTGCCTGGCCGAGGGGAGTCTTCCAGCAACAATTTAGTTTGCAGCTCCAAGATGCCATGTGATCATATGCAGAGTGCCACAAAGAAGGTTAATGCTTATAGACTTCCCCCTGCCCAGTTCTATGATCACAGGTCTGAACAAGGAACAGCTTGTTATGTAATGCTGAGCATCAGTCACTGACTACTACAGGTTGTACTTGCAGTGACTGGGAAGCAACATCTTGTTGGCCTTTCAAGACATGGGCTGCCCAAACAATTAAGTATAGTGCCTCTTCTTTTTACAGATATGTCAATTTGTTTTGTAGCGACATAGTACACATATATGCATGTGTTAAAAGTCTACCCTGCCCATTTTGCAGTTATGAGCGGAGTCTCCAACTGGCTTCCTGTAACTCTTTTGGTTTCCAACATCAAGGTTTTCTCACCATTGTTGCCATTTTTGTATTCACTCGCATTGGAGCCAGCATCAGCTGCAGCCTCGGTGTTCCCCATTCCACTGCTGCACGTTCCATAATGTAACATAGATTAACAATCAAACAAAAGACCCCTTTGTAATTGCTGCATCACTCAAGAATTTCTCCACCATAGTCATCAAAGTAAACCAGAGAAACCATTCAATTATTTTGTTTTCTCTTAAATAGAAATTTTAGGTAGACTAACCCTGGGTTGCTCCTGGTGAGAAGAAATCATTAAGATGGTTTGCAGAATTTCTCTTATTACAGCCAAGTGGAAAAAAGAAGAAGAAAGAAAAAAGACAATAATGATCGAAAGGAGTTTATCCAAACCACTGCAAGATATTACTGCACAGGCAGGGTATCTGTGTCTTCGTTCTCGACAAGAAAGAGAATTAGAAAAGATGTTTCTCAGACGATACACTATATTGTCTCACACTCATTCAGCACTGCCAGAATCTTTCTTCTTTTGTATAGCTTGGCTCTTCCATGCATGGATAGCTCCTATGTCATGTGGTTCTCAAATTTCCTCTCTCCATGCATCTGTTTCATGCTATTGTTACCTAGCAATGTAGCAGAATAACTATTCCCACTGATACTTCAGGTGTTTAGTGGGATGTTTCATATCACTCTCTTGTATTGCTAGGATTGCAGTGAATCAAAATATTCAACACAAATTACCAGCCCACTAGACCTTGTTGCAATATATAAACATAATATCAAATTTCTATATGGCTATTAATTCCCTGTAAGGACAAAGACCATTGACCCAAAACTTGTATTTAAAATGGAACTAAACTCTCTCGATTAACCTTAAAGTGGTTGTAAGAGCAAAAGGCTTTTTTTTTGTTACCTTACTACATTTTATGCAGTAAGGTAAAAACCTACAGCATGCAGCTTCCCCCGCAGGCCCCCTAAATACATACCTAAGCCTGATTTCGAAGCAGCAATGTGCACAAGAGCCAAGGCTCTCTTGCCCCTCATTGGCACAGATGATGTCAATCAGAGCCAGTGAAGAGGGAGTGGGGGGTGGAACCAAGTCCTGCTCTGTGTGTCTTATGGACACACAGAGCAGGGCTTGGAAGTGAGCACGCATGAGTGCCCCCATAGTAAGCTGCTTGTTATGGGGGCACTCAGCTGGAGGAGGAGCCAGGAACACCAGAGGGATACCCAAGAAAAGGAGAATCGAGGCTGCTCTGTGCAAAACCATTGCACAGAACAGGTAAGTACAACATGTTTGCTATTTTAAAACTAAACAAATATATACATTTAATAACACTTAAAGCATTTGTTACCCTAAAAAAAAGGGATCCTGTTCCAGTGCTTGTGCTGTGTAATTTGGCCCCTGTAACACCTAAAATACCTGGCTGCTCCTGTCTGATTCTACCCTCCCCTTTGTAAACTGACCACACCGTGGTCAGTTTATGTGCTCCCATCATCCACTCGGTCTCCTTTCCTTCTCTGTCCTCTCCCCCCTCCCTGCCTGTCAGCGCCGTGTCCTTGCCCGCCGTTTCTCCTCCTGCTACTAAATTTACAGTTCAAATTTCACACTATCCTCTCTGTTTATTAATGTAATCGGCTCCTGTGTTTGTGCCTTCTAAAAAAAATGCAGCTATATACCTGTTTTCAGAGCGCCGTTCGGAGACCACGTGACCAGCCTGCTCTCTCCACCTCTCCTCCTCCCCTCCTGACTGACGTCAGCGGGGGATCCTCTGTGCCGCCTGCTACAGCTGTCATGCCGAGAGAGGAGAGAGCTGATTGGTCACGTGAGCGCCAAGCGGTGCTCTGAAAGCAGGTATATAGCTGCATTTTTTTATAAGGCACAAACACTGGGGAAGATTACAATAATAAACAAAGAGGATAGTGTTAAATGCGAACTGTGGCTTAACAACCCCTTTAAACTATTTGTAGTCCTTATACTACTAGCTTAGGCTTAGAAAGATTAGTTTGTAAACGGATAGAAAACTGGCTAAAAGTCCAAATTCAGAGAGTATTGGTTAATGATTCTTACTCTGAATGGTCTAAGGTTGTCAGTTATGTACCCCAAGGTTCAGTGTTGGGACCCTTACTTTTTAATATATTTATAAATGATATAGGGTCTGGAATTAAAAGCACCATTTCAGTGTTCGCAGATGACACCAAACTATGCAGTAGAATAATGCCCTTACAGGATGTCTCCAACTTACAAGCCAACCTCAATGCACTGTTTAAATGGAAGACTATGTGGCAAATGTGGTTTAATGTTGATAAATGTTAAGTTATGCACTTGGGACTAAGAATATGCATGCATCATGTGGATGGAATGCAGAATCCTCTGTCGTGAGACAATGGATGGTTACTCTTACCAAATGTGGTGGACCCACTTACCGGCGGTAGTGGGTCAATCGAGCTTGTGTGGGCCAAATGCCTCACAGTGTGGATCAGACAGGAAAAAGGGGATCACCCCAGCGGGATACACCCTGACTTCAGTGATCCTTGTGGTTCACCAGTAGTAACACCGAATCTCCACTCAAAGTGCTGACTTTCGGATTGTCAGAATGTATGAAGGAGGCTCAACCAACCGGGGCAAAAATTAAAAAGAAGGGAGAAGGCTACATATGGTGCAGGTCAAACCAATTAAGTTTATTTAAAATGGTGGTACATCAGAATGCAATGAGTACATAAAAAGTGATCACGGGTAATTAAAAAGTATAAAAAGCAATATGAGAAGCATGCGTAGCGAACCCTACGCATACTTCTCATATTGCTTTTATCTACTTTTTTATTACCCGTGATCACTTTTTATGTACGCCGGTAAGAGGGTCCACCGCATCTCGTAAGAGTATCCATCCATTGTCTCACGACAGAGGATTCTGCATTCCATCCACATTGTTTTATTGTCAACCACTTGTTGCACACTGTCACTTTTGAGTGAATAATCACTATTATATATTTATGGACATTAAGAGCCCATTCACACATCCGACTTCAAGTCGCCCCAAGTTGCCCTTAGTCGCCTCAAGTCGCGCTACATGAAAAAATCAATGTAAGTGAATGGACTCATCTTAATGCACACTACTGAAGTCACTCCAACTTCAGAAAAGGTTCCTGTACTACTTCAATCTGACTAGAAAGCGACTTGTACCCATCGATTTCAATGGAAGTTGCCTCCAAGTCGGATCACTGTTCATACTATGGCAACTTTACAGAAGGCAGAAAGGAAACAAAAAGTAACTTACTCCACTAAACAGCCAGCCCCCTCCTTCTCACACACAGCTGATAAGCTCTGATTGGCCACTTGTAAAGTTCCCTGTCCTGGAGGCGACTTCAAATTGTGTTGTAAGTTGCCCCAAGCCGTGCTGTGATTCATATTCAAGTCGTGTCCAAGTTGCCTCCCAAAGTCACGCTGGAAGTCGTGTTGCCCCTGTGTGAATGGGCTCTTAAGATGTTCTTTATTTGTGTTTTGTTTTACTTATTCATCACAGTGATCATAGTTGCACAGATTGCATATTTTGTTATGGTCTCAGTACACTATAATTTTCATGCCTTTAGCGCTACATTGTATTTTTATATTCTGTGTGGACTTTGTTTGTTTGAGTGTTAGCTGCTTTTTTCACTTATTTATCATTTATTGGTTTAGCGCAGTAATTTCCAACCTAATTTTCTTGTATTAACTACTTCCTGCCTGCCCACCGTACACTGACAGAGTGAGAGGCGAGGAGAGCTCATAAATGGCATCTCCTCACAGGAAAAATGTGTAAAGGTAATCAGGGCACTGATCATCAGTGCCCCGATTACAATGCAGCCCCAACAGTGCTCATCAGTGATGCCACTCTGTGCCCATCAGTGACACCACTCTGTGCCCAACAGTGACACCAGTCTATACCCATCAGTGAGGCCAATCTGTGCCCTTTAGTTATGCCATTCAGTGCCTACCTTTCAGTGCCCATCAGTGCCTGCCCATCAGTGTTGCCCATCAGTGCCCATTAGTGTCGCCCATAAGTGCCACCTATCATTGCCCATAAGTTCCGCCCATAATTGCCCATCAGTGCTACCTATCAGTGCCCATCAGTGCTGCCTATCAGTGCTCATCAGTGCCGTATATCAGTGCCACCTGTCAGTGCCTATCAGTGCTGCATATTAGCGCCTCCCCATCAGTGCCACCCCATCAGTGCCCTTTAGTGCTGCCTCATCAATGCCCATCAGTGCCCATCAGTACAGGCTCATTAGCGCACATCAGTGTAGGAGAAAAATTAATTATTATTTAAAAAATTTACAATCAAGTGCAGCGCTAAAATTCAGTGAATAATTATCCAAAAATAACAAACAGCATATGAAACATGAAACATCAATTAATGGTTAAACGTAAAGTGCAAAAGTGCATGGTGATAAATCATTGAGTCTATTAAAGCATCTCTATTGAAGGGAACTGCAAAAAGTCACAACGTGTATCAGATATCAGCTGGCAGTTAACATCTCATGCAAAGGATATTCCACCAAAAAATCTGGTCTGTAGGTTCTCCATAGATAGGCAGACCAATTTGAAAATGTGTTTGAGCATGAAACGCTTCGGAAAGGGTCCTATACACTGACGTTATTGACGCAGCGACCTCATGGTAGGAGCGGTGTTTTTTCTTGCAATTTTATACAAATTTTATGGCCTTTTTGTACATGTACTTCTATTTCAACTAATAAATATTACACCATAGTGGCTACATTCTTGGCTCCCGTGAGCTTTTTACATAGTTCAACCCCACTAAGGGGGTACGTGGATTTACTGCTGCTTGCTGCTGCACCTTCATTGAATCAAAACCCAGCTGTGATCTACCCCTTTCCACGTGTTTTTTTAACACAAGGCTCATCTTTATTCATCTGGGGAGTTCATTATATACTGGTGGAGGAATATATCATCGTGGAGAACCTACAGACCATATTTTTTGGTGGAATGTCCTTTGCATGAGATGCTAACTTCTAGCTGATGTCTGATACACGTGACTTATTGCAGTTCCCTTCAATAGAGACGCTTTAATAGACTCGATGATGTATCATCATGCATTTTTGCACATTATGTTTAACCAATAATTGATGTTTCATGTTTCACATGCTGTTTATTATTTTGGATAATTATTAACTGCATTTATTTTTAGCGCTGCACTTATTTGATTGTTTATTGTTTTAGGATTGTATATTCATCTTTTTATGCTATCGGCTCTTTCATTGGTACACTGAGCGCTCACTTATTTCTGAATTTATTTTTAAAATTTGCTGACAGAAACTAAGAAAAACTATTTTTATTCAAAATTTTTGGCCTTCTTTCATTTTTTTTAACAAAAAAATTAAAAACCCAGCAGTTATTAAATACCATCAAATGAAAACTCTATTTGTGTGAAGAAAATGATAAAAACTTTATTTGGGTACAGTGTTGCATGACCGCACAATTGTCATTCAAATTGTATCCTGAAAGCTGAAAATTGGCCTGAGCAGGAAGGGGGTAAAAGTGCTTTGTATTGTAGTGTTTAAGAGAGGTATAGACTCCAAAGAGAGAGATATTATTTTGCCCTTGTATAAATTATTAGTAAGACTTCATATGGAATATGCAGTTCAGTTTTGGGCACCAGTTCACAAAAATGATATTGGGGAACTGGAGAAAGGGCAGAGAAGAGCAACCAAACTGATAAGAGGCATGGAGGTGCTCAGCTATGAGGAAAGATTAGAGGAGCTGAATCTATTCCCTCTTGAGAAGAGGAGATTAAGGGGGATATGATCAACATGTACAAATACATAAGTGGTCCATATAGTGAACTTAGTGTTGAGTTATTCATTTTAAGGTAATCGCAGAGGACAAGGGGACACTCTTTACATCTAGAGGAAAAGAGATTTAATCTCCAAATAAAGAAAAGTTTCTTCACAGTACGAGCTGTAAAAATGTGGAATAGACTTCCTCAAGAGCTGGTTCTGTCCAGCTCAGTAGATTGCCTTAAAAAGGCCTGGATTCTTTCCTAAATATACAGAATATAACTGGGTACTAACATTTATAGGTAAACTTGATCCAGGGAATATCCAATTGCCTCTCGGGGGATCAGGAGGAAATTTTTTCCCCTGCTGGAGCAAATTGAATCATGCTTTGTTGGGGTTTTTGCCTTCCTCTTGATCAACTGTGGGTATAGGATTGTGTATATGGGATTGTATGTTTTTTCTTTGTTTTGTTTTTTTCCTTGGTTGAACTAGATAGATTTGTGTCTTTCTTCAACCTGACTAACTATGTACAGTTGTGCTCATAAGTACATAAATACATACCCTGGAAAAATTTATGATTTCTTGGCCATTTTTCAGAGAATATGAATGATGGGGGGGGGCAGAGGGGGGTCATAATAGACACTTAAACAGGCAGCATATCCAGATACATTTAAGAGGCACTTTAGGAGCCAGCAGTGACCATGTGCATCGATCCATTGGGACCACACCTTATCAATTTTTTTGGGGCAGTTTCTACTCTCATATGTTAGCTTGTACAATGGTAGGACAGAGTTGATTGTGACGATCCACATGTGATGTGTGTGGGGGGGTGGGTAGCTTCCACTTGAGGAGAATCTCTTGCCTGGCGTAGTATAGAGCAGAAAAAAAAAATTCATGTCTTGAAGCTTCCACATTTTCCATACTACCAAGCAATGCCATAGCCGGGTCTAATCTGAGAGTCCATTCCCCAAAGGATCCCAGGATCCCCAGTACTTTTTCCTAATAGGGGCGCAGTATAGGACATGACCATACCATGTGGAGGAATGACCCAGGGGATGAGCCACACCTGGAGCAGAGGGCACTCGTCCCGGGGTATATATTGGCTAGTCTAACAGGGGTTTAATATCTGTGCAAAAACTTAAATTCAATGAAACGATCCCTTGCTGAAATCATTTTAGTAGTATAGTCAGATACCACATCCTCCCAGCTCTCTTCCGTCAATTCGGGATGTCAGTCTTCCACTTATTATACACTTTAGTCAGGGTTGTCATGTACGCAGCCAACAGATAAAAGTAAAGGGAACACAGGGGTTTGTCCAAGAGTTTAGCAATGAGCAATCGTTCCACACAATCAGTCTGCAGAATCAGGGAGTCGGGAAACTGGGCCTAAGTCGCATGTCTGAGTTGGTAGTATCCGAACGTCATGGAGGCTGGAACGGCATATTTGATTTTCTCATAGGAAGAAAAGGATCCGTCAGTGTAGATGTGTTTAATTGTGATTATCCCTTTAGCAGCCCATAACTGGGGGTCTGGAAGCTTGTAGAGGTGAGGTAGCCCTGGCCCTCTGCCACACTTGTATGGTTGTATGCATCAGAGTCGTTATTTGGGGGTGGGATCTGGGTCCTCTATAGGGTAAATTATGTCAAGCCACGCCTGAAGACATCAGACGTGTCTTACTTCGGCTAAGGAGAAAAAGAACTGGATTGCTGCTCAGTGGTCCAAAGTCCTCTTTTTCAGATGAAAGTAAAATTTGCATTTAATTTGGAAATCAAGGTCCCAGAGTCTGGAGGAAGAGTGGAGAGGCACATAATCCAAATTGCTTGAGGTCCAATGTGAAGTTTCCACAGTCAGTGATGATTTGGGGTGCCATGTCATCTGCTGGTGTTGGTCCACTGTGTTATATCAAGTCAAAAGCCCTCTACAAGGTAAATTCTAGAGCACTTCATGCTTCCCTCTGCTGATCAGCTTTATGGAGATGCTGATTTCATTTTCCAGCAAGACTTGGCACCTGCCCACACTGCCAAAAGTACCAATACAGGAAGTCCCCGAGTTACGAACATCTGACCTGCGAACGACTCCTACTTATGAACGGGATGGAGGGCACATTCGACGGAACCTTTTTGACAGCAGGCACATTCGACGGACCCTTTTTCGATGGCGGACACATTCGATGGACCCTTTTCAAAGGTGGACACATTTGACAGAACATCGGAAAATGACATATCTGCCGTTCTGCCCATGCTGTTCCAACTTACGAACATATTCGACTTAAGAACAAACCTACAGTCCCTAGCCTATTTGTAACTCGGTGACAGCCTGTACCTAGTTTAATGATCATGGTATCACTGTGCTTAATTGGCCAGCAAACTCGCTTGACTTGAACCCCATAGAGAATCTGTGGGTTATTGTCATAAGGAAGATGAGAGACACCAACCCCAACAATGCAGATGGGCTGAAGGCCTCTAGCAAAGCAACCTGGGCTTCCATATCCCCTCAGCAGTGCCAGAGGCTGATCGCCTCCATGTTATGCTGCATTGATGCAGTAATTCAAGAAAAATGAGCCCAGTTCAAGTATTTTTCTGTATAAAAAATCCTTTTTTAATTGGTCTTATGTAATATTCAAATTTTCTGAGACACTGAATGTTGAGTTTTCACTAGCTGTTAGCCATAATCATCAAAATTAAAAGAAAGAAAAGCTTGAAATATATCACTCTGTGTGTAATAAATATACATAATATACGAGTTGCACTTTTTGAATTGAATTACTGAAATAAATTTACTTTTTGGTGACATTCAATTTTTTTTAGATACACTTCCTTGAATTCTGTGACCCGTTTTCACTATGTCCTGTGTGTAGGCAACGCTGTGTCACACATTTCACTGAGCCTGACTTCTGAACTACAGAGGTGCTGAGAGGAGGAGTTTCAGAAGGTGGAGTCAGTACAGGAAACACTTCTTGCAGGCAGCAAGGTACTATGGGATATGTAGTCCTTAGAAATTGAAACTAAAAAGCAGAGGCGAATCTGCTGAGCTTTTTTTATAGTCAAGATTGTACCCTGAATGCACCTGAGGTGCTTATTCGTTGCACAAGAAATTATATAAAATACATTTTACACTTTTATTTTAATACAGGAAAAGTGCTGGTCAGACCTGACTATGGTTTAACACATTCATTTAGAAGAAGACTTTCATTGTGTTACATCCCTGCAGTCTTTGAAACATACAGCATGAAAGACTTTTGTAAGACTATGTTAACGCAAACCCGAGTTGCTGGAAATAGGTTTTATGTGTTTCTTCACAAGCAAAAATACACATTTCTGGAACAGTATAACAAACCTGATGAGACCCTATTACTGTATAATACTCCCATTATTGAAATGAGGGGTATAGAGAAATCAAGGTCAAAGCTACACCCCTAGGGCTATGTGCATGGCTGTGACATAATGGTCATTGAAAACTTTTATAACCTTTTCCAGTGTTTTGAGTTTCATAAACTTCATCTGTAAGATCTATTTTAATCAAGTCATATTGCACTTCAGGCAAATATTGTTGTGCAAACCAAAACTATGTTTTTTTTGTTTTGATTTGAAGAAATGCCATGAAAAAAAACACTGCTGGGGAATATTTAAGAGGATATTTCAAATACCTGACTCAAAATTTCCTCTCTTTTTGGTTTTTTAAAAATGTGTTAAATAATAATCTGCCACTGTAAAATATGTGTATGCAAACCAAGTTTTAGAACTCTATAAAATCCCTACTTTTTACAAACCTTGTTTTTTCACAAATCTACTGCTTGAAACCAATAGACTATTTACATATCTTTACTTTTTGTTAAGGGAATGCCAGTAGACATTTCTGCAGAGATCATTTTTAGCAAAGTTTTACACAGCTTTACACTGTGTTCTAGCTTCATACAGAATATTTAGCCCCTTGCAAGTAAAGGGTTACCTGACTATAGCTCATTCCATTATGATTAAAGAGACTTAGAGGCCTCTGACAGTGTGTGCATAAGCGGAGTCTCACTCCATTTATTCTTTATCTAAATTCCTGACCTTTAACTGATCTCCGTCTTTCAAAGAGAAGATGAAAAAGAATACCTGTACAATAACTTGCTGTACGGGAGAAACATGGATCATTTTCATATTACTAAAAAAGGCTAAGACAGCTCAGTAACTGAGTCTTTCTCATCTCTGGACTTTCAAAAGAACACGATAATGAAGACCAAAATGTTGACATAGGAACAGCGAGTTAAAAATGTGGTTACCCTAGCCTACCATAAAAGGGCAATGAATTTTCCATTTGAGAATACATTATTTTAACTTGTTTTAAAATTTAAATGTATGAATTTCCCAGTCATATTTTACAGCTGCAAATAAAAATGTGACACATTTTTAAAGTGGTCTTTACAAAAAATGCAGCTGAATTACATCCAGTGTTCTCATCCTCTTGTCAAAAGAAGAACTTCCATTTTAGCAAGAAAATTATTTGTAATTCATATTTCTTTTCTTATGCTTGTTTGAATATTACTGGAAGAATGCTCAAGCTATCTGACATATTTATCCATCTATTAGAGGTTCATGAGAAGCAGAAGAAGGCATTCAAAAGGATCTGAAGTTGTTATAATAGTACAGTATTGCCTCTCAGGGATAGGCGTGTTTCCCGTTGTTTATTTGTATTCTCTCCCTGTTAGAACAGAAATTTCAGCTCAGTGTGACCTGTTGTCAGAAATTAAGGACTAAGGAGACCAGACACGTAGCTTCACAAGGGAACTGAGACCAAACAATGTATTTATCATTAAATTTATATTTATTTACAGTGAACACACCAATAAACATATGCAGCAACCAGTGAGAACATAAACCATTCCAGCAAACAAGAACAAAATTAACTAATAAACCTAACTACTATCTATATACAATATCTACAATATAAGGGACAAAGGTAACAGGAATGCAAGGAAGGAAAACAGGACTGGGTACAAGAGCAGGGAGCAAGACAGAGGGGGGCAGGACGGATCAGGATACAGGAAGGTTCAGGATAGGTATCAGGCACAATCTGGAAGCAAGGAGGCAATCAGATAGGATAGTGATGCCCTGGGGGAAGGGATGAGCAGCCTTAAATATCCACCTGACAGCTGGAGCCAGGTGTGGCTGATCAGAACCTGCTGGCTTCTGGGAGACACCTATTGGTGGACACTGGAACTGCAGCCATCGGCCCAGAGAACCACAGTGCTACCAGCAGGTGAACTCAACCCTGACACCTGTCATCTGTCCAGGATGGGACAGACACTTTGGCCTGCTGGGGTTAATAAAACTGTCAAGTAGCAAAGCCTTTGTTATATGACAGTGGGATTCCTTAGAGCCTGACTATGTCTGACATATTTGCTCTGAAAGTAACAAACTACAAGTAAAAAATAAAGAAAATAAAGTGTTTGTTTCCCCAACATTTCATATTCCTTATATGTAGCTGATGTAACATGTACTTGTATGAGAAAGTATTCTGTTCTCTTTGTATCACTTCCTTTGTGTGAAATCCCTGGTGTTCCAGCCAGTCATTCTGCTTTCCTATTAACAACTGACCACACTAAGCAGGAGAGCACATCATAGTTAGTTCTCTAGCTATGCTGGGAATTTAGCCTGCTCTCCTTCAATGATCAGACTAATGCTGCTGACACACCCCTCCTGCACAACCATTCACTGGGAAGCTCAGTGTACTGTTGCTTCTCCTCCCCCAGATCTTATGCAGCTGAGAACAGAGGAAATGTGATCATTTTTAAAAAAGGGAAAAAAAGAATATATTATGTTTTTTACACAGAAATGTCTTGCCTTTCATTTCTATTTTAAACTCAGTAGGTTGTTTTACAAGGTTATGGTTTTTACACAGATAGCAAGCGATTGTACTGCAAGTTTGAAAATGACTTGCTAAGCTATTGCTAGACTTGCCAGGCTTCACAAGTTTGTTGCATAATTGCAGCAAGTCCCCATTACGTGACTCCAGATCAACTTTCTTTGCAAACATTCTGCAAGTCTGCTACAAGTTCTGGTTCAGTTATGTTATGCAATAGTCCTCCCACAACAGGGGGCACTGTGGCTGAATTTTCATTCTGTAGACTTGCAGAGCTCTTGCTGCAGACTCACCAGTGCACCTTTGCTCTTGTTAGAGACTTGCCGTGCAAATTTGCTACAAATTAGAAAAGTGTCAACTAGAACTTGTGCTTCAAGTGCTCTGCAAGTGTACAACTTTCAGTAAAAATGTGCGGTAAGTTAACAGACTTAGAATTCAACACTGCCACAAATCTGTGACAAGTTATCCTTGCTATCTAGGTAATCCCTTTAAGTAATCCCTGATAGGTAAGACTGAATTATGAACACAACTGAAGAGTGTAGATTTGATGCCTAATGCATTGCTATATATTTATGAACAAGTGACCAATTAGAGCATTATTTGGAATAATTGGCTGTGTAGTGGTTATCTTATAAGATAAAACAAGTATTTGGAAAATTTGAGTTGTTTTTCCTCATAGAATGCATAAGGATCCTTCTACCTTTCACATGCAACTTGTTACCATTGCTCATATCAGAAAAAAAAAAGATCACAGTGGACACTAAATATGTTGGAAATTTTTAGGAGGATGAAAAAAATAGCAGAATAAGCAAATATCCAGAGTGCTATGTTTTTGTTAGGGTAGTCACTTTCTACCACTGTACTGCAAATCGGCACTTCAACTTTGTGGTCAGAGCTCTGTCTATCACCTCCTGCAACTCACTTTTGGTCTTTTAGGCTGCCCACCACATTTATGATAAACTAGTGAGATGTGGGAGATAGAAAGAGTCATGCCAAAGATCTTAGGTTTGGACCTCCAAACTAACAGTATCACATTGAGTGTCCTTGGCTTTGGGGATCCTAGGGTATTTTGGAAAAGTACTAAGCTACTGGAAGGTGAATTTAGGTGGCTACATATAAAGTGTTTGCATAACCATTTTTTTTATTTTTAGTTTTGTATAATGTAGGGAAGGGTAAAATCCTGACAGGTTATTTTTGCTGTCCATGTACCACTGGGGAAATATCCTCTTTCTTCTTTACCCAGAGATACAACGGGATGTTAGTGGAAATCCACTAAGAAGAATTCCCCTATTATACAGCTGTTCCTATAAGAAGATTTCCTCTGACTTCCTGTTCCGGGGACGACTCTAAAATTTTGGATTTCCCATTTCTTTCTGTTTCAGTGACAAAGGTCACCAGTACCAATAGAGGGGTGAATCTCACCAGTGGAGACTTGTTGAAAACTTGTAGAAGGTCTGATTCCTTACTATATCCAAAACTTAAAAATAAAAAGTTTTTTTTTTCCTTTTTTCCTTAGAGATACACTTTAACAACTGGTGTTAGTTGAGCAGGTCTAATTTCACTACAGATTCACTTTAAGCAATATGACCCTTGCCACTTAAGAAATTATACGTTAATTTGCTGAAGACTATCCTGGTAGAGCGCATTTCAACTTGGAAATGTGCCCCCTGACACCGCTTCTATCAGCTGTGATATTTCACGAGGAAATGCTGATCCGTGCTGCAGAAGGCTCTAGATTACCGTACCTATTGATTACAATAATTCAAGGATCTGTCAGTCTTTGACAAGCATTGTAGAAGAAGCACTGAAAAAGAAATTGTTTATAATTGTGGTTTAAATTACAAGACTAAGAAAGTCAACAGAAATTGCATGTCTCCCGAGTACAGTATATTGTATCTCTATTATCTGTGCAAGTATCTTGTATTTCTATTTTTAATTCCACCATTGAATGGCTCACTCTCTTGCCCTTTTGACACTAATTTAGCAGACAATGAAATGAATGTGTCTATTTTACATAGATGGTATGGATTTAGTACTATCTTTGAGATAATTGATTTCACAAAAACAAAATGTGTACAGCTGTGTGTTAGACTGTAAAATGCCAAAATGGATAAAAAAGAATGACAGTTCTCTATAAATAATTCTGTTGAGGAGACATTTGCAATACAATAGTGCTGTAGATATGTAAAAAAAATATGTCAGTTAATATGCTTTTTTGCAAATGCAATTTCACAAATTTTCTTTTTCTTTCTGAGCTGCCATTTATTGAAAAGAATAAAAGCTACAAGGACTGTTGTGGGGACACTACTGTACAATGCTGAACCTTGAGGGGTAAAAACCCATTGTACATAGGCAGGTCTTGAGGGTCATCACAAAATCTTTTTTGTCCTCAAAGTAGTCTATGAGGGGTACTATTGCTCCTGATTTAATAAAAAAAAAGTGTGCATTTGCAACAGGAAATTTTCCTGTTGTGTTAGTCTGGGTTACCTGGTTGAACCATACTCTTCGACAGGGATGATTAAATATGCATGGATTTGATTCCTGTCTTTTTCAAAAAATATTTTTTCCTCAAATCCTCAAATCCACTGATGCCTATGAGGCAGCAAATATTGTTATTCAATTGTTTAGGCTAATAAACAAACTGACAATAAACAGGCATAAAATGCTGGGCACTGCCATGGGGCTAATGTACCATTGTCATTAAAGTGGTAGTAAATAGACATGTGCGGTTCGTTTCGTTCAGAATTAATATTCAGATTAATTTTTTGTTATTTGGAGATTCAGATATATCCGAATACCCGATATATAAACAATACAATAAAAAATACAATAAAAAATACAATATAAACACATTTTACTGAATGCTCCAAAGAACAAAATGAAATACGGCCTAATTTGGGCAATTCGGACTGAAATTCTATTTAAATCAAATCCTCTTTTATTAGTTTTATATTCAAACAATACAAAACACACATACATCCCATGTACATATTATAAGTACAGCAATCATACATTTCAAAATTAAGCAAACTAAACCAAACAAAAAAAAAACAACCCAAAGCCCCATTTGACAGCTCCACTCTCACTGCGGCCGCATGCCCCGATACCGATATGCGGGGCCCCTTCGTCCAGTACATAGAAAACTGCCTGTATACACTGTGACTACTGGCTGGGGAGGAAGGTGACAGGACCCATTGCAACTACTGCATGTGCATGGTTCCAATACATGCTGCAGAGTATCGCTGCTGAAGGGGGTGCATGGTGGGTGGAGTGCATGTGCAGGGTGACAACAGTGAACCTGTTGAACATCCTGCCGGGGTGTCCTCTTCTCTCCCGTGTAACTCCTCCTTCCCCCAACGCCGCTTTCATCCTTACAATAAGCAGGTAGAAGACAGAATGTCCGAGCAGAAGGCGGGAGCTGTCCAACCTTTCAAGTTAAAAAGCCTGTGATTTGTTGCTAGGGGTGGTCCTAGCAACCAATTGTCTGTCTGTTACATGGAAAGTTGAACAGCTCCCTCCTTCTTCTTGGAAATGCCACATCCTCTGTCTTCTCCCTGCTGTGTAAGGTAAGGGAGGGGGCACTAACATAAAGGGAACTGTGTTTGTTGCAAAGAAAGAAGATGGCTGTAAAGGGGACCGGGATACCAGAAAGGAGAGGACTGTGAAAGGAAGTGGGAGTGAGGGGGGATCAGTGTATGTGTCAGGGGGATCAGTGTATGTGTCAGGGGGATCAGTGTATGTGTCAGGGGGATCAGTGTATGTGTCAGAGGGATCCTGAAAGGATGTAGCCATCTGATGGGTGTGCTGTGACTGTCAGCAACTTTAGGAAAAAAGGCACACACGCTCACCTCCAGTTTAGGTGGCCCTCCCTACAGGACCTGCTCTCCACCTACTACTGCAACACAAATTGTCTGTGCCTCTCATTTTAGACCAGTGTGGTATTTATAGGGATGTGGATGAAATGCCTGGCTTTTGCTAAAACTATAGTGACAAGAGCATAAATGTGTGATGATTTTGATGTACACTAGTTACCACATAGCAATGTGGCACACAAATATAAACTCCAACAATTGTTCAGCAACAAATGTAGTAAGTTCTACACACCCCAAACTTAAAAAAGGTCTCAGAAAGGCCCCAAGACGACGTCATTATATGACAAAACGCGCATCGGGTGGAATAGACATGCTCACGTCATCGCGTTTGGTGCTTCTGAGCGAACGGGCGGCTATCCTTGCTGATTTTAATTGTACTTCTTGTAAGTGAGTTTCCTTTTTTTTTTAAATTGTACTATCAGATTTACACTATGGAGAACTTCCTTTTATCATTTTTTGGGTGACGTTCAGTATCCATCGGTGTACTTGCTCGTTCGAGCTACCTGGCTATTGGCTGCCCATCTCTCCTGTATTGTGCTGATGCCAATGGAGCTGCTGTCCCAATCCCCTGGATAAAGGCCCTGGCTGGGTACATAGCCGCAAGCTCAATTAGCTTGCCTTTTGGTAAGCTTTGGTAAGCGTGCATTTCATTCAGTGTTTGGCACTTATTGGTGGTGGATGATCCAGTTTCCTTTTTTTCACCTGTTGTAGCATTATTCTAAGAATCACAGACTGTTTTTAATTTATCTGATCCATTCTGAGCTCATGGACTGTTTTCACTTTATTGGATCCATTTTCAGTTTTGAACTTTTTTCACTATTATTCTCTTTTTACACTTACCATGGAATTAGAGATTTAGTTTGATTGGGCATCATCACTTTGTTATTAATTGGTGTATTTTATATTTATTAGCACTTCCTAGCGCAGCTTATTTTTTGCTTTTCATATATACGAAGGTTCTTTAAAAATTTTCTGCACTTTTTTTTAACTCTATTAAATATAAAAAAAAGTGCGGAAACTTTTAGAAGACCCCTCATATATAAATATGGTAATGTGAAAAATTAAGTACACAATATGGAAATTGTTGACATGCATTTGATCAGGCAAACATGAGACCCTTTTTTGAACCTACAGATAAAACCTATATACTTGAATAAGAACACAAGGAAAAAATGCCTTTTTAGTCATTTATCGAACAGAACTGTCAATAGACTTAATGGTATATTGTTAAAAACTATGTACACCATTGGCATCAAAAGCTGGAAATGCCCCCTGTAACAGAAATTACCTCCTGTAGGCATTTTGTGTCAATCAGTCGCTGACACTGAAATTTTTTATCACTTCTCCATGCAAATTACTTTAGTTGCAAGATATCTGTGGGTTTCCTTGCATGAACCGCCTGTTTCAAAATTCCCCGCCCCCACACCACCACAACAAAATTCTACTGGTAATCGTAAAAAAAACTGCAAGACAAAGGCATAATGAGCAAGTATGCATAGCATACTTGCTCATTATGAATTACTTACCTTAGATCGAAGCCCCCACAGAGGTCCTCGTACACTACTCTGACCGGCGGCATCGCTCCCGGAGTTACTTCCAGGTATCACGGGCTCCGGCGCTATGATTAGCTGGAGCCATGATGATGTCACTCCCGCCGGTAACAGCTCACTCATTGAAGCAATGGCGCGTACGTGCCATTGCTTCAGTGCGCATGTGCCGATGACGTTGGCACATGCAGATACAGGGGATATCTCCTAAACCATGCAGGTTTAGGAGATATCTGGGGTAGCTACAGGTAAGCCTTATTATAGGCTTACCTAAAGCAAAAAGTGGTTGTAAAGCTTTTACAACCACTTTAAGATGATGCAAAATGTATAGTTGACTTGGTGACTACAAACTGGCCAGGTCCTGAAGCAGCAAAGTAACACCAAACCATAACATTTTTACCAACATGCTTGCAAAGTTGTGCAAAGCTACAGGCTTCAGTTCACCTCTCCACCATGCTTTACAATTGTTATGAGTTTCTTTTGCTGAAATACTGTCTTTGGTTTGTCTACTTTTACTGTGACCAAGCAACTCTATCTTTGATTGATCAGTCTTCAGCACATGATTGCCTGCCAGTTCTTTGTAACTGTATCTATATAATATATGTAATTTTGCTCATTTTGGACAGCAAAGACATTTTCATTAGACAGCTGTCATGCAGTTTGAATTGGTGCAGTAGTTCTTTGCCTGTATGGTCAATGGTGAACTCTAATCCTGCCCTAATGATCTTTTTGGACAGGAAAGTCTTTTCCTAAACAAACCTCGCATTCAAGTTGAATTGATGCAATGTCTTTCTGCTTGTAGACACCTGCACTTTGATCCCAACTATTGTTGCACCTGAACACACTGAGATAAAATTTTGGGGTTCTTGGAGATTTCCACATTAATTATAAATAGATCCCACAGTGGCGTTTCTTTTTATTTGTTTTTACAAGAAATGCAGTAGAAACAATAAAATTCCCTTATTTAACTTGATGTTGCCTGCAATATGTTGTGTGGGTAAAAATAGAAATACTGGTAGGTAGCTCTTGATCGTTAATCCATAAAGGTATTAAAAGCAAATGTGCAGTTTAAAGTGTTACCAAAATCAGTAAAATCAGTCTGTATATGCAGAATAGCATGCTTTTTATACTCACTGTGGAACTTAAGGGGTTAATCCTCTGTATTGGATGATGATACTGTATGGACAAATCCTCTGCCTCCTGCAGGGTCTCGCTTGGCAAGGCCAGATAAGACACAGTCAGAGTAGTAAAGCTGCACATGCTCAGTTTGGTCTCTATTGCTTGAGAGAACATTTCCTTGTTGAGCTGAGCTTTTCAGGTCACATGGTATTGACATCACACATGTGGGCATGTATACAGATCCTAAATGACAGCCCAATCCCTCCCTCCTTCTCCATGCCCAGTAACTAAAAAAAGAACACAGTGGGTGGGACGTCAGATCTTCATTCATGGATGATCCACCTCCCATAACATTATGAGGACACAGGCTGTAATGGAAATCTCCTCCTACCTGAACACTCAGCACTCGGGCAAACCCTGCAGTTTAACACGTGACCATGGTATACAGATCAGCCAAAAAAGTATATAGTGGCAGTATTTTAATGTAAAAAGAAGATTTATAAGCTGCGGGCACTGCGGGGGGTGGATGAACTATTTTCATATTACTGGTTTTAGTAACACTTTAACTGTTTCCTATAGCAGATTTATTGCTACAGGATGGCCCTCCTGTGCAGGATCACATATATATACATGATTCTGCACTTCTGCCTTGGGGGCCTGCCTGCATCTGGCAGGCTGCTTGTGCTGTGATTAATCACAGCAGAAGCTGATCTGCAGGTGCTGGGCACTGTATGTTTGCCGACACCTGCTGATCATTGGTAAAACACACAGAATGGAGATCTGCCTATGTAAACAAGGGAACAAGATTTTGTGTCCCTGAGAATAAAATCCATCTCCTTCCCTATTAAAAGCAGCACATACAATCCCCAAAACCCCTTGCTAGGCACACAGTTAACCCCTTGATCACCTAGATGTCAAACAGCTTCCCAGTCAGTGTTATTAGTACAGTGAAAGTGCATATTTATAGTACTGATCACTGTATTAGTGTCACTGGTTCCCGCAAAAGTGTCAAAAGTACCAGTTAGTTTCCAATTGTTTGCCACAATAGCACAGCCCTGCTATAAGGTGACGGTCACTGCCATTACTAGTATTATAAAAAAAAAATCCATAAATATATACCATAGATATGACATAAAATCTTTGTCAGGTTTTTATTACTATCTGTGTTCCTACTTGGGAGACCCTCTATTTGCCCTGGTTACCACTGTCACAGGGATAGAATGTCACTGGTACAGAAGTTGTGGATAACAACTTTGTTGGTGAGAACTGTCAAAAATTATAGTTTCACATGCTTTTGGGGTATTTCCTTTCTATTTTGTTTCCAGAACAGGATATAAATGTATATCTTTTCAACAGGAAACAGAAAGCAAAAAAAAAAAACTGACATAGGTTCAAAATCTTTCCCACGCTGCCCAAAGCCAGAAAATAAAAATCAATTTGCCTGGAAATACACATGAATATACACTACCGTTCAAAAGTTTGGGGTCACATTGAAATGTCCTTATTTTTGAAGGAAAAGCACTGTACTTTTAAATGAAGCTAACTTTAAACTAGTCCTAACTTTAAACAAATATACTCTATACATTGCTAATGTGGTAAATGACTATTCTAACTGCAAATGTCTAGTTTTTGGTGCAATATCTACATAGGTGTATAGAGGCCCATTTCCAGCAACTATCACTCCAGTGTTCTAATGGTACAATGTGTTTGCTCATTGGCTCAGAAGGCTAATTGATGATTAGCAAACCCTTGTGCAATCATGTTCACACATCTAAAAACAGTCTAGCTCCTTCCAGAAGCTACAAAACTGACCTTCCTGTGAGCAGATTGAGTTTCTGGAGCATCACATTTGTGGGGTCAATTAAACGCTCAAAATGGCCAGAAAAAGAGAACTTTCATCTGAAACTCGACAGTCTATTCTTGTTCTTAGAAATGAAGGCTATTCCATGCGAGAAATTGCAAAGAAATTGAAGATTTCCTACAACGGTGTGTACTACTCCCTTCAGAGGACAGCACAAACAGGCTCTAACCAGAGTAGAAAAAGAAGTGGGAGGCCGCGTTGCACAACTAAGCAAGAAGATAAGCACATTAGAGTCTCTAGTTTGAGAAACAGACGCCTCACAGGTCCCCAACTGGCATCTTCATTAAATAGTACCCGCAAAACACCAGTGTCAACATCTACAGTGAAGAGGCGGCTGCGGGATTTTGGGCTTCAGGGCAGAGTGGCAAAGAAAAAGCCATATCTGAGACTGGCCAATAAAAGAAAAAGATTAAGATGGGCAAAAGAACACAGACATTGGACAGAGGAAGACTGGAAAAAAGTGTTGTGGACGGATGAATCCAAGTTTGAGGTGTTTGGATCACAAAGAAGAACGTTTGTGAGACGCAGAACAAATGAAAAGATGCTGGAAGAATGCCTGACGCCATCTGTTAAGCATGGTGGAGGTAATGTGATGGTCTGGGGTTGCTTTGGTGCTGGTAAGGTGGGAGCTTTGTACAGGGTAAAAGCTAAGGAAGGCTATCACTCCATTTTGCAACGCCATGCCATACCCAGTGGACAGCGCTTGATTGGAGCCAATTTCATCCTACAACCGGACAATGACCCTAAACACACCTCCAAATTGTGCAAGAACTATTTACAGCAGAAGCAGGCAGCTGGTATTCTATCGGTAATGGAGTGGCCAGCACAGTCACCAGATCTGAACCCCATTGAGCTGTTGTGGGAGCAGCTTGACCGTATGGTACGCCAGAAGTGCCCATCCAACCAATCCAACATGTGGGAGCTGCTTCTAGAAGCGTGGGGTGCAATTTCTCCAGCTTACCTCAATAAATTAACAGCTAGAATGCCAAAGGTGTGCAATGCTGTAATTGCTGCAAAAGGAGGATTCTTTGATGAAAGCAAAGTTTGATGTAAAAACAATGTTATTTCAAATACAAATCATTATTTCTAACCTTGTCAATGTCTTGACTCTATTTTCTATTCATTTCACAACGTATGGTGGTGAATAAGTGTGACTTTTCATGGAAAACACAAAATTGTTTGGGTGACCCCAAACTTTTGAACGGTAGTGTATGTATGGAAAATGTACAGTTTAATGGCGATCTCTGCGCCAGTGTAACATTTAACCAAGCAGTGCTCCATCCCCCAATCCTCCCTACTACATGGGCTAAGTGCTCATAATCTTATCTATGAGCATAGGCATATGCATTCATATATACCTTACTTATTCCCCCTACACTGGCAGCTGGTGTTCTTCCATTCTCTCGGATATTCCCCAGATGTAGGCTTGTACTGCTTCATACATGTTGATGTTGGAGAGCTGCAGCTGGCAGAGCATCACAGAGAAGTAGCTTAGGAGGGTGACTAGTCGTGCAGTACAGAGGAAGCCCATGGGAGCAGTAAGGTAAGTAATACTGATGCTTCTGATCTGCCTAGCCCTAATGAACATTTAACCCCTAGAGAAGGAAAGGTGGGGGCCATGCCTGGGTAGATTTTACATAAGCCTAGAGTCAGGCTTTAATTTCTGATTTATAAACATCTATTTATCTTTTAGAGTAAGGTTTTGTTGATACTTATCATTAAATATGGCTGCAAGAATAAATATACTGTATATGCTATAAACAGAATTAAAGCATTCCCCATTGACTGTGAACTAGATTAAAATGCATTTACTGCTAGGGCATCATTGATTCCTATCAGATAAGATAAACTCTTATTTTTCAGTTAAAAGCATTCTTGTGTACTCACTATCGAGAAAAGAAAGAGGTACGAGAATTGAAAAGTGTGCTAACCTGCCAACAACCTAAATAACATTATAGAGAAAAATGCAACAAAGTGCATTAGGGGGACGCCCCCTTGGACTTTATAGGGCAGAGAGAAGTAATAGGAAGTAGATTTGTATAAAAGACACAGAAGTGCCAACTTTATTAACATACAAAAATAGATTTATAAAAAATAGACACAATACACTCTTAAAGACAGTATATCAATGAGTTAACATCAAAGTTAAATATACAATTTATATAACCCAAAGCTAACAATCCAAATTGCTGCCCAATTTGAATTAGGTTCAGTTTAGGTTTGGTAGCATACATCCCGACATGTTTCGGAAAATCGCATTGAAATGTATTTTTCCTTCTTCAGGGTAAGATTTACAGTTGGGTAAATTATTCTCTTGTCTGTAACACAATATATATATATATATATATATATATATATATATATATATATATATATATATATATATATATATATATATATATATATATAGAGTATATATATAGAGTAACAGGGTAGAAATCTTTACATATTTTTGACTCCTTGGGGATTTGAGGGATAAAGACAAACAGGGAAAGTACATGCTGGCTGCATGAGTCCACACACACAACAAAAAATTGTCAGTGTGTCCATAAGCTGATCTGCTGGGACGCATTCATAAGAGACGCACAATTTTTCCAACAGCGATCAAATTATTGCCACTGTGGGGATAAATGTGACAGGGGGATAATTAAATCAAACTTCCTCTTATTTTGGAAATGTTAAAAAGAGTAAAGAAAATTGCGACAGACATAGGGGCACAGGACCATGTCCATATATTGCCTGTCATATCCATAGTATTTACCTGAAGTTATAAAGCTGCATATACTGCTGACATCCCGGTGGTGGCCAGTCGACTGACACAAGCCATCCGGGTGTGAACATTTAAATACCTAATCTGGTTTAACACGAACCAAATGGGACAGTCCATTCCGCCTGAACAGCTGCATAAAATGCAGCTGATTGCGAAAGTCAGAGCGTCTCTCTGACGGAGAGGTGCGTGGCATAGCCACGCCCACAGGGGCATGATGGCGTCACTGTGTCACCGCTGGGTGAGCGCTTGACGCTCGCCATGGAAACGGCGGCAAGAACGTAAGCAGGCTCCTCCTGGTGCAATGGAACAGGGGCGGAGACAAAGACTAGTTTGTCATAAGCCCATTCTGCACTAGTGGAGCTTACCTGCCGGGTGTCTGCGTGCAAGCAGAGCGGCGTGGATACGTGGCTGAAGACCACCTAGTGGAAAAAGATGTAATGGCAGCCAGCAGGTTTACATAGAGAAGAAAAATAAATAAAAAGAAAACGGGAATTAACAAAAATATATACAATGATATTACATAGAACATCAAAAACACATAACAATGAAGACCAAAAGTGACAGCTATTACATTCATAAACAACATTGTTATAATCTTTGAAAGAAAGATTATAGTAAAGGTGAAAAGTTATAGATATAGTGATAGCAACATGTTATAATGACCAGGAAAAGAAGATCTCATAACATTCCTGGAACTTTAATTTCTCATTGTAGATGTAATTATATTTATACACCAGTACCCAGATGGAAAAGACATGGCTGTATCAGAACATGTCAGAGAACTGATCATACAGAAGAAGAAAAAGAAAGGCGAAGAGGTTTCAAGGGCTTCATTCATGGAGTCTGTTTCGGAACCAGGAACCTCAGAGATTCAGTTCACAGACCCCAGAAGTAAATCCTGGAAGGAATGATCGAAAGTTGAAGGCCTCATTTAGTCCAGGTGGTAAAGTAGCCTGTAGATTGAAAATTCACCTTAGTTCAAATTGGAGGAGGCGTTTGTTACAATTGCCTCCTCTTGAATGAAAGTGGATACGGGCAAGTCCTAGGAAATAAATCCTGGGGATTGAATCTGGATGTACCAGGGCCGTATGTCGGCCAATGGGTACATCTGGGTCTCGTTTACGGATGGTCCATATATGCTGGTATATTCTTTTCCAGAGCTAGTTAATCGTCTTCCTGACGTAGTAACACACACATTCACATGTGAGTAAGTATACTACGCCGGGAGTCTTACAATTAATGTAATGCTTAGGATGAAAATGATGTCCGTTTGGTAGATCTATATCCTTACACCTGTCCATGTATTGACAATATTGACAGCATTTTACATGTGTCCCCTCTATGGGATTTGTTTTCACTTGTGAACACCCTGTCATCCAGAGAAGAAGCTCTCCTATATGTCACAGCAGGTGTATCTGACACAAATGGAGATAGTGAGGGGTCCATAGAAAGTATGTGCCAGTATTTATTTAAGATTTGTTTCAATTGTTTGTGCTGTGTTTTATATGTAGTGATGATTCTAGTTGTATCATCAGTAGAGGGTTGTTTTTGTGTATTGAGTAAATCCTGATGGGACAGCTTTATTGTTTTTCTATATGCCTTTTTAAGACAAGAGCCAGAGTACCCTCTTTCGAGGAGTCATTCTCTCAGCTTATCAGCCTCATCTTTAAAAGTGATGTCATCTGAGCAGTTTCTACATACTCTAAGGTACAGTACCTGTCCGCGAGAATTTGGATTTTGGGGGGGACCCCTACACCGTTTTTTTGGCGTAGGGGGTTCCCCTTAAAATCCATAACAGACCTAAGGTCCCGGTATGCTCTTGGAGGGGAATTTTTTCTTGCGCTGGCTGCAATAGGAAAATGTGTTTTTCCTATTGCAGCCAGCCCAAGATGTACAGTACCCCACGCCGTTTTTTCGGCGACAGGGTACTGTACATCTTGCGCTATTGCAGCCAGCGCGAGAAAGAATTCCCCTCCAAGAGCATACCAGGCCCTACACTGAAAAAACAGCATGGGGTCCCCCCAAAATCCATACCAGACGCTGGTCAGGAAAGGGGGTGGGGACGAGTAAGCGCAAACTTCCTGAACCGTACCAGGCCACATGCCCTCAACATGGGGGGTGGGTGCTTTAAAGGAAGGGGGGCGCCCTGCGGTCCCCCACCCAAAAGCACCTTGTCCCCATGTTGATGAGGACAAGGGCCTCTTCCCGACATCCCTGGCCATTGGTTGTCGGGGTCTGCGGGCATGGGCTTATCGGAATCCGAGAGCCCCCTTTAATAAGGGGGCCCCCAGATCCCGGCCTCCCACCTTATGTGAATGAGTATGGGGGTACATCGTACCCCTACCCATTCACCTGGGGGAAAAAAGTGTCAATAAAAAAACACACTAGACAGGTTTTTAAAGTAATTTATTAGGCAGCTCTGGGGGTCTCTTCTGACTTCGGGGGTCTCTTTCGACTCCTCCGCTCTCTCCGGCCTCTTCCCCTGGTCTCCGGTTCTTCTGTAGGGCTCCTCCGCTATATTCTGCTCTTTTGCCGCTCTTTTACTAGCGTTGGCCCGGTCTTCTCCATTGTCTTCTTCCCTCTTCTCTTCTTCCGATGTTGACATGATGCTCTCTCCCGCTGTAATGCCGACTGTGACATCATAAGGGGCGGGGTCACCGGGTGACACCACCTGGTGACTATGCCCCATGCCTATATAAGTCGTTGCTCACTGCATACACGGCATTACAGCTGGAGAGAGCGTTGTGTGAACATCGGAAGAAGAGAAGAGGGAGGAAGATGACGGAGAAGACCGGGCCAACGCTAGCAAAAGAGTGGCAAAAGAGCAGAAGATAGCAGAAGAGCCCGGCAGAAGAACCGGAGAGCAGGAGAAGAACCGGAGACCGGGAGAAGAGGCCAGAGAGTGGGAGAAGAGGCTGGAGAGAGCAGAGAAGTCAGAAGAGACCCCCGAAGTCGGAAGAGACCCCCGGAGCTGCCTAATAAATTACTTTAAAAACCTGTCTAGTGTGTTTTTTACTGATACTTTTTTTCTCCAGGTGAAAGGGTAGGGGTACGATGTACCCCATACTCATTCACATAGGGTGGGGGGCTGGGATCTGGGGGCCCCCTTATTAAAGAGGGCTCCCGGATTCTGATAAGCCCCTGCCCACAGACCCCGACAACCAACGGCCAGGGTTGTCAGGAAGAGGCCCTTGTCCTTATCAACATGGGGACAAGGTGCTTTGGGGTGGGGGGGCCGCAGGGCACCCCCCTTCCCCAAAGCACCCACCCCCCATGTTGAGGGCATGCGGCCTGGTACAGACCTTATCTGAAATATGCAGTTCAGTTTTGGGCACCAAATCACAAAAGGCTATCAAGGAACTGGAGAAAGTTCAGAGAAAGGCAACCAAACTGATAAGAGGCATGGAGGAGCTCAGCTATGAGGAAAGATTAGAGGAACTGAATTTATTCTCTCTTGAGAAGAGGAGATTAAGGGGGGATATGATCAACATGCATAAATATATAAGGGGTTCATATACTGAACTTGGTGTTGAATTTTTCACCATAAGGTCATCACAGAGGACAAGGGGGCACTCTTTATGTCTGGAGGAAAAGAGATTAAATCTCCAAATACGGAAAGGTTTCTTTACAGTAAGAGCTGTAAAAATGTGGAATAGACTCCCCCCAGAGCTGGTTCTGGCCAGCTCCGTAGATTTCTTTAAAGAAGGCCTGGATTATTTCCTAAATGTACATAATTTAACAGGATACTAACATTTATAGGTAAAGTTGATCCAGGGAATATCTGATTGCCACTTGGGGGATCAGGAAGGAATTTTTGTCTCCTGCTGGAGCAAATTGGATCATGTTTTTCTGTTTTTTTTTGCCTTCCTCTGGATCACCTGTGGGTATAGGGTTGTGTATATAGGATTGTATATTTTTTTCCCTTTTATTGGTTGAACTGGATGGACTTGTGTGTTTTTTCAAACTAACGTAATGTAACTATGTGTGAAGCCAGCCTGAAATTTAATGCACACATATGGATTTCTTGGAAATTTGTCTTTGGATAGAATCATCAATGCACCAAGCTGAATTTCATCACCAGTTCTTTATGGTTTTTCTTAGATTTGGCTGGTGCCATTAGTTTCTGGTTGCTCTCCGGCCTACTTAGACATTTGCATTTATACTTTGATGAGCTAGGCATGCATATTAACTTACTGTAGATAGATATGAAAAACATTTTATTGACAATTGGATCATACTGACTTAACACATCGCCATCTGATGTCTATAAGTAAGTTTATGCTCAATTCACATGAGACGGTATCTGTAGATAAAGGTCACTCTATAAAGCAGAGAAAAGGGCTTACAAGCAAATGTAAAAATCTCTGTTCCCACATCTGGGTTAATGTAGGCACAGAGATTGGCGCGTGCTTAGTAACGTATTTCTGTGCAGTTTCTGACCACTATTAGATGTGCCTGCACTAACTGTTATAGCTTCCTTCAACCATAGAAATGAATCTGCTTTGAAGCCCGTTGTCTGCTGTAAAAGGTCAGAGCAGTCTAGGGACGTAAGTCAAGTCATTGCCGCATGTGAATGGAGTCTTATTATAGTTGCTCTGAAGCAGAACAGTAAATATCCAATTATAAGGGTTATTTAAAGTACGTCTAGTAATGAAGGTTGTTTACCTTTATAATACTGTCATTATTGTGTTATTTATTAGCTTTGCATTCCTACATTTTATACACATATAAACCCTAGCTAAACCCAAAAACAAACATTTTATATACTGGAGCTTATTAGTCCTTAGATGTTGCGATTGCACCAGTTTTTCTTTTTTTTTTGCAGGCTTATTTTTCTTCATTTTCAGGGGCTGAAACAGATAGAAACACATTTCCTGTCCTAGGGTGACAATGGTTGCTCACTGTACTGTATCTATGTACTGCATTGTCTCCCTAGGACAGGAAGTGTGTTAGAACCACAGAACATTTCTCACTCTCAAATTCTTCATAACATAAAGGAGAGGTTTCTGTAATCTAAAACAAAATTTGTGATAGTAAAGTGATAAAAAAGGTAAGTTTAAAAAAATAAATAAATAAATAAACATGACATATTTATCTGCTCTGTGCTGTGGTTTTGCACAGAGCAGCCCCATCCTCTTCTTCTGGAGTCCACCGCTGATGCTCCTGGCCCCTCCTTTCTGCCAAGTGCCCCCAGTGTAAACAGCTTGCTCTGGGGGCACCAAAGTAGGCTTGCTCCCGAGCCTCTGCTCTGAGTGTCTATTTACACACAGAGCCGCGGATTGGCCCTGCCCCCACGATCGCTGCTGACACACCGAGAACTGGGATCTGTGTGTGTAAACACACAGTTACCGGTTCTCCGAGGAGAGAAGAGACAGATCGTCTGTTCATACAGAGTATGAACAGCGATCTGTCATCTACCCTACAGAGTCCCCTCCCCCCTTCAGTTAGAACACACACTAGGGAACACAATTAACCCCTTGATCGCCCCCTAGTGTTAACCCCTTCCCTGCCAGTGACATTTTTACAGTAATCAGTGCATTTTTATAGCACTGATAGCTGTATAAATGCCAATGGTCTCAAAAATGTGTCAAAAGTGTTCGCTGTGTCTGCCATAATGCAGTCCCGATAAAAATCGCAGATCGCTGCCATTACTAGTAAAAAAAAAAATAATAATAAAAATGCCATAAAACTATCCCCTATTTTGTAGACGCTATAACTTTTGCGCAAACCAATCAATATACGCTTATTGTGATTTTTTTACCAAAAATATGTAGAAGAATACATATCGGCCTAAACTGAGGAAAAAAATTATTTGTTTATATATTTTTGGGGGATATTTATTATAGCAAAAATTAAAAAATATTGAGTTTTTTTTCAAAATTGTCGCTCTTTTTTTGTTTATAGCTCAAAAAATAAAAACTGCAGAGGTGATCAAATACCACCAAAGGAAAGCTATATTTGTGGGGAAAAAAAAGGACATTAATTTTGTTTGGGTGCAATGTCGCCCGAACACACAATTGTCAGTTAAAGCGACGCAGTGCGAATTGCAAAAAATGTTCTGGTCAGGAAGGTGGTAAAATCTTCCGAGGCTGAAGCGGCTAACAGACCAAACGGGAGCAAATAAGAGAAGTTCTTCATTTACATACAGTTCAAGCACCCTCACTTGTGCTTACCTTTACAACCAAAAAAAAAAAAAATCTGATACATTTACAATACAATTACTATGAGTAAAATAGCCAAGATTGTATATTTTACAATTTTGTGAGCTTACTGTAAAAAACATGAGTCGGTTACAGTATTGTAAAATAGTGTAAGATATTTTTTTACTCCTAATGTTATATTTTTGGGGGTTTAAATGAGAGGGTTTTCTGTGTGGGGTGGATGGACCAGAAAATAGCGGGAGCTTGTATTTTTGTGTAATCTTTCTTTTAATCACATTGCAGACACAAAAAGAATTCATTTTTAGGTGGGCAAAATTATTTACAGTCTATGTTGGCCTTTGCTTTAGCAAATTAAAGCAAGAAAGTACCATATATTTCTACTGTATTACATAGTGCTGCCTGGCGATATATTTCAGAAATTCTTCTAATGGTAATATTTCACGTCAATGCTATGTATTCCGGTAGTGTAATTGGGATTACTGTGTGTCGACTAGTCTGATCTTCTTGTCTGCATGTTTGACAGTTTAAATTGAGAAAAGAGAACAAAAAGATTGTCTAGTTTTTCTTAAAATTTTGTCTCTAGAAAATGAAATGGGAGGCGAGATAATAGAAAACTCTCAAACTAGATCTGCCAGTTTAAATTTCCATTTTCCGTAATATGATTTGGTAAGATAAATGTTCATCACCCTATATCATATAATCTAAACTATAAGGATGATGTTACTTAATTAAATTAATGTTGTAGTTAAGGTAATTATGCATAATGCTTTGGATAGGGTGATTACAGTTTGACAAGGACTACTAAAAGATCTGTGGTTAAATAAAGCTTTATTAGCAGTCTGGTTGATATAAAAAAAACTATTTAGTTACAGAAGAATTTAAATTGTTACCTTTCCTGGAGAAAATGCTGTTCCAGCCTCGCTTGAGTGCCACACCCATTTCTGAAGTCATGTATCCAACAATGAAGAGAATCTGGAGCAGCATCGTCTTCAATTTACTTTTTTTTAACACTTAGGCCTGGTACACACTATGAGTTTTTTTTCAGTTCAACCCAGCAGGTTGAATGAAAAGAAAACTGTCAGCTTTGTTTGGAGCCACTGTACTAACAATCTCCCCCGCTGAGCCGTTGTCTTCTGACAGGGGGACGCCCCCCCCCAGGACACTCTGATCAATGCTCTTAGTGCCATTGGCTGAGAGTGTTGATCAGGAGAGGGTCAGCTCGTCCGACAGAAGCCAGTCAAATGGCTGGCTTCTGTCAGACCAGCTACTATACACATGGGCCGAATGTCGGATGGTTTTTATTGAACCAGCTGATGTTGCCTGGCATTCGGCCCGTGTGTATGATGCTTTAGGCCTCATGCGCACAGGTGACTTTACTCTATTGAATGCCAGAACAAAAAAATGACTTCTACTTTCCCAAGTTTTCTCTCTTCGCTATACAGCGAGCCTCCTTCTTTTGACTTAGACAGAGCCGAAAGCTTCTTTCCAAGCTTTCTGTATTTCCTTGGATATCTACAAAGCCTTTGATTCCCTATTTGCCTTGTCCTGTTGGGGCTTCAAAACTCACTTTCTGTCCTGGATTCGAGCTCTGTACTCGTAGGCCTCCGTGAATTATGCAGGATTTTTTTCTAACCCATTCCTCATCCACCTGGGTACTCGGCAGGGATGTCCCCTATCCCCGGCGCTTTTTGTGTTGGTGGCAGCAATCAGGGCTAATATGGATATCTCAGGAGTGGCCTATGCGAGGATTCAGCATAAGACTTTCTTTGCAAATGATGCTTATCTCCCTTCCGAATCTGCTGTCTTCACTCGATCGTTTTTCTGCATTCTGGAGGCTCCGGATTAACCCATCCAAATCAACAGCACTCAATATTACCCTTCCTACAGAGGATGTGGAACACCTTCAACAATGCTTTTCATACCGCTGGGCACCTCACTCGATCGACTACTTAGAGATCAAATTAACACCTTCCTACTCAACCCTATTCTCCACAAATTATTATCCTTTGTTGCACTCTCCGGCCTCCCTTAAGCACTCCTGGCAATATTCTTCTCTCTCCTAGATTGGGAGGATTACTTCCATCAAAATGACAATGACAATCCTTCCTAAGGCCCTATATTACTTTCGTGCACTACCAGTGAGAGTGCCCCCCTTCTTTCTTCGCATCCCATAAAACTGGATACTTGGATTGGGCCCAGAAACACCCTAGAGTCTCTAGATCCACTCTCTATGTTCACAGGCTGCAAGGTGGCGTGGGGGTGCCTAACATCTCAAGATATTATATGGTGGCAGAGATTTCCCGCTGGCTATGCTTCATGCGGTCTCAGATGTTCCTCTTTCTGAGTTGCTTGAATTACCCAACTGTGATCTATCTTCAATACAGCTATCGCCTCTCCACAAGCTACACCTCCCCTTTTTGAGCCCCATGATGTTACATAGTCTGAGGGTGTGGAACTCAGCCCGCTACTCAGGCAATTTAATGTCCCTTTTTTTGCTGTTACTTCATATTACTCACAACCCCCCTCTTTCCGCTGGGCCTGTCGGAGCCTCGGTCCATTATGCACGTAGAAGATTTTTTTTTCTCCCGCTCCTTCCCACCCTGTGTCAGGAAAGGTTCCATCCGCTGGTAATACTATCTGACATTTGGCGTGCAGTACTGAGGTCCACCAGCAGGTGTCTCCTGGCAGTTTGGAACTTTCAGGAGAGCTTTCCCCTGCTGGTGTTATGTGATTCTTGGGCCGCAGTACTGGTGTCCACCAGCGGGTGGATCCTGGCAGTATGGAGATGATATCACCTCCTGCAGTCAGGCATCACCTGAGCCTGATTACAGGAAATGGTTTAAATACCCAGCAAAGCTCACACATCCTTGCCTTGGTATCGTCCTTGTGCCCTGACCTGAAACCTGATTCTGTATCTGATTCTGAACCTGATCCCTTATCCCTGTATCCTGAACCTGTATCTGTACCTGTTCCTGCCCATCCTGTATTCCTGTTCCCCTGCCCTGCAGCCTCATTCATTCCACCTGTCTGTCTTGCTCCTTGCCCCCCATTTTGCTGATCTCCTGTTTATGTCCTGGCCTGGCTAAGACGACGGTTCTTGTATCCCCTATTGCTGTTTATGCTGGTTAGTTTGTTGTCACTGTTTGGTTTATTTACACTGTTGGGTATTGGTGGTGCATTTATATTTGTATCTTTTCATGAATAAATTACTACTTTTTCACCTACTTACGTTTTGGTTCACTCTGTCACAGTTACACAGTTCTGGTCACACCTGATTTATGACACCCTGTGAGGCCATCAGAGAGATGCATGAGGCCCCGCCATGGGAACACTTTCGTTTTCTTCAACTAAAACATTGGATTGCTGCCCTGCTCTGCTTGTCTTCCTACCAATATCGGAATACTTTTTTGAACACGCGTATCAGCATGCCCTGGGGGCCCCTGGCCTAATGTCTGTAATTTATGCATCTTTGAATGGACGCCCCTCATCAGTATTCCTCTCCTACATGTCTCAATGTCAGCGGGACCTCCAGTCCCCAATAGATCTGGTGGACTGGAGCAAAGATTGGAAAATGGTTGAAAAATGTTACTTTGCTACAAATATGCTTGAAGCTGCGTATAACGTTCCTTTTAGATGGTACTGGGTTCCTTCCTGACTTGCTAATACTTAACTGGGAAGTGGTAACAGATGGTTTCGCAACTGTGCACAAAGGAGGGGTGTCCTCCATACCTGGTGGACATGTCCCAGACTGGTGGGGTTTTGGTCCCGAGTCTTCGGCCTACTCCAGACCCTGTTCCATCTAACGGCCGCAGAGACGCTAAGTTTGCCCTTTTGCATTGCCCGATATCTGGCTTATATGAGCCCCAGCAGAAGCTGGCCACTTACCTTTTTATCTCTGCCAAACGGACCAAAGCACAAGTCTGGAAGAACCCACGTGTTGCCTTCAGAAGGGTGAAGCCACGTATAACCGCCCTAATGCTCCATGAACAGATGTCCAGTATTGTGAATGATTCCCATTCCAAATTCCTCAAGATCTGGGAACCAAGGATCTCATATGAAATTGCCTCTAATCAACCAGCTTGTTCAGGCCTTATCTAACTGTCACTGGTCAAACTTCCAGGTCTGAGTTTTCTTCCTTTTTTTTTTTACCCTTTCTCTGGATCTTATTTCTCCTCCTTTTCTCACTTCCACCTTCTTTCTGGAACATCCTCCTGTTTGTTTATACAAATGCTGTCCTCTGGGATTAATGGCAGAAGTTGTGCCACCCTGAGGATGACTCTAAATAGGCCATAGACCTTTATAGTATAGAATAGTATAGAATTGTTTTTCAATGGTTGTTGTGTTTGTAATTTTTTATGGAATCTTCTATAATACTTGACCAATCTTTAGCCCCTGCGAGGGCAATTTAGATGCTTGCACTGGATTATTTACACTAAATGATAAAACCATTAAATACACTGAAACAGAAAAAATGCACCCAAAGCCACGTTTTGAAAACGTGTTTAGGTGTTTGAGTGGTAATGGATTCCATTGTCCAGAATATTAATTTATTGTGGCCATTGGAATGCATTAATGCTCAAATGCTTCTAAATGTATCTAGCGTTTAGACACGTTTACGAGCGTTCAGGCTTTTTCTGCTTTTCAGCTATAATGTGTTTTTGATGGTTTGTTTTTTCAGCTTGTAAACACTCTTAATAAGCCTGCAAATTCTTATGTGTGGATGGACACATAAGCTAACATAAAGGTATTTTTAAAAGCTGATAAAAATGGCAAACACTTGTAAAAGTGGTGTTTTTTTTTAAGCCCAGTGTGCATTCACTTTAAAGTATAGCTATATGCAAAACTTTTTGTTCATCTTTGGATAGAGTAGGAAAGGGTTAGAACCACTACCAAGTTTACATTGCTGTCCCTGTTAAGGAGCTCTAAGGTGGCCATAGATGGTTAATTTTTATTTCAGCCAGAGAAATCTCCTCACTGGCACACTGTATTCTGACAATGGGACTCCCAGAACTGCTCTCAGAACACACTGGTCAGAGTCTGCAGCTGATTGGTTGCAGCCAATGATTGACAAAAGCTTCCAAGCAGGGATGGGAAACGTGGGTCCTTGCGGAACCAGCTAAATTTCGGTCCGTCTATGACCAGTATCACTCTCACTAATTGTCATGATAAGCATTGTCACTGGGAATGAAGTGAGGGTCCAATATTTTAAGTTGCCACCAGAACAGGAATATAAAGGACAACTTTCAATGGGCACACCTGCTCCCATGACAACTGTCTAAGAGGGGATTGCCATCATTCGAAACATATCTCCTTACTTCCTGTCCAGTCCAGTCTCCAGACAAGAAATGAAAGGAAATCCTTTTAAGGCTGGATTCACACTGATGTGAATTGGATGCGGGTGCTCCGGGGTGGCCATGGAGTGCACTGGAAAAGGGACCTGTGCGTCTTTGACTCCGTTACAGGTGCAAATTCAGCCAAAAATTCGGACCTAATTTGCTCCTAAAACGATGAATAGAGAAGCACTGGACCCCTGCTGTGAGCTGCGGCCGCAGCATATGTGAACCCAGCCTAATGAGATACAGATGGGAAAACAACTCACAGTTTTAATCCTTCCCTGCTCTATCCTAAATGAAAAAAATCTAATGGTTTAGAACTTTAGACATACTGGGGTGGATTTACTAAAACTGGAGAGTGCAAAATCTGGTGCAGCGCTACATAGAAACCAATCAGCTTCCAGGTTTTATTGTCAAAGCTTAATTGAACAAGCTGATTGGCTACCATGCACAGCTGCACCAGATTTTTCACTCTACAGTTTTAGTAAATTAAACCCACAGTACCTTAAAAAGATGCTATGGTCTTTTCAGATGGAAATCATGTGCAGATAGTTTTTTTATAGTACAAAGAACTATAATCCGGAAAGCATAAATATTTATGGATTCATTTGTCAAAGTTCAGGAGTTTCTCAGAACATGGGATATTTGAGAGGAAGCTTTGATTATGTAGAATATCTATTTCCTACATACTAATGACTTTCTATCTGTTAATACATTTACCAAGGATGTACAGTATAATTCTTTTGGTGAATGTATATTTTTAAGTCTTTAAACTGATGTTTAACATCATTTTTTAAATGATTAGTATAACATCTTTATTTTACAAATATGCATTCAGTGTATGTATGGGATTGTGTTTGAAAAGCACTCTTCTCTTCCAATATTAAAGCCCATCACTACCTTTTTGTGTTATTACATGAGTTATTACATGCAGTAGACTTGAATTCAAAAAAGTCGAAATTTGCTATCTTACAGGGAACATTTAGAAATGTACCCTAAGCAATGCTTTGAAAAAAATGTATGTTTTTTTCTTTAATGCCTCCTGAATTTGAGTGCACTTCCTGGTATCTTAGTGAGCCTAGGCATTCCTGTACCTACAGACACATAGCTGTATATCTGCAATATGTATATAGGGCACTGCTGCCTCTGACTGCAGGTCTCAGGAGATTTTAGTGAGGTTGGGTGATGTCACTATTGTGCTGCTCGGTGTTTTACCTGTTGAAGGCTCTAACATGAGGAAGCAAAACGTTGTCTCACCCAAGATGGCTACCTCCATACAGAAACACATGGGAGCCATTCACAAAAGTGTAGAACCTCTAGTTTGTCACGCAGTTCTCCCTGTTTAACCTGAAGAGAAAATTCCATAGGTGAGGAGAGGCTAATTACTTGATTTTGACAAGTCTCCACCCGGCTTTTCTTTAACTTCTTTCATTTTATTTGCACACTGCTGGCTTTGGGGTCCTGAAGCTGTAAGAGCACTCAACAGATTTGTAAGGCCTTATGCACACTGTATGTTTTTAATGTGGCTGTTAAGGGTGCCTGGCATTTTTTTTCTTCCTGTAAATGCTCCTGCATTTTAGACTATGGGGCTGATTTACTAAAGGTAAATAGTCCATGCACTAAAAGTGCACCCGCAAGTGCACCTCAAGTGCACTTGCTCTGGATCTGGGAGCTTCCCCTCATTTCAGAGCTTCCCCTCAGATCTAGAGAAACTGCACCTGCAGTGCACGGTATATTTGCCTTTAGTAAATCAACCTCTATGTGTCCATGCACACACAGGTGTTTAGAGGAGTTTAGAGGCAGTAAAATAAACCCATAGAAAGTGCGTCCAGGAGCAGCTGCGTTTTGCAGAAAAAAATGCATGACGTGTGTAAATGCGTGTAAACATTAACTTAACACTGCTTGAGCTTTAATTCATTTCAGTGGCCAGAATAAATTATTATTCTGACTGATTAAATTAATTAACATCCAAACACTTGACGCTCCTAAATGTGCTTAAACATGTTACATGCGTGTAGTGCTACCCCCGTAGAAGCCGCTGGTGAATATGGGTATCTCCCACTCTGCACAGCCAGGTGCACACATTTTCCACACAGGCTGGAGTCAGGAATCAGTACCTGCAGCTTTGTTTTTGTATTTTATTAGGGAAGTTGAACTTTGATAGGGGATAGGGGTATTATGGGATGCCCACTTGATCAGCACAAAAATAATTCTTCAGGGATTCGAACTATATACACACAGTATATACACTTTCTCTTCTCCCTCCAGCAAAATCTTGCTTGTAGAACTGCATCTCCCAGGACCAGCTAGCATCAAAAAAATTATCCAACACAGACTCAGTCAGATCCAGAGCAAGTGCCCTTTGCAGGCAGGGACCGTGGGCCCCTTTCGTAGTGTAGCAGAAAAGAGGTCCCAGTGCTTAGCTGTCCTATTCCTGTGGCTACTGCTCCCAGTACCACCTCTTCAGCCACTGCCAGCCCACCTGGCTGCAGCTGCCCCTTTCACTAGCCCTCCTGGCTAAAACTCCACAGTCCTCTCAGACTGACTCTGCATCCATCCCAGACTGCTTGCACCCAGTCCCTTCAGGCATGCCTCTCAGTCCTCTGACTGTAAAATTTACCAGCCCACCTGGCTGTCTCCTCCCTGGAGATTTGCCCGGCAGTGTTCTCCTGCTGTCCTCTCCTTGCTCCCCTGCCTCCTGGACAGGATCCCGCCATGTGTCTTGCAGAGGGGTCCCTTCTGCACTCAAGCCCAGGCCTGAGTTTACACCCGCCTCAGACTAGGGGGTTACTCTCAAAGGTCTCCGATAGCCTAACAATCCATCTCCATCTTCCATCTGAACTCCACTGCCCCAGCTGGGCTGACCCTGATTATTTGAGGGGGCCTGCCCCCTGCCAACCCATCTGTTAGGGATTGGTCAAGGCCCTCATGAATAATCCAGACAGCTCCACCTTACTTCCCCTCCCATTCTCCTAGAAGGTTACAGTACATTCTAGAAGTGGGGGGGGGGGGGTTCAGTGATGCTGCCTGTGAGTCACCCAGCTCTCCCTGGATCTCTGTCCATCCCAGGAAAAAAAGCACGAAGGCTTGGCTGCCAGCCAAGCCTGAGCAAATGTATCTACCCTAACAAATAATCTAACTCTAGTACGCTAGCAACGCTAGGGGGTGCTACATGCGTTTACAAGCATCAAGTGTTTTTTCTGCCAAAACGCTGCTTCCAGGAGAAAAAGGAGTCCAGGAGAGTGAGAAAAATGTCCTGTGTGCATGAGGCCTATAGTTTGTTGTGCTTTATAAATATGCAATACTATTTATTTATTTATTTACCTATTTATTTCTAAGAGCCTCTGTCGACTGGTTTTGGGTTCTGGCTTTGGCATCAGTTTTACATCAGTTTGGGAGAATTCTGAGATCATCCATAATTCACTGACATGTGCATTTGATCTCCTTCTGACCTGCATGCCACCTACCTGTAGCAACCTTTATATCGCTGTTGAACAGTATGGGAATGCAAACCCTATCTGACTTGAATCAAAGCTTGTTGACACAAGCCCTAATGCAGCAACATCTTGCTTTATGCTTTATAAAAGGACCCTTATAATATTAATATTTATCTGATTATAAAAGTATTAACATTTTTTATTTTATATCTGAAAATAATCATCAAGAAAATGCCTCGGAAACATGATGTAAATCCCTGTTAAAATGGCTCTAAAGTCAGTATCTTGTGGTTTTCCCACTTAGAGACAGCTGGATGACACTGTAACCTTAAAACATCCCTAAATCCAAGCCCAAAGGCTTAGGTAATGAGCATGGTACATTGCAGGTCCTGAGACAGAGGCTGAATAACATAGAAGGATGTGATAAGATTCTGCTGACTTGCAGAAAAACACTGTGAAAATGGTGCTTAATATGGCTGTAGTGGATTGTATAGAAGAACAGAAGTAAGGGCTAACTTGCTGATTTATACTTATAGGTAAAGTCAGCTTAGCCCTTTTACTGCCAAACCTTTTTTCCATTTTTAACTAGACATGTGCATTCGTTTTCGTCCGAATGCATTTTCGTCCGAATTTTAGGTATTTTCGTTATCGTTTTACCAAACGATAACGAAAGTGCAGAGTCCGAAAAACGAAAGATCCGACATAAACAAATGCTTTATTTTCGTTTTCGTTGCTACAACAGTTCGATATAGATAGGAGATTCGACATGATGATGACAATAACAATCTGTGTCCATCAAACCTGTGGTCGAATGTGCCTAACCTTAGCTCTATTAGTCCAAGATTATTCTACATAGAGAGAAAAGATTCGACATAGAGAGAAAAGATTCGACGTAGGGGAGGAAAGATTCGACGTAGGGGAGAAAAGATTCGACGTAGGGGAGAAAAGATTCGACGTAGGGGAGAAAAGATTCGACGTAGGGGAGAAAAGATAAATAAAAATAATGATGATGAATGTTATTGGCTGATTGTAACCAAAGAGGTGGAGCAGTAATATAGCTAGAACTAAGTACACACGTACTTTGGCTTATGGTGTCTGTTGAAAGTTCTAAGAAGATTCGACGGAGCAGGTAAACTATACGGCATTGTACAGTTTAGCTGCTCCGTCGAATCTTCTTTGAACATTCGACAGACACCATAAGCCTTCAATGACAGATTCGACCTTAATTTGGATTTTCGGACGAATGCAATTTTTTACGAAAAACGAAATAAATAAAAACGAATTTCGGGAGTAACTAAATAAATTTATTTTTCAGACGAAAACGAAATTCCGAAACAAAATTATTCAGTGTGCACATGTCTATTTTTAACATACAAAGGCCACCAAAACTATACACTTTCAAGTCAGGAACTTATAGGATGCAAAGGTCTCATTTTGTTATGTTGCATGATATTTGGACATATGTTTTTGAAATACATATTTTGCACATATAGTGCACATAAACACAATACTATCTCAAAATTTAGTATGTTTTATTTTTAAATATAAAGCAAAAAATCTATGTAGAGTGAATACATATCAAATATAGTTAGCCTTAAAATTGAGTGCACTTGTTAAACCACAATTATAAAGGAACTATATATAGGCAACTCATTAAAAACCTTTACGGCTCATCACTTTAGAGGTAATCTCAAATGATTATGTGGTGATCGGTGGCAGATCCCAATTGTGGCGCCCTAGCAGACCCATGCCTGCAAGTGCTGGTAGACCTTGGACACAACTGGTATGCCTATGTCTTCCTCCTCCCCCCAAAGCTGTGAACCAGAAATCTTAATCCCTGAGCACTTCATGTTTACAGCATCCTGGCAGAATTGGCCAGCTAAGAGGCATGTCAGGAACTCTCTGTCCCCAATAGACTGGAGGCAAACGAGGTATCAGGGAACTAATAGACCCCTCATGCCCCCATAAATAGAACCTGTTACTGCCTCAATACTGTTACATAAGTAAACAAAAATAAAAAACTATCTCCTCTGGCAAATGCTAAATTAATATAAAATTTTCGGAAACGAATAATGCCTAAACAGTGGTTGTATGTGAATTTCAAAATATAAAAGATGGTGGAGATGGGATACTCTGTCAAGTACTGTATACAAAGTATAATAGCTTTACCATTATAGAAAAAAAACTTCTTTCCATTACACATGAACAGCCATGTCTAGGTTTTGTTTTGATTACAGTATTCCTTCATTCGAACTTCGGACATTTGCCTAAAGTTTTTATATATCTTAGATATTCCTTTCTAGACTATAAATCCTGTTAAGCCATGGTCCACTTGTGAACAGGCACTGTCAGTTTTAGATCTTTTTCATGATGTACATTGGTATGTTTTTGTTCTATTCTCATTCATCTTTTTTTTTGTCATTGTGGCATTATCTTGTCTTGAATTTCCTTTTTTCTTTATGTCCTCTACTGTAAGGGGATTTTATGGTTATTTAAGTCATAAGCCTTTGTTTTCTCAGAAATATTGTTTTGTTTTTTTTTTTCTTTCAAATGGCTTGTTTCCCCAAAGGTCTTCTTTGATTTGATATCTAGGTCTGTTACCAATTTTTTTACTGTCAGTATAATCGTCAAACTTCTTGTGGGTATATCCAGGATGGATCACTAGCTGCTATACCTTTATCTCCCCATACAATATTATGAGACTAGTCAAAATCAAATTCAAAGTAAGCTGGTCTTATTTATTTATTTATTTTTTTAGATGGAAAAGAGAGATATTCGAAAGGCAACTACCTGGGTGTAATAGAAAGAAGTGTCAACTGTTCTGTCAATGGATGCAATTGCAGCTGTCCCTGTTCATTTTATCTTTTAACAAAAAGTAAAGTGCATATTTCCTTAAAAGCAGACACCCAGTTAAAAAAAAAAAAATAATAATTCTGACCCCCCTGCACATTAAAGAAAAGTATCACATTTGAAAAATGGCTGCACACTTCCTTCAATATCACATTCTAGAATCAATTAGGTTCCTTTCACACATGCGGACCGTCCATTTCATCAGTTCAGTCACGTCAAAACGGATGAAGTATTCAGACCGTTATACAGACCATTTGTCAGTTTACATCCACATTTCGTCTGATCCGGAAGAAAAATAGAGCTTTGATCCTTTTAAAAAAACTGATGTTGACAGATGTAAACTGATGTAAATGGATGATCATCCATTTACATCCTTTTTTCCATAGAGATACATTGATGTCCATTTTTCATACGTCAACGGATGGATGAAAAACGGACAAACGTTCCACATGCGTGAAAGGGGCTTTATTTACAAAGATAAAAATATGAGACAGAGCTTGTACACCTAAACTGTACTTATCATGTACTTATCACTAGGATGTCATTATGTCAACATACAATTCTGTTAGGTCAAGTGTTTATTGTGGTTGTGTGGTTTTAGGGGATATTCCTTTTCACTTTCTGTCCTGTCCTCTTATCAGGAAAAAAAAAGCAATGAGAAATTTCCCCGAATAGCACAAAGATAGCATCAAGAACTTGACATCCTTCCCCTTGTTTCCTGTCCCATGGCACACATTTTCAACAGAGGCATCAATAAAAAAAACCTTACTGTTATAATACAAAATCCTTGGGTGTAGCTCTGATGTGAACCTAACAGCATAGCATAGGCTTTACAATAACATCCCTGCTAAAAGAGGAAGCAATAACCCACTACTTAGCATCCTTTTCACCCTCACTTACTTTAACCAAACCTACACACTTTGAAGTTATATGCTCTCAGGGTCCTTGCCAAACACGACTGATAGCTGACATAATCCGACTCCTGCAAGAGAATCTCCCACTCTCTTTGGAACCCCACTCACATATGAGTAAGTGGTCACAGCTTACACAACAATAAGAAATTTTAATGTCAAGAAAATTAATTGTGTCCCGACTCCCTTCATGGACAAAACAAAATCCCCTGTCATTAATATTGATGGTGGAAGAGAAATCTTCCAACTGGGGTCCCGTTCCTTCCTATAGGAGGAGGACGTCATCAATGTACCTCGCCCAAAACACCAAATGTGGGCTTCGGTTCATATAGATGACATCCTTCTCCCACTTGGCCATAAACAAATTGGCCAAGCTTGGGGCATATTTTGCCCCCATGCCTACACCTCATTGTTGTCGGTAATACTGATTTTCAAACCAAAAGTAATTGTGATTGGCTGCAAATTCGAGCAGCTCCGTGATGTACGCCTGTTGTTGTTTTGGGATTTTAGAGAAGATGTCCAAATAATATTCCACTGCAGCCAAACGTAAACTATGTGTTATGATGGTATACAGGGATATGACATCTGATGTCACCAGCAGAGTGTGTTCTTTTGGTTTCATCTGAGATAGTAAATTGATTACATGTCTTGTATCCTTCAAATAAGAAGGTACCCGGGACATGATTGAGTCAATGCCACTCACGATCGGACGACCCGGGGGGCAAGTAAGACTTTTATGGATTTTAGGCAAATAATAGAGGACAGGAACTAGTGGTGCCTTGGGAATTAGAAATATTTTTTCTTTTTCATTAGGATATTGAGTTCAAAAATCTTTTGGACCAACTCTTACAAAGTTTTCTTATACTTAGTAATTGGATTCCCCTGCAAAAGGGTGTCATCAACTATTATGTGCATTTCCTTAAGATAATCATTCCTATCCAGAACCTTCCCATCCCTTATCCGCCGGGCGGATGACTAGATCTTTATTATTGCATAGTGTATCTAGTCCTTCAACCAACTCCTTACTCATCTTACATTTAGTTATTTTGATGGATTCTAAATCCCACAAAACAACATCCCTGAATACCCTCAGGGAAGGAGCCAGTACCCCGGGGGGTTAAAAAATGAGGCACTGACCAATCCAGAATGATGAAATTCATGTTCAATGGATCCATGATTTTTTGGGGGAATCAATGCAAAATGGGGACACAATTAATTTTCTTGACATTACAATGTCTAAAAATGGGGACAGTTTTAAGACCATAACCTATTTTAAAAAACAGATCGAAATGCGTTCATTCCTCTTGGGAGTTGTCATCACGATTCCTGGCTGAAATCAGTTCCTAAAAGCCAGTTTGTGAGAAAGAGACACAACTGCACAGCGGTAGATGATTTGCAGTCTGACATTCTGAAAAAGAGACTGGAGGAAAAGGGTTATGACCCTGTCTCCCTACAAGATGCGATTGAACAAGTTGCTAAGATTGATAGGTCAACTTTACTGGAAGAGAGATCAGGAAAACGAGAACAGAAGGGTACTTCTTTAGCGCCCTTTGTTACTACCTTCTCCACTCAGCATCACCAAATTAATTTTTTCTCTTTTTGACGTTCGACACCCCTTAGGGCACATGATGTCTAAATTATTAATCCTATTTTGATATTTAGGGAGGTGTTTACTACCAGCATGACATAATTTTGAAGGGTTAATTAGATTCCTGTATAGAGATGATTGGTTTTTTTCCTCATATTCCAAATGGTGCTTATAGGTGCAGAATAATTTTTATTTTTATTTTACTTTATACCAATCAAATTTTATTTCATTATTAGTTATTCCAGATTTAATACTTTAATTCGGTCTTTACAGCATGACAGTGGGCTGTTTGAAATACCTATTTGGTCTAAGCAGCTCCGTTATGTATTGTGAGACTGAGTGTATATTTTTCTCTTCTCCGCTTATATATAATTTAATTTTATTGTTATGTAGACATCCAAATTATACTGTCATTTAGACATCAAGGTTTATAGTCAGCTCAGTTATTCTGATGAATACCAATACTGTTTGGGGAGAGTTTTTTCCCACACTAAGGATGGCGGAAGTAGTGCTGCTAAAAAGGATGTTTTAAACCATCATATATGGGCATCTGCCATGTTCAAATATGGCGGATGTGGAACAGATTACACTGGGAGCTGGTAACAGGGTGGAAGTGGTATTGTGATAGGTATAAAAGGTGGTGAGTCGTGAGGACGACGTCAGGTGTGTGACGAAATGTATGTAGGGTGGAGCGACATGCTGATGTCACCACGTGTACACAGATCCCGGAAGCAATGGGCCGCTATCGAGAGCTGGCCGGCTCGATTCTTAAATAAGCGTTTTTTTAACTTCAGAAATGTAGGTGCAATCTTGCCCTTTTTACCCAATAAATTAAGATTTACACTATGTTAGCCTTCATTGTATTTTTATGAGGACCTACGGAATACATCTGCACTTGAGGCTGTTTGTAAGGTGATAATGCTGGGGGCAGTGACGCATTGAGGCGGGGGAGGCGGGGGAATAAGCCATAAGCGCATTTTGATCTCTCGTAATAGGAGATCATCTACTTCTGGTAAGCGGCAGTGTATACAGAGGTGGAGGCAATATCCTATCTTCTATTGGGCGCTTTTCTAGTGGTGTTATGCCTGTATACCACCGTGGAGGAATATATCGATACATCAGTCCCAGTATATGAACTTTCTTGGTGTTTTTTTTTCCATCAAGGATTCTATAGTTTTCTTTTGAACAAATGCACCATTTTGTATCACTTTTTGTTCTCAGGATTGTTCATTCTTTTGTTGTGTTTCATTCATATGTTATTTTCACTTTGATTATTTTTAACCAGCACAACTTATTTTTGGAATTTTATGTTGTTATGTGTGTCTTACAAGAGGTTGCAGCGGGTTTATTTTAGATTTCACAGGAACATATTTCATTTATTTTTACATAGATAGTGCAGTAATTAAAATTTTTGGTTACTGAAGTAAAATGTTGTTGTTGATATGATGTCTATGAAATCAGTGTTGACTCTAAAAATAGTGACTATTCGGCTTGCAATGAATGTGTATGTGCTTGGATTACTCTCTTTGTTATATATGACCTACTTAGCGTGAAATCAGACTGTCCACTGTATACAAGTATAGTAAACATTCTGCATGTTTGTAAAATATAGGACATTGATTATAAGATACAGGCTGTGCTCGGCTTCTTTTAAAGGCAATGTTTCCTTAATTTTTCACCCTTATCTGCTAATGTAACTGTAATTGCTTCCCCGTGGTGAAAACATTGACGCATTGTCTCACAGTTTTGCACTGTTTATTTAAATTGTCTTAATGAGCTGTTAATTTGGCTGTAATTGTTGTGCCATAAATTACAATACTTGGAACAAGTGAAGCCCGTCTCCTTGATCTTGGCATTGACTTTGCTGCCAGTGACTCACTTGCAAGACTAAAGCTGCCCTATACATGGCAGTCAGTCGGGATTATTTAATAACAAGGGGCAAAGAACAAAGCTGTGCAGTGACTGATGACAATCAGAAGAAAGCTTTCAGCACTCAGCAGCTCAGAGGTAGCAGACTGAAATCAAATTCATGACTGACTGATAGGAATTTTTACCCACCATTGCTCTTTGAACCTACTAAATAAATAAATCTAATTGCAATTTTTCTGGCTAAAAGAGCAAAGTGTAAACTTATGGTGGTTAAAAATAAAAGCATTGCCTGTAAAAGAAGAGGCAATATACTATACTGTTATACAATTCGCCACCTATGTGTTAAAACAGCCTATTTCAACCAGGGTGCCCAGGCAGCCTGGGGTGCCTTCAGGTGTCTTCAGGGGTGCCTTGACAAAATGCCTAGAAATTTCCCCAAAAAATGTATTTAAGCCAGTGGGTGTGTCAAGCCTGAAAAACACAATAGGATAATTGGGAATCGAAAAGTTACAAGGGTACACATTAGTAGCTAGGCACTCATCCCCACACTACCAATAACTGAGTGGGGCTCTATGGCGAAAATATCAGCATACAAAAATAGGAACTAGACTAGAGAGAAGTAAAGTTCAAAGCACCACAAAAATAGAGCCTCGGGAATATAGTACCAAACAATAGGACAAATGAAATTAATACAAAATTAAAAACGTTTATTGCAGAATAAATAGAAAAATTATACAATACAATACAAAATACAATACAAAAAACAGACACCTCCACCAAACACCTTCTAAAAAGACAACATTATCTAATCAGCGTCTAGACACCATCCACACACATTCCTCATATCCACATCACATTGATGAATGGCTGATGTATTAGTAAATCAGGGACATACAGCATACCCTTAATGTGTATCAAGCCTACCTATTAGTTATATAAAGCCACAGGTTTTCATTGTGCACCATTACAACCTTCTAGCCGCCAGTGTCCTAAAAACCAATTACATCTCCAGTTGATAAGGAGGACGTTGGGCACCTGCACGGCATTCTTGTTTGTCCCTCCTCTTCTCCTCTCCGTAAACTCTGGGGTGATATTAGCTGAGTGAGGGAAAGAAACTAAGGGAGAAGAGAAACACTGGAATACTAATCAGTGCCAGTGTGCAAAGGTGTGTTTGTTTTGGAAGAATAAATCACCTCTAATGTTGGGTGTCCTATGCATGTGGATGTTGCTGTATTATGTAAAACGATTTGTTTCGTTTTTTAAATTTTAGAATGGGGTGTGGAATTTTAAAGGGAGCCTAGACTGAAAAAAGGTTGAGAAACACTGCTGTGATGCTACTCCCTGGCTGCTGCTGCAGCTATTCAACACTTTTGGGTAAGTAGAATACCTGCTGTCCTGCTGCATACAGTGATTCCTCTCACCAGCTTGTATCACACAACAGGACATAGGGGATAGCAGGAGAAATTGCTGCATGCTACTCCCTGATCACCCACTTACGGGTGGGTAGATCGCCCACTTACGAATTTTTTCATCATGCACTTGTCTATCTACAATTGCATCCTATATATTTTCGAAGTAAGGTTTCCTTGGTTATTTTATATTTCCTCTTACTGGTGATGTTACTTTAATGAGAGAATATTTACAGAATCCATAACTTGCACTGTGTATATGTCTCAGTACATTATTGCTGAATGTACTGGTGTAAATAGGGCAGAAGGTGCTGCACAGTTTAAAGCAGTGGTTTGGTATTTTAGAGCTTCCTGGGAGCAGCACTTTTAACCAAACATGTGATTGATGGGAGAAGCACTAGAGGTGGAACCCTAAATAAGCCGGCCATGCATGGATCAAAATTCGTCCAGTACAGCAGGGATCGGCAGAATTTCAATCCATGGATGGGCAGGCTGATTGTACATCTATTAATCAACTTGTGTACAACCAGTCTGGTGAGTTTACCCTTAAAGATCAATGCTGCTGCCTATACCCGGCAACACTGATCACTGTATTCTGATGGTGGGGATGACTCCCTATGCTCCCTGCCATCATAATGCAAAGGCTCCTCGGGAAGGAATCCCCTATCCACGTTTCAACAGCTTGACACAAGGCATGTAAGTGAAGCAGCCAGCAGCTGCTGTGGAATCATAAGCCTGTAATCAACACCGTCCACACGATGGATGACTCAAGAAGCTCTGCCCACCTACAAGCTAACATCAATCTTGGCGCCCTGCTTTACACATTACATCCTGAAGCAAAGATAGATAGATAGATAGATAGATAGATAGATAGATAGATAGATAGATAGATAGATAGATAGATAGATAGATAGATAGATAGATAGATAGATAGATAGATAGATAGATAGATAGATAGATAGATAGATAGGTAATGGTTGACCATCCCTGGTAATGCAAGTAACTTTGTAACTATTCCAACCCAATCTATAGACACATATTTCCAAAGTTATTATTATTAAACATCGGTGCCAAGATACCATTCCAAATCTGTGCTTATGTGAAGAGGCAGTACAGTAGGAGCTGGCAGTCGATGCAAGTAATAAACAATATTGTCTTCTGAGTATCATTAGTGAATCATTTTCAAAAAGCATGCTCCTCAGCTTGTCTATTTGTCTATTTCTACTAGACTATAATGTGTGTGTTCATGAAAAATACTGGTCTACCAAGTCTACCAAGACAATAAAAAACAAATTTCAGTGCAGAGGTGAAACTATATTCAGGATGGATCCAGGACTGTGGGATCACTGGGATGGAAGTTATTAAGTACTGGGGGATTTAGGGTACTATTAAATACCACATGCTTTGAAGTGCATACTCTAAATAAGAACTAAGTGCTACTTCAGCATTCATACATGCACAGAAATATATCTTGATATAATTCCTTAGTGTCAGTGTACATTAAATATGCGGCCAAAAATATGTACATCTATACAGAATTGAATAAGACACGTGAGCGTCAGGGTCAAGCACCAGGGTTAAATGACATAGCAACAAACCTCAAACGATACAAATCATAATAACTCATACTTTTCTTTTCCCTCTTTTGCCCACCTTAAGGTATTTGGGGTTAAATTAGGAAGGAAACTGTAGGCAGTGTTTTGTCAATCTGTACCAACTACTAAGAACTCTACTGTGATAGCAAGGCATAATGTACCCTGAAAGGGCATCACCATGTCCTTTGTCATTCACTGGACTGTTCTTTGCCTAAGCAGGCCCTAGACCTACTAGTCGATTAGAGTGTGTTAGCACATTGGAAGAGATAAAGTATGTCAATGATAATACCAGCTTTTAAAAAGTCAGCATTTGCAAAAGTGCTTTGGGAGGTCTCTAGGCTGTGCTGGAGTACAATATTATTAAACAAGAGGTAAGCTTGCAGCTTCTGCTCTCATGTATTTTCTAAAGCTTCATTTGTTTAATTAAAATGTATTTTTCAGTTTAAAGTTTTCTTTAAAGGCTTGGCCTAGTAATTTACAATTGTGGTTTGAATATATTTCTTAAAAGTGTAAAAAATAGTAACCTAACCACGTTAAAGTGACACTAAACTCTGGTTTGCTTCTTTTGCTCTCAGCCTCCTCCAAATCTCCAAAATCCTTTTTTTTCGCTGCTGTGATCCGACTTCTTGTTAGATGATAGCTATGTTTTTTTTTCCCCATGGTCGCCCGGTATTTAGGAACATAGCCACCCTTTCATGCTTGCTTCTGAGATGGACTATGGGATTTGTAGTGTGCATAGAGCTGTGCACATGACCACAACTAACGTACACTGCTCATTCCAAACCAACAGAAGTGATGGAGAAAAGGAGAGGTTTAGAAGATCACAGAAGATGTTACAAGGAGGCAAAAAACACAATAAAAATTTTAAAAAGATGACTCGGCCATTAAGTAGTTGATGCGTCTGAATTATTTTTGGAGAACAAGGATATCATTTAAGCTGGCCATTCATACTGTCAATCAAAATTCAGCCAGTTCAGCAGGCTGAACCGACCAAATTTTGATTAATGTTTAGGCAGGGAGGTTGTACATCTAATGGTTGACTTCTGTACAGCTGCCCTGTTGGATTTTCCCGGCTCAGTCAGAGCTGCAGGCTATAACCGGCAATGCTGATCAGTGTATTCTCATGGTAGGGAAGTTTCCCCATAGTCAAAATACAATAAATCAGCAGGGAGGAGGGGATTCCCCCTTCAAATGTGAAGATAGTGGAATCAAGTCATTTTATTGTTCAACCCGTTGGTTGGATGAAAAAAATGACTTATTTGTGGGCTGCCTTAGAGCCACTTTAACAGCTTCCCGTCCAGCGATCTACCGGTATGTTACTGAATTGAAAGGGTGATATCTTGCTGCAGCGATGACCAAAATATTTTTTAGGGATGGTAATTCTCTTCACAGTAAAAGTAATCCTAGCAGCTAAGAAGCCACTGGATTTATTTTACAGGAAGTGGAAGTGGATCCAAACCCCCCTCCTGCTGCCACTGCTACCTTTACTGGGCTCTCCTGTGCGATCAGGGATCCGGGTAAGGATGCAACCCATGGCATCCAGTTCCTGGAACAAATTGAGAAGACCTGATGTTGTTCCTCCCACTGTGTGACATCAGAAACCAGAAGCAATAAGGATTATGCCACTTCTGTTTTTGGTGTAAACAAGCTGTTACTGGCTTGAACAAGCATCTGTTCAAAATGATCTTGGTTTGATCAGATACTTTGGAGGCCAGAGAATAGATGTGGGGGACTAATAAACCCCCGATGTCTCCTTAAAGAAGACCTGTAATAGCCCATGCTATCACAAGCAATGTTGTCCATCCCTTTTGATAACAATAAAAGAGATTAAAAAAATTAAAGATACATGAGACATAAAAATATGCTATAATGTTTGGGGGTTTTAAGTATTTTTTTTAAGCATAAAAAAAATGTTTTTTTTACACAGAGCCTGCCTTCTGAACTACAGAGTTGTTGAGAGAAGGACTTTCAGGAGGCATAATCAGTACAGGAATCAGCGCTTGCAGGCAACAAGGTACCCTGGGACATTTAGTCCTTAGAAATTTAAAATAAAAAGCAGAGGAGAAGCTGCAAAGCATGCAGGGAGCCCAAGAACTTGTGCAAAGAGATGGCCAGCAGACAGACAGCACACACAATATGAAAAGAGAATTTTCTAATAAGTTTATATAGGATTTATTATGGTTGGTAAGGGTAGGCATGTCTTACCATCCATAGATTCAATTTGTAGGCCGTCAGCTCTTCTCCCCGCTGTTTCCACTGTACCTGCACAAGTCTTAAGGGAGTAAGGACTGCTGGGGCCTTTAAGGTTTAGAATGTCAAAAAACATAGATCTAGCTAGTGACTTGTTACTCTGATCATCCAAGATGATGTAGAGCTTGACTGCTTTGTCCCTGTGTCCTTTTGGATAAACTCTCACAAGACAAATTTTAGAGCAGGATCTGCCACCTGTACTTCTTTTGCAGACTTCAGTACACTGTGAAGTGATTACTATAACGTCTGTACTAGAGTCTTTGGTCTCTCCGCCTTGCTCCTTGTGCCTATAAACAGGTGGAAAAGTTCTTGGAGTAGGCCTTGGGTGTAGAGCTGTGTTGTGCTCTGTGCTTTCACATTCTGTACATTTGACACTGACCTTACAGTCCTTGGCGAAATGTGTGGCCGAAGAACAGCACTTGTAACAGATGTTGTTCTCTTTGAGGAAAGCTTTGCAATCCTGGATGGTCTTTGTCCTGAAGGCTCTGCATTTCAGAAGAGGATGTGGCATCTTATGTAGAGGGCAGAACTTAGTAGGATCGCTGTCTTGATCCTCTGGTTGAGACTCTGCAAATCTGTGGGAAGAAATGTTAGTTTTGTGCACTGCTACTGGAGCTCTGAGTTGTTTAGGGCCAGAAGAAGTGGTATAAGACACTGGAAAAATGAAGCTGGGGTCATCTTTCATTCCTGCTTGTCTATCTACAAAGTCCACAAACTCACTAAAAGGTGGAAAAGGCACATTGTGTTTTCATTTGTAGTTACAGCCATAAGTAATCCATCTTTCTTGTAACTCATAAGGAAGTTTTTGTGCTAAGGAGTTAATACCTCTAGCAGAGTCAAGATAAGAAAGGCCAGGTAAGTCTCCTTCTGCTTTAGCAACTTGTAACTCCATACACAGGTCACTGAATTCTCTGAGTCTTTGGTAACCTCTGCTAGGTATTTTTGGGAAGTCTTCCTTTTAAACAGTGTACTCTCTATAGCCTCTGGTGAGCCATAACTTCTATCCAGTCTGTTCCAGATGTTTGCAAGGCCTATCTCAGGGTGGTTTATATTAATGTCTCTGATCCTTTTGGCATGTTCAGCAGAATCATTGCCAAGCCACTTTACGAGGAGTTCTATCTGTTCCCTGCAGGATAGATCTAGACCTTGAATGACACTCTGGAAAGCGGATCGCCACGCCCTGTAGTGTTGGGGGAGATCACTGAATTTGACAAGTCCTTTAGTAACTAAATTTCTTTTGGCCAGGAACTTGGCAAAGTCTACAGTAGCCTGATTGGCATTGGGGTACGCTGTTGGTGTATTGTAGTGCGGTGTAAAGGCATACCTGGTAAAACTCTCTTCTTTAGGCACACTGGGTTCAAACTTACGTAAGGTTGGCAGTTCGTACCAGCTCATTGCATACACCTTTGGAGTGAAGACTGGTGTTTGATGCTTGTATGAAGGCTGGGTACCTTGTGGAGTAGAAGGTTTGGTTGGAACTGGAAAGTCTGGAACTCTGTCAGATTTTTCTTGCTTGTAGCGCTGGGGTCCCAGGTCGTCTTGTTGCTGCTTTATTTGATGTTACTCACTGACGTCATATTTAATTTCTTATTGTTGGGTCCCAGTGCTGGTAGACATAATCTGACGTGCGTTGCGAAGAATCTTGTTGGTCCTCTTCTAGAACCGGTATGCTGCTGCCTACTCTTGGCTCATCGTAGACGGCTGCTTCTAAAGCCTCTGCTTTTGCAATGGCAGCGGCAGCGTCTCTTTCTACTGCTAGCTTCTCCATGTTAGCTTCCAAAAAAGCTTACTGCAATTTCAGAGATGCTTCCTGCTGGGCTAGCTCTTCTTCCAGGCATATTCTTTCCTTCTCTTTCTCTTGTTCCATGTGTACTCTTTCTTGCTCTCTCTCTTGTTCCATGCAAACTCTTTCTTGCTCTCTCTTTTGTTCCATGCGTACTCTTTCTTGCTCCAAGCGTATTCTTTCCTTCTCTCTCTCTTGCTCCAAGCGTACTCTTTCCTTCTCTCTCTCTTGTTCCTGTCTCACCTTTTCTGCATCAAGGCGGACCTTTTCTTTTTTCATTTACAACTCTTGGTCTGTGAATGCGGCCCTGGCTTTTGCTGCTTCAGCTTATGAACGGGCCATAGCTGCTGCATTTGTGACAGATGACTTAGATGAGCTTGCTCGTGAACGTGTTTTGTAAGAAGATGTCCCACTGTGAGACATGGCTGCGGGGAAGAAGCTGTCTTGCTGTATAGAGACCGCTCTAGTGTTGATGCTGCTTGACAGAGTGCGTCTCTGTGTAGCGTGGCTGCTTGCTTCACCTGCCGCAGGCCTGTTTCTTTAAGGCTTCTGACTCTATGGATACTGCGTAGCCCCGGGCTGTACAGACTTCCGAAGTAGGCTTATCTTCCCTTCAGAGGTTAGCTTAAACTGTTAGCTTAAGCTTAAACTGTTCTGTTCACTGTTCTGTCTCTGGGACAGCTAGTTAGACCTTTTTATCCCAATAACTGTAGATACCATATTTCTTTGATCTCAGTTTTATTAGAACAAGCCAGGTGAAACTACAAAATAACAGAAATACACTTCAATAAGTACAATATTGCATACAATACAGCATACATTGCAGAAACAACGATGTACAATACAAGATGTGATAGTAAAAACATACTTTTTAAGTTCTCTAAGGGGTGATGGTGATAGATTGAGAAATACATGTGTTGCTTCCTTCAATGTGTTGAAAAGAATGGTGACTGGTTCACTTCCTGTTAAGATTCTACCCAGAATTCCCTACTTGCTGACAACTTCCTTAGTTACACATACAAATAAACAAAGAAACAGAACTGCAGCAATACCAAAAAGGAATGCTAGATGGAGCCTGCACACCACATATGATTGTCTTAAGTAAATTACACATTTTGCATATAAATTTAACAACACAGGTACAAATACCCAGTATAAAACATCTGGTGGACAGAACAGCAGTTTAAGATTGGACTGCTTCTCATCCAACTTCATTGTGTAGTCATGTGTCTTCTTTAGAGACCTAAGATTAAATAGTTTTCTCCCAATGGTACAGTCACTATTTAAGAATATTCTGATCATTTCTCTTAAGTGTCTCTTCTCCAGGGAGAATAAGTATAATGTTTGTAGTCATCTCTCATAACTGAAGTCCTCTGGCCCCCTATTAGCTTTGTTGCCCTTCTCTGGACTCTCTCCAGTTTGAGCACATCCTTCCTGAGGATTAGTGACCAAAATTGGACTGTATACTTAAGATGTGGCCCAACCAAAATTTTATAAATTGATAGAATTGTAGTTTTATCTGTTGAGTAAATATCCTTTTTAATGCATGCTAGTAGTTTGCTAGCCTTGTTTGCTGCATCTTGGCATTGCATGCTATTGCTGAGCCTGTGATCTACCTGGACCCCCACATCTTATTACATTCCCAATTCCCTCAGAGATTCTCCTCCCAGTGTCTAACTTGCACTTATATTTTTAGTACCCAAGTGCATTACTTTACATTTTTCAATATTAAACCTTGTCTGCCATAGAGCTTCCCAACCCTCTATTTTAAAGTGGAGGGCCACCCTAAAATAAAAAAGTGCATCAATATTTTAAAACAAATAAAAAAAAAACATTTGAAAAAAAAAAAGATTTTAACTTACCTGAAACCCCTGTTGCTAGGCAGTCTTCCTAATGTGCCTCTTCCTATTCCGCGGCGCTTCCTCCTCTTTGGCGAGCGGCCCCATTGCCTTCTGGGACATTCTGTGTGTGCCAGAAACCAACGGGGCCATTCACAAAGCTCCGCGTGACTCGCACATGCACAGTAGGAAACTGGCAGTGAAGCCGCAAGGCTGCACTGCCTGTTTCTCTTAGTTAGGATGGCGGATGGACGGATCGGCCTCGGTGGGCCGACATCGCAGGCTCGCTGGACAGGTAAGTGTCTTTATTAAGAGTCAGCAGCTACAGTGTTTGTAGCTCCTGACTTAAAAAAAAAAAAAAACGGCTGGAACACCACTTTAACTAGTTCTTATTGTAAAGTTGCTGTATCCTGTTGTTGAGTTAATGCCCTGCTTAGCTTTGTACCATTAGCAAACACTGAGATTGAACTGTTTATTCCAACCTCTATATCTGGCTTTTGAGATTTTTCTGATTTTTCTATTTTTTGTTGGGATTTTGGTTATATTGGGGTTTAATAAATGTGGAAAATACTTGTTATTCATGCATGATCCTTTGACTGCCTAGTCAAGTAGCAAAATTAAACATTATTATTGCAATAGCACCTAAGCCTGGTGACATTTCATGTTAATATAACATTACAATATTATATATAGTAAAAATCTATATAACGTGTTAAAAACTACCATAACAATGATACAAATAATTAAACAGATTAATAAAGTATATTAAATGGAGTCTTTAGAAGACATCTGCTATTTTGTTCCCTCTAAATTTAAACCAGAGAATAGTTTCATAGAAGACTGTGAATATAAGAGGATACCCAGTAACCTGTTAATCTTTTTATTACCACGCATTTGAGATAAACTGCTAGTAGACCGAAGCTTTGTGTAATATATAAAATTTTAGCTTAGTTTTAAGCTGTGCAAATACATTTTAACAAATGAAATGCTAGCTGCACACTATCCAGCTTAGAGGTCCATATCACCCAGGAAAAGCTTTATGCTATTCACCAAGTCACTTGTGTATTATGACCTCAACAATAGGCACACAATATTAATCTTTTCTAAATAGGACCTGCCATAAGTATCTTAGAAACAGCTCTTGTAGGAACTTAGCTGGTAGGAATTAGCCAAGTGTAAAACTGCATGGAAACCCTACCCGCCACAGGAAAACAATTTCACTATTCAATAAATTAAAATAATGCACACCAAATAGAATATACCTTCTTATGGCAAGGTTTCAAATATAAGGATTACAGAAATTCATTCCATTCCGAAGCATTCATCAGAGGCGGGTTCCAGCAGAGAATGCCAATTGTTCACATTCTTACTTATGTTGGAAAATGCAGAAAATGTGTTCCCATTGCAGAAAAGGGAATATTTAATCAATTGTTATTTACATACATTATGTAGAAGCAATTATAGGTCAAAAGTGGAGTTATACTGCTACTATTTTGAGGTTTCCTGTCTTTTAGTCACTATTCTCTAGTTCCTGTAAGGTCATGAAAAGAGATGGTCTACAGAACTTCTATGGATGGGAGGCTATGCAAACATAATGTGTACATGTTACTAATTCTACTAGTCACATTTCAATTCCCTCAACATGAACTACTTTTCTGTTTATACAGAACTCAAATTCAGCGTATTGGGAAAGGAAAAATGTAAAGTATAATAAACCATAGCAATTGGTAAATTCCCAGGAGCTAAAAAGTATAACCTAAAAAGTTATTGCAAGGAGAGACAAAGACACGTTTTTCACTAACCAATTGCCTAGCAAAATAGAGTTGTCTTAGAAGAAAAGCTATTTAAATAGTGGATGATAGAATATTGATTGGGCCATGCGAATTAAACCTTTAAGGGCCATGGCAAACTGTACATCCAGAATAATAGATACAGCCCAATAGTATAGGGCAATTTATTCTAAACTGCATACAGATTCAGGCTTGTTGGGCATCATCTTTGCAGTATTTGAAAGCAATGGGGTTGATTTACAAGAGATAAACGACAAAGTGGCTGTTTACTTTGCAAGACATGTTTCCCTTAGCTTCGTTAGCAATCACATGCAAGGAAAAGCAGTATTTTTGCTTGCACGCAATTGGACAATGGAAATCAACAGAGCTTCACCTCATTTATGAAGCTAAGGGAAAATTCCCTTGCAAAGTGAACAGCCTAATTTCCTTTAGTAAATAAACTCCATTGGTTTCTATGGAGAAGGGCTTGAAGACTAATAAAAAGTATAACACAGGAGGTTATGGTAGGAGGGACAAAAGGAACAATAAAGTCCTCCAATGAACCAATGTGAAGTACAGCAGAGCCTTCTTAAAGCAAAAGTTATTCACATGTTTTTCTATCACATATCCCAAAAATAAGGACATTTCCCCCATTTTTGGTTAGTGAATGGGGCCATGAAAATCATTCCTTTATGCCCTATGCTTAACTGTACAACAGAACAACCTGCATAAACCACGGATAACGCTAAAATTATAGAGGTATTTATTCCAAACTACAATGCAATTTCATTGTGTGTGTGTGAAATTTAAGAGATTTTCAGTTCCATCCTGCATAAGGAATCACACACTTTCATTCCTTCAAAAGAAATGTATAGAGTTTTACCTACATTGTTTTCCTATTTTATTATAAAGTAAGTTACCAAGTTTACATTTCTTATGAATATTGGAATGTAGATTATAAAAATATCCAACTTTTACAATGTTACTTATTAGTTGTCTATCACTTACACATTCTTGATTATTAACTAAATATTTTGCAGAGAAAGAGAAAACTCTTTAGAAATTGTTAATTGAAAGTGCTCACCAATGACACAAGAGCTGGATGAAAATAGATTTAAAAGGAGTGCACACAACATTGGATTCAAGTGTTCTGTAAAAAGAGAACAGCATTATGAATGCATAAACATAGCAGCAAAGGAAAGGGAAGTTCAGTTGTATATATATATATATAGTAAATTGGAGTCTAAGGTATCAAGCCCTATAAACAACATGCTCTTCTTCAACACAGCAGCTAAGAATAAATAGATACATTTGAAAAGGAGACTAAAGCTCGCCTGCTGGCTGCATATGAAAGTCAAAATATTTATTGTTATGATGATTATTATTATTATATACAGGATATATATAGCTCCAACAGTTTACACAGTTTACAACATAAGGGCAGACAGTAAAATTACAATAGAGTTGAATACAGTAGGAATAATTTGAGCTTATAACCTAAGACAATATATCTAATATTTTAAATTTAACTGATTTAAAAATATACAGTATTTTTAAAAAAAAAATTTTTTAGTTCTGCCCCAAAACTCAATATGCATTTCCTGTATTTACTATACATTGCCCTGTTTAATATTAGTGTTTGACAGGAGGTACCTTTAATGTCTGAACCTCTTCATATTTTTCTCAACAATTAACACAGAGCAGTCTATGTCTTAACTGAATACAAATGTAATAGTAATGCCATCTGTGTATAGCTTGAATTAATAAACATTGCCCTCTGCATTTCACACGAGTCTGATAATTTCTACATCTGACCTACAATATTTTTTTCTTCATATTAATTACCTACTTTGGGAGAATTGCAAATCGAAGGATCATGCACGATCCATCCCATGCTAATTCTATATGGTGGAAAAATACAATGCTTTCGGTGTATTTTAACAAGTGAAACTTAACATATTATTGTGGTGTGACTTTCAATAAGGTTAAGGTCTTCATTATTTACTCAGAAGCAGAGAAAATTAATGAGTAGGCACGTACACTCCAACAGGTTGCTGTACAATACATATTAGCCCCATACATACCAAGTTTACATTGAAAGGAAATTTACATTACATGTTTCTTTGTGAATCACCCATAGAAGTAGAAGAGAAATATTTGGGAATTATGTTCCAAAACATAACCACAAGTGCTGGTCAGGTAGTCATGTTCATGCCTTTAAAGAGGGGTTGCAGAGAGGCATGTACAGACACACTGTACACACTTTTACCAATGGCTTATCTTGGATTTTCTGGCTTCGGCAATGATCCAAAGATTTTAGAGTCACCTAATCGTACCTTTACAATTCCACTGAACCATCATAATAATAGTCAGGAAAGGACAGGCAAGCTTTAGCACTATCAGGAAATGCTAAACCTTTGTCAGAACATCTGGGGATTTGTTCATAAAAGCAAAGTATTAGAAGTGCTCAGGCACCTTGAGGTGCCTGCATTTTTTATATTCAGTAGTTTTTTTTTTATTTATGCCTACATTTTGTACAATTTGTCAGAAGGTAGATGCACAGAATATGTTTCCTCCCTGTATGTCCAGACTTGTTACTCATTACACCACCAATAGGATAAGCTGAGCAAACAATGCACCTTAACAGGACCTTTCTGAATACTGGTACTTGAAGCAAAAGTCTTCTAAAATGTACTTGCAGCAAACATCTTCCAACTTCAGTATTCAAGTTGTAATTGATTCTTACAGGCAATGTTTGTAATTTTAGGAGTAACTCTGCAGGCAACCAAAGATCGATTTGAATTAGCAAAACAGCATATTTTGGTTTAGAAGCAATTTTATATAACATTTTAAAGCAAGGGTTTGCAGAAGGCTTGTAGTGACGTATGCGGCCCTGTTCCACCTGACCAGCATAACTTGTTGACAGCAATAAGCTGAACTCATTACAATTCAACCGGACCTTTGAAAGGGAGTTGCTGGCCTATATGTTCACTTTATGAATCACTTGCGTTTGGTTAATGGGAATCATAAGATATGAATAGAGTTTGCATTAGATGGCACTATAAACAGATTTAAAGAGCCTTTGCTACAGCTCCTCCTGTTATGCTCCAGTCCTTCACATTTATACTTATCAACCTTGAGCTACAACTCATGTTCTGTTCAGCCATCTTTCTCCAATCATAGAGAATTTGAACAGCTACAAGAAAGAGAAAGAGTCATAGGAACATGTTGGTATATTTGGAGAAAGGGTCAGCACTGAAAAAAAATAGCAGGAGACAAATAACTGTTGAAAGTGACATGATTAGGGATGGCTGAACAGAAGCTTAGTCCTCCAAACAAGAGTTGTAGGCTGATTTTTTGCCCATGAGCACCAGTGTAACTTAATGGGTGTAATACAAGGCTTTCAATTTTAGGAAATAAGGAAATGGGAGAAGCATTGGTGATGTGCATAGTGGGTAACCCAGCCATTCACATTTTCTTTTCCTTTGGTAACATTTGTTAAAAAGTACTCAACTAAAGAACCTGTCTTATGAACTACTACAGACCATACCCAATGTAACATGTCAACATCATACTACTAAAAAAAAATATTTAAATCAACTTGTTCAACCTCCCTAGCGGTAATCCCGAGTGTGTCTCAGGGTGAATTTTCATTACCAAAAGCGGTAACCCCGAGCCACACTTGGGATTGCATCGCAGGATCCAGGCAAAGTTACTTACCTTGTTCCCAGGATCCTGCAATGTTTTCCCGCTGTGTGTGGGCTATGTCCTCCGCCCAATCTATCACAGTGCCGGGCTCTGTTCCCTGCGAGCGTCGTGACGCATGGGGACAGAGCCCGGCACCAAATTCAAAAAGTATAAAATACATACAGTACACTGTAATCTTACAGATTACATTACTGTATCAAATTATTTCACATTCCTTTTGCCCCTAATGCTTTGTCCAGGGCCCTGCCTGCACTTTTATATTATATATATATATATACTGTTCTTTCTGCCTGGAAACTTGAGATTGTCCATAGCAACCAAAAAGTGCCCCTTTACATCGAAAGCAATTTTAGACCAGCTAGAAAACAGTGATAATAAATTAGAATCACTTGCAGAATTGAGTGATAGCGATTTGTGGGAAAATTTGTCATCAAACACTGGAAGTAATGACAGTTACAATTTTGCAACTGAGCAAATTTCAGTGTTTTTGATTTAATTACATTATTGAATAAATTGTATTATTATTATATTATTATTTGTTATAATTATTTATAGTTATTTATTATATTATAATTTATGATTACGTGTTTCAAACTATATCATACCCAGGATGTCTACTAGACTCTTGTTTGGACAGATTTAAGTGAGTTATTCCTAAGAATCACAGGCCTACAATATAAAACGTTAAATTTCCATGCAAAACAATGTACCGCTTTCAGCATCAAAAATCTGACATAATAAAACCGCCAGGGAGGTTAAATATGTTTTCATTATGGCATGATGTTGACACATTAGTTTGGGTATTTCTGTAGTAGTCCACAAGGCGGGGTGTTAAGTCAAGTTCATTGACATTATTATTACCAAGGACTCTAGTCATTGAGGAGGGTTGACCAACTTCTGAATAGCGGAGTGTATTTTAAAATCTGTGAAAGCATAATTGTAATTGGTTGATATAGGTTACCTGTCAGGATGCATACTGCTTTACGAAAAAGTTGGTAGATAACACCACAAAATAGATTTCTAACATTTTAGGAAATAGCCATATACTAGAATATATTAATGTATGCCCTATACCTATAAAAGTAAATGTAATGTAAATTGTAGAATGACTTTAGCTTCCATGTTTTACAGGTGATATAAAAAAGAAATTTACTGCCGCAAAAGTTCTGTTATGATTTTTAGCACACCTAATGTCTTGTTTTATAAATACATTGCGCATATTGTAATACAGGATTTTCTTTTTTTACAGGTAACTTTGAAAGGACAATAAAGACATAGCTGAAAAATTTGGATTCGGAAGAGGGAAGGTTACACTGATTTGGATTTTTAATTAGGTAAGTGAAAAACCAGCCATTCTAATTACCAAACAGCTATATATGTGAATATGGTGTGCAGCAGCCAAAAACAATATATAATCCCTGGCTGTTATAAAAGTGTATCTCAGTATAGCCTGTCAGCATATATAATATATTGAGTTTACTTTTTTCCTACATGGACAGAACAAAAGAGGAGTGGCATGGGGCTGCTGAGAGGTGTCATTAGACTCAGTGCTGGCCAGTAGACTCTCTGCACCAATCAGCAGCCATCTACTATGTTAAAGTGGAAAGTCCAGTGGTAGCTGCATTTAGTGCAGGCATCATTCTGGTCCTAATTTAGTAATAGGCCATCGGCTATTGACAAAAGTAGGAAGCTTGTTATCATGTCTTATATAATATGATTTCAAATTTATCCTTGTATTTATCATACCTGTGCCCTCAATTCTTCTGTTTTTATACATCCAAGGTGTGCCTGAACTCAGATAAAACTTGATAAGACTATTTTTTTACAGGTTGTGGAGCAATCAATAGGAGAGCTGAAATGATATACAGTAAACTTCTAACTGCCCTTAGGTATTCTTTAATTTCAGCTCTCTCTGCCTGGGTACTGGAGGCTTTCTATAGATGTAAATCTAGCCTTAAGAACAGACAGCTGACTATACTTTAGAAAAGGGTGTATGATGACCAAGTGGACAGAGATCTTTTGCCAATAAAAGTTGGTTGGTGACTTTCACTGTTAAGAAGTAAATTGACCTTCATGTCTCGCGTAATACAAGAAAACAAATAAATGCATGGTATGCTAATAATTTTTTTTTTTTTTTTCAAAGATGCATATTTTTGCTTTTTAACTATAAAGTGTAAGACATACATAGCAGACAAGACAATTCCTGGTAACTTCTATAACACAAAGGGGTTGATTTACCAAAACTGGAGAGTGCAAAATCTGGTGCAGCTGTATATGGTAGCCAATTAGCTTCTAACTTCAGCTTGTTCAATTAAAGCGTTTGATAACCAAAAAAATAAAAATAAAACCTGATCCGGTTCCTTTAAAGCATGTTATACAGCACAGCGCTTGTGCTGTGTCATTTGGCCCCCTGTATACCCTAAAAAAACCTGGCTGATCCTGCCTGGCTATTCCCTCCCCCTGCAAACAGACCATGATAATCATGGCTGTTGAGCCCCTGACATCATGATTCTGTCAGCCGCAGCTCTCCTGTCTGCAGCTCTCCCTGTGTCTGGGTCCTCTGTCTTCCTCCCCCCTCCCCTCCCTGCTCGTAGCTGTGCCCACCCCCCCTGCTCCTGCTCCTCTCGTATCTGATAATAAACCTTCTTATCTCCTCTGTAGCATTAGAACATCTGTCCCTGTGCCTGTGTAATGTAAAAAAATCAGCCGATCTTTACCTGTAAAAAGGGCTCCAGCAGCTCAGCTGATTGTCGTCTCTCTCTCTCTCCTCTCTCCCCTTCCTCCACCGGCTAACATCAGTAGGGCGGCTCTGCCCTGTCCACTTCAGCTCTGAGCTGGAGAAACAAGGGAGCTGACATGTCAGCAGAGCGCTCAGAGTGCAGCTAATACTGGTACAAATCGGCAGTTTTTTTACATTACACAGACACAGGGACAAATGTTATTATGATACAGAGGGGATAAGACTACGTTAGTACAGTGGGTTAACAACCACTTTAAGCTTTGACAAATAACCTGGAAGCTCATTGGTTTCTATGCAGAGCTGCACCAGATTTTGCATTCTTCAGTTTTAGTTAATCAACTCCAAGGAACATTAAGATATACTGCACACATTTGTATTGTCTACTACTTCCCATCAAATCCCAAAAGTGAAAAAAAGAGTCCAACCAGGGATGTCATATTTTCCAGTATTTTTGGGGTACTGCTTTGGCAACATACACCAATTTCAGTTTTTGTATAACACCATTAAGCATTTTAAAGAGTAAGGTTGGAGTAGGTGGATTTGATTCCATCCAGTGTATTCATTTCACTTTACAAGCTAGAAGAGTTAATAAACCATGAGCCAAAAAAGTCCAAAACCATAGTCCCTTTAGCAAAGCAGCACTTCTTATTGTATAACATGCTGGGAATAAAACATATTCTGAAATAATCCCAAAGGATAAACCACAGGAAGGGATCCTATTAATAGGTGTTTGGACAACAGTTCGTGTTGGAAAACGTGAGGGGATTAAAACTTCACTGCACCACGTGACTCCACTCCCTATGACCCCTTTCACACGGGAGCATTTTGCAGGTGCTATAGCATTAAAAATAGCGCCTGCAAACTGCCCTAAAACAGCTGCTCCATTCACTCCAGTGTGAAAGCCCGAGGGCTTTCACACTGGAGCGGTGCGCTGGCAGGACGTCAGAAAAAGTCCTGCGAGCAGCTTCTTTGGAGCGGTGAACTCACAGTGAACTCACCGCTCCTGCAACGCTCCTCCCCATTAAAATCAATGGGGCAGCGCTGCGATACCTCCGGCAAAACGCCGCTCCGGCGGCATTTTGCGGGCGGATTTAACCCCTTTTCGGCCGCTAGTAGGGGGATTAAAACCGGTGGCGGCACAGTGTGAATGGGGTCTTAAGAATTGCACTCACCGGATTAATATCAAAATATAGCCTTTTTGGGTAAGTTATGACTAGGGATGAGCTTCGAGTTCGAGTCGAACACATGTTCGACTCGAACATTGGCTGTTTGCAAGTTCGCCGAACAGCGAACAATTTGGGGTGTTCGCGGCAAATTCGAATGCCGCGGAACACCCTTTAAAAGTCTATGGGAGAAATCAAAAGTGCTAATTTTAAAGGCTTATATGCAAGTTATTGTCATAAAAAGTGTTTGGGGACCTGGGTCCTGCCCCAGGGGACATGGATCAATACAAAAAAAGTTTTAAAAACTGACGTTTTTTCAGGAGCAGTGATTTTAATAATGCTTAAAGTCAAACAATAAAAGTGTAATATTTCTTTAAATTCCGTAGCTGGGGGGTGTCTATAGTATGCCTGTAAAGGGGCGCATGTTTCCCGTGTTAGAACAGTCTGACAGCAAAATGACATTTGAAAGGAAAAAAGCCATTTAAAACTACTCGCGGCTATTGCATTGCCGGCCCGACAATACACTAAGAAGTTCATTGATAAAAACGGCATGGGAATTCCCCACAGGGGAACCCCAAACCATAATAAAAAAAATGACGTGGGGGTCCCCCTAAATTCCATACCAGACCCTTCAGGTTTTAAGGGGATTTTAAGGGGAACCCCGCGCCAAAAAAAAAAGAAAAAACTACATGGGGTCCCCCCAAAAATCCATACCACACCCTTATCCGAGCACGCAACCCGTCTGATGCACGGGACATGACGGGACTTCCCTGTGGCATTCCCCGTGACGTCACAGGGAAGTCCGTGCGTCAGAGGGGGGCGGGGTCACTGGGTGGCCCTGCCCCCCGTTATTTAAGAACCGTCAGAGGAGGAGACGCCGTCACACAGCGGGAGCCTCCCTCCATGCCAGCATGGATGTGGAGCAGCCGGAGTAGAAAATGAAGAAGAGAAGAAGAGTAGAAAAGAAGAAGATGAAGAAGAGAAGAGGATGAAGAGAAGAGCGGGAGCCTCCCCACATGCCATGGGTACGGAGCGGCCCGAGGAGAAGAATATAGAAGACGCCGCGGAGGAGATGCTGGACGAGAACGCCGGAGGAAGAACCAGAAGAGCCAGAAGAACCAGAAGAAGAAGAAGAAGATCAAGGAAGATAGAAGAAAGAAGAAGCATTTAAATAAAGGAATTGTCAAAAACTATCTCTTGTCATTTTTACCATTTTTGACAGTTCTTTAGTGAAATGGTAGGGGTACTACCCCCTTACCATTTCACACAGGGGGGGGCCAGGATCTGGGGGTCCCCTTGTTAAAGGGGGCTTCCAGATTCCAAAAAGCCCCCGCCCGCAGACCCCCACAACCACCAGCCAGGGTTGTGGGGATGAGGCCCTTGTCCTCATCAACATGGGGACAAGGTGTTTTGGGGGCTACCCCAAAGCACCCTCCCAATGTTGAGGGCATGTGTCTGGTACGGTTCAGGAGGGGGGGCGCTCTCTCGTCCCCCCTCTTTTCCTGCGGCCTGCCAGGTTGCGTGCTCAGATAAGGGTCTGGTATGAATTTTTGGGGGGACCCCACGCCGTTTTTTTTGGCGCGGGTTACCCTTAAAATCCATACCAGACCTGAAGGGCCTGGTATGAAATTTAGGGGGACCCCCACGTCATTTTTTAAAAAAATTTTGGTTCGGGGTTCCCCTGTGGGGAATTCCCATGCCATTTTTATCAATGAACTTTTATGTGTATTGTCGGGCCGGCAATGCAATAGCCGTGAGTAGTTTTAAATGGCTTTTTTCCTTTGAAATGTCATTTTGCTGTCAGACTGTTCTAAACACGGGAAACATGCACCCCTTTACAGGCATACTATAGACACCCCCCAGGTACAAAATTTAAAGGCATATTACACTTTTATTTTTTGACTTTAAGCGTTTTTAAAATCACTGCTCCTTAAAAAAACTGCCGTTTTTAAACCTTTTTTTTGCATTGATCCATGTCCCCTTTTATGACAATAACTTGCATATAAGCCTTTAAAATTAGCACTTTTAATTATTCATTTTCGTGTCCCATAGACTTTAACGGTGTTCGCACAAACTTTTTTCCTGTTCGCATGTTCTGGTGCGAACCGAACAGGGGGGTGTTCGGCTCATCCCTAGTTATGACCATGCGATTACTAGCGGGCAGACATCTGCCAGGATATCCCAAAAGACATTACCAAGGATTGGTTTGTACACTCGGGTCCTATGATTCACTCCTGCTCCATATCCATAATCATTCCAATAGGCTCAAACATAGGGAAGGAAACAACCCTCATAGTGTGAATCCATATAAAAAACATTTTTTTTTTATTCCATAAAAAATTCCCCCTTAACCCTATGCACTTAAAAACAAATATAAAAGAGTCACATTTCTATTTAAACATATTGCACTGTATACTGTGTCTCGATACTCTATCACCACTCATTGAGATCTAATCGTCCGCAGTGATTTCCGGGAAGAGATCGAGACAGGTGACACATGCAGCAAGCCGCGTGGTCACGCCTAGACGCATTTCGTCATTCCGTCTTTAGCAATAGGTGTGGCCGCATGGCATAGACTTGCAGATTTATAGCCTCTCTGTGTTACACCTTATCCCCTTCAGAACTCAGGGTCAGGTACTCAGCTGTTCTCACCGGAGACAATCAGAGCTGCAAAGTGGAACTAAAGTATTTCTCTCCACAAGCAGCTTCAATCTGATTTTACCATATATGGGGCCGACAGTGTCTAGGAACCCGGCATGTCTCGCACCGACTCCACCACACACCGCACATGCACCCACACATGAAGTTAATAAACATACATCAATCCAAAATGTAAAAATTATAACACACATATATATATATATATATATATATATATATATATATATATATATATATATATATATATATATATATATATATATATATATATATATATATATATATATATATATATATATATATATATATATATATATATATATATATATATATATATATATATATATGTGTATATATATATATATATATATATATATATATATATATATATATATATGTATATATATATATATATATATATATGTGTATATATATATATATATATATATATATATATATATGTGTATATATATACATATATATATATAGATAGATAGATAGATAGATAGATAGATAGATAGATAGATAGATAGATAGATAGATAGATAGATAGATAGATAGATAGATAGATAATTGCATAATTAAATATCTAAATATATTTAAAATATTAATACTGGTGTGTGCTAAATTTATATGGATTCACGCTATGAGGATTCCCTATGTTTGAGTCATAACGTACCCAAAAAGGCTATATTTTGATAATTCAGTGAGTGCAATTCTTAAGGGAGTGGAGACGCGTGGTGCTGTGAAGGTGTAAAACACCTCCTAATAGGATCTCTTCTTGTGGTTTATCCTTTGGGATCCTTTCAGAATATGATTTATTCCCAGCATGTTATACAATAAGAAGCGCTGCTTTGCCAAAGGGACTATGGTTTTGGACCTTTTTGGCTCATGGTTTATTAAGTTTTGTTATTATAGTAGCTACTAATTGATCTCATTTTCAGAACCTTACATCTAAGCACTGGATAAGTGACCCTGTTTGCTTTAGATTAGAGCTTAGAAGAGTATTTAATTTAATTTTGATGTATGTTTGAAATGTAAATTCAGTTGCTGTTTGAGGTACTTTCTGACTTCCTGTTTGGTTTAATCATTGTGACTGTGACATTAAAGTATAATTAAAGGCAAAACTTTTTTTTTTTTTTTTAGTTTGGATAGAGTGCAGAGGAATTATAATGCTTGTCAGTTTGTATTGCTGTCTGTGCTCGTGTTTGGGAGATTTACTCTCTCTATTATTATTATTATTATTATTATACGAGATTTATATAGCGCCAACAGTTTACTCAGCGCTTTACAATGTATAAGGGGGACAACACAATTACAGTACAATACAAAAGGTACAGGAGGGCCCTGCTCGTAGAGCTTACATTCTAAAAGGGAGGGGGTGGTGGTACAAAAGGTAATATCTGCAAAGAATGATTTGATGGGGGTGGCTCAGGGACAGTTATGTGGGTGTGGGATAGGCTTCCCTGAATAAATGAGTTTTCAAGGATCTCCTAAAGGTGGACAGGGTAGGGGCTGATCGGACATACTGGGGCAGGGAATTCCAGAGGATGGGAGAGGCTCTGGAGAAGTCCTGAAGGCGAGCATGGGAGGAGGTAACAAGGGAGCTAGAGAGCAGGAGGTCCTGGGAGGAGCGGAGGGGGCGATTTGGGCGATATCTGCAGATGAGGTTGGTGATGTAGATGGGGGCGATGTTGTGAATGGCCTTGTATGTTATGGTTAGCATTTTGAATTTTACACGGTGGGGTAGGGGAAGCCAGTGAAGGGATTGGCAGAGAGGAGCAGCAGTCACGGATCGATTAGTGAGGTGTATTAGTCTAGCAGCAGCATTCATAATAGACTGAAGGGGGAATAGCCTGCTTAAGGGTAGGCCATTAAGGAGAGAGTTGCAATAGTCGAGGCGGGAAATAATCAAAGAGTGAATAAGTTGTTTTGTAGTGTCATTAATTTAATTTAATTTAATTTAATTTATTTAATTATTAATTAATTTATTTAATTTGATTTAATTTAATCTATTTGTCCAGTTTACAATTATCTTTTAAAGTGAAATAAAATCCCATATTTTGGGTTGTCCTTAAAAGGTAATATAGGGGAAATCTTCCAATGGGGACACTAGTTCTGGTGACCTGGGGGTCCCCATGGAATTCTCCTAATTTTTCTATTACTTCCTGTTTGGCGATAGAACAGGAAGTGCTGGGAAATCTTCACAATGGGACACAGATGGTGAAAATAAAATCTGCCAGGAGTTATAACTCTTCCTTGCTCTATCCAAAATGCCTATAGTTCTACTTTAAGTGAGAGAACATTACAGGCGGTCCCCTGGTTACAAACAAGATACAGTCTGTAGGTTTGTTCTTAAGTTGAATCTGTTTGTAAGTCGGAACAGGTACATTTTTTAAGTGTAGCTCCAGCCAAAAAAACTATTTTTACGATTTTTGGATAGCATAGGGAAGGGTTAACACCCCTGTAACGTTTGTTTTGCTGTCTGTGCCCTGTTCATAAGATTTCACCTCACTTTCTGTCCCAATGACAATTGGATTTTGACAATTTTGGGTTGTTGTGGAAACAAGCCTTGCGATAAAGCATCAGTGGAGACACCGTTTTCCCATGATAAAACTTACAGGGGTGAATTTCCCTTTTTGTGGTAGATTTCCTCTCACTTCCTGTTGTCTCCCTCTATTTGTAAGTAGTAGTCGTTTGTAAGTCGGATGTTTGTAACTAGGGGACCACCTGTACTCTAACGCTAACAGAGGCCCAGAAAGCAGTTAAAATCCAACAGGGTTTCTAATGTATTCCTCACTTTGTATAGCAAAAAGTTTTGGCTGGACATAACCTTTCAATTGTTGTGTACCAATTTTACTCATACTTTTACATGGTATATGTATAACATTTTAATGGAGTCAACTCTCATGTAAATGGAAATTAAACACAATTTCAATCTCAAGTTTGTTCTGCACATATTGATTTTAAAGCTATTTGTCAATGGGAATGGCAGTTTTCTAAAATGTGGGTGAGGCCAGAGAGACCCAGCAATGCAAAGAATTGTATAAATGTAAGACCATAGACAACAAAAGCTAACTTGAAATAAAAAATAAATAGCCAGTAAGTTATAGGTAAAATTATTTATAACAATAAATCTAGACTTCGAAAGAAAAACATAGGTTATAGCCTTTATTTTCTTTCCCGTATTTGTTGAAATGTTCTTGCAGCTTTCCTTATCATCAAGTTTTTAAATTCAATTGCACTGGGAATAGAGATCACTCTTACCGTGTTCTCAGGCAGACTGAGCTACTCTGATCTCATAAGTGTAACAGTGTTAGTGGTAGGGTCTACAGATAAATGTAATCATACTGCTGAAATGGACTATTATTCCAAATAAATCCAAGCCATCAAACAGATTATTCCTCTTCATGCTATTTAATGTGCTATTTATCCACAGATGATAGAAACCATAAAACGTCAGAGCCAACTATCTATTTCTTCAATAACCACTAACCTGCCAAATGTAGTATATTGAATCCATCAATAATTAAGTCCACAAACTGTCAGGCTGCCTTGTTTATGTGTAAACATGTGACATACTGTATGGATTTCTTGTTCCTGTTCCAGCGGTTCAAAGCGAATAAATTGTTATTGTTTCGGGCACACAGCTGCCTTTTCATGAGGATGAAAGGGATCGCTAACCATTTTCATGCCATTATTTTGGATTGTGAAGTTCACATTAAATCTTGATTCATTCGGCAGATAGTTGATGAATTATTCATTGCTATTATGATTCAAGTTTTTCCGTTTGTTTTCGAGGGCTTATTGTCTGTAGAAACAACTGCTGGATGTTGTGAATTCTAAGTGCATTGCCGGCTTCTATGCTATGTGTTTGGCTCTCCGGCGTCAGTAGCATGCATATAGCTGAAGAAATGTTGACTCTGGACTCAAGGTCATTCTGTGTATAACAACAGTGCTGACTTGAACTGGAGAATGATTCCACTCCAAGTGCTATCTCCTTGTGATCTAAGACTAGGCACATTGGGGCTGATCTATAACAAATTGGATAAAGTAAAATTTTATTTAAGAGGTGGCTTTTATTTTTATCTTTTAGGTATCAATTCATGTCATTACTAGGGGTGTTCTAATACACAAAGGCTAACTGTAGAGTTTTCTCCTTGTTGTGAGAAGCAACTCTCTATGAATTGTATAAGGAAGAATGGGAACAAAAATATGAAAAAACCTAAAGAAGCCTTACTAGACTATGCATTATCAATAGTTTCCAACTGTCTGGATATGGAGGGACTGTCCCTCTATCCCTCTTTCCTCATCATCTGTCTCTTATTTTGGTCTGATGTATATACTGTATCTGTATAAAAAAAATGCAATATTTAGCTATCAAAAAGCATTTACCATCCTAAACCTTTCATCTAATTCTAAATTGCTGCATTTTGTTAAAAGCCAGTATAAAAGAATAGTAGTGGAGAAAAAACAAAACACTTGTGGGTTTAACAATAATTTTTTGAGCAATAATTCTCCATAATAGGGTGTGTCTTTTTTTTTTTTTTTTTACTAAGATGTGTTAAGCCCCGTATACACTATGAGAAAATTGGAAGAAAAATTCCATACAAGACACGATCTTTCGATTTTCGTATAGTGTGTACACAACTTTTGACATCCGATTCCGAATTTGCAAACAAGCATTTCCAAAGGCACAAACTCCAAAATTTTTCTTGTACAGGAACCGAATGAACGATTTTCATTTAAAGTGTACTGTTTTCATACAATTTTCGTACAAGAAAAATCAGAAAAGAAAGACTGCACATGATAAGAAACAATAAACAACATCTTGTCGTACGAGAATTTTCGTACTTTCTTTTCTTCCTCGCTTGTGACTAGCTGCGAAACAATGAGAAATATCAGATGAATATTCGCCCGATTTTCTTATAGTGTGTACCCCACTTTACTCTTTCCTATCTCAGAAAGTTGGGAGGTATGCATTAGCTTTTTCTTTTATTATGTGCAGCATCAGAACCTGCATTGAGGGTTATAACATAGGATGTCCGGGACACTTTGTGGCACATATAGCAAACGTAAAATATGCCATTCACCAAACGTTCACTGCATTTGAATCTTCAAGGTGTATGTGTTTTAAATTAGAGCGATAGATTCACCACCAGTGAATGTTTGGTAATAGTCACATAAAGAATAGACAAGCTATGTCTAGCAATTAAAGACTCACTTCGCCCGTTACGTAACCAGGTGACCCCGCCCCCTCTGACATCACAAGGAAACCCATAGGGAAGTCCCCGTCAAGTCCCCGTGCATCAGAGGGGGGCGGGGTCACCGGGTGGCCCTGCCCTCCGTTATTTAAGAAGTGCCAGAAGACGAGAAGCGTCACACAGCGGGAGCCTCCCATGGATGCTGAGTGGCCAAGAACGAAGCGGGGAAGAAGATGCTGCAGAGAAAGATGCCGGTCGAGAACACCGGAGCAAGAAGCAGAGGATTGGAGGAAGAACCAGAGGAAGAAGAAGATGGAGGAAGAAACCGAAGGAAGACAGAAGAAAGAAGACCCGAAGAAGATGGAAAGAAGAAGCCTTTAAAATTAAGGAATTGTCAAAAACTGTCTCTTGTCATTTTTAACATTTTTGACACTTTTTTTGTGAAATGGTAGGGGTACTTTTGTACCCCCTTACCATTTCACACAGGGGGGGCCGGGATCTGGGGGTCATCTTATTAAAAGGGGCTTCCAGATTCCGATAAGCCCCCCGCCCACAGACCCCCACAACCACCGGGCAAGGGCTCTGGGGATGAGGCCCATATAAGCATATAAGCCTTTAAAATTATCACTTTTGATTATTCATGTTCGAGTCCCATAGACTTTAACGGTGTTCGCGTGTTCGAACAAATTTTTTGCCTGTTCGCATGTTCTGGTGCAAACCGAACAGGGGGGTGTTCGGCTCATCCCTAGTGGTGAGACTAACACCACTAGAAAAAGAGCACACCATCCCAAACCAAAGCAAGTAGGTAGGTTTGAGACCCCCCCATTCCCACATACACACACGTACAAACGTAAATATGCACGTTGGGGGCTCCTGCGCACAAAAATGTTTGATGATGTGATACACATGTTACATATCGCCACACACACTGGAGTGAGAGAAATAATTGTAGCATCAGAGTTCCCAGGTAGCTTTAAATCGATGACCTGTAAGGGCTTTTAAAGCATCACCTATGGAAAATTTAGGGTGGAAAAGTTTGTTGCCATTTCACTGGTGCACGCAATTTTATGATTTGACATGTTGGGTATCTGTTTATTCACCACAACCTCATCTTTATATTTTATCAAAAAATTGGGTAATCTATTGTGTTTGTGTGCCTTAAAATTAATTTGTATAAGTGTATACTAAGTGTATTTTTACAGAAATGTTGCATTTCCTAAACCGCTTTGCTATTATCGTGTAACATAAAATATTTGGAACTACAACCATTTTACGCGGCATAACACTGAACTGGAATTCCCATACATACTCAGAGGTAGAATTATAGATTTACAGGCCCACTGTTTTGGGCAACCCCTTTCCCAATTTAACTGTCTAGACTAAAGCTAGCCATACATCTGTCAGCTATATTATTCTGACAGCCCACACCTGTGGCTCTCAGAATACCTGAACAGTGACTTCATCTGGTTGGCAGCAGTCTCTGTTTGGCCAACAATTTTATGCCTGTCTAGTTTGATCTTCAGATCAATGTTTATTAAGCTGGGTGGTGCTGGTAGGGCCATCCACAATTAAGCATGTAACAGCCAATATTCAATTTGTGTATGGCTAGCTTTTGAATCTCACTAACAAGAAAAGATGTCTTAGCCACACAGGCACTCTAGGGCAGGGAATGGAGAGGCTGTATTTTAGTTTGCCCACACTGCGTCAGTACTTCTAAAACCAATACCTGGGAGAGTAGAGCAAACTGTGACCCCCCTTTGTTAGCAGTTTGATTGTAAGCATATAGGCCCAGAGTGAGTGAACCTTTATACAAGGTACATTGTACCATAGTTGCCAACAGTTCCGAATTGGCCGGGACATTCACAAAATCTAAGCAGCTGTCAAAAAATGTTCTTGTCCTGGGCAGAGTCCTGAAAATCACCCTTTGTCATGGACAGTTGCGGGGCTAGATGCACAACATCGTCACACACTGCTGGGGACACAGAACCGGTCCCTTCCCTGGCCCTACCTCCTAGCAGTAGCAGAACGGCTCAAGCAGCTCCAGCACACAGGACACTAACTCGCCAATGCGAGGAGGTCGGGTGGAGCTTGCCTCTTCATGATTGGGTGGAACTCGGAGTGGCCAACCTCAGAGGTGTAAAGATGAATATGCCAGCCCACCTTGAGGCTTGGACTGCAACAGATGTGAGGCTGGAGTGCACTTGACCAGAGGTATGTTCCATGCTGCAAGTTGGGCTCTTTCTACAGCGCCATCTCTGGGGGAACATCATGCCGGCTGGGCTCTCTCTCTCTTTGTCTGTTTTATTGTCTGATTTATCTTATGGGGATGGCTCATTCATCACTATCTTACACACAGACATCTATCCTGTCACCTCCACACACACAGATCACCTCCATCCTATACACACACACACACACACACCTACCTCTATCCTGTCATCTCCTTCCTGCACACACACACAGTTACACACACACAGTCACCTCCACCCTGCACACAGACACACACACAGTCACCTCCATTCTGCGCACACACAGTCATCTCAATCCTGCACACACACACCTCTATCCTGTCATCTCCATCCTAAACACACACACACCTCTATCCTGTCATCTCCATCCTGCACACACACACACCTCCATCCTGTCATCTCCATCCTGCACACACACACACACCTCTATCCTTTCATCTCCATCCTGCACACACAGTCACCTCCATACTGTCATCTCAATCAATCTCCACTGTACATTTTTGTATTTAACATTACCACATTCTACACTAGGTAAGTCATCTCAGGCACTATTTGACCACACCCTTTAAGCCATGCCCTGTATTTTTCATGTTTTTAAACCACGCCTCCTTTGCACCATGGCGCACTGCATTTTTAAAATATTTTATTATAGAGCCACGCTCACAAAAGATGAATGATCCACCCCTACGCCCCTGCCTACATAGGCTTTCTCACCACGTATAAAAAAAAGTCTCCCTAAAAGTGTTGACAACTATGTTATACCACAAACAGGGGCAGCAGCAAAACAAGACCCAGCCAGATTGCACTGGCAGCAAAGGCAGAAATCTAAAATATTTCAGAAGCATGATGCATATGATGTCTATACTGGCAGTGCGGAAACATTCATGTGTGTTGGATAGGAACTCAAAAACAAGCAGGTTTGGTTTTTCATTTAAGAACAGTAGTAAAACTGAACAGGTTTTGAAACATTACAACGAAGGATGTAGATCATAGTGTAAGGCTGTCCATACACTATGGACATGTAAAATATCATAATAGGGGGCTCATCTGTATTACAATTTTGGGGCATTAAAAAAATAAGTTATGTTAAATTGGAGAGGAGGTAATTATATACACACTATTTCCAGAGCAGAAATGGATAGATGATAAAAGATGGATATTTAATATGCAGACTTTGGCTCCTGAGGGGTTAAATCTTGATATTGCCCTTTAGGCTGGATTCACACCTATGTGAATTGGGTCCAATTTGCATGACTGGAGATTGTGACTGGCTCTCTATGGAGCCGTTTCACATATCTTCGTAGCGGCTGTGGAGCGGCTTGCACAGGAGTGCTGTGCTCTTTGGCTCCATTTCAGGGCTGAATTCAGGCCAAAATGTGTCCCTAATTCATCCCTGAAACAGAGAACAGGGACGCACCGGCCCCTAGCTGCGAGTCGCATCCGTCGGAGGTGTGAACCCAGTCTAAATGTTTTATTAGTGAAAAATGAATGGTTTTGGGGGGTTGCAATCAATCATAATTTACAAATATTTTTTAGAGTATATTTTCAATGTTAGGCTGTATTCCATTTTAATAATTGCATGTATGGGCAGCTTGAATTGGTCCCATGGAAAGCACTGACAATATGTATTGATTTTTATTTCACATAAAGTTTGTATTGAGTTTTGAATTAAGATGCAACAATCATTGGCAAGAGGTTTAGGTATGCAAATGTATTTAGCAAACAGCGGTGTGGGGAATAACCAACGCCAATACCAGAGAAAATATACAGAGGCAAGTAGAAGCACATCTCTGGAAGATATTAGGTGTGGTTCGCTGGAGATATGCAGAACGATTCCTGAGTAAGAAAGCCAATACTTGGCCCTGTATGAGAAGAAGGAGGAGAGAATCAAGTTCACAAGGAGCGAAGGTGACCTAAGAGAGTGAGAGAGAAGAGAAACAGAAAGATAAAAAGAGAGAAGAGGGGAAAGAAAAAAAGTATAAAGAAGGGGAGTCTGTTGGGTTAGACAGGGGAGGGAGGAAGAAAGAGCATGGATAAGGGGGGTTCCCATGAGGCTCAGCCAGACAGCAGGACCTACATGGGCTGATATCTCCGATTACATAGAGTTCAAGTTTAAATGACTTTTATAGTTCACCTTGGTAGGTTTAGAGGTGAATTTCTTGTGAATGTATATATATTTTTAGACATAGAATTTGTATTTATGTAATTTTTATGTTACAATTATTTGGAGAATTGTACTGTGTATATTTTGACATCCCTTTATTTTAGAATACAGTTTTGATATTAAGTTGTATTCAGTTTTAATCATTGCATGTATGGACAAGTTGAATTGGTCCCATGAAAAGCACCAAAAATATTTATTGATTTTTAGGCTCATAATTTGTTCTTGTGAAATAATATGTTACCTTTTTTTGTGCAATTGTACAGCGTATGATCGGACAGCGATCATCCAGAATTGTAAGTTTATTGTCTGGTGCTGTAGGGGAGATCGTTGTCTAACATGGGTCTCTAGTGCTACTTGTGTTTAGAAAATGAGCTGCTTTTTTAGTTAATGATTGCACAAGTAGGGTTAATAAAAGGTGGTGCAGTAGAAGGTTATAAAGGAAGGTGTGCAGTGTATATGGTCCCATCCCTTGATAATGTTCAGTGGATGAAACATGTTGGGAAGAATTTATTCATGCTGTTTGTAAATCTGTCTTAGTGTATTTCTGCTTATCCTTATTCTTATGGGGCTGTGGGTTGTAGTCCTGAAGCAGCCTGCCTGTTAGCCATATTTGATTTGTGTGTACACATGTCTGACCGGGTAGAGGGGAATGAGGATAATGAATAAATCAACCAAAAGTGATTTGGTGGAGTATGAACATTGATTCATGATGTTTGTTTATGATTAAAGCGTGAGTGCAATTTGGTTTTAGCCCTGTTTGAAATAGTATTACACTATTGCGAGATGTCTTTAATCTTTTCTTGATCTGGAGAATATTGGCCATCAAGCAGTAATATATGAAGGGACATACTTGGAAGGTTGGCTTAGAAAAGGACGAGTCATTTAAGATTTGATTACACTTAACGTTCTATATTTCTGGTGAGTTATTCTGGTAAACACCAGGTGTTTTGTTTAGTTTTGGAGAACAGAGGATTTACAGTTTCCGGATGTGTGTTTTCATATTAGTGGATTATAAAGAAGAAAAGTTGTGATTAATCTCTTCCTTTTGTAAATGTTTCATGTTACTGAAGATGCTTTATATGTTCCCCTTTTTTTAATGTTCTTTTAATGACTTTTATGTTACAAATTTACACTATTTGCCCTTTATGTGTAAATGATACTATACAGTAAGAGTCAGTGGCGGCTGGTGAAGTTTTAGGATGGGGTGGCGCCAGACCCCGCCCTTCCTTTCTGACCCCTCCCACTTGGTGAAAATAGTTTCAGCAAAATAGTGGGCGTGGCTCTAAGGTGGTGTGGTTAGCGTCTGAGATGAACGAGGGATGGAGGGAGAGGGAGAGAGGGACAGCAGGCCCAGATCCTACACAACAATAGAAATGTGTATTCTAGAAAGTTTAACATTCCGCAGATAAAGATACTCCAAACACCTGGTGTTAGCGCTTCAATCATCCCGGCACCATGGTTGTTATGGTGTCAGGATGATTGAAGCGCATTATTTCTATTATTACATTGTAATATAAAATGAAATCATTCAACTCACCATAATGCAGAATCAGTGGGAGCCCCGAGTGTGTCACTAGCCACATCGCCTACAACCAGATGCCATCAGGTGTCCCCAGCAGTCCGTCCTTACATGCAGCCTGTGTCACATCAAATGCAGCCTCTGTCACATAAAATGCAGCCTCTGTCCCCCCAAATGCAGCCTCTGTCTCCCCAAATGCAGCCTCTGTCCCCCCCAAATACAGCCTCTGCCCCCCCCAAATGCAGCCTCTGCCCCCCCCAAATACAGCCTCTGCCCCCCCAAATGAAGCCTCTGCCCCCCTCAAATGCAGCCTCTGCCCCCCCAAATGCAGCATGCCTGTGTCCCATTACATGCAGCATGCCTGTGTCCCATTAAATGCAGCCTCTGTTCCCATTAAATGCAGCCTCTGTCCCCCCCAAATGCAGCCTCTGTTCTCCCAAATGCAGCCTCTGTTCCCCCAAATGCAGCATGCCTGTGTCCCATTAAATGCAGCCTCTGTTCCCCCAAGTGCAGCCTCTGTTCCCCCAAGTGCAGCCTCTGTTCCCCCAAATGCAGCCTCTGTCCCCCCCCAAATGCAGCATGCCTGTGTCCCCCCCAAATTAAGCCTCTGTCCCCCCCAATGCAGCCTCTGCCCCCCCGAATGCATCCTCTGCCCCCCCAAATGCAGCCTCTGTCCCCCCCAAATGCAGCATGCCTGTGTCCCATTAAATGCAGCCTCTGTTCCCCCAAATGCAGCCTCTGTCCCCCCAAATACAGCCTCTGTCCTCCCCCAAAATGCAGCCTCTGCCCCCCCAAAATGCAGCCTCTGTCCCCCCCAAATACAGCCTCTGCCCCCCCTAAAATGCAGCCTCTGCCCCCCCCCCAAATATAGCCTCTGTCCCCCCCAAATACAGCCTCTGTCCCCCCCAAATACAGCCTCTTTCCCCCCCAAAATGCAGCCTCTGCCCCCCCAAAATGCAGCCTTTGTCCCCCCAAATACAGCCTCTGTCCCCCCCAAATACAGACTCTATCCACCCCCAAAATGCAGCCTCTGTTCCCCCCCCCCAAATGCAGCCTCTATCCCCCCAAAATGCTGCCTGTCTCCCCCAATACAGCCTCTGTCCCCCCAAATGTAGCCTCTGTCCCCCCCATTCTCCACACAGCGCCAGCGGTACTTACCTTGGGTCTCCTGCGGTGTCCTCCTCCTCACACTGGCACCAGCATTCTTCCTGTTTCCTCTCTCAGGCACCATAAGAGAGCGAAGCAGGAAGTGACATCTGACTCAGGGCAGATGTCAATCAAATCTGAAGTGCCGAGTAGCTTCCGCCCGGCGCCTGTAGTATGTATTACTATGGCCGGGCAGAAGCTACTCGTCGCTTCAGAAAACGCCACAAGGCGGGCTAAACGCCCGCAAATGCAGCGCCACGTCTGCAATATCGTGATTGCATAGACGTGGCGCTTCCTATAAGTGCACTGTGTCCGGCGTCGCACTGTGTCCGGCGTCTGAACACAGTGCACTTAAGGACCTTTTTTTTCTAAAAGGGCCAAAGGGCCAGTAATAAAAAAATATTTATTTTATTTTTTTTTTTGACTTTTTTTTTGCTGCCTGGAGGGGGGGGGGGGGCGGTGCCCAGGCGCCCTCTATGGACGGGCCGCCACTGGTAAGAGTGTACAATCTCCTTTAGATCTGCCATCAACTACGTTGTGCAAGGGTCAGCCTGATTTGATGCTATTTGAATGGGTTGTTAAGTTTGTCCTTGTATTGTATAGTTTTAGTAAATTTAACCACTTCAGCCACGGAAGATTTGGGTGCTCAAAGACCAGGCCATTTTTTGCGATACGGCACTGCGTCGCTTTAACTGACAATTGCGCAGTCGTGCGACGCTGTACCCAAATAAAATTGACACCCTTTTTTTCCCACAAATAAAGATTTCTTTTGGTGGTATTTGATCACCTTTGCGGTTTTTCATCTTTTGCGCTATAAACAAAAGAAGAGCAACAATTTTGAAAAAAACACAATATCTTTTACTTTTTGCTATAGTAAATATCCCACATTTTTTATCAAAAAAACAAATTTTTTCCTCAGTTTAGGCCGATATGTATTCTTCTACTTATTTTTGGTAAAAAAATCGCAATAAGCGTATATTGATTGGTTTGCGCAAAAGTTATAGCGTCTACAAAATAGGGGATAGATTTATGGCATTTTTATTATTATTAATTTTTTTTACTAGTAATGGCGGCGATCTGCGATTTTTATTGGAAATGCGATATTGCGGCGGACAAATTGGACACTTTTGACACATTTTTGGGACCATTGACAATTACAGTGATCAGTGCTATAAAAATGCACTGATTACTGTATAAATGTCATTGGCAGGGAAGGGGTTAATACTAGGGGGTGATCAAGGGGTTAACGGTGTTTCCTAGGTGTGTTCTAACTATAGGGAGGATGGGACTGTCTAGGAGGAGAGAGAGATCGGTGTTCATACTTAATATGAACACACGATCTGTCTCTACTCCCCTGAAAGAAAGGGGATCTGTGTGTTTACACACACAGATCCCGGTTCTTGCTCTGCCACGAGCCATCACGGGTGCCTGGCGGTCATCGTGTAGCCGGGCACTCGCATCGGCTCCGGCACACGCTGCGGGTGAAGCGACATAGAAAAGCCGAAGCGACGTAAGGTAACATCATTTTGCCCAGCCGTGCCATTCTGCCGCAGTAAAACTGCGGCGGATGGTCGGCAAGTGCTTAAAGTAGATTGTGCAGAGATTGGACAATCGGATTGTATAGTGTTCGGCCAGCCTTAAAGTAAGCTTTTCACAGATTTTAGACTTGCCTTTTATTGTTATAGTCTAAAAATATATATTGAGAGATATGTTACAAATGGGTGGACACGCATGTTGCTCTATGCACTTTATACTGCATACTTAAAAAATGTAAGGGAATGTATAAACATTTTTTATTTTTGTATAGAGTAGGAAAGGGTTCAAACCCGTATCAGTTTTTTTTTGTTGTCAAAATTGTTGCTTTTTTAGCACAAAAAATAAACACTGCAGGGGTGATCAAATACCATCAAAAGAAAGCTCTATTTGTGGTAAAAAAAAGGACATGAATTTTATTTGGGTACAGCTTCGCACATCTGCGCAATTGTCAGTTAAAGTAAAATAATTTACCAAAATTTATGAAGAAATTCGATATTACTTTTTTTTATTTGATATGTATTATAGCAGAGAGTAATATATATATATATATATATTTTTTTTATTTTTTATTTTTTTTATTTTTTTTTCTAAATTCTCAGGTTTTTTGTTTATAGTGCTAAAAAGGGTGATAAAAAAATTACAACAATTTTATTTGGGTACAGCGTTGCATGACCGCGCAATTGTCAGTTCACTGTCAGTTTATTACAATGACTGACAATAAACTGACAATAAGCTGACAATTTTGCAGTGCCGTATCGCAAAAAATGGTCTGGTAATGAAGGGGGGGAGGGTAAAGTGGATAATTAAATTCACTGGTCCTTACACCAATGTTTCCTGGATCCACTCCTAGGAACATGAGGGAGTACAGGTTGCCAGTAGGGATGAGCCAAACACCCCCTGGTTCGGTTCGCACCAGAACATGCGAACAGACAAAAAATTGACAGGCAGCAGGAAAAGGGGTGGGGGAAGAGAGAGCACCCCCCCTCCTGAACCGTACCAGGCCACATGCCCTCAACATGGGAAGGGTTGATTGGGACAAGGGCCTCATCTCCACAACCCTTGCTTGGTGGTTGTGGAAGTCTGCGGGCAGGGACTTATCAGAATCTGGAAGCCCCCTTTAACAAGGGGGCCCCCAGATCCCGCCCCCCACGTGTACATTGTACCCCTACCCATTCACCGAAAAAGTAAAAATGACAGGAGACAGTTTTTGTCAATTCTTTTATTAACCGCTTCAGCCCCGGAAGATTTTACACCCTTCCTGACCAGAGCGTTTTTTGCGATTCGGCACTGCGTCGCTTTAACTGATAATTGCCCGGTCGTGTGACGTGGCTCCCAAACAAAATTGACGTCCTTTTTTTCCCACAAATAGAGCTTTCTTTTGGTGGTATTTGATCGCCTCTGCGATTTTTATTTTTTGCGCTATAAACAAAATAAGAGCGACAATTTTGAAAAAAATCGCATTACTTTTTACATTTTGCTATAATAAATATCCCCCAAAAATTTATAAAAAAACTTTTTTTTTCCTCAGTTTAGGCCGATCTTATTCTTCTACATATTTTTGGTAGAAAAAAATCGCAATAAGCGTTTAATAATTGGTTTGCGCAAACGTTATAGCGTTTACTAAATAGGGGATAGTTTTATGGCACTTTTATTAATAATTATTTTTTACTAGTAATGGTGGCGATCAGCAATTTTTATTGTGACTGCGACGTTATGGGGGACATGTCGGACATTTTTGACACATTTTTGGGACCATTGTCATTTATACATCGATCAGTGCGAATAAAAATGCACTGATTTCTGTGTAAATGACACTGGCAGTGAAGGGGTTAACCACTAGGGGGCGGGGAGGGGTTAAGTGTGTCCTAGGGGAGTGATTACTAACTGTAGGGGGATGGGCTGTGTGTGTGACATCACTGATCTCTGCTCCAATGACAGGGAGCAGAGATCCAGTGACACTTGTCACTAGGCAGCACGGGGAGATGCTGTTTACATCAGCATCTCCCCGTTCATCCTCTCCGTGAGGCGATCGCGGGTATCCCCGCGGCAATCGAGTCCACGGGACCCGCGACCCGACTCACGGAGCCCCCGACCGGCGCGCGTGCGTGCCGCCGGCGGCGTGCACGCAATGTCATAGCGGGGAATTCAAATGGACGTACAAGTATGCCCATTTGCCCAGCCGTGCCATTCTGCCAACGTACATCAGCATGTGCCGGTCGGGAACCGGTTAAACAAAAAAAAGGGTCCTGCGATGTCCATCTTCAATCGCGGCGCCCGGAACCGGAAAATAGAAAAAAAAAAGCCCCGCCTCAATGGGAGGTGTCCTGCTGACTGCTGTCTTTTCGTGGTGACAGCTGTTATATAGGCTAGGGTGGGGCCACCCGGTGACGTAAACGGGTGACCCTGCCCCCTCTGACTTCACATGATGTCAGAAGGGGGCGGGGTCACCCGGTTACATCACTGCCAGCAGGGTACAGCAAGGGAAGCTAAAATAGAGACAATGGCAGAAAAAAACCTGTATAAGATAATACTAAGCTAAAACATATAGTATGTAAATGGTAGAATAATTAACTGGCTAAATGTGACAACAGACCAATTTGGGCTTGATGGGTGACTTATACCCGGGTACAATACAAATAAAAGAAAGGACTGGGGTCACCAGTAACACACCTCCATCCCTGATTATGCAACTATTAACAAAGGAATAGCCCTTGGGACTTTGTGTAAAGTGTGCACAGTTGGCCAATGAGAATGACACAGATAAATGAAAAGAGAACATTTATTAAAATGGTAATGCATACGTGCATGCATAGCGTAAACAATTGCTGAGCCGATACAGTTAAGCACATGGTTATAAATTATAATGGTACATATAAAATAACATGGATATGCATGACATCTAGAAAACCGATGAGTTTCACGAGGCATAGCTCACTCTTCAGGGGTGTATGTATGTAGAACATGTCTAGAAAAAATAAACCATAACAAGTAATGGAACACATGTAAAAAATGTAAACAAATGGTGGGAGGGGCTTTGAAAAAGAGGACTCCATACTCAATCAGCAAAGCCAAAGTGCCTGGGGCTGAATTCACCGAAGGTGGTAGCAGCACATGCATGGCAGGGGAGCTGAGGGTACGGAACCAACCACAGCCCCAACCAGGGAACAATCGGAGAGCTGACGTGGCATGGATGATGGTGTGTGGCCCTAGAAGTCCTGTATTGTCCATCCAGGTATAGGCTATGACATAAATGTATGTACTTAAACAAATACTAGAGTAGCAAAAAAAGCATAAACATTGATGTACATAATTGAGTGCGTGAATGCATGGATACTCCAGGATATGAACTAAATGTATACTAAATGTATAGGAACATCATTGTACTGATTAAAGAGGCAGACAGCTGGAGCATGCAGCTGGGCTGTGGGTACAAATAGCTTGATGCAGGCAGGAATTTCCAAATTTTCTAATTATGAATTTCCGAATTTCGAATTTCTGAATTTTTGAACTGCGAATTTTCAGAATTCGAAAATTTGGAAATTCAGAAATTCAAAAATCCGAAAATCTGAAAAAAAGAAAGAAAATCAGTGAAATTCTAAATAATAACTAACTAATAATAACTAACTATTAAATTATATGTATTGGAATTTCCTTTCAAATTTGTTTGTTTGTGAACACAACACATACTAATTTATCTGAAGTTATGAATTATCCGAAATAACGAATGCCGAATCTAAACAAATGGAATGGAACAAATTAATAAAAAATAATAATAATAAAAAGGTTTTATTATTATTATTGTCATTTATTATTATTAGATCGTTACGTTCCATTAGTTTAGATACGGAAATTTATTTATTCATTTCAGATAATTTCCTCAAATACGTTCACTAGCAGCCAAATTTGAAAGGAAATTCCAATACATATAATTTAATATATATTATTATTTCATATTTTCAGGTATTCAAATTTTCAGATTTTCATTCTTTTGAATGTTTAGATTTTCATTCTTATTTTTGGATTTTCAAATTTCCAAATTTTAGAATTTTGGAATTTCCTAATTTCCAATTTCCGAATTTCAAATTTCCAAATTTCCGAATTTCTGAATTTCCGAAAACGAATTTGGAACTAAACAAATTGCACATGTCTATTGTTCAATAATGTGGGAGATCGGGGAGCTGGAAGGAGTGTAATTAGATATAATCCTGCAGGAATTGTGAGTTGGAGGCAAAAAAATTGGAAATTGTAAAAAAAAAAACAGATGGAAACCACAGAAGCCTTCTGTCCGGCAGACAGACATTGTGATGATCAGGAATTGGTGCAGTAAGCCTTAGATCAGCTTGGCAACTCAAGAAAATTCCACCTGTAACTGAAAATGTTGCCAGTTTTTAAAACATTTGGATATCATTCACAAGATGAAAGGTGCTTACCTATAGGTTGAAACTGCATACCACCCTTTAGAACTGAGTTAGAGTGAGACAATGGCTGAAAAGAGAAATAGAATATATATTATTTTGTGAATTCTTTACACATCTATATTATATAATAAGGACAAGAATGTTCAAACTGCTGTAAACCAAGAGTATTAGCTTCCCTGGGTTGTGAAGTTTACCATTTTACCACTTTAAGACCGCCCAATGCACATATACTGCGGCAGAGCGGCTCTATTGTGTAAAACTACGTACCCGTACGTTGTTTCATTTAATAGATACAGGGCGCGCCTCGAGAGCCAATGGGTGTGCCCGGCAGCCTCGATGTCTACTGGCCACCATTGATCGCTCCTCACAGAGGCAGAATGGGGATCTGCCCATGTAAAGAAGGCAAATCCCCGTTCTGACAGGGGAGGAGAGAGAACTCAGCTGTTCTTAGTGATCAGGAACAGGGATCTCTCTCTCTCTACTCCCAGTCAGTCCATCCCCGGACAGTTAGAAACAGCTCCCTAGGGAGCACTTAACAGGGAGCACTTAACCCTTTGATCACCCCTAGTGTTAACCCCTTCCCTGCCAGTGTCATTTATACAGTGATGAGTGCATTTTTATAGCACTAATCACTGTATTGATGTCATTGGTCACCAAAGAGTGTCACTAGGGGTCAGATTTGTCCGTCGCAATGTCACAGTCCCACTAAAAATCGCTGATCCCCGCCATTACTAGTAAAAACAATTTTTAAAAAATCCCTACATTTTTCCCCTATTTTGTAGATGCTATAATTTTTGCACAAACCAATCAATATACACTTATTGGGATTGTTTTTAAAAAAAATATGTAGCAGAATACATATTGGCCTAAACTGATGAAAAAATTATTTTTTTAAATTTTTTTATTGGATATGTATTATAAAAGTACAAAAATATTGTTTTTTTTTTTCAAAATTGTTGCTTTTTTAGCACAAAAAATAAACACCGCAGGAGTGATCAAATACCATCAAAAGAAAGCTCTATTTGTGGTAAAAAAAAAAAAGGACATGAATTTTATTTGGGTACAGCTTCGCACATCTGCGCAATTGTCAGTAAAGTAAAGTAATTTACCAAAATTTATGAAGAAATTCGATATTACATTTTTTTTTTATTTGATATGTATTATTGCAGAGAGTAAAAAATATATATATATATTTTTTTCAAAATTCTCAGTTTTTTTTGTTTATAGTGCTAAAAAAAAACACAAGGGTGATAAAAAAAATTAAAACAATTTTATTTGGGTACAGCATTGCATGACCGCGCAATTGTCAGTTCACTGTCAGTTTATTACAATGACTGACAATAAGCTGACAATAAGCTGACAATTTTGCAGTGCCGTATCGCACAAAATGGTCTGGTCATGAAGGGGGGGTAAAGTGGATACCGTAATTAAATTCACAGGGAAGTCCCATCATGTCCCGTGCGTCCGAGGGGGGCGGGGTCACCGGGTGGCCCCGCCCCCCATTATTTAAGAACCATCAGAAGAGGAGACGCGTCACACAGCGGGAGCCTCCCACCATGCCAGCATGGATGCGGAGCGGCCCGGAGAAGAAGATGAAGAAAAGAAGAAGATGAAGAAGAGAAGAAGATGAAGAAGAGAAGAAGATGAAGAGAAGGGCGGGAGCCTCCCCCCATGCCATGGGTGCGGAGCGGCCCGAGGAGAAGAAGATAGAAGACGCCGCTGAGGAGATGCTGGATGAGAACACCGGAGGAAGAACCAGAAGAGCCAGAAGAACCAGAAGAAGAAGATGAAGGAAGATAGAAGAAAGAAGAAGCATTTAAATAAAGGAATTGTCAAAAACTGTCTCTTGTCATTTTTAACATTTTTGACAGTTTTTTACTGAAATGGTAGGGGTACTTTTGTACCCTCTTACCATTTCACACAGGGGGGGGCAGGATCTGGGGGCCCCTTTGTTAAAGGGAGCTTCCAGATTCCGATAAGCCCCCCGCCTGCAGACCCCCACAACCACCGGCCAGGGCTGTGGGGATGAGGCCCTTGTCTCATCAACATGGGGACAAGGTGTTTTGGGGGGCTACCCCAAAGCACCCTCCCAATGTTGAGGGCATGTGGCCTGGTACAGTTCAGGAGGGGGGGCGCTCTCTCATCCCCCCTCTTTTCCTGCGGCCTGCCAGGTTGCGTGCTCGGATAAGGGTCTGGTATGGACATTTTTTTTTTATTTTGGCGTGGGGTTCCCCTAAAAATCCATACCAGACCTGAAGGGCCTGGTATGGAATTTAGGGGGACCCCTACGCCATTTTTTTTTTTTAAATTTTGGTTCGGGGTTTCCCTGTGGGGGAATTCCCATGCCGTTTTTATTAATGAACTTTTATGTGTATTGTCGGACCAGTAATGCAATAGCCGCGAGTAGTTTTAAATTACTTTTTTTCCTTTGAAATGCCATTTTGCTGTCAGACTGTTCTAAATACGGGAAACATGCGCCCCTTTACAGGCATACTATAGACACCCCCCAGCTACGAAATTTAAAGGGATATTACACTTTTATTGTTTGACTTTAAGCATTATTAAAATCACTGCTCCTGAAAAAACGTCAGTTTTTAAAACTTTTTTTTGCATTGATCCATGTCCCCTGGGGCAGGACCCAGGTCCCCAAACACTTTTTATGACAATAACTTGCATATAAGCCTTTAAAATTAGCACTTTTGATTTCTCCCATAGACTTTTAAAGGGTGTTCCGCGGCATTCGAATTTGCCACGAACACCCCAAATTGTTCGCTGTTCTGCGAACTTGCGAAAAGCCGATGTTCGAGTCAAACATGAGTTCGACTCGAACTCGAAGCTCATCCCTAATCAAGAGTAACTGTGAGGACTTACAGTGTTGTGGCACCAGCACCACCACCACCAAAGGCCCAATTTTTCTGACCCTGTTCAACAGGAGCATGTAATTACAATTCTTGATCTAATATTTCACAGCAGAGCCCGTTCCTGCGCCCACCAAGAGTAACTGTGAGGGCTTACAGTGTTGTGGCAACACCAACACCTAAGGCCGCAATTTCTGCAGAGTATATAGGCCCCTACTTTCAAACATACAACTTACAAACGACTCCTACTTGCAAACAGAAGGAGACAACAGGAAGTGAGATGAAATCTATCCCTAGGAAGGGAAATTCTCTCCTGTAAGAGTTAATATGGGAAAAATGTGTCTCCTCTCCACTGATGCTTTATCACCAATCCTTGTTTCACTAAAAACTCATTTGTCATTGGGACAGAAAGTGAGGTGAAATCTTTTGAAGAGGTGCACAGACAGCAAAACAAATGTCACAGGGGTGATAACCCTTCTCTATGTTTTCCAAAAAGCTTAAAAATAGATTTTTTGGCTGGAGCTACACTTTAAAAATGTACCAGTTCAAAATTACAAACAGATTCTACTTAACAACAAACCTACAGTCCCTGTCTTGCTTGCACCACCTGTATACTGCTGTTCAGAGTATATAGGGCCTGGGGGCCCCACGCCTTTTCTTCTTTTAATTTGGGTGCGGGCTCCCCTTAATATCCATACAAGACCCAAAGGGCCTGGTAATGGACTGGGGGGGGGGTACCCATGCCGTTTGTCTCACTGATTTTCATCCATATTCCCGGGACCCGACATTACATTAAAGCCGCAAGCAGTTTTAAATGACTTTTAATCCTTTAAAAATGTCATTTTGTGCAGGGACTGTTCTAAGCAGGGAAACACGTGCCACTTTACAGGCATATTATAGACACCCCCAGGTACGATATTTAAAGGAATATTTCACTTTTTTTTTTCACTTTAAGCATCATTAAAATCACTGCTCCCGAAAAAACTGCCGTTTTTAAAACTTTTTTTTGCATTGATACATGTCCCCTGGGGCAGGACCCGTGTCCCCAAACCCTTTTTAGGACAATACCATGCAAATTAGCCTTTAAAATTAGCACTTTTGATTTCGAACGTTCGAGTCCCATAGACTTCAATGGGGTTCTAAAGTTCGTGCAAATTTTCGGTCCGTTTGCAGGTTCTGGTGCGAACCGAACCAAGGGGGGGGGGGGTTCGGCTCATCCCTACTCTCATGTGTTACAGTTAATGCATAATTGTTCAGTTATAAATGTCTTGCTAATTTTCTATTCAACCCAGATAAGGTACCGAAACGTAATTGTTTATTTACTAACCTTGTGTTTTAGCTCCATTGCAGACATCTCCAAGCATATCCATACTGGTCAAAATAACCTCCATTAATGCCAAGGGCCTCAATACCCCCTATAAAAGGTCTGTCCTCTGGAAAGAGGCTGCCCATCTCCACACTGACATCTTCTGCATCCAAGAGACACACTTTAATCAATCCAACCCTCCCACTTGCAAACACAAAGATTTTACACACTACTTTTTTGCAAATACTGACACTAAATCCAAAAGAAGTCATAATAGCTATAAAACATTCCCTTCAGTTTCAAACTCATGACTCCTACTCTGACCCTGCTGGCCATTTTATTATACTACAAGCTAATATAGACAACACCCATATTACTCTGATGAACCTTTACACACCTAATACCGTGTACACACGGGCGGACTTTTCGACCAGACTGGTCCAACAGACCGAATCCGGCAGACAATCCGACCATGTGTGGGCTCCATTGGACCTGCAGCGGACTTTTTCGGTCACAAATCTGACGGACTTTGGATTTGGAACAAATTTGTCCGACGAACTCGAGTCCGGTTTAAAAAATGTGCTCGTCTGTATGCTAGTCCGACGGACGAAAACCCATGCTAGGGCAGCTATTGGCTACCAGCTATCAACTTCCTTATTTTAGTCCGGTCATCACGTACGAATCCGTTGGACTTTGGTGTGATCTTGTGTAGGCAAGTCTGTTCATTCAAAAGTCTGTCGGAAAGTCCGTCGGAAAGTCCGTTGGTCCAGTCCGGTCGAAAAGTCCGCTCGTGTGTACGCGGCATTACACACACCAATGCTCTTTTTTTCCGGGAAATCCGAGCAAAAATAAAACAAAAAGCCCAAGCACACCTTATAATCTGCGGGGACTTTATTGATACCCTAAATCCCATAATAGACTCTTCTAACAGGGCTTGCAAAAGAACATCCTCACTGTCCTTATTTATCACTAACACAAACCTTTATGACGCTTGGAGATGCCTACATGGCAGTGAGAGGGACTATATTTTTTTTTTAAACAACAATCTTACTCGAGACTTGATCTGTTCCTTGTCGACAAACTCATGCTACAACATAGACAGACAATGAGAGCTACATATATTTACAAACATATGTACCATATGTGTTAGGAGGAAATAAATGATGAATATGAATGGCGCTGCATAGAGTTCATATGAAAAAATTAGATATGTGGGACCCGAAACCACCATACAGATACCCCAATCGATCTAGAGCTGCTGCATGAATGATCTCTATGCGTTTCCCCAGGTAATTCTCGCTTCCTCAGGAGAGGTGCAGGTAGGTATCTGGAGATAAAAATGAATCAATGAATGATAATAATAATAAACAAAACAAAAAAACAAATAAATAAATAAATACAAAAATAAAAAGAGGGGAAGGGGAAAGGGCAGGAGGAGAACCATGTATGTATGAGTATATCTCAATATCTGTAACTTACAGGTAGTGCCAAATGCTGGTCAATTCTCGCCGGAAAGGTAATCCGGTTGGATAAAGAAGGCAAGCCTATGTATAGCAATATATATGGTAACATACAGAGGGTCTCCCCCAGGCGTATCCAGAAGTCAACTCCATTTCCCCATGGGACCTGTGAAGGGGCGGGGAGATGGTAACAACATGGTGTGTTCACAGATCTGACATCCTGGTGGTCAATGTAAATGCAACCAAGGAAAGAAAAAACGCCACACACCTGGAAACATAATGGTGTTGTCTAACCTCCCTGGCGGTATGATTATTTCAGATTTTTGATGCTGAAAGCAGTACAATTATTTTGCAAGAAAATTTGGCATTTTATATTGTAGGACTGTAATTCTTAGGAATAACTCACTTAAAGAGGGAGTCCACCCAAACCGCAAAAAAAAAAAATATTAAAAGCCAGCAGCTACAAATACTGCAGCTGATGACTTTTAATACATGGCCACTTACCTGTCCCAGGGTCCAGCGATGTCGGCAGGCGACGCCGAGAACCCGCTTAGTTCTCGGCAGCTGCCGCCGCCATCCTGGGTAAGGGAATCAGGAAGTGAAGCGTTGTGGCTTCACTTCCCGGTTCCCTACTGCGCATGCACGAGTCACGCTGCGCATCGTGAGTGGTCCCCGCTATCTCCTGGGAGCTGTATGTTTCCCAGGAGACAGCGCGGTGGGGACAGGAAGAGGCATAGACTCCCATGGGAGTCTATGCCGGAAGTGGGTGCAAATACCTGTCTTAGACAGGTATCTGCACCCCCCTCCCCCCTGAAAGGTGCCAAATGTGACACCGGAGGGGGGGAGGGTTCCGAAAAGCGGAAGTTCCATTTTTGTGTGGAACTCCGCTTTAAATCTGTCCAAACAAGAGTCTAGTAGACATCCCGGGTAAGATAAAGTTTGAAAAACTAAAAAAAAAATCATAATATAATAAATAACTATAAGTAATTATAACAAATAATAATATAATAATAAAAATTATTCAATAATGTAATCAAATCAAAAACACTGAAATTTGCTCAGTTGCAGAATTGTCGCTTTCGTTACTTTCAGTGTTTGATGACGGATTTCCCCATAAATCACTATCGCTCAATTCTGCAAGTGATTCTAATTTATTATCGCTGTTTTCTAGCTGGTCTAAAAACACTTGTGACGTAAAGGGACACTTTTTGGTTGCTATGGACAATCTCTAGTTTCCAGGCAGAAAGAACAGTATTTATAATAGTATTTATAATATAAAACTGCATGCAGGACACTGGACAAACCACTAGGGACAAAGGGGATGTGTAATTATTTGATACAGTACTCTAATCTATAAGATTACAGTATACTGCATTGTGACAGACCTAGCCGGGATAGAGGCTGTTGGAGAGGACAGAATGCAAGCCTCTTGCCTTTTGATTATGGGCCCTGGATTTTCAAGGGAACAATACTCTTTGCGAGGTGAATGAGAAATCCAGTTGTATGTTGTTTGATTCATACTGTTGGGACACATACTGTGAGGAGATGCTGGTGTCATCAACTCCAACTACCTGTCTTGTTCTCTGCTATAATGTGTTTAATGTAAATGAGTTTAGTCTGGCTTACCACAGGTTCTAAGGGGATATCTACACATTGTTGTTTGTTCTAATTAACCCTGTGTTTATGGTAATGAGCTAGGAGACGTAGTCACCTAGTCTGGGTAAATGATTTAGTAAACTAGCTCATGTTAATTAGGTTACAGTTGTATTGTTAGAGGAGGTTCCAACGGCATATAAAGTCTTGTAATTTTGATTCTAAATAAAAAATAGTCCATGTTAGCAGTGAAACGAGTGTCGCCTTGTTTTATGCTTGGGAGCTGTTGGAATATCTGATATCTGTATCCAGACTACAAGGAAGTGGTATACTGATGGAAGCACTCAAGCGGAGTGTGGGACGTTCCGTGACATTGGTGGCAAGCAGCGGGACTCTTCCTGCAGTCTGGGACATCCAAACCTCCAACTGGATCCAAGATCAGCATAGCAGACTTCAGTCACCCCAGCAGAGATATGGACCTGGCATCAGAGTTCCCGGGGCTGCTGCGGATCATCCTTTCAACATACACCAGGACTGTGTCTGAGGATGAATACCTGGAGCTCAGGCAGCAGATTCAGGCAGAGCTCTGGATTGGAGCCCTCCAGCTCGCTGGTATAAAACAGGGCAAGTGCTTTCCAACCCAAGAGCAACGGGCCAGTGACCAACGGCCATTGCGGATGGCATTCCTGGGAGAGCGGCCCCAGGAGCAATGGGTGACTGAGTTGGACAGGCTGGTCCAGCAGGAGATAGAGCTGGACCATTATTATGGGGCTCTGCAATTGCACGCAGAGGAGGGATATTTGGGGGAGACAACAGAATGCTCTCCGGAGGGATATGACTTTGGAGGCCCTGGATTGCTGTGGGAGAGCCTTACAGATCATTTTGTGTTTGGCGATGAAGGGGAACCTGCCCTTGAGGACCTGCGAGAATATAGAGAGGCTATGCTCGGTCTTGCAGGGGTCTCAGAGCTCAAACCTGATCTGGACCATTTGCTAAGGAAGGAACAGCATCTGGAAAGGGCATACAGGAGACTGCTAGAACACATTCAGCAGCATGCCAGAGAATCGGCAGTGGAAGATCCGGAGATTGCCATCCCCAAACCTGAAGTGCTGACAACAGGGCAGAGCTCTGCTAACCTCTGCCCAGCAATGATAGCATCTTCTGGGTTCCATGGACAGGAGATGGTGATCCTATATCCCCAGACATCAGTTGCAGAGACATGGGATTTGATAGACTTTTCTGCTGAGGAAGAACAACCTGATGAGCCTCAAGCAGAAGAGCTGCTATCAGGGCCAAAGTTCACTGTGCTCTGCTCAGCACCAACAGTGGCTTCGGCCTTCTTGAGAGAAGAGGTAGTCGGCCTTTCTCCCACAAGACTGACAGGGACATGTGATTTTCTGCCAACAGCATCTATGGAGTTACAACAAACTTCTCCAGCTGAAGATCTGGTATCTGAACAGAGGGTCCAAGACCTTTGTCCCACACTTTTAGCAATTCCAGAAACTGAGGATTTGATAGACATTTCTGTAGAGGAGGAACCACCTAGCAAACCCCCAGATCGGCCCAGATCCCCAACAGCAGGATGGAGTGAGCCCAGTCCCCCTGTCTTCTCTCCAGCGGCAGAAAGGACTCCAGGGAGAAGGGCCAGTCCGGGCCTCTCCCCAGCGGCGGATATGTTCTCTGAGAAGCACAGAGGTTGGCTGGGTGAGTAATACTCTCTTTGGAACAATTTGTTTGGGGTACTGTGTGGGTACAGGCAGTAGAGGACTGGAACTATGGACTAACTTTAGAGTCAACCCGTCTGGGGTCTCCTCCTGTGTTAGTCTCCTGCCAAAAGGGGAGAAATGTGACAGACCTAGCTGGGACAGAGGCTGTTGGAGAGGACAGAATGCAAGCCTCTTGCCTTTTGATTATGGGCCCTGGATTTTTCAAGGGAACAATACTCTTCGTGAGGTGAATTAGAAATCTAGTCTGAACTGTACTAATCGGACTCAGTCGTGTATATATGTATATATTGTATGTTGTTTGATTCATACTGTTGGGACACATACTGTGAGGAGATGCTGGTGTCATCAACTCCAACTACCTGTCTTGTTCTCTGCTATAATGTGTTTAATGTAAATGCGTTTAGTCTGGCTTACCACAGGTTCTAAGGGTATTCCACACATTGTTGTTTGTTCTAATTAACCCTGTGTTTATGTTTATGGTAATGAGCTAGGAGACATAGTCACCTAGTCTGGGTAAATGATTTAGTAAACTAGCTCATGTTAATTAGGTTACAGTTGTATTGTTAGAGGAGGTTCCAATGGCATATAAAGTCTTGTAATTTTGATTCTAAATAAAAAATAGTCCATGTTAGCAGTGAAACGAGTGTCGCCTTGTTTTATGCTTGGGAGCGGTTGGAATTTTTGATATCTGTATCCAGACTACAAGGAAGTGGTTTACTGACGAAAGCACTCAAGCGGAGTGTGGGACGTTCTGTGACATGCATCTATACTGTGTTTTTTATCTTTTGAATTTGGCGCCGAACTCCGTCCCCGTGCGTCGTAACACTCGCAGGGAACAGAGCTCGGCACTGTGAATCGAGCGAGACACGGCGACTCGCAGATCACAGTGGGGATTCATCACAGGATCCAGGGGACAAGGTAAGTAACCTCTACATGGATCCTGCGATGCGATCCCGAGTCTGGCTCTGAGTTTTGGTACTGAAAATCCACCCCGAGCCAGACTCGGGAATACTGCCAGGGGGTTAATATATGGGTAAAAAATGCGCAAATGACAAGGAGGAAAAATCGGTGAAGTGATAAAAAGTGTATATGTGTCACAAATAAAGATAGAAAAATCCCAATATGTGATAAACACAACAATGATGGTGATACCTTGATAGTAAGGAGGTAACCAATAAGGCGTGTATAGGATAGTAGTAATAGGGCATGATGAGTGTAGCAAACACTAATACCTATTAAACACATACCCAGTCTACAGTTGCTGAAAGTTGCACATATTTATATATGTGGTAGTAGTATTCTATTAATCTAATATGCCAGTTAATTCATAAAAGTGCAAAGCATGGTCAAATATATATGTACAGTATCTCACGAAAGTGAGTACACCCCTCACATTTTTGTAAATATTTTATTCTATCTTTTCATGTGACAACACTGAAGAAATTACACTTTGCTACAATGTAAAGTAGAGAGTGTACAGTTTGCATAACAGTGTAAATTTGCTGTCCCCTCAAAATAACTCAGCACACAGCCATTAATGTCTGAACCACTGGCAACAAAAGTGAGTACACCCCTAAGTGAAAATGTCCAAATTGGGTCCAATTAGACATTTTCCCTCCCCGGTGTCATGTGACTCGTTAATGTTACAAGGTCTCAGGTGTGAATGGGGAGCAGGTGTGCTAAATTTAGTGTAATCGCTCTTACTCTCTCATACTGGTCACTGGAACTTCAACATGGCACCTCATGGCAAAAACTCTCTGAGGATCTGAAAAAAAAAAGATTTGTTGCTCTACATAAAGATGGCCTAGGGCAGGGATATGCAATTAGCGGACCTCCAGCTGTTGCAGAACTACAAATCCCATGAGGCATAGGAAGACTCTGACAGCCACAAGCATGACACCCAGAGGCAGAGGCATGATGAGACTTGTAGTTTTGCAACAGCTGGAGGTCCTCTAATTGCAGATCTCTGGCCTAGGGTATAAGAAGATTGCCAAGACCCCGAAACTGAGCTGCAGCATGGTGGCCAAGACCATACAGTGGTTTAACAGGACAGGTTCGACTCAGAACCGGCCTCACCATGGTCAACCTAAGAAGTTGAGTGCACATGCTCAGCGTTATATCCAAAGGTTGTCTTTAACCACTTCCCGACTGGCGCACGCCGATGTACGTTGGCAGAATGGCACGACTGGGCAAATGGGCGTACAGATAAGTCCCATTAAATTTCCCGCCGTGCCATTGTGTGTCCACGTGCCGGCCGGGACGAACGGGGATATTCTGATGTAAACATCATCTCCCCGTTCTGCCTAGTGACAGTGTCACTGATCTCTGCTCCCTGTCATCGGGAGCAGAGATCAGTGATGTGTCACATCTAGCCCATCCCCCCTACAGTTAGAAAACACTCCCTAGTACTGACTTAACCCCTCTCCGCCCCCTAGTGGTTAACCCCTTCACTGCCAGTGTCATTTACACAGAAATCAGTGCATTTGTATAGCACTGATTGCTGTATAAATGACAATGGTCCCAAAATGTGTCAAAAATGTCCGATGTGTCCGCCATAATGTCGCAGCCACAATAAAAATTGCTGATCGCCGCCATTACTAGTAAAAAAAAATTATTAATAAAAATGCCATAAAACTATCCCCTATTTTGTAAACGCTATAACTTTTGCGTAAACCAATCAATAAACGCTTATTGAGATTTTTTTTTACCAAAAATATGTAGAAGAATATGTATCGGCCTAAACTGAGGAAAAAATGTTTTTTTAATTATTTTTTGGGGATATTTATTTTAGCAAAAAGTAAAAAATAATGCGTTTTTTTCAAAATTGACACATTTTTTTGTTTATAGCGCAAAAAATAAAAACCGCAGAGGTGATCAAATACCAACAAAAGAAAGCTCTATTTGTGGGAAAAAAGGATGTCAATTTTGTTTGGGAGCCACGTCGCACAACCGCGCAATTGTCAGTTAAAGCGATGCAGTGCCGAATCGCAAAAAACGCACTGGTCAGGAAGGGGGTAAATTCTTCCGGGGCTGAAGTGGTTAAGAAATAGACGTATGAGTGCTACCAGCATTGCTGCAGAGGTTGAAGGGATGGGAGGTCAGCCTGTCAGTGCTCAGACCATAGGCCGCACACTGTATCTAATTGGCCTACATGGCTGTCATCCCAGAAGGAAGCCTCTTCTAAAGATGATGCAGATGATGTCCACAAACAGTTTGTTAAAGACAAGCAGACTGTATTACTAGAACCATGTCCTGTGGTCTGATGAGACCAACATAAACTTATTTGGTTTAGATGGTGCCATGCGTGTGTGGCGGCAACCAGGTGAGGAGTACAAAGACAAGACAAGTGTGTCTTGCCTACAGTCAAGCATGGTGGTGGGAGTGTCATGGTCTGGGGCTGCATGAGTGCTGTCAGCACTGAGGAGCTACAGTTCATTGAGGGAACCATGAATGCCAACATGTACTGTGACATACTAAAGCAGAGCATGATCCCCTCCCTTTGGAGACTGGGGCACAAGGCAATATTCCAACATGATAACAACACGATAAACACATCTCCAAGACAACCACTGCCTTGCTAAAGAAGCTGAGGGTAAAGGTGATGGACTGGCCAAGCATATCTTCAGACTTAAACCCTATTGAGCATCTGTGGGGCATCCTAAAATGAAAGATGGAGGAGCGCAAGGTCTCTAACATCCACCAGCTCCGTGATGTTGTCATGGAGGAGTGGAAGAGGACTCCAGTGGCAACCTGTGGTGCTCTGGTGAACTCTATGCCCAAGAGGGCTAAGGCAGTGCTAGAAATAATGGTGGCCACACAAAATATTGACACTTTGGGCCCAATTTGGACATTTGCGCTTTGGGGTGTACTCAATTTTGTTGCCAGCGGTTTAGAGATTAATGGTTGTGTGTTGAGTTATTTTGAGGGAAAAGCAAATTTACACTGTTATACAAGCTGTACACTCACTACTATACATTGTAGCAAAGTGTCATTTCTTCAGTGTTGTCACGTGAAAAGCTAGAATAAAATATTTACAAAAATGTAAGGGGTGTACTTACTTTTGTGAGATACCGTGTATATGTGCCAGTGATAGCGGACGGGTGTGGCTAAAATTAGCCCTCAATACATGAAATAAATTGGCATAGAAATTCATCAGGTAAATTAATGAGTATAGGTGCAAAAATGGTGATGGTTTGTGGCCTCAGTGTATAATGAAGACTTCAAATTGAAAGGGGATTCCTTCTGAACAAGCAAAACACCAAACATGCGGTGAAACCCTGACTGCCCAACAGACACAAACAGTGAACACTAATTATAAAGTGAAAAGGTACAGCATGAATGCCAATCGTGGATGAATTTCATGATATGACTTACCCTTATGCCTCGTACACACGAGCGGACTTTCCAGCAGACTTGGTCCGACGATCTTTCCGCCGGACTTTCCGGTGGACTAACTGAACGGACGGACTTTCCTACACATGACCGGTCTTTCCTGGCAGGCTAGGTACGCCCGTCTTTCCAACGGACTTTCGCCGGAGTTACGGCGGACTTTCAGAATGAACGGACTTGCCCACACACGGCCAAGTCCGTTCATTTTGAACGTGACTCGGGTACGACGGCACTAGAAAAGGAAGTGAATCTCGCCGCTTTTATCGGCGAGATTGACACCTTGCGAGCCCCGTCACGGGGCATACCAGGCCCTTAAGTCTGGTATGGATTATAAAGGGAACCACCTACGCCGAAAAAACGGCGTGGGGTCCCCTTTAAAATCCATACCAGAGCCCGATCTGAGCACACAGCCGGCCGGTCAGGAAAGGGCGTGGGGACGAGCGAGCACCCCCCCTCCTGAACCGTAACAGGCCCCATGCCCTCAACATGGGGGGTGGGTGCTTTGGGGAAGGGGGCACCCTGCGGGCCCCCCCCACCCCAAAGCACCTTTTCCCCATGTTGATGAGGACAAGGGCCTCTTCCCGACAACCCTGGCCATTGGTCTGCGGGTGGGGGGCTTATCGCAATCCGGGAGCCCCCTATAATAAGAGGGCCCCCAGATCCCAGCCCCCCACCCTATGTGAATGAGTATGGGGTACATGGTACCCCTACCCATTTACCTAGGGAAAAAGTGTCAATAATAAAACACACTACACAGGTTTTTTAAATAATTTATTAGACTGCTCCGGGGGGGGGTCTTCCTCTGGCTTCAGGGGTCTTCCTCCGGCTTCAGGGGTCTTCTTCCAGCTTCCGGTTCCTCTTCTCCCGGCGTCCAGTTGGTTCTTCTCCGCTCTCTCTGGCCTCTTCTCCCGGTGTTCCAGTTCTTCTGCCGGCTCCTCCACTGTCTTCATGCCGCTCTTTTGCCAGCGGAGGCCCGGACTTCTGGCTTCTTGTCTTCTTGGCTTCTTCCCTCTTCTCTTCTCCAGATGTTGACACGACGGTCTCTCCGGCTGGACTGCTCTCTGAGCGCTCCGCTGTGACTTATATAGGCGGAGACCCCGCCCCCTTATTCCGTCAAGTCCCTGGGCATGCTGGGACTGTGACGTTTTAGGGGGCATGGTCAACATCACCCGTTGACATAGGATGGGGGCTGGGATCTGGGGGCCCTCTTATTATAGGGGGCTCCCGGATTCCGATAAGCCCCCTGCCCGCAGACCCCGACAACCAACGGCCAGGGTTGTCGGGAAGAGGCCCTTGTCCTCATCAGCATGGGGACAAGGTGCTTTGGGGGAGGGGAGCCCTGCAGGGCGCCCCCCTCCCCCAAAGCACCCACCCCCCATGTTGAGGGCATGCGGCCTGGTACGGTTCAGGAGGGGGGCGCTAGCTCGTCCCCACCCCCTTTCCTGACTGGCCGGGCTGCGTGCTCAGATCGGGGTCTGGTATGGATTTTAGGGGGGACCCCACGCATTTTTTTGGCGTAGGGGGTTCCCCTTAAAACCCATACCAGACCTAAGGGCCTGGTATGCCCTGCGCTCGCCGCAATAGGAAAATTTGTTTTTCCTATTGCAGCGAGCGCGAGATGCAATACCATCCTTGCGTCGTATCTGGTCCGTCGGACCAGCATACAGACGAACGGGCTTTCCATCGGACCAGCATACAGACGAACGGGCTTTCCGTCAGGAACTGAGTCCGACGGAAAAATTTAAAACATATTTCAAATCTAGGTCCGGCAGATTTTTGGGAAAAAAAAGTCAGCCGAAGCCTACACACGATCGGATTGTCCGCCGGACCAAGTATGCCGGAAAGTCCGCTCTTGTGTACGCAGCATTAGGGGAAGAAAGACCAACACAAGACAGCCAAGTTCTGTACTGCTGGAAGGACAGCACTGAACCCATGTTAGAGCCTGGAATAAATAGTCCTGGTCTCCAAATGGACCCCGGCCTTTCAACATCATCATGGTTGAAATCAACCAATAGGCTTGCAAAGTGTGAGGGGATGGGGCACGCCCCTAGAGCCCCTCTCATAGTTGTGGCCGATGAAAATCAGTCTCACCATGTAAGCACAGCTCAGAGTGTCATCTGTGCATAACATTGTGGACCCTGCCCAGTACTGCGCACCTTCACCTCCAGGGGAGGCAGAAACATGATGACGCAGGACATGAGGGAGCCGGAAGCATCAGGAGATGCTGAAGATGGTGCCAATTCCTCTTGGCTCTAGGGACAAAAGCGGAAGGAGGCATAAACCACTCCATCCGGCGCTGGGGACACCACTACTATGGGGAACAGGATGAATTCCCACGGACGTATGTCACCCAACAGAAATTGTGGCGGGTGGAAGTTGGAAAAGGGATTGCAGCTCCAATAATAGGTCCCATAACACGCATATATATCCAAAATAATAAATACATACAGCCACATATATCACAATTGTAACATCCCTAAATGGGTAGAAAGGACTTGAATGAGGTGCCCTTTGGACATATATGCATGTTATGGAACCTATTTATAGCAACCACCATGATAATCCTCCTACCAATCTGGATGCCCAATAGGATTTGGAGATGTACTGTATATATACCCCTCCCCCCTTTTTTTTTAATTTCTTTTTTTTTCCTCCGTGTCCCATTAGATCTCACGTCATTTTTCCCATGGGAGCTGCAATCCCTCTTCCACTTTCCACCCGCCGCAATATCTGTTGGGTGACACCCGCCCATGGCAATTCATCCTGTTCCCCATGGCAGTTGTGTCCCCAGCTTTCACCCCTAGAGCCAAGAGGGATTGGCATCATCTTCAGTGTCTCCTGACGCTTCCGGCTCCCTCATGTCCTGTGTCATCATGTTTCCGCCCCCCCCACCCGTGGCGAGGATGCACAGTACTGGGCAGGGTCCACCACGTTATGCACAGCTGATACTCTCAGCTGTGCTTACGTGGTGAGACTGATTTTCATCGGCTGCAACTATGAGAGGGGATCTAGGGGCGTACCCCATCCCCTCACACTTTGTGAGCCCATTGGTTGATTTCAACCATGATGATGCTGAAAGGGCGGGGCCCATTTGGAGACCAGTACTATTTAGTCCAGGCTCTAACATGGGTTTAGTGTTGTGCTTCCAGCAGTACAGAACTTGGCTGTCCTGTGTTGGGCTTTCTTCCCCTAAGGGTAAGTCATATTGTGAAGTTCATCCACGGTTGACATTCATGCTGTACCTTTTCACTTTATAATTAGGCTACTTTCACACTGGGGCATTGGGACCGTCGGCTTTAAAGCACTGCTATTTTTAGCAGCGCTTTTACGTACTTTTTTGCAGAGGTTTTTTGGCCACTAGCGGGGCTCTTTTAACCGGTTCTCGACCGGCGCACGCCGATGTACGTCGGCAGAATGGCACGGCTGGGCAAATGGGCGTACCCGTACGTTCCTTTAAATTTGCCGCCGTGCCATTGCGTGCGTACGTGGAGCTCTGTGAGTTGGGTCGCGGGTCCCGCAGACTCGATTGCCGTGGGGATACACGCGATCGCCTCACGGAGAGGATGAACGGGAAGATGCTAATGTAAACAAGCATCTCCCCATTCTGCCTAGTGACAGTGTCACTGATCTCTGCTCCCTGTGATCGGGAGCAGAGATCAGTTACATGTCACATGTAGCAACGCCCCCCCACAGTTAGAAACACTCCCCATGACATACTTAACCCCTACACTTCCCCCTAGTGGTTAACACCTTCACTGCCAGTGTCATTTACACAGGAATCAGTGCATTTGTATAGCACTGATTGCTGTATAATGACAATGGTCCCAAAAATGTGTCAAAAATGTCCGATGTGTCCGGCATAATGTCGCAGTCATGATAAAAATTGCTGATCGCCGCCATTACTAATAAAAAAAAAAAAATTTATAAAAATGCCATAAAACTATCCCCCATTTTGTAAACGCTATAACTTTTGCGCAATCCAATCAATAAACGCTTATTGCGATTTTTAACCAAAAAAATGTAGAAGAATACGTATCGGCCTAAACTGAGGAAAAAAAAAACGTTTTTTAAATATTTTTGGGGGATATTTATTATAGCAAAAAGTAAAAAAAGAATGCATTTTTTTTCAAAATTGTGGCTATTTTTTAGTAAAAAAAAATAAAATTGCAGAGGTGATCAAATACCACCAAAAGAAAGCTCTATTTGGGGGAAAAAAGGATGTCAATTTTGTTTGGGAGCCACGTCGCACAACCGCGCAATTGTCAGTTAAAGCGATGCAGTGCCGAATCGCAAAAAATGCTCTGGTCAGGAAGGGGGTAAATACTTCCGGGGCTGAAGTGGTTAACCCCCGCTAGCGGCCAAAAAATGGTTAAAACCGCCCACAAAGCACTGCTAAATTGGCGCTTTGCCGGCGGTTCGGCAGAGCTGCCCATTGATTTCGGGGGCTTTCACGTTGGAGTGAGAGGAGAGGCTCTTTCAAGGTGCTTTGTAGGCGCTATTTTTCGCGTTATAACATCTGTAAAGCGCCTCAGTGTGAAAGTAGCCTTAGTGTTCACTGTTTTTGTCTATTGGGCGGTCAGGGTTTCACCGCATGTTTGGTGTTTTGTTTGTTCAGATGGAATCCCCTTTCCATTTGAAGTCTTCATTATACACTGAGGCCACACACCATCACCATTTTTGCACCTTCACTCATTAATTTAACCAATTAATTTCTATGCCAATTAATTTTATCTATTGAGGGCTAATTTTAGCCATACCCGTCCACTATCACTGGCACATATATACATATATATTTTACCACGCTCTGCACTTTTATGAATTAACTGGTATGTTAGATTAAGGGAATACTACTACCACATATATACATATGTACAACTTTCAGCACCTGTGGACTGGATATGTGTTTAATAGGTATTAGTGTTAGCTACACTCAACATGCCCTATCACTACTATTCTATACATGCCTTATTGGTTACCTCCTTACTATCAAGGTATCCCCATCATTGTTGTGATTATTTTATCACATTTTGGGATTTTTCTATCTTTATTGGTGACACATATACACTTTGTTTCACTTCACAGATTTTTCTTCCTTGTCATTAGCGCATTTTTTACCCTTATATTAAACAACACCATTATGTTTCCAGGTGTGTGGCATTTTTTCTTTCCTTTGGTTGAATTTACATTGACCACCAGCATGTCAGATCTGTGAACACACCACATTGTTACCATCTCCCGCCCCTTCACAGTTCCCATGGGGAAAAGGAGTTGACTTTTGGACATGCCCCCGGGGGAGACCCTCTGTATTTTACCATACATATTGCTACACATAAGTGTGCCTTCTTTATCCAACCGGATTACCTTTCCAGCGAGAGCTGACCAGCAATTGGCACTACCTGTAAGTTACAGATATACTCATACATACATGGTTCTCCTCCTGCCCTTTCCCCTTCCCGCCTTTTTTTTATTTTTTATTTTTTTTATTTATTTGTTTTTTTTTTGTTAATTATTATTATCATTAAATGATTACTTTTTATCTCCAGATACCTACATGCGCCTGAGGAATTGAGAATTACCTCGCAAAACGCGTAGAGATCATTCGCACAGCAGCTCTAGATCGATTGGAGTATGTGTATGGTGCTTTCAGGTCCCGCATATCTAATTTTTTTCGTATGAACTCGTATGCAGAACCATTCATGTTCATCATTTATGTCTTCTTTATTATTGTGGTACATATGTTTTTAAATGTATGATAATAAATAAAAATGTATATTTTTACATTTACTGTCTGAGGTGTCACTCTTTAAAAGTCCAGTGGGCAAAATGTTTTTTCTGTGTTGTACTCATGCTACAACTTATCTCTAAGACGGAGATTAACTCCATCACATGGTCAGACCATGCCCCTGTCTCATTAGAAATCTTTGAGAACTTTGTTCAAAAAGAATGCCTCACAGGGGATGAATTATGAGGAAGCAATTCGAAGTGCTATTAAACTACTACAGAAATATGATTAATTAAAATATTCATGGACAGGAAGAGTTAACATTGTAAAAATGGACATATTACCAAAACTTTTATATATATTTCAAACAATACCATTGGAACCTGCAAAAAAACTGATGATGGAGTTGAGGAAAGCTATGGTTGAGTTTATATGGGCGCATAAAACTCCCCGGATAAAAAGAGAAAATCTAATAAGAAGAAAAAGAAATGGAGGGCTTGCGTTACCAGATTTTGTAAAATATTTGCAGGCAGCATCAGTGACTAGAATAGTAGTATGGAGGAAGAAATAGTGGGGCCCCAATTAAAAGTTCTTCCATGGATAGAGCCCCACTTAAGACCTAAAAGAAACGAATTAGCACTCTTTGTAAAAGCTACATTAAAGATATGGGACGATGTAGTGAAAGGGGGGAAGCTCTCCACGTTGATTGGACCTATGACCCCATTATTTCTCAATCCCGAGTTCCCCCCAGCTAGGGGAGTCAAAAAGTTTTTAAAATGGAATAGATCTGAATATACAAGACTGGTACAATTCCTTGAGAATGGGAAAATACCCACGCTGCGGGAACTGGGATTGGAAAACGAAAACAAATGGTTACAGTGCCAACAATTAAGGATGTTTATAGAGGCCAAAATACTTAAGATAAATAGACCATTAACTAAATTTGAAAAATTACTCCTGAGTGAACAGACCCCAGTTAAGAACCTATCAAAGATATATGATGATTTAATTCCGAATATCCCCCTCAAAGAAATAACAAGTATAAAGAAATGGGAAGCAGAAATGGGTAGATCCTTATCAGAGGAAGAATCGGAAAAGGTTTTTGAAGTTATACACAGAACAACTATAGCAAATAAATACCAAGAGAGAAATTACAAAATAGTAATGAGATGGTATAGGAGTCCAGTTACCCTAAAATTAATAAATAAAGGAAATACAGACTTATGCTGGAGGTGCAAAATAGAAAAAGGAACAACGGAACACATATGGTACGGATGTCCCCTGGTGAGAGGATTCTGGAACGAGATATTTGAGATATATTATAAGGTATCAGGAGTAGAGATAACCCCAAGTATGGAAATCTCGTTACTATCTCTAATACCGAAATCAATAAAGACAATTTAAACAGATATCATCCACCATATGACATCCGCAGCAAGAATAATAATAGCAAGAAATTGGAGAAAAATAAAGAGTCCAACAATAGCAGACTGGATATGTGAAATGAATGAAATTCAATATATGGAAAAACAAAAAGAATGCCTCTCTTTGGCAACTGAACGCGACTCTTCTTACCAACCCCAGATATAAGGAGCAGAACAAAAAAGAACAAACTTCTTTCTTCTAGTTGAACGCAACAGAAGACATAGACAAGTTTGTGCTATGAAATTCACACAAGGCATTCATGAGAGGCATCTTGATAAAAATAGGCGTGCACGAGAAGAGGAGGAAATCCAAGGAGATAGCTGACTTAGTAGCTCAGATACAAATTCTTGAACAACATAAAACTTTGTTAGACTCAAATGTTGCTCTCACCCTTGACAAACTATGAAAAAATCTGACCAACTGCCTTCTCAGCCAACACGAACATGTACTCAAAAGATCTAAACTCAATTTTTACACTCAAGCTAACAAAGTGGATACCCTCCTAGCTAGGTAAATCAATCAAACTTTAAGGAACCCTAACATTTCCTTGCTCACTGACCCAATGAAAGGAACCATCACTAACCCCTAGAAATTGCGAACGCATTTAGCAAATTCTACTCATTCTTGTACAATATAAAAAAATCCCCAGACTTCCATCCTCAGAAGCCCAAGTACTGACCTTCCTGGAATCGATAAACACACCCTCGCTGACCTCATCCCAACAAGCCACTCTCTCAGAATCTTTCACTACAGCGGAAGTGCTTAAAGCCATAAATACCCTGCCTGCAAACAAATCTTCTGGTCCTGATGGCTATGGTAACGAATATTACAAAATCTTTGCTGCCCCCCTAACGCAGTACCTTAGTGAAGTAGCCAATCAAGCCGCAAAAGTAGGTTTGTTCCCTAAAGAATTACTAGAAGCTTTAATAGTAGCCTTCCTAAACCAGGGAGACCCCCAACCAATCCCACAAACTTCAGACCTATATCACTACTCAACAGCGATATAAACATTTATGCTAAACTAATAGCCAATAGGCTGCAACCATTTATTTCTACCCTGATACATCCAGACCGGGTTTATCAATGGACGCCAGGCCCCAGATAGCACCAGAAGATTTATCAACCTGATCCAATGGGCAGACCACCATCAAACGCCTTCTCTGCTCCTATCTTTGGATGCTGAGAGGGCATTTGACCGAGTACATTGGGGATACCTCCAACAAGTGCTAAACAAATTTGGTCTCACTGGCCCATTCGGCCAAGCCATCCTAGCATCATACTCAAACCCCAGTGCCAAGGTCTGGATATCTGGCATGCTGTCAGATCCATTTGACATTACCAACGGAACCAGGCAAGGGTGCCCACTATCCCCTCTCATCTTCGCCCTAATCATTGAACCATTAGAAATCAATCCGCGCTTGCACAACAATTAAAGGCCTAAGAATAGAGCAAGAAACACAAAATAGGCCTATATGCCGATGATATTCTCTTTTTGCCCTAACCGACCACATCTCCTCCATACCTGCCCTCCAAAATATCTTAAAAGAGTTTGGAGCAATTTCACTATACAAAGTAAATGATTCCAAATCATTCATGCTACCACTACACCTCTCTCCTTCAAAGCAAAAACAAGTCTCAGCAGTTTCCGTCTTCTCTTGGGTGCACTCCTCCCAGATAACATACTTGGGTATCAGATTGACCTCCCCAGGCAGCCACATTTTTAAAGCCAATTATACTCTTCTGCTTAGCAAAATCTCTGAACTTTCTAAAACTCTCTCAAAAGCCACAGTCTCCTAGGCAGGGGAAATTGCATTGTCTAAAATGTTCATTCTCCCACATGTGCTATATTTCTTTTCAATGATCCCCCTGTCTATGCCAGCAACCCACCTTAAGACCTTACAAAAAATAATAAACCCTTTCATATGGTCCAATAAAAGGCAAGGGTACGAAGAGAGTCCATTTATATACTGGTCACCCATGCAGGTCTGGGTGCACCTCAATTAGCCAAATACTACACAGCCACCATCCTCGACTAAACTGGTGGTCTCCAGCCCCAGACAAATGATGGATACAAACGAACAGCATGCTCCCTCCTCTGAACTCACTGCGTGGCTAGGAACCTCCACGCTTACCCACAAATTTCCCAGAACTTTCCTGGGAACAGCACATGCTTCCCTCAAGATGTGGATATCTGTTCTGAAAACTACAGGAAGCAAACCAAATCAGATTGATCCAAACACCCTACTTTCCTCGTTGCCTTTACTAATTCCAGACCTGGATATCTCCAAGTGGAAAAGTAGTGGTCTCAACCTAGTCAATCAACTATATGAATGACAACAAATGCTCTCCTTTCAGGACCTTGTTGGAACCTATGGCATTTCGCATAAGGACTTCTACAAATACGACACCTACTATCCCCCTAACCTTAAGAGAAGTTGCCCTAATGAAATCAATTTACTCCTTCTTCTCATCTGAAAATATGATCAAAAAAGGGATCCCCATAATGTACAACGCTCTATGCACCACAGGGATACTGGATAAACCACCAGCCATGATCTCCTGGGAACAAGACCTAGAAGTTGCCTGCACAAAGCAGCAATGGTGTCAATCACTTCAACAAACTAAGAAAGCATCCCGATGCGTATCCCACTAGGAAACAATTCTAAAAATCCTGCACAGATGGTACCTCACACAACAAGTACTGGCAAATCGTCACCCAGGCGCCCACTCCCCATTATGCTGGAGGAAGTGTGGGTGTGTGGGATCCATTAGCCATAAATGGTGGTACTACCCAGAGGATTACAGCTTTCTGGAAAGAAATTTCCGATTTTATCTCTTCCATCACCCAGACAAACTACCTGTTGATTCCAGAAACTGCCCTTTTTGGCACTGGCCTAGATAAATGGCCAAACAAATTCCATGTCTTCATCACCCACGTCCTAATAGCAGCTAGAAGAGCCCTGGCGAGTGACTAGAGATCAGATACCCCATCTTCCTCCATTAAAGCCATCAACTTTCTAAACACGCATACTACCCACAAACAAATGTTTGCAAGACTTCAAGGCAAAAATACCCAATTCCAACAAAAATGGGAGTGCTGGACTATGGACAAAAGGAACACGGTCACATCATGACCTTTACTGGCTCCAACTTCCAACATCCAAAGTCCATACTCAAAACCTTCATGCTGTCTGCTGGGAAAAACCAATCCTCCCCTGACCAACATCACTAGCTCTCTTATTTCTTAAGATACAATTCTGTCCTTTCTTTGTTATCTGTCTTTATGAGTTATAACACAAATGTTACTTATTGTTCTAAACATCTGTACACCTCTAGAATGTTGAATTAATGCCTCCTTTTGCCTGATCCAATCTCCAATTGGTGACTGTTGGCATTAAGTACTCTGATATATATATATGTTTTTTCTGTTGATACTATCTGTATTAAAATAATCTCCCAATAAAGATTAAGATTAAAAAAAAAAAAACATGGCAGAAAACCCTTAAAGAGGTTGTGAACCTCGAAAAAAAAACCCCTGCAAGACAAAGGCATAATGAGCTAGTATGCATCGCATACATTATGAAATATTTACCTCAAAATGATGCCCTGAATCTGTGTCGGCACTCCGAGTACACGGCCGACATTTTCCTCCAGAGTTGCTTCTGGATTTGAGGCTTTGATTCTTGGCTCTGGTGCTCTGATTGGCCAGAGCCCTAATGACCTCACTGCCACAGTCACGGCACAGCTACTGAAGAAACGGCACCAGCGGCCCTTTTCTTTAGTGTGCATGCATCGATGACGTCGGCAGCAGTACATATTATGAATATCTCCTAAACTGTGCAAGTTTAAGAGATATTCACGATACCTACAGGTAAGCCTTGTTATAGGCTTACCTGTAGGTAAAAGTGGTGTAACAGAGTTTACAACCACTTTAACCTTACACATGGCTGGATTACCTCTCTGCGAGCTCTCAACTTGAAGCTAAACCCCACAAGTAATATCCATCTGATTTTCCGACACACAAAGTTTGAGAGCAGGATATAAAATTTTCCGACAACAAAATCCATTGTCGGAAATTCCGATCGTGTGTACACAAATCCGACGGACAAAGTGCCACGCATGCTCAGAATAAATAAAGAGATGAAAGCTATTGGCCACTGCCCCGTTTATAGTCCCGATGTACATGTTTTACATTACCGCGTTCAGAATGATCGGATTTTCCGACTACTTTGTGTGACCGTGTGTATGCAAGACAAGTTTGAGCCAACATCCGTCGGAAAAAATCCTAGGGTTTTGTTGTCGGAAGGTCCGAACAAAGTCCGACCGCGTGTACGGGGCATTATAGTTAATGTGTCCAACATTAGTAATAATATTAAACCATCAATGAACAAAACATAATAATGAAACAGTTAAGGCAGAAATGAAAAATTTTGTAGGCTTTATTCAAGAGTACACCAGATATATTTTGATGAACAATATACACAAGTATATACTTGTCAAAAACCATTGCAACTAGGATGTGATTGAAATAAGTCCAAAGAACTCCACGTTGCAAATTATCTTTCTTGCTGTAATTAACATACCTCCCAGCTTTTGAACTTCAGAATGAGGGACACTTAAGGAATGGAGTAGCGGTGCATGCAGTGTGGCCAAAATCTTAACAGTAGGATGGGGCTTAAGGGGGGTGATTAAATGAAATCTTGGCTTTCTTGTACCTATACAATATGCTTTGAGTGCTTTTTCCGAGCCTACCTTACAGAAGAACTTCATTAAGGTAGTGCAAAGCAACTAGCAACTGTTGAGACAATGAACACTTTGGTGAAAAGTATGTATTGTAAAGTATTGTGTATATAGTGCAGGAGTGTGTAAGGCAGAGCACAGGGGTTGGGAAGTGCTGCAGCTGGTGTCAGATTTAGGATACATAACGCAGACTGCAGGGGTCCAGTGTGTTTGAGGATCAGGAGTATGTAATGCAGAGAGGGCTGTAATCAGTGGTGGGTTTCGGAGTATATGACACACAGAGAGCAGGGTCCAGGAGTAATTAATGCACAGAATGCAGAGGACAGGTCTTTGGTGCAGTCTGGTGCAATTTCAGCTCATACAAATGAATAGGCTGAAACTGTACTGCACCTGTATCGCATGTGAATCCCACAAGAACACACAGCACGTTCCTGTGCGATTCATGGTTTGAACCAGCCCTGAGTCCTGGAGTCCAGTGCCAGAACAAATACTAACACTTGGCTCCACTAACTTGCCTGGCAGGGGGGCACTAGCTTGGGCACCTGTGGCAACGATTGCCCCCTCTGCCAGCATCTCTTTGATTTGGGAGGAGGATAGGATATGTGATATCTGCTTGGGGGGTGGGGGGACAGATTTCATATCCAACCCCTTCTAGCACAAGTCCCCCCTCCTTTCGTGCCCCCTAGCACATATCCTCTCCATCCCCCTCCCAAATCGTTCCAAGTATAGTTCTTTTTTGCCTGCCCCTTCCCAGTCACTGTGTCCCCTTTCCCTGCAAAGCTTAATATAAGGCTCTGTTTGCATATATGAAAATCGCATCTGGTTCACATGACGGGAATCAGTAGCCTTTTCTTTGGAGTCAGTTCACATATATGTGGTGCAGGGACTGTGCAAATTCACTGCAAATTAAAGTCCTGTGCACTATCTGAGCTCTGCGGTGTGATTCAGATGCAAATTCCAGGCCTGCTGCCTTCTATGGGAACGCATCTGAATTGCACATCTCATCAGTTTTCAACACGAAAATCTGAAAAAAAACTGTGTGGGGGTCCCCTCCAATTCCCCCAAAGGGAACCCCACACCAACATTTTTTTTAAAAAAGCATGCCCCCCCAGCGTGGCTGGCCAGAAAAGGGTGTGCGAACGAGTGTCCCCCTGAACCATACCAGGCCACATGCCCTCAACGCGAGAGGGTGCGTTGGGATAGGGAGGGCTCTGCCACCCCCATCCCAAAGCACCTTGTCCCCGTGTTGATGGGGACAAGGACCTCTTCCTCACATTAATGGCCGGTGATGTCACGGGTGGAGCTTGGTCACGTGACGTCACCGTGCTGTGGAAGTTGGCCATCTTAATAGTTGGAAACATTCTCAGGATTTTTGGATTGACAGGCGATTTTTACATTTTATGTTTGTGAGTATATTGGTGAATTTTAAATACATTTGGCTATTAGTAATACTGCACAATGAAGTGTTTTTTACCTATCATCAAACCCTGCATGATCTAAGGTCCTTCTGTGAAGTGCCTTGTGTCAATTGGGCTACATACATCTGGTGTTCCAGTGGATGTGGTGTAAAGGTCCTCCACCAAGAGCAAAGCACACAGTGACCCTTGCCCAGTAGTGGACCACTTTGTATACAGCAGTCAAACATGCTCAGTTAAACCCAGCTAAGCCACCACATCCACAGGACAACCAGGTGTCTGTAGCCCTATCGACACAATGAACTCCAACAAAGAAGGACCTCATATCTAGCAGGGTTTGGAGATAGGTAAAAGATTTTTATAATTTATTTTATGTTTGTGAATATATTGGTGAATTTTAAATACATTTTGGCTATCAGTAATACTGCACAATGAAGTGTCTTTTACCTATCCCCAAACGCTGCATGATATGAGGTCCTTCTTCGGTGGAGTTCCTTGTATGGATTGGGCTACAGACATCTGGTGTTCCTGTGGATGTGGTGACTTGGAGCTGGGTTTAACTGAGCGTGTTTGACTGCTATATACAGAGCGGTCCATTATCGAGGGTAAGGGTCAGTGTGTGTTTTGCGCTTGGTGGAGGACCTTTACAGCACTTCTTGTGTGTGAAAATTGCACGGTTGGATCCCACATTCTGAAACCTTTAACATCCTAAAGGACTTTATTTTGTATATTTATGTGAAAGAGCTGCACCTCCAATATTATTCAAATCACGATGAACGCCACTGCCGCCAAACAAAAACAAAAAAAAGAAGAATAGGTGCTCTGCACCTATAGCTGGCTCCCGCCATCTGCACACTCTGCTGTCTGACAGTTCTTAATTAGCTAAGGGGCAGGGCCACCCGGCGACATCACCACCCCCTTGTGACATCATTGACTGGTGCATGCAGTCGGTGACGTCACAGAGGACGAGATCACCTGGTGATGTCGCCAGTTGGCCACGCCCCTTAGCTATACAAGAACTGTCAGACGGCAGAGAGGGCAGACAGCGGGAGCGCGTAGAGCTATTTTTTTTTTCGTCGGGGGGCAGTGGCGTTCATCATGATTGTCGCTGGATATATACCAGGGAACATTGTTTTTTTTTTAATAAAGGAATTGTCAAAAACTGTCTCAGTTTTTTATTGTTTTTTGACACTTTTCTTGGTGAATGAGTAGAGGTACAATGTACTCATTTACATATGGGGTTTGGGATCTGGGGGCCCCCTTGTCCTTGATGCAGAGCCCAGGTTTGTCAGGACAGGGGGACAGAAAAAATAGGTGTTTCACCACAACATCTTCCTTGAGGGTGACCTTTGGGTTGGGGTACCAGAGAGGACATCTGGAAAATGCCCCTCATGCAGCTGGCTCACTGCATCTGGGTTTGGGGTTTGCGCCACAGCACTTTCTGGAGACAAAGGAGCCTGTGATGATCCCTTTCTGAAATTTTAGGAAGGATCCCCTTAAACCAAAAAAGATTTCCCAGCACACTTACCAGCCAGTCTGTAAAACAACCAAATTGACCCTGTGTAACAATTCACGTTAAAAACAGAGGGTTTTGTTTGCACACATTTGTAAATATATACATAAGCAGTGACTACGCCAAAGCTCCTCTGTGTACTGCAGTCCTAACTCCATAATTTCCCATATACAGAGGAGCGTTGTCATGGGCACTGCAGCTTACACATATATTTGCAAATATGTGCAAACAAAATTCTCTGCTTTTAAAGTGAATTGTTACACAGGGTCAGTTTGGTTGTTTTGCATGCTGGCTGGTAGGTGTGCTGGGAAATCTTTGTTTGTTTGTGATGTGCCTTGCCTTTCCATCTTACTGCAAAGGCTAATTATAGGTTGGGGTGGTTTCACACTTTTTTGTACAGTTAGGATCCACTTTTTACAGCTGCTTTGTAAATTAAAAGAGCATTATATAATATAGCCAATTGAAATAAATAAATAGACACCTTTTTGTAGCAGTGTCAAACTCTGCTGAAAGCTAAATACGGCTTTATCATTAGGTCCTTGAAGTCCACCCCTTCCATATTAAGATTATAATCTTGGGGACGTGGTCAAGCTGGTGACCTGAACGGATGTGCCTGATCGGGGCTCCGCATATACCTTCTTCTTTTATCCGTATTATTTGGGATTTATCCACAACTGACACCCGATGTTTCTCCCAGGGAACCTCAGGGTATGAGAAAGGGGAAGTCTGGCTCTGGGCGATGAGGTGCCTCGGCTTCTAAGGCCTCTCCGCAACAAAAGAAACAGACCCATGCACGCCGTCTAAACATGGCAACGCATACCACCCCGACAGATCCAACTACCCTGGAGGAAGAACGCTTCAAGGCCCTCATGCAGGCTATTACAAGCTGCAAAACCACGCTGACAGACAAAAATGATCTCCTGCAAACAGATTTTGGGCTAATGAGGAGAGACATGGATAAATTCCGTGATCGGCTGGGCGAGGCAGAGAGGCGAGTGGGTAAGTTGGAGGATTCGGCTAGGGATCAATAGGCGTCCATACATACATTACAAGTTAAGATGAAGGCCCTGGAGTCCTGCGCAGAGGATAGCGAGAATCCGAGTAGACAAAACAACCTGCGGGTGGTTGGCCTGCCGGAGGGAACCGAAGGGCAAGAACCCACTATTTTCACAGAACATCCCCTCCGTGTGCTTCTTCACGGGGTACAGTTCTCCCCTCACTTTGTCGTGGAGAGAGCACACAGGATGCCATTGGTGTGAAGCCTGCAGGGCTCCCCACCATGCACCTTTATATTCCGACTATTAAATTTCAGAGATCGGGACCTCATACTTCGGGAGGCACAGAAGATCGAGGAGCTACGGTTCAAAAATACAAAGCTTATGCTCTTCCTGGATTACCCTGTTGAAACACAGAGGCTCCGCAGAACCTTCGACAATGTCAAAGCCCAACTCCGCACTCAAGGTATGAAGTACAGCATGCTGTTCCCGGCCCGTCTCCACGTTGTGGATGGGGAATCTACCAAATACTTTCAAAAGATCCATAGAAAGTACAGGCTGGCAACTCGACAGCTTCTCCATAGAAAATATTTATTGAAGCATTACAGCAGTAACATCATCCAAAAAGCTGACGCGTTTCGGCCTTAGACCTTCATCAAATGCATAAAAAAGTCTGAGGGGAGGTTTAATTTATCTAAACCAGAATACCTTGCCCTTCAGGGGTTAAAAGTAAGAAAGGATATTGTCATATGGAAAGCTATTATGGGTGGGCTGGTGGTTGTTTTAGACACTGACAGCTATAGGGAAGAAGCACTGAGACAGCTGAATGATGCAAATACATATTGTATACTCAGCACAGACCCAACTCCAGCTATACAGTGCAAAACGAGACATCTTCTGGATGAAGGAAGGAATGCAGGAATACTGGAACAAAAAATTACTGATTATTTAATGGTAGAAAAACCGATTGTTCCAGTGTTTCATCGCCTTCCTAAAGTACATAAAAATCCTATTCCTGTCCAGGGCCATCCCATTGTTGCAGGCATAGGGTCCCTATTAGAGAGACTTGGCGAGTGGGTGGAAGAACATCTTCAACCCCTTGTCAGTCGTCTACCAGGTTATCTTAGGGACACTGATCACCTTCTTGCCCATACACATGAAATCAAATGGTCAGCAACCAATACTTGGATTGCTGTAGTTGTTAAGGCATTATTTTCATGTATACCACATTGTTTAACCTTGGAGGCTATCAAACACCATCTTACATCGTACAGTTTTTATAGTTAGGAGTTGTGCGATTTTCTACTTTTGGCCATTGAGTTTCTGTTGAAACATAATTATTTCATGTTTGATTCATTCTTTTAGATACAATGCCAAGGTGCCTCGATGGGGGCCAAATTTTCTCCCTTATATATGGGGTGGTGGGAAGAGGTCTTTCTTTTCACACAAAATAATCCTTTCAGAGTGTGCATTGACTGGTACTGTTGCTACATAGATGACCTGGCCCTGGTGTGGATTGGCCCGGTCTCTATGATAGATTTGTTTATTCACTATCTTAATAATTATCATTTGAATTTGGAGTTCAGTCATCACTTTCACTCTGTCAGCATTGATTATTTGGATATAACACTAACGCTGGCCATACATTATACAATTTTCTTGTTCAACTTTCCTTTAGATTTACCAAAACCATATAATATGAGGTAAAATCCTAGCCCTTTCAATTTGTATGCAATCAGGCAGGCCCTTGCACTACATAGTTGAAGGTAAATCTAAAGGAAATTCAATAAGAAAATTGTATAGTGTATGGCCAGCCTTACATGACACATCGACAGTGGTAGGGTAACCACAAAAACCTTCAGAAAACAATGTACTGGAAATTCACAGGATCAAGGTGGAGAAAAAGGATAGAGGTAGCATGCTAAAAAATGCAGAGAGCCCTAGTATGAAAAGACAGTCCCATTGCAACAGAAATAAAATACATTTTGTTACTACTTACTCTAAACAATATACGGTAATCAAGTTGTAGTAATTATCAAAAAATGGCTTCCCATTCTATATGCGGATACAACACTATATGACATTTTACAACAGTGTTATAGTTTTTCCAGTAGAAGGGCTCCCACACTGGTATCTATCCTATCTCCTAGCCTTTTTCAGAGACATCAGCCCCCACGGACACTGAATCTCTTCCTTGTGGTACTAGCACATGTAGAAAATGCAGAAGAAAAACCAAAACTGTCACCTATTTTTCCATAGGCAAAACCTACACTCTAATGCCCCGTACACACGGTCGGACTTTGTTCGGACATTCCGACAACAAAATCCTATGATTTTTTCCGACGGATGTTGGCTCAAACTTGTCTTACATACACACGGTCACACAAAGTTGTCGGAAAATCCGATCTTTCTAAACGCGGTGACGTAAAACACCTACGTCGGGACTATAAACGGGGCAGTGGCCAATAGCTTTCATCTCTTTATTTATTCTGAGCATGCGTGGCACTTTGTACGTCGGATTTGTGTACACACGATCGGAATTTCCGACAACGGATTTTGCTGTCGGAAAATTTTATATCCTGCTCTCAAACTTTGTGTGTCGGAAAATCTGATGGAAAATGTCCGATGGAGCCCACACACGGTCGGAATTTCCGACAACACGCTCCGAACGAACATTTTCCATCGGAAAATCCGACCGTGTGTACGGGGCATTAAACATTTTATTAACTGCAGCTCTAAATCAGTGGCTTATGTAGTGAAATGTAGTGCTTGTCAGATAAAGTACGTTGGTTGTACCATTCGCCACCTACGAATCAGGGTCTCTGAACACTATAATGACACTGTCAATCCAAATGCCAAAAATATTTCAGATGTATCTAAACATTTCAAGACAGTGCATGGAGGTAAACTTGATACTTTTTCTTTCTGTGGTTTAGAACATGTAAAACGGTCTACAAGAGGGGGGGACACCCATCGCACCCTGCTCCAATGGGAGGTGTGGTGGATACACGCGTTAAATACCAGGATGCCATTGGGTATGAACAATAGGATGGATGATAGCCCGTTTTTGAAATAAGGATCTGAAGTATAGCAATTAATGATTTTTTATTTATTGTATATCTTCCACTGTTGTACCAGTGGGAATTTAATGGTTAACATTTTGTGTTTCCTGTTGAAACCCCTTGTTTTGTGTGTGTTTGTTTGGCCCAGGTTTGGTCATCTCCACCTGTACCCAATTAATGGGTTGATTTTTTAATTAAGTGAATTTTGCCCTTAATACCTCAGAAGCAGGGGCGGACTGACCATTCGGTCATTCGGATGCCAACGGAGGGCCCGTGGCCAGTAGGGGGCTCGTGAGAAGCTCCTAAGAGATGCTCATCGGATCTAGGGGTATGCTGCTGGCAGTGCTGCGGCGGAGCCGTTCTGCTGCTGTGGGGGGGCCCAAGACACAGCATCTCCCCCCTGCACCTCTGACTTTCAGTTTGGGATGCAGTGGGGGGAGTAGGAGGCGGCGATCGGCAGCTCTATGGTACTCACGGCATCTCCCTGGGGCTTGTATTTCTCCTTCAGAGTGAATACAGTGGAGAGGGTAGGAGCCTCTGACCCGAGTAGCTACAAGTTTCACTCTTCAGTGTACAAGTGACTTGCTCTGCTTGTACACTGTTGCCGATTGCTGCCCGGGTCAGAGGCCCCTCCCCTCTCCACTGTACAGAATCAGGAAGAGCACTACAAGCCCCAGTGAGATCCCTCGGTCCACAGGTACCATAGAGCTGCCGATCGTCACCTTCCACCTCCCCCTGTGCTGGGGGTTGGAGGTGCACAGCCAGGTACAGGGGAACCTGTGGGGGGTTAAGTCCGGGAACCCTGATGTATGGGGGGAGGCTCTCTGGGGACCCTGATGCATGGGGGGAGGCTCTCTGGGGACCATGATGTATGGGGGGCTCTCTGGGGACCCAGATCTATGGGGGGCTCTCTGGGGACCCTGATGTATGGGGGGGCTCTCTGGGGACCCTGATGTATGGGGGGGCTCTCGGGGGACCCAGATCTATGGCGGGGCTCTTTGGGACCCTGATGTATGGGGGGGCTCTCTGGGGATCCTGATGTATGGGGGGCTCTCTGGGCATCCTGATGTATGGGGGGGCTCTCTGGGAACCCAGATCTATGGGGGGCTCTCTGGGGACCCTGATGTATGGGGTGCTCTCTGGGGACCCTGATGTATGGGGGGGCTCTCTGGGGACCCAGATCAATGGGGGGGGCTCTCTAGGACCCTGAAGTATGGGGGGCTCTCTGGGGACCCAGATCTATGGGGGGCTCTCTGGGGACCCTGATGTAATGGGTGCTCTCTGGAGACCCTGATGTATGGGGGGCTCTCTGGGGACCCAGATCTATGGGGGGCTCTCTGGGACCCTGATGTATGGGGGGCTCTCTGTGGACCCTGATGTATGGGGGGATCTCTGGGGACCCTGATGTAAGGGGGGGCTCTCTGGGGACCCTGATGAAAGGGGGGCTCTCTGGGGACCCTGATGTAAGGGGAGGGTCTCTGGGGACCCTGATGTATGGGGGGGCTCTCTGGGGACCCTGATGTATGGGGGGCTCTCTGGGGACCCTGATGTAAGGATGGGGCTCTCTGGGGACCCTAATGTATGGGGGGGCTTTCTGGGGACCCTGATGTATGGGGGGCTCTCTGGGCACCCTGATGTATGGGGGGCTCTCTGGGGACCCTGATGTATGGGGGGGCTCTCTGGGGACCCTGATCTATTTGGGGGCTCTCTGGGGACCCAGATCTATGAGGGGCTCTCTGGGGACCCAGATCTATGAGGGGCTCTCTGGGACCCTGATGTATGTGGAGCTCTCTGGAGACCTTGATGTAAGGCGGGGCTCTCTGGGGACCCTGATGTATGGGGGCTCTCTGGGGACCCTGATATATGGGGGGCTCTCTGGAGACCTTGATGTAAGGGGGGCTCTCTGGGGACCCTGATGTAAGGGGGGACTCTCTGGGGACCCTGATGTAAGGGGAGGCTCTCTAGGGAGCCTGATATAAGGGGGGCTCTCTGGGGACCCTGATGTAAGGAGGTCGGGGGCTCTCTGGGGACCCTGATGTAAAGAGGGGGCTCTCTGGGGGCCCTGATGTAAGGGGGGTCTCTCCGGGGACCCTAATGTAAGGGGGGCTCTCTGGGGACCCTGATGTAAGGGGGGGTTGGGGGCTCTCTGGGGACCCTGATGTATGGGGGTGCTCTCTGAGCACCCTGATGTATAGGGGGCTCTCTGGGACCCTGATGTATGGGGGGCTCTCTGGGGACCCTGATGTATGGGGGTGCTCTCTGGGGACCCTGATGTATGGGGGTCTCTCTGGGGGCCCTAAAGTATGGGGGGCTCTAAAGTATGGGGGGCTCTCTGGGGACCCTGATGTATGGGGGGCTCTCTGGGGACCCTGATGTATGGGGGGCTCTCTGGGCACCCTGATGTATGGGGGGGCTCTCTGGGGACCCTGATGTATGGAGGGCTCTCTGGGGACCCTGATGTAATGGGGGGGCTTTCTGGGGACCCTGATGTATGGGGGGCTCTCTGGGCACCCTGATGTATGGGGGGGCTCTCTGGGGACCCTGATGTATGGGGGGGCTCTCTGGGGACCCTGATGTATTTGGGGGCTCTCTGGGGACCCAGATCTATGAGGGGCTCTCTGGGACCCTGATGTATGTGGGGCTCTCTGGAGACCTTGATGTAAGGCGGGGCTCTCTGGGGACCCTGATGTATGGGGGCTCTCTGGGGACCCTGATATATGGGGGGCTCTCTGGAGACCTTAATGTAAGGGGGGTCTCTCTGGGGGCCCTGATGTAAGGGGGGGCTCTCTGGGGACCCTGATGTAAGGGGAGGCTCTCTAGGGAGCCTGATGTAAGGGGGGGCTCCCTGGGGACCCTGATGTAAGGGGGTCGGGGGCTCTCTGGGGACCCTGATGTAAGGAGGGGGCTCTCTGGGGACCCTGATGTAAGGGGGGGCTCTCTGGGGACCCTGATGTAAGGGGGGCTCTCTGGGGACCATGATATAAGGGGGGGTTGGGGGCTCTCTGGGGACCCTGATGTAAGGAGGGGGCTCTCTGGGGACCCTGATGTAAGAAAGGGCTCTCTGGGGACCCTGATGTAAGGAGGAGGCTCTCTGGGGACTCTGATGTAAGAGGAGGTTCTTTGGGGACCCTGATGTAAGGGGAGGCCCTCTGGGGAAACTGATGTATGTGGGGGAGGCTCTCTGGGGACTTGTTTACATCGGCAGACCACCGTTCTGCTTCTGTTGGAAACGATCGTCGGGGCCCAGCGGACATTGGGTCCTCCGGACCCGCTGATTAGCTCTCGGTGTGTCCAATCACAGCGGCAGCAGGTCAAACAGTACACAGACCCGCAAGTGCAGAATCAAGTACCTGTACGTGATTCTGCTCACAGGAAATGCAGCCCCGCAGTAAATGTATGTGGTTAATGTGAGTTTATTTTTCTTTATTTTCTTAACTCTTTAAACATTTATTTTGAACATACAGTAGAGAAATTCTGTGACCAATGCATGTAATGTAGCAGTGCAATATATACGTGGGGCTTTGTAAGGGTGTGGCTTGTGTGTGGGTGGGTGGGGACAAAGGGGGCCCCATGAGCTCCTATTGCCCAGGGGCCCCATGAGTTGTCAGTCCGCCCCTGCTCAGAAGGGCTGCTTCCTTATATATAGATGTTTTTAATGTCATATTTTTATGCTTTTGATGAAGGCCTAAGGCCGAAAACATGTCAGCATTTTTGAATGATGTTACTGCTGTAATGCTTCAATAAATATTTTCTATGGAGAAGCTGTTGAGTTGCCGGCCTGTAATTTCTATGGATCTTTTGTGAGCTCAATTAGCCAGAGCACCGACTACTCTACACACCAACTATACTATATAGCAGTAGAGCTTGGTTGAGTTTTCCTCTTGCTACCAAATACTTTGTCTCCCCTGAGGTTGCTTCCCAGTGGCTTGATAATCTGCCAAGGGCGTGGTAAATATACCTTGACGTGCTTCTTCAATTGGTCCCCTGTTTCTTGCCACTGTTGGGAATCGGCTCCCACCATCTTGGGGCCTACAGTCTACACGTGGCGCACATAACATATTACAGTGCACACATTCAAGAATGACATTTCCTGCAAGGATAGTTAAAAACACCTGAACATATTCAAAAAAATACGGGGGTTTGGTCACACTATATGGTCATATAGTGCTAAGCCCACTTTCTGCGACAAAGTACCCCGAATTAGTGGGTCCTACCCTAGTAATAGAATGAAAGATCCTGTATCTCAACCATGGGAGCGGAACTCCTCTATGTGGGAGAACTGAAGGGGACTCCTCCTATGCACTGGTGGCCACTAAATAAGAGGTAATGAAGAAGGGGAGGGGTGCTTCAGCCCAAAAAACCTGGTTCGGGTCTATTACAATATACAAAAACATATTTGGGGGGCACACCTTAAAATGCTAAAATGCGTTTAGATTCAAGATGGTGCTGCTATATGTCTTATAGCAGCACCATCTTGAATCTAAACAAATTTTAGGGTGTGCCCCCCAAATATGTTTTTGTACACGTGGCACACTTCTCCTGAGCTGACTATCTAGGGCTGCACATACTATGACATGACATCAGCAGCTATTGGCTGTAACTCTGATACTATGTCCCTGTTCTTGCTAGGTTCCTCCGGGTTCTCTCTATTTTATTGCTTTAGGGGAGAGACTGGCCAGGTTGTGTTTCACTGAGGGGCTGACCTGCAGGCCGTGGCAGGCATTCTACATTCCATATTGTCAGCTACAAAATGCCGGGTCCTGTGGCCTAGATCCTTCGGACATTCACTTGCTCATAAGACTGGGATGTTTGCCTCCAGATGATCTCTTGCAAGGGGCCTTGCTGTAGGCTTCTGGTGTTTACTTGTTTTCTAGGTCTCCCTATTCAACCCCATGAACCCCATGGATATCTCCCTTCCTGTTGTATACCGGTGAAGACATCTCTACCCAGGAGAGACTGGGTCACATTGAACTGTGTCACAAATAACCAAGTTTGTGCCACTAGATTGTACTAGGTGTTTTTTTCTTGTTTTTTTTCTACAGCATATAATCCCTTTATCCCATACAGGTATCTTTGGCTATTGCCAATGGGCCGCGTTGATTGCATGGTCCAGATGATTATGCTCTTTGTTTGTTAGCTTTTCTCACTGCTCCCATAGGAGAGTTTCCTGTTGTGTGTGGGGTTTATTAGTTACGAAAGTTGGGGGGTGAGGCACTCCACATTTTTTTCTGATGGAGGTGGGGGGTGGGGAATGTATGCTTCTGTTTTTTTCTTTTTTTTTGTTCTATTATGTTCATTGCAGGGGTTCACCCTTTTTGGTGATACATAATATATTTAAGGTAGTGTGGGGTGGTTGGATGATGGATGCAATAGCCTGAGGGCCATTTGGGTTGACGGCGGTACCTTTCCTTCCGGGTCACATGACTATTTTCTATCCTACTGATATTGTCATTTTCACTATTGTATGGCCCCCATAAGATTGGTCTTCTGGAATGTCAGGGGTCTTAATGATAAAATTAAGAGATCCCTGGTGATGACCTATCTCAAAAAGCATAGTCCCCAAATCTGTGCAGCAATGTGGACTACCATTGCAAAGCATTGCGATTCCCCGTCATTGCTATCTAACTGACATCATATCTGTGAGCCAAACCAAAGGGGATTGTGGGATTAGTAATTCCTTAGAATGGCAATTGCTCCGTATGATTATGCACCCGGACTACACATCCCATGGATCTTTGCTACCATCAGAAAGAATGTGGGGAAGAGCGATAAAAGATTCCAGAGATCCACCCCACAGTCTTTTCCTCCTGGGCCTGGCGTGTGACGGACCTCTCTGTACAGGGAGGGTGAGGTCACATCCTACCATACAGTGTACGACTTTCCAACCCGGCCGAGAAGGGCCCATCACTGCTTGCTGTGCATCAGACATCTATCCAGCACCAGCCTGATAGTCCAACAACCAGTGCCTCGTGCTTCACATCAGATAATCGTCGCGAGCGCATCCACTGCAAGAACGCGTCTCCGGGAACTGTTTTCAGAAGGCATTGAATCGGCCTGATTGTTGGTGAGAGGGCATTTGCCCACCTTTGCAAACCTTTCTTTGCTGCATCACTGGAACACTGTGTACAGACAGCTTTACCCTGGGGAAACACTTTACTGCATTTCTATTTGAACACTGTACATAGACACCTGTCGCATCAACCATTCCAAGAAATACCATTGCCTTGTTGCTGCACCTTATAGGATATAGTTAATGAGCTCCGACTGCTGGCGAAGACCATCAGGCCTGCAACTGGGACATTACTGTCATTACTACTTAAAGGGCCCTCATACTGTTCTTGTTTAATTGATCTCTCATTAGGATTAGGATAGGCTGGCCTGAGTTTCCCCTTTAGAAGTCTTGCCAGAATGAATGCTTAACTCTCGCTTATCCTTTCAAGTCATGTTCAAGTGGTACTCCATTGTACATACATGTATATAATATACTGTTATTGCCAAATTGTCTTAACTTGTAATATTGTGGAAGAATTCTTCTACTGAACACCCAGAGTGTCAGGTGGGTTGGAATGTTCTCAGGGTCATGGTGGTGCAGTTGAGCAGGTAAATGTTGCTACATTTGGGGGCCCGTCCAGGATGCCATCTGCAGCCGGCCCTAGTCAACCTAGACAAGAGCCACAATCCTTGTGGGAAGCAGCTTCACTGGCTGTGGCTGTTTGGGGCAAAAGTCAAGGAGCTCATATGGAAAGCAGCACTGTTCTGGAGATTTCTGGAAGTGAGCACACCGAGGGAGATTAGAAAGTGTATGAAAGCCCTGGACCGGGCCTGCTTTGTGAAAACAGAAGCTGAGTACAACTTGGATCAAGTCAGGGTGCTAATGGAGTGGCAGGAAGAGATACCTGTGTGCTTTCAGGAGGAAGAGGTACGTCTAGCCTAAGGGGTGATTGCTAGAGTGATCCCACTTAAAGTGGGGGAAGAGCATGCTGAGAGGCACAGAGGCTCCGTATCTGTGGGAGATGACTCGCAAGGGGCTAATGCCCCCCTCTCTCTACACGGGTATGAGCCATCTAGTTGATAGCTTAGTGAGGAATGGGTCTGAAAATGCCAACCAGAGCTATCGGAGACTCGCTGTGAAGCGGCAATGGCTCAGTAAGAGGCTTCGAGGCCTGGCGGCTGATGTGATCCATAATCTGAGGATGGGAAAGAAAACTTGTGTTGCCATGGACTACATAGATGCTCTGTATGCTGTATTCGGGAGGGTTGAAACTGATCTGATGTACAAATTCAACCACACTCACCAACAGAAGGGGGAGAGTCTGTCTGAATACATATCTTGAGTAGACAGAATCCTGCATCAAATTATCCTCAAGAGGGGCATTGATCCCAAGGATGTTGATCAAGCTCGTCTAGACCTGGTTTTGCAAGGGGCTTGGCCAAACCATCCTAAGTAAATCTTCCCCTAAGTTAATCTTCCCAAAGCCAGCGGGAAACTTCAGGGAACCTCAGTGAAGGAGCTAGTTGAAAGTCCCGAGAGAAAACTGCGCTCCAAAGTCAAGAGAAGATCTAAGAAGAAAAGGGGGCACAAGCCACCTGTTGCCGCTTCCCCACCTTTACCAAAAAACCCCAAAAGAAACAAAACCCTCAGGGAAGGAAAGACGGGGGCAAGAAATCAATCCACACCTTACTGAGCAAATAGTTAGACCAACTCCACTGCTTTCAAAGAGGCTGATTACAGCACAAACTATAGAGTCACCTGCTGGGAACCTGCCAAAGAACCTAGTGGGGCCCTCCCCTATAGTCTCGATACAAATAGAGGGCTTCTACACTCAAGCCCTACTGGATACTGGAGCCCAGGTGACGTTGCTGTACCAAGACATTTACCACAAGTACTTGAGTCATATCCCTTTGTGCAAACACGAGGAGTTAGAGATTTGGGGCATAGTTACTCAGAAGTGCCCATACGACAGATACATACCCATCAATATAACATTTGATACTGCCTTGGCTGGAAAACCAGAGACTTTTGATAGGTTGGCAGTTGTCTGCCCCTGACCTCCTGGGACAGGCCGAAATTCCTTGTTGATAGGCACCAATACCAATCTTATGTGGAGACTACTCACTCCACTGGCCTTGGAGGGTGCTCCAGTAGGAAAGATCCATCCTCAGCTGTGGCTTTCCAAAGAGTGTTGCAAGAGAAGAAGGCCCCCGAGGAAGGGGTAGCAAGACTGTGGCGATTGGATGCCCATGAAAGGGTGTTGCAGCCAGGCAAGAGCGCCTGTCTGAAGGCCACAGTTAAGCTGACATGGGACCAGCCGGGTCCTTATGTGGTGGTGGAAGCTGATTCAACAGAGGAGGAAGTTGGAAGAGAGGTGGTCTCAGAGATCATACTCACTAGGGCCTTACTGAGAAGCGGGGGACGAATTCCTATCAGTGTGAGGAACATCACTAGTCATCCAATCAGCCCAGGATGGTGATTGGGAAAGTAAATGCTGCCACCCCAGTGACGGGGATGAGTTAGTCCAAAAGGGAGAAGGAAGACAGACTACCGTCTACTGCCCAAATCTACCTACCGGATGGGAGGAGAGGATCAAAGCTCGAATAGCCCGATGGGAGAAAATGTTCTCCAAGAATGACTTTGATGTGGGCTGTGACCAGAGTGCTCAACATCAAATTCGGCTAACTGAAGATAAGCCTTTCCGTGAAAGAACCAGGCAAATTCCTTTGTGTGATCTGGAGGTTCTTCGAGAACTCATCAAGGAGTCCAGGAGCCCTTATGCTTCCCTGATTGTGGTAGTGAGAAAGAAGAACGGGTCCCACCGGATGTGTATTGACTGCCGAACCTTGAACAGAAGGATCATTGCATATCAGTACACAACCCCCCGCATAGAAGAGGCCCTATGTTAGGAACCAGTGTGACCAGAAATATGTGGACTGTCACAGGAATGCCAAGCACAGGTTCAGTATAAGTAATATAATTTATTAAAAGATAAGTGAGTACACAAAGTAAACGAACCACAAATATAGCAAACAGTATAGCAACCAGCAACCAACCACAGTGACACACAACAATAGACTACCTAAACCAAATGTATATACAGGTGTGGGATTCAATCGTAATCATAGCAAGCCAGGGTCATACACGGGAGATCAAGCAGATAGAGCTGGGAGCATGTCAGGACAGGGAGAGAACAACAGGAGACAGAGAGAGCAGGCGGAAGGGATTAGGCTGCAGGGCAGGGGTCCAGGAATGGATACAGGGCTCAGGAACACAAGATTCAGGAACACAGGTCAGGGAACAAGGATAAAATACCAAGGTAAGGTATGTTAGCATTTACCAGGTTTAAATACACTTTCTGCAATCAGTCTCAGGTGATGCCTGATTGCAGGAGATGATGTCAGCTCCTGACTGCTTGGTTGTCCAGGGAACAACAGCCTGTGGTAAGTATTGCTCACATAAAAGATGACCAAGGGCCGATTGTGGTAGATCCTCTGCCTATTAATGCTCAATTTGCCTCCTATTACAGTAGCCTGTATTTTTCCCTGGGCAGCATATTCGACCGTAGAACTTGTAATGTATTTAGACCAGCTAACCTTTCCCACCCTACTGCTTCAGCTCGAGATTGCCCAGATAGTCCCATTAGTCTTAAGGAGGTACAGCAAGCCCTTGGTGCCCTGCAGGTGGGGAAGACCCCGGGAGTGGATGGCCTTCCCTCAGAGTTCTATAAGCAGTATGGGGAACAATTACTACCTAAGCTACATGACATGATAAATAAGGATTTGGAGGAGGGTACTTTGCCTGCTTCTATGGCTGGGGAAATTATTGTGGTGTGGTATTGTGGTGATTACTAAGCCAGATAAGGATCGAGCGCTCTGCACCTCTTGCTGCCCCAATAACTTAGAACCATAAATCACCCATTAGCAACAAAAGTCTGTTGTGAAATACACAGTCTATTATAGTCCATGCAGGAATTTAATCATGTATGGGGAATTAAAAGTCCAGGGCACTCAGAGCTGCCATCATATAGGAACAGAAACCAGGTTCCAAAGCACTGCAAGAGACAGGGAGAGAGGCGCCTCTGAGTGTAGACGTTTCTTAAAACTTTAATAAAACATACGGTTTATCAACTCACATTTGTGTGGTGAATACAGGCATGTGGGTCCCAACAAGGGTAAGTCCTGGTGACGCTCCTACTTCCTGCTTCCTCGATCCTCCACGCACTGGCACTGTCTGTGTGGATATCCACCACTGTAGATGAAAAGCCAGCTGCTGTGGAAGGACTCAGACCGAGGCGTGAGGCACAAAGGCAAGGCTGGCAGCAAGGGATGACGTCACACATAATGGACGCGTTTCATGAGCATGCGCGCTGCAATATTCCAGGCAAGCCGCGCTCCTTTTTCAAACGGACTTCCCTGAATTCACCACATAAATGTGAGTTGATAAACCGTATATTTTATTAAAGTTTTAAGAAATGTCTACACTCAGAGGTGTCTCTCTCCTTGTCTCTTGTCCATTATTGATACCTTTGGTCGGTATTCTGGCATCTGTATTATTGGGGAAAGTCTATTCTCTTCCCACTTCACTCTGCAGATGCCTCAGTGCCAACCATTACCCCTTTGCAGAGAGTTTCTCAATTTACATACTTGGGTGTCATAATCCACAGAGACCTATCGCAATATATGACTCTCAACGTGACTCCGGTGGTCTCTTCCCTGTCTCGGAGATGCGCTGCTTGGAAGATGTTACCCCTTACCCTAGTTGGAAGTGTCAATCTAATTAAAATGTCTATTCTGCCCAAATTTCTGTATCTTTTTAGGCAGACGATGATCCCTATACCGAATACCTTTTTCAATAAATTGGATAGTATAATTACTTCATTCATTTGAAATTAAAGCACTCCCAGAATAGCAAAAACTACACTACAGCTTCCTACCTTTTTGGGAGGGCTTGCCTTGCCCTGTTTTATTAAATATTATTGGTCTGCGTTCCTGGTTCTGGTACATTGGTGGCTCTCGGAGGACCCAGCCAATTGTGCTGCCATGCTGGAGGCGGCGTTGCTGGGCTCCTATGCTGAGTTGCAAAATCTGATCCAAGAGGACCCCGGTCTAAACTGCGCATTACCTCCTCAGTGTGTACTACTTTAAAGGTGTGGGGTGTAGTCCGGGCTAAGGTGGGGAAATCTGGTACTTGGTCCCCACACACCCCGCTTTGGAGTAACCCATGATCCCCTCATTTTGAATCTATTCCTGACCCTGTATTGTGGGCTCAATTTGGAATTAAAACCTTGGGGGATGTGGTATCTAATGGAAGACTACTTAGCTTTGATAACCTCAAAAGTGCACGGGCTCTCCCTAACCACATGCTATTTAGACACCTACAGTTACGACATGCGTTCCAGGCCCAATTCCGACACGTCATCACGCTTGAGGTTCATGCTGTCAAGACCTTATTGGGGCTTTGGAGGAATGTAAACCTCTTTCAGCTCTTTACTCTCTTCTGGTAGGGCTAGATACCCCAAAAGTTTCTCAGCTGTTCTCGGCATGGCAATCGGATATTATTGCATTGGCTGATGATGACTGGGAGGAGGGTATCCAACAGTATATCCCCCTAATGATCTCAGCTAGAAATAAATTTGCTCAATTGAAGTTCTTGCATCGGGTATATTACTCTCCAGAGCGGTTGGCCAGAATATACCCTGATAAAAGACCGGCTTTCAATAGATGTAACACAAAACACAACAAATGCTAGCGCTCAGGATGCAGATACAACAGACAGCAATAATAAGAGTAATAAAAGCAGGACCTAAAAATAGATATAAATCGAGTATAGAAAGTCCAAGGATAAAGATAAAATATCCAATAATTTGGAGATGGTGTTTCTTGAGAGATGATGATGATGATGATGATGATAAGAGCGGCAAGGATGTGGAATTCCCTTCCACAGGCGGTGGTCTCAGCGGGGAGCATTGATAGCTTCAAGAAACTATTAGATAAGCACCTGAATGACTGCAACATACAGGGATATATAATGTAATACTGACACATAATCACACATATAGGTTGGACTTGATGGACTTGTGTCTTTTTTCAACCTCACCTACTATGTAACTATGTAACTATGATGATGTGGAATGGAGTCTTGGGAAACATGCACTAAGGGCCAGCTTTTCTCAAGAGTGAAGCCAACTCAGGATATCAACATAGAAAAAAACACAGAAAAGCGCCTCTAAGTGCAGTGTTTAATATGCAGTATAATAAAAATATCCAACACTTAATTCTAGGTAAGGACTGGTATGCTTGTGGGAGATTAAAATCTTCTGGGATTGTCTCCAGCGTCTAAAGTATGTCCTGAGTGATCATTGTGTCGCAGCTGGACTCAATGATCATTTAGGACACGCTTTAGATGCTGGAGACAATCCCAGGAGATTTTACTCTCCCACGAGTAGGGATGAGCTTCGTGTTCGAGTCAAACCCATGTTCGACTCGAACATCCGCTGTTCGACCGTCCGTCGAATTGCGAACGTTATGGGCCGTTCGCGCCAAATTCGTGTGGCGCGTCATGGCCCATAATTCACTGCGGCATCGCAGTGCATTGCTGGCTGATGATTGGCCAAGCATGCACTATGACCCGCATGCTTGGCCAATCACAGCGCCGTCAGTAGAGAGAGCTGTAATTGGCCAAAGCCAGGGTGGCTTTGGCCAATTATGGCTCAGGGGATTTAGTACACGCCCCACACTATATAAGGCCGCCTGCACGGCGGCCCTGTGTAGTGTGTTCCGGTGTGCTGAGAGATAGAGAGAGAGACAGACAGTGTCATTTGATTTGAGTTAGATAGATTAGGCAGAACAGTCAGTCAGTTAGCTGCACTTACAGTGTATTGTGTATATATATGCATCCCTGGTGTTGCATATATATATATACACTGTATTCAGTTTAGCTAGATCCGTTCCTGTTATCTTCTATCTAGACTATTTACATTTGGTGCAGTGCGTCCTGCTCACAGTGTTCAGCTAGATCCGTTCCTGCTATTTACATTTAGTGCAGTGCGTCCTGCTCACAGTGTTCAGCTAGATCTGTTCCTGCTATTTACATTTAGTGCAGTCAGCGCGTCCTGCTCACAGTGTTCAGCTAGATCCGTTCCTGCTATTTACATTTAGTGCAGTGCGTCCTGCTCACAGTGTTCAGCTAGATCCGTTCCTGCTATTTACATTTAGTGCAGTGCGTCCTGCTCACAGTGTTCAGCTAGATCTGTTCCTGCTATTTACATTTAGTGCAGTGCGTCCTGCTCACAGTGTTCAGCTAGATCCGTTCCTGCTATTTACATTTAGTGCAGTGCGTCCTGCTCACAGTGTTCAGCTAGATCCGTTCCTGCTATTTACATTTAGTGCAGTCAGTGCGTCCTGCTCACAGTGTTCAGCTAGATCCGTTCCTGCTATTTACATTTAGTGCAGTGCGTCCTGCTCACAGTGTTCAGCTAGATCTGTTCCTGCTATTTACATTTAGTGCAGTCAGTGCGTCCTGCTCACAGTGTTCAGCTAGATCTGTTCCTGCTATTTACATTTAGTGCAGTGCGTCCTGCTCACAGTGTTCAGCTAGATCCGTTCCTGCTATTTACATTTAGTGCAGTCAGTGCGTCCTGCTCACAGTGTTCAGCTAGATCCGTTCCTGCTATTTACATTTAGTGCAGTGCGTCCTTCTCACAGTGTTCAGCTAGATCCGTTCCAGTGTGACCCGGAGGAGAAAATTGGACGGAGGGTCGGCATGACTATGGGAGGAACAGGTCTGAAAGGGTTAAAGTGTTCACTGTGGTAGTTTTGGTTAAGGGGTGGCTTACCTTATTGGTGCAGCAGGTCAGGTGTTCAGGGTGGAGCCGAAAAAGGGGCTTGGGTGGTCGCACGGGCTGTTGGGTAATCATTTGGGAAGAATTCTTGGTGAAGAAGTTCCCTCCCTCCCGCCCTACATCTAGTTGGGGTGTATAAAAAAAAAAAAAATTGTAAAAAATAAATAAATAATAAATTAAAAAAAAAAAAAAAAAAAAAAAAAAATTATATATATAATTTAATCATACATATATTTCTTTTACATCTGTCACAACAGCTGGCGGGTCAGGGGGTCTTTGGGGGGTTAAGAATTTGAACAGAATGTTGAAATTTGGGGGACCCATACAGGGTATGGGGATCCCACCGTGGTTGCTTGTTGGTGGTTCTCCCAGGACTTAGGTCCCATGGGAAAGAAGTTGGAAAGTCGCAATGTCTTCGAGCCGGCTGGGGCACAGCTGAAGACACAGTGGTTATGGATCAAAATGGGACCCCAAAGACCCCCTCCTGGTGTTATTGTTTTGTTTGATTGATATATAATTTGTTAATAAAGGGCTGTTGTGGCCATTTACAACCCATGTCACGCAGCGTTTGTGTGGTTATTATTATAGTGTTTAAGATAAGTGTAAGACCGTAATTGACGAATCCTATAGTCATGCTATTTACATTTAGTGCAGTGCGTCCTGCTCACAGTGTTCAGCTAGATCTGTTCCTGCTATTTACATTTAGTGCAGTCAGTGCGTCCTGCTCACAGTGTTCAGCTAGATCTGTTCCTGCTATTTACATTTAGTGCAGTGCGTCCTGCTCACAGTGTCCAGCTAGATCCGTTCCTGCTATTTACATTTAGTGCAGTCAGTGCGTCCTGCTCACAGTGTTCAGCTAGATCCGTTCCTGCTATTTACATTTAGTGCAGTGCGTCCTGCTCACAGTGTTCAGCTAGATCTGTTCCTGCTATTTACATTTAGTGCAGTGCGTCCTGCTCACAGTGTTCAGCTAGATCCGTTCCTGCTATTTACATTTAGTGCAGTCAGTGCGTCCTGCTCACAGTGTTCAGCTAGATCCGTTCCTGCTTTTTACATTTAGTGCAGTGCGTCCTGCTCACAGTGTTCAGCTAGATCTGTTCCTGCTATTTACATTTAGTGCAGTCAGTGCGTCCTGCTCACAGTGTTCAGCTAGATCCATTCCTGCTATTTACATTTAGTGCAGTCAGTGCGTCCTGCTCACAGTGTTCAGCTAGATCCGTTCCTGCTATTTACATTTAGTGCAGTGCGTCCTGCTCACAGTGTTCAGCTAGATCTGTTCCTGCTATTTACATTTAGTGCAGTCAGTGCGTCCTGCTCACAGTGTTCAGCTAGATCCGTTCCTGCTATTTACATTTACAATTGCGAACGTTATGGGCCGTTCGCGCCAAATTCGTGTGGCGCGTCATGGCCCATAATTCACTGCGGCATCGCAGTGCATTGCTGGCTGATGATTGGCCAAGCATGCACTATGACCCGCATGCTTGGCCAATCACAGCGCCGTCAGTAGAGAGAGCTGTAATTGGCCAAAGCCAGGGTGGCTTTGGCCAATTATGGCTCAGGGGATTTAGTACACGCCCCACACTATATAAGGCCGCCTGCACGGCGGCCCTGTGTAGTGTGTTCCGGTGTGCTGAGAGATAGAGAGAGAGACAGACAGTGTCATTTGATTTGAGTTAGATAGATTAGGCAGAACAGTCAGTCAGTTAGCTGCACTTACAGTGTATTGTGTATATATATGCATCCCTGGTGTTGCATATATATATATACACTGTATTCAGTTTAGCTAGATCCGTTGCTGTTATCTTCTATCTAGACTATTTACATTTGGTGCAGTGCGTCCTGCTCACAGTGTTCAGCTAGATCCGTTCCTGCTATTTACATTTAGTGCAGTGCGTCCTGCTCACAGTGTTCAGCTAGATCTGTTCCTGCTATTTACATTTAGTGCAGTCAGTGCGTCCTGCTCACAGTGTTCAGCTAGATCCGTTCCTGCTATTTACATTTAGTGCAGTGCGTCCTGCTCACAGTGTTCAGCTAGATCCGTTCTTGCTATTTACATTTAGTGCAGTGCGTCCTGCTCACAGTGTTCAGCTAGATCTGTTCTTGCTATTTACATTTAGTGCAGTGCGTCCTGCTCACAGTGTTCAGCTAGATCCGTTCCTGCTATTTACATTTAGTGCAGTGCGTCCTGCTCACAGTGTTCAGCTAGATCTGTTCCTGCTATTTACATTTAGTGCAGTGCGTCCTGCTCACAGTGTTCAGCTAGATCCGTTCCTGCTATTTACATTTAGTGCAGTCAGTGCGTCCTGCTCACAGTGTTCAGCTAGATCCGTTCCTGCTATTTACATTTAGTGCAGTGCGTCCTGCTCACAGTGTTCAGCTAGATCTGTTCCTGCTATTTACATTTAGTGAAGTCAGTGCGTCCTGCTCACAGTGTTCAGCTAGATCCATTCCTGCTATTTACATTTAGTGCAGTGCGTCCTTCTCACAGTGTTCAGCTAGATCTGTTCCTGCTATTTACATTTAGTGCAGTGCGTCCTGCTCACAGTGTTCAGCTAGATCCGTTCCTGCTATTTACATTTAGTGCAGTCAGTGCGTCCTGCTCACAGTGTTCAGCTAGATCCGTTCCTGCTATTTACATTTAGTGCAGTGCGTCCTGCTCACAGTGTTCAGCTAGATCCGTTCCTGCTATTTACATTTAGTGCAGTCAGTGCGTCCTGCTCACAGTGTTCAGCTAGATCTGTTCCTGCTATTTACATTTAGTGCAGTCAGTGCGTCCTGCTCACAGTGTTCAGCTAGATCCGTTCCTGCTATTTACATTTAGTGCAGTGCGTCCTGCTCACAGTGTTCAGCTAGATCTGTTCCTGCTATTTACATTTAGTGCAGTCAGTGCGTCCTGCTCACAGTGTTCAGCTAGATCTGTTCCTGCTATTTACATTTACAATTGCGAACGTTATGGGCCGTTCGCGCCAAATTCGTGTGGCGCGTCATGGCCCATAATTCACTGCGGCATCGCAGTGCATTGCTGGCTGATGATTGGCCAAGCATGCACTATGACCCGCATGCTTGGCCAATCACAGCGCCGTCAGTAGAGAGAGCTGTAATTGGCCAAAGCCAGGGTGGCTTTGGCCAATTATGGCTCAGGGGATTTAGTACACGCCCCACACTATATAAGGCCGCCTGCACGGCGGCCCTGTGTAGTGTGTTCCAGTGTGCTGAGAGATAGAGAGAGAGACAGACAGTGTCATTTGATTTGAGTTAGATAGATTAGGCAGAACAGTCAGTCAGTTAGCTGCACTTACAGTGTATTGTGTATATATATGCATCCCTGGTGTTGCATATATATATATACACTGTATTCAGTTTAGCTAGATCCGTTCCTGTTATCTTCTATCTAGACTATTTACATTTGGTGCAGTGCGTCCTGCTCACAGTGTTCAGCTAGATCCGTTCCTGCTATTTACATTTAGTGCAGTGCGTCCTGCTCACAGTGTTCAGCTAGATCTGTTCCTGCTATTTACATTTAGTGCAGTGCGTCCTGCTCACAGTGTTCAGCTAGATCCGTTCCTGCTATTTACATTTAGTGCAGTGCGTCCTGCTCACAGTGTTCAGCTAGATCTGTTCCTGCTATTTACATTTAGTGCAGTGCGTCCTGCTCACAGTGTTCAGCTAGATCCGTTCCTGCTATTTACATTTTTTGCAGTCAGTGCGTCCTGCTCACAGTGTTCAGCTAGATCTGTTCCTGCTATTTACATTTAGTGCAGTCAGTGCGTCCTGCTCACAGTGTTCAGCTAGATCCGTTCCTGCTATTTACATTTAGTGCAGTGCGTCCTGCTCACAGTGTTCAGCTAGATCTGTTCCTGCTATTTACATTTAGTGCAGTCAGTGCGTCCTGCTCACAGTGTTCAGCTAGATCCGTTCCTGCTATTTACATTTAGTGCAGTGCGTCCTGCTCACAGTGTTCAGCTAGATCCGTTCCTGTTATCTTCCTACTGACAGGCAGGCTTGTCTGGTTACAGTATATAAAGCTACCTGAAGAAAATTACAGGTGTTCTATCCCAGCTTAGTGCAGCTACAGGCCATTAGTATGTCTGGAAGGCCAAGAAGGAGAGGCAGACAGTCACAAGCCAATAAGAGAGGGCAAGCAGGCTCTGTGTCTAGTGCTGGTCGTGGAGACGGTGCATCCTCATCAGCACGTGGCCATGGGACACGCTTGGCCTTTTTTTCGGCAGCTGGCCGTGTTGAGCCGCAACATGCGGAAGACTTGGTCGAGTGGATGACCAAGCCGTCCTCATCCTCCTCATCCTCTCTCACCCATGCCCAGGGTGCTTTGTCTGGCAAAGCAGCGGCCTCTTCCCTCAGCTCAATGTCATCAGTGACTCCTTCCCTGGCTCCACCATGTCCTCCTGAGGATTCCCTCGAACTGTTTGACCACAGTGTTGGGTACATGCTCCAGGAGGATGCCCAGCGTTTGGAAGGCTCTGATGATGATACTGAGCTCGATGAAGGCAGTAACATGAGCACGGACAGAGGGGGTGCCCAAGAAGGACAGCAATCTGGCAGTCATGCTCCCCCTGCTGCAGCATACTGCCAGGTTTGCTCCAGTGATGAGGAGGGAGGGGATGATGAGGTCACTGACTCAACGTGGGTGCCTGATAGGAGAGAGGAGGAGGAGGAGGAGGAGGAGGAGGAGGCGACACATCACCAACGAGGCAGGATGCCCTCCAGGGGCCAGTCTAAGGGCAGCACATTGACTGCATCACACCCCAAAGCTCCACATGTGCAGGGCGCTGCAGTCTCTGCGCGTTATTCAAAAAGTTCTTTGGTGTGTGCCTTTTTTGAGACGAGTGCATCAGATCGCACCGCTGCTATTTGCAACATATGTCTCAAGCGTATCTCGCGTGGCCAAAACATCTCCCGCTTGGGTACCACATGCTTGACCAGACATATGTTGACCTGCCATGCAGTTCGTTGGCAAGCATATCTAAAAGACCCACACCAAAGAACAAAGAGGATCTCTCCTTGCTCCTCATCAGCTGAGATTTCCAACCCCACTAGACCTTCAGTCCTCTCTGAGACCTGCAGTGAGAGGAATGAAGGTGTAGAATTAGGTGTGTCACAGCCAAGTACTTGTGGGCAATCTGCTTTTGGTACACCGACGTCAGATTGTACCAGGCAAATTTCCCTGCCCCAGCTGCTGCACCGCCGAAAGAAGTTTGCTCCCAGCCATCCACATGCCCAGCGGTTGAATGCTAGCTTGGCAAAATTGCTAGCACTTCAACTGCTGCCTTTTCAGTTGGTAGACTCTGCCCCCTTCCGTGAGTTTGTGGAATGTGCGGTTCCTCAGTGGCAGGTACCCAAACGCCACTTTTTCTCACGGAAGGCGATTCCGGCTCTCTACCGGCATGTGGAAGGCAATGTCCATGCCTCGCTGGACAGGGCGGTCAGCGGTAAGGTGCATATCACCGCTGACTCATGGTCCAGCAGGCATGGACAGGGACGTTACCTAAGTTTCACGGCGCATTGGGTGACTCTGCTGGCAGCTGGGAAGGATGCAGGACAAGGTGCAGTAGTGTTGGAGGTTGTTCCGCCACCACGCCTCCAAAATGCTGATTGTGACACACCTCTCTCCTCCACCCCCTCCTCTTCTTCTTCCTCCATGGCCTCTTCCTCGGAACCAGCGGTGCTCCGTAGGCGTTCAAGGGGCTACGCAAGTACGCAGGCCAAAAGATGCCATGCGGTGCTTGAGCTGGTGTGCTTGGGGGACAGGAGCCACACTGGGGCAGAGGTTCTGTCAGCTCTGCAGGGGCAGGTTCAGAGGTGGTTGATGCCACGCCAACTTAAGGCAGGAATGGTGGTTTGCGACAATGGCACCAACCTCCTCTCTGCCCTCCGACAGGGACAACTGACCCATGTGCCCTGTTTGGCTCACGTCCTTAACTTGGTGGTGCAGCGGTTCTTGGGCAGGTACCCGGGCTTACAGGATGTCCTGAGGCAGGCCAGGAAAGTCTGTGTGCATTTCCGCCGGTCATATAATGCCAGTGCTCGGCTGACGGACCTCCAAAAGGAGTTTAACCTGCCCAAGAACCGCCTAATCTGTGACATGCCCACCAGGTGGAACTCAACGTTGGCCATGCTGCAGCGGCTGCACACGCAGCAGAGGGCCATCAATGAGTACCTGTGCGACTATGGCACCAGGACAGGGTCAGGGGAGCTTGGTTTTTTTTCCCCACGCCAGTGGGCCATGATCAGGGATGCATGCACTGTCCTGTCACCATTCGAGGAGGCCACGAGGATGGTGAGCACTGACAGTGCATGCATCAGTGACACTGTCCCCCTTGTCCACCTGTTGGAGCACACGCTGCGTGGAATAATGGACAGGGCACTTGAGGCAGAACAGAGGCAGGAAGAGGAGGACTTCCTTAGCTCTCAAGGCCCCCTTTATCCAGACAGTGTTCCTGCGTGCCCGCCGATCACACAGGAAGAGGACGAGGAGGAGGAGTAGGAAGATTGTGTCAGTATGGAGGTGGAGCCTGGCACTCAGCATCAGCAGTCTTTAAGGGATCAGTCCCAAGGAACACATGGACTTGTACGTGGCTGGGAGGAGGTGGCTGCGGACGTTGTTGTCCTTAGTGACCCAGAGGACTCCGGACCGAATGCCTCAGCAAACCTACGCTGCATGGCCTCCCTGATCCTGCAAAGCCTGCGTAAGGATCCTCGTATTCGTGGTATCAAGGAGAAGGACCAATACTGGCTGGCAACCCTCCTTGATCCACGTTACAAGGGTAAGGTTGCGGACCTTATCTTGCCATCGCAGAGGGAGCAGAGGATGAAACATCTTCGGGAGGCCTTGCAGAAAGGTCTGTGCAATGCGTTCCCAGAGACTGGGAGGTTACAAACTCCTGTTTCTGGACAACGTGTTGCTGAGGCTTCGGTCAGTCAAAGAAGGAGCGGTGGAGAAGGTGGCCGTCTGACCGATGCGTTCAGACAATTTTTTGGTCCGCAGCCCCAAGGTATGATCGGTTCCAGCAACCATCGCCAGCGTCTGTTTTACATGGTGCAGGAATACCTAGGGGCAAGATCAGACTTGGACACCTTTCCCACCGAAAATCCTCTGGGTTACTGGGTCTTGAGGATGGATCACTGGCCAGAGCTTGCACAGTATGCAATTGAGCTACTGGCCTGTGCTGCATCCAGCGTTCTTTCGGAACGCACATTCAGTGCTGCTGGAGGCGTGGTAACCGATCACAGGGTGCGTCTGTCCACCGACTCGGTCGATCGGCTGACCTTCATAAAAATGAATCAGTCTTGGATCACCACCAGCTACCAAGCACCTGATGCTGATGTAACCGAATAATTTTTTTTGAAATCTCAGATCCCTTCAAAGACTGCCTATGCTGATGCTGAGTGACTATCCCTGAGTAATTATCCTCTTCCTCCTCAATCATCACGCTGATAGCTTGTAAGAACATTTTTGGTTCTGGGTGCCACCACCAGTGCCTAAGGCACAATTTTTCAGCCCCTGTTTAACAGGGGCGTGTAATTACAATTTTTGATGTAATACTTTGCAGCAGGGCTCGTTCCAGCATTCCAACTAGAGTGTCTGTGAGGGGTTGCAGTGTTGTGGCACCAGCACCAGTGCCTAAGGCCCAATTTTTCTGCCCCTGTCTAACAGGGGCGTGTAATTACAATTTTTGATGCAATACTTTGCAGCAGGGCTCGTTCTTGCATTCCGACTAGAGTGTCTGTGAGGGGTTGCAGTGTTGTGGCACCAGCACCAGTGCCTAAGGCCCAATTTTTCTGCCCCTGTCTAACAGGGGCGTGTAATTACAATTTTTGATGCAATACTTTGCAGCAGGGCTCGTTCCTGCGTTTCAACTAGAGTGTCTGTGAGGGGTTGCAGTGTTGTGGCACCAGCACCAGTGCCTAAGGCCCAATTTTTCTGCCCCTGTCTAACAGGGGCGTGTAATTACAATTTTTGATGCAATACTTTGCAGCAGGGCTCGTTCCTGCGTTCCAACTAGAGTGTCTGTGAGGGGTTGCAGTGTTGTGGCACCAGCACCAGTGCCTAAGGCCTAATTTTTCAGCTCCTGTTCAACAGGGGCATGTAATTACAATTCTTGATCTAATATTTCACAGCAGGGCCCTGTGAGGGCTTACAGTGTTGTGGCCACAGCAACACCTAAGGCCCAAATTTCTGCTGAGTATATAGGGCAGGACCCTACTTTCAAACATCTAACTTACAAACGACTCCTACTTGCAAACGGAAGGAGACAACAGGAAGTGAGATGAAATCTACCCCTAGGAAGGGAAATTCTCTCCTGTAAGAGTTAATATGGGAAAACAATTTCTCCTTTCCACTGATGCTTTCCAATCCTTGTTCCACAAAAAAACCCAAATTTTCAAAAAACATTTTTCATTGGGACAAAAAAGTGAGGTGAAATCTCCTGAAGAGGAGGAAAGACAGCAAAACAAATGTCACAGGGGTGATAACCCTTCCCTATGTTTTCCAAAAAGCTTAAAAAAGATTTTTTGGCTGGAGCTAAACACGTTAAAAATGTACCCGTTCAAAATTACAAAGAGATTCTACTTAACAACAAACCTACAGTCCCTGTCTTGTTTGCACCGCCTGTATACTGCTGTTCAGAGTATATAGGGCCTTTCCTTATTTTAATTTGGGTGCGGGGTTCCCCTTAATATCCATACAGGACCCAAAGGGCCTGGTAATGGACTGGGGGGGTACCCATGCCGTTTGTCTCACTGATTTTCATCCATATTGCCATGACCCGACATGACATTAAACCCGCAAGCAGTTTTAAATGAGATTTTTTCCTTTAAAAATGACATTTGGTGCAGGGACTGTTCTAAACATGGGAAACACGCGTCACTTTACAGGCATACTATAGACACCCCCCAGGTACGATATTTAAAGGAATATTTCACTTTTTTTTTTTTACTTTAAGCATCATTAAAATCACTGCTCCCGAAAAAACGGCCGTTTTTAAAAGTTTTTTTGCATTGATACATGTCCCCTGGGGTAGGACCCGGGTCCCCAAACCCTTTTTCGGACAATACCATGCAAATTAGCCTTTAAAATGAGCACTTTTGATTTCGAACGTTCGAGTCCCATAGACGTCAATGGGGTTCTAACGTTCGTGCGAACTTTCGGTCCGTTCGCGGGTTCTGGTGCGAACTGAACCGGGGGGTGTTCGGCTCATCCCTACCCACGAGCATACCAGTCCTTAACTAGATGTAAGTGTTGGATATTTTTATTATACTGCATATTAAACATTGCACTTAGAGGTGTTTTTCTGTGTGTTTTTTTCTATATAGATGTAAAATGGAGGTGGGCTCCTTTTTCCATGTTGTGTGGTCATGCCCATAGCTACAGACCTTCCGGAATGGAGTATTGGAGACTATAAACTCCATAGGCAAGCTGAGAATCCCCTGTGACCCAATACCTTTGTTACTGGGTATCTGTGATACATTAGAGACCCCCCAATCTAAGAAATTATTTGTATTTTACACAGCCTTCTATGCTAGGAAAGCAATTCTGCTACAATGGAACAAGTCCCTCCCCCCCGACGGTCCATCAGTGGCAAACTCTAGTGGACGTGGCAGTGCCCTTATACAAGCTGACATATATAGGAGAAAAGTGCCCAAAAAAGTTTGATAAACTCTGGGCGGCCTGGGTCCGAGAGCGATGGCTGCCTCTGGATTAGGGTTCGGAATGCAGTAATATTGATGGTACATCTTTATGTTATAAATAAAAAATATTGATGGTATGTGATATATATGAATGTGCTACTGCCCACAGATTGTCACTCCCAATGGTTTAGAGGGGGAGTCCCCCCCCCCCCCCCGGTATAATGTGTTATTTCCCCCTCTTTTTTGTATTCCTGCTCCTGTTTCAGTGTGTCCTGATGCTAGATTTCCTCCCAGTTCGCCTGGATGACACTATGATCTGTAGTTATTGATTTAAACTTTTCTCTATTGAAAATTTGTGTATGACTGATGAGATTGTGCCACTGCTTCTATTTGTTTGTTTTGAAATCTAAATAAACTTTATGTTAAAAAAAAAAATAAAAAAAAAGATTATAATCTTGGAGAGGCTTTTTAACATCTCCAGATGCCGTGCTAATTTTGTACAGTCGTGTTTGCGTGAATGTAAGATAGGACAAAAATATCATGTTTGTCCTGCCACTTCTTTGTGAGTAATTCCTCATTCCGCAAGCAGGCTTTCTCCCCCTTTCGAAGTCGGGTGTTAACGAGCTGTTGGGAGAAGCCCCAGCGATTCGGTCACACAGTGCCACAGCAGCCAATTCCAAGACTGAACAAGTGTCTAAAAAGCAGCACGCTTGTATAGAGGTTTTCAGCGTACGAATGGTACCTCTTCCAGAACAAGGGAGACCCCATGTTCCATAATACCTCACCACTGTCAGTGCTCCAAATGTAATCTATGCATTCGAGGGGCTCCACTTCACTGTCCTTTCCCTCATAAACTCTAAATCTGTATGTATAGCCTATTGTCCTCCCACAAAGCTTATACAGTTTGACCCCATATCTGTCATGCTTGCTGGGCAAATACTGCTTGATTCCAAATGAAATGTACTAGTCTATGCAGATGTTTTGTTGGGGTGTATACATATAAATATCTCTGAATTTCTATAAAAGGTAGTTTATGAGGGGCTGAATTTTGTGCGTGTGTTATGACTAAAACGCATGAAACGCATTATCGTCTTATATCGTTTCCTGGCCATTGCAGTAGAGAATATGGGCTTATGATGAATTGGGTCTGTGGACCAATGTGACCGCAAATCACATTTTTTTGTAATGCCCATGTTAAGGGTTAGGCCCAAAAAAGTTTTACATTCGGTAATCGTAATAGATTTCCATGCAATTTGTGTTGGCAGCGAAGTATTGTTGTGCGTATAGATTGCTTTGGTCCACAATCAATTGATACAGGTCTGTGAAAAAAACAGCTCAAATTTCAGGTTGGGCAGTTAATGGGGGAATAACGGGTTCTGCTGAATCTAGGGCTGCCAATAAGGATTTGCAAGCCCCTCTAGAAGGATGGGCTTTACAGGCCTATGCACAATTTCTAGGTGGCTATGGAATACTCAGGGGTGGCCTGTCCATTAAGGGCGCACAGGCACCACCCCCCCATCCATGCGTCTGGACCCCATCCAGGATGCCAGATGCATGGATTCCAATGGAGGGGTTTGAAGCACCCGATTAGAGCCAGAGGCTCTAATAAGCTTCAAAATAGGGTGGGCCAACCCAGGTGTGTTAAAATAGCAAATAAATATTCGCTACTGAAACACAGATCCTCCTCCCGACCAATCAGGAAGTGGGTCTGAGACCTGTTTTCCCATTTGCCGAAAGGAGAAGTGTTCCGAGGAGGAGGGGGGAAGGGAGGAAGGATAGGGAGGAGACAGAAGCCGCTGTGATGCCCACAGGGGAAGAGGAAGCTGCCCGTGATGCCTGCCACCCATGATGTCCACCACCCTTGAAGCTCACCACATAGGTGAAGCACTGCCCGCCATAGATGGGGTAAGTGCTGCAGACCCAACCGACTGATCGGACGGGGGTGGGAGGCAGGAGGGTGGTGTGTTTGGCACCCGCCCCCAAAAAAATTACCACCAGCCGCCACTGGGGACACTACGAGTTTAAGGCACCTCCCCAGCTTGGACTGCACTTCTGGGACTAGCCACGTCACCATGAGATACTGCTATGCTAGTGTGTAAAATGGCAAGATGTACTAGGCCACTGTACATCCTTCACTAAAAGGTAGTGCAGCACTAATACTTGGACTCTGCTGCATATAAGAAAAGTCATGCATTCATAGCACTTCAGCTACTTGGGGTAGGGTACGCCTGATCTTAACAGGGACCTCTTTTCCATCGTCGGCTCTTATCCTGATGCAGGTTCTCTCAGTGAGGACTCCCATAAGCTTTCATCTGACACATTCAGAAATCTGTAGGCCTGTTCACTAGTGTACCTTTTTTAGGACATTTTGGGCACTAAATTTACAGTTACCTAGTGTGACTCACGGGAAAAAGCGCTCTTGGCTTCAGAGACTGCTTGAACGGCGACAAATTATTTTTTACCTGCTAGTGCTAGCATATATCAGGCGCGATCTTTATAGGTTTGCAATTTAGTGTACAATGTATCAGAGGTGACAGTGATCTATTGACACTGCACTTGTTTGTTGGGGGGGGGGGCTAAACGAAAGTGCTGGCAGGTGTCGGGGCTGATTTTGCTAACACTGCATTTTTGGGGGACACTATACTAAGGGGGATACTAGTATAGTTCTGTTCATAATCAATATATTGATCTGTACAGACTCTATACTAGTAATGGTGGTAATCAGGGACTTATAGCGTGAGTGCGATAGTGTATGGGCAATCTAACACTAAATGGCCTTGGCTGGGAGAGACATTAACTGACCCTGACGTTATCTGAAGTGACACTATTACAGCGATGAGTGATAATACTGTACAATGACACTGTACTAATGGCACTTGCTGGGTGACAGGGTTGATCAAAGCGTTAACTGAGAGCGATCAAGGGGTTAAATATGTCAAACTAAGGTGTGTGAGTGTAAAGTGTGCTGCTTTTACTCAGCGTGTTGTTCCCTTCTCTTCTTGGACCGAAAAGGAAAACAGCTAGATCCATTGCCTGTTTTTATTAACTGGGGCACGGAACTGCTTTCCTATTTGCTGCAGCTGATCAGCAGGGTCACGGGCAAAATCATTGGCCAGGACCCACTGACGAACTGGTCCTACAGCAAACGACAGTGGGGGTCACCGGGGGGTGCATGCGCAAACCCGGAAGAAAGTCCCGACGTATGAGTAAGTTACTGTGCCCACACAGGCTGCTCGTCCACAGTACATTGCAGGAAGTGGTTAATATATCTGAATAGTTTTCTCTTTGTTGTGGTATATACATTTTTTATATACCTTCTCTATACACATTCAAAATGGTGCATAACAACAAAGAAATATTTGAATGTATTTTTAACCAAATTGATTTAATGCTTGTAGATGATTTGGCTATGTGTGTATGGAGGTGCACATAGTGTACTTAGATATATGTGAATTTTAAATACTTGATAAGTTTATATATTTGGTCTTATAGTTGGCTTATACATAGTTGTGCGCCTACTTGAGAAATTTCCAGGTTAATAGATGTAGCGCTGGTAGATTTTAAATCTACCGCTGATAGGTAAATCTTGTGGGTTACTTGTTAGAGGAAGTTAGATTTGCCTCTGTTCCAGCTTGGCTGAGTTGCGTGTAGTTCCACACTGTGCCGGTGGGTGTCGTTGTCACCATGGGCTGGTGTTGGAAAGGCAACGTGTTGAAGCGTATGAGTGCTCCTCTGTCCCGGAGACAACTCGGTGGAGGTGGTCCTCCGAGTTGCATTCTGGGAGAGGGTATTTATGGGACAGACTCCATGTTTAGGGGTTCGTTTTTCAGCCACCTGCTGGCCCTCCTGGCCGACAGGTATGCGTTAAGAGTACCACCTCGTGGTCCTCCGTTCCCGAGGCCCACGTCGCTGCGGCATGTGGGTGGGCCCAGAAGCCTGTCTGGGGCCTACCACAGCAGCAGAGGAATGGTCCTGCGCTGTCTATCCTGAGAGAAGAAGCTGGACAACCGAGATCCCAGGGGAGGACCCATCATGGAAGGATCATGCGTAGTGCTGGTCTGGAGAGGGGCCTAGTAACTCGGTTGGAGGACGTATCCTGAAGTAATCTTACTGCATAGTACTGCCGGGTTGGCTTAAAGGTTCAAGTACTGTGTCTGACATTCATCGCAAACCAATACATCCTGTGGCAGAGGATCGTACGGGTTTTATTCCAAACAATATAAAAATCAAAAAGTCGCGCTAAGAGCTGAAGGTGACAACAGGCAAATGTCTAAAAAACCTCATAGGAATATGAGGGTGAATGGTAATCACTGAGTGAATAAGTTATAGAAGTGCTGAGCAATGTACATACACACTGTAAAAATAAACAGAACTAAAAATATTATTAAAAAGGATGGGACACAGATATTATCAACTATGTCCAAAAATAAATATTGCATGACCCAAATCAATGACAGGTGAGTATCTCAAATATCTATAAGAATAATAATGTGACAAATCTGTGACTAAGAAAACTAAGCCATAATTGATGAAGAAAAATAATTAAGAAAAGAAATAAAATAAGCCCAAAAAGAGTCCATAACTCAACAAAAACAGTATTGATATAAGTCCATCCGTGTTAAATTAACATGCATGGAAAATGGCTTGTCTCCAAGTTTTCTGTGACATATTGTAACAAAATCTTGCTGTGGTGAAAAATAGAGTGCGTAGACAGACCTCCACCTCTTGGAAAAATTGCTGCCTCTTACCAGATAGAAATGGTCTCTTAACCATTTCTATCTGGTAAGAGGCAGCAATTTTTCCAAGAGGTGGAGGTCTGTCTACGCACTCTATTTTTCACCACAGCAAGATTTTGTTACAATATGTCACAGAAAACTTGGAGACAAGCCATTTTCTATGCATGTTAATTTAACACGGATGGACTTATATCAATACTGTTTTTGTTGAGTTATGGACTCTTTTTGGGCTTATTTTATTTATTTTCTTAATTATTTTTCTTCATAGACGAATAGACGAATCCAGCGGTGAAGGAGTGGAATTACCCTTCCATTTAGCCCCTGGTGTACAGATTCGCCCTATCCCACTGTATATTGTGATGTGTGTCTGATTTTAGGACATGTGAGTGCAATTAGTATTCTGTGTTTTATGTGCAATTTTAAATAAAGTGTTTTATTGCTCCAGTGAGATATGCTTCCTGTCACCCCTTTTTAAGCTCCGTCACATCCCTTGTGCTGACTAATGAAAGCTCCAAGCATCTCTCTTGCTGGCCAAGAAGATCAAAATACACTATTAATGGGGGCGTGGCTACCGCCGAGCAAGATGGACGCTTAACTCCTCAGCTCCTGCACCGATCGGACCATCTATATCAATAACCGCCACCCAGGCACCCATCAGCGGCAGTAAAAGGCACAAACGACTGCTAAACTACACAGCCATGTCACATCAATCCCGCAAGCGGAAAGAATACCGGCCGCCGAAGAAACTGACTGATTTCTTCTCACAGTCGTCAGACACAGGAATCCAAGATGGCGCCCGCGGCCCTGTACACAGAAAAGCCTCGGCCTATACTGACCTTCCTGACGCAGAAGATGCAGAAATCTCTACACAGCAAGACTCCTCTGACCCCAATCAGCCTTATTCCTCCACATCAGCCGGCAACAGTCCCGCAAAATCGAGGATGCGACTGGATTCTGCAGAATCCAATATGGAGGTGAGTCCTGCATATCCCCTCACCTCAGCACAACAATCTGCTATAGCAGCATTCCCCACTACTAATCAGCCAGTCTTAGATACCACAATGAAAGAGATGCTCATCACCCTGCAGAATTCACTACACAATGACATAGCATCCATGTTCACAAAATTCTCCTCTCATATGCAGCTTGTGGGTCAGAAAGTACATCAGATTGAAAACCGTATGGGGGATGTGGCTGAAACGGTAAACGATCTAGCACAGGACCATACACATGAAGAGCAACAATGGATGAAAGCCAAAATGGCGGACCTTGAGGACAGGTCCCGCCGAAATAACGTAAAAATTAGAGGCATACCAGAAAACATCATGCCACAAGATTTAAACGCATACGCCAGAAAACTGATTTCTACCGTCCTACCCGACCTGGCCCCTATGGAAACCATTATTGACCGCATACATCGCATACCCAAACCTCCGCACCTCCCCACGGATGTGCCCAGAGATGTCCTCATTAGGGTCCATTTTTTCCATGCCAAGGATCAGCTCTTGTTTAAAGCCAGACATCTAGGGAAACTCCCAGCACCCTACACTCACCTGCAACTATTTGCTGACATCTCACAGTATACCAGACAACTACGCAGACAGCTGAATACCATCACAAAGTCGCTCAACAACCACAAAATCCCATATCAATGGGGTTTCCCCACAAAAATTATGATTACAAAAAATGGAGTCAGACACAACATCTCCACGGTTCAGGAAGGAATCAAACTTCTGCAACTCTGGGGAATCGTCCCTGAGTCGCCTGCGCCACCCATCTCCAATCAAAAGGGAACTGCCCGCAATACACCTGACAATCCCCCAATTGGGAAAACCTAGCTAGCTTATACATGGCGGTTAACACGTTAAACCCCATATAATACCCAGTCCGATCGGATGCCTTGCTTGTTGCATATTGTACCACAAACTTTCACCCTACCGATTCTTATTGCAGCCTTGTTGTATTTGGCTGTTCACAGTTACTGAACTACAACCAACCGTTTGTATTATACTGCAACCTATTAACTTCTCTCTTATTCCAATATTTTTTCTCTTTCTTCCGTCTTTTTTCATCCATCCTGAGAGCACCTAACTACAGCGAAACCGGAAAACACGCATATTGAATATTACTGAACAACGTATCGGATTCACCAGATTGTGAGTACCACCATTTATTTTTTTCCCTATCACACACTACCGCAAACCAAGCAGAATGCCTAAGTTCCTGACCCTCAATGTCAAGGGACTTAACCACCCTGCTAAAAGAGCATCTATGTGGCGCACAGCCAGAGAATCCCAATGTGATGTCCTCTGCCTACAGGAAACACACTTTCAAAAACTAGCTGAACCAAAATGTACAAACCCTATATTCACCCACACTTTCCAAGCCTCAGGGCCCGCTAAAAGAAACGGAGTTATGATCGCAATTAAAAACTCCCTTAATTTCACGCTACACGATAGCATATCGGATAAAGAAGGTCGTTACTTGATCCTAGACTGCACTCTAAACAAAACCAGATACGCCATTGTCAATGTCTACACTCCCAACAAGAAACAACTGGGATTTCTAAACAAATTAATGAAGAAAATTATCCAATTCCGGCAAGGCAGCCTCATCATATGCGGTGACTTCAACATTGTACCAGACAATGAAATTGACACGTCATCCCGCAAATCTAGAATACCATCACCCATGGGCTCCTTCATAAGGAACAATGATCTCTACGACGTATGGCGATGCCACCACACCACCGAACGGGACTATTCCTTTTTCTCGAACAGACACAATTCCTATACCCGAATAGACTATTTCCTCGTGGACAAATGGACTCTGACAAAAATATCACAATCCTCCGTAGGAACAATCACTTGGTCGGACCACGCTCCAGTATCAATGGAGGTGGTAGACGACACTCAACATACCCGCACTAGGATTTGGAGAGCCAATTCAGAGATTATCCACTCCCCTGAACACTCAGATCTCATCCGCAAACACCTTGAAGAATTTTTTGATACTAACGACGGATCTGTATCCGACAACATTACCCTCTGGAATGCCCACAAAGCATTCATTAGAGGAATCATCATCCAACTAACTGGTAGAGAAAAGAGGAGGAGATCACAACGCCTAGAAAACATCACATCCACTATTAAGAAACTAGATGAACAAAATCAGACCAATCCTGATCCTAAATTAAAAGACAAACTGACTCTTCTTAGACAAGACCTAAGAAACATACTTTTAGACTCTTACAACAACATTCAAACTAGGTACAAAGCTCACCACTACACCACAGGAAATAGAGCAGGGAAAACACTAGCACTTAAAATCAAAGGTCAACGTATTAAATCTAAAATCCCACACCTATTTCACCCCGCCACAAACCAAAAACTCATAGACCCTCAATCCATTGCAGATGCTTTTAGCCACTACTATCAATCACTATACAACCTGAAAGATGATACTACTACTGCCCAACCATCTAAAGAAGAGATTGATTCCTTTCTGAAAGAAATTAATCTCCCTACCCTATCTGAACAACATCTCACAGAACTCAACAAACCATTCACTCACCTAGAAATTCTAAATATTACCTCAACACTGCCACCCAACAAATCACCTGGTCCAGATGGCCTCACTGGAGAATATTACAAGCAATTCCGCACTACCCTAGCACTATATTTAACACAGATGTGCAATAGCGTTGCCTCCTCCTCTTCTCTCCCCAATGAAATGCTTAATGCTCTGATAATTACATTACCGAAGCCAGGGAAGGAACCCACGGTACCCCAAAACTTCAGACCGATCTCGCTCCTAAACATAGACACCAAGATTTATGCAAAACTAATAGCATCTAGATTAGTAAACATTATGCCCACACTAATAAATATAGACCAATCTGGGTTTACAAAAGGTAGACAAACTTATGACGCAACACGAAGACTCATCAATATCATTCACCATGCCGAAGCTCGCCGAACGCCTTCTCTGCTCCTTTCACTAGACGCAGAGAAGGCGTTTGATAGAGTCCATTGGGCCTACTTGGAAGCAACACTTCATAAATTTGGTTTCCAAGGTCATATCCTCTCAGCAATCACGGCCCTATACTCCTCTCCCTCAGCCCAAGTCTATACAGACGAAATGGTTTCTAAACCTTTTCCAATTACCAATGGGACCCGCCAAGGATGCCCCTTATCACCACTAATTTTCAATCTTTTAATGGAACCGCTAGCAGAACATATCAGAATGAACAAACTCATTGAAGGATTCAAAATAGGTAAAATTGAACACAAAATTAGCCTATTTGCCGACGACGTCATTATGATGATTACCAACCCTGTGTCTTCCCTGGCTTCAATACAAAAAGTGTTACATAGATTTAGCTGCATCTCTTATTACAAAGTCAACGAAAGTAAATCTTACATTCTCGATCTAGGATTGGATGCAATTTCTAGTAATCTATTACGCAACACCTATTCTTATCCGTGGGCGGAAAAAGGCATATCATACCTCGGCATCACACTCACAAAATCAGTAAAAAATCTTTTCCACAACAACTATGTAGAAACCAAACAAATGTTAATCACAGAAACGTCCAAATTATCCAAACACGAACTCTCGTGGACAGGCAGACTAGCTGCCTTCAAAATGCTAATACTCCCTAAAATATTATACACATTTAGAACTCTACCCATACCACTAAGCAACACATATCTCCAATCCCTACAAACCACAATCCAACAATATATCTGGCAGGGTAAAAAACCGAGAAGCAGTCACAATAAGCTCATCAAACACAAATCCACAGGGGGAATGGGACTCACTGACATAAAAGATTACTATCTAGCCACAGTTCTATCTCAAATGAAAGAATGGATGTGGGATCAACCTACCACTCTATGGGGGAATATTGAAAACAATGCTACTCCAGGATCAAACCTGAAAAATTGGTTATTTAGTTCTCCCAGCAAAATCTCCCATCCTCACCTATACTCTCCGACAGTGCAAGCTGTGGTTAAAGCTTGGAAAATACTACTGCACACTAAGTGGTCATCGCTACCCACTTGCACATTCAGATACCCCTGCACACTCTCAAGATTCTATCACCAGACCTAACTATCCCCAACTGGGTAACACAAATAGCACACACCACTGGGAAACTCAGGACTGAAATAATTCACAAACCCTTCCATACTTTTCAAACAACTCACAATGCACCTACATCGGACTTTCTCACCTATTACCGTATTCAAACGTGCCTAAAAGCTCACAAACAAATAGAGGGATCACTACCCACCAAAATATGGAACTTCTATTTCACACAAGAGACAGACAAAAAAGGAGTTTCTATTATCTACAATACTTTACAAGAAAAACTAGTGTTCTATAAATCTAAATCATTTACAGACTGGGAGACAGACATTGAAACACAATTCTCCGACCGACACTGGCAACAGGCACTTAGATCAATATATAAAGCCACCAGCTGCACCTCTTTATGGGAATTGACAAATAAATTAACACTTAGATGGTACCTGACTCCCCAAAGATTAGCTAAATTCCACCCCGCCACTTCCTCCCTCTGCTGGAGAAACTGTAACCACACAGGGTCTCTAATCCACATTATGTGGTCATGTCCAATGCTAACCAAATTGTGGACAGATGTACAACTCCTCATTCAAGAAATAGGACAATGCAACATCCCTCTCACACCACAATTAGCTATCCTTAATATGATACCAGAAAATGTACCACCATCTTATAAAACGGTTCTCACACATATACTTCTCGCCACTAGACTACTCATCACTAGATCATGGAAATCACCAACCACACCATCCTTAATGGAGGTGATCACCTTAGTCCACACACACTACACATACGAAACCATACACTCAAGGAAAAACAACTCACAGGCAAAATCACAAACACTCTGGCAACCTTGGAAAACGTGGTATGCACAAAATATAGAGAAATACTGAGAAAACTGCACAAACCCAGATAATATAATTCCGTTCACACAATACATACTAAAATGCTCTCTTCACCTTCCCCCCTTTCTTACCTTACTTCTACTATCACTACACTGGGGTGTTCACCCTTATTACTGTTCTAGACTACTGCACACATTCTAAATGTAAACTTGCTGTATTCAACAATTGTTTCATTGCTACTATCTGTTTTTTTTATTTTTACTTTATTTCTGATGTTATACATTCTCAATATAAGTCATTTCCTATACTTACCTAGTAAGTATACATTCTATTTTGAACTGTTCTTAACACATGATACCTTAGCAATGTACCTTACTGTAAAATGAAAAATTTCCAATAAAAATCTATTTGGAAAAAAAAAAAAAAAAAAAAAATACACTATTAATTGACACAATTGTTTTTTTGTACTGGATCTGCCAGAATACGTTTATTGGACGTTTCATATAGTAATATTTCCTAACGTTAATGTATTATAGTTATTGTGTTCAATATTTGTTAATATCAAATTTAATATTTCTTAATATCAAACCATCAATGCACATAACAAAACAATGTAAGAGTTAAGGCAGAAATAAAAAATATATAAGGCTTTTTTCAAGCATAAACCAGATACAGTATATATTTGATGGACATTATACACAAGGACTCTTCAAAAACCATTAAAATTAGGATGTGATTGAAATGAGCCCAAAGAACTCCACATTGCATGGTATTTTTCTTGCTGTAATTACTGTTGTAGTGTTTTTGCAAGGCTTCTATCAACTAAAAATAATGTAAAAGTCCATATATTCAATAGTGAGGAAAGTTCCAGAATGGATAAATTATGAATCTGTTCATGAGGAATCTTGGTTGAGATGAAAAAGGAGAGAACCCATCACCAACACCAAAAACACTGACCCTTACCATCAGTAAATGGGTTAAACAGCACAGTGCCTAGAAATCCTCAATCCACTGATCGACCCGGAATTATGTATATGCCTTTTACCAGGATGGTTTAGCCATAGACATACTCATTGCGCAGACATCCCAAGCAAGAACAGCTTTATTCATCATAAACTCACGAATAAAAACTCACATATGAAAAATAAATGTAAGGCAGAAAAGGAAAGCCACCAACGCTTCCTACCAATAAGATGGCCGGCGCTCCTCCGTCCTCTCCAGTGCGTCACTCGTCCCTTTGCTTCGCCCGACGTTTCGTCACAAACGCGCGTCACCCACGCCCCTGATGACGCACGTTTGTGACGAAAGGCATATACATAATTCCGGGTCGATCAGTGGAGTGAGGATTTCTAGGCACTGAGGGGGGTTTCTTTTGATTGTGAGGAAACGTGGACACCATCTACTAGTGCTGTGCTATTTAACCCATTTGCTCATGGTAAGGGTCAGTGTTTTTGGTGTTGGTGATGGGTTCTCTCCTTTTTCATCTCAACCAAGATTCCTCATGAACAGATTCAGAATTGATTAAATCTGGAACTTTCCTCACTATAAAATGTATGGACTTTTATATTATTATTATTTTTCTATTTTTAATAGCGCTACACCTATACCCCATATTTTTGTTATTGCACCGAACAATATTGTGTTAGCAGCTTTTATGTACTATTCTAAGTTACGCAACAAATTTGATTTGTAAACTTCTATTAATTAGCTCAAGGAATTTGTCAAGGGCAATATAAACTTTAGGAGTGGAATCAACAGGCAAGTCAGAAGCCAAGACCTTCTTCATAGCGTGAGACAGTGCCTGAAAAGAAATAGAGGATATATTATTTTGTGCAATTATACACATATTTATGAAGGACAGTAATGTTCAAACTTCTGTAAACCAATAGTATTTGTTTCCCGGGTTGTGATGTTTATCATTTTTTTGTAAAGTAATTACTGATCTAGTTTCATGTAGCATAGCTTAATAAAAAAAATATTTGTGCTGACAACTAAAGCACAATTCAAATTGTTGCTTATAGCAACCAGTTATGCTTCAGCTTTCAGAGCAAAATAAGAATCAGATTGGTTGCTAGAGAAAGCTCCACTGGTGTGGCAACAGTCTGGCGGAAGGTGCTCTTCTCTAATCAGGGGACACAATACTAACATGCCTTACCTGGCTATCATGTTTAATCACACTTATTCTAGATTACTGAAAAATGTGAATGCAGAGAATAATCTTGAGCGGTAAAAAGATGTCATTTTAGAGAGGTCAGCAATAAAAGCCTCTATATTTATGTCATGACATGACAAAACTGACAGCATTCTTACCTGGACCACCCAAGTTAAAATATTATATTATGTTGCAAGCACATTTAAACCCAATGAACTGTATCCACCTGAATCAATTTATCTTATTATTCTATAATATTATTCAATAGTCCTTACGCCAACGTTTCCTGAATCCACTCCTAGGTCCTTGAGGGGAGACAGGTTGCCAGCAAGGTCATCCAGGTGTTTGGCTGCACTCCCAAAAGCATTCATAATCTTTGCACCATGTGTCTTGAGGTTAGCAGAGTCAGGGGTCAGTTTAAAGTGAACAAAATAGGATTTGGCTTGGGGGGACTCAAGGTAAAACCTAATAGAAAATAAAACAACAACTAAAAAATATTGATGTAAAATTACGTGTTTCAAATAAAAAAATAAAAAAATATATATATGTATCAGCTCTGGGAAAGAAAACGTTGTTTTCTTTCCTGGCGTTACCACTAGCAGAAGGAGAACCTGGCTGTCCTTCAAGTAATTGCCGGGAGACAAAATGATCTCCTTGTTTCATGGCTTAATGGATACTGTTTGCGACCAAATGCTACGTAATGTATGATGCATAAAATATCAGTAGTAGCAATCAATAATTACTATCATCTTTCAATTTTCATTTAAAGTGTTCCTAAACCCACAACAGTAAAATCAGTCTGTATATGCAGTAACGCATGCTTGTTATACTCACTGTGGAACCTAAGGGGTTAATCCTCCGAAATATATAAAAAGTCTGTTTTCTATCTTCTCTGATACTCCCCTTCTTCCACAGTCCCCAAACCATCTCTTGATAGAACAGAGCGGGGACAGGTTATAAATTTTGTCAATAGTGTCTTAGCTTTTTAAAAGGGCTATACACATGGATCATAGAACTAGAATGACTTCTCCCATGTAATGAGTAGTTGTTTTAAAACTTAGTACATTAGCCAAATAATTCCTGTTCTCGTAAATTATTTATCCAGTAAAAAAAAATGAACAATGTAATCATCTATTTTAAAAAAAATAAACAAGGATAAAAGAACCTTACCTGTGTAAAACCTTAGCACCCAGATCACCGGCCTGAGGGGAAATCTTGTCCCACATGGAAAGCACAGCAGCCTTCTCTCCAGCAGACAGATTCATTGTGATGATCGAGAGTTGATGTAGTAAACCTTAGATGAGCTTGGCAATTCAAAAAAGATCCATGTCAAACTGAAACGTTTACCACGTTTTTAAATATTAGCATATTATTCATAAAGCTAAAGATGCATTCCTATTGGCTTAAACTGCATACCACCCTTTAGAACTGACGTATTCTCTGCATGCTGTATGTACTGATACAAAGCACATACACTCCTTTTGTGTTTACTTACAGTAGTTATTGCTGATCATTGCAGTTGAATTCTTTTAAGGGCATGGCATTACACATATATTTTCAATTTACTCAAGTAGATAGCATTTACAAGTTGAAAGTGAGAGTTGTAATTGTTTTGATTAAAGTTTTAACTCGTCTCCATCCTTTTGGGGGTTAAGAATACCAGTAAAGTGTATTTTTAACAGAAAATGTTCATACATTCCTGGACTACCATACAGTGTGGGAAAAAAAGTATTTGATCCCCTGCTGATTTTGTACGTTTGCCCACTGACAAAGAAATGATCAGTCTATAATTGTAATGGTAGGTTTATTTTAACAGTGAGAGAGACAGAATAACAACAAAAATATCCAGAAAAATGCATTTAAAAAAAGTTATAAATTGATTTGCATTTTAATGAGTGAAATAAGTATTTGATCCCCTATCAATCAGCAAGATACCTGGCTCCCAGGTGTCTTGTATACAGGTAACAAGCTGAGATTAGGAGCACTCTCTTAAAGGGACTGCTCCTAATTTCAGTTTGTTACCTGTATATTTTATTTTATTTATTTCAGGTACTTATATAGCGCTGTCAATTTACGCAGCGCTTTACATATACATTGTACATTCACATCAGTCCCTACCCTCAAGGAGCTTACAATCTAAGTTCCCTAACTCACATTCATACATACTAGGGACAATTTAGACCGGATCCAATTAACCTGCCAGCATGTCTTTGGAGTGTGGGAGGAAACCGGAGTACCCAGAGGAAACCGACGCAGTCACAGGGAGAACATGCAAACTCCAGGCAGGTAGTGTTGTGGTTGGGATTTGAACCAGCAACCCTTCTTACTGCTAGGTGAAAGTGCTACCCACTACACCACTGTGTGTATAAAAGACACCTGTCCACAGAAGCAATCAATCAATCAGATTCCAATCTCTTCTCCATGGCCAAGACCAAAGAGCTGTCCAAGGATGTCAGGGACAAGATTGTAGACCTACACAAGGCTGGAATGGGCTACAAGACCATCGCCAAGCAGTTTGGTGAGAGGGTGACAACAGTTGGTACGATTATTCGCAAATGGAAGAAACACAAAATAACTGTCACTCTCACTCGGTCTGGGGCTCCATGCAAGATTGCACCTCGTGGAGTTTCAATGATCATGAAAACGGTGAGGAATCAGCTCAGAATTACACAGGAAAATCTTGTCAATGATCTCAATGCAGCTGGGACCATAGTCACCAAGAAAACAATTGGTAACACACCATGACATGAAGGACTGAAATCCTGCTGTGCCCACAAGGTCCCCCTACTTGAGAAAGCACATGTACAGGCCCGTCTGAAGTTTGCTAACGAACATCTGAATAATTCAGAGGAGAACTGGTTGAAAGCGTTGTGGTCAGATGAGACCAAAATCAAGCTCTTTGGCATCAACTCAATTCACCGTGTTTGAAGGAGGAGGAGGAATGCTGCAAATGGCCCCAAGAATCCCAGGTACTTCCCCAGGGGACATGTAAAAATGCAAAAAAAGTTTTTAAAAACCGCCATTTTTTCAGGACCAGTGATTTTAATAATGCTTAAAGTGAAACAATTAAAATTAAATATTCTTTTAAATATTGTGCCTGGGGGTCCCCTTAGTCTGGCTCTAAAGTAGCGCCTCTTTCCCATGTTTATAACAGTACCGGAGCAAAATTACATTTCTAAAGGAAAATCGGTATTTGGAAGCTCCCTTTTACAAGGGGGCCCCCAGATTCCGCCCCCCTATGTGAATGGATATGGGGTACATTGTACCCATTCACCAAAAAAGTAAAAAAAACAGCAGAGAGTAAATCCGTTATCAATTATGGCGCCAACGGTCCAGAAAAAAAAAAAAAAAGAAAGGCGGAAAAATTCTGTCTCCATGGGAGGCATCCCGCCAACTGCAGCCTTTTCGCGGTGACAGCTGTTATGTAGCCAAGGGCCGGGCCACCCGGTGACATAAACGGATGACCCCGCCCCCCTCTGACATCACATGACAGGAGTTTTTCCATTTTTTTTTCTTCGGGACCGTAGGCGGCAGGATTGATGATAGATTTACACTGCGGGACACTTTTTTTTTTAAATAAAGGAATTGCCAAAAACTAAGTGTTTTATACATACAAGTTTCAAAACAGGAAAAATTACTGCGCTATCCCAAAATCCAATCTAAGAAGATATGTGATATGTGTAGTGAAAAAAGTTGGTTTGTGCTGCTGCAACCATAAATGTGAGACACATCCACTTAATAAACACTGTATACAAAAAAAGGTGAAAGGTTAAAGGTGAATGCAAAAATAAATCACCTTGATAACTACAGGTTGTGTACCCATATACCATAAATAAAACAGTGAAAGAAGTGAAAATTATAACTAAAAAATCATCATAAGTCAAATGAAATAAAACTAGAAAACTGAACATGAGCAGTCCAATTCAAAGCTAGATGGAACAAGCAAAGTTCATAGATTAAAAGTTCATTGATGGGAAAGTCTTTCAAAGGGGAAATATAACAGTCATCCAAGCGGTGTGAGACATGCGATTTTTTTCACCCTGAGGAGCGTGATGACAGGAAAGTTCCTCCACCTCAAAACAAACTGCCCCTTACCAGATCGAACGATCTCTTGTTAGGTAGATCGTGTGAGCGTGTGGCTGTCTCCCCCAGCCCAGGGTCTCTGCTGGGAGCGGATCCCAAAAGTGTCACCTCTCAGGGGGTCCTCTAGATGGTGAGAAAACGCGGAAAGATTGGACTCATACAGGTGTACACCTGACCAGCCTCACCTGCCTCTCAGAGGAGCTGACCTGACTCTGGGCTTTAACCACCTGAGCGCATCACCTTGAATGTCCACCTGGAGGTGACATCCATACTATGAGACTATAAAAATATATGGATAATAGAAAAAATTGGTGTAATTAATATATCACTAGGAGAGGGGCTAGGAAAGAAAGGTGGGGGAGGTGTAGGGAAAAAAAGGGGGGGGGGGGAGAGGGAAAAGAAGGAGAAAAGGAAAGGTAAGAAAAAAAGGAGGAAAGTAATATGGAAAAGTGAAGGGGGAGTTTTGAAAAAAATACAGGGTCATATCAAAGACAGGTTGGCAATTTTATGCATTATAAGGATTACTTACTATAGGATGGAGCAGCCCACCACCCCGGTTATATTATGTGTATTTTGTATGTATTCAACATATAGAACATCACTTGAGGAAAGGAAGGAAAATGGGAGGTATAAGGAAAGGAAGGAAAATGGGAGGTATAATTAGACATCATTTTATAATATGGAATTTGTTCTATGATCCAGACTTCCAAACCCTCTGTGGACTTGTTATGATGTTCAGCAAAATGGCGGGGGGCACCGTGTTTGTCCTTGCCCACCTCTATTTTCCTTCGGTGTTTGCTAAATCTCTGGCGCAGTGGTCGTATGGTGCGTCCCACGTACAGTAGATGGCAAGGACAAACAAGACCGTAAACTACAAAATCTAAACCAAAATTGTAGAAACCTCCTAAAGTATAGGTCTTTCCTTTAGTGGTGAATTGTTTTTTGCCATGTTTAACCAATTTGGCTAAAACAAAATGAGAGCATGGATCCACCCTACCATGTATCAATGGTTCAGGCTGGTGGTGGTGTAATGGTGCGGGGGATATTTTCTTGGCACAATTTGGGCCCCTTATTACCAACTGAGCATAATTTAAACGCCATAGCGTACCTGAGTATTGTTGCTGACCATGTCCATCCTTTTATGACTACACTGTACCCATCTTCTGATGGATACTTCCAGCAGGATAATGCACCATGTTACAAAGCTCAAATCATCTCACCACTGGTTTCTTGAACATGACAATGAGGTCACTGTACTCCAATGGCCTCCACAGTCACCATATCTCAATCCAATAAAGCACCTTTGGGATGTGGTGTAACGGGAGATTCCCATCATGGATGTGCAGCGGACAAACCTGCAGCAACTGCATGATGCTATCATGTCAATATGGACCAAAATCTGGGGAATGTTTTTAACACCTTGTTAAATCTATGCCATGAAGAATTAAGACAGTTCTGAAGGCAAAAGGGGGTCCAACCCAATACTAACAAAGTGTACCTATAAAGTAGCCAGTGAATATAATTATATATATATATATAATATATATATATACACAGTATCACACAAAAGTGAGTACACCCCTCACATTTTTGTAAACATTTTATTCTACCTTTTCATGTGACAACAACTTTGCTACAATGTAAAGTAGTGAGTGTACAGATTGTATAACAGTGTAAATTTGCTGTCCCCTCAAAATAACTCAACACACAGCTATTAATGTCTAAACCACTGGCAACAAAAATGAGTACACCCCTAAGTGAAAATGTCCAAATTGGGGCCTATTAACCGTTTTCCCTCCCCGGTGTTATGTGACTCATTAGTGTTACAAGGTCTCAGGTGTGAATGGGGAGCAGGTGTGTTAAATTTGGTGTTATCGCTCTCACTCTCTCATACTGGTCACTGGAAGTTCTACATGCCACCTCTTGGCAAAGAACTCTCTGAGGATCTGAAAAAAATAATTGTTGCTCTAAAAAAAGATGACCCAGGCTATAAGAAGATTGCCCAGACCCTAAAACTGAGCTGCAGCACTGTGGCCAAGAGACCATACAGCAGTTTAACAGGACAGGTTTCAGTCAGAACAGGCCTCACCATGGTCGACCAAAGAAGTTGAGTGCATGTGCTCAGCGCCAAATGCAGAGGTTTTCTGTGGGAAATAGACGTATGGGTGCTGCCAGCATTGCTGCAGAGGTTGAAGGGGTGGGAGGTCAGCCTGTCAGTGCTCAGACCACACACCTCACACTGCATCAAATTGGTCTGCATGGTTGTCGTCCCAGAAGGAAGCTTCTTATAAAGATGATGCACAAGAAAGCCTGCAAACAGTCTGCTAAAGACAAGCAGACTAAGGACATGGATTACTGGAACCATGTCCTGTTGTCTGATGAGACCAAGATAAACTTATTTGGTTCAGATGGGGTCAAGCGTGTGTGGAGGCAACCAGGTGAGAGTACAAAGACAAGCGTGTCTTGCCTACAGTTAAGCATGGTGATGGGAGTGTCATGGTCTGGGGCTGCATGAGTGCTGCTGGCACTGGGGAGCTACAGTTCATTGAGGGAACCATGAATGCCAACATTTACTGTGACATACTGAAGCAGAGCATGATCCCTTCCCTTCAGAGACTGGGCTGCAGGGCAGTACTCCAACATGATAACAACCCCAAACACACCTCCAAGATGACCACTGAATAGCTAAAGAAGCTGAGGGTAAAGGTGATGGACTGGCCAAGCATGTCTCCAGACCTAAACCCTATTGAGCATCTGTGGGGGATCCTCAAACGGAAGGTGGAGGAGCGCAAGGTCTCTAACATCCACCAGCTCCGTGATGTCGTCATGGAGGAGTGGAAGAGGACCCCAGTGGCAACCTGTGAAGCTCTGGTGAATTATATGTCCAAGAGGGTTAAGACAGTGCTGGAAAATAATGGTGACCACACAAAATATTGACACTTTGGGCCCAATTTGGATATTTTCACTTAGGGGTGTACTCACTTTTGTTGCCAGCGGTTTAGACATTAATGGCTGTGTGTTGAGTTATTTTGAGGGGACAGAAAATTTACACTGTTATACAAGCTGTACACTCACTACTTTACATTGTAGCAAAGTGTCATTTCTTCAGTGTTGTCACATGAAAAGATTTAATAAAATATTTACAAAAATGTGAAGGGTGTACCCACTTTTGTGAGATACTGTATATATGTATATGTATGTGTGAAGAAGTGCCTGATCCCCTGCGCCACTATGTGCACACAAATGAATTGTGTAAAAGAAATGTATAAATTGGACCAAAAGGAGATAACGATAAAGAGAAAGCCTTAGGCCGCTTTCACACTGAGGCGCTTTACAGGCGTTATAGCGCTAAAAATACCACATATTTAATTTTTATCACTGTTTACAATCAGTTAGAACACTAGCAGGTATTCAGCAGCAGACCCATACACATTTACTTTAGAGTGCTTTCACACTGAGGCGTGTGTTTTATCGTTGTTTTAGCGGCGCCAATCGGCCGCCCAAGTGCTTTCACACTGGAGCACACCGCTTGCAGGGCGGTAAAAAAAGTCCTGCAAGCAGCATCTTTGCAGCACTGTAGGAGCGGTATAAACACCGCTCCTAAGGCATCCGTGCCCATTGAAATCAATGGACAGCGCTGCCAAACCCCTGGCAAAGCGCCGCTGCAGCGGCGCTTTGCCGGAGGTTTTAACCCTTTTTCGGCCGCTAGTGGGGATTAAAAGTGCCCCACTAGCGGCGGCATATCATCGCTAAAACGACAGCGGCGCTTTACCGCCGACGAGCCAAACGCCTCAGTGTGAAAGCACTCTAAAATAAATGTGTATGGGTCTGCTGCTGAATACCTGCTAGTGTTCTAATTGATTGTAAACAGTGATAAAAATTAGATATGTGGTACAGCACTCCCCACTAGAACTGCATAGTAAAACACACTGATAATGTATAATACAACACACTAAGAGCACACTACATATGGGGTCCTATACATCATTAGAATCAAATACATTGTGTGAAATATATAAATAATAAACAACAAAAGACACTTTGAATAAAACACCACTGTGATGCCTAAACCAGTGATAATCAGTGATAGGCATTTCCAGTGATATAAAATAAGATTGAAACACAAAAATTCCAATATAGTGAAGAAGCTAGTCCATGGGTCCCATAAAAGGTTCACAGCAATTTCCAGTGCCCGCCACATTTCAAACTATATGCTTATCTCCATTACTGACCTTCCACGGGTCAATATGTGCCTTTCCCTTTAAGGGGCTAAAGAAACCTCTGGTGGGTGATTGGATCTTTAGTGGTAAGTAAATCCTCCATCTCCTGCGGCAATCCTCATCGGTACTACTCATAAAGAAATCAGAAAACTGACATAGTGCTGAACTGTTTAAAACCACTTTAAGAAAAACCATAAGAAATGACAACTCACATTTTTCAGTACACTAGTGCCCCGTACACACGGTCGGATTTTCTGACAGAAAATGTGTGATAGGACCTTGTTGTCGGAAATTCCGACCGTGTGTAGGCTCCATCACACATTTTCCATTGGATTTTCCGACACACAAAGTTTAAGAGCAGGATATTAAATTTTCCGACAACAAAATTCGTTGTCGGAAATTCTGATCGTGTGTACACAAATCCGACGGACAAAGTGCCACGTATGCTCAGAATAAATAAAGAGATGAAAGTTATTGGCCACTGCCCCGTTTATAGTTCCGACGTACGTGTTTTACATCACCGCATTTAGAACGATTGGATTTTCCAACAACTTTGTGTGACCGTGTGTATGCAAGACAAGTTTGAGCCACCATCCGTCGGAAAAAAACCTAAGATTTTGTTGTCGGAATGTTCGAACAAAGTCCGACCGTGTGTACGGGGCATAGCTCTGGTGCACTCAAATAGCATGCGTATAACAATTCTATTATTTTTTATTTTTTATTTTTTTTTTATGGTTGAACTGGATGGACTTGTCTTTTTTCAACCTGACTAACTATGTAACTATTTAACAATAATGCCCTGTACACACGGTTGGATTTTCCGACGGAAAATGTTCGATGGGAGCTTGGAAATTCCGTGTGTAGGCTCCATCGGACATTTTCCATCGGAATTTCTGTCACACAAAATTTGAGATCTGGATCTCAAATTTTCCGACAACAAAATCAGTTGTTGTAAATTCCGATCATGTGTACACAATTCCAACGCACAAAGTTCCACGCATGCTCGGAATCAAGCAGAAGAGCCGCACTGGCTATTGAACTTTTTTTTTTTGAACATTTTTCTCGGCTAGTCGTACGTGTTGTACGTCACTACGTTCTTGACGTTCGGAATTTCGGACAAGATTTGTGTAACCGTGTGTATGCAAGACAAGTTTGAGCCACCATCCGTCGGAAAAAATCCATTGATTTTGTTGTCGGAATCGCTTACGGATCGCTTGGATGTAGTACTGGCAATCCCCAAACAGGGTGCAATCTTCCTCTGAGAGCATGCTGACGTCACCAGTCCCTGACCCATTTTTTTATTTTCTTTTAGCGCTGAACCATTTAAAACCACTTTAATAAAAACCATTAGAAATTACAACTCAAAACCTGGAGAACGCTGGTAAATATATGCTCTGTAGCCTTGCCCATGCAAACTGCAAACTTTCTCAACCTATTTCCATAGTGGCAGAGATTTACCATGTCACAAAACCCAGACGCTATGGGCAACAATAGTATACTATTAAACATAGGAGTAATCCCTGTGTAGCCATGCCCCCGTAGGGGTTGCTTAATGTAGTGGTTCATCTGTCAACCTGCCCAACCCGGCATCCATGTCTCAGACACTCAGAGACACAGACCAGTCCATAAGCTTTGTTTTTTTTTTGTTTTTTTTTTAGTTAGGGGATTGAACTTGGATGGGAAATGGGAAAATAAGGGATGCCCAGGAATATTCAGTGCAACTTGCTCGGGAATTCTATATACACTCCAGTCTTCTCTCCACCACAACTCTTGCTTAAGACCTCTTATCCTTCACTCCTCCAACACTTCACTTGCTGCATATCTTTATTCCTCCAGCACTTCCCTTGCTGCAGACTGTTACTCTTCCAGCACTTCCCTTGCTGCAGACTTTTACTCCTCCAGACTAGCTAGCACCGCATGGTTAGTCCTGGCAATAATTCAGTCAGGCCTCAGTGAACTGCCTTTTGCGGGCAGGGACCTCAGGACCCTGTGGTGTAAAAATAGTTCAGGTGCTAACTGTCCTCTACTCAGTTACCAATCCCAGATAGCTCTCTTCAGGCCCTACCAGCCAGCCTTGCTGCAATGACCTCTCTCCACTGCTCTTCCCACAGTCCTCTCTTTTGGTTCTGCACCCATCTCAAACTGCAATCTCCCAGTTCTCTCAGGCATGCCTCCCCAATCCTCACGACTGTGCTCACTCACCAGCCTTCCTGGCTGGGACCAGTTGTCCTCACTGGAGTCTCTTATCAGTGTTCTCTCCCACTGTCCTCTCTTTGCTCTCTCATGTGCCTCTCCTCCAGGATCTCTTCTCTCCTCCTGGATGCACCTGAGCCCCAGCCCTTGGTCACCCCCCCCAGCCTCCACACTCTCTCACTCTAGCTCTTCCACCCGAAAACACCTCCTTGAGCTTGTCTGACCCCCCAGGTATTTAAGGAGGCCTGCCCCCTGCCAATCCAAGTTGGGGATTGGTCAGGGCTCCCTAGAATATCCCAGGCAGCTTCACCTCTCCTCTCCTTCTAGCACCTTCTAGAAAGAAGAAGGTGGTGAATGTGATGCTACCTGTGAGTTACCCAGCCTTGCCCTGAGCCACTCTTACCCAGAATGAAAACAAACAAGCCTAGCCACTATCTAGGCCTGCCTAAATTTTCCTAATCTCCAGAAAAATCCCCACTCTAGCACCTATCTAACTAGAGGGTGGTACTCCTGTATTCTGTTCTGGGTAAAATGCAACAGCACCCGTGTGTATAAGTCTCTCTCTCTCTCTCTCTCTCTCTCTCTCTCTCTCTCTCTCTCTCTCTCTCCCCCTCTTTCTCTCTTTCTCTCTCTCTTTAATTATACTTTAACCATTTGCGTAGCGGCCACCATACTTATACTGCGGCAGGGGGGCTGCTCTGTGCCAGATCACATACCTAGTACGTGATCTGACACTTCCAGGTCTGGGGCATGTGTGCACACCATCAGTGACCCGCTCCCGCTGTGATCACACACAGAGGGAGCCCAGTGGGCTCGATGTCCACCGGTACCCTCCGATTAGACAGTACACAGGCAGAATGGCGATCTGCCTATGTAAACAAGACAGATTGCCATTCTGTCAGTAGGGAAGGCATTGATCCTGTGTTCCTGAACATAGATCAATGCCTTCCCCTAGTCAAAGCACCTCACACACAGTGAGAAAGCACAGGCTAGGCACACAGTTATCCCTTTGATCGCCCCTGATGTTAACCCCTTTCCAGCCAGTGTCATTAGTACAGTGACAGTGAATATTTTTTCAGCACTGATCACTGTATGAGGCTGGGTTCACACCATTGTGAATTGGATGTGGCTTTCCACGCATCCAATTCGCATGGCAGGAGATTGTGACCGGCTCTCTATGGAGACGGTTCACACATCTACAAAGCAGCTCTGGTGCAAATTGCAAAGGAATCCTGTATGTCATTTGGTCCGTTTCAGGTTAGAATTCAGCCAAAAATTCAGACTGAAATTGGACCTGAAACGGTGAATGGGAACGCACCGGACTCCTGCTGTGAGCAGCTCTGTTCCTCAGTGTGAACCCAGCCTTAGTGTCACTGGTCCCCAAAAAGTGGCAGTTAGGTGTCCAATTTGTCTGCTATAGTACAGTATGTCACTGATTGCCGCCATTACTAGTGAAAAAAAAAAAAATCCCATAGTTTGTAGATGCTATTACCAATCGCATCGTAATGCACAAACCAATCAATATACGCTTATTGGGATTTTTTAACTAAAATATGTAGCAGAATACATATTGACCTAAATTGATGAAGAAATTTGATTTTTTTTTTTTATGGGATATGTTTTATAGCAGAAAGTAACAAATATTGTTTTGAAAAGTGTTGGTCTTTTTTGTTTATAGCGCAAAAAAATAAAAACCGTAGAGGTGATCAAATACCACCAAAAGAAAGCTATATTTGTGGGAAAAAAGGAAAAAAGGACATAAATAAATTTATTTGGATACAGTGTCACACAACCGTGCAATTGTCGCAGTAATGCAGTGCTGTATAGCAAAAAATGGCCTGGTCATGAAGGGGGGTAAATCTTCCGGCGGTCAAGTGGATAATAATATCATGGAGTTAACACTGAAGTGGAACTCAGAGCTGGATTTATACTTTTTGCACCTCCCCCCGGGCTCACTTTTCTGGGCCACTTCTTTCCTACCCAATTTGATTGGCAAGACTAAAGCTGGCCATATACAGTGGCTTGCGAAAGTATTCGGCCCCCTTGAACTTTTCAACCTTTTGCCACATTTCAAGCTTCAAACATAAAGATATAAAATTTAAATTTTTTGTGAAGAATCACCAACAAGTGGGACACAATTGTGAAGTGGAACAAAATCTATTGGATATTTTAAACTTTTTTAGCAATTAAAAAACTGAAAAGTGGTGCGTTCAAAATTATTCGGCCCCTTTACTTTCAGTGCAGAAAACTCACTCCAGAAGTTCAGCGAGGATCTCTGAATGATCCAATGTTGTCCTAAATGACTGATGGTGATAAATAGAATCCACCTGTGTGTAATCAAGTCTCTGTATAAATGCACCTGCTCTGTGATAGTCTCAGGGTTCTGTTGAAAGCGCAGAGAGCATCATGAAGACCAAGGAACACACCAGGCAGGTCCCTAATACTGTTGTGGAGAAGTTTAAAGCCGGATTTGGATACAAAATGATTTCCCAAGCTTTAAACATCCCAAGGAGCACTGTGCAAGCGATCCTTTTGAAATGGAAGGAGTATCAGACCACTGCAAATCTACCAAGATCTGGCTGTCCCTCTAAACTTTCAGCTCAGACAAGGAGAAGACTGATCAGCGATGCAGCCAAGAGGCCCATGATCACTCTGGATGAACTGCAGAGAACTACAGCTGAGGTGGGAGAGTCTGTCCATAGGACAACAATCAGTCGTACACTGCACAAATCTGGCCTTTATGGAAGAGTGGCAAGAAGAAAGCCATTTCTCAAAGATATCCATAAAAAGTCTCGTCTAAAGTTTGCCACAAGCCACCTGGGAGACACACCAAACATGTGGAAGAAGGTGCTCTGGTCCGATGAATCCAAAATCGAACTTTTTGGCCACAATGCAAAACGATATGCTTGGCGTAAAAGCAACACAGCTCATCACACTCAACACACCATCCCCACTGTCAAACATGGTGGTGGCAGCATCATGGTTTGGGCCTGCTTTTCTTCAGCAGGGACAGGGAATATGGTTAAAATTGAGGGGAAGATGGATGCAGCCAAATACAGGACCATTCTGGATGAAAACCTGTTGGAGTCTGCAAAAGACCTGAAACTGGGACGGAGATTTATCTTCCAACAAGACAATGAGCCCAAACATACAGCAAAATCTACAAAGGAATGGTTCACAAATAAACGTATCCAGGTGTTAGAATGGCCAAGTCAAAGTCCAGACCTGAATCCAATCGAGAATCTGTGGAAAGAGCTGAAAACTGCTGTTCACAAACGCTTTCCATCCAACCTCACTGAGCTCGAGCTGTTTTGCAAGGAAGAATGGGCAAGAATTTCAGTCTCTCGATGTGCAAAACTGATAGAGACGTACCCCAAGCGACTTGCAGCTGTAATCACAGCAAAAGGTGGCTCTACAAAGTATTAACGCAAGGGGGCCGAATAATTTTGCACGCCCCACTTTTCATTTTTTTATTAGTTAAAAAAGTTTCAAAAATCCAAAAGATTTCGTTCCACTTCACAATTGTGTCCCACTTGTTGGTGATTCTTCACAAAAAATACAATTTTTATATCTTTATGTTTGAAGCCTGAAATGTGGCAAAAGGTTGAAAAGTTCAAGGGGGCCGAATACTTTCGCAAGCCACTGTACTCTCACAGATTCCATGCTAAATAGCACATCCATCCTGTGAGCTATTTAAATGATAAGTTCAGGGTGTAAGATATCTGCTCATCGCAGGTGCAATACTTTGGAGGCTTCTAAAAAAAAAAAAAAAAAAAAAAAAAATGCATATTTTTGTTATCCGCAAGAACAGATGTGCGAGTACTTGTTTTTTTTATTTTTTCAAAAGTGAACTTATCCTGTAGCCTGGGTTCACACTGCCGTGACTTTCGTGCAACTTTGAATCCAACATCCATGCGTGACTTCACTGCTGCTTGCATGCGGCTTCTTTAAAAGAAGTCGCACCAAAAGTAGTGCATGGACCTTTTTCTAAGTCAGAGTGACTTGAGTTGCACCGATTAGAACGGTTCCTATGCAGTTAATGGGACGTGACTTGTCATGTGACTTTGAACTCTCAAGTCGCATGACAAATTGCGGCAGTGTGAACCTGGGCTTAATTCTGACAGTCAGCTCCTGCAGTTTTCAGAACACCTCAACAATGACTGTTACACTCACATTACATTCATTGTACCACAAACAAAATGCAAAAACTCTACAGGGGAGCAGCAAATAACACTCAGCCAGATTGCACTGGCAGTGAGGGCAGCCAACTGGAACTTTTCATTAGACGTGGGAAAATTTTACAGACAATCAGCAACAACATGAGTTATACACTATCTGTGGGCTCCATTTACAAAGCGGTCTACCACCTTAAGAAATGCGTTAAAATACCGCTCAGCATTTTTCAAATATGTTTTGTCATTCAAAAAAAAACTCTAGTAAAAAACTGCGTGCACTATTTTATGAAGTGATGTGGTATTTTAGTAATAAAAGCTTGCAGTAATTTAATGCTGGTCGCAGCCGGCATCCTTAACAAACAGTAACTGTCATGGTTGTTGAGGAGTAGGCAGCTGCCGTGGTTCCCCACTGACAGCTAAATGTATAAAAAAGATTTGCCGGCATTAAAAAATCATGGAAAACAAATGACGTGGGGTTCCCCCAACCAATCTTTACCAGGCCCTTCAGGTCTGGTATGGATTTTGAGGGAAACCCCATGCCAAAAAAAAATAATTTGTGTGGGGTCCTTCCCAAAATCTATACCAGACCCTTATCTGAGCATGCAGCCCGGCAGGCCAGGAAAGGAGGGGTGAGTGAGTGCTCCCTCCCCTCCTGAACCATACCGAGCCACATACCCATGTCGATGGGGACAAGGGTCTCTTCTCCAGAACCCTGGCCGGTGGTTGTGGGGGCGGGGGGGTTTTCAGAATCTGGAAGACCTCCCTTTAACAACATGAGTATGGGGTGCATAGTACCCCTACTAAATCACCAAAAAAAGTGCTCAAAAAGTAAATAAAAAAGGCAGACACAGTTTTTGACAAGTCCTTTATTTAAAAAAAAAAATGTCCCCTCATGTAGATCCATTGTCAATCACGATGACCACCACCACTGCCAACCTGAAAGGAAAAAAGAAAAATATGTCCGCACCAAACGATGGATCCCACCGCATTATAGCTCCAGGGACTCCTGCCGCTAAATAAACTAAGGGCCACCCAGTGATGTCAATAAAAAAAATAATTGTGCAGGTAGAAAGTTAAAAATTCAATAAAAAAAGAATATAAGCTGCTGGCAACAACACAACAGGGTAAATGTATAGAAGACAATACACAACTCCATACATGCTTTTCGACATCCTCTCGACGTCGGTGGCACAGGGATGGTCCATGCACATCTAGTCAATCTGCTGCATCAGTAGCAGTATTGAAGAAGAGGGCCCAGTCTTTAGCTGTAACTCGTAAATGAGCTGGAGCATGGCGTATGATAGCCCCAAATGCAAGACATACAGCAGCCAATTCTCAATACATTCTGTGGGGTCCCTACCCTTGGCCTTTCCCGGGAGCTCCACTATACAGACATTATTGCGTCGCAGCCGATTCTCTATGTTACCTGCCTTGCCTTTTTTTTGTGTGGTCTGTAGAGCTTGATTAAGGGTGGAAGTTCATCCTCTAGGTCACTAATGAGGCTTTCAATCTGCAGTGGTTCTGGATTTTTTTGTATGTCTTGTCTGAGGAGGACAACCCCCAGGCGTTCTTAAATTGTATTACCTGATTCTGTGCATTTGTGCACTACATGCAGAATCTGACTTAAAGTTGGCTGTGGTTCACTATCCATGAGCTCCTAAGAGCCTAATGGTAAGTCAGTTTCAATTGAAGGCATGGTGTCTACATCAGCCCCTTGATCAGACTCAGTATCAGTCTCAGTATCAGTCTCTGGAAGCAGCTCTGGGGAATCAGTGTCTTTCTCGTCCACTCCCTGTTGCTGGAGCTCTAAGAGTTTTCTCCTGGATCATCTTTACCACCTGCATGGGTGGGCTTACTTTTTGCTCCAGGATCTTTGAGTTTGTTTGCTCCCCTTGGCGTCCTCGGTGGTAGGGCTGCAGCGGTGCCAGCGCCATTTTGACCATAAGAGGCCGCCATTTTTTCATTATTTTTACGGGTCATGGCAGCCACAGATCGGGTCACGGGTGGTATTGGAGCAATTCTGAGAGTGTGAGGAGTCGGATGGTGCCGGTCTTGTCCCAAACGGCTGGGGAGAGGATCACTAGCAGGATGGAAAGAGGGAGCTCCGTTAGACATGACTTCTCACATGCCCGATCCACACCCTTCCACAAGCATCCACATGTTCGTCAATAAGTCCAAATTATTTATAACTCCATAAAAGAAAAATATGCACAGCAGAAGTTAATGCGTTTCAGCCATAGTGGCCTTGTTCATGGTTAATGTTTGTGAATAAGGCCATTATGGCTGAAATGCATTAACTTCTGCTGTACATATTTACCTTTTATGGCGTTACAATAAATTTGGACTTATTGAAGAGCATGTATAGAGTTGCGGATTGTCTTCTATCCATTTACTCAGTTAGCAGCTGAGTGACTGCACATTCTGCACCTGACAGCTCAGGATGATCTCTATGTAATCTGGGGTGGTAGCACCTTTTTTTTCTATGGACTAACAACACAACAGGAAAGTTGGTGTTAGAAACAAATATAACACATACCTCCCAACATTTTTAGATGGGAATGAGGGACACCTACTAGCAAACGTACATAGGCATAAGACACGCCCCCTGCCACACCCCCTTAAAGGAAAATTAACCAAAGAAAAGGTTAATTAAATCCACAAGTGCTTTTTATTTACCACTACTATTCCTTTATACTGGCTTTTAAAATTTACAAATGCAGCAATTTAGAATTTGGATGAAAGGTTGAGCACTAGGAAACGCTTTTTGAAAGATAAAAAGTGCATTTTATATACAACTTAATAGATCAGACCAAAATGAGGGACAAATGAGGAGGAAAGAGGGACAGAGGGACATTGCTCCAAATCAGGGACAGTTCCTCAAAATTAGGGACAGTTGGGAGCTATGATAACATAAGTTATATGCTAAACCGTGCTAAACAATCAAAATAAAAAAAATAGCGAAACCAGTGTCCATATACAGCCCTCAAAAATTCCACTCGCTTGCTTGCATTTTGCGAGTGGAATTTAGTGCAGGGCGTGTGAGGAGCAGGGGTGGACCAGGTTGACCATTTCCTGGCTGAAGTGATCAGCCAGGAAACTGTCAGCCGGAGGACATAGTAGAGCGGCAGGACCGGACTGCCCTGGTGCTGCTTTGAGCTGAGCTGAGGCTGCAGCACTCTCCTCCTCCTCTTGTATGTCACAAAGCTGGGTCTGTGTTTGGCGGCGCGGTGTAACAAGGTCCCGCCCCCCTAGACTGGCTCGTGTGATAGTAGATTGAATCAGTGTTCCACCTATGAAAAAGCCGGTGTAGGGGGCAGGACTTTGTTACACCACACCGCCAAACACAGACCCAGCTCCATGACACACAGCGTGCCCGCTGTGTGTGTGATCCATCATCCAGGTCAGTCTGTATTGATGATGGGGCACAGTGAGGCAGCATTGTTGGCCACAGTAAAGCTGCATTGATGGGGCACAGTGAGGCTGCATTGAGGGGCACAGTGAGGCTGCATTGAAGGGGCACAGTAAAGCTTCATTTGATGGGGCACAGTAAAGCTGCATTAATGGGGCACAGTAAAGCTGCATTGATGGGGCACATTGAGGCTGCATTGATGGGCACAGTGAGGCTGCATTGATGGCTGCACAGTAATGCCCCGTACACACGGTCGGACTTTGTTCGGACATTCCGACAACAAAATCCTAGGATTTTTTCCGACTGATGTTGGCTCAAACTTGTCTTGCATACACACGGTCACACAAAGTTGTCGGAAAATCCGATCGTTCTGAACGCGGTGACGTAAAACACGTACGTCGGGACTATAAACGGGGCAGTGGCCAATAGCTTTCATCTCTTTATTTATTCTGAGCATGCGTGGCACTTTGTCCGTCGGATTTGTGTACACACGATCGGAATTTCCGACAACGGATTTTGTTGTCGGAAAATTTTATCTCCTGCTCTCCAACTTTGTGTGTCGGAAAATCCAATGGAAAATGTCCGATGGAGCCCACACATGGTCGGAATTTCCGACAACACGCTCCGATCGGATATTTTCCATCGGAAAATCCGACCGTGTGTACGGGGCATAAAGCTGCATTGATGCGGCACAGTAAAGCTGCATTGAAGGGGCACAGTAAAACTGCATTTGATGGGGCACAGTGAGGCTGCATTGATGGGCACAGTGAAGCTGCATTGATGGGCATAGTGTGGCTGCATTCATGGGCACAGTGTGGCTGCATTTACGTGCACAGTGAGGCTGCATTCACGGGCACAGTGAGGCTGCATTCACGGGTACAGTGAGGCTGTGTTCACTGGCACAGTGAGGCTGCATTCATGTGCAGTGAGGCTGCACTCAGGGGCACAGTGAGGCTGCATTCACGGGCACAGTGAGACTGCATTCACGGGCAGTGAGGCTGCGTTCATGGGCACAGTGAGCCTGCAATGATGGGCACAGTGAGAGTGCATTGATGAACATAGTGAGGCTGCATTCATGGGCACCATAAGCTGCATTTGATGGGCACAGTGAGGCTGCAATGATAGGCACAGTGAGGCTTCATTGATGGGCACAGTGAGGCTGCATTGATGGGCACAGTGAGAGTGCATTGATGGGCACAGTGAGGCTACATTCATGGGCACCGTAAAGCTGCATTTGATGGGCACAGTGAGGCTTCACTGATGGGTGCTAATATGCTTTATGTTAATATTGTTAAAGTCATTGTTATTATTTCTTTTTGCACTAAATTCTGCTTAAAACACTTAACAGAGTAATTTCATGAGATAATTTACAAGGGTGTTTAGGGGCGGGCTTAGGGATGGGGCAGGGAAGGGGTTGGGTGGGGCAACTGGTGGCGAGTAACTCTTAAGGCCTCGCTAGTGGCTCAGGACTTTCAAATTTTGAGCCCTGCACATTATATATATATATATATATATATATATATATATATATATATATATATATATATATATATATATATGTATACAGTGCCTTGCAAAAGTATTCGGCCCCCTTGAACTTTTCAACCTTTTGCCACATTTCAGGCTTCAAACATAAAGATATAAAATTTTTATTTTTTTGTGAAGAATCACCAACAAGTGGGACACAATTGTGAAGTGGAACGAAATCTATTGGATATTTTAAACTTTTTTAGCAAATAAAAAACTGAAAAGTGGTGCGTGCAAAATTATTCGGCCCCTTTACTTTCAGTGCAGAAAACTCACTCCAGAAGTTCAGCGAGGAGCTCTGAATGATCCAATGTTGTCCTAAATGACTGATGGTGATAAATAGAATCCACCTGTGTGTAATCAAGTCTCTGTATAAATGCACCTGCTCTGTGATAGTCTCAGGGTTCTGTTGAAAGCGTAGAGAGCATCATGAAGACCAAGGAACACACCAGGCAGGTCCGTAATACTGTTGTGGAGAAGTTTAAAGCCGGATTTGGATACAAAAAGATTTCCCAAGCTTTAAACATCCCAAGGAGCACTGTGCAAGCGATCATTTTGAAATGGAAGGAGTATCAGACCACTGCAAATCTACCAAGACCTGGCTGTCCCTCTAAACTTTCAGCTCAGACAAAGAGAAGACTGATCAGAGATGCAGCCAAGAGGCCCATGATCACTCTGGATGAACTGCAGAGAACTACAGCTGAGGTGGGAGAGTCTGTCCATAGGACAACAATAAGTCGTACACTGCACAAATCTGGCCTTTATGGAAGAGTGGCAAGAAGAAAGCCATTTCTCAAAGATATCCATAAAAAGTCTCGTCTAAAGTTTGCCACAAGCCACCTGGGAGACACACCACACATGTGGAAGAAGGTGCTCTGGTCCGATGAAACCAAAATCCAACTTTTTGGCCACAATGCAAAACGATATGTTTGGCGTAAAAGCAACACAGCTCATCACACTCAACACACCATCCCCACCGTGAAACATGGTGGTGGCAGCATCATGGTTTGGGCCTGCTTTTCTTCAGCAGGGACAGGGAAGATGGTTAAAATTGAGGGAAGATGGATGCAGCCAAATACAGGACCATTCTGGATGAAAACCTGTTGGAGTCTGCAAAATACCTGAAACTGGGACGGAGATTTATCTTCCAACAAGACAATGATCCCAAACATACAGCAAAATCTACAAAGGAATGGTTCACAAATAAACGTATCCAGGTGTTAGAATGGCCAAGTCAAAGTCCAGACCTGAATCCAATCGAGAATCTGTGGAAAGAGCTGAAAACTGCGGTTCACAAACGCTCTCCATCCAACCTCACTGAGCTCGAGCTGTTTTGCAAGGAAAAATGGGCAAGAATTTCAGTCTCTCGATGTGCAAAACTGATAGAGACATACCCCAAGCGACTTGCAGCTGTAATCGCAGCAAAAGGTGGCTCTACAAAGTATTAACGCAAGGGGGCCGAATAATTTTGCACGCCCCACTTTTCATTTTTTTATTAGTTAAAAAAGTTTCAACAATCCAATAGATTTCGTTCCACTTCACAATTGTGTCCCACTTGTTGGTGATTCTTCACAAAAAATAAAAATTTTATATCTTTATGTTTGAAGCCTGAAATGTGGCAAAAGGTTGAAAAGTTCAAGGGGGCCGAATACTTTCGCAAGGCACTGTATATATGGTATATATATACAAACACATCTCATATTAGTCTCCAAACACAAAAAACATGTGAGTGAACACAGACTCTTGAAATTAATAACCAATGTGTGTAACAAATAATTTGTGGAATTTTCACCAAGGTGCCCCTCATCTTGAATTATGTAAAATGCTTGCTTACCAGAGATCTAGACTCTAAATTATAAGAGTCTAGACAAGCGTGAGTGATACACAGAAGATCTATTCGGTTCCCTCTGTTTAGGTTGAATAGGATAGTGTCATGGCTGACAATGAAAATCACTCTGACTCACAAGCCATAGGGAAAAGAAAAATGGTCCACATAGTGTAAACTAGGAAAAAGTCGCTCTTTTTGGAGGATCCATAATATTGGATCCTCCCCTGGTTTATCAGGAAGTAATGGACCTAGAACTCAGTCATTTTTTTAGTACAGACCAATGTTTTCTAAAGATCTTTTTTATTTGGTAGTGTTGTCTGCAAAAGGATATAATAAAATACCACTTACATTTTTGGGATTCATTTTGTTTTATTTTATCAACTACTAGAGAGTCTCTATTAAGGTTCCTTACTTGACTGATTTCCTTGTCAAGGGTTACTACATTGTAGCCATTTTCAATGAATTTACTTCTTAAATGGGGTGCTTTTACTGTGTGTCAAAAATCACTAACCTTAGTACAGTCATGGCTCAATCTTACAAACTGACTTTGAGGCACTGATTCAAGCCATGGTGGTAACTGTCTATAGGTATATATGAGTTGTGATCGGTTGGTTTAAAAAAAGTTTCTGGTGACCAGCTTATTATTTTCTACTCAAATCTCTAAGACGTGGATTCTCTCCTTATCTGACTCAAAGGCAAGTGAAATGCCTCGATCATTTGAGTTCAGATAATCAATGAATTGTTCCAGAGATTCTCGACCACCACGTCGTCTATATACCTGGCCCAAAAAACCAAGCTCTAGTCTAGCACAGGCATAGACGACATCTTCCTCCCATTTGGTCACAAAAAGGTTGGCCAAACTGGTGGGCAAACTTCGCCCCCATGGCCACACCCCTCTTTTGAATAAAGTATTGGTTGTTAAACCAAAAATAATTGCGGGTAGTGGCAAATGTAAGTAAATCCATGATGAAATCCTTCTGGATTTGGGGTATGTTTGCTTCCCTTGAAAGGTAATAGTCAACTGCTTCTGAACCTAGATTGTGGGATATGCACGTATATATGGATGCGACATCGGCGGTCGCCAATAGCCCCTCTCCATCCCATGCAATATCACTCAGGAGTTTTATAGTATCCTTTGCGTCTCTTAAATAAGAGGGCATTCACTTTACAATAGGTTGTAGATAGAAGTCAATGTATTTGCCAATCCTGGATGTAATGGAATCAATCCCATTGATTATAGGGTGGCCTGGTGGATGGCATGTGTCTGAATTTTGGTTATATTGTGGAATGATGGGTATTGAAAATGCTTTTTCCCTTTTTCCTTTTTGTCTAAGATGTTGGCCTTAAAACCTTTATCAATAAGGGTAACAAGTTTCTTTTTGCAAATATGTGTAGGGTTACCTTTCAATAGTTCACATATATCTTGATTATTAAGTATTCTGGACATCTCTTGTTGGTAGTCACATTTATCTAAGATGACAATCCCGCCCCCTTTGTCTGTGGGGCGAGTGACAAGGTCTTTCCTCTCAAATAATGTTTCAGGCCTAAATCAAATGAATAATTGGGAAGAGGTCTTTTTATAGTTAATTCATCTAGATCTTTAATCACTAAGTCTGTGAATGAATGAATAAATGATTTGTAAAGTGCTGCAAATGCGAACTGAATCACCTCAAGGCGCTAGATCTATTCTGTGTTGTCAGCTTCTTAGAAGAAATAGGTCTTGAGTTTTTTCCTGAAGGCCTGATGGTTTTCTTCCATGCGGATGTAAGTCATGAGAGTGTTCCATAGCCATGGTCCTTGGACTGCGAATCTTCGTTCTCCCTTTGATTTGTAGCGGTATTTGGGAATGAGGAGGAGGTTTTGGTTAGATGATCGAAGACTGCGATTGTGTGTGTAGTGTTTTATTTTCTCTTGAAGGTATTGAGGAACGTTTCCTTGTATGCATTTGTAGGTGAGGCAGGGGGTCTTGAATGTGATCCGATTCTTTACGGTTAGCCAATGCAGGCTGTTCAGGGATGGGGAGATGAATTCCCAGTCTTTTTTTCCTGTTAGCAGCCTTGCTGCCGTGTTTTGGATGAATTGTAAGCTGCTATTGGGATAATCCTATGTAGAGGGAATTTGCGTAGTTGAGTCGGGAATTGATGATAGTTCCAACTACTGCTGCTTTGTCCTCTTCTGGGATGAAGGGGATGAGTCTATGCAGCAGGCGGAGGAAATGGTGAGATCCGCTAACTACTGATCCTATTTGTGCATCCATTGACATTTCTGAGTCAAAGATGACTCAGAGACTCTTGGCTTTGGTGCTTGGAGAGATGGTCTGTCCAAAGATGGTGGGAGGTGTCCACGGGATCTTTGTTTTGGAATTTTGGTTAGGAGAAGAAGTTCTGTTTTTGAACCGTTGAGTTTGAGGGAGCTAGTGGTCATCCAGTCGTCTATCAAAGTGAGGCATTTCTCTAGTTGCTGATGATGGTCTTTTTGTCCGGTGATGCGTAAGTAGAGTTGAGTGTCATCAGCGTATGAGTGGAAGCAGAGGTCTGATTTTCTGATGATTTTGAGGAGTGGGCAGATGTAGATGTTGAAGAGCACTGGTGACAAGGTGACAAGGGTGAACCTTGAGGGACTCCACAGGAGATTGTGCGGGTTTCTGAGGTGAATGCTCCTAGTTTCACTGTCTGAGAACGATTCTCTAAGAAGGATGCAAACCATTGTGGACCAGAATCTGTGGCTCCTGCTTCTTCTGTGAGGCGGATGAGTAAAGTATTGTGGTCTACTGTATCAAATGCTGCACTGAGGTCTAAAAGTATCAGGAGACATTCTCCATCATCTGCTGCTTCAAGGACATCGTCCCATATTTTGAGAAGTGCCGTTTCTGTGCCATGGCCTGGGCGGAAGCTTGATTGCAGAGGGTCCAGGAGTTTGTGTGTGTCCAGGTGGCGTTTTAGCTGTTGTACTAAAGCTTTCTCCATAATCTTGGGGATGGTGTTGAGGCTGGTTATTGGTCTGCAGTAGTTAGGGTCCTTAGGGTCGAGGTTGGGTTTCTTTAGCAGGGGTTTGACGATGCCTTGCCTGAGGGTGGTCGGAACAATCCCTTCTTTGAATGACTGATTTATGAGGTGTGTTATCATAGGAGCCAAGATGTCGGAACATTCTTTCAGGAGTTTTGTGGGAATTATGTCATTTGGTGATGTGCTGTCTCGAAGGCTTCTGATGATGTTTTTGGTGGTGTCAGTGGTGATTGGGGTCAGAGAGAAATTTGGTGATTGCAGGTTGGGTTCATCGACTGTGAGACCATTTTGAAAAGTTCCTGTGGCCGGTTTAAGGCAGTTGAGATGTTGTTCGAGAAATGTGAAGACATTGATCGACGGAGGTAGTGTTTCGGGAGGGAGGGGGGGTTGAATGTGGAGGCATTAGAGAGGTCTGAATGTCTCATCTGGCCTATATCAATAGCTGTAAGGGAGATAGGATTAGACAAAATATATCTCTGTGTGTTGATTGTACGGATATGTTTGTGAATGTCAATAACTGTATAGAATTTATTTGTTTAGATGGAAAAAATTTGAGACTCCTTTTGCCTTCATATTCACTTCCCCCCTCTAGTCCCTCTGTTTGTTCGGGGCCCCTTTTTCTTCCCCTTGAATCCCTGGGAAAACCCCACTAATTTTGCATGGGGGAGTCCTGGTTGTAATTGTATGGAGGTTCATTGTATGTATCCCTATCTCGTACCATATAAGAATATGATCAATGTTCTGGATCGTCTTCTTTTAAAGGAGAATACTTATTGTCAGGGGGGGGACATGTCTATCCAGGGCCGTCTTTAATGTTGATTGGACCCTGGGCAAAACTTTTCTTGGGCCCCCCTCTCCATGCAATTTCACTCTCAATCTGCTCTGAGACATACAATAAATAGCAACTAGACTTAAAATCAGTTTACTGTATCAGATCAGGCAGCAATTGAGATTGGTTGCCAGAGGTTACAGTGTATCATTACTGTTTATTGACTGGTTGCTAGAGGTTACAGCACACATTACGGCTCACTGATTAGTTGCTCAAGGTTACAGCAAATGATTTCTGCTTGTTAAATGGTAGCTAGAGATTACTGTACAGTATTACTGCTCATTGATTGGTTGCTAGAGGTTACAGCACTTCATCTCCTCACTGCAGGGGGGCATGATCTACATATTAATGCCGCCCTTGTTTACATATCAATACCACCAGCCGCAGCTATTTACTTATGAATGCCGCCACTATTTACATATAAATGACGGTTATTTACACGTAAACACAGTGTCAGCAGGTGAGTCATCTGTACACAACAATAAGGCAGAGCTGGGCAGCATTAGTACCAGCACTTCACAGTGAGATATTGGGACACAGCACAGAACTAAAACTTCAAAGGACAAGGGAATTTAAACTTGGATAGTTGGCAAGTATGAGGCAGTTGATTTGGGCCCCACAACAATGACAGGGCCCAGGGCAGCTGCCCCTTTTGCCCGGCCTTAAAGACGGCCCTGTGTCTATCCCTCAATGGTTCGTATGGTGCTCTATAATTGTTAGGGCTGAACTGTCTTGCAAATGGAGGTGGTGGAGGTGGAGGGGGAGGAGGAGGGGGAGGAGGGGACATGGCCCAGAACCCCTACCTCTCCCATGGTTATTCCCTCCGGTTCCTCTAGTGGGACATGTGGAGTATCCCCTAGTATTGGTATCTCGTAATTTGAATACAGAGGAAGTCCTTACCACAACGGAAACCATTGATTCATAGCTGGAGGGGTTGTTTCTCAAACTTAACCTCCTTAGCAGTAATCCCGAGTGTGGCTCAGAGTAAATTTTCAGTACCAAAAGCGGTAACCCTGAGTCCCACTGGGGATCGCATCGCAGGATCCAGGCAAAGTTACTTACCTTGTCCTCAGGATCCTGCAATGTATCTCCGCTGTGTGTGCGAGCTTTGTCCTCCGCCGGATCTATCACAGTGCCGAGCTCCGTTCCCTTCCGAGCGTTGCGACTAATTCAAATTCAAAAAGTAAAAAAACACATTACACATACAGTACACTGTAATCTTACAGATTACATTACTGTATCAAATTATTTCACATCCTATTTGTCCCTAGTGGTTTGTCCAGTGCCCTGCATGCAGTTTTATATTATAAATACGGTTCTTTCTGCCTGTAAACTGGAGATTGTCCATAGCAACCAAAAAGTGTCCCTTTACATCAAAAGCAGTTTTAGACCAGCTAGAAAACAGTGATAATAAATTAGGATCACTTGCAGAATTAAGCGATAGTGATTCGAGAGGAAATCCGTCATCAAACACTGAAAGTAATGACAGCGACAATTCTGCAACTGAGAACATTTCAGTATTTTTGATTTGATTACATTATTGAATAATTTTTATTATTATTATATTATTATTTGTTATAATTATTTATAGTTATTTATTATATTATAATTTATGATTTCGTGTTCCAAACTTTATCATAACTGGGATGTCTACTAGACTCTTGTTTGGACAGATTTAAGTGTGTTAATCCTAAGAATTTCAGGCCTACAATATAAAACGCCAAATTTCCATGAAAAACATTGTACCGCTTTGAGCATCAAAAATCTGAAATAATCATACTGCCAGGGAGGTTAAAAACCTAATGATTTCAGAATTACACACCCAATGGGATCTTGAATAATATATTAGAGAACAAATGGTGCCTTGTAGTCTTAGATGGGAAGTCAATCCCAATAAAGTTGAATTATAACTTGAATCCTGGTTTAAGTATTTCAATAAAGGCTGACCTCAAGTTCTTGCAATTCTTAACAGATAGGAAAAAAACTAAACTTATTTCACTTGACAAATAAATCAAGTTAATTAAGGAAAAAGTTGTGCCATTTAAGGATGATGCAAGATATACCTTGCTTACTTCTAATTTACACAATACTCTTGAAAAGGAGGAACGCAAACAAAAAAGCAAAAAGAAAAAAAACTGCGATGTGGGAGACTACCAATCTGGCTTTATTTTTAAATGGCAAAGAAGGATGATATAGCCATGGAAACTCAGAGTAATGAAAAGGTCAATCAACAAATTGGCACCCATACTAATTCATATAGGAAAACTCATACGGTCAGCCAAATGGGCAGGTCTAAGTGCAATAATAGACAAAAGGTTTAATGGAATCTTTAAAAATGGTACTCACAAAACTACAATATAAACAGGCATGTAGGCAAGACTCTGACTCTGCCGGATATCCTGGGAGATGCATCTCATCCGAGTGCTGGATGGCGGTGGTCTCTGGTGGACAGGCTGCACCGATGGATTACGACACTTCCTGCCGTTGGAGCGCACGGTGACAACCAGGGGAATGAGATCACTTCCGGAATCGGGAACGAATAGGCGATTTTCAAGTCTTGCCACAGATTCCCAATTGGATTTAGGTCTGGACTTTGACTGGGCCATTCTAACACATGAATATGCATTGATCTAAATTCTTCGGTGTGACATCAATACAGTAACAAAATCAAAGTGATAAAAGAATCCAATAAGAGTGCATAAGTCCAATAATACTCTAAAAGTGCATAAAGATGATAAAAATCACAAAAAACAAAAAAATGTAAAAAAAGTGAAAAAGTCGCATATAATGAATAAAATCGCATAAAGTGCAAAAAAAGATCCAATATGAATGCATAAGTCCAATATTACTCTAAAAGTGCATAGGAGTGAAAAAAATCACAAAAAAACCCCCAAAAAAATTGGAAAAAAAATCGCATAAAGTGAAAAAAGTCGCAAATAATGAAAAAAAAGTGCAAAATAGGGGAAAAAAACGCTATAAAAATAGACAAAAGTGCATAATCCAACAAGTGCAATAAGATTCCAACATGGATGAAGTAAATCTTCATATAACAGTTCGTGCAGTTCTGTGTGGGAACACTTTTTTATGTTTGGCGGCTTCTTTGATCTCTTTATTTATAATTGCTTCAGCTCACTTTGGTTTTGCGCATTAGTTCCCTCCTTCTGTTCAGATAGGTACATACCCCCCTGAAGAGGAGGATCAACAAAAAGAGTTTTTTTCCCAATAGGCCTATTGAAGGAGCAGTGGCTCCGAGCGCGTAGCCTTCTCTCCACCTCCCTGTAAGCCCTCCTCCCTGGGCGATCCCTCCCCTGGATACCGAACCCGGAAGCAGACAGGCGACTTGTGACGTCACACACGCTCCACGCCGGCCCCTAGTCCCGTCCTGATGGCCACAGAAGGAGCTCCGGGCTGGTAATCCACCTTCTGCAGCCCAGCATCCCTGCAGCGTCACCACCACAGGATCAGAGGGAACACCGAGGACCACATACCTATACAGATGAGCCTTTTATATGTTTTTATCCTGTAAGTGTATTTTTACCTGGTGTCATTAAACATCATTTGTTAATACTACACTCAGGTGGCGCTTCCTTCTCTACCCCTCTAAACAAGTGGGGACAGCTGTGCTCTTTCTGCTTGGGACACTATAAATTAGCGTGGTGATGGATGTGGACTCCTTGCCCCCAAGCACGTCAACTCTGACAAAATGCCTAGGGGCAGAGTCCATGTCTGTGATGTTACCACACAAGTCGAGCCTGTCTACATGTGGAGTAGTTCCTGGGCATCATTGATTTTTTTAAATTTTGGATTTTATCTGGAGTTCTGTGAGTTCTTAGTATAATTTTGTTTTAATAAAATACCATACAGTTTTACACTATGTAGACCATTTTTCTTTTCCCTATGGTTTGTGAGTTGGAGCGATTTCATTGTCAGACATGGAACTATCCTATTCAGTGTAAACAGAGGGAATTGAATAGATCTTCTATGTATCACTCACACTTGTCTAGACTCTTATAATTTGGAGTCTAGATCTCTGGTATGCACGCATTTCATATGTTTCAAGGTGGAGGTTAGGGATGAGCTTTGAGTTCGAGTCGAACTCATGTTCGACTCGAACATCAGCTGTTCGCCAGTTCACCGAACAGCGAACAATTTGGGGTGTTCGCGGCAAATTCGAAAGCCGCGGAACACCCTTTAAAAGTCTATGGGAGAAATCAAAAGCGCTAATTTTAAAGGCTTATATGCATGGTATTGTCATAAAAAGTGTTTGGGGACCTGGGTCCTGCCCCAGGGGACATGCATCAATGCAAAAAAAGTTTTAAAAAGGTCTGTTTTTTCGGGAGCAGTGATTTTAATAATGCTTAAAGTGAAACAATAAAAGTGTAATATTCCTTTAAATTTCGTACCCGGGGGGTTTCTATAGTATGCCTGTAAAGGGGCGCATGTTTCCCGTGTTTAGAACAGTCTGACAGAAAAATGACATTTCAAAGGAAAAAAAGTAATTTAAAACTACTCGCGGCTATTAATGAATTGCCGGTCCGACAATACACATAAAAGTTCATTGATAAAAACGGCATGGGAATTCCCCACAAGGGAACCCCGAACCAAAATTTTTAACAAGGGGACCCACAGATCCCGGACCTCCCCCTGTGTGAAATGGTAAGGGGGTACAAAAGTACCCCTACCATTTCACAAAAAAAGTGTCAAAAAAATGTTAAAAATTACAAGAGACAGTTTTTGACAATTCCTTTATTTAAATGCTTCTTCTTTCTTCTATCTTCTTTCTTCTATCTTCTATCTTCCTTCAGTTTCTTCCTCCATCTTCTTCTTCTTCTGGTTCTTCTGGTTCTTCTTCCGGTGTTCTCATCTGGCATCTTCCTCCACGGTGTCTTCTTCCCTTCTTCTTCTCGATCCACTCTGCATCCACGATGATGGGAGGCTCCCGCTGTGTGACACTTCTCGTCTTCTGGCGGTTCTTAAATAACAGAAAGCCTCCCATGGATGCGGAGCGGCCCGAGAAGAAGAAGGGAGGAAGACGCCGCGGAGGAAGATGCCGGATGAGAAAACTGGAGGAAGAACCAGAGAAAACAGAAGAACCAGAAGAAGAAGAAGATGGAGGAAGAAACCGAAGGAAGATAGAATATAGAAGAAAGCAGATAGAAGAAAGAAGAAGCATTTAAATAAAGGAATTGTCAAAAACTGTCTCTTGTCATTTTTAAACTTTTTGACACTTTTTTTGTGAAATGGTAGGGGTACTTTTGTACCCCCTTACCATTTCACACAGGGGGAAGGGCCGGGATCTGGGGGTCCCCTTGTTAAAGGGGGCTTCCATATTCCGATAAGCCCCCCACCCGCAGACCCCCACAACCACCGGGCAAGGGTTGTGGGGATGAGGCCCTTGTCCCCATCAACATGGGGACAAGGTGCTTTGGGGGGCAACCCAAAGCACCCTCCGTATGTTGAGGGCATGTGGCCTGGTACAGTTCAGGAGGGGGGGGCGCTCTCTCGTCCCCCCTCTTTTCCTGCGGCCTGCCAGGTTGTGTGCTCAGATAAGGGTCTGGTATGGATTTTTGGGGGGACCCCACGCCATTTTTTTTTATTTTGGCGCGGGGTTCCCCTTAAAATTCATACCAGACCTGAAAGGGTATCGTATAGATTTTGAGGGGGACCCCACGCCATTTTTTTTATTTTGGCCATGGTTTCCCTTAATATCCATACCAGACCTGAAGGGCCTGGTATGGAATTTAGGGGGACCCCCACGCCATTTTTTAAAAAAAAATTTGGTTTGGGGTTCCCCTGTGGGGAATTCCCATGCCGTTTCTATCAATGAACTTTTATGTGTATTGTCGGACCGGCAATTTTTTAATAGCCGCGAGTAGCTTTAAATGACTTTTTTTCCTTTAAAATGTCATTTTGCTGTCAGACTGTTCTAAATACGGGAAACATGCGCCCCTTTACAGGCATACTATAGACACCCCCAGGTATGAAATTTAAAGGAATATTACACTTTTATTTTTTCACTTTAAGCATTATTAAAATCACTGCTCCCGAAAAAACGGCCGTTTTTAAAACTTTTTTTTGCATTGATCCATGTCCCCTCGGGCAGGACCCAGGTCCCCAAACACTTTTTATGACAATAACTTGCATATAAGTCTTTAAAATGAGCACTTTTGATTATTCATGTTCGGGTCCCATAGACTTTAACAGTGTTCGCGTGTTCAAACAAATTTTTTGCCTGTTCGCATGTTCTGGTGCAAACCGAACAGGGGGGTGTTCGGCTCATCCCTAGTGGAGGTGCACCTGGGTGAAAATTCCACAAATTATTTGCTCACTCACATTGGATATTCACTTCAAGAGACTCACTGTTTTCACTATTTTTTATTATTTTGGTTGTTTAGCATGACAACTTATATTTGTTTTTTTTCACCCAGTGATGCCACCTGGTGGCCCCGCCCCTTATTTTTTTGGCAGCAGAGCTGTCAGAAGGCAGTAGCCAGCATTGCGTGTGGACATTTTTTTTTTCTTTCGGGTCGACGGTGGTGGCAGTCATTATCATTGACGATATAAAAAAGGAAAAGAAAGGCACCTCTAAGTGCAGAATGCAAAATTTAATAAAGTGCACAAAGGGTTAAAAGCATTTACAAGATTGTTGAGTGTTAAAAAACATGATAAAATCAGGAGTCCTCATCTGTGGCATGTGTCCATCCTTAGCATGGTGGTAGAGAGCAGTGTAGAGCCGTCCAGCAGCTGTAAAGCGTTCTCATGCGTGTTGGAAAGAGGAGGCAGCAGGGAAGCCTGTATTCACTGCGAGACACACAAGGCTGATGGTGTCAGTGTAGAGAAGGGGGCGGTAACGCGTTTCGGAGCATGTGCAACTCCTTCATCAGATCTATGCCCATACTCCTCAAGCTGGCTTATGAATGGTGAGGGGGAGGAGTGTGGGCAGATGTTGAATACACAATGATAAGAGAAGTGACAGATCATTAACGTCAGTACTATATACAATGAAGTCCTGAAGGAATTTGACACAGGGGTACAGGGCACAGATGGCAGTGGTTAAATTAACAATAATTAATAAATATACAAACGTAAGGTTGACATTGAATCAATATACAGGTGTGTTACATGGTCGGCCGGGTGTCTATATGCATGTGTTAGAAAGGCGGCCGGACGTTTGTACACATGCAAATAGGTTCGTAAGTCTAATGTTGAGTTGACAATGAATAGATATACAGCCGTGTTACAAGGGCAGCCAGGCGTTTATATAGATGTTTTACAGGGGCGTCCAGGCGTCTATGTGCACGTGTTACAAAGGCAGCCGGGCATTTGTACACATGGAAAAAAGGTCATAAGTCTAATGTTGAATTAACAATGAATAAATATGTAGCCGTGTTTCAAGGGCGGCCGGGGAGCTATACACCTGTGTTACAGGGGCGGCCAGGCGTCTGTACACATGCAAATGAAGTAATAAATCTGTTGTAAGGCGATAAACAAAAGGAATAAGCGATAGTATATAGTGGATGTTGTATGAATTGTACTGATTATGTCTGTAACAATGATAAAACAATGCTAAATATTACTTTACTATGAATAAGTGTATAGGTGTGTTACAAGGGTATACACTAAAGACAGATAGAGGAAAATAGTGGATGCTTATACAAGTTGTACGAATTGTGCAAATTATGCCTGTAGCAATAATCTCACGTGAGAGGTATTACCCAACTGTGTACTAGTATATAAAAGTGTTACAGGGGCGGCTGGGTGTCTATAAACTACAGAAGGGTAATAGGAGATGGTGGATGCTTATGCAAATAGTGCAGATTATGCCTGTAGCAATACTCTGACGATAATAGATAATAAAAGATAATAATAGACTGTAAATAAGTATGCAAGTGTGTTACAGGGGCGGCCGGGCATTTACACACCCGCAAATAAGGTCACAAATCTACTATAAGAAATTAACTTATAGGAATAGGTAATAAGATGTAATGGATGCTCTACAAATAGTACAGATTGTGCCTATAGTTGTCGATAATAGATCATATTTGATTGTGACAGATGGCAGATATGTACATGTATAACAGGCAAACACCATGACTAGGGATGAGCTTCGAGTTCGAGTCAAACTCATGTTCGACTCGAACATTGGGTGTTCGCAAGTTCGCGGAACAGCGAACAATTTGGGTTGTTCGCGGCAAATTCGAATGCCGCGGAACACCCTTTAAAAGTCTATGGGAGAAATCAAAAGTGCTAATTTTAAAGGCTAATATGCAAGTTATTGTCATAAAAAGTGTTTGGGGACCTGGGTCCTGCCCCAGGGGACATGGATCAATGCAAAAAAAAGTTTTAAAAACGGCCGTTTTTTCAGGAGCAGTGATTTTAATAATGCTTAAAGTCAAACAATAAAAGTGTAATATCCCTTTAAATTTCGTACCTGGGGGGTGTCTATAGTATGCCTGTAAAGGGGTGCATGTTTCCTGTGTTTAGAACAGTCTGACAGCAAAATGACATTTTGAAGGAAAAAACTCATTTAAAACTACCCGCGGCTATTGCATTGCCGACAATACACATAGAAGTTCATTGATAAAAACGGCATGGAAATTCCCCAAAGGGGAACCCCGAACCAAAATTAAAAAAAAAAAATGATGTGGGAGTCCCCCTAAATTCCATACCAGGCCCTTCAGGTCTGATATGGATATTAAGAGGAACCCCATGCCAAAAACAAAACAAAAAACGGCGTGGGGTCCCCCAAAAATCCATACCAGACCGTTATCCGAGCACGCAACCTGGCAGGCCGCAGGAAAAGAGGGGGAGACAAGAGTGAGGCCCCCCCCCTCCTGAACCATACCAGGCCACATGCCCTCAACATTGGGAGGGTGCTTTGGGGTAGCCCCCCAAAACACCTTGTCCCCATGTTGATGAGACAAGGGCCTCATCCCCACAACCCTGGCCGGTGGTTGTGGAGGTCTGCGGGCGGGGGGCTTATCGGAATCTGGAAGCCCCCTTTAACAAGGGGACCCCCAGATCCCGCCCCCCCCTGTGTAAAATGGTAAGGGGATACTTACCCCTACCATTTCACTAAAAAACTGTCAAAAATGTTAAAAATGACAAGAGACAGTTTTTGACAATTCCTTTATTTAAATGCTTCTTCTTTCTTCTATCTTCCTTCATCTTCTGGTTCTCCTAGTTCTTCTGGCTCTTCTGGTTCTTCCTCCGGCGTTCTCGTCCAGCATCTCCTCCGCGGCGTCTTCTATCTTCTTCTCCTCGGGCCGCTCCGCACCCATGGCATGGGGGGGAGGCTCCCGCTCTTCTCTTCTTCTTTTCTTCTCTTCTTCTCTTCTTCTCTTCTTCATTTTCTTCTCCGGGCCGCTCCGCACCCATGCTGGCATGGAGGGAGGCTCCCGCTGTGTGACTGCGCTCCTCGTCTGACAGTTCTTAAATAACGGAGGGCGGGGCCACCCGGTGACCCCGCCCCCCTCTGATGCACGGGACATGACGGGACTTCCCTGTGGCATTCCCTGTGACGTCACAGGGAAGTCCCGTCAAGTCACCGTGCGTCAGAGGGGGGCGGGGTCACCGGGTGGCCCCGCCCCCCATTATTTAAGAACTGTCAGACGAGGAGCGCCGTCACACAACGGGAGCCTCCCTCCATGCCAGCATGGGTGCGGAGCGGCCCGGAGAAGAAAATGAAGAAGAGAAGAAGAGAAGAAAAGAAGAAGAGAAGAGCGGGAGCCTCCCCCCCATGCCATGGGTGCGGAGCGGCCCGAGGAGAAGAAGATAGAAGACGCCGCGGAGGAGATGCTGGATGAGAACGCCGGAGGAAGAACCAGAAGAGCCAGAAGAACCAGAAGAACCAGAAGATGAAGGAAGATAGAAGAAAGAAGAAGCATTTAAATAAAGGAATTGTCAAAAACTGTCTCTTGTCATTTTTAACATTTTTGACAGTTTTTTAGTGAAATGGTAGGGTTAAGTACCCCCTTACCATTTCACACAGGGGGGGGCGGGATCTGGGGGTCCCCTTGTTAAAGGGGGCTTCCAGATTCCAATAAGCCCCCCACCCGCAGACCCCCACAACCACCGGCCAGGGTTGTGGGGGTGAGGCCCTTGTCCTCATCAACATGGGGACAAGGTGTTTTGGGGGGCTACCCCAAAGCACCCTCCCAATGTTGAGGGCATGTGGCCTGGTACGGTTCAGGAGTTGGGGGGGCGCACTCTCATCCCCCCCTCTTTTCCTGCGGCCTGCCAGGTTGCGTGCTCGGATAAGGGTCTGGTATGGATTTTTGGGGGGACCCCACAGTGTTTTTTTTTTTTTTTTGGCGCGGGGTTCCCCTTAATATCCATATCAGACCTGAAGGGCGTGGTATGGAATTTAGGGGGACTCCCACGTCATTTTTTTAAAATTTTGGTTTGGGGTTCCCCTTTGGGGAATTCCCATGCTGTTTTTTATCAATGAACTTCTATGTGTATTGTCGGCAATGCAATAGCCGCAGGTAGTTTTAAATGAGTTTTTTCCTTCAAAATGTCATTTTGCTGTCAGACTGTTCTAAACACAGGAAACATGCGCCCCTTTACAGGCATACTATAGACACCCCCCAGGTACGAAATTTAAAGGGATATTACACTTTTATTGTTTGACTTTAAGAATTATTAAAATCACTGCTCCTGAAAAAACGGCCGTTTTTAAAACTTTTTTTTGCATTGATCCATGTCCCCTGGGGCAGGACCCAGGTCCCCAAACACTTTTTATGACAATAACTTGCATATTAGCCTTTAAAATTAGCACTTTTGATTATTCATGTTCGTGTCCCATAGACTTTAACGGTGTTCGCGTGTTCGAACAAACTTTTTTCCTGTTCGCATGTTCTGGTGCGAACCGAACAGGGGGGTGTTCGGCTCATCCCTAACCATGACGTATGGATATGATAATTAGGAGGGATGAATGATAAATGAACAACTAAATGTATTAGATCATATAACTTACTGTAGTAGATCATATAACTTACACAAGATAAAGTTAGGAGGTTAAAGGTGGATAGTATACTAGTTGTGGATAACAAATAGACACCATAATATCACAGTCTGTATGTTAAATGTAGTATCATCTAGAGCAGTGGTTCTCAACATGGGGGTCAAAAGATGATTTGCCAGGGGTCACCAAATCCTTGGCTGTTCCTGAAGCCCGCACCGCTCTCCCAGCCTTTTTGCGGCCACCCAGCAAGGCTGTCCCTGGAGCCTGCGGCCGCCCACTCAGCCTCTTCGCAGCCGTCCATTCAGTTCACGGCATGGCTGGGGGCAGAGACTAGAGGTCAGCTGACTGGTGAGGAATGTAAAGTGGGAGGGGCTGAAGGAGACCCTATCTCCTGATTTCGGCATAGGTGTCACTGCTACGAGACACCACAAAGTCGGAGACACAGTGAAGCCGGAGACACAGTGAGTAACACTACCTGTGATTATAGTTGCCATTAAAAGTCCCCACTACAGTTCTCAGATCAGCAGATGACCTTGATCAAGAGCACCTAAGTTGGCTGATCAGAACTCACAGCCAGCACTGCCACTCATCCCATTCCCCCACCAGCACTGCCCCTAATCCCATTCCCCCACCCCCCCCCACCATGGAGTAAGAGAAGGAATAAAAATAGAGAATAGATAGAGAAGGGAGAGGAAAAGAGGGGGCGGAACAAAGAAAAAGGGAGAGAAAGAATAAGAGAAAGAACAAGAAAGACGGCTAGAAAGAGGGATGGGGGGGAAAAAATCAAGAAATTAGGATAGAGAGAGTTAAAAGGGAAAGAAAGGAGAACAAGGAGAAAGAGTGGTACATCCTAAAATGTACCATAAGGGGTTTTAATACTGTACGAGTGTACGAAGGGACTCAGGGAGCGCTAAATGACCGTGGGTTAGGGGCGCAATTTACTTGTCTTGCCTTGGGTGCTGATAACCCATGCTATGAAAATAATTTTACGATTAGGTGTCTCCACAACTTGGGAAATTTTATCAAGGGGTCACGGCACTAGAGAGGTTGAGAAACACTGATCTAGAGTAAGGTGCTAATTTCCAATTCTTCATTAATACCCCCAGCGAAAGTACGTCAAGAGCATATATCCAATAAGTCTCCCGTTGGCAGAGATGTTTAAATCTCTCTGCCACAGGGAGAGTGGCTGGTATGGATTAGATGATCCATACTTTTAGGCGTACGGTGGATTTAGGATGATGTTGGGTGAAATGTCGTGGGACACTATGGTGGTCTTTACTGGCCTCGATGAATCGGCGGTGCTCTCCAAAACGCTGGCGTAGGGGGAGTATAGTTTGACCTACATAGTAGAGGCCGGGGCAGGTCAGGCAGTATACTACATGGTCTGTAGAACAGGTGTAGAATTCTGAAATTTTGTATGTTTTATTTTTAATCTTGAATGTTTTTTGACCATGTTGTACAAAACTGCATGTAAGGCAAAGGGATTTGCGGCATTGATACATCCCAATCATAAAAAAGAGTTGGAGTGAAGATGACGTATTTGTTTTCTTTTTGAGTTTGCTTGGGTCAATCTTTCCCTTAATGTTAGGTGCTTTCCTATATGAAAATTTGGGTTTATTTGGTATACTGTCTTTGAGATGGGGATCCTGCAGTAGTATTGGCCAATGTTTATGAATTATGTGTTCCATATTTTTGTATTTGTTATGAAATTGAGTCGTGAACCGAATGTCCTTTAATGAATTAATTTTATGGGTATGAGTATCAGGATTGACGTATGTGGTGTAGGCTTGTTCGATGAGTGATGGAGGGTAGCCTTTTTCAATAAATTTTGGGGGGAGGGCCCCATACCATTTTTTTTTTAAATTTTGACGTGGGATTCTTCTCAAAATCCATACCCGACCCGAAGGGCCTGTGATTTTTTTAATACCGGCAAATAATTTCTATACATTCAGCTGCCAGGAGGGAACCACACTGAGAGGTGATGGCTCATCAGTTGTTAAGGACACGGCGGGCACCCACTCCTTAACAACCAGGGCAGTTACTGGTTATTAAGGACACCGGCTGCCACCCGCTCCTTAACAACTAGTTAAAATCATACACATTCCTCAAATACTGCATGCCTGAACCACTATTTAATTACCAAATGCATTTAATTATTTGTTTCCTTCTGTGAATTGAGCACTGTTTCAGGATCGCATGCAATATTTAGGCAAAATTAGCCTGGACACCTAAATACCACATGCAAGGTGCTTTTGTGAATGGAGCCCTGTGTTGGCTATGTGGTAATTAGTATAGACAACAGGAAGTCATAGATCTACCACCTACCACATAGTTGTAAATGGGGACCAACCGTAGTATAGCTGTTTAAATTCGCTTTATTGATATACAAAAATTAACAAAAAAATTCCACAAAGGGCCGTTAATCCTCTAAACACCAACATTAAAAAAGGATAGACAATGTTGTCACCCAAAAAAACACACAAGGGCCCAGGCAACATACAGTATCTCACAAAAGTGTGTACACCTCTCACATTTTTGTAAACATTTTATTATATGTTTTCATGTGACCACACTAAAGAAATTACACTTTGCTACAATGTAAAGTAGTGAGTGTACAGCTTGTATAACAGTGTAAATTGTATGTCCCCTCAAAATAACTCAACCATTAATGTCTAAACCGCTGGCAACAAAAGCGAGTACACCCCTAAGTGAAAATGTCCAAATTAGGCCCAAAGTGTCAATATTTTGTGCGGCCACCATTATTTTCCAGCACTGCCTTAATCCTCTTATGCCGCGTACACACGAGCGGACATTACGGCGGACTTTGCCCGGCGGACTTTTCGACGTACTTTACGACGGACTTTGTGAATGAACGGACTTGCCTACACACAATCCACCAAAGTCCGTCGAATTCGTACGTGATGACGTACGACCGGACTAAAACAAGGAAGTTCATAGCCAGTAGCCAATAGCTGCCCTAGCGTGGCTTTTTGTCCGTCGAACTAGCATACAGACGGCGGACTTTTCGACCGGACTCGATTTCAACGGATAAATTTAAAACAAGTTTCAAATCTAATTCCGTCGAACTTTTGAGAAAACAAAGTCCGCTGGAGCCCACACACATCGAATTGTCCGACGAAATCCAGTCCGCCGGGCAAAGTCCGCCGTAATGTCCGCTCGTGTGTACGCGGCATTAGACATGGAGTTCAACAGAGCTTCACAGGTTGCCACTGGAGTCCTCTTCCACTCCTCCATGATGACATCACGGAGCTGGTGGATGTTAGAGACCTTGCGCTCCTCCACCTTCCCTTTGCGGATGCCCCACAGATGCCCAATAGGGTTTAGTTCTGGAGACATGCTTGTCCAGTCCATCACCTTTACCCTCAGCTTCTTTAGAAGGGCATTGATCGTCTTGGAGGTGTGTTTGGGGTCGTTATCATGTTGGAATTCTGCCCTGTGGCCCAGTCTCCGAAGGTAGAGGATCATGCTCTGGCTCAGTATGTCACAGTACATGTTGGCATTCATGGTTCCCTCAATGAACTTTAGCTCCCCAGTGCCGGCAGCACTCATGCATCTATCTTTAATATTGATTGGACCCTGGGCAAACGTTTTCTTGGGCCCCCCCACTCCATGCAATTTTGCTCTCCACCTGCCTGCACACCATGGACCCATCAATAGAAAGAAAACTCCTAGGGATCCTAGAACTCCTAGGATCAATGGCAATGCTGATTTTTTTTACCAACTACCAATATAAAGAGGAGTTCCAACACTGGCCACCAATGTTATAGGGGTTTACACTGACCACTAATGTAATAGAAGAATTTGCAGTAACCACCAATGTAAGGAGGGATTTACACTGACCACTAATGTAAGGGGCATCTTCACATTGGCCACTAGTGTAAATGAAAGGATTCTACACCAAGCCCCAATGTAATGAGAAGATTTACACTGACCACCAATGTAACTGAGACATTTAGCCTCCGTTCACATTTGCGTGTGTCGGCAACGCATGCAAAAACGCTTTCCTGACACCACAAAAACGTGCTGCCCTTGAGAAGATTGTATTAATTGTTAATGACACCCTCATGCATCTGCTGACATGTGCTGTGTGTGATTTTGAAAAAGCATTAGGGACTTTCTTCTGCATTTCTAGCGCATAGAGCAACCCATTGAAATAATTGGGCTGCCCTACACGCAACCTACATCTTTATCTACCCTGTCAGTACACTTTTGCATCCTAAAACCCCTGCTAATTCTGCACCCCAAACCTTCCAATCCTCTCCACTCCAACCCTCCACCCCTTTAACTCTACCTGCCTCCTCTGCTTATCTTTGAACCTACCTTCCTTACCTGTATACATCCCCTCCTTGCTTACCTGTGCACCCAAACTGTAATTCCCTCTCTGCCTACCTCTTGTAGAGCAACAATTCTTTTTTTGAGATCCTTAGAGAGTTCTTTGCCATGAGGTGCCATGCTGAACTTCCAGTGACCAGTATGAGAGAGTGAGAGCGATAACACCAAATTGAACACACCTGCTCCCAATTCACACCTGAAATTTGTAACACTAAGGAGTCACATGACAGAGGGGATGGAAAATGGCTAATTGGGCCCAATTTGGACATTTTCATTTAGGGGTGGACTCACTTTTGTTGCCAGTGGTTTAGACATTAAAGGTTGTGAGTTATTTTGAGGGGACAGCAAATTTACACTGTTATACAAGCTGTACACTCACTACTTTACATTGTAGCAAAGTGTCATTTCTTCAGTGTTGTCACATGAAAAGATATAATAAATTATTTGCAAACATGTGAGGGGTGTTCTCACTTTTGTCAGATACTGTACACATGCACACCACCGTCAAACACACAGAGCATAGCCAATGCCAGATGCAAAGCAAAGCCTCAGACACTTATACAAGTGGAATGCTGCCAGCCTGCCTTATACAGGGCTAAGGGAGCACGTCAGACACTGAAATCAGTTTCGAGGAGTCTAATAGATCCACCTGCAAAGTGCACAGCAAGGGGTAAGCAGATAGAAAGCAGAGCTGTCTCACTGTGGAGGGATTGACATGTCAGTGCCTATCAGTCATTATATCCCTCCATAGGGGCAGAAGGAGTGGCACAAATCACTTTAAGGTGGTGGTGGACAGAAGGTGAGCCTGCCAATTTGCATTAAAATTGGCCAAGACAACATTGATGATAGATCATAGTCCTATGTTTTGTAGTAGGCCTTGCCTTGCTTGGTATGTGGTAATTAGACCTCAAGGATGTTTTCTATATGTGTGTGTGTTGAATAAGAGCCCAAAACAATAGGTTTTGTTTTTTATTTAACCACTTGCCTAACGGGCACTTTCACCCCCTTCCTACCCAGACCAATGTTCAGCTTTCAGCGATGTCGCACTTTGAATGACAATTGCGAGGTCACGCAACTCTGTACTCATATGACATTTTTATCGATTTTTTTCACACAAATAAAGCTTTCTTTTGGTGGTATTTAACCACTGGGTTTTTTATTTTTTTTGCTAAATAAACTTAAAAAAGACTGAAAATTTTGGAAAAATACAATTTTTCTTTGTTTCTGTTATAGCATTTTGGAAATAAGCGATTTTTCCTCTTCACTGATGTGCTCTGATGAGGCTGCACTGATGGGCACTGATAGGCTGCACTGATGGGCACTGATGAGGCTGCACTGATGTGCTCTGATGAGGCTGCACTGATGGGCACTGATGAGGCTGCACTGATGTGCTCTGATGAGGCTGCACTGATAGGCACTGATGAGGCTGCACTGATGGGCACTGATGAGGCTGCATTGATGGACACTGATGAGGCTGCATTAATGGACACTGATGAGGCTGCATTGATAGGTACTGGTGGGCACTGATGAGGCTGCACTAATGGACGCTAATGAGGAGGCACTGATAAAGGGTGCACTGATAAAGCGGCACTGATAGGCGGCACAGATGGGCACTGATATGTTGCACTGATGGACACTGATTGGCATTGATGGAGCTGCACTGATAATCAGTGCACTGATGATTAGTGCCCTAAATATAAGTGTAAATTTGGGCTGTCACTGGATACCCAGTTATCAGCTTTCCTTTCCCCATACAGTGACAGTGATGTGAAAAAGAAATGCAGATAACTGACATTTTTTATATGGGATCAGCTGTGATTGAACACAGCTAATCACATGGTAAAGGGCCACTGTGATTGGCCCTTTACCTGAATCTGTGATCACCTGTGTCATCGAATAACACAGCGATCACAATGTGCATCTGATTTGGTCTTGGGGAGCGCGCGGCGGGCAGGGTTCTGGCAGGACATCAACAGACTCCCTCCCAGAACTGGGCGAGAGAACTGTAGCTGTCTTTTGGTTATAGCAAAGTTGGCAGGTGGTTAAGAACTTTGGAAAAACTGAACAGGTCATACTGAAATATTGGAACAAGAAAAGTAGATGGTAAAGTAAGGCTGTCTATACACTATACAATCTGATTGTGCAATCTTCTTTAGATCTACCATCAACCGTGTAGTACAAGAGTCTGCTTGATTTGATACTTATTGAATGGATTGTTTACGCAGTTTTGGTAAATCTAAAGATGTATGGTCTGATTAAAGCGGGGGTCAGCAACCAGTAGATCACGACCAGGTGACTGGTAGATCCTGGTCTGAGCTTGCTGACCCGCCATTTCAGAGCATCAAACAGAATTCAATGCAGAGGGACTACTTGCAAAGTGGATTTGCCTTAAGTAAATCAACCCCATTGCGATGATCGAGAGTTGGTGCAGGAAGCCTTAGATCAGCTTGGCAACTCAAGAAAGATCCATGTTAAACTGAAAATCTCATCAATTTTTAAAGCATTGGGATACCAAGTTAAAGATGCATTCCTATTGGCTGAAACTGCATACCACCCTTTAGAACTATCTTATCCACTGCATGCTGTATGTGCTGACACAGGGGTGTATTTACTAAAGGCAAATTCACTTTGCACTACAAGTGCACTGCAAATGCACTTGAAAGTGCACTGAAGGTGCACTTGGAAGTGCAGTCGCTGTAGATCTGAGGGGGACATGCAAGATAAAAAAAAAAAAAAACAGCATTTTAGCTTGCACATGATTGGATGATAAAATCAGCAGAGCTTCCCCTCATTTCAGATTTTCCCCTCAGATCTACAGTGATTGCACTTCGAAGTGCACTTTCAAGTGCACTTGTAGTGCAAAGTGGATTTGCCTTTAGTAAATCAATCTCCAGATGTTGATTACAAAGCATATACACACCTTTTGTATTTACTAAGCTATTACTGATCATTGCAGTTGAATGCATTAAAGGACAATGTGATAGCATTTACAAGTTGAAAACAATAGCTGTGATTGCTTAAATTAATTTATTTTGGCTCCACCCTTCTGGGGTTTAACCGCTTCAGATTTTACCCCCTTCCTGACCAGAGCGTTTTTTGCGATTCGGCACTGCGTTGCTTTAACTGACAATTGCGCGGTCGTGCGACGTGGCTCCCAAACAAAATTGACAGTCTTTTTTTCCCACAAATATAGCTTTCTTTTGGTGGTGTTTGATCGCCTCTGCGATTTTTATTTTTTGCGCTATAAACAAAATAAGAGCGTCAATTTTGAAAAAAACACATTATTTTTACATTTTGCTATAATAAATATCCCCCAAAAATATATAAAAAAACATTTTTTTTCCTCAGTTTAGGCTGATCGTATTCTTCTACATATTTTTGGTAAAAAAAAATTGCGATAAGCGTTTATTGATTGGTTTGTGCAAAAGTTATAGCGTTTACTAAATAGGGGATGGTTTTATGGCATTTTTATTAATATTTTTTTTTTACTAGTAATGGGGGTGATCAGCGATTTTTATTGTGACTGCGACGTTATGGCAGGCATGTCGGACATTTTTGACACATTTTTGGGACCATTGTCATTTATACAGCGATCAGTGCGAAAATGCACTGATTACTGTGTAAATGACACTGGCAGTGAAGGGGTTAACCACTAGGGGGCGGGGAGGGGTTAAGTATGTCCTAGGGGAGTGATTACTAACTGTAGGGGGATGGGCTGTGTATGTCACTGTGTGATGTCACTGATCTCTGCTCCGTTGACAGGGAGCAGAGATCGAGTGACACTTGTCACTAGGCAGAACGGGGAGATGCTGTTTACAATGGCATCTCCCCGTTCATCCTCTCCGTGAGGCGATCGCGGGTATCCCTGCGTTGATCGAGTCTGCGAGACCCGCGACCTGACTCACGGAGCACCCGGCGGCGCGCACGCAATGGCACGGTGGGGAATTCAAATGGACGTACCTGTAAGTCCATTTGCCCAGCCTTGCCATTCTGCCGACATACATCGGCATGCACCGGTCGGGAACCGGTTAAGAATATCAGTTAAAGTGATTGTAAAGGATCGTTTTTTATTTTTTTTAAATAACACACATATAATACTTACCTCCACTGTGCAGCTCGTTTTGCACAGAGTGGCCCTGAACATCCTCTTCTGGGGTCCCCCAGCGACTCTCGTGGCTCATCTTCGCATCAGATAACCCCCTAGGAGAAGCAATCTCCCGAGGGGGTTACCTTGTGGGCACGCTCCCGAGTCCAGCATTTGCATCCACAGACAAGAATGCCGGACTCGGCTCCACCCCCAGATGCCCACATCATTGTATTTGATTAACAGCAGCAGGAGCCAATAGCTGCGCTGCGATCAATCTATCCAATCAAGAGCCAGGACCCCGTGGAAAGAGGGACAGCACTTCCCTGCCGAGGAGACGAAGGGGCTCAGGTAAGTAGAACAGGGGGCTGGGGGCCGGTGATTTCCAGGTGTTTTTTCACCTTAATGCATAGGATGCATTAAGGTGAAAAAACACAGGGTTTTACAACCCCTTTAAGCATCTTTTAGACAGAAAACATTCACACATTCCAATATTAATTCCATATTTGTTACTTTGAAATAATATTTGCAGACACTAAAGCATGCTGCAGAGAAACACTGTCTTACTGCACATAAATTTTCAGTTTTTTTGGGGGGCATTATTGTAATATAACAACAATTTTTTATAGAGATGCTCATGGGTCTTACAGTGTAGGTAAGCCAAATCAACAGCATTTTTTTGTGAACATTTCAACAGAGCTCAGTCTGACTTTTCCACGACACCGGACAGGAATGGACCACTTACAACTTTTTAATATGACATATTAAAGCAATGAGAGATGTGCCAGAGCTACATAATGACAAAGAGAAACAAATGAAAGATAACAAATTAGCCAAAAAAGCACAAGGCCAACCACCTCACATGTGTCATACATGAACAAGTGTAAGACCTTGGATAACAGCCTAAAAAGATTGATAGTTCACAAAGTAAGGAACACATACACGTGCATGGAACATGAATCAGTACTCCACATCCAGATAGAAGAAACCTGAGGACTCAATCACATGAGAATTGCAGATGAGGAATAGTGGTGAGAACCAAAGTTCTTTTTTGGTCTCCTCCAGGCCACCTGTTCATTGCAGTTGGAGCTAATGGAAAAACAAAGGATGACATGCTGAATGCATTATACAAGGGAGTAAAAGATGTCCATTGCATACCTGAGGCAATGCAGAATTTGACCACTCATGGTTCATTTCTAAGTGCATCAGAGATTTTCTACAATAACGAACTCCATATAAATAAGGACTTCATAGATCAGTCTTCAAAGTTTTATGGGTCAAAAAGCGTACCATTATTCAAAGATAAAATAAAAAGCCTGGAAAAGATTAATTCTTGGGTCTCGCAAAGAACAAAAGGGCTCATCCCAACATTACTGCAAGAGCTTCCTCCAGACATGCAACTGATTTTGGTGAATGTTATCCGTTACCAAGCCGGCATAGCAACACTCACAGTACGGACCTGAGATATCCAGAGCAGCCACACAGGGGCTAACACTGTGACCGCTGCAGGGGTGTCCCTATTTGGTGAGTGCAAGCACAATAAGACCACGGCTAAGGAGCACCATCACAAGACCAGCACTTGAATAAGGAGGGGTTTTTTTTACAAATACTACCTTCTAATGAGAATTAACCCTCTCCAAACCACAACCCTAAACCAAAATTTTTTTAACCACTGAATTATCCAAAAGACTTTTTTCACCCTAACAATATATCATTATAGCAAGTACTGGGCTTATGAAGCACAAATCACTCGTTTATAATATGAGCACTAGGGATGACCTTCATGTTCGAGTCGAACCCATGTTCGACTCGAACATCCGCTGTTCGACCGTCCGTCGAATTGCGAACGATATGGGCCGTTCGCGCCAAATTCGTGTGGCGCGTCACGGCCCATAATTCACTGCGGCATCGCAGTGCATTGCTGGCTGATGATTGGCCAAGCATGCACTATGACCCGCATGCTTGGCCAATCACAGCGCCGTCAGTAGAGAGAGCTGTAATTGGCCAAAGCCAGGGTGGCTTTGGCCAATTATGGCTCAGGGGATTTAGTACACGCCCCACACTATATAAGGCCGCCTGCACGGCGGCCCTGTGTAGTGTGTGTTCTGGTGTGCTGAGAGATAGAGAGAGAGAGAGACAGTGTCATTTGATTTGAGTTAGATAGATTAGGCAGAACAGTCAGTCAGTTTAGCTGCACTTACAGTGTATTGTGTATATATATGCATCCCAGGTGTTGCATATATATATATACACTGTATTCAGTTTAGCTAGATCCGTTCCTGTTATCTTCTAGACTATTTACATTTAGTGCAGTGCGTCCTGCTCACAGTGTTCAGCTAGATCCGTTCCTGTTATCTTCTAGACTATTTACATTTAGTGCAGTGCGTCCTGCTCACAGTGTTCAGCTAGATCCGTTCCTGTTATCTTCTAGACTATTTACATTTAGTGCAGTGCGTCCTGCTCACAGTGTTCAGCTAGATCCGTTCCTGTTATCTTCTAGACTATTTACATTTAGTGCAGTGCGTCCTGCTCACAGTGTTCAGCTAGATCCGTTCCTGTTATCTTCTAGACTATTTACATTTAGTGCAGTGCCTCCTGCTCACAGTGTTCAGCTAGATCCGTTCCTGTTATCTTCTAGACTATTTACATTTAGTGCAGTGCGTCCTGCTCACAGTGTTCAGCTAGATCCGTTCCTGTTATCTTCTAGACTATTTACATTTAGTGCAGTGCGTCCTGCTCACAGTGTTCAGCTAGATCCGTTCCTGTTATCTTCCTACTGACAGGCAGGCTTGTCTGGTTACAGTATATAAAGCTACCTGAAGAAAATTACAGGTGTTCTATTTGATCCTATTAGTACCACGGTCAGGCAGCTAGACTATTTACATTTAGTACAGTGCGTCCTGCTCACAGTGTTCAGCTAGATCCGTTCCTGTTATCTTCCTACTGACAGGCAGGCTTTTCTGGTTACAGTATATAAAGCTACCTGAAGAAAATTACAGGTGTTCTATTTGATCCTATTAGTACCACGGTCAGGCAGCTAGACTATTTACATTTAGTACAGTGCGTCCTGTTCACAGTGTTCAGCTAGATCCGTTCCTGTTATCTTCCTACTGACAGGCAGGCTTGTCTGGTTACAGTATATAAAGCTACCTGAAGAAAATTACAGGTGTTCTATTTGATCCTATTAGTACCACGGTCAGGCAGCTAGACTATTTACATTTAGTACAGTGCGTCCTGCTCACAGTGTTCAGCTATATCCGTTCCTGTTATCTTCCTACTGACAGGCAGGCTTGTCTGGTTACAGTATATAAAGCTACCTGAAGAAAATTACAGGTGTTCTATTTGATCCTATTAGTACCACGGTCAGGCAGCTAGACTATTTACATTTAGTACAGTGCGTCCTGCTCACAGTGTTCAGCTAGATCCGTTCCTGTTATCTTCCTACTGACAGGCAGGCTTTTCTGGTTACAGTATATAAAGCTACCTGAAGAAAATTACAGGTGTTCTATTTGATCCTATTAGTACCACGGTCAGGCAGCTAGACTATTTACATTTAGTACAGTGCGTCCTGTTCACAGTGTTCAGCTAGATCCGTTCCTGTTATCTTCCTACTGACAGGCAGGCTTGTCTGGTTACAGTATATAAAGCTACCTGAAGAAAATTACAGGTGTTCTATTTGATCCTATTAGTACCACGGTCAGGCAGCTAGACTATTTACATTTAGTACAGTGCGTCCTGCTCACAGTGTTCAGCTATATCCGTTCCTGTTATCTTCCTACTGACAGGCAGGCTTGTCTGGTTACAGTATATAAAGCTACCTGAAGAAAATTACAGGTGTTCTATTTGATCCTATTAGTACCACGGTCAGGCAGCTAGACTATTTACATTTAGTACAGTGCGTCCTGCTCACAGTGTTCAGCTAGATCCGTTCCTGTTATCTTCCTACTGACAGGCAGGCTTGTCTTGTTACAGTATTAACAGCTACCTAAAGAAAATTACTGGTGTTATTTTGATCCTATTAGTACCACGGTCAGGCAGCTAGACTATTTACAGTTAGTGCAGTGCGTCCTGCTCACAGTGTTCAGCTAAACCTACAAGTTAGTGGGGTGCGTCCACCTCACAGTGTTCAGCTAAAGCTACCTGTAGAAGGTTGGTGGTGTTCTCATACTACAGGTAAGCAGTTGATTTTGCTAGCTGCAGTATCAGTACATATATATATATATATATATATATATATATATATATATATATATATATATATATATATATATATATATATAGATATATATATATATAGATATATAGATATATAGATATATATATATATATATATATATATATATATATATATATATCCCAGCTTAGTGCAGCTACAGGCCATTAGTATGTCTGGAAGGCCAAGAAGGAGAGGCAGACAGTCACAAGCCAATAAGAGAGGGCAAGCAGGCTCTGTGTCTAGTGCTGGTCGTGGAGACGGTGCATCCTCATCAGCACGTGGCCATGGGACACGCTTGGCCTTTTTTTCGGCAGCTGGCCGTGTTGAGCCGCAACATGCGGAAGACTTGGTCGAGTGGATGACCAAGCCGTCCTCATCCTCCTCATCCTCTCTCACCCAGGGTGCTTTGTCTGGCAAAGCAGCGGCCTCTTCCCTCAGCTCAATGTCATCAGTGACTCCTTCCCTAGCTCCACCATGTCCTCCTGAGGATTCCCTCGAACTGTTTGACCACAGTGTTGGGTACATGCTCCAGGAGGATGCCCAGCGTTTGGAAGGCTCTGATGATGATACTGAGCTCGATGAAGGCAGTAACATGAGCACGGACAGAGGGGGTGCCCAAGAAGGACAGCAATCTGGCAGTCATGCTCCCCCTGCTGCAGCATACTGCCAGGTTTGCTCCAGTGATGAGGAGGGAGGGGATGATGAGGTCACTGACTCAACGTGGGTGCCTGATAGGAGAGAGGAGGAGGAGGAGGAGGCGGCACATCACCAACGAGGCAGGATGCCCTCCAGGGGCCAGCCTAAGGGCAGCACATTGACTGCATCACACCCCAAAGCTCCACATGTGCAGGGCGCTGCAGTCTCTGCGCGTTATTCAAAAAGTTCTTTGGTGTGTGCCTTTTTTGAGACGAGTGCATCAGATCGCACCGCTGCTATTTGCAACATATGTCTCAAGCGTATCTCGCGTGGCCAAAACATCTCCCGCTTGGGTACCACATGCTTGACCAGACATATGTTGACCTGCCATGCAGTTCGTTGGCAAGCGTATCTAAAAGACCCACACCAAAGAACAAAGAGGATCTCTCCTTGCTCCTCATCAGCTGAGATTTCCAACCCCACTAAACCTCCAGTCCTCTCTGAGACCTGCAGTGAGAGGAATGAAGGTGTAGAATTAGGTGTGTCACAGCCAAGTACTTGTGGGCAATCTGCTTTTGGTACACCGACGTCAGATTGTACCAGGCAAATTTCCCTGCCCCAGCTGCTGCACCGCCGAAAGAAGTTTGCTCCCAGCCATCCACATGCCCAGCGGTTGAATGCTAGCTTGGCAAAATTGCTAGCACTTCAACTGCTGCCTTTTCAGTTGGTAGACTCTGCCCCCTTCCGTGAGTTTGTGGAATGTGCGGTTCCTCAGTGGCAGGTACCCAAACGCCACTTTTTCTCACGGAAGGCGATTCCGGCTCTCTACCGGCATGTGGAAGGCAATGTCCATGCCTCGCTGGACAGGGCGGTCAGCGGTAAGGTGCATATTACCGCTGACTCATGGTCCAGCAGGCATGGACAGGGACGTTACCTAAGTTTCACGGCGCATTGGGTGACTCTGCTGGCAGCTGGGAAGGATTCAGGACAAGGTGCAGTAGTGTTGGAGGTTGTTCCGCCACCACGCCTCCAAAATGCTGATTGTGACACACCTCTCTCCTCCACCCCCTCCTCTTCTTCTTCCTCCATGGCCTCTTCCTCGGAACCAGCGGTGCTCCGTAGGCGTTCAAGGGGCTACGCAAGTACGCAGGCCAAAAGATGCCATGCGGTGCTTGAGCTGGTGTGCTTGGGGGACAGGAGCCACACTGGGGCAGAGGTTCTGTCAGCTCTGCAGGGGCAGGTTCAGAGGTGGTTGACGCCACGCCAACTTAAGGCAGGAATGGTGGTTTGCGACAATGGCACCAACCTCCTCTCTGCCCTCCGACAGGGACAACTGACCCATGTGCCCTGTTTGGCTCACGTCCTTAACTTGGTGGTGCAGCGGTTCTTGGGCAGGTACCCGGGCTTACAGGATGTCCTGAGGCAGGCCAGGAAAGTCTGTGTGCATTTCCGCCGGTCATATAATGCCAGTGCTCGGCTGACGGACCTCCAAAAGGAGTTTATCCTGCCCAAGAACCGCCTAATCTGTGACATGCCCACCAGGTGGAACTCAACGTTGGCCATGCTGCAGCGGCTGCACACGCAGCAGAGGGCCATCAATGAGTACCTGTGCGACTATGGCACCAGGACAGGGTCAGGGGAGCTTGTTTTTTTTTCCCCACGCCAGTGGGCCATGATCAGGGATGCATGCACTGTCCTGTCACCATTCGAGGAGGCCACGAGGATGGTGAGCACTGACAGTGCATGCATCAGTGACACTGTCCCCCTTGTCCACCTGTTGGAGCACACGCTGCGTGGAATAATGGACAGGGCACTTGAGGCAGAACAGAGGCAGGAAGAGGAGGACTTCCTTAGCTCTCAAGGCCCCCTTTATCCAGACAGTGTTCCTGCGTGCCCGCCGATCACACAGGAAGAGGATGAGGAGGAGGAGGAAGATTGTGTCAGTATGGAGGTGGAGCCTGGCACTCAGCATCAGCAGCAGTCTTTAAGGGATCAGTCCCAAGGAACACATGGACTTGTACGTGGCTGGGAGGAGGTGGCTGCGGACGTTGTCGTCCTTAGTGACCCAGAGGACTCCGGACCGAATGCCTCAGCAAACCTACGCTGCATGGCCTCCCTGATCCTGCAAAGCCTGCGTAAGGATCCTCGTATTCGTGGTATCAAGGAGAAGGACCAATACTGGCTGGCTGATCCACATTACAAGGGTAAGGTTGCGGACCTTATCTTGCCATCGCAGAGGGAGCAGAGGATGAAACATCTTCGGGAGGCCTTGCAGAAAGGTCTGTGCAACGCGTTCCCAGAGACTGGGAGGTTACAAACTCCTGTTTCTGGACAACGTGTTGCTGAGGCTTCGGTCAGTCAAAGAAGGAGCGGTGGAGAAGGTGGCCGTCTGACCGATGCGTTCAGACAATTTTTTGGTCCGCAGCCCCAAGGTATGATCGGTTCCAGCAACCATCGCCAGCGTCTGTTTTACATGGTGCAGGAATACCTAGGGGCAAGATCAGACTTGGACACCTTTCCCACCGAAAATCCTCTGGGTTACTGGGTCTTGAGGATGGATCACTGGCCAGAGCTTGCACAGTATGCAATTGAGCTACTGGCCTGTCCTGCATCCAGCGTTCTTTCGGAACGCACATTCAGTGCTGCTGGAGGCGTGGTAACCGATCACAGGGTGCGTCTGTCCACCGACTCGGTCGATCGGCTGACCTTCATAAAAATGAATCAGTCTTGGATCACCACCAGCTACCAAGCACCTGATGCTGATGTAACCGAATAATTTTTTTTGAAATCTCAGATCCCTTCAAAGACTGCCTATGCTGATGCTGAGTGACTATCCCTGAGTAATTATCCTCTTCCTCCTCAATCATCACGCTGATAGCTTGTAAGAACATTTTTGGTTCTGGGCGCCACCACCAGTGCCTAAGGCACAATTTTTCAGCCCCTGTTTAACAGGGGCGTGTAATTACAATTTTTGATGTAATACTTTGCAGCAGGGCTCGTTCCTGCATTCCAACTAGAGTGTCTGTGAGGGGTTGCAGTGTTGTGGCACCAGCACCAGTGCCTAAGGCCCAATTTTTCTGCCCCTGTCTAACAGGGGCGTGTAATTACAATTTTTGATGCAATACTTTGCAGCAGGGCTCGTTCCTGCATTCCAACTAGAGTGTCTGTGAGGGGTTGCAGTGTTGTGGCACCAGCACCAGTGCCTAAGGCCCAATTTCTCTGCCCCTGTCTAACAGGGGCGTGTAATTACAATTTTTGATGCAATACTTTGCAGCAGGGCTCGTTCCTGCGTTCCAACTAGAGTGTCTGTGAGGGGTTGCAGTGTTGTGGCACCAGCACCAGTGCCTAAGGCCCAATTTTTCTGCCCCTGTCTAACAGGGGCGTGTAATTACAATTTTTGATGCAATACTTTGCAGCAGGGCTCGTTCCTGCGTTCCAACTAGAGTGTCTGTGAGGGGTTGCAGTGTTGTGGCACCAGCACCAGTGCCTAAGGCCTAATTTTTCAGCTCCTGTTCAACAGGGGCATGTAATTACAATTCTTGATCTAATATTTCACAGCAGGGCCCTGTGAGGGCTTACAGTGTTGTGGCCACAGCAACACCTAAGGCCCAAATTTCTGCTGAGTATATAGGGCAGGACCCTACTTTCAAACATCTAACTTACAAACGACTCCTACTTGCAAACGGAAGGAGACAACAGGAAGTGAGATGAAATCTACCCCTAGGAAGGGAAATTCTCTCCTGTAAGAGTTAATATGGGAAAACAATTTCTCCTTTCCCCTGATGCTTTCCAATCCTTGTTCCACAAAAAACCCAAATTTTCAAAAACATTTTTCATTGGGACAAAAAAGTGAGGTGAAATCTTCTGAAGAGGAGGAAAGACAGCAAAACAAATGTCACAGGGGTGATAACCCTTCCCTATGTTTTCCAAAAAGCTTAAAAAAGATTTTTTGGCTGGAGCTAAACACGTTAAAAATGTTCAAAATTACAAACAGATTCTACTTAACAACAAACCTACAGTCCCTGTCTTGTTTGCACTGCCTGTATACTGCTGTTCAGAGTATATAGGGCCTTTCCTTATTTTAATTTGAGTGCGGGGTTCCCCTTAATATCCATACAAGACCCAAAGGGCCTGGTAATGGACTGGGGGGTACCCATGCCGTTTGTCTCACTGATTTTCATCCATATTGCCATGACCCGACATGACATTAAACCCGCAAGCAGTTTTAAATGAGATTTTTTCCTTTAAAAATGACATTTGGTGCAGGGACTGTTCTAAACACGGGAAACACGTGTCACTTTACAGGCATACTATAGACACCCCCCAGGTACGATATTTAAAGGAATATTTCACTTTTTTTTTTTTACTTTAAGCATCATTAAAATCACTGCTCCCGAAAAAACGGCCGTTTTTAAAAGTTTTTTTTGCATTGATACATGTCCCCTGGGGTAGGACCCGGGTCCCCAAACCCTTTTTAGGACAATACCATGCAAATTAGGCTTTAAAATGAGCACTTTTGATTTCGAACGTTCGAGTCCCATAGACGTCAATGGGGTTCTAACGTTCGTGCGAACTTTCGGTCCGTTCGCGGGTTCTGGTGCGAACCGAACCGGGGGGTGTTCGGCTCATCCCTAATGAGCACCAGTCACTTTATGATCTAACAGAAATAGCACGTTTTTTGCACTTAGTTTTGCACCTAAGATGAATGATATGTAATATAAGTATGTGTAATCAATAAGTAGTCTTCATTTTTAATTTTGGCATAAGCGACACTTATTTACAGGTTTATTGTATTTCTATTTATTTATTTATTGCATAAACTTGCATAAACTTGCATACCTTTGTATATCTTCACACATATTTTTATTTCTCAAAAAAATCACAAACAACATTCATAGATATAATTTATATTAATTTTCTGGTATCACAATACCTACACTAGTGGATGTAATTACATTGAATAATAAGCACAAAGTGGAAAATAAGGATTAACTGGCCTTTTGGCCATTTCACTCCAAAGATCTTTTGTGATTCAATAGTAGAAATATGTTCAAGTTAAGCTTCCTGTAAATAAGCTATTTCATTTATGAAGTCTTCATTGCAATTTATACAGCTAGGAATTTCTAATTAAGTTATCACGCAAAAATCGCATTATAGCAGAGCAGCGCCACACCTACATCTCTATTTTTCACACTATAGTATTTTTCCACCTAGGTGGATTTATACCTGTAGGGGCAGCCGCTCCCCACTTAGAAGATACCTTAATCCATAGCGCGGATTTATTCTATATATAATTTGTTGAAAGTCATGCTTGTAACTTTTGGTTCTGCGGGAGCCTCTACTGCATCTATAAAGTAATTTTTTCCATGTGTTACTTGTTTGTGTTTGTGAACAATAAACATATTATGTAAAATAATAATTGTATGTGTTAGCTGTGGTTTTTTTTGTTGTGTAGCCCTCTTTTTTTTTGGGGGGGGGATTATGAAAACTGGCCCCCTCCGAAAACAGAATATTGCGCTAAACCTGTAGGTAAAAATATCAGAACCAAAATCTTTGCTAAGTGGAAGAGCGGGTTTTATAATAAAGTTGGCAGTGCATATAGCACACCATCCCAATCGGAAAGGAGTGGGTGTGTAACCAAGTTGGCAGTAAATCCAAGTAGTTTCTGATTTCGCAATAAACCAGAACAGAAGGGTGTGATATACAAATACCAGGTTTATCCAATTTTAGAATACTAATAAAATAAATTACCATCCAGCTAGATCATGTATGTTGCCAACATCCCTAGATCAATGAATAAAAATTACCCCCAAAAAGGATTTTAGAATTTTAGAATATTAATAAAAGAAATTACCATCCAGCTAGATCATGTATGTTGCCAACATCCCTAGATCAATGAATAAAAATTACCCCCAAAAAGGATTTGTGGGACTTTAACGGCAACAGCGTAGTATAAAAATAATTTTATTAAGTAGAAAAAACATGTATATACAACACATAAGCATTATCATATGTTACATAACAAGGAAGTCACATATAAAAATAAAAAGCTAAAAAGCTATACTGATATGCAGGAGATGGAGATACTCGTATGGTCTTCCACGAAGGCCTTCGTGGAAGACCATACGAGTATCTCCATCTCCTGCATATCAGGATTTTTTTTTACAAATACTACCTTCTAATGAGAATTAACCCTCTCCAAACCACAACCCTAAACCAAAACTTTTTTAACCACTGAATTATCCAAAATACTTTTTTCACCCTAACAATATATCATTATAGCAAGTACTGGGCTTATGAAGCACAAATCACTCGTTTATAATATGAGCACCAGTCACTTTATGATCTAACAGAAATAGCATGTTTTTTGCACTTATTTTTGCACCTAAGATGAATGATATGTAATATAAGTATGTGTAATCAATAAGTAGTCTTCATTTTTAATTTTGGCATAAGGCCTTCGTGGAAGACCATAGGAGTATCTCCATCTCCTGCATATCAGTATAGCTTTTTTAGCTTTTATTTTTATATGTGACTTCCTTGTTATGTAACATATGATAATGCTTATGTGTTGTATATACATGTTTTTTCTACTTAATAAAATTATTTTTATACTACGCTGTTGCCGTTAAAGTCCCACAAATCCTTTTTGGGGGTAATTTTTATTCATTGATCTAGGGATGTTGGCAACATACATGATCTAGCTGGATGGTAATTTCTTTTATTAATATTCTAAAATTCTAAAATCCTTTTTGGGGGTAATTTTTATTTATCCAATTTTGGAAAACACACTGCCTGCTTATCATGGCTCTAAACAGTTACCAAACTGAAGGATATCTAAGCTATGTCCAGCAACACAAAGTTAGTGTCATCATTTATTGAAAGTCATGCTTGTAACTTTTGGTTCTGTGGGAGCCTCTACTGCATCTATAAAGTCATTTTTCCATGTGTTACTTGTTTGTGAACAATAAAAATATAATGTAAAATAATAATTGTATGTGTTAGCTGTGTTTTATTTGTTGTGTAGCCCTCTTTTGGGGGGAGGGGGGGTTTATGAGAACTGGCCCTCTCCGAAAACAGAATATTGCGCTAAACCTGTAGGTAAAAATATCAGAACCAGAATCTTTGCTAAGTGGAAGAATGGGTTTTATAATAAAGTTGGCAGTGCATATAGCACACCATCCCAATCAGAAAGGGGTGGGTGTGTAACCAAGTTGGCAATAAATCCAAGTATCTGATTTTGCAATAAACCAGAACAGAAGGGTGTGGTATTCAAATGAGAAGAGATTAGGTGTGGGTGCGGCGCTGTTCTGGTTTTATGACAAAGTGTTATGACACTGTGATAACATATTAAAGTTACCTCTGATAGCTGAGTGAAAGTATGAAAATGTTGGTTGATAAAAAATTCTTGAAAAACTTTATCCCAAAAAAGGAGTAACAATCAAAAGTGATTTTGCATAAAAATAGAAAATGATGTGTGTGTAATTTGCTTCAGACAATGGCTGATCCTATGCAACTCACTGTTTACCATGTGGTGCTGTTATGTCAAAATATGCCCATGTATTCATACCGTACATTGATTTGAAGTGCTAAGGTGAGTGGGAAGGAAAAAAGGAAGGGGGGGGGGGGAGAAAGGGAAATGGAAGGGAAAGGGGGGGGCAAATCCAGTCAATGTAAAGTGACTTGTGCTCAAAATAACAAGTGTTAATCAGAAAAAAACAATGTTGCTTTGAATAGTCTTAATTGTAGTGCACAGGTGATAGTTGTGCTTGAAAGCTTATTCCTCTTGGTAAACAATATTATTCAATACAATCTTCTTATTCCAGTGTTCATTAGTGACAGTGCTTGATATTCGTGCTCTTACTGTGCAAACACTCACCGGATACTTTCACCCCTGCAGGGGTATTGCGCGGTCACAGTCTATGCCACTGTGCAGCAGTTCCTGGCAATCCCGGATCATGTTATGTTAACATAAAAGAGAAGGGGTGCCCATAACGTAAAAACGTTTAAAACCTTTATTCCAAAAGTAACAGAATGGTACTCACATTGTAAAAGTTTCATTCAAGCATAAAAGATCTGAGTTTAAACCGTCAAACAATCCTGTATTCGTTGGGAGATGACGCACGATGTTGGTCAGGCCACGCCCTACGCGTTTCGTCATTGGACGTCTATGGGAGCGTGCCCCTTGCTGCCCCGTGTGCAGTGTTCATACTGCACTTGTGCACTTAGATTGCTGGCGGCCATTTTGCCTGTGATTATTGCAGACCGGAGTCAGTGCCTATTCCCTATCTGCTGTGGTTATACAAGTTCGTCCTCACTTTGTGTTCGATTTAGTGACACTGCAGACTTATTCCTGATATCCGGAATTGGTGCCCCCGCTCGTTTAGTGCTTTAGTTAATCATAATACACTTATTTACGCAAGGCAGATTTAAATGAAATCCTGCATACCACAACCAGGGTCTGTTGTCTTAACGGTTATACACAACAATATAAGAAAGTAAAAAAAAAATATGCAATCCTTTTTTGATGAAATAAATAATACCATCTACGGGCTTACGTTTTCGGGAAAATGGAGTAAACAAAGCATAGATTACCTTGATTTACAGGTTTATAAAAATAAAGGATACTTAAGTACCAGAACGTTCTTCAAGACCGCGGATAGAAATGGTTACATCCCAACCAGCAGCTGCCACCACCCACAATGGATTGGGAACATCCCTAAGGGACAACTCATGCGAATACATAGAAACTGTAGTAATAGAAATGAGTATGAGGAACAAGCAGACATCATAATTAATAGGTTCGTGGAAAAAGGGTACAAAAGGAAAGCTCTAATATTACTAAAGGAAAAAGTGAAGAACATGGATAGGAAAACGTTAATAGAAGGAACACTGAACCATCACAGAAAAGAAAAGCATAAGAATCTGGACCTGGCATTCTTAACAGGATATAATAGACAATATAAGACCATGGAATCCATAATAAAAAAATATTGGCCTATTCTGCAGTCAGATAAAGTTTTAAATCCTGTATTACCGAAAAGACCCATCTTCATTTACAGAAAAGCCCCGACTCTCAGAAATAAGTTAGTACATAATGCTCTTGACCCTCCAAAACAGATCAAAATAGCAAATAATAAGATAAGATTTTACAAATGTGGGAAGTGCTTACCATGTAGGGTCAGCAAGAAAACAAATAAGAAAATAACAAAATTTAGGTCGACATCCAATGGAAGGGAATATAACATCAAGGAACTAATAACCTGCAATAACACCCATGTTACCTACATATTAGCGTGCCCGTGCCATAAACAGTACATTGGAAGAACAACTAGGCAGTTACATGTTAGAATCAGAGAGCGCATTACGAACATAAAAAATGGATTCAACAAACACAGCGTCTCTAGGTACTTCAGAGACTATCACAACAAAGATCCAACCTGCATGGTCTTTTACGCTATTGATAAAATAAAGGGGCACTGGAGAGGCGACAATAAAATAATTAAGATTTTGCAAAATGAAACTAAGTGGATTTTCCAGCTAGACACCCTCCAACCAACGGGAATGAACATTGATGTAGACCTAAATTGTTTTCTTACCAATTTCTAGCACTAGGTGTATGCTAGGTAAACATTATACTATTTTCTGAGATAAATAATAATCATTTTCCAAGATAAAGATCAATTTCGTTGGGGACTTTACAACAATATTATATTCGACTCATATAATAGTTTCCAGCACACAATAAAAATATAATACATCAAATGTAGGAAATAATAATTTAAGAAAAAAAAAATTTTTTGGGGGTCTTACTAATATATTACATTTAGCTGGCACAAAGGGGTCTATTACATCTTATCGAATTTAACATATGCTCCCAATTTTTGATCTACACATTGGTTGACATGTTTCCATTCCATATATTAATTTTAGTAGACCATAAGATTGAAATGTCGTTATAAAATCTTTTTAGGGGGTATGAATATATCACATTCGACCCAAGTAAAGAAATGGAGTATATCTTATCAACTCCATATAACAACTGCAGTAGATTGTAAGGTCGAATATGGTAATGTCGCTACAAAAATCCTTTTTTGGGAGTTTACGAATATATTATATTCGACCCAAGGAACGAAATGCAGTACATCGTATTGACATTTAATATATGTCTTAGGTTTCAACTTACACATTATTATGCTTTACCCTTATAACCTTTCCTTCCTAATAGTATACCCTAAAAAAAACACATAAATCCTAGCATCATCAGATAATTCCGTGAATACTCCTATTGGAATATAAATAATAAGGTGTAATATGCCATCGGGACTACGTCTGACGGCTTTAACTACATATCACATTCGACCCAATCTGCCATATGCCATCGGGATTACATCTGACGGCTTTAACTACATATTACATTTGACACAATAAAAATATAATACATCAAATGTTGGGAATAATAATTAAAAAAAAATGTTTTGGGTCTTACTAATATATTACATTTAGCTGGCATAAAGGGATCTACTACATCTCATCGAATTTAACGTATGCCCCCAATTTTTGATCTACATATTGGTTGACATGTTTCCATTCCATATATTAATTTTAGTAGACCATAAGACAGAAATGTTGTTATAAAATCTCTTTAGGGGTTATGAATATATCACATTCGACCCAAGTAAAGAAATGGAGTATATCTTATCAACTCCATATAATAACTACAGTAGATTGTAAGGTCGAATATAGTAACGTTGTTATAAAAATCCTTTTTTGGGAGTTCACGAATATATTATATTCGACCCAAGGAACTAAATGCAGTACATCGTATTGACACTTACTATATGTCTTAGGTTTCAACTTATATATTATTATGCTTTACCCTTATAATCTTTCCTTCCTAATAGTATACCCTAAAAAAACACATAAATCCTAGCATCATCAGATAATTCCGTGAATACTCCTATTGGAATATAAATAATAAGGTGTAATATGCCATCGGGACTATGTCTGATGGCTTTAACTAGATATTACATTCGACCTAATTTGCCATATGCCATCGGGACTACATCTGACGGCTTTAACTACATATTACATTCGACCCAATTTCTCAACAAACTTATTAATATATGGCCTTCAGTATGTACCCTTTGTGTAAAGGTTACACATATACATCTTCTATGTACCAGGATACCCTGGAAAATAAATACCGGGTAAGGCCCGTTTAATGCCCAAGGACATAACTCCAGCATGACTTCAGCATGACATTTTTGCCTATTACTTTTTTGCCTATGTCGAATTTGAAGGAAAAGTGCCAATACTGGCTGATCCTATTACATCCAAACTAGGTAAAATAACCTTTTTTTCTCAGCATTTAATGAAAAGTTTATGCAACACCTCCTTTCTTCCCTGTATGGAATCCATATGGATTCAATACTTCCCAATTACAGTATTAATCCCCTATTAGAATTAATTTAATTACTCTTATATCATAGGTTGCAAATAACAATAGTATACACTCCAGGTATAAATAATTGCAATATCTCATCTCTCAACAATATGAAAATATTTAATAATCAAGGTTTTGTGTGACTGAGGAAATTATTTTAATCTGACGTGTTTTTAATTTATTTTAATTTATTTGTTTTATTTATTTTTGTTTTTTTGTTTGTTTCTTTTTTTTTGTTTTCTTACATATATATATATATATATTTTTTTTTACTTTCTTATATTGTTGTGTATAACCGTTAAGACAACAGACCCTGGTTGTGGTATGCAGGATTTCATTTAAATCTGCCTTGCGCAAATAAGTGTATTATGATTAACTAAAGCACTAAACGAGCGGTGGCACCAATTCCAGATATCAGGAATAAGTCTGCGGTGTCACTAATTCGAACACAAAGTGAGAGCAAACTTGCATAACCGCAGCAGATAGGGAATAGGCACAAACTCTGGTCTGCAATAATCACAGGCAAAATGGCTGCCAGCAATCTAAGTGCACAAGTGCAGTATGAACACTGCACACTATATAAGGGTGGGAGATGCAGCAAGGGGCACGCTCCCGTAGACGTCCAATGATGAAACACATAGGGTGTGGCCCGACCAACGTTGTGCGTCATCTTTTTTCTGATTAGCACTTGTTATTTTGAGCACAAGTCACTTTACCATTGACTGGATCCCCCCCCCCCCCTTTCCCTTCCATTTCCCCCCCCCCTTCCTTTTTTCCTTCCCACTCACCTTAGCACTTCAAATCACATGGGCATATTTTGACATAACAGCACCACATGGTAAACAGTGAGTTGCATAGGATCAGCCACTGTCTGAAGCAAATTACATACACATCATTTTCTATTTTTATGCAAAATCACTTTTGATTGTTACTCCTTTTTTGGGATAAAGTTTTTCAAGAATTTTTTATCAACCAACATTTTCATACTTTCACTCACCTATCAGAGGTGACTTTAATATGTTATCACAGTGTCATAACACTTTGCCATAAAACCAGAACAGCGCCGCACCCACACCTAATCTCTTCTCAGTTCAGCTCTTTCCACTTCGGTGGTGATTACATTTGTGGAGGCAGCAGTTCTGAACCACTTTTTTACCTACCCCCATTGCACGGATTCATTATTATTTTCCTGTGATATACAAATACCTGGTTTATCCAATATTAGAAAACACACTGCCTGCTTATCATGGCTCTAAACAGTTACGAAACCGAAGGATATCTAAGCTATGTACAAATCGAATTTGTTGCGCTATCACAAAAATAATAAATATGAGCAGCTAACACAATATTGTTGGGTGCAATAAAAAATATGTGGGGTATAGGTGTAGCACTATAGAAAGATCATATTCAAAAGTCCATATGTTGAACCATAAAAAAATTTCCAGGTTTTAGGCAATCTGAATCAGTTCATAATAAATCTCTGTAGACCTAAAAGGCGAAAGAGCCTATCACCATCACCCAAACACACTGACCCTTATCGTTAGCAAGTGGGTTAAACAGCATAGCATTATTAGATGGTATCCACAAAGAAATGCCTCTCATTGCCCAGAGCTCCTCACTCCATTGATAAACTCAGAAATGCGGTAAATGCTGTTAGCCAGAATAGTTATGCCAAAAGGGTACACTTACATTTAAGTATACATGTGAATGAGAAAAGATGAACTCATTGCGCAAACATCCCAAATAGGAACAAATTTATTCAGCACAAGTTCACAAATAAAAACTCACACATGAAAAGTAGGTTAAAAGCAGATAAGGAAAGCAAACAGTGCTTCCTACCACTGAGACAGCTGCAGCTCCTCCGTCCTCTCCGATGCGTCGCTGGTCCCTAAGCTCCGCCCGACGTTTCGTCACCAGCGTGCATCATCAGGGGTGTGGTCGTGACGTGCGACGTTCGGAAGTTTATAGACAGACGGATTCAAGAAAACTGGAAATTGCATGCGTTCCAGAGGGGCGGAAATAACGATCCTCTAATATTTGGAACGCAATAGCCGGAAGCAGACCCAGGAGTACAATATTATGTGCGCTCCACAGGCAGGAAATAGCAAAAAGCGTATTATATAAGGTTATAAAAATTAGATAAAAATATCCATAACTTAATAAACTAAAAATACATGCCAAAGGAAAAAAAAATTACGTTTCATCTATACTTTCAAGACAAATTGTGTTTACTGTAAAGAAATTATTTTTTCATTATACAGAAGTTTGATAGAAACTTCACATAGTGAGATAATCTCGTCAAAAAGGCCTTTGGATAATTAATAAAACTATATAATAATTATTACAAAAAATAAATGAACATAAAAAACTTGACAATATATTTCCAACGGAATAAAAAATACCACAAAAAAAAATTAGAATAACCCTAAGGGATAAGAAAATTTCAAATTAACAAATAAAGAAAGAAAATAGGTAGCGAAGGACAGACCTAACTATTGTTGATAAATGCATTTATATCCCACTCAATGTTCATGCCAAATGGGGTGTACATTTGGGCTAAATAAATCCATTTGGTTTTCAAACGGGATATTTCCCTCACCATATGACTACCCCTCCAATGACCACAAAATCTATCAATGCCCAGGAAAATTGTACCTTCTGGATTTCGATTATGTTTTAAGGCAAAATGTTTGGAGAGGCTATGTTTGGTAAAGCCTTGCCTAATATTGGCCACATGTTCACTGAGCCTAACATGTACCATGAGTTTAGTTCGCCCTATATATTGTTTCCCGCATGTACATTTTATCACATATACAACATGTTTTGTTGAACATGTGATAAATGGTTTGATCGGAAAAATTTCTTGGGTCGCAGTCGACTGAAAGGAATCAACCCTTTTATTACTAATGTTATTCATTTTCTGCATGGGTAAAAACCTCCCATACTCTGGAAAAAGGAGAGTTCCTTAGGTGGATCTACAATGTGGGGTGCCACCTGTAGTTTTAATGGTGAAACACCTCTATAGACAACCCGTGGTTGTTCTGGTAGAACAGAGGCCAAAAATCGGTCAGCCTTCAGCACTTTCCAATGCTTTTGATTTTTTTTTTATTGCAAAGTGCTAATTGGAGTAGCCAGTGATAAAAGAAAATTTAAATGAATCATCTGTTTTCTTTGGCTTAACCGTCAAAAGTTCTTCCCTATTTCTGGCTCTAGCTAGACAAAGACCTCCATCTAACTCGGCTGAGCTATAGCCCTTTTTAATAAATCTCTTTCTGAGGATTGAGGCCCCACTATCAAAATCATCATGATTTGTACAGTTACGCCTCAACCTGACAAACTGGCTTTTGGGAATTGCTTTCAACCAAGATTTATGATGACAACTCTTGGTGTCTACCCCGTTCGGTCTCCTTGGAGAAAGTGGAAGTAATAATCTGCCCATCTATCACTCTAATCCTCAAATCAAGGGAAAATTGAGTACTGTCCGTGATACTTTTTTTATTTGCACTAACATACAATTTTTCAGGACAAGCTTTCGGGGTATGTCCCCTTCTTCAAGGTCCAAGCAGTACTGATTCACAAATTTTTAAGCAGAATGTTAAAGAAGAAGAAAAAAAAAAAAAAAAGAAAACCAAACACATACAAATCAATGGTAATAAAGATAGCAGCAGAGTTAGTGAGATAAGACAGAGGGAGAGCTAGGGGGGAATGCAGGGGGGGGGGGATACTAATCACAGAGCGGTCGTAAAACTTTAGCATAATGTGTAAGGAAACCAATATCTAAATTCAGGCCATTATTCTTCGTGTCAAAAAGAAGTATCATTCTTAGTTCAAACGTTTTCCTTTCCTGGATAGTTCTGAAATTCCCTTTAAGAACTAAGACATTGAGGTCTTCTATGGTGTGGTCCGATTGTGAGAAATGATGTCCCACAGGTGTGCATAAACTGTCTTCTTTATGTTCTTTGATGGTATGTCTGTGCAAATTCATCCTCGCTTGCAACTTCTGTCCTGTTTCACCAACATAAGATCCTTTGCTGCACCTTTTGCATTGGATGAGGTACACAACATTACTGGAGGTACAGCTGTAAGATCCCATGATATTGAAGGTCCCATTTGTGTGTGTAAGACTTTTGGATAGATTTATCTGGTTGCATAGTTTGCAGCGTTTTTTATTGCAGGGTTTGCTACCATTATTTGTGACTTCATGATCAGAGTGGATTTTCCTGCTGATTAGTTTGTGTCTGAGGTTGGGTGGTTGTCTGAAAGCCAATAATGGGGGTTGTTGGAATATTCCTTTCAGAGTTTCATCCTCTGTTATAATGGGTTGTAAATCTTTGATTATCTTTTTGATCCCTTCAAGTGCTGGGTTGTATGTGGCGACTAGAGGTACTCGGTTATTTGTTTTTTTCTCTGTGTATTGGAGGAGATTTTCTCTTCGCTTTTTCAAGGCTGTGTTTATGCTGTTGTTGATGGTTTTGTCTTTGTAACCTTTCTTATGGAAGGAGTCTGCCAGTGTTCTGAGATGTTTATCTCTGTCTTCTGGGTCTGAACAAATTCGGTGGTATCTGATGGCCTGGCTGTGTATGATGGCCCGTTTGGTGTGTTGGGGGTGAAAACTGGAACTATGAAGATAGCTGCATCGGTCAGTCGGTTTTCTGTATATTGACGTGTGTAGCTTGTCATCCCTGATGTATAATGTAGTGTCCAGGAAGTTGACATGTGTGTTCGAATAGTCCATTTTTAGTTTGATAGATGGGTGAAAAGTGTTGATCAATGAAAAGAATTGGTTTCGATTTTCTTCACCTTCAGTCCATATCATGAATATATCATCAATATAGCGATAATATCTGTATGGCTTTTGTTGTATGCTGTTCAGAAATTTGTCCTCCAGGTCAGCCATAAATAAATTTGCATATTGGGGTGCCATTTTGCTTCCCATAGCAGTACCCATACACTGGAGATAGATGTCATTATTGAAAGTGAAGTAGTTGTGTGTAAGAATGAATTCAATGAGCCGTGTCACATCCTCAGCAGTGTATTTGTGGTCTGGTGAGGATGATAAGAATCTGTGACATGCCGCCAACCCATCCTTGTGAGGGATGTTACTGTACAGAGATTCTACATCCATAGTGACTAGAAGTGTATTAGGTGGTAATTGTTGTATATTGTTAAGCTTGTTCAGAAAATCAGTGGTGTCTTGCAGGAAACTTGCAGTGTTCATGACTAAAGGTTTTAACATGTTTTCTACAAGGCCTGAGATATGTTCGGTAAGTGTATTCATACCTGTTATAATGGGTCTGCCTGGATTTCCTGGCTTGTGGATCTTGGGCAGCATGTAGAAGTCTCCAATTTCTGGATTATCCGGAATCGCATTGATGAGTTCTGATCGTAGGTGGCTTGGCATTGTCGCAATGAGACCTTTTAATTGCTGAGTAAAATCCTGGGTCGGATTATAATCCAGTTTTTTGTAGTAAGTAGTATTTGCCAGCTGCCTCTGGCCCTCTTGTATATATTTGTCTGTATCCATCACAACGACTGCTCCCCCTTTATCTGCTGGTTTGATGGTTATGGCCTGATTATTGTGCAGATCATGTACAGCTCTTCGCTCCAGTGGTGAAAGGTTGTATAATATTTTCTTTTGCTGGGTGGATATCAGGGATCTAACTCGCAGCCTGAAGCTGTCAATATAGGTATCCAGTTTGGGGTTGCGTCCTTGTGGAGGTGTGAAGTTGCTGTTCTTTTTCCTTTTGTAACCTCCTATTGTCCTATGATTCCTTTCCTTACTGTCAAATCAAGGAAATGAATCTCCACATTACTTGCTTCATGAGTCAGAACAATGCCCCTGTCATTCTGATTCAAACTGAAAATAAAACTATTGAGTGTATCCAGGGTACCATCCCACAGGAGGAGGATGTACCTTGCCCAGAGCACCAACTCTGATCTGGGCTCTCCATAGACGACATCCTCCTCCCACTTGGCCATAAAAAGGTTGGGCATACTGGGGGCAAACTTTGCCCCCATGACAACCTCCCTACGCTGAACATAATAGTAAGAATATCTAAGCTATGTCCAGCAACAAAAAACGTTTATGTTAGTGTCATAATTTGTTGAAAGTCATGCTTGTAACTTTTGGTTCTGTGGGAGCCTCTACTCCATCTATAAAGTAATTTTTTCATGTGTTACTTGCTTGTGAACAATAAAAATATTATGTAAAATAATAATTGTATGTGTTAGCTGTGTTTTGTTTGTTGTGTAGCCCTCTTTTTGGGGGGGAGATTATGAGAACTGGCCTTCCCCGAAAACAGAATATTGCGCTAAACCTGTAGGTAAAAATATCAGAACCAGAATCTTTGCTAAGTGGAAGAATGGGTTTTATAATAAAGTTGGCAGTGCCTCTACCCAGGGCAGGGCTTTTGTGAACAGAGGGGATTCCATTCCTGGGAAATTAACCAGTAATCTAAACAAAGTAATTGAGAGCACAGGAACTACTGCAACCATCATATTACATTAACTACAAGTACTGTATATAGATGCACACAAATATGGAAATAATAGAAACTTTATATAAGAAAAGATTAATAATTGTACATGCATCCAATGCACAAACTGGTATTATCTGCAAAAGGCCTAACATATATAGTTAAAGTAGAACAATAGCGAAAACTTCTTATTTTCATTTTGGATAGAGTAAGGGGGGTATAAATAAAAACAACTCAGGAAGCGATAATCCAAAGAGTGGTAAAGATGTTGAAGATGACAACTGTGTTCACCTTAAATGTTTATTTACAAATGTGATTGATAAAATAAGTCTAAAAAGATAACCCCTGTCAGATTTTTTTCACCATCTGTGTCCAATTGCTGAGATTTTCCTTCACTTCCTGTTCTATAGCCAAACAGGAAGTGAGAGGAAATCCTTGCAAACTAAGGGAATTCCTTGGAAACCCCCAGGTTACCAGAACTAGTGTCCTCATTGGAAGTATTCCACGCTCAGGGGCGAACTGACCATTCGGTCATTTGGACACAGACTGAGGGCCCGCGGCCAGTAGGGGGCCCGTGAGAAGCTCCTAAGAGATGCTTGTCGAATCTAGGGGTATGCTGCTGGCAGTGCTGCGGCGGAGCCGTTCTGCTGCTGTGGGGGGGCCCAAGACACAGTATCTCCCCCCTGCATCCCTGGCTTTCAGTTTGGGATGCAGTGGTGGGAGTGGGAGGTGGCGATCGGCAGCTCTATGGTGCTCGCGGCATCTCCCTGGGGCTTGTATTTCTCCTTCAGAGTGTATACAGTGGAGAGGGGAGGGGCCTCTGACCCGGGCAGCTACAAGTTTCACTCTTCAGTGTGCAAGTGACTTGCTCTGCTTGTACACTGTTGCTGACTGCTGCCCGGGTCAGAGGCCCCTCCCCTCTCCACTGTACAGAATCAGGAAGAGAACTACAAGCCCCAGTGAGATCCGTCAGTCCACAGGCACCATATAGCTGCCAATTGTCACCTCCCACCTCCCCCTGTGCTGGGGGTTGGAGGTGCACAGCCAGGTACAGGGGAACCTCTGGGGGGGTTAAGTCTGGGAACCCTGATGTATGGGGGGAGGCTCTCTGGGCATCCTGATGTATAGGGGAGGCTCTCTGGGGACCCTGACGTATGGGGGTGCTCTCTGGGCACCCTGATGTATGGGGGAGGCTCTCTGGGAACCCTGATGTATGGGGGGCTCTCTGGGCACCCTGATGTATGGGGGGGGCTCTCTGGGGACCCTGATGTATGGGGGGCTCTCTGGGGACCCTGATGTATGGGGGGGCTCTCTGGGGGCCCTGATGTATAGGGGGGCTCTCTGGGGACCCTGATGTATGGGGGGCTCTCTGGAGACCCTGATGTATGGGGGGGCTCTCTGGGGACCCTGATGTATGGGGGGCTCTCTGGGCACCCTGATATATGGGGCTGCTCTCTGGGGACCCTGATGTATGGGGGGGGCTCTCTGGAGACCCTGATGTATGGAGGGGCTCTCTGGGCACCCTGATGTATGGGGGGCTCTCTGGGGACCCTGATGTATGGGGGGCTCTCTGGGACCCTGATGTATGGGGGGGCTCTCTGGGGACCCTGATGTATGGGGAAGCTCTCTGGGAACCCAGCTCTATGGGGGACTTTCTGGGACCCTGATGTATGGGGGGCTCTCTGGAGACCCTGATGTATGGGGGGGCTCTCTGGGGACCCTAATGTATGGGGGGCTCTCTGGGGACCCTGATGTATGGGGGCTCTCTGGGGATCCTGATGTAAGGAGGAGGCTCTCTGGGGACCCTGATGTATTGGGGCTCTCTGGGCACCCTGATGTATGGGGGAGGCTCTCTGGGGACCCTGATGTATGGGGGGCTCTCTGGGCACCCTGATGTATGGGGGGGGGGCTCTCTGGGGACCCTGATGTATGGGGGGCTCTCTGGGGACCCTGATGTAAGGAGGAGGCTCTCTGGGGACCCTGATGTATGGGGGGCTCTCTGGGGACCCTGATGTATGGGAGGCTCTCTGGGGACCCTGATGTATGGGGGGCTCTCTGGGGACCCTGATGTAAGGAGGCTCTCTGGGGACCCTGATGTATTGGGGGGCTCTCTGGGGACTCTGATGTGTGAGGGGTATTCTGGGGACCCTGATGTATGGGAGGCTCTCTGGGGACACTGATGTAAGGAGGAGGCTCTCTGGGGACCCTGATGTATGGGGGGCTCTCCGGGGACCCTGATGTATGGGGGGCTCTCTGGGGACCCTGATGTATGGGGGGCTCTCTGGGGACCCTAAAGTATGGGGGGCTCTCTGGGTACCCTGATATATGGGGCTGCTCTCTGGGGACCCTGATGTATGGGGGGCTCTCTGGGCACCCTGATGTATGGGGGCTCTCTGGGGACCCAGCTCTATAGTGGGGACTCTCTGGGACCCTGATGTATGGGGGGCTCTCTGGGGACCCTGATGTATGGGGGCTCTCTTGGGACCCTGATGTATGAGGGGCTCTCTGGGGACCCTGATGTAAGGAGGAGGCTCTCTGGGGCCCCTGATGTATTGGGGGCTCTCTGGGGACCCCGATGTATGGGGGGCTCTCTGGGGACCCTGATGTTAGGAGGAGGCTCTTTGGGGACCCTGATGTATTGGGGGTCTCTCTGGGGACCCTGATGTATGGGGGGCTCTCTGGGGACCCTGATGTAAGGAGGAGGCTCTCTGGGGACCCTGATGTATGGGGGGCTCTCTGGGGACCCTGATGTATGGGGGGCTCTCTGGGGACCTGGATGTATGGGGGGCTCTCTGGGGACCCTGATGTATGGGGGGCTCTCTGGGGACCCTGATGTATGGGGAGGCTCCCTGGGGACCCAGATCTATGGGGGGCTCTCTGGGAACCCAGATCTATGGGGGGGCTCTCTGGGGACCCAGATCTATGGGGGGCTCACTGGAGACCCAGAACTATGGGGGGCTCTCTGGGGACCCAGATCTATGGGGGCTCTCTGGGGACCCAGATCTATGGGGGGGCTCTCTGGGGACCCAGATCTATGGGGGGCTCTCTGGGACCCTGATGTATGGGGGGGGCTCTCTGGGGAGTGGACCCTGATGTATGTGGGGCTCTCTGGAGACCTTGATGTAAGGCGGGGCTCTCTGGGGACCCTGATGTATGGGGGGGCTCTCTGGGGTCCCTGATATATGGGGGGCTCTCTGGAGACCTTGATGTAAGGGGGCTCTCTGGGGACCCTGATGTAAGGGGAGGCTCTCTGGGGACCCTGATGTAAGGGGGGTTCTCTGGGGACCCTGATGTAAGGGGGGTCGGGGGCTCTCTGAGGACCCTGATTCAAGGAGGGGGCTCTCTGGGGACCCTGATGTAAAGGGGGGCTCTCTGGGAACCCTGATGTAAGGGGGGGCTCTCTGAGTACCCTGATTTAAGGGGGGCTCTGTGGGGACCCGTATGTAAGGGGGGGCTCTCTAGGGACCCTGATGTAAGGGTGGTTGGGGGCTCTCTGGGGACCCTGATGTAAGGAGGGGGCTCTCTGGGGACCCTGATGTAAGGAGGGGGCTCTCTGGGGACCCTGATGTAAGGAGGAGGCTCTCTGGGGACCCTGATGTAAGGGGGGATTGGGGGCTCTCTGGGGACCCTGATGTAAGGAGGGGGCTCTCTGGGGACCCTGATGTAAGGAGGGGGCTCTCTGGGGACCCTGATGTAAGAAGGAGGCTCTCTGGGGACTTGTTTACATCGGCAGACCACCGTTCTGCCTCTGTTCGAAACGATCGTTGGGGCCCGGCGGACATTGGGTCAAACAGCACGCAGACCCGCAAGTGCAGAATCAAGTACCTGTACGTGATTCTGCTCACAGGAGAAGCAGCCCTGCAGTAAATGTACGTGGTTAATGTGAGTTTATTTTTCTTTATTTTCTTAACTCTTTAAACATTTATTTTGCACATGAAGTAGAGAAATTCTGAGACCAATGCATGTAATGTAACAGTGCAATATATACGTGGGGCTTTGTGAGGGTGTGGCTTGTGTGTGGGTGGGTGGGGACAAAGAAGGCCCCATGAGCCCCTATTGCCCGGGGGCCCCATGAGTTGTCAGTCTGCCTCTGTCCACGCTATTGCCCCGTACACACGGTCGGATTTTCCGATGGAAAATGTCCGATCGGAGCTTGTTGTCGGAAATTCCGACCGTGTGTGGGCTCCATCGGACATTTTCCATCGGATTTTCCGACACACAAAGTTGGAGAGCAGGAGATTCCGTTGTCGGAAATTCCGATCGTGTGTACACAAATCCGACGGACAAAGTGCCACGCATGCTCAGAATAAATAAAGAGATGAAAGCTATTGGCCACTGCCCCGTTTATAGTCCCGACGTACGTGTTTTACGTCACCGCGTTCAGAATGATCGGATTTTCCGACAACTTTGTGCGACCGTGTGTAGACAAAACAAGTTTGAGCCAACATTCGTCGGAAAAAATCCTAGGATTTTGTTGTGGTCGGAATGTCCGAACAAAGTCCGACCGTGTGTACGGGGCATATTACTTTTCTGGGGACAACACAAAATTTAGGATTTTCTTTTACTTTCACTTTCCATGATAATGGTCAACAGGTCAAATAGAGAAGGTGAATCTCCTTAACAGGCAGCAATAACAACTGACAGGGATACTAATCCCTTTCCACTCTAACCAAAACTAAAAAAGAAGTGTTGCCTTTAGTTATACTTTAATAGGAATACCTTCAGATGAATTTTGCAGCAAAGTTGCAGTGGCCCCTGAGGATGATCAGAATGCAGGGTGCATATTGATGTTGAAGATAAGATCTGTGTTGATGGGGAGACCCTCCAGCCAATATCCAACGAACCTTGAATGTAACTTTTCACCAACAGAATCCATGGTGTAGGACTGGAACTCAGAGTCAGCCTACTCAGCACTTAATTCTTAGTATTGTCTAATCTGTCATGCAAACAGACCTCTAACTATCAGAAGTGACCATCAAATCTAGCCTATGCTGGTAAATAAGCCCTGAGCTAAAACTAGCTATAGAATCCCAGACCAGAAGTGACAAAGTTAACTAAAATAAAAAGAGCTGTATATCAACTATTTTGCAATAAAAAGGTTTGTCCACTAATATTATGAAAGTTGACCACTACATACATACATACATACATACAATAGTACAGACCTAGTTACAGTATGTTGCCCTGTGCATGTGAGATAACAATAGGATCCCAGATAGCAAGCAATTGAGCTGCAAGTTTAAAAATGACTTGCTAAGATATTGCTAAACTTGCCTTGCTTTACAAGTTTGTTGCATAATTGCACCAAGTCCACATTGCTTGACTCCAGATCAACTTTCTTTGCAAACATTCTGCAAGTCAGCTGCAAGTTCTGGTTCAGTTATGTTGTGCAATAGTCCTCCCACCACAGGGGGCACTGTGACTTGCAGAGCTCTTGCTGTAGACTCACCATCAGTGGTGGCTGGTAGTTTTTGTTTGGGGGGGGTGGCAAACAACTGAACCCCCCCACTCTGTCTGCTGGTCCACCAGGAACTTACCCCATTGGTGGCAGGGATCGGCGGGCATACTGGGGATGGGTGAGCACACAGCATCAGGACTGGCAGGCACATCGGGCAGGGGATCAGGCTACAGCGGGCATCTGGCAACATCTCCTGTGTCCTCTTCTCTTCTGAGATCACGGCGGCTTCCCTCATGCGTCTCCCCCCCTCCTCCTAGACGTCCACTAGGATCGCCTGACCTTTCAGCCAATAGGGAAATGGGTAACAGACCCGTGCTTCCTGATTGCCAGAGAGCCGATTCAGTGTTAGAAAAGCGAATATTCATTTGCTTTTCTATCACACCTGGGTGGGCTCCAAGTCCACCCTATTTTGAAGCCTATTAGAGCCTATGGCTCTAATCAGGTGCTTAAAATAAACACACCCCTAGCGCTGCAATTTAGGCGCCCGGAGTCCTGAAAGGGGCCTGATGCATGAATCTATTTATTAGCCATATAGAGGGGTGGCATGGATAGAGGGGGCGGTGCCCATGTGCCCTTAATGGATGGGCTGTCCTTGCTCACCACTGCAACTTTGATCTTGCTAGAAACTTGCCATGCAAATTTGCTATAAATCAGAAAAGTGCCAACTAGAATTTGTGCTTCAAGTGCTCTGCAAGGGTACAACTTGCCAGTGAAAATATGCAGCAAGTTAACAAGACTTACAATTCAACACTGCCACGAGTTTGCGGCAAGTTATCCTTGCTATCTGGGATATAGATTTTTTTTTTTTACACACCATGACCAGAGCAATATAATATTACCAAATTAACACTGTACTACTCTGGGGAAGTGATCAGGATTTTTTCATTAATTTTTTTACACATTATATAAGCAACCATTTTTACGGAATTAAACTGATTTATTCAGTCTGTTTTGTTGTGATTATCTGTGATTGGTCATATTTAATCACATGGTACAGATAGGCTGTGATTGGCCCTGTCTGTGCCACGTGATCAGTGTGACCAATCACAGCTAGCAACACAATTGCACACAATGGATGGCATGAAAGGAAGCCATCCATTGTTTACAACTGTCTTTTGACCTGCTTTAAATGCTTATAGTGGTCTCATGGTACCAGCAGTGGGCCCGTACACTGATCAGCCATTGATTGACACAGCCGGTGACAGATCGTGCCGCAGCGCGCCCCCGTGGCCACGTCTGAGGTTGTGACCTGTGATGACGTCATGTGAAGTGGTTAATTAACCTATAACCTGATTTGATTTTGTTAGCGATCATTTACACTGCCACGTGGTGCTGCAAACCCATGTTTCGTGTGTTTCCAGCACTGCGTTCAAAACTCACTGGGTGTGTGATCTGCCACAGGTGTCAATATATTCCTAACACCTCAAATGCAGTGCGTTTGCCTGCTTTTTTTTTTGTACATTTTTTTGTGCAATCTAGTGTGATTTCAGCACAATCAAATGAATGGGCTGAAAATTGAAGTGTGCTGTTTTACATTCGTGTGTGATTCAGATGACCCTCATGACTGACCCTTAATGGGACAGAGCAATAGACTACATCAATATTTGTATTGATGCAGCTCACTTCCTGTCCATGAACATAGAGAATCAATTGTTTGGCATGCTGATGTATTGTAATTTTGCATTGCATAGTACAGAGCTCAAAATTTCAAGTCTTGAGCTACTAGCCAGGCCTTAAGAGTTACTCCACCAATTGCCCCACCAAACCCCTACCGTGCCCTGCCCCTAATTCCACCGCTAAACACACCCTTGTAAATGATCTCATGAAATTACACTATTAAATGTTTTATGCAGAATTAAGTTATAATAGTAAATATTAACAAAAACAACTTTAACAATATTAAGATAAAGCATATCAGTGCCCAATAGTGCAGCCTCATCAGTGCCTATCAGTGCAACCTCATCAGTGCCTATCAGTGTAGCCTATTAGTGCCCATCAGTGCAGCCTCATCAGTGCCATCAGTACAGCCTCATCAGTACCCCTCAGTGCAACCTCATCAGTGCCCATCAGTGCAGCCTCATCAGTGCCCATCAGTGCAGCATATCAGTGCTACCTTATCAGTGCAGCATCATCAGTGCAAATCAGTGCCCCCATCAGTGGCCATCTGTGCAACCTATCAATGCCCATCAGTGCAGCACATCAGTGCTGCCTTATCAGTGGCCACTAATGCCCACTCATTAGTGCCCATCAGTGCAGCGCTGCCTTAACAATGCAGCCTCATCAGTGCCGCTTATCAGTACCAACACATCAGTGCCTATCAGTGCAGACTCATCAGTGCCGCCTATCAGTGCCAATCAGTGCAGCCTCATCAGTGTCCATCAGTGCAGCCTCATCAGTGCTTATCAGTGCCCATCAATGCAGCCTATCAGTGCTCATAAGTGCAGCCTCATCAATGCCCATAAGTGCAGCCTATCAGTGCCCATAAGTACAGCCTCATCAGTGCCCATCAATGCAGCAGGGTTTACGGGGGAATTGGGAGGATTGCTGGCTGGTTCACACTACTACATTGCTCTATAGATCAGATTGCTTATCTTATACATTATTATTATTAATTATTATTATTTAGCGCCGTCAATTTACGCAGCACTTTACATATACATTGTACATTCACATTGGTCCCTACCCTCCAGTAGCTTACAATCTAAGGTCCCTAACTCACATTCATATACTAGGGCCAATTAAGACAGAAGCCAATTAACCTACCAGCATGTCTTTGGAGTGTGGGAGGAAACCGGAGTACCCAGAGGAAACCCACGCAGGCACAGGGAGAACATGCAAACTCCAAGCAGATAGTGTCGTGGTTGGGATTCATACATATATTTTTGTTTGTTTTTAAAAGACATTATGTATTGCACCTCCCAGTGAGTATACACATGCAATGATGTTGCTCATTTACTCTAACTGAGGTTAACACCTAACTGGAGGGAGTGAACTTTACTCGTCTTCATATATATATATATGTTGTGTGTTTCACTGCAGAATGTGCTGTGAACAAGTCTTGTGCCGAAATGTGTCTGCGTGTTCTTGGTCATCTGAAATAAAGTTACAAGACCTCCAGAAGTGCCGGATCTTCATTTTTCATGTATGCTGGTTTACACATAGCTGGGATCTCCCGCTGTAACACAGCTTGTAAATGAAATCCTGGCCGCTGTCAAACAATGTCCTGCCTCCTGGACTGGGATTGGACCAGTGTGCTGTCTATGAGCATGTCCAGGAGGCAGAACCTTGTTTGACAGCAGTCGGCGTTTCATATCTGTGACAGACTCACCTGGGACAGAGGCTTTTGGAGGGGACTGAATGCCAGCCTCTTGCTCACCAATTATGGGCCCTGGCATTTGGGGGAATGGTGCTCTTTGTGAGCTGTATGCCTCTGGAGCCTGGAGGAGGTGTTACTTTGGATTCAGGTCCATGTCCCCCCAAGACACACAGACTCTGGGAACCCTTTATATGCCATATTATAATAGTGACTGATTCATACTGTTGGGACTCATACTGTTAGATGCTAATGTCATAAACTCCACTCACCTGTCTGTTGTCTGCTATGATGTGTTTATTGTAAATAAGGCTAGTGTGGGCTCTAAGAGTTTTTTCACCCATTGTTGTTTGTGTTAATTAACTCTGCTACTGTGTGAAGCTCGGTGACCACAAGTCTGCCTAAAGGTTATGTCTCTTAGTCACCTAGGCTGTCTAAAGGATTAGATAATTAGCTCATGTTAATAGGGTTAGGTTTTAGTCATCCTGCTGTATATATCTGTGTGAGATCTCAAAATAAAAAGCTATTCCTGATGTACTCCAAGCCTGGTGTTGTCTAGTTCTTGGGGTTCCTATAGCCAGATCCATTGGACTCGTGTTCCAGGACTTAGGAAGTGGTATACTGACTGAAGGACTCAAGCGGAGTGTGGGACATTCCATCACAATTGGTGGCAGCGGTGGGATGCTTCCTGCAGTCTGGGACATCCAAACCTCCACTTGGATCCAAGATCAGGATAGCATACTTCGGTCACCCCAGCGGAGATATGGACCTGGCATCAGAGTTCCCGGGCTGCTGCGGATCGTCCTTTCAGCATACACCAGGACTGTGTCTGAGGATGAATACCTCTAGCTCAGGCAGCAGATTTGGGTGGAGCTCTGGTTTGGAGCCCTCCAGCTCGCTGGTATAAAGCAGGGCAAGTGCTTTCCAACCCAAGAGCAACAGGCCAGTGACCAACAGGTATTGCGGATGGCATTCCTGGGAGAGCGGCCCCAGGAGCACTGGGTGACTGAGTTGGACAGGCTGGTCCAGCAGGGGATAGAGCTGGACAATCATTATCGGGCTCTGCAATGGCATGCAGAGCAGGGATATTTAGGGGAGACAACAGAATGCTCTCCGGAGGGATATGACTTTGGAGGACCTGGATTGCTGTGGGAGAGCCTTACAGATCGTTTTGTGTTTGGCGATGAAGGAGAGCCTCCCTTGCGGACCTGCAAGAATATAGAGAGGCTATGCTCGGTCTTGCAGGGGTCTCAGAGCTTAAACCTGATCTGGACCATTTGCTAGGGATGGAACAGCATCTGGAAATGGCATACAGGAAACTGCTAGAACAAGTTCATCAGCATGCCAGAAAATGGGCAGTGGAAACTCAGGAGATTGCCGTCCACAAACCTGAAGTGCTGACAACAGGGCAGAGCTCTGCTAACCTCTGTCCAGCACTGATAGCATCTTCTGGGTTTCACAGACAGGAGATGGTGAAGCTCTATCCCCAGACACCAGTTGCAGAGATAGGGGATTTGACTTTTCTGCTGAGGAAGAACAACCTGATGAGCCTCCAGCAGAAGAGCTGGTATTAGGGCCAAACTTCACTGTGCTCTGCCCAGCACCAACAGCAGTATCTGTGGAGTTACAAGGAATTTCCCCAGCTGAAGCGATGGTCACCGGACAGAGGGTCCAAGACCTCTGCCCCACACCTGTGGCAGTTTCTGAGGCTTAGGGTGAGAAGGTGGCAATCACTTCCCAGCAGCAGATACAGGGGGAGAATGGAGAGGAGGTGTTCTTTATCCCTCCCCAACAGTTGGCCAGGGTGGAGGAAGCGGTCTTTCCTTCCCAGCAAAGATCCGTGCACCTGGGAGACAGTACCACAGACATGTCATCCCAGCAGTAAGATGAGGGAATGAAAAAGGAAGCAGCCGGCTCCCCTTCCCAATGGCAGCTACACAGTTTGGGAGTGGAGGAAGCCAGCCTTCTGCCCCAACGGTTAGTCGGAGCGGAGGATGTGGAGTCCCCAGCAGAAGTGCTGGCAACAGGGAAGAGTGCTACCAACCTCTGCCTAGCACCAGCAACAACTGTGGAGTTCCAGGGAGCCGGGGCAGTCGGCCCCTCTCTCCAGCGACAAGCTGAGGTGGTAAAGCTGCTACTCCCAGCTGAATCACTGGCAACAGGGCAGAGCGCCGCTGGCCTCTGCCTAGCACCTAGTGTGTCTCTACAGCTTCAGGAAGCTGGGGTGATCGGCCCCCCTGTCCAACAGAAGACCGAGCACAGGAATGTTAAAAACCACCCAGCTGAAGCGCTGGCAGCCGAACAGAGAGTATATTACCTCTGCCCCACACCTACTGAGGTCAACTATTCCTTGCAGCCAAGAAAGGAGATCATGCGGGCAGACTATGTGGGTTCACTCTGCCTGACTAACACATGTCCAGACCAGGTGGAGGTCTGGGACCTTGTTAGTCAACCTTTGATGGGGGAGAAATGTGACAGACTCACCTGGAAGAGAAGCTTTTGGAGGGGACTGAATGCCAGCCTCTTGCCCACCGATTTTGGGCCCTAGCATTTGGGGGAACGGTGCTCTTCATGAGCTGTATGCCTCGGGACCCTGGAGGAGGTGTTACTTTGGATTCAGGTTTATGTCCCCCCAAGACACACAGACTCTGGGAACCCTTTATATGCCATATTAGAATAGTGACTGATTCATACTGTTGGGACTCATACTGTTAGATGCTAATGTCATCAACTCCACTCACCTGTCTGTTATCTGCTATGATGTGTTTATTGTAAATAAGGCTAGTGTGGGCTCTAAGAGTCTTTTCACCCATTGTTGTTTGTGTTAATTAACGCTGCTACTGTGTGAAGCTTGGTGACCACAAGTCTGCCTAAAGGTTATGTCTCTTAGTCACCTAGGCTCTCTAAAGGATTAGATAATTAGCTCATGTTAATTAGGTTAGGTTTTAGTCATCCTGCTGTATATATTTGTGTGAGATCTCAAATAAAAAGCTATTCCTGATGTACTCCAAGACTGGTGTTGTCTAGTTCTTGGGGGTTCCTATAGCCAGATCCATTGGACTCGTGTTCCAGGACTTAGTAAGTGGTATATTGACGGAAGGACTCAAGCGGAGTGTGGGACGTTCCATCACAATATCAAAGCTGTGTCACAGTGGGAGATCCCCGGTCTGTGTGATCCAGCCAGCTATTCTCCTCACAGTTTCCTGGCTGATCGTTCTGACAGAAGCATCAGATGCCCTGTCAAAAAGGCCACCCCTCTTCTGCCAGAAGCGATCAGCCAGGAAACTGTCAGCCCCATGTGCCCCTGCTCCACACTCACCCTCAACTAATTTCCACTCACCAAATGCAAGCAGGCGAGTGGAAATTTTGAGGCTGGCTGTCAGGGCGTTAGAGGAGCATCTCTGTGGTCTTCGTTCCACTTGGGCACAAGTTCAGGAGGCTTTGCAACATGCTAACGATAGGTACAGACTCCATTCTGACTGCAGACGCCTGCCTGCACACTCCTACCAGGTTGGGGACAGAGTCTGCCTGTCGTCTCGCAACCTCCGACTTCGTGTTTCTTCTTTGAAGTTAGCACCTCAGTTTATTGGGCCTTTCCGTATCCTTCGCAGGATTAACCCAGTGGCTTACGCCTCGGACCTTCCTCCTAGTATGCGCATCAGAAATGTGTTTCATGTCTCCTTATTGAAACCTTTGGTCTGCAATCGCTTTACCACCTCTGTGCCATGTCCTCACCCTATACAGGTTGAGAACCATGAGGAGTATGAAGTACAATCCATTGTTGATTCCCATAGGTTTTGTGGACGCATACAGTACCTGGTGCATTGGAAGGGTTACGGTCCAGAGGAATGCTCTTGGGTCTCATCCTCGGACGTACATGCCCCTGCCCTCCTCCGTGATTTCCATAGACATTTTCCCCTCAAGCCCGGTGGTCCTCCGAGGGGGAGGGGTCGTTGAGGAGGGGGTACTGTCAGGGCTGGGTTCAGCCCTTCCTTCTCAGAGCTGGCCGCTCAGCTGTCGGCTAATTGCCAGCTCCTATCTCTACACAGTTAATCAGCTGTTGATGATATCCTGCTCGTCAGTCCTGCCTACTTAAGCCGTTCAGCCCAGTGGATCTCTGCCTTTGCCTTGGTCACAGAGACTATCTCCTGTGTTCCTGTTTAAAGACTTGCTTTGCTGACATCCCTTCTGGGTCCAGATCCTGCTTGCTGTTCCACTACATTGATCCCTGACTTCTGGCTTGGCTGACTATCCATTCCGGTTACTGAACTTTGGCTATGTTTTGACTAAGTTTGTTCTTTTTACTTTTATTTATTAGTGTGATTTAACTGTACTTCTGTCTCGGTCTGATATCATGGTTTCTGACACTGGCATAGTAGTTCTTTTCATTTTTCATTTCTTGGACATAGGCTGAGGGGGAATATGGGGGAACCCGGCATCACCAGCCAGCTGTGTAGGTAAAAGCAACACTTTATTTTCCAAACTTTAAACAAAAATAGCTTGTATGAAAAATACCAAACAGTCCATATTTTGGGTACATACAAATACGCTTTTGGCTTACCGCTATCACACACTTGTTCCAACACAGGATTTTTAAAGTTCCTGTCTACTTAGGGGTCCAGAAATGTTTCAAGAGCTCAACAACTGTTTCTAAGACACAAGCCAGTCCACACTTCTCACACAGCTGTGTCCTGCTCTGCTCCACATCACAGGCACCTGCTAACTGCTTGCTGTTCCTTTTAAGCTCTTTTCTTCAGGTGGGCTAATCCTCTTAGGACTCAAGTCTCCATATCCAGGTTTGGAGGCTTTTTCCCACCCAAAGTCTCTCTGAGCCTCCGAATTCAAGGTCGAATAAGGAAGTCAGTTTTCCCCTTTCTAACTCTGTATGAGTGGGAATCCCTGAGTACTACAAAACTGCACTCAAATCCTCAAATGGACCACAACCGAAATACTGTCCAGGACCCATCCCTGGCATCCTGTACAATAGTGACTATTTTTACTTTGTATATAAACACTGTAAAAATGTTCCCGTATTAGAGGAGCTTGGGGTTCTTCCAGGTAGTCTTTTTATTATTATTTTTACTTATTAATATATCTAGAAAGTAGCTTCTGTAGTTTTCTGTTTATTGTGGCATATACATTTTTATATACCTTCTATATGAGGGAAAATCACAAAGGCATATGTAAAGTTTTATTTTTAACCACATTTATTTAAAGCAGAACTATAGGCAAAACTTATTTTTTTAATTTTGCTTTGAGCAAGGAAGGGTTATTACCCCTCTCAGATTTTTTGTGCCATCTATGTCCCATTGCGCCAAACAGGAAGTGAGAGGAAATCCCTGCAAATTAAGGGAAATCCTTGTGGACCTCCAGGAATCAGAACTAGTGTTCCCATTGGAAGATGTCCCCTCTATTACTTTCCTGGGGACAACAAGTTTTGGGTTTTCTTTTACTTTCACTTAAAATGATAATGGTAAACAGGACAAATAGAGAGGGTGCATAGGCGTCGCCAGGGTGTGGCTATCGAGGCTGGAGCCCCGAATGTGGAGCCCATAGCCCCGAGTCTCAGGGGGTCGCCGCTTTGAAGGTGGAGAGATGAGCAGGCGGACGAGCAGAGATGACATAATCTCTCTCTGCCCACCCGTCACCACTCTTCCTCCCTCACTGCCCACCACACACAGTGCCCTGCACCCGGCGCTGCAGAGGTGAGGGCGCCCGAGTGCCAGAATGCTTCCCTCCTTGTTTGTGTCACACACACTGGCCCACACTGTGTCTGCTCTCCCGCCCCACCAACGATGTCATCCTCAGTTGGTGAAGAGGACAGAGGCAGTAAGATGAGGGAATGAAAAAGGAAGCAGCCGGCTCCCCTTCCCAATGGCAGCTACACAGTTTGGGAGTGGAGGAAGCCAGCCTTCTGCCCCAACGGTTAGTCGGAGCGGAGGATGTGGAGTCCCCAGCAGAAGTGCTGGCAACAGGGAAGAGTGCTACCAACCTCTGCCTAGCACCAGCAACAACTGTGGAGTTCCAGGGAGCCGGGGCAGTCGGCCCCTCTCTCCAGCGACAAGCTGAGGTGGTAAAGCTGCTACTCCCAGCTGAATCACTGGCAACAGGGCAGAGCGCCGCTGGCCTCTGCCTAGCACCTAGTGTGTCTCTACAGCTTCAGGAAGCTGGGGTGATCGGCCCCCCTGTCCAACAGAAGACCGAGCACAGGAATGTTAAAAACCACCCAGCTGAAGCGCTGGCAGCCGAACAGAGAGTATATTACCTCTGCCCCACACCTACTGAGGTCAACTATTCCTTGCAGCCAAGAAAGGAGATCATGCGGGCAGACTATGTGGGTTCACTCTGCCTGACTAACACATGTCCAGACCAGGTGGAGGTCTGGGACCTTGTTAGTCAACCTTTGATGGGGGAGAAATGTGACAGACTCACCTGGAAGAGAAGCTTTTGGAGGGGACTGAATGCCAGCCTCTTGCCCACCGATTTTGGGCCCTAGCATTTGGGGGAACGGTGCTCTTCATGAGCTGTATGCCTCGGGACCCTGGAGGAGGTGTTACTTTGGATTCAGGTTTATGTCCCCCCAAGACACACAGACTCTGGGAACCCTTTATATGCCATATTAGAATAGTGACTGATTCATACTGTTGGGACTCATACTGTTAGATGCTAATGTCATCAACTCCACTCACCTGTCTGTTATCTGCTATGATGTGTTTATTGTAAATAAGGCTAGTGTGGGCTCTAAGAGTCTTTTCACCCATTGTTGTTTGTGTTAATTAACGCTGCTACTGTGTGAAGCTTGGTGACCACAAGTCTGCCTAAAGGTTATGTCTCTTAGTCACCTAGGCTCTCTAAAGGATTAGATAATTAGCTCATGTTAATTAGGTTAGGTTTTAGTCATCCTGCTGTATATATTTGTGTGAGATCTCAAATAAAAAGCTATTCCTGATGTACTCCAAGACTGGTGTTGTCTAGTTCTTGGGGGTTCCTATAGCCAGATCCATTGGACTCGTGTTCCAGGACTTAGTAAGTGGTATATTGACGGAAGGACTCAAGCGGAGTGTGGGACGTTCCATCACAATATCAAAGCTGTGTCACAGTGGGAGATCCCCGGTCTGTGTGATCCAGCCAGCTATTCTCCTCACAGTTTCCTGGCTGATCGTTCTGACAGAAGCATCAGATGCCCTGTCAAAAAGGCCACCCCTCTTCTGCCAGAAGCGATCAGCCAGGAAACTGTCAGCCCCATGTGCCCCTGCTCCACACTCACCCTCAACTAATTTCCACTCACCAAATGCAAGCAGGCGAGTGGAAATTTTGAGGCTGGCTGTCAGGGCGTTAGAGGAGCATCTCTGTGGTCTTCGTTCCACTTGGGCACAAGTTCAGGAGGCTTTGCAACATGCTAACGATAGGTACAGACTCCATTCTGACTGCAGACGCCTGCCTGCACACTCCTACCAGGTTGGGGACAGAGTCTGCCTGTCGTCTCGCAACCTCCGACTTCGTGTTTCTTCTTTGAAGTTAGCACCTCAGTTTATTGGGCCTTTCCGTATCCTTCGCAGGATTAACCCAGTGGCTTACGCCTCGGACCTTCCTCCTAGTATGCGCATCAGAAATGTGTTTCATGTCTCCTTATTGAAACCTTTGGTCTGCAATCGCTTTACCACCTCTGTGCCATGTCCTCACCCTATACAGGTTGAGAACCATGAGGAGTATGAAGTACAATCCATTGTTGATTCCCATAGGTTTTGTGGACGCATACAGTACCTGGTGCATTGGAAGGGTTACGGTCCAGAGGAATGCTCTTGGGTCTCATCCTCGGACGTACATGCCCCTGCCCTCCTCCGTGATTTCCATAGACATTTTCCCCTCAAGCCCGGTGGTCCTCCGAGGGGGAGGGGTCGTTGAGGAGGGGGTACTGTCAGGGCTGGGTTCAGCCCTTCCTTCTCAGAGCTGGCCGCTCAGCTGTCGGCTAATTGCCAGCTCCTATCTCTACACAGTTAATCAGCTGTTGATGATATCCTGCTCGTCAGTCCTGCCTACTTAAGCCGTTCAGCCCAGTGGATCTCTGCCTTTGCCTTGGTCACAGAGACTATCTCCTGTGTTCCTGTTTAAAGACTTGCTTTGCTGACATCCCTTCTGGGTCCAGATCCTGCTTGCTGTTCCACTACATTGATCCCTGACTTCTGGCTTGGCTGACTATCCATTCCGGTTACTGAACTTTGGCTATGTTTTGACTAAGTTTGTTCTTTTTACTTTTATTTATTAGTGTGATTTAACTGTACTTCTGTCTCGGTCTGATATCATGGTTTCTGACACTGGCATAGTAGTTCTTTTCATTTTTCATTTCTTGGACATAGGCTGAGGGGGAATATGGGGGAACCCGGCATCACCAGCCAGCTGTGTAGGTAAAAGCAACACTTTATTTTCCAAACTTTAAACAAAAATAGCTTGTATGAAAAATACCAAACAGTCCATATTTTGGGTACATACAAATACGCTTTTGGCTTACCGCTATTACACACTTGTTCCAACACAGGATTTTTAAAGTTCCTGTCTACTTAGGGGTCCAGAAATGTTTCAAGAGCTCAACAACTGTTTCTAAGACACAAGCCAGTCCACACTTCTCACACAGCTGTGTCCTGCTCTGCTCCACATCACAGGCACCTGCTAACTGCTTGCTGTTCCTTTTAAGCTCTTTTCTTCAGGTGGGCTAATCCTCTTAGGACTCAAGTCTCCATATCCAGGTTTGGAGGCTTTTTCCCACCCAAAGTCTCTCTGAGCCTCCGAATTCAAGGTCGAATAAGGAAGTCAGTTTTCCCCTTTCTAACTCTGTATGAGTGGGAATCCCTGAGTACTACAAAACTGCACTCAAATCCTCAAATGGACCACAACCGAAATACTGTCCAGGACCCATCCCTGGCATCCTGTACAATAGTGACTATTTTTACTTTGTATATAAACACTGTAAAAATGTTCCCGTATTAGAGGAGCTTGGGGTTCTTCCAGGTAGTCTTTTTATTATTATTTTTACTTATTAATATATCTAGAAAGTAGCTTCTGTAGTTTTCTGTTTATTGTGGCATATACATTTTTATATACCTTCTATATGAGGGAAAATCACAAAGGCATATGTAAAGTTTTATTTTTAACCACATTTATTTAAAGCAGAACTATAGGCAAAACTTATTTTTTTAATTTTGCTTTGAGCAAGGAAGGGTTATTACCCCTCTCAGATTTTTTGTGCCATCTATGTCCCATTGCGCCAAACAGGAAGTGAGAGGAAATCCCTGCAAATTAAGGGAAATCCTTGTGGACCTCCAGGAATCAGAACTAGTGTTCCCATTGGAAGATGTCCCCTCTATTACTTTCCTGGGGACAACAAGTTTTGGGTTTTCTTTTACTTTCACTTAAAATGATAATGGTAAACAGGACAAATAGAGAGGGTGCATAGGCGTCGCCAGGGTGTGGCTATCGAGGCTGGAGCCCCGAATGTGGAGCCCATAGCCCCGAGTCTCAGGGGGTCGCCGCTTTGAAGGTGGAGAGATGAGCAGGCGGACGAGCAGAGATGACATAATCTCTCTCTGCCCACCCGTCACCACTCTTCCTCCCTCACTGCCCACCACACACAGTGCCCTGCACCCGGCGCTGCAGAGGTGAGGGCGCCCGAGTGCCAGAATGCTTCCCTCCTTGTTTGTGTCACACACACTGGCCCACACTGTGTCTGCTCTCCCGCCCCACCAACGATGTCATCCTCAGTTGGTGAAGAGGACAGAGGCGGAGATGTCAGTGTCCAAATGTACGGAGAGGAGGGGGAGGGGACACACACACAGTCATCTAATCATCTGGCTGGCTTGTGGAATGTTTTTTCAACCCGATGTTTTATCGATATCCCCTTGCTGACTAAACACTGAGGAGCAGTGGACATCTGGAGAGCCACAAGCCCCCCCCCATGTATCTGATTGGAGCAGTCATCCGCTCCCTGTGTCTAATCACTGCAGGTTCCTCCAGGTCTTACAAACACTGATTGGTTTGAGGGGCGGAACGCCGAGTCTGATCCCAATGTGCTTTACACCAGTTTCCATGCCCAGGTGACATTTGAGGTACAGGGGATTTAATTTCATGGGCAGGAGCTGTACAGGTTCTGAGTTAGTCTGGAGGGACAGAAGTTGAGTGTAGAGGGTGTTAGTGTCTTGGGGAGTGTGGGTCTGTCAGTCTGGGGGGTGTCAGTCTTGAATGAATGGGGATGGAGGGTCAGTCTGGGGTAGATGGGGCGGGGGGTCAGTCTGGGGTAGATGGGGGCAGGGGGACCAGTCTGGGGTAGATGGGGGTGGGGGGGTCAGTCTGGGGTAGATGGGGGTGGGGGGGGTCAGTCTGGGGTAGATGGGGCGGGGGGGGTCAGTCTGGGGGTGTATGGGGTAGGGGGGGTCAGTCTGGGTAGATGGGGCAGGGGGGGGTCAGTCTGGGGTAGATGAAGGTGGGGGGGTCAGTCTGGGGGTAGATGGGGTGGGGGGTCAGTCTTGGGGTAGATGGGGCAGGGGGTCAGTCTGGAGGTAGATGGGGCAGGGGGGTCAGTCTGGGGATAGATGGGGCAGGGGGTCAGTCTGGGGGTAGATGGGGTGGGGGGTCAGTCTGGGGTAGATGGGGTGGGGGGTCAGTCTGGGGGTAGATGGGGTGGGGGGTCAGCCTGGGGGTAGATGGGGCGGGGGGTCAGTCTGGGGCAGATGGGGTGGGGGGTCAGTCTGGGGGTAGATGGGGGCGGGAGGTCAGTCTGGGGTAGATGGGGCGGGGGGTCAGTCTGGGGGTAGATGGGGTGGGGGGTCAGTCTGGGTTAGATGGGGCACATTCTGGGGTAGATGGGGCAGGGGGGTCAGTCTGGGGTAGATGGGGCACAGTCTGGGGTAGATGGGGCAGGGGGGGTCAGTCTGGGGTAGATGGGGCGGAGCGGTCAGTCTGGGGTAGATGGGGCGGGCGGTCAGTCTGGGGTAGATGGGGCGGGGGGGTCAGACTCGACATAGATGCATGGCACACCTGTGTGTCCCCTATGCAGGTAACCACAGCCCTCCATGGGCATAGACTTTAGTATGCCCCTGTGAGCAAGGCCTAAGGCTCCCGGCACACAGCTTCCTGGAAGAAAAAGTCTGACCCATATAGTACATGCGTTTACTCCGATGTGTAGACATCCATGTGAGTATTAATGTGTTCAATCTCTCCACCTCCTATGTGGCTCTTTTGTATGAAAATCTTCAATCAATATTCTAATTGATAATCTTGTTGACTTTTCTTGCATCTTTATTTTCAAGGGGGTTGTGCTTTGTGTGTATGAGTAGTCAGGAGTACCCATGGAAAATACAGGAATTATTTATTGTATTTTTTTACAGATCTGAATGCAGTTCTGGGAGCTGGAGATCTGCACACAGAGTATTTTTATATTAGCAAGCATGTAGTCACCAGCTTATTAATATGATCCAGATCTGCACCTCCTCTCCGCCCCTGCCCTGCTGATACGTCGGGGGTGGAAAAGAACACACAGGCTGACTCCTTACGATGCTCTGCAGAAGATAGGACTTTGCAGGGAAGGCAGAGAATAAAAGGGGCCACTGTGAGTAGAGAGAAAAGGGGAGGGGGGCATGACAGCAAGGGGCACTGTGATGGGGGGTTGTGATTGCTAGGGGCACTGTACTGTAAATGGGCATGTAATCATTTCAGTGCAGTCCCCTTTTACAATACAGTGCAGAGGACTGACTCCGCACTATCCGGTCACTAGCCATCCCCAAAAACGTCCGACCAACCCCCCCTGGAAAAATTGGTTGCTCAATCTAAAATGCCGGGCCTAATTTTTATCCCAGACTGGGCCTGCACACAAGCTCTGGTCTGAAAGGACCGGTGGTGCTGTAACAAAGTCCGGCCTCCTAGACTGGGTCCTGTGAAATAGACAAAACATTGATCCAATGCAGTAAAATTGAATCAGTGTGATGTGTATCATAGGAGCCGTGAGATGATCTAGGAGGCGGGACTTTGTTACAATGGTTGCCCAGGTGATTCAAATCCAAGCTCCGAGATCATCGCCGCTCTGTGTGATCCAGGGGCACTGGCAGGCTGCTATTGGTGGGCACTGGTAGGCTACTATTGGTGGGCACTGGAAGGCTGCTATTAGTGGGCACTGGTAGGCTGCAATTGGTGGACACTGGTAGGCTGCAATTGGTGGGCACTGGTAGGCTGCTGTTGGTGGGTACTGGTAGGCTGCTGTTGGTGGGCCTTGGCAGGCTGCAGTTGGTGGGTCCTGGCAGGCTGCAGTTGGTGGGCACTGGTAGGCTGCAGTTGTTGGGCACTGATGAGGCTGCATTGATGCATTGATCTCTTGTATCATTTCCACAGTCTCTGACCATCTCTTATATCATGTCTACAGTCTCTGACCATCTCCTGTATCATCTCTGCAGTCTCTGATCATCTCTTGTATCATGTCTGCAGTCTCTGATCATCTCTTGTATCATGTCTTCAGTCTCTGACCATTTCTTTTATCATGAATTCAGTCTCTATTTCTTTTATCATGTCTTCAGTCTTTGACTATTTCTTTTATCATGTCTTCAGTCTCTGACCATTACTTTTATCATGTTTTCAGTCTCTGACCATTTCTTTTATCATGTCTTCAGTCTCTGACCATCTCTTGTAGTATGTCTGCAGTCTCTGACCATCTTATGTGTCATGTCTGCAGTCTCTGACCATCTCCTGTATCATGTCTGTCGTCTCTGATCATCTCTTGTATCATGTCTGCAGTCTCTGATCATCTCTTGTATCATGTCTTCAGTCTCTGACCATTTCTTTTATCATGAATTCAGTCTCTATTTCTTTTATCATGTCTTCAGTCTTTGACTATTTCTTGTATCATGTCTTCAGTCTCTGACCATTACTTTTATCATGTTTTCAGTCTCTGACCATTTCTTTTATCATGTCTTCAGTCTCTGACCATCTCTTGTAGTATGTCTGCAGTCTCTGACCATCTTCTGTGTCATGTCTGCAGTCTCTGACCATCTTCTGTATCATGTCTGCAGTCTCTGAAAATCTCCTGTAGTATGTCTGGGGGCTCTTTCTAACAGACTCTCTCTCTGTGTTCATTAGAGAGACTCCCCTCCAGGTCCCATTAGCGTACTATGCTTCTCTTCCTTTATTTTGTTTATTGTTAAGAGATTGTGGGAGGATCCCAGGGTAACAAAGACTACTTAGGGGAGCATCTCTGTGTTTGAGTCGTTGCCATAGAAACATTTGTAAAGGGGAGGAGTTAGTAAGTTGACCACGCCCACGTGGGGCGCCAGAAATATTTCTGCACCCAGGCGTCTGCGACCCTAGGATCGTCCCTAGCCACACATCAGCGCTCTTCCGCCCTCACAGCGCGGGCCTTTTAAATGTCAGAGGTGTGGCGGGAGCAGATAAATTACATCACCTCTAACTGCCCACCCCGCATTTTTGCTCTCCTGCCCTCACTAAATGGACCAGTGCTGTTAGCCTGCCACCAATGCAGCGACAATGCACATTTGGTGGCACTGGCTGGCATGGCAAGTGACAATCTGCAAATGGTGGAAAGTGACAATCTGCAAATGGTGGAAAGTGACAATCTGCAAATGGTGCCAAGTGACAATCTGCAAATGGTGCCAAGTGACAATCCACATCTAGTGGCAGGTGACGGTGGCAAGTGACACGCCCAAGGCTCCCACTGATTCTACATTATGGTGAGTTGAACCACTTCATTATATATTAGAATGTAATAATAGAAATAATGCGCTTCAATCATCCTGACACCATAACAACCATGGCGTCATGATGATTGAAATGCCAACACCAGCCATCCTTTGCCCGCGAAAAATTGCTTACCACCGGCGTGCCCCCCCCCCCACCCCCCCCCCCCCCAGGTTGGTGACCGGTGCTATGGGCTCTAGCCCCAGATCTTTTGCAGACCTAGCATCGCCCCTGAGAGGGTGTATCTCCCTAACGGGGTCACAGACAACAATGTAACGCGACCGATGTTTGAATCCTTCTCTACTCTATCCAAAACTGAAAAAAAGGTTTGCCTTTAGTTTTAGTGCTTGCTGGCAATTTTGCTATGTGTGTATGGAGGTGCACAAACATGGACATCTGTGAATTTTTAAATACTTTATACGTTTATATATTTGTCCTTGTAGTTATCTTATACATGGTTTTGGCACCTAGTTGAGAATTGATAAAGATTATATAGTGTGTTGCATATACCTAGTAGAATCAATTAAAGTGTTAACTGACACACAGTGATTGATATCTGCTCATATAAGAAAAGTCAGGGTGGTGTGTCCTCTAGGCTTGAGAAAGGGGGATCCATCTACAAAACTCATCACCGTGGCAACCAACTGGTGCTCTTTGTTATAGGAGAGGAAGTGGGCGGCACTTCCTTGGCCAAAGCTCTGGCAGCTGGTTGAGTTCAGTCACAGTGAGGAGAGTCGGGTGTGGAGGAACACTGGTATTATGAGACTCATCAGGTTTGCTCAGAATCCTGCATATATAACAAAAAACTTGATTTGTTCTTGTCAAGGCTGACAAGAACCAGATGACCAAATGAGTGTCACAACATACAATGTGAAGATTATGTAAAAAGTTACAAATTTATTGTGAAGTAGAAAAATACTAAAACACTCCACAATGGGAGGTAAAAGTATGGACACATACAACGAAATAACATGCAGAGAGACCTGCATTATGTAATCTCCAGATGTGGCAACATATAGACAAAAAACAAGACACACTACACATAAAACATGTAAACACTCGTCCGGACGCCAAGGATCTATACACAGATATCTGTGCCATGACAATTATCTCAAATGGGAATTACTAAAATATATAAATTAAGCAGGGGTATCCGTGTGGAGGTCCCCGAAAGACTCAAACCTATAAAGTGCTAAGGGGAAAGAGAGAAGGGGATGATAAAGATGATGTCGAGAGTTCTCCGGTGGATCCTGGGGGGTTAATAAAAACAATTGATGTCCCCCTATGAATGAAAAAAACAACTAAAAATCAATTTGAAGTTGCCGGTATGTGAAAGTTGATGGGGCAAAAATTGCATCAAAGGGAAACAGTGCTGTGGAGTATACTGGATATGGCTTGATAGAAGAAAAAGCCATTCTAGGGACTTCCCTGATATGTAATAGAGGTCAGTCCTATGTGAAAGTTATTAAAGCAACTCTCCTTCATATTCAAAGCAGTGATAACAGTGTTTGAGACCATACCATCTTCCTAGGGTGTCATATGATTGTATTGGAACCCTGAACAGACTTGTGTTTTTATCAATTCTGGGAATTAGTCCAACAGTGATTTCATAGCCCTGATTGCATACCCATTATATCAAAATGGTACATAAGTAGGTCAGGGTATTAGGCTCAAGTAAGGCCTATACGTCACGCTATAATAAGCAGTCTAAAAAATGACCAGCCATACAATACCCTTCCCGAAGTGGTGTTTGTTCCAAGGGGTAGTGTTACCACTGTCATGGCTTGTTATAATAAGTCCAGTATGGTCCTCAGGAGTCCCGTTTTGATGCTGGCACTATACAGCGCATGAATACCCTCCTCCGTATTACAGCCTTTGTGCTATATATCGGCTATGCGGTTCCACAAGCTGAAGTCTCCCGACTCTCCGAATCACCATAGACTTGCTTCCGGGACACAACAGAGAAGCAGCGTCACGCGACACTGTGACGTCAACATGTTTCGCAAAAAGAATTACGTAGCTTCTTCTGGACGTGCTCAGAATCCTGCAGTGGAGGAATGGAGTTACCAGTGGCGGTTGGTGGTATTTTTTTTTTGAGGGGGGTGGCAAACAGTTCCACCACCAGCCCCCCGTCCGGTCGGTCGGTTCCAGAGCACTTACCCCATCTATGGCGGGCAGCGCTTCTCCCAGGCTTTACCGGTGCCGACCCCTGCTCGCCGCGGTTATCACAGTGGCGGCCTTCCCCCTTCCCCTGCTCTCCATGGGCATGACGGGACTCTTCTTCTTTCGGCCAATTGGGAAACGGGTCTCAGACCCACTTCCTGATTGTCTGGGAGGAGGATCAGTATTTCCATAGCGAATATTCAGTCGCTACCCTGTTTCCCCTAAAATAAGACCTAGCGTGACTGTCGGTGATGGCTGCAATATAAGCCCTACCCCCCAAATAAGCCCTAGTTAAAGTCCTTGTAGGTCTTATTTTCAGGGTAGGGCTTATTTTCGGGGAAACAGGGTAGGGCTTATTTGGGGGGATAGGGCTTATATTGCAGCCATCACCGCCAATAACGCTAGGTCTTATTTTCAGGGAAACAGGGTATTAGATATGTGCAGAATGAAAAAAATTGTTTAGTTTTGATACTTTATTTGCATAAATTTGTTTAGTTAAATTTGTTTAATTCGTTTTCGGAATTCGTTTTGTTTATTCCTATTTGAATCGATTCAAATTTTCGAATTTGGATCGATTCAAAAAGTTTTTGAATCAATTTAAAAAAGTTTTCGAATTCGAAAAGTTTCCGAATTCGAAAAGTTTTCAAATTCAAATAGTTTTTGAATTTGAAAAGTTTTCGAATTTGAAAGGTTTTCCAATTTCCAAAGAGAATAAAATAGAATAGACAATAAAGAAATAGAACAGAAAAAAATAGAATAGAATAGAATATAACAGAACATAAAAGAATAGAATATAATAGAGTAAAACAGAACAAAATAGGATAGGAAATAAAAGAACAGAATGGAATAGAATAGAAAGGAATAGAATAGACTAAAAAAAGAATAGAATTAAATAGAAAGGTTATAACCATCGTCTGAAATTTGAATAGAATAGAAAAGAATAGAATAAAAAAATAGAATAGAAATAATAAAACCATCTTCCAAAATTAAAATAGAATCAATTTGAATTTGAATAGAATAGAAAATAACACAATAGTATGGAAAAAAAAACAGAATGGAATAGAATAGAATGAATAAAACCATCTTCCTATTCTAATCTATTCTTTTCTATTCTATTCAAATTCAGATTGGTTCTATTTGAATTTTGGAAAATGGTTATATTTGTTTATTCTATTCTATTCTATTCTTTTCTGTTCAAATTCAAATCTATTCTATTCGAATTTTTGGAAGATGGTTATATTCTTTTTATTCTAGTCTATTATATTCTGTTGTTTTTCTATACTATTCTGTTATTTTCTATTCTATGCTAATCTATTATTCTATTTAAATTCAAATTGATTCTATTTGAATTTTGGGAAATGGTCATATTATTTCTATTCGATTCTATTGTTTTTTTAATTCTATTCTTTTCTATTCTATCATAGTCTATTCTATTCTTTTTTTTCTATTCTATTCTTTTCTGTACTATTCTTTTCTTATGTCCTTTCAAATTCAAATCTATTCTATTTGAATTTCAGAAGATGGTTATATTCTATGTTATTCTCTTCTATTTGTTTCTATTATATTCTAGTCTATTATGTTCTTTTATTTTCTATGCTATTTTGTTCTGTTTTGCTCTTTATATTCTATTCTTTTATTTTTTGTTATATTCTTTCTATTCCATTTTTTTCTATTCTATTCCTTTATTTTTTATTCTATTTTATTCTGTTTGGAAATTGGAAAAATATTCGAATTCCAAATTTTGTCCTAATTTTTTTCGTTATTTCGGATTCGTTTAAATTTGGTACTATTATAATTCAGAAATTCGGATTTTCACTACAAATTTCCAAAAAATGAAAATTCGTCCGAATTTCAATTCGGAACAAAAGGTACCGCACATGTCTATTGTAACACACCTGGGTGGACTCGTAATGCAATGCTCTGCACCCCGAGCCCCCCTGTATTTTGAAGCTTATCAGGGCCTCTGGCTATAATCAGGTGCTTAAAAAAACACCCCCCTGGTTGGAATTTATGCATCCGGCGTCCTGAAAGGTGCCGGACGCATGGATAGGGAGGCGGCTGTTGATGGGGGGGTGGCACCTGGGCGCCTCTAATGGATGGGCTGCCTCTGGGAGTTGCCCTGCTATTTAACCCATGGTGTACAGGATTGCCCTCCTTGAACTATACCACTGTGTATTGTGACACACTCTCTCCAATTGTAGGACATGTGAGTGCAATACGTGTTGTGTGTTTTATGTGGAATTTTAAATAAAGTGTTTTAGTGTGCCAGTGAGATGCTTCTTTGTTTTTAAGATCTGTCACATGCCTTGTGCTGACCATTGGATTCTGCAAGTGTCTCTTTTTCTGGCCAAGAAGATCAAAATACACTATTAATTGACAATTGTTTCTTGGACTGGATCTACCAGAATACTTTTATTGGATTTTTTATATATATTTGATTGCAGCTAAGTAGTGTTTAACCTGACAAAAATTGAGAAATAATCAAACAACTATAGATATCTCTCCCTCAGCGCTCACGGTGAAGATACAATATCAACCAACCTGCTACTATAATAAAAAACAATGTAACAAAATTGTGTCCAAAATAAATATTTAAACACTAATAGCGCTTAAGTGTTTACCCACTTAAGGACCGGAAGGATTTGCCCTCTTAATGACAGGCCATTTTTTGTAATACAGCACTGCGTCGCTTTAGCTGACAATTGCGCGGCCGTTCTTTTGGTGGTATTTGATCACCTCTACCGTTTAAATTTTTTGCGCTATAAACAAACAAAGAGCGACTATTTAAAAAAAAATAATTTTTTTTTACTTTTTGCTAAAATACATATCCAAAAAAAGTATAAAAAACAAATTTTTTCATCAGTTTAGGCCGATATATATTCTTCTACATATTTTTGGTAAAAAAAATAGGCGTATATTGATTAGTTTGCGCAAAAGTTATCGCATCTACAAACTATGGGATAGATTTAGGGACTTTTATTTTTTGCATTGTTTTTTCTAGTAATGGCAGGGATCTGCTTTTTTTAGCAGGACTGTGACATTATGGCGGACCCCAAATTACACTTTTTGGGAAGCAGTGACATTATTACATTGATCAGTGCTATAAAAATGCACTGAGCAATGTAAAAATGATACTGGCAGGGAAGGGGTTAACACTAGGGGCGCTCAAGAGGTTAACTGGGTTCCCTGGGTGTGTTCTAACTGTAGGGGGGATGGGCTGCCTGGGTCATGACAGAGATCGCTGTTCCCGATCACTGGGAACAGTAGATCTCTGACATGTCCCTTGTCAGAATGGGGATCTGCCTTATTTACAAAGGCAGATCCCCATTTTGCCTCTCCTCACCACGATCGCGGGCCCCGGCGGACATCGAGTCCACCCCACCCACGGGCACACTCCACCAGCATGCAGCCGATGGGAGAGCGCGTTGCCGGTGGTGCGGGAGCCCCTGCGCGAGCCAACGTACAATGACAGCGGTTCGCGCAGAAGAGCCGACCTGCCGCAGTATAACTGCGGCGGGCAGTCTTTAAGTATTTAAAAAGAACCCAAAGAACTCCCCATTCCACGTTATTTTAGTTGCGATAATTAATAGCCTGTTATGCAGGATTCATTTACTTGGTGAAGACTGGAGCAGCTAGAGCAAGGAATTTTTTCCAGGCAACCTGAACTTTAGGAGTGAAATCACCAGGGAAGTGAGAAGCCATGACATCCGGGATAACCTGAGACAACATCTGCAAAGAGAAATAGAGAATATATTATTTTTGTGAACCTATACACACCTATATCATTTAATAAGGACAACAAAGTTCAAACTTTTGTAAACCAAGAGCATTAGCTTCCCAGGGCTGTGATGTTTACAATGTTTTTTTTTTTACTGATGTAATTTCATGTAGCATAGCTTAATAACATTTTGTGTGCTAATTTATAAAAACTAAAGCACAATTCAAATTGTTCCTTATAGAGTAGGGATGAGCTTCTTGTTCGAGTCGAACCCATGTTCGACTCGAACATCGGCTGTTCGACCGTCCGTCGAATTGCGAACGATATGGGCCGTTCGCGCCAAATTCGTGTGGCGCGTCACGGCCCATAATTCACTGCGGCATCGCAGTGCATTGCTGGCTGATGATTGGCCAAGCATGCACTATGACCCGCATGCTTGGCCAATCACAGCGCCGTCAGTAGAGAGAGCTGTAATTGGCCAAAGCCAGGGTGGCTTTGGCCAATTATGGCTCAGGGGATTTAGTACACGCCCCACACTATATAAGGCCGCCTGCACGGCGGCCCTGTGTAGTGTGTGTTCCGGTGTGCTGAGACATAGAGAGAGAGACAGACAGTGTCATTTGATTTGAGTTAGATAGATTAGGCAGAACAGTCAGTCAGTTAGCTGCACTTACAGTGTATTGTGTATATATATGCATCCCTGGTGTTGCATATATATATATATATACACTGTATTCAGTTTAGCTAGATCCGTTCCTGTTATCTTCTATCTAGACTATTTACATTTGGTGCAGTGCGTCCTGCTCACAGTGTTCAGCTAGATCCGTTCCTGCTATTTACATTTAGTGCAGTGCGTCCTGCTCACAGTGTTCAGCTAGATCCGTTCCTGCTATTTACATTTAGTGCAGTCAGTGCGTCCTGCTCACAGTGTTCAGCTAGATCCGTTCCTGCTATTTACATTTAGTGCAGTGCGTCCTGCTCACAGTGTTCAGCTAGATCCGTTCCTGCTATTTACATTTAGTGCAGTCAGTGCGTCCTGCTCACAGTGTTCAGCTAGATCCGTTCCTGCTATTTACATTTAGTGCAGTGCGTCCTGCTCACAGTGTTCAGCTAGATCCGTTCCTGCTATTTACATTTAGTGCAGTGCGTCCTGCTCACAGTGTTCAGCTAGATCCGTTCCTGCTATTTACATTTAGTGCAGTGCGTCCTGCTCACAGTGTTCAGCTAGATCCGTTCCTGCTATTTACATTTAGTGCAGTCAGTGCATCCTGCTCACAGTGTTCAGCTAGATCCGTTCCTGCTATTTACATTTAGTGCAGTGCGTCCTGCTCACAGTGTTCAGCTAGATCTGTTCCTGCTATTTACATTTAGTGCAGTCAGTGCGTCCTGCTCACAGTGTTCAGCTAGATCCGTTCCTGCTATTTACATTTAGTGCAGTCAGTGCGTCCTGCTCACAGTGTTCAGCTAGATCTGTTCCTGCTATTTACATTTAGTGCAGTGCGTCCTGCTCACAGTGTTCAGCTAGATCCGTTCCTGCTATTTACATTTAGTGCAGTGCGTCCTGCTCACAGTGTTCAGCTAGATCCGTTCCTGCTATTTACATTTAGTGCAGTGCGTCCTGCTCACAGTGTTCAGCTAGATCTGTTCCTGCTATTTACATTTAGTGCAGTCAGTGCGTCCTGCTCACAGTGTTCAGCTAGATCCGTTCCTGCTATTTACATTTAGTGCAGTCAGTGCGTCCTGCTCACAGTGTTCAGCTAGATCTGTTCCTGCTATTTACATTTAGTGCAGTGCGTCCTGCTCACAGTGTTCAGCTAGATCCGTTCCTGCTATTTACATTTAGTGCAGTGCGTCCTGCTCACAGTGTTCAGCTAGATCCGTTCCTGCTATTTACATTTAGTGCAGTGCGTCCTGCTCACAGTGTTCAGCTAGATCCGTTCCTGCTATTTACATTTAGTGCAGTGCGTCCTGCTCACAGTGTTCAGCTAGATCCGTTCTTGCTATTTACATTTAGTGCAGTCAGTGCATCCTGCTCACAGTGTTCAGCTAGATCCGTTCCTGCTATTTACATTTAGTGCAGTGCGTCCTGCTCACAGTGTTCAGCTAGATCTGTTCCTGCTATTTACATTTAGTGCAGTCAGTGCGTCCTGCTCACAGTGTTCAGCTAGATCCGTTCCTGCTATTTACATTTAGTGCAGTCAGTGCGTCCTGCTCACAGTGTTCAGCTAGATCTGTTCCTGCTATTTACATTTAGTGCAGTGCGTCCTGCTCACAGTGTTCAGCTAGATCCGTTCCTGCTATTTACATTTAGTGCAGTCAGTGCGTCCTGCTCACAGTGTTCAGCTAGATCCGTTCCTGCTATTTACATTTAGTGCAGTCAGTGCGTCCTGCTCACAGTGTTCAGCTAGATCTGTTCCTGCTATTTACATTTAGTACAGTGCGTCCTGCTCACAGTGTTCAGCTAGATCCGTTCCTACTATTTACATTTAGTGCAGTCAGTGCGTCCTGCTCACAGTGTTCAGCTAGATCTGTTCCTGCTATTTACATTTAGTGCAGTCAGTGCGTCCTGCTCACAGTGTTCAGCTAGATCCGTTCCTGCTATTTACATTTAGTGCAGTGCGTCCTGCTCACAGTGTTCAGCTAGATCCGTTCCTGCTATTTACATTGAGTGCAGTCAGTGCGTCCTGCTCACAGTGTTCAGCTAGATCCGTTCCTGCTATTTACATTTAGTGCAGTGCGTCCTGCTCACAGTGTTCAGCTAGATCTGTTCCTGCTATTTACATTTAGTGCAGTGCGTCCTGCTCACAGTGTTCAGCTAGATCTGTTCCTGCTATTTACATTTAGTGCAGTGCGTCCTGCTCACAGTGTTCAGCTAGATCCGTTTCTGCTATTTACATTTAGTGCAGTCAGTGCGTCCTGCTCACAGTGTTCAGCTAGATCCGTTCCTGCTATTTACATTTAGTGCAGTGCGTCCTGCTCACAGTGTTCAGCTAGATCTGTTCCTGCTATTTACATTTAGTGCAGTCAGTGCGTCCTGCTCACAGTGTTCAGCTAGATCCGTTCCTGCTATTTACATTTAGTGCAGTGCGTCCTGCTCACAGTGTTCAGCTAGATCTGTTCCTGCTATTTACATTTAGTGCAGTCAGTGCGTCCTGCTCACAGTGTTCAGCTAGATCCGTTCCTGCTATTTACATTTAGTGCAGTGCGTCCTGCTCACGGTGTTCAGCTAGATCCGTTCCTGTTATCTTCCTACTGACAGGCAGGCTTGTCTGGTTACAGTATATAAAGCTACCTGAAGAAAATTACAGGTGTTCTATCCCAGCTTAGTGCAGCTACAGGCCATCAGTATGTCTGGAAGGCCAAGAAGGAGAGGCAGACAGTCACAAGCCAATAAGAGAGGGCAAGCAGGCTCTGTGTCTAGTGCTGGTCGTGGAGACGGTGCATCCTCATCAGCACGTGGCCATGGGACACGCTTGGCCTTTTTTTCGGCAGCTGGCCGTGTTGAGCCGCAACATGCGGAAGACTTGGTCGAGTGGATGACCAAGCCGTCCTCATCCTCCTCATCCTCTCACACCCATGCCCAGGGTGCTTTGTCTGGCAAAGCAGCGGCCTCTTCCCTCAGCTCAATGTCATCAGTGACTCCTTCCCTAGCTCCACCATGTCCTCCTGAGGATTCCCTCGAACTGTTTGACCACAGTGTTGGGTACATGCTCCAGGAGGATGCCCAGCGTTTGGAAGGCTCTGATGATGATACTGAGCTCGATGAAGGCAGTAACATGAGCACGGACAGAGGGGGTGCCCAAGAAGGACAGCAATCTGGCAGTCATGCTCCCCCTGCTGCAGCATACTGCCAGGTTTGCTCCAGTGATGAGGAGGGAGGGGATGATGAGGTCACTGACTCAACGTGGGTGCCTGATAGGAGAGAGGAGGAGGAGAAGGAGGAGGGGGAGGAGGCGGCACATCACCAACGAGGCAGGATGCCCTCCAGGGGCCAGCCTAAGGGCAGCACATTGACTGCATCACACCCCAAAGCTCCACATGTGCAGGGCGCTGCAGTCTCTGCGCGTTATTCAAAAAGTTCTTTGGTGTGGGCCTTTTTTGAGACGAGTGCATCAGATCGCACCGCTGCTATTTGCAACATATGTCTCAAGCGTATCTCGCGTGGCCAAAACATCTCCCGCTTGGGCACCACATGCTTGACCAGACATATGTTGACCTGCCATGCAGTTCGTTGGCAAGCGTATCTAAAAGACCCACACCAAAGAACAAAGAGGATCTCTCCTTGCTCCTCATCAGCTGAGATTTCCAACCCCACTAGACCTTCAGTCCTCTCTGAGACCTGCAGTGAGAGGAATGAAGGTGTAGAATTAGGTGTGTCACAGCCAAGTACTTGTGGGCAATCTGCTTTTGGTACACCGACGTCAGATTGTACCAGGCAAATTTCCCTGCCCCAGCTGCTGCACCGCCGAAAGAAGTTTGCTCCCAGCCATCCACATGCCCAGCGGTTGAATGCTAGCTTGGCAAAATTGCTAGCACTTCAACTGCTGCCTTTTCAGTTGGTAGACTCTGCCCCCTTCCGTGAGTTTGTGGAATGTGCGGTTCCTCAGTGGCAGGTACCCAAACGCCACTTTTTCTCACGGAAGGCGATTCCGGCTCTCTACCGGCATGTGGAAGGCAATGTCCATGCCTCGCTGGACAGGGCGGTCAGCGGTAAGGTGCATATTACCGCTGACTCATGGTCCAGCAGGCATGGACAGGGACGTTACCTAAGTTTCACGGTGCATTGGGTGACTCTGCTGGCAGCTGGGAAGGATGCAGGACAAGGTGCAGTAGTGTTGGAGGTTGTTCCGCCACCACGCCTCCAAAATGCTGATTGTGACACACCTCTCTCCTCCACCCCCTCCTCTTCTTCTTCCTCCATGGCCTCTTCCTCGGAACCAGCGGTGCTCCGTAGGCGTTCAAGGGGCTACGCAAGTACGCAGGCCAAAAGATGCCATGCGGTGCTTGAGCTGGTGTGCTTGGGGGACAGGAGCCACACTGGGGCAGAGGTTCTGTCAGCTCTGCAGGGGCAGGTTCAGAGGTGGTTGACGCCACGCCAACTTAAGGCAGGAATGGTGGTTTGCGACAATGGCACCAACCTCCTCTCTGCCCTCCGACAGGGACAACTGACCCATGTGCCCTGTTTGGCTCACGTCCTTAACTTGGTGGTGCAGCGGTTCTTGGGCAGGTACCCGGGTTACAGGATGTCCTGAGGCAGGCCAGGAAAGTCTGTGTGCATTTCCGCCGGTCATATAATGCCAGTGCTCGGCTGACGGACCTCCAAAAGGAGTTTAACCTGCCCAAGAACCGCCTAATCTGTGACATGCCCACCAGGTGGAACTCAACGTTGGCCATGCTGCAGCAGCTGCACACGCAGCAGAGGGCCATCAATGAGTACCTGTGCGACTATGGCACCAGGACAGGGTCAGGGGAGCTTGGTTTTTTTTCCCCACGCCAGTGGGCCATGATCAGGGATGCATGCACTGTCCTGTCACCATTCGAGGAGGCCACGAGGATGGTGAGCACTGACAGTGCATGCATCAGTGACACTGTCCCCCTTGTCCACTTGTTGGAGCACACGCTGCGTGGAATAATGGACAGGGCACTTGAGGCAGAACAGAGGCAGGAAGAGGAGGACTTCCTTAGCTCTCAAGGCCCCCTTTATCCAGACAGTGTTCCTGCGTGCCCGCCGATCACACAGGAAGAGGAGGAGGAGGAGGAGGAGGAGGAGGAAGATTGTGTCAGTATGGAGGTGGAGCCTGGCACTCAGCATCAGCAGCAGTCTTTAAGGGATCAGTCCCAAGGAACACATGGACTTGTACATGGCTGGGAGGAGGTGGCTGCGGACGTTGTTGTCCTTAGTGACCCAGAGGACTCCGGACCGAATGCCTCAGCAAACCTACGCTGCATGGCCTCCCTGATCCTGCAAAGCCTGCGTAAGGATCCTCGTATTCGTGGTATCAAGGAGAAGGACCAATACTGGCTGGCAACCCTCCTTGATCCACGTTACAAGGGTAAGGTTGCGGACCTTATCTTGCCATCGCAGAGGGAGCAGAGGATGAAACATCTTCGGGAGGCCTTGCAGAAAGGTCTGTGCAACGCATTCCCGGAGACTGGGAGGTTACAAACTCCTGTTTCTGGACAACGTGTTGCTGAGGCTTCGGTCAGTCAAAGAAGGAGCGGTGGAGAAGGTGGCCGTCTGACCGATGCGTTCAGACAATTTTTTGGTCCGCAGCCCCAAGGTATGATCGGTTCCAGCAACCATCGCCAGCGTCTGTTTTACATGGTGCATGAATACCTAGGGGCAAGATCAGACTTGGACACCTTTCCCACCGAAAATCCTCTGGGTTACTTGAGGATGGATCACTGGCCAGATCTTGCACAGTATGCAATTGAGCTACTGGCCTGTCCTGCATCCAGCGTTCTTTCGGAACGCACATTCAGTGCTGCTGGAGGCGTGGTAACCGATCACAGGGTGCGTCTGTCCACTGACTCGGTCGATCGACTGACCTTCATAAAAATGAATCAGTCTTGGATCACCACCAGCTACCAAGCACCTGATGCTGATGTAACCGAATAATTTTTTTTGAAATCTCAGATCCCTTCAAAGACTGCCTATGCTGATGCTGAGTGACTATCCCTGAGTAATTATCCTCTTCCTCCTCAATCATCACGCTGATAGCTTGTAAGAACATTTTTGGTTCTGGGCGCCACCACCAGTGCCTAAGGCACAATTTTTCAGCCCCTGTTTAACAGGGGCGTGTAATTACAGTTTTTGATGTAATACTTTGCAGCAGGGCTCGTTCCTGCATTCCAACTAGAGTGTCTGTGAGGGGTTGCAGTGTTGTGGCACCAGCACCAGTGCCTAAGGCCAAATTTTTCTGCCCCTGTCTAACAGGGGCGTGTAATTACAATTTTTGATGCAATACTTTGCAGCAGGGCTCGTTCCTGCGTTCCAACTAGAGTGTCTGTGAGGGGTTGCAGTGTTGTGGCACCAGCACCAGTGCCTAAGGCCCAATTTTTCTGCCCCTGTCTAACAGGGGCGTGTAATTACAATTTTTGAAGCAATACTTTGCAGCAGGGCTCGTTCCTGCGTTCCAACTAGAGTGTCTGTGAGGGGTTGCAGTGTTGTGGCACCAGCACCAGTGCCTAAGGCCTAATTTTTCAGCTCCTGTTCAACAGGGGCATGTAATTACAATTCTTGATCTAATATTTCACAGCAGGGCCCTGTGAGGGCTTACAGTGTTGTGGCCACAGCAACACCTAAGGCCCAAATTTCTGCTGAGTATATAGGGCAGGACCCTACTTTCAAACATCTAACTTACAAACGACTCCTACTTGCAAACGGAAGGAGACAACAGGAAGTGAGATGAAATCTACCCCTAGGAAGGGAAATTCTCTCCTGTAAGAGTTAATATGGGAAAACAATTTCTCCTTTCCACTGATGCTTTCCAATCCTTGTTCCACAAAAAAACCCAAATTTTCAAAAAACATTTTTCATTGGGACAAAAAGTGAGGTGAAATCTTCTGAAGAGGAGGAAAGACAGCAAAACAAATGTCACAGGGGTGATAACCTTATGATTTAAATAATTTATGTTTAGTTTTTTCATATTGCATTCACAAATAGCGCCACACTGTGCATTTTTTACAGGGGTGATAACCCTTCCCTATGTTTTCCAAAAAGCTTAAAAAAGATTTTTTGGCTGGAGCTAAACACGTTAAAAATGTACCCCTTCAAAATTACAAAGAGATTCTACTTAACAACAAACCTACAATCCCTGTCTTGTTTGCACCGCCTGTATACTGCTGTTCAGAGTATATAGGGCCTTTCCTTATTTTAATTTGGGTGCGGGGTTCCCCTTAATATCCATACAGGACCCAAAGGGCCTGGTAATGGACTGGGGGGGTACCCATGCCGTTTGTCTCACTGATTTTCATCCATATTGCCATGACCCGACATGACATTAAACCCGCAAGCAGTTTTAAATGAGATTTTTTCCTTTAAAAATGACATTTGGTGCAGGGACTGTTCTAAACATGGGAAACACGCGTCACTTTACAGGCATACTATAGACACCCCCCAGGTACGATATTTAAAGGAATATTTCACTTTTTTTTTTTACTTTAAGCATCATTAAAATCACTGCTCCCGAAAAAACGGCCGTTTTTAAAAGTTTTTTTTGCATTGATACATGTCCCCTGAGGTAGGACCCGGGTCCCCAAACCCTTTTTCGGACAATACCATGCAAATTAGCCTTTAAAATGAGCACTTTTGATTTCGAACGTTCGAGTCCCATAGACGTCAATGGGGTTCTAACGTTCGTGCGATTTCATTTTTTTTTCAATAACAAACATGTTATACTTATCTACTCTGTGCAATAGAATTGCACAGAGCGGCAACAGTCCTCCTCTTCTTTTTCCCCTTATTCTTCTGTGTCCATAGACACAGACAGTGCTCAGCCCCATCCTTAGCTCCATCATTGAAAGACTTGACTGACAGCAGAGGTGGCCAATGACTATGAAAGCACAGAGATATAGATGGTACTGCACTGACTGGATCGAGTGGGGGCTCAGGTAAGTATAAGGGGGCTGACCTGAATTCCCGGGAGGCCGTCATATGATGGCCTCCCCTGTGCACACGCCCTGCGCGTGCCCTACAGGGCTCGCGTGGAGCGCGCTGTGATCACCGAGTCACTGAGACTTGGGTGATCACCGATCCGAGTAAGGGGCCGATCCCGGCCCCTTACCATGTGATCAGCTGTCAGCCAATGACAGCTGATCACATGATAAAAACAAAAGCTCTACTGACAGCGCGAGGAGAAAAAAAAGCCGATCACCGGCTTATGAGCAAGGGACATCGGTCCCGAAGAGGAAGAGGCAATTCTGCCTCAATTGTGCCACCAGTACCCCCTGCCAGTGCCACCTGACATTGCCACCTGACAGTGCCACCTATCAATGCCCATGAGTGCCACCTATCAATGCCTACAAGTGCCACCTATCAATGCCCACAAGTGCCACCTATCAATGCCCACCAGTGGTGCCAATCAGTGCCACCTAGCAGTGCTGCCTATCAGTGTAAACGATCAATGCCCATTATTGCCACCCATCAATGCCCATCACTGCCACCCATCAGTGCCCATCACTGCCACCTATCGGTGCCCATCAGTCCTGCCTCATCAGCGTACATCAATGAAGGAGACAAATTACCTTTTTTAAAATTTTATAACAAAATATAAAAAAAAATTATATTTTTTTAAATTCTGTCTTTTTAAATTTTTTTAACAAAAAATAAAAACCGCAAAGATGATCAAATACCACCAAAAGAAAGCTCTATTTGTGGGAAAAAATGATACAAATTTCATTGGGGTATAGTGTTGTATGATTGCGCAATTGTCATTCAAAGTGTGTCAGCGCTGAAAGCTGAAAATTGGTCTGGATAGGAGGGGGGTTTAAGTGCCCAGTAAGCAAATGATTAAAGGACTTGACTGACAGCAGAGGGGGCCAATGACTATGAAAGCACAGAGATATAGATGGGACTGCACTGACTGGATCGAGTGGGGGCTCAGACAAGTATAAGGGGGCTGAGGGAGGTATATTACAACATAAATTTTTTTTACCTTCATGTGTTCAGGTAAAAAAATGTTTAGGCTTTAGAACCACTTTAAAGGCTGACCTTTACCCAGATAGCAAGGATAACTTGCCAAAAATGTGTGGCAGTGTTGAATTGTAAGTCTTGTTAACTTGCTGCACATTTTCACTGGCAAGTTGTATATTTGCAGAGCACTTGAAGCACAAGGTCCAGTTGACACTTTTCCAATTTGTAGAAAATTTGTGTGGCAAGTCTCTAGCAAGAGCAAAGTTGCAGTGGTGAGTCTACAGCAAGAGCTTTGCAAGTCAGAGTGACCCCTGGGGTGGGATGACCATTGCACAAAATAACTAGACCAGAACTTGCAGCAGACTTGCAGAATGTTTGCATAGAATGTTGATCTGGAGTCATGCAATGCAGGCTTGATGCAATTGTGCAACAAACTTGTGAAGCCTGGCAAGTCTAGCAAATGCTTAGCGAGTAATTTTCAAACGTGCAGCACAATTGCTTGTTATCTGGGTACTTGGCCCACCCGAATTTTAAATACTATATTACTGTATGGTGCAATGACATTTAAACCCAATGTATGTTTCCACCTGAATCAAGTTATGGTATCTTATTATTGTGTAATAATATTCAGGAGTCCTTACGCCATAGGTTCCTGGATCCATTCTTATCTGGTTTGCATCCTCGTCAGTGAGGGCAGACAGGTTGCCAGCCGGGTCATTCAGGTGATTGGCTGCACTTTTAAGAGCATTCATAATCTTTGCACCATGTGTCTTGAGGTCAGAAGAGCCAGGGGTCGTGTCAAAGTCGCGGAAATATCTTTCGGTTAGGGGGTAGACAATTAAAAGCCTAATAGAAAATAAAACAACAGAAGTTAATACATATAAAATGACATTCCAGATTTAAAAAATAAGGTATGTATAGACACTGGAAAAAGAAAACTTTATTTTCGCTCCCTGCTGTTAAAATTAGCAGAAGGCGGACCTTGCTGACCTTCAAGAAATTGACCTAAGACAAAATGATCTTGTTTCATGGCTTGATGGAAACTGTGTTGCAAACAAATGTTGCATAATGTTTGATACATAAAATACCAGTAGTGACATTCAATACTTACTTACATCTTTCTCTTAATTTCCATGTTAGTCTAAAGTGGTTCTAAAGTAATTTTTTTTTTTTCCCTTCATGCATTTTCTGCATGAAGGTAAAAAAAACTTCCACTAGCTGCTCCCCCCCTTTCTCAAACACTTACCTGAGTCCTACATCGATCCAGCACTGTGCCCAGCTTCAGTTCCTCTCTTCCTGCTGACACAGGCTGTACTGATAGTAGCTAAAGCCATTGGCTCTTGCTGCTGTCAGTCAAATCCTCTGAGGAGAAAGTTGGGGCAGGGCTGAGCCATGCTGTGTGTGTCTATGGACGCACACAGCCTTACTCAGGAGCAAGCCCACACGTGTGCTCCCATAGCAAGCAGCTTGCTATATTGGCACATGCAAAAGCAATGGATGAATTGGTAAGTATAAACCTTTTTTTTTATGTTGGGAAAAAAATGTTTGACTTTACAACGCTTTACATCAACCTGAAAACTTTTAGTTTTGTAGAGTGGAGACAGGATATGAATTCAGTAGCTTTTTAAAAAGGACTGGAATGACTTATCCCATGTAATGAGCAGCTATTTGTCAGCTATTTGTCAGCTATTTGTCAGTTAATTTCATTAACCTAAAAATTCCTGTGCTGTTACAGCATGTTATACAGCTAGTTGAAAATCCACAGTGTTATCATCTATATAAAATATAACCAAGAATAATAGAACCTTACCTGTCTAAAATCGCAGCACCCAGATCATTGGCCTTGGGGGAAATCTTGCCCGATATGGAAAGAATATCAGCCTTCTCGCTAGCAGACAGACTCATTGTGGTGATCGGAGATGGTGCAGGAAGCCTTAGATCAGCTTGGCAACTCAAGAAAGATCCACAATAAACTGAAAATCTCACTAGTTTTTAAATCATTGGGCTACCCTTTAGAAAGGTAAGATGCATTCCTGTTGGCTGAAAACTACACACCACCCCTTATGCCGCGTACACACGGTCGGACTTTTCATCTACAAAAGTCCAACGGACGCTGACGGACTAAAGCTGGCTGGTAATCCGATCGTGTGTGGGCTTCTCCGGACTTTCAACATACTTTTTTAGCCTCAAATCCGACGTACTTTAGATTTGAAACATGCTTCAAATCTTTACTTCGTAACTACGACGGACCCCGAAATCCGCTCGTCTGTGTGCTAGTCCGACGGACAAAAAGCCACGCTAGGGCACCTATTGGCTACTGGCTATGAACTTCCTTATTTTAGTCCGGTGTACGTCATCACGTAAGAATTCGACGGACTTTTGTGTGATCGTGTGTAGGCAAGTCTGTTCGTTAGAAAGTCCGCCGCAAGTCCGTCGAAAGTCCGCCGAAAGTCTGCCGGAAGTCTGTCGGACAGGCTGTCTGACTTTTGTAGACGAAAAGTCCGACCGTGTGTACGCGGCATTAGAAGTGACATCCTCTGAACCGTGCATGTTTTATGTGCTGACACAGGGAAAGCATCTCATTACTAAATGTTGATTACAAAGCATATACACTCCTTTTGTGTTTACTGAGCTATTGCTTATTACAGAAGAATGCATTAAAGGACATGGCGTTAGTGATATAATTTCAATGTACTCAATTAGATAGTATTTACAAGTTGAACATTTTAGTTGTGATTGTTTTAATTTGTTTTATCTCATCTCCACCCATCTGGGGGTTAAGAATACCAGTTAAGTATATTTTTAATAGAAAATTTTCCTGGACTACCATAATTCCACTCCATATTTGTTACTTCAAAAGACCATGATTCTTTTTCTTTTTTTATAAGGATTATTTTCTATACTAAAGCATACTGCAGAAAAACACTGGGTAATTGCACAAGGTTTTTGAGTTTATTTTTGTGTGTGACCTAAATATAATGGGACACTGTTTTATACAGATACACTCATGGATCTTACAGTGTAGGTAAGCCAGAACAACAGCATTTTATTGTCAAAATTTCAAAGACGCTCAGACAAACTTTCCCAAGACACCAGACAGGAATGGAGCACCCACAACTTACAATATGACATATCGAAGTAATGAGAGATGTGCCAGGGCAACATAATGGCAAAAAAACAAAAATGAAAGATAAAAAATTTGACAAAAAATAGCCAAAAAAAAGTCCAACCACCCCACATGTGCCATAAATTAAGAAGTGTGAGACCATGAATAACAGCAGTGATTCTTTGTATGTCTTATTATACCTTACACCCCCTGATTTTACCAAAACCTAATTTAAATTGGTGACCTATATTTTGTTAGTTGCAAAACAGACTATCACCAAAGCCTGGAAAAAATGATTTGTTTCCTTTAAGGAAGTTTGTCAGCGGATTGACTGTTTTTTTACCAATGAGAAACTGACCAGCATTCCGCTGGATACACAAAACAAATTCTCCCAGATATGGACCCCGTGGATACAATATGCTCATCCATACATCCATCACTGTCCATGGAGAGATATAACTCATTATAGTAGTCCACATTTGGGGGTCTGATTTGGGGCATTTCCAATATTCACTCCCATCCCCCTTACCCCACATCTCTTTTCCACCTTCCTACTGTGGACATCCTTCCTTCCTCTTTCCTTCTTTCTTATTTCCTTGTTGCAGATCATATTATTTATTCAGACTTGATGTCTTTATCTGCTTACTGTTTCGCGGCCTGCAATAAATTTACCTGGCTCATTGATACCTACTCTAACTTGCAGGGTACAAGTTTTGTTTATTAATATGCTATTTATACTGTTGGATGTTTTTACATTCTTAGCAGCTTCATTACAGCTGTCTAGCATATTCTTAGTAATTTCCAAAAGTTCTTGTACGCCATATTTTGTACCTTAATTTTTTTCAATAAAAATCTAGTAAAAGTGAAAAGATAGGAACAAAAACTTTGACGGTGCACAAAGTAAGGAATGCAAAAAAGTGCATGGAACATAAATCTGTAATCCACAGCCAGATATGAGGACTCAAGTACATGAGTATATGCAGATGAGTGGGGAAAGCCCCGACACTAGCACCACTAGAGTAATAGCACACCATCTCAAACTGAAGGGAGTGGATGTGTACACCAAGTTGGCATTAAATCCTAGTTTCTAAATTGGCAGTAAACTAGAACAATACTAAATAACAATCAGTGCAGTCACCGCCATGTAAATAGATGGAAATACAGTGCAAATAATAAATGACAATCAATACATCAAACAGTCGCTGCTCGCATTGTTAAGTGGTTTGACTCCACCCCCCAGATAATTAAATGATGTAGTGCAACCTATACCATACGACACCACAAATAAAATAACCCCAACGTCCCAATAAAAAGGTCCAGAGAAGATAGTTCTTGAAGGTGCTTCCAACCTCCAGTACAACCCACATGCACGTTTATTTTATCCTCAACATATGAATCACTTGTGATCAGCATGCAATCACCTCCCATGTTCAGTATATGCTCACCTCCATACAAGACCCTGGTTAAAAGGCAAGGGTCAGATGCGCTATTGCTCCCACTAATCAGATGGCTCCCAGATCCATTCCTTGTCTCCTTCACTCTCCTTTCTGGTCTTTGCGGGTCTCCCTCAAAATGACTTCCTGTCCTGTTTTGACTTGTTCTGTCCCTACTGAAAAAGCCTGTGGATCAGGCGTAACATGTTTGAGGGTGCACAGAGAGAAGCGGATTATGGCCTCGCCATAATCGACCAAAGAATTTGAGTGCACATGCAAGATACAGAAGTTGTCTTTGGGAAATAAACGTATGAGTGCTGCCAGCATTGCTGCAGAGGTTGAAGGGGCGGGGGGTCAGCCTGACAGTGGTCAGGCTACACTGCATCAAATTGGTCTGCATGGTTGTCATCCCATAAGGAAGCCTCTTCTAAATATGATGCACAAGAAAGCCGACAAACAGTTTGCTGAGGACAAGAAGACTAATTACATGGATTATTGAAACCAGGTCCTGTGGTCTGATGAGAGTAAGATAAACTTATTTGGTTCAGATGGTGTCAAGCATGTGTGGCGGCACCCAGGTGAGTATTACAAAGACAAGAGTGTCTTGCCTACAGTCAAGCATGGTGGTGGGAGTGTCATGATCTGGGGCTGCATGAGTGCTGCCGGCACTGGGGAGCTACAGTTCATTGAGGGAACCATGAATGCCAAAATGTACTGTGACATACTGAAGCAGAGCATGATCCCCTCCCTTCAGAGACTGGGCTGCAGGGCGGTATTCCAACATTATAATGACCCCAAACACACCTCCAAGACGACCACTGCCTTGCCAAAGAAGCTGAGGGTAAAGGTGATGGACTGGCCAAGCATGTCTCGAGACCTAAACTCTATTGAGTATCTGTGGGGTATCCTCAAATGAAAGGTGGAGGAGTGCAAGGTCTCTAACATCCAACAGCTCCGTGATGTCGTCATGGAGGAGTGGAAGAGTGTCAGGGCTGGGTTCAGCCCTTCCTTCTCTGAGCTGGTCGCTCAGCTGTCAGTTAATTGCCAGCTCCCATCTCTCCACAGTTACCCAGCTGTTGATGATCTGCTCATCAGTCCTGGCTACTTAATGCCGTCCAGCTCACTTGATCTCTGCCTTCGCCTTTGTCAACATCACAGTGACTTTCTCCTGCGTTCCTGTTGAAGACTTGCTCGGCTGACATTCCTTCTGGCTCCTGATCCTGCTTGCTGTGCTACTACACTTTTATCTCTGGCTTTCTGACATTTGCTTGGCTGACTACCCGATCCGGTTAATGAACTCTGGCTTGTTTTGACTACCCTTACTCTGTTTACCTTATTATTATTATTATTATTATTATTAATAAACAAGTGTGATTTAACTTTACTTCTGTCTCGGTCTGATTCATGGTTCCTGATAAAGAGGACTCCAGTGGCAACCTGTGAAGCTCTGGTGAACTCCATGCCCAAGAGGGTTAAGGCAGTGCTGGAAAATAATGGTGGCTACACAAAATATTGACACTTTGGGCCCAATTTGGCTATTTTCACTTAGGGGTGTACAAACTTTTGTTGCCAGTGGTTTAGACATTAATGGCTGTGTGTTGAGTTATTTTGAGGGGACAGCAACTTTACACTGTTATACAAGCTGTACACTCACTACTTTACGTTGTAGCAAAGTGTAATTTCTTCAGTGTTGTCACATGAAAAGATGTAATACAATATTTACAAAAATGTGAGGGGTGTACTCACTTTTGTGAGATACTTGTAAGTCTAGCACAAATGTCCTGTAAACTTATATAATCTACATAATATCTCCAAAAATAATATGAATTACCATCAAATGTTATATATTTTTAAATTATCCCAGAGAAAAACCCCATACCCTGGGAATAGTATATCAAAGAGAGAGTTCTTTCCACATTAAGGTACAACATAACTAGATATTACCTAAAACTTACCAATCACTTATAAAACAATTGAGGTCAAACTCTATATTGAGGCCTTTAGGAGCAAGGACTTTTGCCTCAAAAATCCAAAAGGATTTCCTTCTACTGAGCTGCCTAATATAGTTGCCCCCCCTCCAATGCCTTTCCACTTTCTTAATTTGAATGTACGCAAATCCTTATTGTGGACCAATTTAAAATGCTTGATTAGGCTATGTGTTATAACCCCTTTCTTAATGTTTTTAATGTGTTCTCCCACCCTCACCTGTAAGCTTCTAGATGTACGTCCGATATACTGCAAGCCACATCCACATTCAAGTACATATATCACTCCAACAGTGAAGCAAGTAATGAGGTCTTTTAATTAAGTGTTCTTGCATAGCAAGACCACTTATTAGTGGGAATGCTTTAGCAGTCCCACTATTGTTATTCGATTTTATTAGTGGGAATGCTTTAGCAGTCCCACTATTGTTATTCGATTTTATTTATTAAGTGTTCTTGCATAGCAAGACCACTTACTGTTATCTCACATATATATTATTAGTGGGAATGCTTTAGCAGTCCCACTATTGTTATTCGTTTTTTTATTAGTGGGAATGCTTTAGCAGTCCCACTATTGTTATTCGTTTTTTTATTATTTTTCTTATTCCGTACGTTTTTCGGTAATGCGTAACTTCTGCATACTTTCAGCTATTAAAACCATTCAACTATCAAAATGTTCGTCTCTTTTAGCTGAGGTGTGCTCTTTTTCAACTTTTTTTCTACCATTTATACTTTTTAAAATATTAAGCTTTTTATCACTTTTTTTTAACATTGAAGTCAATGGGAGCATGCTTGAAATCCTTAAATTTTTCTTCCGCTCCCAAAAGTTTCAGCTCCTTCATACTTTCACCTAGAGACACCAAACAAACTTTAAAATGTTCACAAAATATTCAGCTATCTGGCTATAGCTTTTCAGTTTGATATCTTTTACAGTTTTTGAGAAAAAGCTTTTTGTTTAGAGGTCATTTCAGGAAATTTTAGCCATTAATCAGAGTGTACTGTGTGTGTTTTGTTGCCATGATTACCAAAGCTTCTGTTATACACAGGGGGGGGAGGTGGCTGGAGCATCTCAGCTTTAATTACAGAGCCCGGGGGGAGGGGACAGACACACCATGTACTGATTATAATAGAGGAATATGATGGGGCAGTTTTGATGGTGGCAATTCTGATGGGGCAGTTTTGATGGCGGTCATTTTAGCAATTTAGCTATTCAGCAATTATTTTTGAAAAAAAAAATATATTTTTGAAAAAAAAAAAAATATTTTTGAAAAAAAAAAATATATTTTTGAAAAAAAAAAAAAATTATTTTTGAAAAAAAAAAATATTTTTGAAAAAAAATTATTTTTAAAAAAAAAAATATTTTTGAAAAAAAAATTATTTTTGAAAAAAAAAAAATTATTTTTGAAAAAAAAAATATTTTTGAAAAAAAAAATTATTTTTGAAAAAAAAAAATAATTTTTGAAAAAAAAAATTTTTGAAAAAAAAAAAAAATTTTGAAAAAAAAAATATTTTTGAAAAAAAAAATAATTTTTGAAAAAAAAATTATTTTTGAAAAAAAAAAAATATTTTTGAAAAAAAAAAATATTTTTGAAAAAAAAAATATTTTTTGATGGGGCAGTTTTGATGGTGGCAATATGATGGTGCAGTTTTGATGGGGCAATTCTGATGGGGCAGTTTTGATGGTGGCAATATGATGGGACAGTTTTGATGGCAATATGATGGGGGCAATTTTGCTGGGGGCCGTTTTAGCAATTCAGCATTCCCACGCATTTTCCCCAGGAAATGCATTTTCTAGTTAGTGGGAATGCTTTAGCAGTCCCACTATTGTTATTCGATTTTATTAGTGGGAATGCTTTAGCAGTCCCACTATTGTTATTCGATTTTATTTATTTTTAATTTTATTCCGTACGTTTTTCGGTAATGCGTAACTTCTGCATACTTTCAGCTATTAAAACCATTCAACTATCAAAATGTTCGTCTCTTTTAGCTGACGTGTGCTCTTTTTCAACTTTTTTTCTACCATTTATACTTTTTAAAATATTAAGCTTTTTATCACTTTTTTTTAACATTGAAGTCAATGGGAGCATGCTTGAAATCCTTAAATTTTTCTTCCGCTCCCAAAAGTTTCAGCTCCTTCATACTTTCACCTAGAGACACCAAACAAACTTTAAAATGTTCACAAAATATTCAGCTATCTGGCTATAGCTTTTCAGTTTGATATCTTTTACAGTTTTTGAGAAAAAGCTTTTTGTTTAGAGGTCATTTCAGGAAATTTTAGCCATTAATCAGAGTGCACTGTGTGTGTTTTGTTGCCATGGTTACCAAAGCTTCTGTTATACACAGAGGGGGGGGAGGTGGCTGGAGCATCTCAGCTTTAATTACAGAGCCCGGGGGGAGGGGACAGACACACCATGTACTGATTATAATAGAGGAATATGATGGGGCAGTTTTGATGGTGGCAATTCTGATGGGGCAGTTTTGATGGCGGTCATTTTAGCAATTTAGCTATTCAGCAATTATTTTTGAAAAAAAATATATATTTTTGAAAAAAAAATATATATTTCTGAAAAAAAAAAATTATTTTTGAAAAAAAAAAAAAATCATTTTTGAAAAAAAAAAATTATTTTTGAAAAAAAAAAAAAAATCATTTTTGAAAAAAAAAATTATTTTTGAAAAAAAAAATATTTTTGAAAAAAAAAATATTTAAAAAAAAAAAATCATTTTTGAAAAAAAAATTTTTGAAAAAAAAATTTTTTGAAAAAAAAAAATTTTGAAAAAAAAAATAATTTTTGAAAAAAAATTATTTTTGAAAAAAAAAAATATTTTTGAAAAAAAAAAATATTTAAAAAAAAAAAAAAAATATTTTTTGATGGGGCAGTTTTGATGGTGGCAATATGATGGTGCAGTTTTGATGGGGCAATTCTGATGGGGCAGTTTTGATGGTGGCAATATGATGGGACAGTTTTGATGGCAATATGATGGGGGCAATTTTGCTGGGGGCCGTTTTAGCAATTCAGCATTCCCACGCATTTTCCCCAGGAAATGCATTTTCTAGTTTATTTTTAATTTTATTCCGTACGTTTTTCGGTAATGCGTAACTTCTGCATACTTTCAGCTATTAAAACCATTCAACTATCAAAATGTTCGTCTCTTTTAGCTGAGGTGTGCTCTTTTTCAACTTTTTTTCTACCATTTATACTTTTTAAAATATTAAGCTTTTTATCACTTTTTTTTAACATTGAAGTCAATGGGAGCATGCTTGAAATGCTTAAATTTTTCTTCCGCTCCCAAAAGTTTCAGCTCCTTCATACTTTCACCTAGAGACACCAAACAAACTTTAAAATGTTCACAAAATATTCAGCTATCTGGCTATAGCTTTTCAATTTGATATCTTTTACAGTTTTTGAGAAAAAGCTTTTTGTTTAGAGGTCATTTCAGGAAATTTTAGCCATTAATCAGAGTGTACTGTGTGTGTTTTGTTGCCATGGTTACCAAAGCTTCTGTTATACACAGACGGGGGGGAGGTGGCTGGAGTATCTCAGCTTTAATTACAGAGCCCGGGGGGAGGGGACAGACACACCATGTACTGATTATAATAGAGGAATATGATGGGGCAGTTTTGTTGGCGGCAATTCTGATGGGGCAGTTTTGATGGCGGTCATTTTAGCAATTTAGCTATTCAGCAATTATTTTTGGAAAAAAAAATATATTTTTGAAAAAAAAAAAATATTTTTGAAAAAAAAAAAAATATTTTTGAAAAAAAAAAAAAATTATTTTTGAAAAAAAAAATATATTTTTGAAAAAAAATTATTTTTAAAAAAAAAAATATTTTTGAAAAAAAAAAATTATTTTTGAAAAAAAAAATATTTTTGAAAAAAAAAATTATTTTTGAAAAAAAAAAATCATTTTTGAAAAAAAAAATTTTTGAAAAAAAAAAAATTTTTTGAAAAAAAAAAATATTTTTGAAAAAAAAATAATTTTTGAAAAAAAAATTATTTTTGAAAAAAAAAAATATTTTTGAAAAAAAAAAAATATTTTTGAAAAAAAAAAATATTTTTGAAAAAAAAAATATTTTTGAAAAAAAAATATATTTTTTGATGGGGCAGTTTTGATGGTGGCAATATGATGGTGCAGTTTTGATGGGGCAATTCTGATGGGACAGTTTTGATGGCAATATGATGGGGGCAATTTTGCTGGGGGCCGTTTTAGCAATTCAGCATTCCCACGCATTTTCCCCAGGAAATGCATTTTCTAGTTTATTTTTAATTTTATTCCGTACGTTTTTCGGTAATGCGTAACTTCTGCATACTTTCAGCTATTAAAACCATTCAACTATCAAAATGTTCGTCTCTTTTAGCTGAGGTGTGCTCTTTTTCAACTTTTTTTCTACCATTTATACTTTTTAAAATATTAAGCTTTTTATCACTTTTTTTTAACATTGAAGTCAATGGGAGCATGCTTGAAATCCTTAAATTTTTCTTCCGCTCCCAAAAGTTTCAGCTCCTTCATACTTTCACTTTTAATATTCAGCTATCTGGCTATAGCTTTTCAATTTGATATCTTTTACAGTTTTTGAGAAAAAGCTTTTTGTTTAGAGGTCATTTCAAGAAATTTTAGCCATTAATCAGAGTGTACTGTGTGTGTTTTGTTGCCATGGTTACCAAAGCTTCTGTTATACACAGGGGGGGAGGTGGCTGGAGCATCTCAGCTTTAATTACAGAGCCCGGGGGGAGGGGACAGACACACCATGTACTGATTATAATAGAGGAATATGATGGGGCAGTTTTGATGGTGGCAATTCTGATGGGGCAGTTTTGATGGCGGTCATTTTAGCAATTTAGCTATTCAGCAATTATTTTTGAAAAAAAAAAAATATTTTTGAAAAAAAAAAAATATTTTTGAAAAAAAAAAATTATTTTTGAAAAAAAAAATTTTTTGAAAAAAAAAATTATTTTTGAAAAAAAAAAAAATTATTTTTGAAAAAAAAAAAAAATAATAATTTTTGAAAAAAAAAAAAATTATTTTTGAAAAAAAAAATATATATTTTTGAAAAAAAAAATATTTTTGAAAAAAAAAAATATTTTTGAAAAAAAAAATATTTTTGAAAAAAAAAAAATATTTTTGAAAAAAAAAAATTTTTTTGATGGGGCAGTTTTGATGGTGGCAATATGATGGTGCAGTTTTGATGAGGCAATTCTGATGGGGCAGTTTTGATGGTGGCAATATGATGGGACAGTTTTGATGGCAATATGATGGGGGCAATTTTGCTGGGGGCCGTTTTAGCAATTCAGCATTCCCACGCATTTTCCCCAGGAAATGCATTTTCTAGTATTCTTATTATTATAGCCAAATTTACCACCCTAACTCCTCCCACAGTTTTTACACTACATAGACAAGTAATATACCGAAACGTGCGGATTGTTCCCGAATGGTGTGCTATTACTTTGTGGAACGTTTCACCGAATGGTTCACGAAATATCGTCATTTTTGCGGCGAAATTGGTCCCATAGGAATGAATGGGGAAACTAGAGTGGGAGATGACAAAAGCTGGAAAATCAGAACATGATTTCTAAACTGCCGCCACTCCCTCATTTTCAAGCCCACCTACACAAATCTTATATCAAAACGTTCAGCTATCCCTGCTGCCACTAAACATGTCCACGGCTAAGCCATAGTCCTGATAGTTTTCACAATATGACCATTTGTTTGCAACTCACGCCGTCCATTGACATTCATTGAAACTACACTCTAGCCCCCTCCAAATTTGAAGGGCAATTTCTAAACTGCGACTGTGCCTTCATTTTTAATATTTCAGAGACATACTATACATCAAAATCTAGGTCTGGGTCTTGTGATTCTCACAATATAAAGATCTTCGCTGTAGGATGTATAGTTTTTAAAATACGGCCATTTGTTTAGAGGTCATTTCAGGAAATTTTAGCCATTAATCAGAGTGTACTGTTAGTGTTTGTTTTGTTGCCATGGTTACCAAAGCTTCTGTTATACACAGGGGGGAAGGTGGCTGGAGCATCTCAGCTGATTACAGAGCCCGGGGGAGGGGACAGACACACCATGTACTGATTATAATAGAGGAATATGATGGGGCAGTTTTGATGGGGTAATTCTGATGGGGCAGTTTTGATGAAGCGTTGCTAGGAAACAGTGGTTGTAAACACAAGATGCTGAGACACCCCAAATGCATGTGACTTCATCTGCTAGACTTGATAATGCTTGTAGACTCCTCCCACAGTTTTTACACTACAGAGACAAGTAATATACCGAAACGAGCGGATTGTTCCCGATTGGTGTGTTATTACTTTGTGGAATGTTTCGCCGAATGGTCCACGAAATGACGTTTTTGCGGCGAAATTGGTCCCATAGGAATGAATGGCGAAATGTTCAAAACTAGAGTGGGAGGTGACAAAAGCTGACAACCCCATGATCAGCCAAAACATTATGACCACCCCATGATCAGCCAAAACATTATGACCGCCCCATGTAAAAAAAAAATATTAAAAAAAAAAATAATAATTTTTGAAAAAAATAAAAAAATAATAATTTTTGAAAAAAAAAATCATTTTTGAAAAAAAAAATATTTTTGAAAAAAAAAAATATTTTTGAAAAAAAAAATTATTTTTGAAAAAAAAAAAAATATTTTTGAAAAAAAAAAATATTTTTGAAAAAAAAATTACTTTTAAAAAAAAAATTATTTTTGAAAAAAAAAATATATTTGAAAAAAAATATATTTTTGAAAAAAAAAAATATTTTTGAAAAAAAAAATTATTTTTGAAAAAAAAAATTATTTTTGAAAAAAAAATTACTTAAAAAAAAATAATAATTTCGAAAAAAAAAATTATTTTTGAAATAAAAAAATTCATTTTTGAAAAAAAAATTACCTTTGAAAAAAAAAATTACTTTTGAAAAAAAAAATCATTTTTGAAGAAAAAAAAATTCATTTTTGAAGAAAAAAAAATCATTTTTGAATAAAAAAAATTCATTTTTGAATAAAAAAAATTAATTTTTGAAAAAAAAAATTACTTTTGAAAAAAATGTTCAGCTCTTTCAGCGAATGATGGAACTTTTTTACTACTATTTATACTTTTTAAAATATTAAGCTTTTTAACACTTTTCACACTTACTCAAGCCACTCCATCCCACCCAGTTACTCCGCCCACTCCAGTTGTAGAGGCAAGAACACTTTCACAATTTCCCCAGAAATTGTACCTTTTCTAGTTTACAGTATATTGTTTCCCACTGCTATTGGACACAAACTTTTTTTTAAATTTTGGTTTGGGGTTCCCCTGTGGGGAATTCCCATGCCGTTTTTATCAATTAACTTTTATGTGTATTGTCGGACCGGCAATTCATTAATAGCCGCAAGTAGTTTTAAATGACTTTTTTCCTTTGAAATATCATTTTGCTGTCAGACTGTTCTAAACACGCGAAACATGTGCCCCTTTACAGGCATACTATAGACACCCCCCAGGTATGAAATTTAAAGGAATATTACACTTTTATTGTTTCACTTTAAGCATTATTAAAATCACTGCTCCCGAAAAAACGGCCGTTTTTAAAACTTTTTTTTGCATTGATCAATGTCCCCTGGGGCAGGACCCAGGTCCCCAAACACTTTTTATGACAATAACATGCATATAAGCCTTTAAAATTAGCACTTTTGATTTCTCCCATAGACTTTTAAAGGGTGTTCCGCGGCTTTCGAATTTGCCGCGAACACCGCAAATTGTTCGCTGTTCGGCGAACTGGTGAACAGCCGAAGCTCATCCCTACTGGTAAAGTATATTCCAATGTTTTTTGACCACATTTTCAAATTGTTTATATTGAACATTGTAATCCAGAATCATTATGTATTAGTACTCCCATGATCTCTCACCTCCTGACTCACATATCAGTTTATTTCTATCCTTATTTAATACTTTCTGCTTCTCTTCTTCTATCATTGTTCCCTTAAATCCCTCTGTATAAACCTATTGGACAATATATATCCAGGATCTTTGATGGCAACCTTAATAAAGCGTTACTGGATCTACTGATTACCAACAATACAGACCTGATCACAGATGTGGAAATACGGGGCAATTTAGGAAACAGCGATCACAGGTGAATTGGCTTCAGTATAAATTACACAAATAGGAAACATAAGGGCAGTGCCGGCCCAAGACATTGTGCTGCCTGGTACCAAGAATGAAATTCTGCCCCCCCCAAAAAAAAGTCACGCCCACCAAAATGCCCCCGCATCCATTATTTTATATCATGATAACTAAAGTTGACCTGTAAGGCTCTATACTTGTTTATAGGAGTATAAAGAGGATCTGTTATGGTTGTTTACATGTGTAGGAGTTTAAAAAGGACCTGTTATGGCTCTATTCATGTATAGGAGTATAAAGAGGACCTGTCATGGCACTATACGTGTATATATATATAAGTATAAAGGGGACCTGTCATGGCTCTATACATGTAAAGGAGTATAAAGAGGACCTGTTATGGCTCTATACATGTATAGGAGTATAAAGAGGACCTGTCATGGCACTATACGTGTATATATAATTATAAAGGGGACCTGTCATGGCTCTATACATGTAAAGGAGTATAAAGAGGATCTGTCATGGCTCTATACATGAAAATAGGAGTATAAAGAAGACCTGTCATGGTTGTTTACATGTATAGGAGTATAAAGAGGACCTGTCATCACTCTATACATGTATGTAGAAATATAAAGAGAACTTGTCATGGCTCCATACATGTGTATAGGAGTGTAAAGGGATGTGTCATGGCTCAATACATGTATGTAGGAATATACCTGTCATGGCTCTATAAAAATGACCTCTTATGGCTCTATTCATGTATAGGAGTATAAAGAGGACCAGTCATGGCATTATACGTGTGTATATAGAAGTGTAAAGAGGACCTGTTATGGTTCTATACATGTATATAGAAGTATAAAGAGGACCTGTCATGGCTCTATACATGTATACAGGGGTAAAAAGAGAACCTGTCTAGGCTTTATACATGCATAGGAGTATAAAGAGGACCTGTCATGGCACTATACATGCATGTAGGAGTATAAAGAGGACCTGTCATGGCTTTATACATTATATATGGTGGAATATCCACGCTAAACCCTCTAACATATGTGCATATACTTATATTTAAAAATATATGTGCTGGTAAAAAGCGGTGAAACAAAATTAAGTATATTTGCTGATAAAAAACTAAAAAGGAAGAAAGTGGTGCTGCAACTAGAAAACCTGAATATTCAGCTAATAGATATGTGTAACAAATTTAGATGCAAAACCAAAATAATATAAATACAGTAAATGTATAAAAACCACATAGGTGTAGGAATGAAAAAAACACAAATAGTGCCACAATATAGTTAATAGTCCATAACAGATATCAATCCGTGAAAATCCATTGAGATTAGACAGGGCAGCTAGACAACAGCCAAAAAAGTGATTTTAAAGCCCAAAGGGCCACTTACTAGATCTGTTCGATCTCAGGATATAGAGATCATATAGGCATACACAGGAGGGATCAATTGATAGAAACTCACAGCTGCAGCTCAAACCAGCCAGCTGGTGCGTGGTAACGTCAGGTCCTACAGCTCCACCACGCACCAGCTGGCTGGCTTGAGCCGCGCCTCTGAGTTCTTATCGAATACACCATTTTTTTGGATGTCAGTTGCTTATCATCATATTGGAATAAAGAAACCTTGATTTTAGTACTGCATCATGAAGTCTTCTTTCTACCTTTCACAATACGCTCCACGAGTGATCTTACCCTGACAAGGGTCCCACGAAGCATACTGCAGCAGTTGGAGAGTTGCCTTTGGAGGAGAGGATTCGGATATCGGATGAACGTGTGAACACACCTTCCCTGGCTGATTGATCCCTCCTGTGTATGCCTATATGATCTCTATAACCTGAGATCCAACAGATCTGGTAACGGGCCCTTTGGTCTTTAAAATCGCTTTTTTTGGCTGTTGTCTGGCTGCCCTTTTTGCGGGGTGAATAGAGCAATCGTTACACCTTCTGAAGAGTCCAATTTCAACTAATTTACATGGATTGATATCTGTTATGGACTATTAACCACTTAACAACCGGCCCATAGCCAAATGAAGGCTACAGGGCAGTTGCTTAACTCTGGGAGGGCGTACAGTGACGTCCTCCCAGAATTATGCTCTTGCGCGCCCCCTGGGGCGTGCACCCGAGAGCATCCGTGACCGCATCACGATCCCGGTAAATGGCCGCTAATCAAATCAAATGACGGAGCGATCACATGTAAACAAACCGGCATCATCTCATGACGCCGGTTCCTCTCCTCCCCTCTGTGTACCGATTGGTACACTGTGAGCGGAGAGGGGGAGGGATCAGATGGCAGCAGTGCTGTGGGCTGCATCTGTAGTGCCCACAGCGCTGCTCAGTGACAACTGCCATCCACCCATCCATGCTCAGCCATCCGTCAATGCTCTGCAATGCCCTGCAATACTGTGCAATACTCTGCAATACCCCGCAATACTCTGCAATACTCTGCAATACCCTGCAATACCCCGCAATACTCTGCAATACCCCACAATACTCTGCAATACCCCGCAATACTCTGCAATACCCTGCAATACCCCGCAATACTCTGCAATACCCCACAATACTCTTCAATTTCCCTCAATACCCTGCAATACTCTGCAATACCCCACAATACCCTGCAATACCCCACAATACTCTGCAATACCCCGCAATACTCTGCAATACCCCGCAATACTCTGCAATACCCAGCCATACCCAGCCATACTCTGCAATACTCTGCAATACTTGGTGATACCCAGCCATTCTCTGCCATACCCAGCTATACCCAGCCATGCTCAGCCATACTCAGCCATACCCTGCCATACTCTGCAATACCCCGCCATACTCTGCCATACTCTGAAAAAAAAAAAAAGAAAAAAAAACTTGATTTTGCAAAGAATTGTGGGAAAAAGTGACAACTTCAAAAAACTCACCATGCATCTTTCTAAATACCTTGGAATGTCTTCTTTCCAAAAAGGGGTCATTTGGGGAGTATTTGTACTTTTCTGGCATGTTAGGGTCTCAGGAAATTAGATAGGCCGTCAGTAATTCAGGTGTGAAAATAAAGAACCCAGCGGTGATTAAATAGCACCAAAAGAAAGCTCTATTTGTGTGAAAAAAAGGACAAAAATTTCATATAGATACAGTGTTGCATGAGTAATTGTCATTCAAAATGTGAGAGCACCAAAAGCTGAAAATTGGTCTGGTTATTAAGGGGTTTTAAGTGGCCAGTGGTCAAGTGGTTAACTATATTGTGGCACTATTTGTGTTTTTTTCATTTCTACACCTATGTGGATTTTATACATTTATTTATATTATTTTGGTTGCACATCTAAATTTGTTACACATGGCTCTGTACATGTATAAAAGGACCTGTGTGTGGCTGGCGGCTGCAATGTCAGACGGCCACCCACGATTGCTCCACAGAGAGCCAGAATGGGGATCTGTCAATGTAAACAGACAGATCCCCATTTTAACAGGGGAGGAGAGACAGATCTGCTGTTCCTAGTGATTATGAACAGAGATCTCTCTCCTCCTCCAGTCAGTCCCACCCCCCCAGTTAGAAACACCTCCCAGGGAGCACATTTAACCCCTTCCCTGACAGTGACATTTACACAGTAATCAGTGCATTTTTATGGCACAGATCGCTGTATAAATGTCACTGGTCCCAAAAATGTGTCAAAAGTGTCCAATCTGTCCACCGTAATGTCACAGTCTTGCTAAAAATCGCAGATCACCGCTATTACTAGTAAAAAAAAAAATAATAATAAAAATGCCTTAAATCTATCCCCTATTTTGTAGTTGCTATAACTTTTGCGCAAACTAATCAATATACACTTATTGCATTTTTGTTTACTAAACATATGTAGAAGAATACATATTGGCCTAAACTGATGAAGACATTTTTATTTTTATTTTTTAGGATGTTTATTATAGCAAAAAGTAAAAAACATTTTTTTTTTTCAAAATTGTCGCTATTTTTGTTTATAGCACAAAAAATAAAAACCTCAGAGGTGATCAAATACCAGCAAAAGAAAGCTCTATTTGGGGGAAAAAAAGGACACAAATTTTGTTTGGGTGCAGCATCACACGACCGCGCAATTGTCAGTTAAATCGACGCAGTGCCGTATTGCAAAAAAAAAGATTGACGTGCAATATTTCTAATATTACATTGTTATATAAAATAAAATAGTTTAACTCACCATAATGCAGAATCAGTGGGAGCCCTGAGCGTGTCACTTGCCAACGTCACCTGACTTCAGATGCGGATTGTCACTTGCCACATGTTGTGGATTGTCACTTGCCACAACGTCACCTGCCACACATTGCGGATTGTCACTTGCCACAATGTCACACATTGCGGATTGTCACTTGCCGCAACGCCACCTGCCTCACATTGCAGATTGTCACTTGCCACGACGTCACCTGCCACACATTGCAGATTGTCACTTGCTACAATGTCACACGTTGCGGATTGTCACTTGACACTGCACCACCTGCCACACATTGCGGATTGTCACTTGCCATGATGCTACCTGCCGCATGTTGCGGATTGTCACTTGCCATGACGTCACCTGCCACACATTGCGGATTGTCACTTGCCACAACGTCACCTGCCACACATTGCGGATTGTCACTTGGCACAATGTCACACATTGCGGATTGTCACTTGCCGCAACGCCACCTGCCTCACATTGCAGATTGTCACTTGCCACGACGTCACCTGCCACACATTGCAGATTGTCACTTGCTACAATGTCACACGTTGCGGATTGTCACTTGACACTGCACCACCTGCCACACATTGCGGATTGTCACTTGCCATGATGCTACCTGCCGCATGTTGCGGATTGTCACTTGCCATGACGTCACCTGCCACACATTGCGGATTGTCACTTGCCACGACGTCACACATTGCAGATTGTCACTTGCCACAACGTCACCTGCCACACGTAGCGGATAGCGGATTGTCACTTGCCACATCACCTGCCACACATTGCAGATTGTCACTTGCCATGACATCACCTGCCACACGTAGCAGATAGCGGATTGTCACTTGCCACACATTGCGGATTGTCACTTGCCATGACATCACCTGCCATTGCGGATTGCCACTTGCTGTGTCCCAGAGTAAAGGCAGGCAGCAGAGAGATGATGTAATCTCTCTGCTGCCTGCGGCTGCACAGTGAGGGCGGAACTGCAGTGATGCAGGGCAGGCAGTGAAAGATGATGTCATCTCTCTGCTCCCCCGCCCGCCGGCCTGCTGATTGGCCAGCAAGCCTGCTCACAAGCCGACTGTCCCGCCCGCAGACTGACTTCCCCTGTTTTGCCCGCATGCTCCTGTCCCCCATCGGATAGTGTCCACCTTGTAGTGCGCAGGCATAGCGCTTGCACAGTATGGAGGACAAAGGAGGTGCCAAAGGTCTCTGAACATGAACAGCGGGAGCGTGTGGCACAATGTACTCTTAATTGCTCAGGCACCATGTAGAGCTGGTGAACAGCTTTTCATTTTCGGAGACTTTCGCCATCTCCTTTGTCCTCTGTACTGTGAAAGCACTGCGTCTGTGCAGTACAGGGTGGACACTATCCGATGGGGGACCTTTCTCGACAGAACACCGGGCTCCTCACAGTGGGATCCAAAGCGAAGTGGGCGGAACGGACTGGCTGGCAGGCGGCAATATGCCGCCCCCCCTAAAAGTGCCGCCTGGAGCCGTTGCTCCATCGGGTCCCATGGTAGGGCCGGCCCTGCATAAGGGGAATACAAAGACACTGAATTTCAAAAGAGCCAACTTCCCTAAACTACGAGCCTTGCTAGAAGGCATACATTGGGATAAAATCTTAGGAACAAAGAATGTGGAGGAGAGATGGGTTTGCTTTAAGAGGATTAAATAAGGGCATTAAACAATGCATCCAATTGGGTAATAAATTTAAAAGAGCGAACAAAAGTCCTGGATGGCTTGACTCCAATGTAAAATTGCATATAAAAGCAAAGGAGAAGGCCTTCAAAAAATACAAGGTTGTGGGTTCATCGTCGACATTCAGACTTTATAAAGAATGCAACAAGAAATGTAAGGGTGCAATTAGGGCAGCTAAGATAGAACACATAGCAGAGGAGAGCAAAAAAACCCAAGAAATTCTTTAATTATGTAAACAGTAAAAAAGGGAGGACAGACCATATTGGCCCCATAAAGTATGGGGAAGTAAATCTGGTTACAAAGGATGGGGAGATGGCAAAGGTATTGCATTTATTCTTATCTTCAGTTTTCATGAGGGAATCGGTTGGCTTCAGTAATCAAAACTGCAGTGTTTATCATCATGACACATCACATGAAGCACCTCCATGGTTAACAGAGGACAGAATAGAATTAGACTTGGCAAACTTAACTTTAATAAATCACTGGGACCAGATAACTTTCACCGAGGGGAACTTAGGGAACTCAGTCAAGTAATTGCCAGACCATTGTTCCTAATTATTACTGACAGTCTACTGACTGGAATTGTACCAGCTGACTGGAGAAAAGCCAATGTAGCACCAGTATTAAAGGGCCCAAAATACATCCCTGGGAATTACAGACCAGTTAGCCTAAAATCAATGGTATGCAAGCTCTTGGAAGGGATGGTAAGGTACTATATACAAGATTTTAGTAATCATTAGCAGTAATCAGCATGGATTCATGAAGAATCGTTCTTGCCAAACCAATCTATTAACCTTCTATGAGGAGGTGAGTTGCCATCTAGATAAAGGAAGGCCCGTAGACTTGGTGTATCTGGATTTTGCAAAAGCATTTGACACAGTTTCCCATAAACATTTACTGTACAAAATAAGGTCTGTTGGCATGGACCATAGGGTGAGTATATTTATTGAAAGCTGGCCACAAGGGCGAGTTCAGAGGGTGGTGATAAATGGGGAGTACTCGGAATGGTCCGGGATGGGTAGTGGGGTCCCCCAGGGTTCTGTGCTGGGACCAATCGTACTTAATTTGTTCTTAAATGACCTGGAGGATAGGGTAAACAGTAAAATCTCTGTATTTGTGAACGATACTAAGCTAAGCAGGGCAACAACTTCTCCACAGGATGTGGAAACCTTGCAAAAAGATCTCAACAAATTATGGGGTGGGTAACTACATGGCAAATTAAGTTTAATGTAGAAAAATGTAAAATAATGCATTTGGATGGCAAAAATATGAATGCAATCTATACACTGGGGGCAGAACCTCTGGGGGAATCTAGGATGGAAAAAGGACCTGGGGTCCTAGTAGATGATAGGCTCAGCAATGGTATGCAATGCCAAGCTGCTGCTAACAAAACAAACAGAATATTGGCATGCATTAAAAAGGAGGATTAACTCCAGAGAGAAAATGATAACTCTCCCGCTCTACAAGACACTTGTCTGGCCGCACCTAGAGTATGCTGTCCAGTTCTGGGCACCAGTCCTCTGGAAGGAAGTACTGGAAATGGAGCGAGTACAAAGAAGGGCAACAAAGCTAATAAAGGGTCTGGAGGATATTAGTTATGAGGAAAGGCAAGCACTGAACTTATTCTCTCTGGAGAAGAGAGGGGATATGATTTAAATTTACAAATACCGTACTGGTGACCCCACAATAGGGATAAAACTTTTTTGCGGAAGGGAGTTTAACAAGACACGTGGCCACTCATTAAAATTAGTAGAAAAGAGGTTTAACCTTAAACTACGTAGAGAGTAGGGATGAGCTTCGTGTTCGAGTCGAACCCATGTTCGACTCGAACATCGGCTGTTCGGACGTTCGCCGAATTGCGAACGATATGGGCCGTTCGCGCCAAATTCGTGTGGCGCGTCACGGCCCATAATTCGCTGCGGCATCGCAGTGCATTGCTAGCTGATGATTGGCCAAGCATGCACTATGACTCGCATGCTTGGCCAATCACAGCGCCGCCTGAACAGAGAGCCGTAATTGGCCAAAGCCAAGGAGGCTTTGGCCAATTATGGCTCAGGGGATTTAGTACACGCCCCACACTATATAAGGCCGCCTGCACGGCGGCTCTGTGTAGTGTGTGTTCCGGCGTTCATTGAGAGAGAGAGAGACAGACAGTGACATTTGATTTGAGTTAGATAGATAGATAGATAGATAGATAGAGTTAGATAGATTAGGCAGAACAGTCAGTCAGTTAGCTGCACTTATAGTGTATTGTGTATATATATGCATCCCAGGTGTTTAGGTGTATATATTATATATATACACTGTATTCAGTTTAGCTAGATCCATTCCTGTTATCTTCCTACTGACAGGCAGGCTTGTCTTGTTACAGTATTTACAGCTACCTGAAGAAAATTACTGGTGTTCTTTTGATCCTATTAGTACCACAGTCAGGCAGCTAGACTATTTACAGTTAGTGCAGTGCATCCTGCTCACAGTGTTCAGCTAGATCCGTTCCTGTTATCTTCTTACTGACAGGCAGGCTTGTCTTGTTACAGTATATACAGCTACCTGAAGAAAATTACTGGTGTTCTTTTGATCCTATTAGTACCACAGTCAGGCAGCTAGACTATTTACAGTTAGTGCAGTGCGTCCTGCTCACAGTGTTCAGCTAAAACTACAAGACAGTGGGGTGCGTCCTGCTCACAGTGTTCAGCTAAACCTACAAGCTAGTGGGGTGCATCCTGCTCACAGTGTTCAGCTAGATCCGTTCCTGTTATCTTCTTACTGACAGGCAGGCTTGTCTTGTTACAGTATATACAGCTACCTGAAGAAAATTACTGGTGTTCTTTTGATCCTATTAGTACCACAGTCAGGCAGCTAGACTATTTACAGTTAGTGCAGTGCGTCCTGCTCACAGTGTTCAGCTAAAACTACAAGTTAGTGGGGTGCGTCCTGCTCACAGTGTTCAGCTAAACCTACAAGCTAGTGGGGTGCGTCCTGCTCACAGTGTTCAGCTAGATCCGTTCCTGTTATCTTCTTACTGACAGGCAGGCTTGTCTTGTTACAGTATATACAGCTACCTGAAGAAAATTACTGGTGTTCTTTTGATCCTATTAGTACCACAGTCAGGAAGCTAGACTATTTACAGTTAGTGCAGTGCGTCCTGCTCACAGTGTTCTGCTAAACCTACAAGTTAGTGGGGTGTGTCCTGCTCACAGTGTTCAGCTAAACCTACAAGTTAGTGGGGTGCGTCCTGCTCACAGTGTTCAGCTATACCTACAAGCTAGTGGGGTGCGTCCTGCTCACAGTGTTCAGCTAGATCCGTTCCTGTTATCTTCTTACTGACAGGCAGGCTTGTCTTGTTACAGTATATACAGCTACCTGAAGAAAATTACTGGTGTTCTTTTGATCCTATTAGTACCACAGTCAGGCAGCTAGACTATTTACAGTTAGTGCAGTGCGTCCTGCTCACAGTGTTCAGCTAAAACTACAAGTTAGTGGGGTGCGTCCTGCTCACAGTGTTCAGCTAAACCTACAAGCTAGTGGGGTGCGTCCTGCTCACAGTGATCAGCTAGATCCATTCCTGTTATCTTCTTACTGACAGGCAGGCTTGTCTTGTTACAGTATATACAGCTACCTGAAGAAAATTACTGGTGTTCTTTTGATCCTATTAGTACCACAGTCAGGCAGCTAGACTATTTACAGTTAGTGCAGTGCGTCCTGCTCACAGTGTTCTGCTAAACCTACAAGTTGGTGGGGTGCGTCCTGCTCACAGTGTTCAGCTAAACCTACAAGTTAGTGGGGTGCGTCCTGCTCACAGTGTTCAGCTAGATCCGTTCCTGTTATCTTCTTACTGACAGGCAGGCTTGTCTTGTTACAGTATATACAGCTACCTGAAGAAAATTACTGGTGTTCTTTTGATCCTAATAGTACCACAGTCAGGCAGCTAGACTATTTACAGTTAGTGCAGTGCATCCTGCTCACAGTGTTCAGCTAAAACTACAAGTTAGTGGGGTGCGTCCTGCTCACAGTGTTCAGCTAAACCTACAAGCTAGTGGGGTGCGTCCTGCTCACAGTGTTCAGCTAGATCCGTTCCTGTTATCTTCTTACTGACAGGCAGGCTTGTCTTGTTACAGTATATACAGCTACCTGAAGAAAATTACTGGTGTTCTTTTGATCCTATTAGTACCACAGTCAGGCAGCTAGACTATTTACAGTTAGTGCAGTGCATCCTGCTCACAGTGTTTTGCTAAACCTACAAGTTGGTGGGGTGCGTCCTGCTCACAGTGTTCAGCTAAACCTACAAGTTAGTGGGGTGCGTCCTGCTCACAGTGTTCAGCTAATCCTACAAGCTAGTGGGGTGCGTCCTGCTCACAGTGTTCAGCTAGATCCGTTCCTGTTATCTTCTTACTGACAGGCAGGCTTGTCTTGTTACAGTATATACAGCTACCTGAAGAAAATTACTGGTGTTCTTTTGATCCTATTAGTACCACAGTCAGGCAGCTAGACTATTTACAGTTAGTGCAGTGCGTCCTGCTCACAGTGTTCAGCTAAAACTACAAGTTAGTGGGGTGCGTCCTGCTCACAGTGTTCAGCTAAACCTACAAGCTAGTGGGGTGCGTCCTGCTCACAGTGTTCAGCTAGATCCGTTCCTGTTATCTTCTTACTGACAGGCAGGCTTTTCTTGTTACAGTATATACAGCTACCTGAAGAAAATTACTGGTGTTCTTTTGATCCTATTAGTACCACAGTCAGGCAGCTAGACTATTTACAGTTAGTGCAGTGCGTCCTGCTTACAGTGTTCAGCTAAAACTACAAGTTAGTGGGGTGCGTCCTGCTCACAGTGTTCAGCTAAACCTACAAGCTAGTGGGGTGCGTCCTGCTCACAGTGTTCAGCTAGATCCGTTCCTGTTATCTTCTTACTGACAGACAGGCTTGTCTTGTTACAGTATATACAGCTACCTGAAGAAAATTACTGGTGTTCTTTTGATCCTATTAGTACCACAGTCAGGCAGCTAGACTATTTACAGTTAGTGCAGTGTGTCCTGCTCACAGTGTTCTGCTAAACCTACAAGTTAGTGGGGTGCGTCCTGCTCACAGTGTTCAGCTAAACCTACAAGTTAGTGGGGTGCGTCCTGCTCACAGTGTTCAGCTAAACCTACAAGCTAGTGGGGTGCGTCCTGCTCACAGTGTTCAGCTAGATCCGTTCCTGTTATCTTCTTACTGACAGGCAGGCTTGTCTTGTTACAGTATATACAGCTACCTGAAGAAAATTACTGGTGTTCTTTTGATCCTATTAGTACCACAGTCAGGCAGCTAGACTATTTACAGTTAGTGCAGTGCGTCCTGCTCACAGTGTTCAGCTAAAACTACAAGTTAGTGGGGTGCGTCCTGCTCACAGTGTTCAGCTAAACCTACAAGCTAGTGGGGTGCGTCCTGCTCACAGTGTTCAGCTAGATCCGTTCCTGTTATCTTCTTACTGACAGGCAGGCTTGTCTTGTTACAGTATATACAGCTACCTGAAGAAAATTACTGGTGTTCTTTTGATCCTATTAGTACCACAGTCAGGCAGCTAGACTATTTACAGTTAGTGCAGTGCGTCCTGCTCACAGTGTTCAGCTAAACCTACAAGTTAGTGGGGTGTGTCCTGCTCACAGTGTTCAGCTAAACCTACAAGTTAGTGGGGTGTGTCCACCTCACAGTGTTCAGCTAAAGCTACCTGTAGAAGGTTGGTGGTGTTCTCATACAGCAGGCAGTTGATTTTGCTAGCTGCAGTATCAGTACATATATATATATATATATATATATATATATATATATATATATATATATATATCCAATCTTAGTGCAGCTACAGGCCATTAGTATGTCTGGAAGGCCAAGAAGGAGAGGCAGACAGTCACAAGCCAATAAGAGAGGGCAAGCAGGCTCTGTGTCCAGTGCTGGTCGTGGAGATGGTGCATCCTCATCAGCACGTGGCCGTGGGACACGCTTGGCCTTTTTTTCGACAGCTGGCCGTGTTGAGCTGCAACATGCGGAAGACTTGGTCGAGTGGATGACCAAGCCGTCCTCATCCTCCTCATCCTCTCTCACCCATGCCCAGGGTACTTTGTCTGGCAAAGCAGCGGCCTCTTCCCTCGGCTCAATGTCATCAGTAGGGATGAGCTTCGTGTTCGAGTCGAACCCATGTTCGACTCGAACATCGGCTGTTCGACCGTCCGTCGAATTGCGAACGTTATGGGCCGTTCGCGCCAAATTCGTGTGGCGCGTCACGGCCCATAATTCACTGCGGCATCGCAGTGCATTGCTGGCTGATGATTGGCCAAGCATGCACTATGACCCGCATGCTTGGCCAATCACAGCGCCGTCAGTAGAGAGAGCTGTAATTGGCCAAAGCCAGGGTGGCTTTGGCCAATTATGGCTCAGGGGATTTAGTACACGCCCCACACTATATAAGGCCGCCTGCACGGCGGCCCTGTGTAGTGTGTTCCGGTGTGCTGATAGAGAGAGAGACAGACAGTGTCATTTGATTTGAGAGCTAGATTAGGCTAGATCTGTTCCTGCTCTTTACATTTAGTGCAGTGCGTCCTGCTCACAGTGTTCAGCTAGATCCGTTCCTGCTATTTACATTTAGTGCAGTGCGTCCTGCTCACAGTGTTCAGCTAGATCCGTTCCTGCTATTTACATTTAGTGCAGTCAGTGCGTCCTGCTCACAGTGTTCAGCTAGATCTGTTCCTGCTATTTACATTTAGTGCAGTGCGTCCTGCTCACAGTGTTCAGCTAGATCTGTTCCTGCTATTTACATTTAGTGCAGTGCGTCCTGCTCACAGTGTTCAGCTAGATCTGTTCCTGCTATTTACATTTAGTGCAGTCAGTGCGTCCTGCTCACAGTGTTCAGCTAGATCCGTTCCTGCTATTTACATTTAGTGCAGTCAGTGCGTCCTGCTCACAGTGTTCAGCTAGATCCGTTCCTGCTATTTACATTTAGTGCAGTCAGTGCGTCCTGCTCACAGTGTTCAGCTAGATCCGTTCCTGCTATTTACATTTAGTGCAGTGCGTCCTGCTCACAGTGTTCAGCTAGATCCGTTCCTGCTATTTACATTTAGTGCAGTGCGTCCTGCTCACAGTGTTCAGCTAGATCCGTTCCTGCTATTTACATTTAGTGCAGTGCGTCCTGCTCACAGTGTTCAGCTAGATCCGTTCCTGCTATTTACATTTAGTGCAGTGCGTCCTGCTCACAGTGTTCAGCTAGATCCGTTCCTGCTATTTACATTTAGTGCAGTGCGTCCTGCTCACAGTGTTCAGCTAGATCCGTTCCTGCTATTTACATTTAGTGCAGTGCGTCCTGCTCACAGTGTTCAGCTAGATCCGTTCCTGCTATTTACATTTAGTGCAGTGCGTCCTGCTCACAGTGTTCAGCTAGATCCGTTCCTGCTATTTACATTTAGTGCAGTGCGTCCTGCTCACAGTGTTCAGCTAGATCTGTTCCTGCTATTTACATTTAGTGCAGTCAGTGCGTCCTGCTCACAGTGTTCAGCTAGATCCGTTCCTGCTATTTACATTTAGTGCAGTGCGTCCTGCTCACAGTGTTCAGCTAGATCTGTTCCTGCTATTTACATTTAGTGCAGTGCGTCCTGCTCACAGTGTTCAGCTAGATCTGTTCCTGCTATTTACATTTAGTGCAGTCAGTGCGTCCTGCTCACAGTGTTCAGCTAGATCCGTTCCTGCTATTTACATTTAGTGCAGTGCGTCCTGCTCACAGTGTTCAGCTAGATCTGTTCCTGCTATTTACATTTAGTGCAGTGCGTCCTGCTCACAGTGTTCAGCTAGATCTGTTCCTGCTATTTACATTTAGTGCAGTCAGTGCGTCCTGCTCACAGTGTTCAGCTAGATCCGTTCCTGCTATTTACATTTAGTGCAGTGCGTCCTGCTCACAGTGTTCAGCTAGATCTGTTCCTGCTATTTACATTTAGTGCAGTGCGTCCTGCTCACAGTGTTCAGCTAGATCCGTTCCTGCTATTTACATTTAGTGCAGTCAGTGCGTCCTGCTCACAGTGTTCAGCTAGATCCGTTCCTGCTATTTACATTTAGTTCAGTGCGTCCTGCTCACAGTGTTCAGCTAGATCCGTTCCTGTTATCTTCCTACTGACAGGCAGGCTTGTCTGGTTACAGTATATAAAGCTACCTGAAGAAAATTACAGGTGTTCTATCCCAGCTTAGTGCAGCTACAGGCCATTAGTATGTCTGGAAGGCCAAGAAGGAGAGGCAGACAGTCACAAGCCAATAAGAGAGGGCAAGCAGGCTCTGTGTCTAGTGCTGGTCGTGGAGACGGTGCATCCTCATCAGCCAGTGGCCATGGGACACGCTTGGCCTTTTTTTCGGCAGCTGGCCGTGTTGAGCCGCAACATGCAGAAAACTTGGTCGAGTGGATGACCAAGCCGTCCTCATCCTCCTCATCCTCTCTCACCCATGCCCAGGGTGCTTTGTCTGGCAAAGCAGCGGCCTCTTCCCTCAGCTCAATGTCATCAGTGACTCCTTCCCTAGCTCCACCATGTCCTCATGAGGATTCCCTCGAACTGTTTGACCACAGTGTTGGGTACATGCTCCAGGAGGATGCCCAGCGTTTGGAAGGCTCTGATGATGATACTGAGCTCGATGAAGGCAGTAACATGAGCACGGACAGAGGGGGTGCCCAAGAAGGACAGCAATCTGGCAGTCATGCTCCCCCTGCTGCAGCATACTGCCAGGTTTGCTCCAGTGATGAGGAGGGAGGGGATGATGAGGTCACTGACTCAACGTGGGTGCCTGATAGGAGAGAGGAGGAGGAGGAGGAGGAGGAGGCGGCACATCACCAACGAGGCAGGATGCCCTCCAGGGGCCAGCCTAAGGGCAGCACATTGACTGCATCACACCCCAAAGCTCCACATGTGCAGGGCGCTGCAGTCTCTGCGCGTTATTCAAAAAGTTCTTTGGTGTGGGCCTTTTTTGAGACGAGTGCATCAGATCGCACCGCTGCTATTTGCAACATATGTCTCAAGCGTATCTCGCGTGGCCAAAACATCTCCCGCTTGGGTACCACATGCTTGACCAGACATATGTTGACCTGCCATGCAGTTCGTTGGCAAGCATATCTAAAAGACCCACACCAAAGAACAAAGAGGATCTCTCCTTGCTCCTCATCAGCTGAGATTTCCAACCCCACTAGACCTTCAGTCCTCTCTGAGACCTGCAGTGAGAGGAATGAAGGTGTAGAATTAGGTGTGTCACAGCCAAGTACTTGTGGGCAATCTGCTTTTGGTACACCAACGCCAGATTGTACCAGGCAAATTTCCCTGCCCCAGCTGCTGCACCGCCGAAAGAAGTTTGCTCCCAGCCATCCACATGCCCAGCGGTTGAATGCTAGCTTGGCAAAATTGCTAGCACTTCAACTGCTGCCTTTTCAGTTGGTAGACTCTGCCCCCTTCCGTGAGTTTGTGGAATGTGCGGTTCCTCAGTGGCAGGTACCCAAACGCCACTTTTTCTCACGGAAGGCGATTCCGGCTCTCTACCGGCATGTGGAAGGCAATGTCCATGCCTCGCTGGACAGGGCGGTCAGCGGTAAGGTGCATATTACCGCTGACTCATGGTCCAGCAGGCATGGACAGGGACGTTACTTAAGTTTCACGGCGCATTGGGTGACTCTGCTGGCAGCTGGGAAGGATGCAGGACAAGGTGCAGTAGTGTTGGAGGTTGTTCCGCCACCACGCCTCCAAAATGCTGATTGTGACACACCTCTCTCCTCCACCCCCTCCTCTTCTTCTTCCTCCATGGCCTCTTCCTCAGAACCAGCGGTGCTCCGTAGGCGTTCAAGGGGCTACGCAAGTACGCAGGCCAAAAGATGCCATGCGGTGCTTGAGCTGGTGTGCTTGGGGGACAGGAGCCACACTGGGGCAGAGGTTCTGTCAGCTCTGCAGGGGCAGGTTCAGAGGTGGTTGATGCCACGCCAACTTAAGGCAGGAATGGTGGTTTGCGACAATGGCACCAACCTCCTCTCTGCCCTCCGACAGGGACAAATGACCCATGTGCCCTGTTTGGCTCATGTCCTTAACTTGGTGGTGCAGCGGTTCTTGGGCAGGTACCCGGGCTTACAGGATGTCCTGAGGCAGGCCAGGAAAGTCTGTGTGCATTTCCGCCGGTCATATAATGCCAGTGCTTGGCTGACGGACCTCCAAAAGGAGTTTAACCTGCCCAAGAACCGCCTAATCTGTGACATGCCCACCGGGTGGAACTCAACGTTGGCCATGCTGCAGCGGCTGCACACGCAGCAGAGGGCCATCAATGAGTACCTGTGCGACTATGGCACCAGGACAGGGTCAGGGGAGCTTGGTTTTTTTTCCCCACGCCAGTGGGCCATGATCAGGGATGCATGCACTGTCCTGTCACTATTTGAGGAGGCCACGAGGATGGTGAGCAGTGACAGTGCATGCATCAGTGACACTGTCCCCCTTGTCCACCTGTTGGAGCACACGCTGTGTGGAATAATGGACAGGGCACTTGAGGCAGAACAGAGGCAGGAAGAGGAGGACTTCATTAGCTCTCAAGGCCCCCTTTATCCAGACAGTGTTCCTGCGTGCCCGCCGATCACACAGGAAGAGGACGAGGAGGAGGAGGAAGATTGTGTCAGTATGGAGGTGGAGCCTGGCACTCAGCATCAGCAGCAGTCTTTAAGGGATCAGTCCCAAGAAACACATGGACTTGTACGTGGCTGGGAGGAGGTGGCTGCGGACCATGTCGTCCTTAGTGACCCAGAGGACTCCGGACCGAATGCCTCAGCAAACCTACGCTGCATAAAAACAAGTAAAAGAAGGCGCAACACAAAATACCTTATATACCATTGCCTATGCACACAAGGGCAGGGTCCATACAAACATATATAAGATATATATATGGGTGCAGTAAGAGTCATTCAAGGCAGCCACCAGAAGGAACCAAAAAGCCAGATCCAATATGCTAGAGAAAAACAAGGAAGAGGGGCGCCACTGAATATATATCAAATTAAAATTATTTTTATCTAATTTTGTGGTGTATGCCCTTACCTGCCCCTGCGGTCTCATTTATGTGGGCCGAACCATCTGCCCTCTGAGACAGCGATTCAGACAACATCGCCGACTCATAGAGGGAGGGAAGGACATGCATAGTGTCCCGCGACATTATGCAGAATTCCAAAAAAAATCCACCACTGGCCTCCGTGTGTGGGTTATTGAACAAATTCCTGAATGTTTCACTGCAGCAGAACGTTTCAAAAAGCTTTGTGCCAGGGAGACTTTTTGGATCTATACTCTGGACGTTCTTTCGCCTGTTGGCCTTAACGAGAGTATAGAAATTTCCACTGTTTTATAAAAATCTTATAAAAAGTTTTTTAAAGATCAGATATCCTTTTATACACCATTTTTACATAGATGTGTGTGTGTGTTTTACACACATACACTAATTTTATTTTATTTTTTCTGTAGATAATATATTCATATTCTGCCCTCCAGATTGTGCTACTTTTAGATGTTGATATTGTGTGTGGTTTTATTATTATTATTGAGCCACTACTAATATCAACCTACTTTCTAGATATGAACAACAAAATATAGATATATTCTACATTAGTCTTTCTACCCAACATGTCTAACAAACATTTATGTTTATTGTTATTTTTATTTTCATAGTCCTAATATGTTTGGAGTTCAGAATACACACAACATATCCATCACGATAGTGTTATTATTTTTCATCACTTTTTATTTTTTTTTATTTTATCATCATTATCATTTTCTCTATATTATTATTAATTATTACCCATTATTATTTTTTCTTTATTATTCATCATTATTTAGACCATCTCACAACATTATTTATATTCATCTACTCTCTAGTTAGGGAGGTTTCTTCTAATATATTTCCATTTTAATTAACTGTAGCCTTTTCATCCAACATCCCCTATTTGATATCACATATTTTCTCTCCCAGGGCTTATGCGTCCTTTAGTCTCATTTAATATGCATGCAGAAACTTCGGCTTTTTTCCCCTCCATTCTTATGATTAGTACCTGTAATATTCATTGTTTTATTGCTTTATAGTATCATGCAGTTTGTGTTTTAACATCATTTATTATTATCATCTTTCATCTTACTATATATCCGTTTGGTGTTTATTTTTATAATGTGTATTAAATGCTCTTCATCAAGGCCCCTCCCCCTGATGGACTATATAATATCCTTGTTCAACATCACTCCCCTATGCTTGATAAAGGAGTGCCGCTATCTCCTCCATCGATAGCGAGCTATCTCGGAGACGCGTCGCACAGGAGTGACGTCACAGTTCGGCGCCACAGTGTTTGCGATCCAAGCCTCGTTCTGGCTCCGATCACACGGCCATGCTCTTACTTCCAACACGGATGCCGGACGAGATGTTGGGACACACTGCTTCACACTAAAGCACCAGCCTAGACGCCCTCACGCCCTTTCTTCCTGGAACCCACACCACCTTAGACAGCTCTCCTGCTCTCCTGTTTGTGGTGTGCTTACAAACTACAACATTGGCTCAGTGCAGCTCATCTTCAGCCTATGAGAGGTGATGTCAGTGCATTTGGACTTGCTGCCACTTGTAGTCCTCCGCTCCTTTTTGTGTCACGAGATGTACCTGAGATCTACACTTCAGTTTTACATGTGAGTGGATATTGTTTTTAACAATAAATTTAATTTGATATATATTCAGTGGCGCCCCTCTTCCTTGTTTTAAACCTACACTGCATGGCCTCCCTGATCCTGCAAAGCCTGCGTAAGGATCCTCGTATTCGTGGTATCAAGGAGAAGGACCAATACTGGCTGGCAACCCTCCTTGATCCACGTTACAAAGGTAAGGTTGCGGACCTTATCTTGCCATCGCAGAGGGAGCAGAGGATGAAACATCTTCGGGAGGCCTTGCAGAAAGGTCTGTGCAACACGTTCCCAGAGACTGGGAGGTTACAAACTCCTGTTTCTGGACAACGTGTTGCTGAGGCTTCGGTCAGTCAAAGAAGGAGCGGTGGAGAAGGTGGCCATCTGACCGATGCGTTCAGACAATTTTTTGGTCCGCAGCCCCAAGGTATGATCAGTTCCAGCAACCATCGCCAGCGTCTGTTTTACATGGTGCAGGAATACCTAGGGGCAAGATCAGATTTGGACACCTTTCCCACCGAAAATCCTCTGGGTTACTGGGTCTTGAGGATGGATCACTGGCCAGAGCTTGCACAGTATGCAATTGAGCTACTGGCCTGTCCTGCATCCAGCGTTCTTTCGGAACGCACATTCAGTGCTGCTGGAGGCGTGGTAACCGATCACAGGGTGCATCTGTCCACCGACTCGGTCGATCGACTGACCTTCATAAAAATGAATCAGTCTTGGATCACCACCAGCTACCAAGCACCTGATGCTGATGTAACCGAATAATTTTTTTTGAAATCTCAGATCCCTTCAAAGACTGCCTATGCTGATGCTGAGTGACTATCCCTGAGTAATTATAGTCTTCCTCCTCAATCATCACGCTGATAGCTTGTAAGAACATTTTTGGTTCTGGGCGCCACCACCAGTGCCTAAGGCACAATTTTTCAGCCCCTGTTTAACAGTGGCGTGTAATTACAATTTTTGATGCAATACTTTGCAGCAGGGCTCGTTCCTGCGTTCCAACTAGAGTGTCTGTGTGGGGTTGAAGTGTTGTGGCACCAGCACCAGTGCCTAAGGCCCAATTTTTCTGCCCCTGTTTAACAGGGGTGTGTAATTACAATTTTTGATGCAATACTTTGCAGCAGGGCTCGTTCCTGCGTTCCAACTAGAGTGTCTGTGAGGGGTTGCAGTGTTGTGGCACCAGCACCAGTGCCTAAGGCCCAATTTTTCTGCCCCTGTTTAACAGGGGCGTGTAATTACAATTTTTGATGCAATACTTTGCAGCAGGGCTCGTTCCTGCGTTCTAACTAGAGTGTCTGTGAGGGGTTGCAGTGTTGTGGCACCAGCACCAGTGCCTAAGGCCCAATTTTTCTGCCCCTGTTTAATAGGGGCGTGTAATTACAATTTTTGATGCAATACCTTGCAGCAGGGCTCGTTCCTGCGTTCCAACTAGAGTGTCTGTGAGGGGTTGCAGTGTTGTGGCACCAGCACCAGTGCCTAAGGCCCAATTGTTCTGCCCCTGTTTAACAGGGGCGTGTAATTACAATTTTTGATGCAATACTTTGCAGCAGGGCTCGTTCCTGCGTTCCAACTAGAGTGTCTGTGAGGGGTTGCAGTGTTGTGGCACCAGCACCAGTGCCTAAGGCCTAATTTTTCAGCTCCTGTTCAACAGGGGCATGTAATTACAATTCTTGATCTAATATTTCACAGCAGGACCCTGCTTGAAAGTGTTGACAGTGTTGTGGCCACAACAACACCTAAGGCCCAAATTTCTGCTGATTATATAGGGCAGGCCCCTACTTTCAAACATCTAACTTACAAACGACTCCTACTTGCAAACGGAAGGAGACAACAGGAAGTGAGATGAAATCTACCCCTAGGAAGGGAAATTCTCTCCTGTAAGAGTTAATATGGGAAAAACATTTCTCCTTTCCACTGATGCTTTCCAATCCTTGTTCCACAAAAAAACCCAAATTTTCAAAAAACATTTGTCATTGGGACAAAAGTGAGGTGAAATCTTCTGAAGAGGAGGAAAGACAGCAAAACAAATGTCACAGGGGTGATAACCCTTCCCTATGTTTTCAAAAAAGCTTAAAAAAGATTTTTTGGCTGGAGCTAAACACGTTAAAAATGTACCCGTTCAAAATTACAGACAGATTCTACTTAACAACAAACCTACAGTCCCTGTCTTGTTTGCACCGCCTGAATACTGCTGTTTAGAGTATATAGGGCCTGGTAATGGACTGGGGGGTACCCATGCCGTTTGTCTCACTGATTTTCATCCATATTGCCAGGACCCGACATTACATTAAACCCGCAAGCAGTTTTAAATGAGATTTTTTCCTTTAAAAATGACATTTGGTGCAGGGACTGTTCTAAACACGGGAAACACGCGCCACTTTACAGGCATACTATAGACACCCCCCAGGTACGATATTTAAAGGAATATTTCACTTTTTTTTTTTTACTTTAAGCATCATTAAAATCACTGCTCCCGAAAAAACGGCCGTTTTTAAAAGTTTTTTTTTGCATTGATACATGTCCCCTGGGGTAGGACCCGGGTCCCCAAACCCTTTTTAGGACAATACCATGCAAATTAGCCTTTAAAATGAGCACTTTTGATTTTAAACGTTCGAGTCCCATAGACGTCAATGGGGTTCTAACGTTCGTGCGAATTTTCGGTCCGTTCGCAGGTTCTGGTCCGAACCGAACCGGGGGGTGTTCGGCTCATCCCTAGTAGAGAGCTATTCACTGTAAGAGCGCCATGGATGTGGAATTTCCTTCCACAGGCGGTTGTCTCAGCGGGGAGCATCAATAGTTTCAAAAAACTATTAGATATGCACCTGAACGACCACAAGATGCAGGGGTATACAATGTAATACTGACATATAATCACATACATAGGTTGTACTTGATGGACTTGTGTCTTTTTTCAACCTCACCTACTATGTACCTGTCAGTTGGCAGATATGTGTTACGGTCGGTTGGCTTGAAAAAAAGTTTTGTATATAACTTCCCTTGTTCCCTATATATCTCCAAGTCTAAGGCTGGCCATACATGGTCAAATTTCGAAAGAATTTTCTTTTGAAAATCAGAAAATTTGTGCGTTTTGTGATCCGGTGGTGCTACCATTGATTTAAAAAATTCAGCCAAACAAGCCTTCAATTTCACCTCATGTTGCTACAGAAAATAATTTTCGTGGCTGGGAATCTTCTTTTTTTTCTGTGAATTTACTTTTCTTGCACATGCACATTTCATTTTCGATTACATTTCTCGCACGATTCTCCCATCATTGATTAGAAAATAGTTCGTTTTTCAAAAAATTCCAACATGGGAGGGGAGAGAGGGGAGGAGAAAGAGGGGGGAGAGAGAGGGGGGAGAGAGAGAGGGGGAGAGAGAGATGGGGAGAGAGAGGGAGAGAGAGGTGAGAGAGAGAGGGGAGATAGAGAGAGGGGGAGAGAGAGGGAGAGAGAGAGAGAGGTGAGAGAGACAGGGGGAGATAGAGAGAGGGAGAGAGAGGGAGAGAGAGAGAGAGAGAGAGAGAGGGAGGGAGGGGGGAGAGAGGGAGGAGAGGGAGGAGAGGGAGGAGAGAGAGAGAGGGAGAGAGAGAGAGGGAGAGAGAGGGAGAGAGGGGGGTAAGAGAGAGGGAGGGAGAGAGATGGGGGCAGGGAAACGGGGGAGAGGATAGAGAGGGGGAAGAGAGGAGAGGGGGGTCACATGGAAGAGGAGTAGTTTTCTGGGTGATGGACAGAGAGGTCATGTGTGCAGAAAAATGGATCCTCCCTGTCATTGGACTCACCTCAATCAACAAACTCATCAGACTACTGGCACCCAGAGAAGCCTCTGCATTGCTGGGGTGAATCCAAAACAAACGTGGAGGGTGGGGCTTTACCAAGCAGTCAACTCCGCAGTCTGCAGCTCAGGTATCGGGACAGAGAATGGCAAGCAGTGAGATGGTTTCCCTCCGCTGGACATGCCCACCTGTCTGCTGTTCTTCAGTGCGTTCTGTTACTTCGTTCTGACCAGCCAACCGTTTTCTAGCCATGTTGCGTGTACGTACTCATCGTAGAGTTCGTGCTGTGCGGGGGCTTGGTGTTGGGGTCCTTACTTTGACACAAGCCCAGTCCAAGGAGGAGTTCATGGGCCAAGAATTGGCTGCTCCAGCGTGACCAGTTCTGTCACATGCCTTTGCTCCGTGAGATCCGTGAGAATAATCCTGACGATTTCAGGAATTTTCCCTAGATGACGGACCCCGTATTTCACCGTTTGTTGGCTTTGCTGACCCCCTATATCAGCAGGCAGGATACCTGCATGAGGCAAGCCATCAATCCGGAGCAGAGGCTAGTCGCCACCCTGCAGTACTTGGCGATGGGGAGAAGTCTGCAGGACCACAAGTTCTCGACAGGCATCTCCCCCAAGGTTCGGGGGATCATTATCCCGGAGACCTGTTCTGCCATCATTCAGGTCCTGCAGAAGGAGTATATTAAGGTAAGATTTTTATCCTTTAACATCACATTTTATTGTATATAATATTTGCTAGTGTATTGTATTTCTTTCCTCATTCCCTAATTACCATGATTGTAATATGCTGTGAATGTCCCCTTTGTCCTCATGCATGCTGGATTGCTTTGTAATTTTTTTTGTCCTTCATGCATATTTGCCTTCACTTACCACCCCAGCATGATATCCTGGGCCTATATTCACCTTGTGTAGTCACTTAACAATGTATTTTGTCAGCTCAATAGTAGGGATGAGCTTCGAGTTCATTGGCTGTTCGCAAGTTCGCCGAAGAGCGAACAATTTGGGGTGTTCGCGGCAAATTCGAATGCCGCGGAACACCCTTTAAAAGTCTATGGGAGAAGTCAAAAGTGCTAATTTTAAAGGCTTATGTGCAAGTTATTGTCATAAAAAGTGTTTGGGGACCTGGGTCCTGCCCCAGGGGACATGGATCAATGCAAAAAAAGTTTTAAAAACGGCAGTTTTTTCAGGAGCAGTGATTTTAATAATGCTTAAAGTCAAACAGTAAAAGTGTAATATCCCTTTAAATTTCGTACCTGGGGGGTGTCTATAGTATGCCTGTAAAGGGGCGCATGTTTCCCGTGTTTAGAACAGTCTGACAGCAAAATGACATTTGGAAGGAAAAAACACATTTAAAACTACCCGCGGCTATTGCATTGCCGACAATACACATAGAAGTTCATTGATAAAAACAGCATGGGAATTCCCCACAGGGCAACCCCGAACCAAAATTTTTAAAAAAAATGACGTGGGAGTCCCCCTAAATTCCATACAAGGCCCTTTAGGTCTGGTATGGATATTAAGTGGAACCCCGGCCAAAATTTTTTAAAAAAATGACGTGGGGTTCCCCCTAAATTCCATACCAGACCCTTCAGGTCTAGTATGGATTTTAAGGGGAACCCCGCACCAAAAAAAACCAAAAAAAACGGCGTGGGGTCCCCCCAAAAATCCATACCAGACCCTTATCCGAGCACGCAACCTGGCAGGCCGCAGGAAAAGAGGGGGGGACGAGAGTGAGGCCCTCCCCCTGAACCGTACCAGGCCACATGCCCTCAACATTGGGAGGGTGTTTTTGGGTAGCCCCCCAAAACACCTTGTCCCCATGTTGATGAGGACAAGGGCCTCATCCCCACAACCCTGGCCGGTGGTTGTGGGGGTCTGCGGGCGGGGGGCTTATCGGAATCTGGAAGCCCCCTTTAACAAGGGGACCCCCAGATCCCGCCCCCCATGTGTGAAATGGTAAGGGGGTACTTACCCCTACTATTTCACTAAAAAACTGTCAAAAAAAGTTAAAAATGACAAGAGACAGTTTTTGACAATTCCTTTATTTAAATGCTTCTTCTTTCTTCTATCTTCCTTCATCTTCTGGTTCTTCTGGTTCTTCCTCCGGTGTTCTCGTCCAGCATCTCCTCCGCGGCGTCTTCTATCTTCTTCTCCTCGGGCCGCTCCGCACCCATGGCATGGAGGGAGGCTCCCGCTCTTCTCTTTATCTTCTTCTTCTTCTCTTCTTCCTTCTTCTCTTCTTCATTTTCTTCTCCGGGCTGCTCCGCATCCATGCTGGCATGGAGGGAGGCTCCCGCTGTGTGACGGCATCTCTTCGTCTGACGGTTCTTAAATAAGGGGGGCGGGGCCACCCGGTGACCCCGCCCCCCTCTGACACATGGTGACTTGATGGGACTTCCCTGTGACGTCACGGGGAATGCGACAGGGAAGTCCCGTCATGTCCCGTGCGTCAGAGGGGGGCGGGGTCACCGGGTGGCCCCGCCCCCCATTATTTAAGAACCGTCAGACGAAGAGACGCCATCACAAAGCGGGAGCCTCCCTCTATGCCAGCATGGGTGCGGAGCGGCCCGGAGAAGAAAATGAAGAAGAGAAGAAGAGAAGAAGGAAGAAGAGAAGAAGATGAAGAAGATGAAGAGAAGAGCGGGAGCCTCCCTCCATGCCATGGGTGCGGAGCGGCCCGAGGAGAAGAAGATAGAAGACAGAGGAGGTGCTGGACGAGAACGCCGGAGGAAGAACTAGAAGAACCAGAAGATGAAGGAAGATAGAAGAAAGAAGAAGCATTTAAATAAAGGAATTGTCAAAAACTGTCTCTTGTCATTTTTAACATTTTTGACAGTTTTTTAGTGAAATGGTAGGAGTAAGTACCCCCTTACCATTTCACACAGGGGGGGGCCGGGATCTGGGGGTCCCCTTGTTAAAGGGGGCTTCCAGATTCCGATAAGCCCCCCCGCTCGCAGACCCCCACAACCACCGGCCAGGGTTGTGGGGATGAGGCCCTTGTCCTCATCAACATGGGGACAAGGTGTTTTGGGGGGCTACCCCAAAGCACCCTCCCAATGTTGAGGGCATGTGGCCTGGTACAGTTCAGGAGGGGGGGCGCACTTTTGTCCCCCTCTTTTCCTGCGGCCTGCCAGGTTGCGTGCTCGGATAAGGGTCTGGTATGGATTTTTGGGGGGACCCCACGCCGTTTTTTTTTTTTTTTGGCGCGGGGTTCCCCTTAAAATCCATACTAGACCTGAAGGGTCTGGTATGGAATTTAGGGGGAACCCCACGTCATTATTTTTTTTTAATTTGGGCCGGGGTTCCCCTTAATATCCATACCAGACCTGAAGGGCCTTGTATGGAATTTAGGGGGACTCCCACGTCATTTTTTTTTTTAATTTTTGTTCGGGGTTGCCCTGTGGGGAATTCCCATGCCGTTTTTATCAATGAACTTCTATGTGTATTGTCGGCAATGCAATAGCCGCGGGTAGTTTTGAATGTGTTTTTTCCTTTGAAATGTCATTTTGCTGTCAGACTGTTCTAAACACGGGAAACATGCGCCCCTTTACAGGCATACTATAGACACCCCCCAGGTACGAAATTTAAAGGGCTATTACACTTTTATTGTTTGAGCATTATTAAAATTACTGCTCCTGAAAAAACGGCCGTTTTTAAAACTTTTTTTTGCATTGATCCATGTCCCCTGGGGCAGGACCCAGGTCCCCAAACACTTTATATGACAATAACTTGCATATAAGCCTTTAAAATTAGCAATTTTGATTATTCATGTTCGTGTCCCATAGACTTTAACGGTGTTAGTGTGTTCGAACAAACTTTTTTCCTGTTCGCATGTTCTGGTGCGAACCGAACAGGGGGGTGTTCGGCTCATCCCTACTCAATAGTAGTGCTTTACCCTAAACACCTCCTAAAATGCGTAAAAATGTGATTTGTGCTTTAAATTCTGGCAGAGTGCCAGAGGTTTTCTTTTTGGGTCTCAAAATCATTTGGAACCCTCCCTCCCCCCCAACTGCTAACTCAGCTGATACCAATCCTCTATCTGCTGACTTTGCCAAACCCATACACACTATACTCACCTCTTTTGTGGTCAGATTTATGGATGAATTCTCCAAAGCATGTAGTGCAAGGGCTTGCCGGAATATTTTCAAATGGTAATGTTCAAAGTTTTTGTATCCTATTATTATCTTGATAGGTAATAGCAGAATGTAAAAATGTGCTAAAATGTGTACAGTGTGTATTTATCTCTTTGTGTTATGACACTTCTTACCTGTCCATTGGGCTGCCAATAGTGTAAGTAAGGAGGGGCTGGCCAAAGTAATACATATTATTAATGCATTCATCTCTCAATGAAGTGGAGAGGGTTAACTGTCCAAAACATCTCCCCCCCAAAGAATTTCTTAAATGGCCCATGGGGGCGGAAGAATCTGATCGGTGGACCTTATACCTTTGTCTTTAAATACTCCCTAAAATAAATGTTATACTGATGTTGGCCGAGAATGTTTTTGCCTAATCTGCTTTCCATGTTTATGTGCAAAATGATTAATTTTTTATTCTTGTTTGACTTCACAGTTTCCTTCCAACCCACAGGAATGTCAGACTGTGGCCTCCCACTTTGCCCAGCGGTGGGACTTTCCAAACTGAGGAGGGGCAATTGATGGGAAACACATCACATCGTCCCACCACCCAACTCGGGGTCATACTATTACAACTACAAGGGGTTCAATAGTATTAAGATGTTGGCGGTGGTGTCAGCTACTTACGAGTTCCTATATGTGGAGGTGGGGAAGAATGGCCCACACAGAGTTCTACAGGCATCTCCAGAATGGCAGCTTGGACTTGCCACCTCCAGAAGAAAATGCGGAAGGACTCCCATTCGTCTTAGTTGCGGATGAAGCGTTTGCACTGGGGGACCATCTTATGCGGCCATTCCCTATGAGGACCCTCACCCCGGACCAGAGGGTTTTTAATTACCGGCTGGCCAGAGCCAGAAGAGTGGTGGAGAACACGTTTGGAATTATGGCCAGCCAGTTCCGCCTATTTCTTACACCGATACACATGGCGGAGTATAAACTCAATCACATCATCCTGGCTTGCTGTGTTCTCCACAACTTTTTAAGGAGAAATTCTGTGAACTATGCTGGCTCAGTTGGGCCTGAAGCCGGAGTTATTAATCTCAATGAACCAACCCTGATGGCGCTTGAAGCTGGCCATCCTGGCTTCCCCCCCAGAGTGCGCACGAGGTCCGTCTAAGTTACATGGAATACTTTGCAGGTTTAGAACAGTCTGACAGCAAAATGACATTTCAAAGGAAAAAAAGTAATTTAAAACTACTCGCGGCTATTAATGAATTGCCGGTCCGACAATACACATAAAAGTTAATTGATAAAAACGGCATGGGAATTCCCCACAGGGGAACCCCGAACCAAAATTTAAAATAAAAATGACATGGGGTCCCCCTAAATTCCGTACCAGGCCCTTCAGGTCTGGTATGGATATTAAGGGGAACCCCAGCCAAAATGTTAAAAAAATGGCGTGGGATCCCCCCGAAATCTATACCAGACCCTTCAGGTCTGGTATGGATTTTAAGGGGAACCCTGCGCCAAAATTTTTAAAAATATGGCGTGGCGTCCCCCCAAAAATCCATACCAGACCCTTATCTGAGCGCGCAACCTGGCAGGCTGAAGGAAAAGAGGGGGGACGAGAGAGTGGCCCCCCCTCCTGAACTGTACCAGGCCACATGCCTTCAACATTGGGAGGGTGCTTTGGGGTAGCCCCTCAAAACACCTTGTCCCCATGTTTATGGGGACAAGGGCCTCATCCCCACAACCCTTGCCCATGGTTGTGGGGGTCTGCAGGCGGGGGTTATCGGAATCTGGAAGCCCCCTTTAACGAGAGGACCCCCAGATCCCAGCCCTCCCCCCTGTGTGAAATGGTAAGGGGGTACAAAAGTACCCCTACCATTACACAAAAAAAGTGTCAGTTTTTGACAAATCCTTTATTTAATTGCTTCTTCTATCTTCTATCTTCTTTCTTCTATCCTCTATCTTCCTTTGATTTCTTCCTCCATCTTCTTCTTCTGGTTCTTCTGGTTCTTCTGGTTCTTCCTCCGGTGTTCTCGTCCGGCATCTTCCTCCGCGGCGCCTTCTTCCCTTCGTCTTCTGGGCCGCTCCGCATCCAGCATGATGGGAGGCTCCCACTTTGTGACGCTTCTCCTCATCTGACTGCTCTTAAATAACGGAGGGCGGGGCCATGTGGTGACCCCGCCCCCCTCTGACACACGGGGACTTGACGGGGACTTCCCTGTGGCATTCCCCATGACATCAGAGGGGGGCAGGGTCACCCGTTACGTTATGTAAAAAAAATAGGTATACTTTGCACACAGATATTTGATGGCAGAAATAGTAGTATGAAACATTTCTTGGAAGTGGGGTACAATTGTCTGTTTTGGCAGAGTTCCAAGATGAAGAAATCTTTTTGTCCTTTGTCAATCTTGAATACTTACCTGTTTTGTACAAGCTTCACAGATGGAGACACCCCTATAGTATACACTGGAGCACCTGTGTGGGACCCCCTAATAAAAAGGGTGTCCTGTGTCCCACACTAGTGCTCCATCATCCAGATGTGTAAACAGCTGCTGAGTGTCCTCTCCTTACACAAAATCTAGTTTGCATTTTATTGTAGTTACAAACCCATCTAGACAACAAAATTATTTTAAGACAAGTAGGCCAGAAAAAATTTATTGAACTGCATCTGGACAAAACATGGTGTTTTATTGGCCGAACGAACAATGTTTCCTACGAGCGAATAATGTGTCCATGAACATGAAAGTTGCCATTTTAAACTGTACAACAGTAAAGAAAAACACATGGAGCAACATGAACGTTATAAAAATAAGGAATACAACCGCTGGCAAAAATTATGGAATCACCAGAACCTGAGGATGTTCCTTCAGTTGTTTATTGTTGTAGAAAATACGCAGATCACAGCCATGGCCAAAAGCTAAAGGCATTTCAAATGGCAACTTTCTGGCTTTAAGAAACACTAAAAGAAATCAAGAAAAATAATTGTGGTGGCCAGTAACAGTTAGATTTATAGAACAAGCACAGGGAATAAATTATGGAATCACTCAATTCTGAGGAAAAAATTATGGAATCACCCTGTAAATTTTCATTACAAACACTAACACCTGCATCAGATTAAATCTGCTTGTTAGTATGTAGGTAAAGAGGGTAAATCATCACGCAGTGTTGCACATGATGTTGGTTGTTCACAGTCGGCTGTGTCTAAAACATGGACCAAATACAAACAACATGGAAAGGGGGTTAAAGGCAAGCATACTGGTAGACCAAGGAAGACATCAAAGCATCAAGACAGAAAACTTAAAGCAATATGCCTTGAAAACAGAAAATGTACAACAAAACAAATGAGGAACAAATGGGAGGAAACTGGAGTCAACATCTGTGACCGAACTGTAAGGAACCGCCTAAAGGAAATGGGATTTACATACAGAAAAGCTAAAAGAAAGCCATCTCTAACACCTAAACACAAAAAAACAAGGTTACAATGGGCTAAGGAAAGGCAATCGTGGAATGTGGATGATTGGACGAAAGTCATTTTCATTGATGAATCTCGAATCTGCATTGGGCAAGGTGATGATGCTGGAACTTTTGTTTGGTGCCGTTCCAATGAGATTTATGCAGACGACTGTCTGAAGAAAACATGCAAATTTCCACAGTCAATTATGATATGGGGCTGCATGTCAGGTAAAGGCACTGGGGAGATGGCTGTCATAAAATTTTCAATAAATGCACAGGTTTACATTGAAATTTTGGACAATTTTCGTATCCCATCTATTGAAAGGATGTTTGGGGATGATGAAATCATTTATCAAGATGATAATGCATCTTGCCATAGAGCAAAAACTGTGAAAAAATTCCTTGAAGAAAGACACATAAGGTCAATGTCATGGCCTGCAAACAGTCCGGATCTCAATCCAATTGAAAATCTGTGGTGGAAGTTAAAGAAAATGGTCCATGACAAGGCTCCAACCTGCAAAGATGATTTGGCAACAGCAATCAGAGAAGGCTGGAGCCAGATTGATAAGGAGTACTGTTTATCACTCATTAAGTCAATGCTTCAGAGACTGCAAGCAGTTATAAAAGCCAGATGTGGTGCAACAAAGTACTAGTGATGTGTTGGAGTGTTATTTTGTTTCAAAAATTCCCTTACCGCGCTATCCCAAAAGGTAAAAAAATTGATATATAATCCTGTGAATAATACTATGAAAAATTGATAAATAATACTGTGAGTTAAATATCTGTGAATTAGCTGCAACTAATAAATGCAAGACACACGCATTCAAAATAACATTCAAAATAATAAGCTGCGCTATATATTAAACTTCCTTGCATGAATCTTTGTGAGTCATGCCAATATACATATATGTAAATAGTATTCACTATCACCCGTGATCAGTGCACAATAAAAAAGTGAAAAAATATATCAAAACATTCCATAAAAACTTATATTTAAATGTATAAGTCCATCACAAAAAATTAATGTTTCAAAAAGGCAATAAGTCCACTGATGTAGACACTCTTCCAGGGGATGGATTAAAGATTTTTCATAGATAGTGACATGCAGTTCCAACACTGGACATGGTGAGTGTGAGGATATGTTGAAAAAAATGTGCCTCCACCACAGATAATGCTGCCGCTTACCAGCTCCCTAGGTCTCCTTTCACAGAGATCCAACGTGCCTTAGGCTTTTACCCAGCCTCGGGTGTTGTGGTAGCTGTCAGCGCCAGAGAAATCTCCCCCACTTTCAATAAGAGATGTCATCCCATGTGATGTATATTCGTCCATAAGCCGGTAAAAGATATGAAGCATCCATAGTGTAATCCGTTTTATAAATTTTATTAAATAAAAAATATTGCACTTACAATTAGGTAGATGTATGTTCAGCGGTGGATAATAAAAGACACGAGCCGGCCGGCTCGTATGCTGCCCGTAGCTTCCGGGTTCAGCGCAGTATGTGGTGACGTCAGCACGCCGCTCCTCCCTATGCCGTTTCGTCAAAGATAACATCTTCCAGGGGTACGGGTGGCGTGCTGACTCACCGCCATATGTACACTATACAACAAGCGGAACGGCCAATTCTGAACTCGTGGTATCCCTCGATCCGCCATATTGGAAAAGGGCATATGCCCTGAAATCCTAAAAAAGGCTGATATTCAATTGCTTGATTATAACCTAAGTGACCGGGCATAATATTAGCCAATTGGTCAATGAGAAATATAATTCATATTAATAATATTAAAAAATATTCAATAAAGAATGATTTAACTAAAATTCTGTACTAGTTGGCGTTTGCACGACTTATTTTACATTGACTAAAATGATGATATCATCGCATCTAATAGACACTGGCCAAATAATTTTAAAAATCCATTCAAGATCTATAGAGCGGCTCAAAACTACTGCACCCATTTAACAATGAAAATGCGCTACCAAAAAATATTTAAAAAATGAAAAAAATTATATATAAAATTATTTAAAAATAATTTAAAAAAACAAAAAAATCATACTTGTTTTATGGCCACATATTCCACATATTCCACAAATTCTCACTATTTACTATGGAATATTAATGGTTAGACTATAACTAAAGTAATTATTGTAATTGCGGACTCATGCACCCACTGTGGTGTGATGCTTATCATCACAGAATAGAGTCAGTATTATTGATACCTAGCCTGAACATATAAAGAATTTTTTTTTTCCTCTGTCTGTTCGTAATATTTCTAATGATCAGTTTTATATAGGTACTAGTAAACAAATGTCCTTCTGATATTCATCACTTACTGAGCCTACCATATCCTGATTTTAGTCAGACCACTCATGAAAAAATGCTTATAAAATGGGAACTACAAAACTTGGCTCTACTGAACATGCTTATTACTAAGGTGTAAATTGTAAGGCCCCCTAGAATAAAAAACTTGTGAAAGGAGACCTAGGGAGCTGGTAAGCGCAGTGGTGTATTTAGGTTTTGTGCTGCCCTAGGCCTGACTAAACTTGTGCACCCCCTAATTTAAATACGACCCACCCTTTCCTGTCAATGACAAGCCCCTTCCTGTTTAAGACCCGCCCTGTCATCAGTAAACCACACCCTTTCCTCTTTAGACCCCACCTTTTCTTTTTAGAGCTCCACCTCTTTCTCTCTGTACATTAACCACCTCCCACCCGGCCACTGCACATAAACGTCCGGGTGGTCATTTCCTTGTCCTGATTGGACGTTCAGGAACATTCCTCAGAGCGAGTGCTCGCAGCACGGCCACAAGGCGTGCTGTGGCTTGGTCCTGTGATCATTATGATCACAGAATCCAGCTGAGCAGAGATCGGGATATGGGCGCTGTGATCGGCCCTCCCGATCACGTGACGGCTGTGTCCAATCACAGCCGTCACAATGTAAACAGAGACGCATGTCTCTGTGACAGTTCTCCCCGCCAAGCTCAGTGCAGGGGGGGGGGGGGACTGCAGATCTGTGACAGCCAGCTCTCTGTGCGAGAATGATTTTACACAGAGAGCTGTTACAGATCACCCCACAAACAGTACACCAAGCACCCTTGTCCCCATATACATGTCTGTGTCCCCATAAAACATCTGTCTGTCCCCCATCACTGCCAACACCAAATAAACACTGATTTGGGTTATTTTTACCAAAGAAATGTAGCAGCATCATTTTTGGTCAAAATTTATCAAAAGAAAATACTTATTTGCAAAATTTTATAACAGAAACGAATAAAAATGCTTTTTTTTTTTTTTAAATGTTCAGTCTTTTTTTATTTGTAGCGTAAAAAATAAAAATCCCAGCGGTGATTACCACCAAAGAAAGCTCTATTTGTGTGAAAAAAACATAAAAATTTAATTTGAGTACGGTGTTGCATGACCGTGCAATTGTCATTCAAAATGTGACAGCGCTGAAAGCTAAAAATTGGTCTGGGAAGGAGGGGGGTGAAAGTGCCCAGTATTGAAGTGGTTAAAAGTGGGTACAAAGTGCAACCTCATCAGTGCTCATCAATGCAGCCTCATCAGTGCCCATCAATGCAGCCTCATCAGTGCCCAGCAATGCAGCCTCATTGGTGCCCATCAAAGCAGCCTCATCGGTGCCCATCAAAGCTGCCTCATCAGTGCCCATCAAAGCAGCCTCATCAGTGCCCATTAAAGCTGCCTCATCAGTGCCCATCAAAGCTGCCTCATCAGTGCCCATCAAAGCTGCCTCATCAGTGCCCATCAAAGCTGTCTCATTAGTGCCCATCAAAGCTGTCTCATTAGTGCTCATCAGTGCAGCTTCGTCAGTGCCCATCAAAGCAGCCTCATCAGTGCTCATCAGTGCAGCCTCGTCAGTGCCCATCAAAGCCAGTGTGAACTGAGCCTAAGCCTAGGTTCACATTGGAGCAATTTGTCATGCGATTTGAGAGGCAATGGCACTGTTCCATTGGAGGCAATGGCACTGTTCCAATCGGTGCGACACTGATTTTGCAGCGTCGCACCGATTTGCAAAAGTGGTTTCTGTACTACTTTTGCCGATTTCAGGTGCGACTTCAATAGACATCTGTGAATGAAGCCACACAAATGTCTATCAAGTAACACCTGAAATCGCGCTGACCTTGCTACTTTGAAATCGCGCTACTTCAATTGAAATAGTGATTTCAAAGTAGCATCAATGTGAACCGGGGCTTAGAGATACAAGGAGCTATGAAAGGTTAACCACATATACAAGCAGACACTAAGGTGTTAAATGCCATTGATTCCAGAAGCACCAGCCTGCAGATATTGAGCTGTAAAGAGTTAATCATATATGTAAGCAGCAGTGTACATGTGTCCATTAAAGCAGAGTAGTAAAGCACAGCAAGGACACAAAGGGTTAATTATCAGAGAGTCCCTATTTCAGATCACAGGGAGATGATAAGAGAAACAAAGTCAAAGCACAGATAAGGCCTGTGTGAGGTTTAAGGAGAGACAGTGAATCACAACACAGGAGGCTGACAAGTTCTCTCTCCTGTCTATGCAGAGGGGAAGGGGAGGGGGAGGGGGAGGGGGGACTGTGAGCACACGCTGTGTGTACTCCATGTGAGAGACGCTCGGCCAGCAAAGCAATGGACTGACTCGGGAGGCAGAGGGGGGGCTTTTTTTTTCATGCGGGGGGGGGGGAGCAGTCGCCGCCCCCCCACAAAGTGCCGCCCTAGGCCTGGGCCTTGTTGGCCTAGGCCAAAATACAGCACTGGGTAAGCGGCAGCATTATCTGTGGTGGAGGCACATTTTTTTCAACATACCCTCACACTCATCATGTCCAGTGTTGGAACTGCATGTCACTATCTATGAAAAATCTTTAATCCATCCCCTGGAAGAGTGTCTACATCAGTGGACTTATAGCCTTTTTGAAACATTAATTTTTTGTGATGGACTTATACATTTAAATATAAGTTTTTATGGAATGTTTTGATATATTTTTCACTTTTTTATTGTGCACTGATCACGGGTGAATACTATTTACATATATGTATATTGGCATGACTCACAAAGATTCATGCAAGGAAGTTTAATATATAGCGCAGCTTATTATTTTGAATGTTATTTTGTTTGTTTGTTTTTCATGATTCCATAATTTTTTCCTCAGAATTGAGTGATTCCATAATTTATTCCCTGTGCTTGTTCTATAAATCTAACTGTTACTGGCCACCACAATTATTTTTCTTGATTTCTTTTAGTGTTTCTTAAAGCCAGAAAGTTGCCATTTGAAATGCCTTTAGTTTTTGGCCATGTCTGTGATCTGCTTTTTTTCTACAACAATAAACAACTGAAGGAACATCCTCAGGGACTAGTGATTCCATAATTTTTGCCAAGGGTTGTAGGAACACAGGACAACTACTTACTTTTTTGCAGCACTCTCCTGATCCTTCTATACTGATCATGCTCCCTTAATTTGAGGTCCGACCACCGCTTCCTCAGTTGATCCTTGGATCGACGTACCCCAAAATTCCTGTGCAGACTCTTCACAACTTTAGCCATGATCTTGGCCTTTCTGACATTGGGGTTGGGGTAAGGTCCATACTTCCCATCTTCAGGATGTTGACCATCTCCACCATCTCTACAAAGGACATATTTGAGGCCTTAAATCGTCTCCTCCGGGATCGTGACGTTTCTGGCTCCGGGCTTTCCTCCTCCTTGTTGTTGTTGTAATTAGCACGCACCTGCTCTGTCTCCGCCATGTGCTCTTCCCCACTGCGCCGAACAAGAAGGGGCAGGGAATATACTAGAAAGAACGTCAGGGGCGGGCGGAGTTTCACGCATGCGCAGTGTATATAAAGTGTAACACGCGTGCATAGTACGTACGATCTGTGAGCGGAGGAAGGAGTATCGGAAGCGCCGATTGTGATAACGAAGGTAACATTTAAACTTGGGCCTATACTGCTTATAGATTGAGTCCTATATTGTGACAAGGAGAGTTTAGCCTGACATTATGGTTTGTCTTGCGTCTTGCAGAGAAAATGGATGGCTTCAATGTTCACAACTTCCTCCCCTTGTTCATAGACAAATACAGGGAGCTGCCTGTCTGTGGCAGGTGAAACATCCGCATTATAACTATAAACAAAAGAGGCAGGCAGCGCTGGAAAAACTGCTGGAGTTGGTGAAGCCAGTGGTGCCCACGGCAACCATCCCCTACTTAAAAGCCAAAATTGGTGGCCTGAGGAGCACTTATCTTAGGGAGCGCAAGAAGGTCCAGGATTCCCAGAGATCCGGAGCCGCAGCAGATGACGTTTATGTCCCCAGGCTCTGATACTATGAGACTGCGATTTCTGTCAGACCAGACTGAAGTCAGGGAATCCCTCTCCACTCTTCCTTCCACTCTTCCTTCCACCCTATCTTCCATCCCAGCTGAGGCTTCTGATGTCCAACCTGGGACTTCCAGCCAGGAAGAAGTGGAGGAGCCCAGCTTGAGTCAGGTATAGCATTCTTCTACAGATTTCTCGTCAATAAATAAATGATGTTTACTAGATGTTATTATTGATCACTAATTGCTGATTTAATAAAGTGTTTTACATATCAATAGACAGTAGTGGGCAAAAATAATTGGGACAAGAATGAAAAATGCTGGGGTCAGAATGATAATCTTTTATATTTGTTAACATTCAATTTGCAACAGTCATGAGGTGAAAATTATGTGTGATTGATGATGAAAAAACTAAAACTATGTCCCTTTTTCATACACAGGAAGACCTCAGCCAGGAGGAGGCTGTGGAATGTGGTACACAGGAGGGGGCTGTGGAATGTGGCAGCCAGGAGGAGGCGGGGGTTAGTGGCAGCCAGTAGGAGACAGGGGTAAGTGGCAGCCAGGAGAAGGCCGGGCTCAGTAGGAGCCTGACAGAATTGCAGGTCCCTCCCCTCCGCCTTCCAAACAAAAGACCCAGGAAGGGGAGTAACGTGGAGGATTCAGCACTCAGGCTGATTCAGGAGGCTTCTGCGTCCCTCTGAGCCACCCCCACTCATGAAGGGGCCTTTGCCTCCATGGCTGCCACCAAACTGCAGGACATGCAGGAGGGCCAACGCCTCATGTGTGAGTAAATCATTTATCAAACATTAAAAAAGGGGTTGAGGGGCGAAATCACACCCAATACCCACCTGAGTGAGTTGCATCCTCCTCCTTCTCCTGCCGCAACTCCACCACCACAGACATTGCGTGGAAGGAAGCGTGGAAGGAAGACAAGAGAGTGATGGCCCTGGGTTCAGTCTGGTCTGACAAAAGATGCAGGCTCTTGTATGACCACAGCCTGGGGACATACATGTCATCTGCTGCTGTTCATGATCTCTTGGACTTCTGGACCAGATTGTACTCCCTTATAAATGGACTCCTCAGGCCACCAATTTTGCAGTAAAATAGTTGATGTGTGCCCTGGGGCCAAAGGCTTCGCCAATTTCTGCTGTTTATCCAGCGTTGCCTTCCTCTTTGTTTGGTTAGGACCCCTTAATAAACTTTTGGTTTGATTTATTATACTCACCTATGTGTGTTTTCCTTCAAAAAGGACAGTTTGTTTGTGAGGAGGCAGGTACATTTCAAAACTACAATGTGAAATTAACAAGAGACACCAACACCAAGCAACCTCCTTGAGATTAAATAATACAAGATAACAATCGTGTTGTGGTAACTTGACACACAAAACACACCCAAAACTATTCTGGAGTAAAAAAAAAAAAAAATTAAGAATAAAACACAAGATTAGGATTTTTAAAAATCCCCCCCAAAAAAATGTAATATAAAAACATCCAAAAAATAATACTTTTTCGGAAGATGTGACAAATAAAAATATTATATTGATGAAATCACGATAAATAATAAAGAAAGAAGTTTGTGAGAACTCTGTGTGAATATGAGCAGCAAAACAACTTCATTCTTCTAGCATTATAAAGAAGAACAGAGTGTGCTGCATTAAACAATTTAAAACATTGCAGCGTGACGAAAGTGCTATATTAATTCCGAATGCTAATTTTACCAGACCGAGCAGTTCCGTCTCGGAATTTATTCTGAGCATGTGTGGCACTTTGTGCGTCGGAATTGTCCACACACGGTCGGAATTGACGCAATCGGATTTTGTTGTCGGAAAATTCAATAGCCTGCTCTCAAACTTTGTGTGACGGAAAATCCGATGGAAAAAGTCCAATGGAACCCACACACGGTCGGAATTTTCGACAACAAGCTCCGATCGCACATTTTCCGTTGGAAAATCTGACCGCGTGTGGGCTCCATCGGACTTTTTGCCCTGTGTACCACACAGGGCATCAGACAGGATAATTCGGTTGGTTTCAGGCTGGTCAGTAAGTTGGGCTGGGAATTTTCTTTGGTTTTGTTTGACATGCATTGCCCTTCCATGTGCTCCTTGCTGCAAAGGCCAGTTATAGGTTGGGCAGTGGCCATTTGTTTGGCATCATATAACATTAACCACAAGTATATAGATGAACACCAATATGGAAATAATAGAAACTTTATGTAAGAAAAGATTAATAATTATACATTCCTCTAATGTACAATCAGGTATTATCAGTTGCCCCAAAATGCGTCCTGGGAGAATTGTACACTTATAACTGGGTATATATAGTTAATAATAGGGATACCTTCGGATGAATGTTGCAGCAAAGCCCCGTTGCAGTGGTCCCTGAAGATGATCACAATGCAGACCATCTATAAACAACAAAAAAACACCTCTGAAATGATCAGCAAGAAACCACGGATAAACCAGGATATTCATGGAAAAAAAATAATGCACATAACGTAATCCAGTATAAAACCAACATGTTTGTTAAGTTAAAAAGTGATAAAATTCAGCATGTAATTTCACTCTGCTCCATCCTGTAGGCATGGTGATGCCAGCAAGGCGAAGCTCCAACTTGTTTCATTAAAAGTGCCATTGTCGAGGACAGTGCACCATGAAATGAAAAGATCATCCTTAGATAATATACAAACAAAATCTGAAAAATTCCTCCTCTTAGCTTGAATGAGAGCATTGATAAGCTGTGGGGAGAGTTGGGAAACTGAGGGGTCACCATTAAGATTGTATAGTGAACTGTAGAAGACACTAAACGCGTCTGCAATTTCTTTAGGATTAACTAGTTTGTTCCCTGTTTTGGGGTGCAGAAGATGAGGTATCTTTTGTTTAGCCATCTCTTCCTGCAGTTGGGAGGCTGGGAACATAACACCAATACCAGCTTTATTACCATGGTGATAGAAATTGGAATTGAGTGTTCTAAGTTGTCTATAATGTTGAGATATCAAGAGCATACAGAGTTGGTGTCTAGCACTGGTCAATTTGGTACTGTTTGTGATGGGAATTTTTTATTTAAACCCTCTAAAGATTGCAAAGGTCATTGAGCTGATGCATCCTTTTTCTCCTAGCTATAACAGGCATTTAAAGGAGATGCCTCTAATGACAGCTTTGTGAGAATTACATAAATAAAGGGGTCTGTCACAGATTGGAGATTCATATAAAAAAAGCCACAAAGTCTCGTAGAAACTGCACACGTATTTTCTGGTATAGACATCAATAACACATCACTGTTAGCTCTGGTTTCTGTGTGAGCCTCCCCTATCGTTATGAAAACCGGAGCATGATCAGACCATAATATTTCATGGATTACTAACTTGCTAAATTTTTGTAGTAAAAATGTATCCACCAAAACAAGTCCAGTCTAGAGTAAGAGCCGGTTCACACAGGGGCGACTTGTCAGGCGACCTAGTCGCCTGACAAGTCGCCTCCCGTTCTGTACAATGGAACCGTTCTAATCGGAGCGACGCAAGTCGCTCCAACTTAGAAAAAGGTTCCTGTACTGCTTTGGGGGCGACTTGGGGCGATTTGCATAGACTTCTATACAGAAGTCGTTTTGCAAGTCGCCGTGGCAGTCGTGTGCAGGTCGCCTCGGTGAGGCGACCTGCAAGTCATGCCGCCTCTAGTGTGAACCGAGCCTAAGTAAGATGAGCATGGGAGAAAAAGCAATAGTCTCTCTCTGTGAAGTGCTGGCATCTCCAGACATAGTATATGTTGGAGGTGGTAATGAAGTGGCTCTATGGAATCATTTGTGAGATGGATTCGAGATATCCAAATGTATGTCAGGGATAGAATGAAAATCATCGCAGAGAATGATGGATCCTTAGCAAATACTGTAGATTTAACTTTTCACCATATTTTCTTCAAACAGGAAATTTGTTTAATGTTTGGTAGATATATGTTTACCAATGTGTATAAAGTATGATTGATCTCACAGGTGAGGATAATGCAGAGGTGGACTGACCATTCGGGCATTCGGATGCCGACCGAGGGCCCGTGGCCAGTAGGGGGCCCGTGAGAAGCTCCTGAGAGATGCTCGTCGGATATAGGGGTATGCTGCTGGCAGTGCTGCGGCGGAGCCATTCTGCCGCTGTGGGGGGAGGGGCCCAAGACACAGCATCTCCCCCCTGCACCTCTGGCTTTCAGTTTGAATGCAGTGGGGGAGTGGGAGGCGGCGATCGGCAGCTCTATGGTGCTTGTGGCATCTCCCTGGGGCTTGTATTTCTCCTTCCGAGTGTATACAGTGGAGAGGGGAGGGGCCTCTGACCCGGGCAGCTACAAGTTTCACTCTTCAGTGTACAAGTGAGTTGCTCTGCTTGTACACTGTTGCCGACTGCTGCCCAGGTCAGAGGCCCCTCCCCTCTCCACTGTACAGAATCAGGAGGAGAACTACAAGCCCCAGTGAGATCCACAGGCACCATAGAGCTGCCGATAACCACCTCCCCCTGCGCTGGGGGTTGGAGGTGCACAGACAGGTACAGGGGAACCTCTGGGGTGGTTAAGTCTGGGAACCCTGATGTACGGGGGGAGGCTCTCTGGGGACCTTGATGTATGGGGGGAACCCTGATGTATGGGGAGAGGCTCTCTGGGGACCCTGATGTATAGGGGCTCTCTGGGGACCCTGAAGTATGGGGGGATGCTCTCTGGGGACCCTGATGTATGAGGGGGAGGCTCTCTGGGGACCCTGATGTATGGGGGGCTCTCTGGGGACCCGGATGTATGGGGGGGGCTCTCTGGGGACCCTGATGTATGGAGGGCTCCCTGGGGACCCTGATGTATGGGGGCTCTCTGGGGACCCTGATGTATGGGGGGCTCTCTGGGACCCTGATGTATGGGGGGCTCTCTGGGAACCCTGATCTATGGTGGGGCTCTCTGGGACCCTGATGTATGGGGGGCTCTCTGGGGACCCTGATGTATGGGGGGTTCTCTGGGACCCTGATGTATGGGGGGCTCTCTGGGACCCTGATGTATGGGGGGCTCTCTGGGGACCCTGATGTATGGGGGGTTCTCTGGGACCCTGATGTATGGGGGAGGCTCTCTAGGGACCCTGATGTATGGGGGGCTCTCTGGGACCCTGATGTATGGGGGGCTCTCTGGGGACGCTGATGTATGGGGGGCTCTCGGGAACCCTGATGTATGGAGGGGCTCTCTGGGAACCCAGATCTATGGTGGGGCTCTCTGGGACCCTGATGTATGGGGGGCTCTCTGGGGACCCTGATGTATGGGGGGGCTCTCTGGGACCCTGATGTATGGGGGGCTCTCTGGGAACTGAGATCTATGGTGGGGCTCTCTGGGACCCTGATGTATGGGGGGCTCTCTGGGGACCCTGATGTATGGGGGGCTCTCTGGGACCCTTATGTATGGGGGGCTCTCTGGGGACCCTGATGTATAGGGGGAGGCTCTCTAGGGACCCTGATGTATGGGGGGCTCTCTGGGACCCTGATGCATTGGGGGGCTCTCTGGGGCCCCTGATGTATGGGGGGGCTCTCTGGGAACCCTGATGTATGGGGGAGGCTCTCTGGGGACCCTGATGTATGAGGGGGAGGCTCTCTGGGGACCCTGATGTATGGGGGGCTCTCTGGGGACCCTGATGTATGGGGGAGGCTCTCTGGGGACCCTGATGTATGGAGGGCTCCCTGGGACCCTGATGTATGGGGGGCTCTCTGGGGACCCTGATGTATGGGGGGCTCTCTGGGACCCTGATGTATGGGGGGGCTCTCTGGGAACCCTGATCTATGGTGGGGCTCTCTGGGACTCTGATGTATGGGGGGCTCTCTGGGGACCCTGATGTATGGGGGGGCTCTCTGGGACCCTGATGTATGGGGGGCTCTCTGGGAACCCAGATCTATGGTGGGGCTCTCTGGGACCCTGATGTATGGGGGGCTCTCTGGGGACCCTGATGTATGGGGGGCTCTCTGGGACCCTGATGTATGGGGGGCTCTTGGGGACCCTGATGTATGGGGGGAGGCTCTCTAGGGACCCTGATGTATGGGGGGCTCTCTGGGACCCTGATGCATGGGGGGCTCTCTGGGAACCCTGATGTATGGGGGAGGCTCTCTGGGGACCCTGATGTATAGGAGGGCTCTCTGGGACCCTGATGTATGGGGGGTCTCTCTGGGGACCCTGATGTATGGGGGGCTCTCTGGGGACCCTGATGTATAGGGCGCTCTCTGGGGACCCTGATGTATGGGGGGGCTCTCTGGGGACCCAGATCTATGGGGGCTCTCTGGGGACCCTGTTGTATGGGGGGCTCTTTGGGGACTCTGATGTATGGGGGGGCTCTCTGGGGACCCTGATGTATGGGGAGCTCTCTGGGGAGTGGACCCTGATGTATGGGGGGCACTCTGGAGACCTTGATGTAAGACGGGGCTCTCTGGGGACCCTGATGTATGGGGGGGCTCTCTGGGGATGCTGATGTATGGGGGGCTCCCTGGAGACCCTGATGTAAGGGGAGGCTCTCTGGGGACCCTAATGTAAGGGGGCTCTCTGGGGACCCTAATGTAAGGGGGCTCTCTGGGGACCCTGAAGTAAGGGGGTTGGGGGCTCTCTGGGAACCCTGATGTAAGGAGGGGGCTCTCTGGAGACCCTGATGTAAGGGGGGCTCTCTGGGGACCCTGATGTAAGGGGGGCTCTCTGGGGACCCTGATGTAAGGATGGGGCTCTCTGGGGACCCTGATGTAAGGGGACGCTCTCTGGGGACCCTGATGTAAGTGGGGGAGGCTCTCTGGGGACTTTTTTACATCAGCAGACCACCGTTCTGCCTCTGTTGGAAACGATCGCCGGGGCCCGCTGATTAGCTCTCGGTGTGTCCAATCACAGCGGCAGTGGGTCAAACAGTACGCAGACCCGCAAGTGCAGAATCAAGTACCTGTACGTGATTCTGCTCACAGGAGACGCAGCCCCATAGTAAATGTACGTGGTTAATGTGAGTTTATTTTTCTTTATTTTCTTAACTCTTTAAACATTTATTTTAAAACATACAGTAGAGAAATTTTGTGACAAATGCATGTAATGTAGCAGTGCAATATATACGTGGGGCTTTGTGAGGGTGAGGCTTGTGTGTGGGTGGGTGGGAACAAACGGGGCCCCATGATCCCCTATTGCCCGGGGGCCCCATGAGTTGTCAGTCCGGCCCTGGGATAATGTATTTACCCACGCAATCTGTGATGGATGAGATACAATTAAAGGCTACAATGTTCTCACAATGTTCTTAATTGCCACACCTCGTTTCTTGGAAGGTGCACTTGCCAAAAGATGTGGGGATAAAGTCGGTTTGACAACAAGAGAGGGTTACAATTATTAAGATGAGTCTCTTGTAGGCACATAATGTTACAGCCTAGCTTACTGATATTTCTCCAGAGCATATGCCTCTCTGCTGGGCTGTTAAATCCCTTGATTAGGGATAAGGGGATGAGCCGAACACCCCCCCGGTTTGGTTCGCAGCAGAACGTGCAAAAAGTTTGTTCAATCACACCAACACCATTAAAGTCTATGGGACACGAATGTGAAAAATCAAAAGTGCTAATTATAATGGCTTATATGCAAGTTATTGCCAAAAAACATGTTTGGGGACCCGGGTCCTGCCCCAGGGGACATGTATCAATGCAAAAAAAAGTTTTAAAAACTGTTGTTTTTTCAGGAGCAGTGATTTGAAGAATGCTTAAAGTGAAACAATAAAAATGAAATATTCCTCTAAATATTGTGCCTGGGGGGTGTCTATAGTATGTCTGTAAAGTGGCACAGTTTTCCCGTGTTTAAAACAATACCACAGCAAAATTACATTTCTAAAGAAAAAAACACATTTAACACTGCTTGTGGCTGTAATGTATTGTCAGGTCCCGGCAATATAGATGAAAATCATTGAGGAAAACTACATGGGTTCCCCCCCAGCCCAAAATCATTGAGAAAAATGGCATGGGTTCCCCCCAGCCCATTACCAGGCTCTTTGGGTCTGGTATGGATATTAAGGGGAACCCCGCACCCAAATTAAAAAAAATGGTGTGGGGGGGGGCCCCAGGCACTATATACTCTGAACAGAAGAATATATACTATATGGCCTGCCCTATATACTCTGCAGAAAATTGGGCCTTAGGTGTTGGTGGTGCCAGAACACTGTAACCCCAATTGCTGGTGTTTTGATCCTATTAATACCACAGGCAGGCAGCTGCAGTATTTACAGTTAGTATACTGTGTCCTCTGCACAGTGTGCACCTAAAGCTACCTGAAGACAATTGCTGGTGTTCTGATCCTATTAATACCACAGGCAGGCAGCTGCAGTATTTACAGTTAAACAGGACAGCATGGTAAAAAATCCCAACATGTTTCGCCCATAGATCGGGCTTCTTCAGGGGGGCTGTCTTTTGGAAGTACAGGCCTTCTAAAATGGACAACAAAAGAACAAACAACATATACAAAAAATAGTAAGTGACTGAATACTAATAGAGAATATAATATACATGTTACATATTTTGAAAGACTAAGGTAAAAGCAAAAGCCCACTCTATGGGCGAAACATGTTGGGATTTTTTACCATGCTGTCCTGTTTAACATTGTAATAACATTACTGTACATGCCTGTGCCTTTTGTTTTTATATATATTTTTTGTTTTGCTCCTCAAAATAAGAAGTAAATCTCCTTTTATTGAATATATTTGACAACATTTTTGCACCTTCAAAAATCCCTACCTCATCTTCCTGTTGTTTCTATGTTAATTTGGGGATTGGTGCTATTATTTAGCAGTATTTTCCATGACCAATTAACCTGTTCAAGTATTTACAGTTTGTGTACTGTGTCCTTTGCAAGGTGTGCACCTAAAGCTACCTGAAGACAATTGCTGGTGTTCTGATCCTATTAATACCACAGGCAGGCAGCTGCAGTATTTACAGTTAGTTTACTGTGTCCTCTGCACAGTGTGCACCTAAAACTACCTAAGACAATTACTGGTGTTCTTCTGATCCTATTAATACCACAGGCAGGCAGCTGCAGTATTTACAGTTAGTGTACTGTGTCCTCTGCACAGTGTGCACCTGAAGACAATTGCCGGTGTTCTCAAACTAATGATACTACAAGCAGGCAGTTGATTGCTAGCTGCAGTATAATCAGTATATATATACATCCCAGCTTTGTGCAGCTACATCTCACTGCAGGCCATTAGTATGTCTGGAAGGCTAACAAGGAGAGGCAGACAGTCACAAGCCAATAAAAGAGGGCAAGCAGGCTCTGTCTAGAGGCAACAGTGCTGGTCGTGGACACGGTGCATCCTCATCAGCACATGGCCATGGGACACGCTTGTCCTTTTTTTCGGCAGCTGGCCGTGTTGACCCGCAACATGCGGAAGACTTGGTCAAGTGGATGACCAAGACTTCCTCATCCTCCTCATCTTCTCTCACCCAGGCTCAGGGTACTTTGTCTGGCAAAGCAGCTGCCAAAGCGGCCTCTTCCCTTGCCTCAATGATATCAGTCACTCCTTCCCTAGCCCCACCATGTCCTCCTGAGGAGTCCACCGAACTGTTTGACCACAGTGTTGGGTACATGCTCCAGGAGGATGCCCAGCGTTTTGAAGGCTCCGATGATGGTACCCAGCTAGAGGAAGGCAGTAACGTGAGCCCAGAGAGAGGGGGTGCCCAAGAAGGACAGCAATCTGGCAGTTATGTTCCCCCAGCTGCAGCATACTGCCAGGTTTGCTCCAGTGATGAGGAGGGAGGGGATGATGAGGTCATTGACTCCACATGGGTGCCTGATAGGAGAGAAGAGGAGGAGGAAGAGGAGGCACATCTCCAACGAGGCAGGACTCCCTCCAGAGGCCAGCTTAAGGGCAGCACACAGACTGCATCACACTACAGAGCTCCGCATGTGCAGGGCGCTGCTGTCTCTGCACGTTATTCCAAAAGTTCTTTGGTGTGGGCCTTTTTTGAGACAAGCTATTTGCAACATATGTCTCAAGCGTATCTCGCATGGCCAAAACATCACCCGCTTGGGCACCACATGCTTGACCAGGCATATGTCGACCTGCCATGCAGTTCATTGGCAAGCGTACCTAAATGACCCACACCAAATAACAAGCGGACCTCTCCTTGCTCCTCATCAGCTGGGATCTCCAACCCCACTATACCTTTAGTCCTCTCTGAAACCTGCACTGAGAGGAATGAAGGTGTAGAATTAGGTGTGTCACAGCCAAGTACTTGCGGGCAATCTGCTATCGGTACACCTAAGTCAGATTGTACCAGGCAAATTTCCCTGCCCCAGCTGCTGCACCGCCGAAAGAAGTTCTCTCCCAGCCATCCACATGCCCAGCGGTTGAATGCTAGCTTGGCTAAGTTGCTAGCACTTCAACTGCTGCCTTTTCAGTAGGTAGACTCTGCCCCCTTCCGTGAGATTGTGGTTCCTCAGTGGCAGGTTCCCAAACGCCACTTTTTCTCACGGAAGGCAATTCTGGCTCTCTACTGGCATGTGGAAGGCAATGTCTTGGCCTCGCTGGACAGGGTGGTCAGCGGTAAGGTGCATATTACCGCTGACTCATGGTCCAGCAGGCATAGACATGGATGTTACCTATCTTTCACGGCTCATTGGGTGACTCTTCTGGCAGCTGGGAAGGATGCAGGACAAAGTGCAGTAGTGTTGGAGGTGATTCCGCCACCACGCCTCCAAAATGCTACTAGTGGTAATTCTGACACACCTCTCTCCTCCACCCCCTCCTCTTCTTCTTCCTCCATGGCCTCTTCCTGTGCTTTGTCCTCGGAACCAGCGGTGCTCTGTAGGCATTCAAGGGGCTACGCAAGTACGCAGGCAAAAAGAGGCCATGCGGTGCTTGAGCTGGTGTGCTTGGGGGACAGGAGCCACACTGGGGCAGAGATTCTGTCAGCTCTGCAGGGGCAGGCTCAGAGGTGGTTGACGCCACCCCAGCTTAAGCCAGGAATGGTGGTTTGCAACAATGGCACCAACCTCCTCTCCGCCCTCCGACAGGGACAACTGACCCATGTGCCCTGTTTGGCTCATGTCCTTAACTTGGTGGTACAGCGGTTCTTGGGCAGGTACCCGGGCTTACAGGATGTCCTGAGGCAGCCCAGGAAAGTCTGTGTGCATTTCCACCGGTCATGTAATGCCAGTGCTCGGCTGGCTGACCTCCAAAAGGAATTTAACCTGCCCAAGAACCGCCTAATCTGTGACATGCCCACCAGGTGGAACTCAACGTTGGCCATGCTGCAGCAGCTGCACATGCAGCAGAGGGCCATCAATGAGTACCTGTGTGACTATGGCACCAGGACAGGGTCAGGGGAGCTTGGTTTTTTCCCCACGCCAGTGGGCCATGATCAGGGATGCATGCACTGTCCTGTCACCATTTGAGGAGGCCACGAGGATGGTGAGTAGTGACAGTGCATGCATCAGTGACACTGTCTCTCTTGTCCACCTGTTGGAGCACACGCTGCGTGGAATAATGGACAGGGCACTTGAGGAAATACAGAGGCAGGAAGAGGAGGACTTCCTTACCTCTCAAGGCCCCCTTTATCCAGACAGTGTTCCTGTGTGCCCGCGATCATACAGGGAGAGGAGGAGAAGGATTATGTCAGCATGGAGGTGGAGCCTAGCACTCAGCATCAGCAGCAGTCTTCAAGGGATCATTTACAGTCCAAAGAAACCCATTGACTTGTACGTGGCTGGGAGGAGGTGGCTGCGGATCATGTCATCCTTAGTGACCCAGAGGACTCCGGACTGAATGCCTCAGCAAACCTACGCTGCATGGCCTCCCTGATCCTGCAAAGCCAGCGGAAGGATCCTCGTATTCGTGGTATCAAGGAGAGGGATCATTACTGGCTGGCAACCCTCCTTGATCCACGTTACAAGGATAAGGTTATGGACCTTATCTTGCGTCACAGAGGGAGCAGAGGATGAAACATCTTTGGGAGGCCTTGCAGAAAGGTCTGTGCAATGCGTTCCCAGAGACTGGGCGGTTACAAACTCCTGTTCCTGGACAACGTGTTGCTGAGGCTTCGGTCAGTCAAAGAAGGAGTGGTGGAGAAGGTGGCCGTCTGACCGATGCTTTCAGACAATTTTTTAGTCTGCAGCCCCAAGGTATGATCGGTTCCAGCAACCATTGCCAGCGTCTTTTTTACATGGTGCAGGAATACCTAGAGGCAAGATCAGACTTGGACACCTTTCCCACCGAAAATCCTCTGGGTTACTGGGTCTTGAGGATGGATCACTGGCCAGAGCTTGCACAGTATGCAATTGAGCTACTGGCTTGTCCTGCATCCAGCGTTCTTTCGGAACGCACATTCAGTGCTGCTGGAGGCTTTGTAACTGATCACAGGGTGCGCCTGTGCACCGACTCGGTCGATCGACTGACCTTCATAAAAATGAATCAGTCTTGGATCACCACCAGCTACCAAGCACCTGATGTTGATGTAACCGAATAATCCGATCCCTTCAAGACTGCCTATGCTGATGCTGAGTGACTATCCTGTTATGCTGAGTGACTATCCTCTTCCTCCTCAATGATCATGCTGATAGCTTGTAAGAACATTTTTGGTTCTGGGCGCCGCCACCAGTGGCTAAGGCCCAATTTTTCAGCCCCTGTTCAACAGGGGCATGTAATTACAATTTTTGATGCAATACTTTGCAACAGGGCTCATTCCTGCGCTCCAACTAGAGTATCTGTGAGGGGTTGCAGTGTTGCGGCACCAGTGCCTAAGGCCCAATTTTTTCTGCCCCTGTTCAACAGGGACATGTAATTACAATTCTCGATCTAATATTTAACAGCAGGGCCCATTCAAGCGCCCACCAAGAGTAACTGTGAGGACTTGCAGTGTTGTGGCACCAGCACCACCACTACCACCACCACCAAAGGCCCAATTTTTCTGCCCCTGTTCAACAGGTGTATGTAATTACAATTCTTGATATAATATTTCACAGCAGGGCCCGTTCCAGCGCCCACCAAGAGTAACTGTGAGGACTTGCAGTGTTGTGGCACCAGCACCACCACCACCACCAAAGGCCCAATTTTTCTACCACTGTTCAACAATGGCATGTAATTACAATTCTTGATGTAATATTTCACAGCAGGGCCCGTTCCTGCGCCCACCAAGAGTAACTGTGAGGGCTTACAGTGTTGTGGCAACACCAACACCTAAGGCCCAAATTTCTGCAAAGTATATAGGGCAGGCCCCTACTTTCAAACATCCAACTTACAAACGACTCCTACTTGCAAACGGAAGGAGACAACAGGAAGTGAGATGAAATCTACCCCTAGGAAGGGAAATTCCTATATGGGAAAAAAAACGTGTCTCCTCTCTACTGATGCTTTATCACCTATCCTTGTTTCACTAAAAACCCCAAATTTTCAAAAAACATTTGTCATTGGAACAGAAAGTGAGGCGAAATCTTCTGAAGAGGTGCACAGACAGCAAAACAAATGTTACAGGGGTGATAACCCTTCCCTATGTTTTCCAAAAAGCTTAAAAATAGATTTTTTGGCTGGAGCTACACTTTAAAAATGTACCAGTTCAAAATTACAAATAGATTCTACTTAACAACAAACCTACAGTCCCTGTCTTGTTTGCACTGCCTGTATACTGCTGTTCAGTGTATATAGGGCCTGGGGGCGCCACGCCTTTCCTTTTTTTAATTTGGGTGCGGGGTTCCCCTTAATATCCATACAAAACCCAAAGGGCCTGGTAATGGACTGGGGGGTACCCATGTCGTTTGTCTCACTGATTTTCATCCATATTGCCGGAACCCGACATTACATTAAAGCCGCAAGCAGTTTTAAATGACTTTTATTCCTTTAAAAGATGTCATTTTGTGCAGGGACTGTTCTAAGCACGGGAAACATGCGCCACTTTACAGGCATACTATAGACACCCCCCAGGTACGATAATTAAAGGAATATTTCACTTTTTTTCACTTTAAGCATCATTAAAATCATTGCTCCTGAAAAAACGGCCGTTTTTAAAACTTTTTTTTGCATTGATACATGTCCCCTGGGGCAGGACCTGGGTCTCCAAACCCTTTTTAGGACAATAACTTGCATATTAACCTTTAAAATTAGCACTTTTTAATTTTGAGCTTTCGAGTCCCATAGACTTTCATGGGGTTCTAAAGTTCACGCAAACGTTCGGTCCGTTCGCAGGTTCTGGTGCGAACCGACCTGGGGGGTGTTCGGGTCATCCCTAGTGGTAATTGTTGTGTCTTTTAAAAAAAAAATCAAATCACTTTATGGGTAATTAAAAAAAAAATAACATCTTCCCAATCAAATACTGTATTTAGAGTGAGCATGGGTTTTAAAGACTGGTATTAATTTTTCACAGTTTAGCAAGACTTAACACTCACCCAAGCATTTATCTCTCCAGTGTCTTTTGGTTTTTTGATACAATAGTAAGGGGTTCAAATGCTTTTTTTTTTTTCCCGTAAGGTTTTTATTGGAAATAAAAGAGAACAAGCAATATGGGGTGTATTACAGATACCCCCCAGTCCATTACACATAATACAAGTAATATGGCATTAGGCATGGTAACATCATAACTTTTAGGCTATTGACATAAATATATCATCTAACAGTAAGATAGTGAGAGAGAACCCTATTTCCCAGCAATCAAGAACTTGTTTGTTTTTATAGATTCTGAGCATGTTCTGAGCATTTGGGACTGGTTATAAATTGTAATATTGTATTTGTATCTAGCTAAGTCGAGATGTCATGAATAAGATTCAAATTGTATCGAGGGTTTTAGGTTGAGGTCATAGCGTAAGTTTCTGTATAACTAAAAGGATTTTCAGGGGTCTGGGGGAGTAAGTATAAGAAGGGGAGGGGAAGGAGGGTTGTTATGATAAGGAAGATGGGAGGGGAAGATATAAGTGGGGAGATGGGAGTAAGTGATAGGATTGTTATGGGAAGGGTAGGGAAACGGAGGGGGTGGTTGTCCATCTCTCTCTCCCTCCATTGGGAAAGGTGGGGGGATTGGTGGTTGTTATGTAATTGTGACTGATGGGGTTATCAGTTTCAGATCTGGTTGTGGGTGGTTTAGGCAGGCGTGATAGAATAGTGTCAGACAGGTGGCAAGTTGGCAGTGGTGCAGTCTTTGCAATCTGTTGTTGTCTGGAAGTGGGTCCAGCAATCCCATTTGGATGAAAATTTTGTAGGTGTGTCATGGGCAATGCTGATGAGGCGTTCCATTTCAGCTATCCTGGTACTTCTATTTAGCCATTCTTTGACTGATGGGGTATGTGGGGTGCCCCAGTGGACTGGTATGCATTGTTTTTCAAATGCTTTTAGTTGCTTTTGGCATCCCGAGTTGGTAGAGCTCCCCTCTATTTGTCCTGAAAACCATTATCAGCTGTCACCTTGTTTTGGTGACAGCTAGGGATGAGCTTCGAGTTTGAGTCGAACTCATGTTCGACTCGAACATTGGCTGTTCGCAAGTTCGCCGAACAGCGAACAATTTGGGGTGTTCGCGGCAAATTCGATTGCCGCAGAACACCCTTTAAAAGTCTATGGGAGAAATCAAAAGTGCTAATTTTAAAGGCTTATATGCAAGTTATTGTCATAAAAAGTGTTTGGGTACCTGGGTCCTGCCCCAGGGGACATGGATCAATGCAAAAAAAAGTTTTAAAAACTGACGTTTTTTCAGGAGCAGTGATTTTAATAATGCTTAAAGTCAAACAATAAAAGTGTAATATCCCTTTAAATTTTGTACCTGGGGGGTGTCTATAGTATGCCTGTAAAGGGGCGCATGTTTCCTGTGTTTAGAACAGTCTGACAGCAAAATGACATTTCGAAGGAAAAATTTCATTTAAAACTACCCGCGGCTATTGCATTGCCGACAATACACATAGAAGTCCATTGATAAAAACGGCATGGGAATTCAACACAGGGAAACCCCGAACCAAAATTTTTTTAAAAAATGACGTGGGGTTCCCTCTAAATTCCATACCAGACCCTTCAGGTCTGGTATGGATTTTAAGGGGAACCCCGTACCAAAAAAAAAAAAAAATGGCGTGGGGTCCCCCAAAAAATCCATACCAGACCCTTATCCGAGCATGCAACCTGGCAGGCCGCAGGAAAAGAGGGGGGGACGAGAGGCTTGCATATAAGCCTTTAAAATTAGCACTTTTGATTATTCATGTTCCTGTCCCATAGACTTTCGCGTGTTCGAGCAAACTTTTTTCCTGTTCGCATGTTCTGGTGCGAACCGAACAGGGGGGTGTTCGGCTCATCCCTATTAAGCACCTGTGGGGCATGGAGGAGTGCAAGGCTTCTCTCTAACATCCACCAGCTCTGTGATGTCTTCATGGAGGAGTGGAAGAGGACTCCAGTGGCAACCTGTGAAGCTCTTGTGAACTCCATGCCCAAGAGGGTTAAGGCAGTGCTGGGAAATAATAGTGGCCACACAAAATATTGACACTTTGGGCCCAATTTGGACATTTTCACTTACAGATGTACTCACTTTTGTTGCCAGCGGTTTAGACATTAATGGCTGTGTGTGGAGTTATTTAGAGGGGAAAGCAAATTTACACTGTTGTACAAGCTGTACACTCACTACTTTACATTGTAGCAAAGTGTAATTTCTTCAGTGTTGTTGCATGAAAAGATATACAGTAATAACATATTTACAAAAATGTGAGAGGTGTACTCACTTTTGTGAGATACTGTGTATGTATATATATATATATATATATATATATATATATATATATATATATATACATACAACATATATACAACACATATCATACCCTATATGAGCCAGTATTAGGCTCCCAGGTAAATCCAACTGCCTTATGTGTACCATTTACTCTTTCCTTTTATGTAACTAACAGACACCATGGGGCCAGGCTAGCATTATTTTTTTTAAAAGTTGTGAAACGGAGCTGATCATTTAAGCCTGGGGAACATGACCCCTGAGCATAACATCCACTCAGTTTTCTTTCTTTAGTATTTTCTTATTGAAATTCCATCCTCTTCTTTTTGGATGGATTCTATCTAAAGCTGTGAAGAGCACTCCTATTGTGTTATAATTTTGATACACGATAAAATGTCTCCCTACTGAAAACTCCAAATTCCCATTTGTAGTGGCATGTATGTGAACAAGAAAAAAAGTATTTTAAAAAGTTGCATTTGGTTCTACCAATGTAGAATGCTCCACATAGGCATCATAACAAAGAAATCACAGCAGTCATCTGACACCTGGCAAAATGCTGCAGTTAGTAGTGCTGGCCATTAAGTCCTTCTCAGCACATACTGTATATATATACTGGCATTATGCACAATATCCACACTTAGTTCCCAGGGGAAACTTTGATATTAAGTGAAATGACTATTGACTAACTGTGTTCTTACTCTCCACTTTCGGACCACCCGCTCGCAATGTACAGGCGGCCCATGCCGGGAAAGCGACGTACTGGTTTGTCGCTTCCTGTTTCTGGGTTTAGGGCATGTGCGTGTGCGTACCCCTCCCCCCAGTCAAAGATTCATGGCTGCTGATCAGATGTGTCCTATCACAGCTCAGAGCCCTGTGTTGGCAATCAACACAGGGCTCTGTACAGAGGAAACAATCTCTCTGTTTCTTATGCATGCAAATCAGAGTTAATAAACAAAGAGATATGTTACTAAAAACAGCACACATTAAACACATTTCACATTATTAGACACACATTTAACCCCTTGGTCGCAAAAGATGTTAACCCCTTTGCAGCCATAGAATTAACACTGATCATGGTATTAGTGTTACTGGTGATGTCCGTGGCAGTTAGTCAGTTCCCCCCCCCCAGTGGCAGTTAGTGTCAGATTGACCGCCGCACTATCGCAGTCCCGTGATAAGTCTCTGATCACCACCATTAGTAGTGTAAAAAAAATATAGAAATTTCAAGATATATCCCATAGTTTTTAGATGCTATACCTTTCACGTAAACCAATCAAAATACACGTATTGGTTTTTTTTGTTTTTTCTTTAACAAAGACATGTAGCAAAATACATTTTGGCCAAAATTTATGAAGAAATTAGATTTTACATTTTTTATTGTTCATGTTTTATAGCAGAAAGTAAAAAAAAAAGTATTTTAGACATGTGCAATTCGTTTCGTTACAAATTCCTTTTTTGACAAAATTTGACAAATTCATTCATTCGGAAATATTCAAATTAATGAAAACCCGCTTAACAAATTTTTCCGAAAACAAAAATTCTAAAATGTGAAAATTTGAAAATCTGAAAATTCTAAAATTCTAAAATCCGAAAATCCAAAAATTCTAAATAATAACTACTACTAACTATTAAATTATAGGTATTGGAATTTCCTTTCAAATTTGGCTGTTAGTGAACGTAATGAATACAAATTTATCCGAAGTTATGAATTATCCGAAATCACAAATGCTTTATTTAAACAAATGGAATGTAAAAAATTAATAATAATGCATTATAATAATAATAAAAACATGTTTTTATTATTATTTATTATTATTATTATTATTATTATTATTATTATTATTATTAATGATTTGTTATCTTACATATGTTTAGATGTGGCTAACAGCTATCAACCAAGTTTGAAAGAAAATTCCAATACCTATAATTTAATAGTTAGTTATTATTAGTTAGTTATTATTTTGGCTTTTCAAATTTTCAATTTTCTTTTCGGATTTTCGTTCTTAGTTATTATTTCTGATTTTCGAATTTTCGGATTTTCTTTCTTATTTTTGGATTTTCAAATTTTTTAATTTTTTAATATTCGAATCTTCGATATTTCCAAATTTTGGATTTTCAAATTTTTCAGAATTATTGAAATAACGAATACCGTATCTAAACAAATGGAACATAATGAATTTTAATTTTTCTGAAATTTTGAGTTTATCCCAAATAATGAATTTCGAGCATAACGAATGACCCGAAAATCTAAAAAAAATGTTTCTCAAAAAATCCAGTGGTCATCTAAAGCCACCAAAAGAAAGCTCTCTTTGTGTGAAGAAAAAAAAATGAGACAAATTCTGTTTGGGTACAATGTTGCATGACCGCGGAAATCTCAAGCAGTAAGGCAGTACTAAATAGTAAAAAATGGCCTGGTCATGAAGGGGTAAAACCTTCCAGAAAACGTTTTAAATGTTTAGGATGAGTACTGTCTGCATGTAATATAGAATTACTTGCTCTTGCTTTTCTATAGAGTACTGTACTGATCTTATTGTCTTTCTCCTTCCTAATTTTGAGATAAAGGAAAGGTACTCTACATCATTATATTTATGGTTAAGTAATCCTCATTCAAAGCAGTTATTAAATGTATTGTGTCCTTTAAATAACTTGGTAATCATTCAACATGAGTACCTAAAACTTCCTCAAATCAGTTTACTTGCATTGCTTGTCAGGCTACCAATATCTCAAACTATGGGTCTACCTGTAGGAATCATTCTATTCTTATGGATGTTTGGTAACACATTAAAGGTTGGGGTTGTAAGACTTTAAATCAGTCCATGCTTTATCAAAAAATTGAAAAAAGTTTATCTGATAACTTTCTTTTCCAAGACTGGAAATATTCTAGTCAATGGACTGGACTTTCTATTTTTTAGGATGATCTCAAACATTTCCATGTACTGGGCTTTATCCTGAATATAAAAATTGCCACCCTTATCAGAAGGTTTTATGATCATTTGTTTATTCTGACTCAAAGTATGCAGAGCCTGATTAAAGTTCTTTTTATAATGTCCTTTTGGCATACAGTATAATGTCTTGTGTAGTCTCTCTTATAAATAAATCAATGCTCTCATTCAGGGGGGGGGGGGGGGGTGGCTGACAAGCAGAGGAAATGGCCACATAGAGAAAGCGCTCTGCACAGCAGCTTCTCGACGAAGTTCACGGTGATCTCCCTGGCCACAAGCATGATTCAAGCTGCAGGAAGACTGGGAACACATACCCTCCATATCCTGCAAGAGGAAAGAACAAGGTCAACCGGGGAAGATGACAGATTTCTTCCCCCTCCACACTGACACAGTCATTGAATCTTTAAAAAGCCCCATGTCTGCACCAATATCAGATCATCAGTCCATGCTTTATCAATACGTTAAAAAAAGTTTATCATCTGATAACTTTCTTTTCCAAGACTTGAAGTCTGTCAATTGATTGGGCTTTCTATTTTTTAGGATGGTCTCAAACATTTCGATGTACTAGACTTTATTCTGAATATCAATATTGACACCCTTATCAGAAGGTTTTATGATAATTTGTTCATTCTGACTCAAACTATTCAGAGCCTGATTAAACTTAATTTTGTAATGTCCTCTGGGCATATAATGTCTTACATAGTTTCTCTTGTAAATAAATCAATGCTCTCATTCAGGGGGGTCCCAATGTCTCTGGGCACAGCACAGAAATGATTCCAGCTGTTGAAGGACTAGGAACACATACCCTCCATCCACCATGTCCCACAAGAGGAAAGAACAAGGTTGGTCAGGAAAGATGACAGATTTCTTCTTCACGCCGTGCTGACACAGCAGCCAAAATGGTGCCGGCGGCTCTGCTGGCCCCCACTCCAGCCGCTCCTCACAACATCACAGCAACCCTACTTCACATGCCTCCTCTTCCTCAGCCAGTCCTGACAAATCAAAAAAGAAGCTGATATCGACATGTGGCTATGGAGGTGAGTGATTTCTGCAACTCACTGTATGATACGAGGGAGCTGCAGGATTCTATTGCATCCTTTCCCACATGTAATTAGACACAACCTTGTAAGACATGTTAGTCTCCCTTAGGAACAATATACATGCTGACATTATGACCATGGTACAGCAGTTTAAAACCGACATGTCTGAGGTGGGGGATAGAGTTTCACACATAGAAGCCAAGATAGGAGAGTTTGCTTAAACATTCAATGATCTGGTGGATGCCCACAATGAGAGTGAGGATGACAAAGAGTGGCTGAAAAATAAAATAGCAAACCTGGAAAACTGCTCAAGACATAACAACATCAAAATTCGAGGGATCCCAGAATCTGTTAAGCCTTCTGATCTGAAAGCTTATTCAGTCAAAAGCACTCCCTGATCTACTGGTACTGATCATTGATTGGATTCATAGGTTGCTCTATTTTCCCCACAATATCTGCGGAAATACTTACCCACACAGGTTTCCCTTGGGAATTGTTAATTTTTCTTGTTTTTGTTTAATTTTTTGTGCAAGGTAATATGCACACATAGGAGTGTTATTCTGGTGTAATTCAGAACGTAAAGTGATATTAAAGTCTTGTTTTCTTTTGTTTAAAAGTAACAAACATGTTATACTTGCTCTGTGCAGTGATTTTGCACAGAGCAGTCCAATTCCTCCTCTACTCGGGTCCCTCGCTGGCACTCCTGGCCCCTCCCTCCTGCCGAGTGCCCCCACAGCAAGCAGCTTGCTGTGGGGGCAACCGAACCAAGCCGCTGCTCTGCGTATCCATTCAGATGAAGAGCCGTGGCTAAGCCCTGCCCCCTCTATCCTCCTTTATCTGAGGCAGAGAGACAGCTGCGGACACACTCGGCTGCAGTAACCTCTCAAGAGATCTTCACCCCCTCCATCCTCCTTAATAAAGGACAGCACTCTCCCAGGAGGACGCAGTCAGGCCGAAAAATCTCTCTTCCATCCAGCCCGTGACAGGTCCACACCACCCTACAATCTCTTCTCTACAAATTTAAAGGAGAACACACACACCATCAACTATCACATAGAATGCTTGTACGTGGACTGGTATGGAACACAGAAAATCGTATTTCCCATTTCAGGCCATCTTTTCCAACTAGCCATTATGTTGATGTACATGTTTTGGCCTACTGGTCCATAGAGACTGCGCCCTGGTTCTCAAAGGCTCTGATGAAGAGGTTATCCTCGAAACGCGTCAGCCAATTCTAAACACCCGCCTCAATATGGGCTCATGATACTTTTAACCCATTTTTAATTTTTACATTTCCATGTTTTTTATATTTTGTTACCTGTTTGTATGATACATAGTATTGACATTATTCAATTGCTTTTATTTGCTTTTATTTGCTTCTATTTTCATATGAATAAATTTTATACGTTTTGATGTGAGCAATTGATCACGCGCCCTTCATCCATCACTCTCCATCAACCACCTCTGAGCCTGCCCCTGCAGAGCTGGCAGAATCTCTGCCCCAGTGTGGCTCCTGTACCCTAAGCAGACCAACTCAAGCACCGCATGGCATCTTTTTGACTAAGTGCTTGAAGTGCTTGCGTAGGCCCTTGAACGCTTACGGAGCACTGCTGGTTCAGAGGACAAATCTGCAGAAGAGGCCATAGAGGAAGAAGAAGAGGGGGTGGAGGAGAGAGCTGTGGCAGAATCACCACTAGTGTTTTGGAGGGGTGGCGGTGGAACAAGCTCCAACAATACTGAACCCTGTCCTCCATCCTTCCCAGCTGCCAGCAGAGTTACCCAGTGTGCCGTGAAGGAAAGTTAACGTCCCTGCCCATGCCTGCAAGACTGTTATGAACGGTGGCATTACTGGCTTCACCTGCTGGTGGCACTGTTGCACTCAGCACCAAAGGGTGTAATTCTGGTGGCCACGAGCGGGTGTCTCCCTGCCTGGACTACAGACCAACTATCAGGCACAACTGTTATGGGTCTGCTGGTCTATATAGACCCACCATGACACCATTCATGACATAGACCATGAGTAATATGCACCTTACTGCTGACCGCCCCTGTCCAACGAGGCCAAAACATTGCCTTCCACATGCCGGTAGAGAGTGTGGCCTTCGGTGAAAAGAAATGGCGTTTTGGAACCTACCACTGAGGTACAGCACATTCCACAAATTCACGAAAGGGGGCAGAGTCTACCAGCTGAAAAGGCAGCAGTTGCAGTGCTTGCAATTTGGCCAAGCTAGCATTCAGACGCTGAGCATGTGGATGGCTGGGACTGAATTTCTTTTTACGGTTTAGCAACTGGGGTAGGGAAATTTTCCTGCTAAAATCAGATGGTGGTGTACTGATAGCAGATTGGCTGGAAGTACTTGGGACACCTATTGCTATACCTTCACTCCTCTCAGTGCAGGTTTTTGAGAGACCTGGAGGCATAGTGGGGTTGGAGATCCCAGATGAGGAGCAAGCAGAAGTCTGCCTTTTTCTTTGATATGGGTATTTCAAGTGCTGTTGCCAACTGCATGGCAGGTCGTCACACGTCTGGTCAAGCATGTGGTGCCCAAGTGGCTGCTGTTCTGGCCATGCTTGATCCGCTTCAGACATAGGTTGTAAACATCAACGGTGCAAACTGCTGCAGACGTGTCAAAAGATGGCCCACACCAAGGAACTTTTCAAAATCAGCGGGGAGTCAGCAGCACCCTGCATCTGCAGAGCTCTGCGGTGTGATGCAGTAGGATGGCTGCCCTTAAGCTGCCCCCTAGAGGACATCCTGCCTCATTGGAGTTGTGCCCCCTCCTCCTCCTCTCTTCTCTCAGGCACCCAAGTAGAGTCCGTGATCTCATTATCCCCTGCCTCCTCATCACTGGAGCAAACTTGCCAGTATGCTGCAGCTGGGGGAACATGACTGCCAGTTTCTTGTCCTTCTTGGGCACCCCCTCTCTCTAGGCTCACGTTAGTCCCTTCCTCAACCTGGGAACCAACATCCGAGCCTTCAAATTGCTGCGCATCCTCTAGTAGCATGTACCAGACACTGTGGTCGAATAATTCTGGGGACTCCTTTGTGCATGATGGTGAGGCTACGGAAGGAGTGACTGTGGACAAGGATCCAGTGGAATAGGCTGCTTTGGCAGCTGCATTGGAAGGCAAACTACTCTAAGTCTGGGTGACAGAGGATGAGAAAGATGAGCATGGCTTTGTTATCCACTCCACCAACTCTTCTGCATGTTCTGGCTCAATAACATGGCCAGCAGCAGAAAAAAAGGAGAAGTGTGCCCCACGGCCACCTGCAGAGGATACACCATGTCCACAACCAGCACTGTTGACTGTAGACACAGAGGCTGCTTGCCCTCTTTTAGTGGCCTGTGAGCATCTGCCTCTCCTTGGTGGCCTTCCGGACATAGTGTATATTTTGTTTTGCAACACCACACTACACTGTATTGTGTACTGTGTACACCTTCAGAAGTGTAGTAGCAACTGCACTACGGCTGCACTGTATTGTCTACTGTGTATACCACCAGAAAAGTAGTAGCAATTGCACTATAGCTGCACTGTATGGTAATTACAATTTTTCATCCAATATTTCACAGCAGGGCCCGATCCTGCGCTCACCAGAAGTAACTCTGAGGGCTTACAGTGTTGTGGTACCATCACCACCACCACCACCAAAGGCTGCATTTTTCTGCCCCTGTTTAACAGGGGCATGTAATTATAATTTTTGGTCAGAATATTTCACAGCAGGGCCCTTTCCTGCGTTCACCAAGAGTAGGGATGAGCCGAACACCCCCCCGGTTCGGTTTGCACCAGAACCTGCGAACGGACCGAAAGTTCGCACGAACGTTAGAACCCCATTGACGTCTATGGGACTCGAACGTTCGAAATCAAAAGTGCTCATTTTAAAGGCTAATTTGCATGGTATTGTCCTAAAAAGGGTTTGGGGACCCGGGTCCTACCCCAGGGGACATGTATCAATGCAAAAAAAACTTTTAAAAACGGCCGTTTTTTCGGGAGCAGTGATTTTAATGATGCTTAAAGTAAAAAAAAAAAAAGTGAAATATTCCTTTAAATATCGTACCTGGGGGTTGTCTATAGTATGCCTGTAAAGTGACGCGTGTTTCCCGTGTTTAGAACAGTCCCTGCACCAAATGTCATTTTTAAAGGAAAAAATCTCATTTAAAACTGCTTGCGGGTTTAATGTCATGTCGGGTCATGGCAATATGGATGAAAATCAGTGAGACAAACGGCATGGGTACCCCCCAGTCCATTACCAGGCCCTTTGGGTCTTGTATGGATATTAAGGGGAACCCCGCACCCAAATTAAAATAAGGAAAGGCCCTATATACTCTGAACAGCAGTATACAGGCGGTGCAAACAAGACAGGGACTGTAGGTTTGTTGTTAAGTAGAATCTCTTTGTAATTTTGAACGGGTACATTTTTAACGTGTTTAGCTCCAGCCAAAAAATCTTTTTTAAGCTTTTTGGAAAACATAGGGAAGAGTTATCACCCCTGTGACATTTGTTTTGCTGTCTTTCCTCCTCTTCAGAAGATTTCACCTCACTTTTTGTCCCAATGAAAAATGTTTTGTGAAAATTTGGGTTTTTTTTTGTGGAACAAGGATTGGAAAGCATCAGTGGAAAGGAGAAATTGTTTTCCCATATTAACTCTTACAGGAGAGAATTTCCCTTCCTAGGGGTAGATTTCATCTCACTTCCTGTTGTCTCCTTCCGTTTGCAAGTAGGAGTCGTTTGTAAGTTAGATGTTTGAAAGTAGGGTCCTGCCCTATATACTCAGCAGAAATTTGGGCCTTAGGTATTGCTGTGGCCACAACACTGTAAGCCCTCACAGGGCCCTGCTGTGAAATATTAGATCAAGAATTGTAATTACATGCCCCTGTTGAACAGGAGCTGAAAAATTAGGCCTTAGGCACTGGTGCTGGTGCCACAACACTGCAACCCCTCACAGACACTCTAGTTGGAACGCAGGAACGAGCCCTGCTGCAAAGTATTGCATCAAAAATTGTAATTGCACGCCCCTGTTAGACAGGGGCAGAAAAATTGGGCCTTAGGCACTGGTGCTGGTGCCCCAACACTGCAACCCCTCACAGACACTCTAGTTGGAACGCAGAAACGAGCCCTGCTGCAAAGTATTGCATCAAAAATTGTAATTACACGCCCCTGTTAGACAGGGGCAGAAAAATTGGGCCTTAGGCACTGGTGCTGGTGCCACAACACTGCAACCCCTCACAGACACTCTAGTTGGAATGCAGGAACGAGCCCTGCTGCAAAGTATTGCATCAAAAATTGTAATTACACGCCCCTGTTAGACAGGGGCAGAAAAATTGGGCCTTAGGCACTGGTGCTGGTGCCACAACACTGCAACCCCTCACAGACACTCTAGTTGGAATGCAGGAACGAGCCCTGCTGCAAAGCATTACATCAAAAATTGTAATTACACGCCCCTGTTAAACAGGGGCTGAAAAATTGTGCCTTAGGCACTGGTGGTGGCGCCCAGAACCAAAAATGTTCTTACAAGCTATCAGCGTGATGATTGAGGAGGAAGAGGATAATTACTCAGGGATAGTCACTCAGCATCAGCATAGGCAGTCTTTGAAGGGATCTGAGATTTCAAAAAAAATTATTCGGTTACATCAGCATCAGGTGCTTGGTAGCTGGTGGTGATCCAAGACTGATTCATTTTTATGAAGGTCAGTCGATCGACCGAGTCAGTGGACAGACGCACCCTGTGATCGGTTACCACGCCTCCAGCAGCACTGAATGTGCGTTCCGAAAGAACGCTGGATGCAGGACAGGCCAGTAGCTCAATTGCATACTGTGCAAGCTCTGGCCAGTGATCCATCCTCAAGACCCAGTAACCCAGAGGATTTTCGGTGGGAAAGGTGTCCAAGTCAGATCTTGCCCCTAGGTATTCCTGCACCATGTAAACAGACGCTGGCGATGGTTGCTGGAACCGATCATACCTTGGGGCTGCGGACCAAAAAATTGTCTGAACGCATCGGTCAGACGGCCACCTTCTCCACCGCTCCTTCTTTGACTGACCGAAGCCTCAGCAACACGTTGTCCAGAAACAGGAGTTTGTAACCTCCCAGTCTCTGGGAACGTGTTGCACAGACCTTTCTGCAAGGCCTGCCAAAGATGTTTCATCCTCTGCTCCCTCTGCGATGGCAAGATAAGGTCCGCAACCTTACCCTTGTAACGTGGATCAAGGAGGGTTGCCAGCCAGTATTGGTCCTTCGCCTTGATACCACGAATACGAGGATCCTTACGCAGGCTTTGCAGGATCAGGGAGGCCATGCAGCGTAGGTTTGCTGAGGCATTCGGTCCGGAGTCCTCTGGGTCACTAAGGATGACAACGTCCGCAGCCACCTCCTCCCAGCCAAGTACAAGTCCATGTGTTTCTTGGGACTGATCCCTTAAAGACTGCTGCTGATGCTGAGTGCCAGGCTCCACCTCCATACTGACACAATCTTCCTCCTCCTCCTCCTCCTCCTCCTCCTCCTCTCCCTGTGTGATCGGCGGGCACGCAGGAACACTGTCTGGATAAAGGGGGCCTTGAGAGCTAAGGAAGTCCTCCTCTTCCTGCCTCTGTTCTGCCTCAAGTGCCCTGTCCATTATTCCACGCAGCGTGTGCTCCAACAGGTGGACAAGGGGGACAGTGTCACTGATGCATGCACTGTCACTGCTCACCATCCTCATGGCCTCCTCGAATGGTGACAGGACAGTGCATGCATCCCTGATCATGGCCCACTGGCATGGGGAAAAAAAACCAAGCTCCCCTGACCCTGTCCTGGTGCCATAGTCGCACAGGTACTCATTGATGGCCCTCTGCTGCGTGTGCAGCCGCTGCAGCATGGCCAACGTTGAGTTCCACCTGGTGGGCATGTCACAGATTAGGCGGTTCTTGGGCAGGTTAAACTCCTTTTGGAGGTCCGTCAGCCGAGCACTGGCATTGCATGACCGGCGGAAATGCACACAGACTTTCCTGGCCTGCCTCAGGACATCCTGTAAGCCCGGGTACCTGCCCAAGAACCGCTGCACCACCAAGTTAAGGACGTGAGCCAAACAGGGCACATGGGTCATTTGTCCCTGTCGGAGGGCAGAGAGGAGGTTGGTGCCATTGTTGCAAACCACCATTCCTGCCTTAAGTTGGCTTGGCGTCAACCACCTCTGAACCTGCCCCTGCAGAGCTGACAGAACCTCTGCCCCAGTGTGGCTCCTGTCCCCCAAGCACACCAGCTCAAGCACCGCATGGCATCTTTTGGCCTGCGTACTTGCGTAGCCCCTTGAACGACTACGGAGCACCGCTGGTTCTGAGGAAGAGGCCATGGAGGAAGAAGAAGAGGAGGGGGTGGAGGAGAGAGGTGTGTCACAATCATTAGCATTTTGGAGGCGTGGTGGCGGAACAACCTCCAACACTACTGCACCTTGTCCTGCATCCTTCCCAGCTGCCAGCAGAGTCACCCAATGCGCCGTGAAACTTAGGTAACATCCCTGTCCATGCCTGCTGGACCATGAGTCAGCGGTAATATGCACCTTACCGCTGACCGCCCTGTCCAGCGAGGCATGGACATTGCCTTCCACATGCCGGTAGAGAGCCGGAATCGCCTTCCGTGAGAAAAAGTGGCGTTTGGGTACCTGCCACTGAGGAACCGCACATTCCACAAACTCGCGGAAGGGGGCAGAGTCTACCAACTGAAAAGGCAGCAGTTGAAGTGCTAGCAATTTTGCCAAGCTAGCATTCAACCGCTGGGCATGTGGATGGCTGGGAGCAAACTTCTTTCGGCGGTGCAGCAGCTGGGGCAGGGAAATTTGCCTGGTACAATCTGACGTCGGTGTACCAAAAGCAGATTGCCCACAAGTACTTGGCTGTGACACACCTAATTCTACACCTTCATTCCTCTCACTGCAGGTCTCAGAGAGGACTGGAGGTCTAGTGGGGTTGGAAATCTCAGCTGATGAGGAGCAAGGAGAGATCCTCTTTGTTCTTTGGTGTGGGTCTTTTAGATACGCTTGTCAATGAACTGCATGGCAGGTCAACATATGTCTGGTCAAGCATGTGGTACCCAAGCGGGAGATGTTTTGGCCACGTGAGATACGCTTGAGACATATGTTGCAAATAGCAGCGGTGCGATCTGATGCACTCGTCTCAAAAAAGGCCCACACCAAAGAACTTTTTGAATAACGCGCAGAGACTGCAGCGCCCTGCACATGTGGAGCTTTGGGGTGTGATGCAGTCAATGTGCTGCCCTTAGGCTGGCCCCTGGAGGGCATCCTGCCTCGTTGGTGATGTGCCGCCTCCTCCTCCTCCTCCTCTCTCCTATCAGGCACCCACGTTGAGTGAGTGACCTCATCATCCCCTCCCTCCTCATCACTGGAGCAAACCTGGCAGTATGCTGCAGCAGGGGGAGCATGACTGCCAGATTGCTGTCCTTCTTGGGCACCCCCTCTGTCCGTGCTCATGTTACTGCCTTCATCGAGCTCAGTATCATCATCAGAGCCTTCCAAATGCTGGGCATCCTCCTGGAGCATGTACCCAACACTGTGGTCAAACAGTTCGAGGGAATCCTCAGGAGGACATGGTGGAGCTAGGGAAGGAGTCACTGATGACATTGAGCCGAGGGAAGAGGCCGCTGCTTTGCCAGACAAAGCACCCTGGGCATGGGTGAGAGAGGATGAGGAGGATGAGGACGGCTTGGTCATCCACTCGACCAAGTCTTCCGCATGTTGCGGCTCAACACGGCCAGCTGCCGAAAAAAAGGCCAAGCGTGTCCCATGGCCACGTGCTGATGAGGATGCACCGTCTCCACGACCAGCACTAGACAGAGAGCCTGCTTGCCCTCTCTTATTGGCTTGTGACTGTCTGCCTCTCCTTCTTGGCCTTCCAGACATACTAATGGCCTGTAGCTGCACTAAGCTGGGATATATATATCTATATATATATATATATATATGTACTGATACTGCAGCTAGCAAAATAAACTGCTTGCCTGTAGTATGAGAACACCACCAACCTTCTACAGGTAGCTTTAGCTGAACACTGTGAGGTGGACACACCCCACTAACTTGTAGGTTTAGCTGAACACTGTGAGCAGGACGCATTGCACTAACTGTAAATAGTCTAGCTGCCTGACCGTGGTACTAATAGGATCAAAAGAACACCAGTAATTTTCTTCAGGTAGCTTTATATACTGTAACAAGACAAGCCTGCCTGTCAGTAGGAAGATAACAGGAACGGATCTAGCTGAACACTGTGAGCAGGACGCACTGTACTAAATGTAAATAGTCTAGCTGCCTGACCGTGGTACTAATAGGATCAAAAGAACACCTGTAATTTTCTTTAGGTAGCTGTTAATACTGTAACAAGACAAGCCTGCCTGTCAGTAGGAAGATAACAGGAACGGATCTAGCTGAACACTGTGAGCAGGACGCACTGTACTAAATGTAAATAGTCTAGCTGCCTGACCGTGGTACTAATAGGATCAAAAGAACACCAGTAATTTTCTTTAGGTAGCTGTTAATACTGTAACAAGACAAGCCTGCCTGTCAGTAGGAAGATAACAGGAACGGATCTAGCTGAACACTGTGAGCAGGACGCACTGTACTAAATGTAAATAGTCTAGCTGCCTGACCGTGGTACTAATAGGATCAAAAGAACACCAGTAATTTTCTTTAGGTAGCTGTTAATACTGTAACAAGACAAGCCTGCCTGTCAGTAGGAAGATAACAGGAACGGATCTAGCTGAACACTGTGAGCAGGACGCACTGTACTAAATGTAAATAGTCTAGCTGCCTGACCGTGGTACTAATAGGATCAAAAGAACACCAGTAATTTTCTTTAGGTAGCTGTTAATACTGTAACAAGACAAGCCTGCCTGTCAGTAGGAAGATAACAGGAACGGATCTAGCTGAACACTGTGAGCAGGACGCACTGTACTAAATGTAAATAGTCTAGCTGCCTGACCGTGGTACTAATAGGATCAAAAGAACACCAGTAATTTTCTTTAGGTAGCTGTTAATACTGTAACAAGACAAGCCTGCCTGTCAGTAGGAAGATAACAGGAACGGATCTAGCTGAACACTGTGAGCAGGACGCACTGTACTAAATGTAAATAGTCTAGCTGCCTGACCGTGGTACTAATAGGATCAAAAGAACACCAGTAATTTTCTTTAGGTAGCTGTTAATACTGTAACAAGACAAGCCTGCCTGTCAGTAGGAAGATAACAGGAACGAATCTAGCTGAACACTGTGAGCAGGACGCACTGCACTAAATGTAAATAGTCTAGAAGATAACAGGAACGGATCTAGCTGAACACTGTGAGCAGGACGCACTGTACTAAATGTAAATAGTCTAGCTGCCTGACCGTGGTACTAATAGGATCAAAAGAACACCAGTAATTTTCTTTAGGTAGCTGTTAATACTGTAACAAGACAAGCCTGCCTGTCAGTAGGAAGATAACAGGAACGGATCTAGCTGAACACTGTGAGCAGGACGCACTGCACTAAATGTAAATAGTCTAGGAGATAACAGGAACGGATCTAGCTGAACACTGTGAGCAGGACGCACTGCACTAAATGTAAATAGTCTAGAAGATAACAGGAACGGATCTAGCTAAACTGAATACAGTGTATATATATATATGCAACACCTGGGATGCATATATATACACAATACACTGTAAGTGCAGCTAACTGACTGACTGTTCTGCCTAATCTATCTAAGTCAAATCAAATGACACTGTCTCTCTCTCTGTCTATCTCTTTCAACGCCGGAACACACACTACACAGGGCCGCCGTGCAGGCGGCCTTATATAGTGTGGGGCGTGTACTAAATCCCCTGAGCCATAATTGGCCAAAGCCTCCTTGGCTTTGGCCAATTACGGCTCTCTGTTCAGGCGGCGCTGTGATTGGCCAAGCATGCGGGTCATAGTGCATGCTTGGCCAATCATCAGCAAGCAATGCACTGCGATGCCGCAGTGAATTATGGGCCGTGACGCACCACACGAATTTGGCGCGAACGGCTCATATCGTTCGCAATTCGGCGAACGGGTGAACAGCCGATGTTCGAGTCGAACATGGGTTCGACTCGAACACGAAGCTCATCCCTAACCAAGAGTAACTATGAGGGCTTACAGTGTTGTGGCACCACCACCACCACCAAAGGCCTAATTTTTCTGCCCCTGTTTAACAGGGGCATGTAATAACAATTCTTGATCTAATATTTCACAGCAGGGCCCGTTCCTGCGCCCATCAAGAGTAACTGTGAAGGCTTACAGTGTTGTGGCACCACCACCACCAAAGGCCCAATTTTTCTGCCCCTGTTTAACAGGGGCATGTAATCACAATTTTTGATATGATATTTAACAGCAGGGCCCATTCCTGCGCCCACCAAGAGTAACTATGAGGGCTTACAGTGTTGTGGCACCACCACCACCAAAGGCCTAATTTTTCTGCCCCTGTTTAACAGGGTCATCTAATTACAATTCTTGATCTAATATTTCACAGCAGGGCCTGTTCCTGCGCCCACCAAGATTAACTGTGAGGGCTTACAGTGTTGTGGCACCTCCACCACTAAAGGCCCAAATGACACTGTCTCTCTCTCTGTCTATCTCTTTCAACGCCGGAACACACACTACACAGGGCCGCCGTGTAGGTGGCCTTATATAGTGTGGGGCGTGTACTAAATCCCCTGAGCCATAATTGGCCAAAGCCTCCTTGGCTTTGGCCAATTACAGCTCTCTGTTCAGGCGGCGCTGTGATTGGCCAAGCATGCGGGTCATAGTGCATGCTTGGCCAATCATCAGCAAGCAATGCACTGCGATGCCGCAGTGAATTATGGGCCGTGACGCGCCACACGAATTTGGCGCGAACGGCCCATATCGTTCGCAATTTGGCGAACGGGCGAACAGCCGATGTTCGAGTCGAACATGGGTTCGACTCGAACACGAAGCTCATCCCTAACCAAGAGTAACTATGAGGGCTTACAGTGTTGTGGCACCACCACCACCACCAAAGGCCTAATTTTTCTGCCCCTGTTTAACAGGGGCATGTAATAACAATTCTTGATCTAATATTTCACAGCAGGGCCCGTTCCTGCGCCCATCAAGAGTAACTGTGAAGGCTTACAGTGTTGTGGCACCACCACCACCAAAGGCCCAATTTTTCTGCCCCTGTTTAACAGGGTCATCTAATTACAATTCTTGATCTAATATTTCACAGCAAGGCCCGTTCCTGCGCCCACCAAGATTAACTGTGAGGGCTTACAGTGTTGTGGCACCTCCACCACTAAAGGCCCAATTTTTCTGCCCCTGTTTAACAGGGGCATGTAATTATGATTCTTGATCTAATATTTCACAGCAGGGCCCGTTTCTGCACCCACCAAGAGTAACTGTGAGGGCTTACAGTGTTGTGGCACCACCACCACCAAAGGCCCAATTTTTATGCCCCTGATTAACATGGGCATGTAATTACAATTTTTGAATATAATATTTAACAGCAGGGCCTGTTCCTGCACTCAACAAGAGTAACTGTGAGGTAGCTTTAGGTGCATACTGTGCAGAGGACACAGTACACTAACTGTAAATACTGCAACTGCCTGCCTGTGGTTTTAATGGGATCAAAACACCAGCAATTGTCTTCAGGTAGCTTTAGGTGCACACTGTGCAGAGGACACAGTATACTAACTGTAAATACTGCAGCTGCCTGCCTGTGGTATTAATAGGATCAGAATAACACCAGCTATTGTTTTCAGGTAGCTTTGGGTGCACACTGTGCAAAGGACACAGTACACTAGTTGTAAATACTGCAGCTGCCTGCCTGTGGTATTAATAGGATCAGAACACCAGCAATTGTCTTCAGGTAGCTTTAGGTGCACACTGTGCAAAGGACACAGTACACTAACTGTAAATACTGCCGCTGCCTGTCTGTGGTATTAAAAGGATCAAAAGAACACCAGCAATTGTCTTCAGGTAGCTTTAGGTGCACACTGTGCAGAGGACACAGTACACTAACTGTAAATACTGCAGCTGCCTGCCTGTGGTATTAATGGGATCAAAACACCAGCAATTGTCTTCAGGTAGCTTTAGGTGCACACTGTGCAGAGGACTCAGTATACTAACTGTAAATACTGCAGCTGCCTGCCTGTGGTATTAATAGGATCAGAAGAACACCAGCAATTGTCTTCAGGTAGCTTTAGGTGCACACTGTGCAGTGGAAACAGTACACTAACTGTAAATACTGCAGCTTCCTGCCAGTGGTATTAATAGGATCAAAAGAACACCAGCAATTGTCTCCAGGTAGCTTTAGGTGCACACTGTGCAGAGGACACAGTACACTAACTGTAAATACTGCAGCTGCCTGGCTGTGGTATTAATAGGATCAGAAGAACACCAGCAATTGTCTTCAGGTAGATTTAGGTGCACACTGTGCGGAGGACACAGTACACTAACTGTAAATACTGCAGCTGCCTGCCTGTGGTATTAATGGGATCAGAAGAACACCAGCAATTGTCTTCATGTAGCTTTAGGTGCACACTGTGCAGAGGACACAGTACACTAACTGTAAATACTGCAGCTGCCTGCCTGTGGTATTAATAGGATCAGAAGAACACCAGCAATTGTCTTCAGGTAGCTTTAGGTGCACACTGTGCAGAGGACACTGTACACTACTGTAAATACTGCAGCTGCCTGCCTGTGGTATTAATAGGATCAGAAGAACACCAGCAATTGTCTTAGCTTTAGGTGCACACTGTGCAGAGGACACAGTATACTAACAAGTAAATACTGTAAATACTGTAAAAACACCTGCCTGCTGTCAGTATATTAGGAAGAGAATAACAGGAACGATCTAGCTAAACTGAATACAGTATATATATATATATATATATATATATATATATATATATATACAACACCTAGGATGCATATATATACACAATACACTGTAAGTACAGCTAACTGACTCGCCTGTTTACTCTAACTTAAATCAAATGACACTGTCTCTCTGTCTATCTCTCTCTCCGTCGCCGCAACACACTACAAAAGGCCGCCACGCAGGTGGCCTTATATAGTGTGGGGAGTGTACTAAACACCCTTAGCCATAATTGGCCAAAGCCACCGTGGCTTTGGCCAATTACGGCTCTCTGTACAGACAGCGCTGTGATTGGGTCAAGCATGCAGGTCATAGTGCATTCTTGACCAGTCATCAGACAGCAATGCACTGCGATGCCGCAGTTAATTATGGGCCGTGACGCGCCACTCGAATTTGGCGCGAACGGCCCATAACATTCGCAATTCGACGAACAACCGAATAGGCAATGTTCGACTCGAACATGGGTTCGACTTGAACTCGAAGCTCATCCCTAATTACCACATACAATATTTGTAATAATGTCAAATCATCAAGGACCAAACATAATAATGAAACAGTTGAGGCAGAAACTAAAAATATATTGGCTTTATTCAAGAGCACACCAGATATATAAATGATGGACAATATGCACAAGTAAATACTCTTCAAAAACCATTGCAACTAGGTTGTAATTGAAATGGGCCTAAAGAAGTCCCAATTGCACATTGTTATACTTTCTTTAATTGCTGATCTGGCCTATTATGTGGGATGGATTTATCTTTACTTGGAGGTGAGGACTGTAGAAACTGTAGCAAGGAATTTGACCCAGGCAGCCCGAACCTTAGGAGTGAAATCACCAGGGAAGCGAGAAGCCATGACCTCCAGGATACTGTTAGCCAGCAGCTGCAAAGAGAAATAGAGAAATAGAGAATATATATGTATATATATATATATGTATATATATATATATATATATATATATATATATTTATTTATATATATATATATATATATATATATTTATTTGTGTATTTAATAAGGACAGTAATGTTCAAACTGCTTTAAATTAAGAGTATTTGCTTCCCTGAGTTGCAATGTTTACATTGTATTTTTAACCACTTAAGGACCAGACCATAATGCCCCGTACACACGGTCGGATTTTCCGATGGAATATGTTAGATCGGAGCCTGTTAACGGAAATTCCGACCGTGTGTGGGCTCCATCGGACATTTTCCATCGGATTTTCCGACACACAAAGTTTGAGAGCAGAATATAAAATTTTCCGACAACAAAATCCGTTGTCGGAAATTCCGATGGTGTGTACACAAATCTGATGGACAAAGTGCCACGCATGCTCAGAATAAATAAAGAGATGAAAGCTATTGGCCACTGCCCCGTTTATAGTCCCAACATACGTGTTTTACGTCAGCGCGTTCAGAATGATCGGATTTTCTGACAACTTTGTGTGACCGTGTGTATGCAAGACAAGTTTGAGCCAACATCCGTCGGAAAAAATCCTAGGATTTTGTTGTCGGAATGTTCGAACAAAGTCCGACCGTGTGTACGGGGAATTATGCTGCTTAAGGACCAGAGGACTTTTTCCAATTTGGCACTGCGTCGCTTTAACTGCTAATTGCGCGGTCATGCAATGCTGCACCCTAACAAAATTTGCGTCCTTTTCTTCGCACAAATAGAGCTTTCTTTTGATGGTATTTGATCACCTCTGCGATTTTTATTTTTTGCGCTATAAACGGAAAAAGACCGAAAATTTTGAAAAAAAATTATATTTTCTACTGTTTGTAATAAAAAAAATCCAAGAAACTCAATTTTAGTCATACATTTAGGCTAAAATGTATTCGGCCACATGTCTTTGGTAAAAAAAATGTCAATAAGCGTATATTTATTGGTTTGCGCAAAAGTTATAGCATCTACAAACTAGGGTACATTTTCTGGAATTTACACAGCTTTTAGTTTATGACTGCCTATGTCATTTCTTGAGGTGCTAAAATGGCAGGGCAGTACAAAAAACCCCCAAATTACCCCATTTTGGAAAGTAGACACCCCAAGGAAATTGCTGAGAGGCATGTTGAACCCATTGAATATTTATTTTTTTTGTCCCAAAAAGAAAAAAAAAAAATATTTACAAAAAGTTGTCACTAAATGATATATTGCTCACACAGGCCATGGGCCTATGTCAAATATCACCCCAAAATACATTCTTTTTTGGGAGCCTAGCCGCGTACGGGGCCCCGAAAACCAAGCACCACCATCATGATTTCTAAGGGCTTAAATTTTGGATTTCACTCCTCACTACCTATCACAGTTTTGAAGGCCATAAAATGCCAAGATGGCACAAAACCCCCCCAAATGACCCCATTTTGGAAAGTAGACACCCCAAGCTATTTGCTGAGAGGCATGTTGAGTCCATGGAATATTTTATATTTTGACACAAGTTGCGGGAAAGTAACACATTTTTTTTTTTTTGCACAAAGTTGTCACTAAATGATATATTGCTCAAACATGCCATGGGCATATGTGGAATTACACCCCAAAATACATTCTGCTGCTTCTCCTGAGTACGGGGATACCACATGTTTAGGACTTTTTGGGAGACTAGCCGCGTACAGGGCCCCGAAAACCAAGCACCGCCTTCAGGATTTCTAAGGGCATAAATTTTTGATTTCACTCCTCACTACCTATCACAGTTTTGAAGGCCATAAAATGCCAAGATGGCACAACCCCCCCCAAATGACCCAATTTTGGAAAGTAGACACCCCAAGCTATTTGCTGAGAGGCATGTTGAGTCCATGGAATATTTTATTTTTTGACACAAGTTGCGGGAAAGTGACAATTTTTTTTTTGCACAAAGTTGTCACTAAATTATATATTGCTCACACAGGCCATGGGCATATGTGGAATTGCACCACAAAATACATTCTGCTGATTCTCCTGAGTACGGGGATACCACATGTGTGGGACTTTTTGGGAGCCTAGCTTCATACGGGGCCCCGAAATCCAATCACCGCCTTCAGGATTTCTAAGGGCGTACATTTTTGATTTCACTCCTCACTACCTATCACAGTTTCGAAGACCATAAAATGCCAAGATAGCACAAAACCCCCCAAAATGACCCTTATTTTGGAAAGTAGACACCCCAAGCTATTTTATGAGAGGCATGGGGAGTATTTTGCAGCTCTCATTTGTTTTTGAAAATGAAGAAAGGCAAGAAAAATGTATTTTTTTTTTCTTTTTTCAATTTTCAAAAGTTTGTGACAAAAAGTGAGGTCTTCAAAATACTCACTATACCTCTCAGCAAATAGCTTTTGGTGTCTGTTTTCCAAAATGGGGTCATTTGGGGGGGGGGGGGGTTGTGCCATCTGGGCATTCCATGGCCTCCGAAACTGTGATAGGCAGTGAAGAGTGAAATCAAAAATTTACGCCCTTAGAAAGCCTGAAGGCAGTGCTTGGTTTTCGGGGTCCCGTACGCGGCTAGGCTCCCAAAAGGTCTCATACATGTGGTATCCCCGTACTCAGGAGAAGCAACAGAATTTATTTTGGGGTGTAATTTCACATATTCCCTTGGCATGTTTGAGCAATATATCATTTAGTGACAACTTTGTGCAAAAAAAAAAGAAATTGTCTTTTTCCCGCAACTTGTGTCACAATATAAAATATTCCATGGACTCGACATGCCTCTCAGCAAATAGCTTGGGGTGTCTACTTTCCAAAATGGGGTCATTTGGGGGTTTTGAACTGTCCTGGCATTTTATGCACAACATTTAGAAGCTTATGTCACACATCACCAACTCTTCTAACCACTTGAAGACAAAGCCCTTTCTGACACTTTTTGTTTACATGAAAAAATTACTTTGAACCCCCAAACATTATATATATATTTTTTTAAAGCAAATGCCCTACAGATTAAAATGGTGGGTGTTTCATTTTTTTTTCACATAGTATTTGCGCAGCGATTTTTCAAACGCATTTTTGGGGGAAAAAACAAACTTTTTAAAATTTTAATGCACTAAAACACACTATATTGTCCAAATGTTTGATGAAATAAAAAAGATGATCTTAGGTCGAGTACATGGATACCAAACATGACATGCTTTAAAATTGCGCACAAATGTGCAGTGGCGACAAACTAAATAAATTTTTAAAAGCTTTTAAAAGCCTTTACAGGTTACCACTTTAGATTTACAGAGGAGGTCTACTGCTGAAATTACTGCCCTCGATCTGACCTTTGCGGTGATACCTCACATGCATGGTGCAATTGCTGTTTACATTTGACGCCAGACCGAGGCTTGCGTTCGACGGAGCAGGGGGGGGACAGGGGTGCTTTTTTTTTTTTTTTCTTTATTATTTTTTTGCTTTTTTATCTTATTTTTTTTTTTTTAAACAATAATTTTTATTTAGTTTTTCTGAATACAAAGAGAGAAAAAAAAAGAAAGGGGGGTGAACATCGTATATCATACATCGACAGGCAACATAGACTGTGATAAAGATAATTACAGCCAGGAAAATCATGCATTAACCCTACAATTGTAACACCCATGCATGGCCCATAAGGGCTATCATGTGGGATGATAAATGTTGTCTCCTATCACCAGTCACCCCCTTGGGAACTCACTGTGACTTGGTGGTGGAGTCATCCCCATAAATCCTTGCACATATCCGTTTTATTTTTATTTCCCCCTCCCCCCATTTCATCTTTGCTTATTGTCCATTAATCCTCTAAACATAACCTAGGAGAAGAAGGAAGTGCTTTTAACTGTACAAGTAAGAAGAGTATTGATATATGGTTAATGCTCCATAGTTCAACCGCAGAGCGGTTGGTTCACATGTACTGTCTAGCTTACTTGTTATAATTTTCATCTAGTCAGGTCAATACCTAGACCAGCTCTTTAATCCAATACTTGGGCCCTTGCGCATGCCCCCCACCTCTTCGAGGCGTCAGGGGCCCGCGATGCCCTTTTTTCTAATAGAATAAAATGAAAGAGAGGTAGGAGAAAAGGACAGAAAATGCAGTAATCCACGAACTGCTAATAAAAGAGAGAGGAAAAGAAGAACACAAACAAAAAAAACAAAAAAAAAAAAGAAAAGGGGGGGGGGTGGGGAGGGAGAGGTGAGTAAAGAGGGGAGGTAGATAGTGGTGTATGGGGTGGATGCACTCCTACTAAGTGTATAATGTTTCACCTACCAGGTGTCTTATGAGGTTGTAAGATATCCAATCCAGGGTTCCCATATTTTATTGAACCCAGTTAACTTATCCTTCAAAATTGCCGAAAGGCGTTCATTTACCATTATCCACGAGAGTTTTGCTTTTAATAAGTAAAAGGGAACCGAGCAAGACTTCCAAGATTTCGCTATCGAGATTCTGGCCGCCATAAATATAAATGCTATAAGTCTGCGCATTGATTTTGATGCCCCCTCCACTGGGCATCCCAACAGTGCGTGCAGAGGCGATTTAAGTAGATTCACTTGCGTGAAGGAATAAATAAGGTTATATGTTCGTATCCAAAATCTCCTCACTTTAGGGCATGTCCACCAGGTGTGGAACATGGTGCCATCTGTATTACATCCCCTAAAACACCGGGGGGACGCCCCTGGGACGAAGGTCGCTATCCTTTCCGGGACCATGTACCATCTCATCAAAACTTTATAGTTCGCCTCTATCAAGGAGGTATTAATAATCGATTTAGATGCGTTTTGTATTATTTTGCTCCATTCTTCAGGTGATAGGACTGTGTCCATATCCTGTTCCCATTTTTGCATGTAAAATAATTTTTGGGAGGTCGAGGCCAAGATGTTGTATATCATTGATATGTGACCCGTATGCTTATCGAAAGTCCTGCAGAGATTTTCCATTGAGGAAAATGTAGTGAGATCTGAGGTGCGATTCAGTGTCACCAAAAAGTGTGATATCTGTGTATAACGGAAAAGTTCCGAATTTGGTAGGTCATATTTTTCTCGTAAGGAAATTTTCGACAAAGCACCTCTATGGTCACAAAAGTCTGCTATACGCATCAAGCCCTTGTTAGTCCACCACGAGAAATTTTTGGGGTGGAGACCCGGGGTGAACCTAGCATTTCCAAATATCGGAGCTAGGGGGGTGTGCTGGGATTTGAACTTGTAGGTAACTGCCAGTCGATCCCATAACTCAAATTTTTTATCTTATTTTTAAACTGTTCCTTTCATTTTTATTTTTTTAAATCATTTTTATTTTTATCTCAGCTAATGTAAATATCCCCTATGATAGCAATAGGTAGTGACAGGTACTCTTTTTTGAAAAAAATTGGGGTCTATTAGACCCTAGATCTCTCCTCTGCCCTCAAAGCATCTGACCACACCAAGATTGGTATGATAAAATGCTTTCCCAATTTCCGAATGGCACTGTTTACATCCGGCGAAATCTAAGTCATGAAATGCTCGTAGTTTCTTAGGCCATAGAGATGTTTGGAGCCATTCTGGTCTCTGATCAGCTCTATGGTCAACTGGCTGAATCACCGGCTGCATTTTCAGGTTCCCTGTTGGGACAGGAGAGCCAGAGAAAAACATAGAAGACGGTGGGGGGGGCATTCCCTCCCACTGCTTGTAAAAGCAGTCTAGAGGCTAATTAGCTGCTAGGATTGCTTTTACATGAAAGCCGACCGCTGGCTGAAAAGAATGATACCAAGATGATACCTAAACCTGCAGGCATCATTCTGGTATAACCACTCAAAGTCCAGCAACATACCAGTACGTTGCTGGTCCTTGTTGGGCATATATTGTAAACTTTTTTTTCATGCAGCCTGTGCGTTTTGATACAAACGAAAAAAAGATATTGATCGGTGGGTATGCCCACCATTAGAATACCACCCTTCATCCACCCACTTCTAATGATGGGCATACATGCACCGTTTATATATGCCGAAGCATTGGGGCATCCTCCCGCAAAAGGCAGGAGCAAATCGCTCCTCCACCCACTGCTGCCCCCATGCTTCGGCATATATGCTGAAGTATGTAACTGTGGTGGTGAAATCATCTCCGACAGTGCTGGAGTCACGGCTTTATGTATCGTGGGAGCAAACGCTGTTGTTGTCAAGATAAATAAATCCGCGCTGCAACTGAATGGCGTACCTGCTAAGCAAATGATGGTTAACAAAAAACAAAGTAACATTACAGTATAACAGTAATACTTACCATACCTGCAAAGCAAATACAAAAAAAACATAGTAAAAAATAAAACATTTAACGCAACCTGTGCCTACCTAAAATATATATATGCTGAAGCATGGGGGCATCCTGCTGCAAATGGCAGGAGCAAATCGCTCCTCCACCCACTGCTGCCCCCACGCTTCGGCATATAAGCTGCAGTATGTAACTGTGGTGGTGAAATCACCTCCGACAGCGCTGGAGTCACTGCTTTATGTATCGTGGGAGCAAACGCTGTTGCTGTCAAGATGAATAAATCCGCTCTGCAGCTGAATGGCGTACCTGAAAACAAAAAAGTGGTTAACAGTAAAAAAACAAAGTATAAAAAAATTGCATACCTATAAAGCAAACATGATAAAAACATAACAATAAAACATTGCACTATAGAATACAATAAAAAAGAGCAGAACAATAGAGAGAGAATAGAGAGAGAACAATAAAACAACAACTATTTTTGGTTTTTTTATTTTATATTTTTTTTTGTGTGTTTTTTTTTTTTTTTACTTTTTTTTGTTTTTTTTTACACTTTTTTTTGTAACTTTAACTTTTTTAACTGGTACCAGGTTTGGGTCTCTCAAAATTCGATGGCATCTTGGGAGACCCTGTGAAAGTGTGTCCTAGTCTGTGCAGTGCTGTACCCTACGCTAATACTCCACTAGTGTATGGTAGTGTTCAAAACATTCACCCATGCAAAGACCAGGATTGTCAGGACAGGAGGGACAATAATACCGGGTGTCACGCCTAAATCCGTGCTTGCTGCAGACATGACATCTTTTTTGGGGGGCTCGTTGGTTAGGGGTACTCGGGAGGACATATTGAAAATGCCTCTCATGCAGCCGGCCTACTGCATTTGGTTGGGAAAGGTGAGGTGGAGCACCGTCTGGATACAGAAGGGCTCTGACGATCTCTTCCTGGAATTTAAGGAAGGATCCAGTCCGTCCTGAAGCTCTGTATAGCACATGAGCGTTCAGCAAAGTCAATTGAAATAAATAAACAGACACTTTTTTGTACCAGCGTCTGGCCTTACGGGCAACTAGGTACGGCGCCAACAACTGGTCGTTGAGGTCCACCTGTCCCATATTTTGGTTATATTCATGGACACAGAGGGGTTTCTCCACAACACCAGTCGCCGTAGGAATTTGGACCGTCGTGTCTGCATGAAGGGAGGTAAGAACGAAAACTTTCTTATTGTCCCTCCACTTCATAGCGAGCAAGTTATTACACTTCAAGCAGGCTCTCTCCCCCAGCCTAAGACGGGAATCTACAAGCCGCTGGGGAAAGCCCCGGCGATTAGGTCGCACGGTGCCACATGCTCCAATCTGATGATCAAAAAGGTGACTTAAAAATGGCACGCTCGTGTAATAATTGTCCACGTACAAGTGGTACCCCTTTCCGAACAAGGGTGACACCAAGTCCCACACTATCTTGCCAGCGCTTCCTATGTAGTCAGGGCAGTTTGTCGGCTCTACGTGACTATCTTTGCCCTCGTAAACCATAAAACTACATGTATAGCCTGTGGCCCTGTCACAGAGCTTATACATCTTGACCCCGTATCTGGCACGCTTGCTGGGAAGGTACTGTTTGAATGACAAGCGGCCAGAAAACTTAATCAGGGACTCATCAATGCAGACAACTTGATGGGGAGTAAACAAGTCTGCAAAACGTTGGTTGAAGTGGTTTACGAGGGGCCGAATTTTGTAGAGGCGATCGTATTCAGGGTCTCCACGAAGACGACAGAGTTCATTGTCGTTGAAGTGCATGAACCGCAAAATCTGCTCGTATCGTGCCCTGGCCATGGAGGCAGAGAACACGGGCACATGGTAAATTGGGTCAGTGGACCAATATGACCGCAACTTACTCCTTTAATTCAAGCCCATGTTGAGGTAAAGGCCCAGAAAGAGCTTAAATTCGGAGACCGTAATTGGTCTCCAATCTCTGGCAAGGGAGGACTGGGGATTAGGGGCGATGTGTTGACCAGCGTATAAATTGCTTTGGTCCACAATAGATCTATAGAGATCTTCAGTGAAAAACAGCGAATAAAAATCCAGTGGCGTAAAATCAACTGTTTCCACCTGAATTCCGGGTTGGCCAGTGAATGGGGGAAGTACGGGTGCTGCAGAAGTGGTGGGTTCCCAATTCGGATTTGCGAATGCAGCAGGAAGGTCACTATGGGCACGACGGGCGTGTCTTTGTCTTCTTGGTGGCAGCGGGACACTACCAGTGCTTGCCACCTCACCAGCTTGAACTGCACTTATGGGACTCGCCACGTCACCACGTGATACTGCAGTGCTGGATATACGACCAGGGTGTACTAGGCCGCTGGTGCTTGCCAGTTCACCAGAAGGAATAGCGGCACTAGTACTTCTCTGCTCCATATGAGGGACCTGCGGTTCTTGCACTTCAAGGACAGAAGAAGAAGTTTGGGGTCTGGTACGCCTGACCTTAGCAGGGACCACAACTCTGTCGTCAGAGCTATCTGTCATGGAGCCGCTGTCCTCTACAGGATCGTATTCTAAGCCTGAATCTGACAGATGAGTGACTTCCTCTTCACTATCTGTCATGCTCAGAAAAGTGTAGGCCTCTTCACTAGTGTACCTTCGATTTGCCATTTTGGGCTCTAAATTTAGGGGTACACTAGTGAGACTCACAGGCAAAAAAGCTCCTGACTGTTAGCGACTGTATCAAAACGCTACCAAAAAACTGTTAGCGATCGCAGGGATCAGGCCTGACTCTGCGAACGCTGCAGTTGTGTGCTTAGTGTTTTGTAAGTGTCAGTGATCGATCGATACTGCACTTGGGTGGGCTGGGCCGAGGGGCAAAACGCAGGTGCTAGCAGGTATCTGGGCTGATCTCGCTAACACTGCGTTTTTGGGAACCCTAAACTGCTGGGGACGCTAGTATAGATCTGATTGGATCAGATATCGATCCGTTCAGATACTATAGCACTAAGGGAGGTGTATGCTGCGTGCGTGGGTGTTAGCGGTACTGGCGCTAATCTGGCGCTGCCTGGGGCGACGCAGACGTTATCTGATCCTACAAACGTAACTTATATCACCGCCGGGCAATTAGGGGGTTAAACCTTTATAAGGTAATAAACGGCGGGTGCCCTAAAACTATAATAAACTACAAAAAACAAACTAACTAACCAGCGTCACCCGTAACACTTATACGGTGATCACTGGTGAAAGGGTTAACTAGGGGGCAATCAGGGGGTTATAACCTTTAGTAGGTAGTATATGGGGGTCCCTGTCGCTATAAAACACTGACAGCGAACCTATATAATTACCTCCCTAACTAGCGTCACCTGTGTCACTAATACAGTGGTCACAAAAACGATCGCTTACCTACACTGGCGGCGGGGGTGATCAAGGGGTTAACCTTTATTAGGGGGGTTAAGGGGGTACCCTGGACCTAAAGGGGGGTACCCTAGACCTAAAGGGGGCTAACCTAACTGCCCTAACATTTATAACTGTCACAAACTGACACCAATGCAAAAAAAAAAACTGCTATTGGTGTCAGTGTGACAGGGGGTACAGGGGGGTGATCGGGGGGTGATCGGGGGGTGACTGGGGGGGTGAAAAGTGTGCCTGGCGTGTTCTACTGTAAGTGTAGTGTTGGTGCACTTACTTGGATGTCTTCTCTCCTCGGCGCCCGATCGAACAGACCAGCTCGAGGAGGGATGACATCACTTCCTGTGCCTCTGTTTACATTACAGAGGCACAGGAAGGATTTTCATTCGCCAGGAGCGATCGGGAGGGGGTGGCCACGAATGGATGGCCTTCCCCTCACCTCTCATCGCCCGGGAACAAATGGCGACCGCCTCTGGCACCGGGGGGGGGTCCTATCGGACCCCCCGCCCGCAGGAAGGCAATCACGTACCAGGTACGTGATTTTGCCTGCCCGTGCCATTCTGCAGACGTATATCTGCGTGAGGCGGTCGTCAACTGGTTAATGGAATTCTGAAGGTAATTCTGAATTAATTTTACATAGCAAAGCTTAATAAAAAATACTGAGTTATAATCAGCATAATTCAAATTGTTGCATATAGCAGCCAGTTCATCTTCCCCTCTGGTCGTGCACCAGAGGCGAAGATGAATACCTTTCGCCTCTGGTGCACGACTGAGGCAGCCTGATATATTATAGAGCCTATCTGGCCATATAGTATCTGTGGAGCGACTCATTTGTTTTTTTATCATCCTTATAAAATTTGATTTTCTCTCTATTTTTACCTGAATCAATTGGGCTTATAAGATATTTATTATTCTTATTTACATCCTACTGATGCCCACTTGTTATCTATATCATTATCCAGTTTATGTCTGGTTTAACTCCCTTACACGATCATCTCATCTGTGTGATATAACAACAAACACACTACAAGAAAATGGCAGCCATGCGGTGTGCATGGATAACCAACAAAATGGCCACGATGTAAACAATGAGCGGTGCATGAGAAAATGGCCGATCAAACACTTCTGGTTTCATCATATAAAAACAATGCCTGTACGGCCAATCCAGTTCCAATCCAGTTCCCCAGATAAAGTCACGTGACGTGACATAATGCGTAGCCAGTGGCTGGAGTCAGACGCGCACCGGAAGTGACACTGTTCTTGCCTGTTTTTACTTTTTACATGTAAGAGTCCACCTTTTTTTTACAAATAAACGCACCCTATTCTTTTAAAACCTGACTACACTATTGGAGGCACTTTTTTCTTTCTCTTCCCCATCACTGCTGCATTAATTCACTTATGGACACTGATGAGCACTGATTCGGCTTTCCAGTAACACACCATCTCTGTCCTCCACTCTATGAACATTTATTCCTCCTGTATTCACCATTCTCAGTAGAAGATGAGAAAAAATTGACTTTGTTTCTTGTGGTGAACTATTTTTATACATGTTTATTTATGTATTATTCTTGCATTTTTTGCACATGCATTTTTTGCACATTTATTTAGTCTTCCATTTTTTTGCACATGAATTGGACCTTTGTTTTCACCTTCCCACACCATTTTTTTTTTTTTTTAACTTTGAGAATTTTTATTAGATTTTCATGTTATACAAGATACAGTGTAGTGGAATACAAAGTAGTTCTACAGAAAAGAAAGGAATACAGATTTACATGGAGCAAAAAAAAAAAAAAAAGAAAAGTAAAATTGAGTATTCTTGGTTCATTACATCAACAGTTGAGAACACATGGAATGTTAGGGTTCCTCATAAAACCGTTTGAGTATTCGGCGTTGGAGGGAGAAGCCTGTCACCCCATTCGGGAACATTCTGTGAGCAGGCTTGGCAGTTATTCTCTGAGGAACTGTGTTAGCGACCCGGAAGGCGGTCATTTGAAGCAGATCATGTAGTATAATTAATACTTTTGTTTTGGAACCAAGTAATATTAGCTCTAACCTTTCCTAGTATGTATTATCTGAAATACAAATTGTTGGTACTAAATCTGAACAATAACCATAACCATAGTACGTCTTCACATTTATAGCTCTAGCCATAAATCCCTTAGCCCGGTGACTGCTAAAGCACCTTAGATGCGCTGTATGTTTCAATAATCGAGTGTAGTAAATATCATCAAACTCAACACTAGAGGGTATCTTGGATGGTTAACCAACTTTCCCAATATTTAAAATAAGTATTTATCCTGCCTTCTTTATGTGCTAGCATTTTTTCCATAAGGATTTGTGATTTCACTCTAGCAATAACCTCTGTGATGTTGGGGGGAGAAATTGTCTTCCACCGTTTTGCTATTGAGACGCGTGCTGCAAATGGAATGTGTATTATCACCTTCCTATGCAGGGGGGAAAAAGATTCTATCCCTAGGCTTAATAAAGCTAGTGCTGGAGAGGGTGTACATATAGTATTGGTAGTTTTCGATAGCAGGGAGAACACATCTTTCCAGAAGGTGTGTAGGGCTTTACAATGCCACGATATGTAGGAGGTTGCCCTTGTGATAGCATTCTCTCCAACATAGTGGCGATAGTGTGGGGTCTATTGTATGTAAACGCATGGGAGTCAAGTACCATCTGTGAAACATTTTGTGGAAGTTGTCCCAGTGGTCAACACATGCCGAAGAGGTACTATTGTGCTTTATTGCTAGCAGCCATTGTTGTAAAGTAAAAGACATTTGCAGTTCAGTTTCCCATTTCTCCATCCTTGGCATTTTAACATGGGAGGAGTGGGAGTTACAAAATTTATAGCATAAGGATATGCCTTTAATACTTGGATTGTGTTTGTTCAGCAGAAAATTCCAAATGGAAAGTGGTATTTTCGTATTTGGGAGTGGATGTTTTTGTTTGTAGTGATCAATTTGCAGAATCATAAGATTATGTAGGGTAGTTGGGTTCACTATATCTTCCGTAGAGAAGTGGAGGCCTTTTTGTTTCCAGTGGTGTGTGGAAAAATTTTGTATAAGAAATTCATAGGTCGTTAGGGGTATGTTAAGTTGGAAGAATGTTTCATTAGGGAATTGCTTTCTGATCAATAATGACCAGGCTGTGAGTGTTGCTTGTATGGTAGGGTAGGGTGGTGTAAATGGTTTGTGATGAATAGTAGAGGCCATTAGCAGTGCCGTTAGGTCGTGTCCCGGGGTGATGGCACGTTCAATGTGAACCATAGATTATCCTCTTGGCAAGAGAACCAATATTTCACCTGGTCCAGTAAAGACGCTTGGTAATACGCATGGGCGTTGGGTAGTCCTCCTCCTCCTAGTGTCCTATGTTTATAAAGAGTGGCTAGGGCTACCCTGGGTTTTTTGTTTAGCCAGATAAATTTATTCAGGCTTGAGGCTAAGTCAGTAAAGAATTTTGTGGGGATGGGGATTGGGAGAGTTCTAAAGAGGTAGAGCAATTTGGGGAGTGTTTGCATTTGGTAAGCTGCAATGCGTCCCACCCATGTTAAGTGAATCTTTGATAATTGAATGAATTCCTTCTGTATTTGTGATAGGAGGGGTAGATAATTGGCGGTGTACAGATTAGAGGTAGGATGGGTCAGTTGTATACCCAGATATGTAATAGAAGGTAGATCCCAAGTGCATGGGAATATCTCTTTAAGTTTGGATATATTTTTTGTGGAGAGGTTTAAAGGGAGAGCGTAGCATTTAGTGGTGTTGATCTTATGGTAAGTCATGCTTCCAAATTCATGTAGGATTTTTTTAACTGTGTGCAGGGAAGATTCAGGCTTAGATAGTGTTAGTATGACATCGTCGGCAAAAAGCCAGATTTTGTGGTTCTTCTGTCCTACTGTGAGACCGTGGATGTCAGTATTGTTCCTTATAAGTTCTGCTAGCAGTTCAAAAGCTAGAGAAAATACAATTGGGGAAAGTGGACATCCTTGGCGCGTACCGTTGGTCAGGTTGAAGGGGTCGGATAGCATGCCTGAGGTATACACTTTGGCTGTGGGGTTAGAATATAGGGCCATTATGGCCGTGTGAACAAATCCTTGTAGACCAAATTCAGTTAGTGTTTTAGATAGGTATTTCCAGTGCACCCTATCAAATGCCTTTTCTGCATCTAAGGCTACAAATATACTTGGAGTGCAAGTTATTTCAGTGTGTCTTATTAGATTTATCATCCTTCTGGTACTATCTGGGGCTTGTCTGCCTTTAACAAATCCTACCTGTTCCAGTCCTACGAGGGTGGGGGTGATATCCAGTAATCTATTGGCGATTGATTTGGCATATATTTTGAGATCTGAGTTTACTAGGGAAATGGGTCTAAAGTTTTGGGGATGGGAGGGGTCTTTTCCTGTTTTTGGTATAGATACAATTATGGCCTGTAACATTTCTTTCTGGAAGGTATCTGATTCTGCTGCTTTATTAAAATTTTCTACTAATCTAGGGATCAGAAGGGGGGAGAATGCTTGATAATATTCTGCTGAGAAACCATCTGATCCGGGGGATTTATTTTTTGGGAGGCGTTTGATCACAGCCTCAATTTCAGCTTCAGTGAACGGCCTGTTCAAAGTATGTAGTGTGTTCGCATCTATCGCGGGAAGATTAATTCTCTGGAGAAAATTAGTGATATCTGTATCTGTGGGCTGATAAATGTTCTTATCCTGGTTAAGATTGTATAGAGAGTCGTAGTAGTCTTTGAAGGCGTTTGCTATATCTTTGGGGTTGGTATAAATTCTATTGTTCTCATGGTGTTTAATCACTGAGATATTTGTTCTGGTTTGACTTTTTTAATTTGTGAGGCTAAAAGTTTGCTCGCTTTGTTACTCTGGGAGTAGTATGAGAGTTTAAGCCTTTTAAAGTATAAATCGTAATCATGTTGTAGTGTTTGTTTGAGTTCTTCTCTGCAGGTGTTTAGTTGGAGGAGTAGGGAGTGGTTGGGCGATTGTTTGTGTCTGGTTTCCAGATCCGAGATGTTGTTATGTAGTCGTTCTATGTGCCGCATTTTTTTCCTTTTCTCTCTAGCAGCTATTTGTATAAGCACCCCCCTAGAGAAGGCCTTGTGTGCGCACCATACTGTACTAGGGCGGGTCCCCCGGTGTTCATTTAATGTAAAATAGTCCTCTAATTTTGTTTGCATTTCCTCCCTAATTTGGGGTAGAGAAAGAAGATAGGTGTTGTTACGCCATAGGGGTGCGAGGTTGGCTTTGCGGGTATCCATAATGTCTATTGTAATGGGGGCATGGTCAGACCAGGTGATATTGTGGATATTCGCTTTGACCACATTTTGTAAGGTGAACTTATCTGTAAGAAAGAAATCAATTCTGGAGTAACTTTTATGTAGTGGTGAGAAGTATGTATAGTCCCTGTGTCCTCTGTGGTGTGGAGGCATTGCCATGGTTCATATAGCTCTTCTGATAGACAGTAATGGCCCAGGGATGGTCTGCGCCTCCGCCCCACAGAGGAGGAGTCCATTTCATTATTCAAGAGTACATTGAAATCTCCACATATCAATAGTTTGCCTTTTCGCAAACATTTAGCCTTTTTTAAGATTTTGTGTATGAGTCTCATTGGTCTTTTCGTGGGAGCATATATATTTACCAACGTGTATGTATCGTTATTGATTTCAGCAATCAAGATAATATACCTACCAAGGCAATCAGTGTATTGCTCTAGAAGTTTAAAAGTGACAGAGTCCTTAATGGCAATTAATACCCCATTGCGTTTGCAAGAGTTATTTGCTGTAAAAATGTGTGGGAACCTGATGTGGGTGCATTTTGGCATGCTTAGTTCTGAAAAGTGTGTTTCCTGCACACAGAGAATGTCGCAGTTTTCCTGCATTGCTGTGTTCCACATCATTCTGCGTTTAAATGGGCTGTTGAGTCCTCTAGTATTGAGAGACATTAGTCTAAGAGACATTCATTTCATTTGTGGTGCTTAAGAGCCATCTAATGGTGCAATTCGTTGTTTGCAGTAAGAGAGATAGAGCCTCTAGGGCAGTGAAAAGGGGTTGTCTGCTTGACATACCTGTAAGTGGAAAGCTCCAGTAAGATGGAGGAGTAAGTAAAAGAACTGAGAGAACTGGAATTGAAAACAATAGAACAGTCAACAATAACTGGGTGAAATCGGGAATATCCCAGAATACCGAGTGGGGTATAGTCATGTATGTATCTTCCGGTACAGCCGTACATCCGGTGCTACTTGCATTAGCTTTAGTGAAGCTTGGTGTTTAGGATGATGCCGCAAGGTGGGTTCGCCAAAAGTATGGGCGTGTAGATTTCTGCGCATGTAGGCGGAGAAAGCTGGTCATCCATCATATTTCCCTCTGTAGTTGCGGTGCATGTTAGGACCTGCTTTGGAGGTCCCTGGGCCTTTTCCCTCTGAGTTGTTCTCGGTAGGGAGAATTCTCCACATGCTCAGCAATTCCAGGCCTTTTTCTAAGGATGAGATGGTGTAAGATTTGTTGCCCCGAGTAATGAATAGTTTGGCTGGGAAGCCCCATCGATACAATATCTTGTGATTCCGTAGAGATTTAGTAATCGGGATCAGGTTGTTCCTGGCTGACATGGTGGCTTGTGAGAGGTCAGCATATAGGGTTATCCCCACGTATGGGTCCGGGAGGGCGTTGTTTTGCCTAGAAAATCTCATGAGTTGGTCCTTTATATGGAAAAAGTGGATCCTAGCAATGACATCTCTAGGAATTCTCTCTGGGAGGTGCGGGGGCTTGTGCAGCCTGTGGGCTCTATCAATGATGACATCTGCTGGTGATAGGGATGGCAGAGTTTTCATCATAAGTTGTTGAAGGAATGAGCTTAAGACAGCTGGTTTCACAGATTCGGGGATCCCCCTAAATTTCACGTTGTTTCTTCGTGAACGGTCCTCGAGGTCAGCGACCTTTAACCTGAGGGCTTTAAGCTCATCCTCCAGATCCACGTGCGCATCCACTAGCTCAGTATGAGCTGCTGAGAAATCGTCCATTTTAGTTTCTACGTAATCCAGCCTGTTACCTAGTGCAGTCATTTCCTTATGTGTGGAGCGTATTACATTAGTGATGTCTTGTTGTATGGCCCCCCTTAATGTGAGAATCATCTCTTTCATGGTGACATCTGTCAGGGGCAGACCTGATGTGGGGAGAGCATCCAGCTTCTGGCTGTATTCATTAGTGTGTTCCATGTCACTTTCCTCATTGACCTGTACAGCATCAGAGTCATCTGGGGAGTTTAGCATTCTCTTTTGTTTAATGAGGCTGTTTGAGGCTGAGTGTGGAGGGTTCAGTGCAGTGTTAATGGCAGATGACTCACCAGCTGCAGAATCTGCTGCTCTGCTGTGAGGAGATGTCGCGCCGGCGCCATCTTGTGACAGGCTAGCTGGGACCATCGTATAGAAGTCGGTCAGCTTCCGAGGCGTCTCTCTCTCCTTTCGTTTAGCCATCAGTGCGGCTCGGTTCCCTGCTGTTTCTGCCGTTCGTGTGGCCGTTATTAGCTCACTATCAGCCGCTGTTAGTAGCTTCTGAGCACTCGGTGTGACGGAGCTCTCTCCTCACTGCTCCATCAGCTCCGGCCGCCGGCTCCGCCCCCTTCCCACACCATTTTTGATGTCCCTTGGTGGAGCCAATATAACCTTTAATTTTAGTTTTTACAACCTTTTTATATTTGAGGTTTTCATGATTCCCATTGATTGCACCTTGCACTTTATGTATTTGTAAGATTATTCACAAGTCTGCGCGAGATCACTTTTATACTATTTACTTATGGTTATGTGTTGTGAACACTATTATGTGTTGCTGCAGATGTATTCACTTTATTTATTTATTTATTTTTTGTGCTTTTACATATTCACTTTATTTATTTTTTGTGCTTTCACACATTCACCTATTACTCTGAGTAGCGCGAGGGACATTTACACACTTTTTATGAAAAATGTATTGACATACATTTAAAAACAAACATTGCACAGTAACTGTATTAATAAGCATGACTAGTGTTACATCGAAATCACATAGAAAGAAATTAGAGGCACCATATAGATACTACCATCGATCTGAAGCAACTGTTTGACTGGTCTCGACACGATCGATTGTGGTATTTATATGGTACCTCTAGGTCCCACATACTAATTTCTTTCTATGTGATTTCGATTTAACACTAGTATATATTTTTATAGCTATTGTTTCAAGTGTGACTCTTTAAAAGTTCCGTGGGCAAAATATTTTTTATCTGTGTTGTGCATACTAATTTGGGACTGAGACACTACCTCAGCCCTTTCCGCACCAGCTCTACTTCTCTGTCTTAATTTATTCTACTCCTAAAAGTTACAAAGCAAACTTATTCTCTCAAAATGAAAGCATTTTGTGGAAGATGCTCTAAATCAGGGGGGCTTACTACTGTACCCTACCTGGCTTTTATGTTTACTCTCTGCTTTTAATACCTTCCAAGTTAGCGACCCACAATAAATATGCATATCAAGAGTTTTGGCTTCACATCTTACTGATTAAGAAAAAATTGAATTAAGAAAATAATCATGACAGACCAAAAGCTAAAAATTTTTGAGAGGTCAGTAATAACATCCTCGTTATTTATGTTGTGACAATTTTCCTAAAAACTGTCATAGCATTCCAAGTATATTTACTACTTAAAGTATGACCTTTAAATATTAGCATCAAAATGGAGGCCCGCCACAGTTTCAATACTATATAATGCTGCAAACACCTAAACTCAATGTATTCTGTCCACCTGAATCAAGTTATCTTATTGCTGTATAATAACATTCAGTGGTACTCACAGCAAAATTTCCTGGATCCACTCTTAGGCTGTAGGGAAGCATTTCACTGAGGGAGGAGAGGTTGCCAGCAAGGTCATCCAGGTGATTGGCTGCACCTGTAAGAGCATTCATAATTTTTCCACCATGTGTCTGGATGTCAGCAGAGCCAGGGGTCAGGTCAACTTGGGTGAAATGAGTTTTGGTTTGGGGGGAGCTAAGGAAAAGCCTAACAGAAAATAAAATGACCGCAGAAATTATTATATGAAAAATGATGCATTTCCACAGTAAATAAAATGCATATGCTGTATAAATAGACACTGGGAAAGCAACGCTTGTATTCTTTCACTGTTGTTAAGTCTAGCAAACAAACCTTTCTGTCCTTCAAGAAATGGAAATGATCTCCTTGTTTTATGACTTTATGGAATCTATTTGCAAACAAATGTTATATAATGTGTGATACATAAAATATCAGTAATAGCAATTACTAATTGCTTACATCTTTCTCCCAATTATCACTTAAGCTTACCTTAGTCTGAAAATGTTTAGTTTTGTAGAGTTTAAACAGGTTGTAAATTCTGTTAATAGTCTCTTAGATTTTTAGAGGCCATACACATGGATAATAGAACTGGATTGACTTATTCTACGTGGTAGTTGTTTGTCAGTGTTGGTACATTAGCCAAATAATTTCTGTGCTTTTACATTATTTATCCAGTTGAAAAGGCACACTGTAATAATCCATATAAAAAATAACCATGAATAAAATAACTTTACCTAGGTAAGGCCTCAGCACCAAGATCACTGGCCTGAGAGGCAATCTTGCCAACCATGGAAAGCACAGCAGCCTTCTCATTAGCAGATAGACTCATTGTGATGATTGGGAGTTGGTGCAGTAAGTTAGCTCAGTTTGGCAACTTCAAAAAGGTCCACATTAGACAGAAAACCTTGCCAGTTTATAATGCATTAGGATACCATTCACAGTGGTCAAGTTGTGTTCCTATTGGCCAAAATTACAGATCATTGCAGTTTACATTACATGGCATTCCACATATGTTTTAAATGTATTTAATTCTATAGCATTTACAAGTTACAAAGAATAGTTATGATTGTTTTCATTAAAGGTGTATCTCTTCCACTCTTCTGGGAGTCAAGAATACCAGGCAAGTATAGATTTCACAGAGAAAGCCCACACATACCTGGAATATCAATTCCACTCCATATTTGGTACTTCCAAAGGTTAATTATATTTCCTTTCTGGAAATATATATATATATATAAAAAAAAATAGATATATATATATATATGTATATATATATATATATATATATATATATATATATATATATATATATATATATATGTATATATATATATATATGTATATGTATATATATATATATATATATATATATATATATATATATATATATATACATAAATACATATATATATATCTATTTTTTTTTATATATATATATATATATATAAAATATATATATAATATATATATATATATATATATATATATATATATATATATATATATATATATATATATATATTATCCACACTAAAGCATGCTGCAGAGAAACATGGACTAAATCCACATGATTTTTTAGTTTATTTTCAGGTGTGACTTAAAGCAGATTGTCACCCAAAAGGGAGCCAATATATAGATTTGACAGGTACCCGTTCCCCACTTCCAATTCACCTGCCTAGGCAACTGCTCTAGTTCTGCCTAGTTCTTCCTGCCCTCCCTGCCTACAACCTCTTGGTACATGTCACAGGTCCCAGGAGGCTGGGGGACAATTCAGATAGCACAGCGTGGCTCGTGCACAGTGGCGTCTCCAGCTTTCATATTTAGGGGGGGCACATGGGGGGACAGGGACAAAAGTAGGGGGGCAACTATAAAATGCATATACATATATCTATATATATATATATACAGTGGCTTGCGAAAGTATTCGGCCCCCTTGAACTTTTCAACCTTTTGCCACATTTCAGGCTTCAAACATAAAGATATAAAATTTTAATTTTTTGTGAAGAGTCACCAACAAGTGGGACACAATTGTGAAGTGGAACGAAATCTATTGGATATTTTAAACTTTTTTAGCAATTAAAAAACTGAAAAGTGGTGCGTGCAAAATTATTCGGCCCCTTTACTTTTAGTGCAGCAAACTCACTCCAGAAGTTCAGCGAGGATCTCTGAATGATCCAATGTTGTCCTATATGACTGATGGTGATAAATAGAATCCACCTGTGTGTAATCAAGTCTCTGTATAAATGCACCTGCTCTGTGATAGTCTCAGGGTTCTGTGAAAGCGCAGAGAGCATCATGAAGACCAAGGAACACACCAGGCAGGTCCGTAATACTGTTGTGGAGAAGTTTAAAGCCGGATTTGGATACAAAAAGATTTCCCAAGCTTTAAACATCCCAAGGAGCACTGTGCAAGCGATCATTTTGAAATGGAAGGAGTATCAGACCACTGCAAATCTACCAAGACCTGGCTGTCCCTCTAAACTTTCAGCTCAGACAAGGAGAAGACTGATCAGAGATGCAGCCAAGAGGCCCATGATCACTCTGGATGAACTGCAGAGAACTACAGCTGAGGTGGGAGAGTCTGTCCATAGGACAACAATCAGTCATACACTGCACAAATCTGGCCTTTATGGAAGAGTGGCAAGAAGAAAGCCATTTCTCAAAGATATCCATAAAAAGTCTCGTCTAAAGTTTGCCACAAGCCACCTGGGAGACACACCAAACATGTGGAAGAAGGTGCTCTGGTCCGATGAAACCAAAATCGAACTTTTTGGCCACAATGCAAAACGATATGTTTGGCATAAAAGCAACACAGCTCATCACACTCAACACACCATCCCCACTGTCAAACATGGTGGTGGCAGCATCATGGTTTGGGCCTGCTTTTCTTCAGCAGGGACAGGGAAGATGGTTAAAATTGAGGGGAAGATGGATGCAGCCAAATACAGGACCATTCTGGATGAAAACCTGTTGGAGTCTGCAAAAGACCTGAAACTGGGACGGAGATTTATCTTCCAACAAGACAATGATCCCAAACATACAGCAAAATCTACAAAGGAATGGTTCTCAAATAAACGTATCCAGGTGTTAGAATGGCCAAGTCAAAGTCCAGACCTGAATCCAATCGAGAATCTGTGGAAAGAGCTGAAAACTGCTGTTCACAAACGCTCTCCATCCAACCTCACTGAGCTCGAGCTGTTTAACAAGGAAGAATGGGCAAGAATTTCAGTCTCTCGATGTGCAAAACTGATGGAGACATACCCCAAGCGACTTGCAGCTGTAATCGCAGCAAAAGGTGGCTCTACAAAGTATTAATGCAAGGGGGCCGAATAATTTTGCACGCCCCACTTTTCATTTTTTTATTAGTTAAAAAAGTTTCAAAAATCCAAAAGATTTCGTTCCACTTCACAATTGTGTCCCACTTGTTGGTGATTCTTCACAAAAAATTAAAATTTTATATCTTTATGTTTGAAGCCTGAAATGTGGCAAAAGTTTGAAAAGTTCAAGGGGGCCGAATACTTTCGCAAGCCACTGTATATATATATATATATATATATATATATATATATATATATATATATATATATATATATATATATATATATATAGATATAGATATATAAATATATACAGGGGCCCTTTACTATGGCCCTTTCACATGTTCTGCAGTGAGTTCCCTTCCTACTGTATCGGGGCCCCCCAGGGTGGCAGAAAACAAGAGATATATGTCACCAGCATACCAAGAAAATATAAGGGTCCAATGCAGTGGGAGACCTATCAGGGTTGCAAAGGTTGTCTTGCCTCCGGGCCCTGGTGTTCTGCCACTGCGGGGTTCCCCAGCCTCCTCTTGCTGTCCTGCCCCTGCTTTTGACTGCGCTGGTCTGGCATCTCTTGGAATTTACAGGCTGGTTCTCCTGTCCTAAAGATGGGAGAAATCAGTCTGTTTTTTCAGTAACTGAGAGTCCTGGTGGAGTCCTTCCTGCAACTCGCTCTTCTCCCTGCCAATGAGGATGCAGGGGAAGGAGCAGATCTCGGCGGCCGTGGTTGTGTGAGCGCTCGCATTATGCAGTGTCAGCAAGCAGAGGGAGGGGGGAGGAATCACCCGCAGAAGCTGACTGGGGACTCTCTCCCTCTTAGACATTGATTTTTTGTAAAAAAAAAAAAAAAAATTTATTGGGGGGGCACATGGTGGGGCACAGCATAATGTTGGGGGGGTCAGGGCCCCCTCTGCCCCCCCCCTAGGGTCACCATTGCTCCTGCATATATAGTGGGGAGCTGACTGTGAAGCCACAAGGAATCAGAGCTGGGTTCCCACAGTAAACATGCTGACCCATATTTACTGCGGGAACATTGACTAATTACAACGAATGGCCGTTGTCCATTGGGTGTCAGAGAAGGATAGATGGAGGTCTTCCTCCCACTTTAGCATAGGGGGTGTCTTAACAAAAAATTGTGACTCTATCCGCACCCGTGACCTATGGACATCATTTTTGTCTGGCTATCTGCTGCTCACTGCGGGGATGCCAGCCACGCACACTGGTTAGGATGGATTTAACATGTCGGTGGGTTCCGAGTGCAGGACGTCACCCCGCACACCACACCCATGGCGTGGGGTGATGTCAGGCACTCCATTCCCTTTATATCAATACTATGTTAAGTCTATGTTTGTGCATTCCTTGAGCCCAAAAAAGTCCTATTTTCAAGGGGAGTTTCTCTTCTATATTGTACTAGGGATGTGACCTTTATCAAGCAGACTTCAAACCTCTCTCTTCCACTGCATATCTTTCTCTGCATTAAGGTAAAAAAAACTTCCACTAGCTGCTCCTCCACCCCCCCCCCCTTTCTCAAATACTTACCTGAGTCTTACATTGATCCAGCACTGTGCCCAGCTTCAGTTCTTCTCTCCCTGATAACACAGGCTGAACTGATAGTAGCTAGAGCCATTGGCTCTTGCTGCTGTCAGTCAAATCTTGTGAGGAGAAAGTTGGGGCAGGGCTGAGGCACTCTATGTGTGTCTATGGATGCACACAGCCTTACTCAGAAGGCAGCCCACATGTGTGCTCCCATAGCAAGCAGCTTGCTACATTGGCACATGCAGAAGAAGTGGATCAGAGAGCACAGGTAGAGGACACCAGAAATGGAGGAATTGGTAAGTATAAACCTTTTTTTTATATTGGGAAAAAAAATTGACTCTACAATGCTTTACCTCAACCTGAAAACGTTTCGTTTTGTAGGGTGGAGACAGGATATGAATTCAGTAGCTTTTTGAAAAAGACTGGAATTACTTATTCTATGTAATGAGCAGCTATTTGTCAGTGTAACTAATTTCATTAGCCTAAAAATTCTTGTGCTGTTACATTATACAGCTAGTTGAAAATCCACAGTGTTATCATCTATATAAAATATAACCAAGAATAAAAGAACCTTACCTGGTCAAAACCTCAGCACCCAGATCACTGGCCTTTGGGGAAATTTTGCCCACCATGGAAAGCACAGCAGCCTTCTCGCTAGCAGACAGACTCATTGTGGTGATCGGGAGATGGTGCAGGAAGCCTTAGATCAGCTTGGCAACTCAAGAAAGATCAACAATAAACTGAAAGTCTCACTAGATTTTAAATCATTGGGATACCATTTAGAAAGGTAAGATGCATTCCTATTGGCTGAAAACTACACACCACCCCTTAGAAGTGACATCCCCTGAACCGTGCATGTTTTATGTGCTGACACAGGGAAGGCATCTCATTACTAAATGTTGATTACAGCATATACACTGCTTTTGTGTTCACTGAGCTATTGCTTTTCATTACAGTTGAATGCAATAAAGGACGTGGCGTTGGTGATATAATTTCAATGTACTCAATTAGATAGCATTTACAAGTTGAAAATTATAGCTGTGATTGTTTTAATTTATTGTATCTCATCTCCACCCTTCTGGGAGTTAAGAATACCAGTTAAGTATATGTTTACTAGAAAATGTTCACAAATTCCTGGACTACCATAATTCCACTCCATATTTGTTACTTTGAATGACCATGTTTCTTTGTTGTTTTTTTAATAATGGATTATTTTCTACACTAAAGCATACTACAGAAAAACACTGGCTAATTGCACATAGTTTTTGAGTTTATTTTTGTGTGTGACTTAAATATAATGGGACACTGTTTTATACATATGCACGCATGGGCCTTACATTGTAGGTAAGCCAGAACAACAGCATTTTATTGTCAAAATTTCAAAGGCGCTCAGACCAACTTTCCCAAGCGGACACTGATGGGCACTGACGATGGGCACTGATATGCGGCACTGATGGGCACTGGTAGGCGGCACTGATGGGTGGCACTGATATGCAGCACTGATGGGCATTGATAGGCGGCACTGATGTGCACTCATGGGTGGCACTGGGTGGCATTGGTGGGCACTGATGGGCACTGATAAGTGACACTGATGGGCACTGAAAGGCTGCAAAGATGGGTTCTTATGGGTGGCACTGATGGGCACTGATAGGCGGCACTGCTGGGCACTGATGGCCACTGATAGGCGGCACTGATATGTGGCACTGATGGGCACTGATACGCGGCACTGATAGGCATCCCTGGTGGCACTGGCAGTGGTAGGCATTGGAGTGGGCACTGATTGGCAGCTGCCTGGGCATTGATTGGCAGCTGCCTGGGAACAGATTAGTATTTCCCTGGGGGGTCTAGGGGGCATACCTGGTGGTCCAGTGGGGATTGTTTCCCTGGTGGTCCTGGGCGGCTTCCCTGGTGGTCCTGGGCGGCTTCCCTGGTGGTCCTGGGTAGGATCCGAGGGGGGGCTGTGCTGATAATCAATCAGCACAGACCCCCCCTGTCAGGAGAGCAGCCGATCAACTCTCCTCTACTCGCGTCTGTCGCGATCACTGGCTCTTCCTATTTACATCGTGATCAGCTGTGATTGGACACGGCGGATCACGTGGTAAAGAGTCTCCGTCAGAGACTCTTTACCTAGATCGGTATTGTGGGGTGTCAGACTGACACCCCGCAACAACGATCGCCGTGATGCGCGCCCCCGGGGGCGCGCAGTGGCTCAATATCCTGTGGACGTCATATTACGCCCAGTCAGGATATTGAAACCAATTTGCTGCCGTCATTCTCCTATATGGCGGGCGGCAAGTGGTTAATAAGGCTTGTAATTTTCCTATTGACTCTTTGATTTAATTAGATTGCTCTATGCTGTCATCTAGTGACCATTTTGTATAACTGCGCTATATCTATTTCAAAGTAGTTATTTAGAATAGCTGGTTAGATTTGGTACATGCAAGCCTCCGTACTTTCAATCCCATCAGGCCTTGCATCAGCTTCCTGCAGTCTTTTCCTCTTCCCTTCCTATGGAACCAAGTACATCTGCTGCCATGCTCTACGCTAGCCATCCGGATTCATCTTCGGTATGTTTGTTAATTGTGTCTTCAGCTAGATAGATAGATAGGATGGCACTAATTGTATGATCTTTATTGATTGCACTTTGTCTGTATCTGTTACAGTTATACTCTATCTTGTATCAATAAAAGTTCAAAAGGATTCTGTGCCTTCTGGAATGCATTGATATGAGAGGAGTTAACAGTGTACCCAAATATACCTCAGTCACATGTAGTGAGGGGCATAACAGTAAAAGGAAGGCTTCTAAGCACGGCTGGCATACAGAACAGCAGTAAAATAAAGGCTTCTAGGCACGGCTATCATACAGAACGCCAGTATTACAGCAGTGTTATCAGCTTCCATATAGCTGGACACCATGTCACAGACAAAGTCAGAGCACTTCACAACAAGGTTGGAAGCTTACTCCACGAGCACAAGGAGGTCAGTGAAAAGCGAAACAATCACCATTGCCCGCGCAAAGGCGGAATCTGCAAAAGTAAAAGCTCACTGTGCGGCAAAGGAGGCCGAAATAAAAGCTGCGTTCGCCGAAAAAGAGATGCAAATGCAACTTAAATTAGAAAAGTTACGCATGGAAACTGCATTAGAAGAACTAGCTGCAGAGAAGGAGTCAGTGGCTGCTGCAGCTGAGGCAGACATCTTAGAAGAACTTGCAAAGCCCACCAGTGAGCGGCTCAGCAACGTACTTGAAAGAAAATCCATTCCTAACGATGGTACAGAGCGTACCTCAGAATATGTGCGGCGACACGCTGAACCAGACAACTGCCTGCTTACAGCGCCGAGAGCAGAATCAACCCCCGCCGTTCACACGCCTTACATCAAGCAAGAAAGTAAACCCGCACTCAGTCAGTTTTCAGCACATTCTGCATCCGAGCTATCAAAACACTACGTTACAGTTGACCAAATCGAAAATGAAGAACAACGGGTTAAAAGACACAGCATCTCTGATGACCGCAAATACCTACCAAGTTCCTGGCACAACAGAGCGCCCTCTGGCTACTCACACAACAATCAAGGTATGTCAGATTTCTTCAAGTTCTTAGCACAACGTGAACTGTTAGCAAAGGGGCTTACAAAGTTTAACGATCGCCCTGAAAGTTATAGAGCATGGCGTTCATCCTTCAGAAATGCAACTAGAGACCTTGATTTAAAAGCAAGTGAAGAAGCCGATCTCTTAGTCAATTGGCTAGGGAATGAGTCGTCAGAGCATGCAAGGAGAATCAGAGACATTAACATTATTTACCCAACCAGAGGACTGAGCATGATATGGGAGAGGGTTGATGAATGTTACGGTTCCCCAGAAGTTATAGAAAACTCTCTTTTTAAAAGAATAGAGGACTTTCCCAGGATTCCTAACAAAGGCTACCAGAAGCTGAGAGAATTGAGTGACCTAGTGACAGAACTCCAAATAGCCAAAGCAGAAGGAGACTTGCCAGGCCTTGCCTTTCTGGACACAGCCCGTGGCGTTAACTCTATAGTGCAAAAGCTACCTTACAGCCTTCAAGAAACCTGGATTTCACGAGGCTCCAAATACAAGCAAAAGCACAACGTCCCCTTCCCACCATTCTATTATTTTGTGGACTTTATTCGCTATCAAGCAAAGGTTAAAAATTATCCTAGTTTTAACATCTCATCATCTGACTCTGCTCTCCCTAGGTCAAGTAAGCCTGCTCTAACCCGCAACTTCAAAGACGCACCTGTTGCAGTACGCAAAACAAGTGTATCTCCAACACAGGATCCAAGCAGAGAGTGTCCTCTTCACAAGAAGCCTCATTCATTGTCAAAGTGCAGAGGTTTTAGAGAAAAGACTCTCCAAGATCGCAGAACCTTCCTCAAGGAAAACAGACTTTGTTACAGGTGCTGCGCATCAACTTCTCACCTTGGGAAAGACTGTAAGGTGAGCATCAACTGCTCTGAGTGTAACAGCTCAGAGCACAACACAGCTCTAATCCAGGGCCAGCGCCATGGACTCTTACCCCCTCACCCCAAGTGGAAAAGCACGGCGGGGAGCAACAAGACGCAATACCTCCTGTAGTTACACCCCGGTGCACCCAAGTCTGTGGAGAAGGTCTGTCTAACAAATCCTGCTCTAAGATTTGTCTTGCTACAGTTTACCCCACGGGTTGCAGAGAAAAAGCAGTGAAGCTGTACGTGATCCTGGACGATCAAGCAACAGATCTTTCGGCAGCTCAGCCTTCTTTGACACTTTCAAAATCAAGGAAGCCAGCTCTTCATACTTACTCAAGACTTGTACAGGGGTAAGTGAAGAAACTGGGAGAAGAGCCATTGGTTACCAAATAGAATCCTTTGATGGTCAGACAACCCTGCCTCTGCCAACTCTAATCGAGTGCAATCAGTTCCCAACGGACAGAGAGGAGATCCCTACACCAGAGTTGGCACTTCATCACGGACATCTGAAGGGCATAGCACATCTCATCCCTGAACAGGATGCCCAGGCTGAGATATCGCTTCTCCTTGGGAGGGACATCATCAGATTGCACAAGGTAAGAAAACAAATCAATGGTCCTCACAATTCCCCCTATGCCCAAAAACTAGATCTAGGATGGGTCATCATAGGCAACGTATGCCTAGGGAGTGTTCACAAACCAACCAGCGTGAACTCTCTCTTTACAAAGACACTAGAAGGCAGGCGTCCATCCCTATTTCAGCCTTGCACCAACAGATTCCTTGTAAGAGAGAAGCCTGCCAGTGTAATTCATTCCAGCCCTTACACCGCTAATCTTGTTTGTCATGAAGACAGAGATCATCTAGAGTGCTCAGTTTTCCAAAGGACTAAAGAAGATCACAAAATTGGCCCATCTATTGAAGATCATATCTTCTTGGAGATAATGAGACAGGGATTCTACAAAACCAATGAAAACAGCTGGGTGGCACCCCTGCCTTTCAAAGCGCAGAGACCCCGTCTTGCTAACAACAGAGAACAAGCTTTGAAACGCTTTTCTTCCCTCAGATCCAATTTTCAAAGAAAAACAGAAATGAAAGGGCGTTTCTTCTGATTCATGAGTAAGATGTTTGAGGATGACCATGCTGAGATAGCCCCACCTCTAAAAGACAATGAAGAGTGCTGGTACCTACCAATCTTCTGTGTCTACCACCTCAAGAAGCCAGGTAAAATCCGGGTAGTGTTTGACTCCAGCTCACGGCATCAAGGGGTCTCATTAAATGATGTCCTCCTAAAGGGACCAGATCTCAACAACACACTTCTTGGTGTTCTCATCAGATTCCGCAAAGAAGCAGTTGCCATAGTTGACATTCAGCAAATGTTTCACAGCTTCCAAGTCAAGGAAGAACACAGGAACTTCTTGAGATGCCTGTGGTTCAAAGACAATGACCCTACTAAAAACATTACTAAATACCGCATGAAAGTGCACGTTTTTGGTAACAGTCCATCTCCTGCTGTTGCCATCTATGGACTTAAGCTATCTGCCCAAGAAGGTGAGAAAGACGTTACATAGTTTATTGAAAGAGACTTTTATGTAGATGATGGTCTGAAATCACTTTCTTCACCCGAAGCTGCAATAAGTCTACTCAAGAGGACTCAAAGCACACTTGCCTCTTCAAATCTCAGACTGCATAAGATAGCATCAAACAGCAAGGTCGTCATGGAGCCCTTCCCTTCCCAAGATTATGCCAGTGACTTCAAAGATCTGGACTTAGCTACAGACTCTCTTGCTATGCAACGCAGCCTAGGACTCAGCTGGAACCTCAAGTCTGACACCCTTACCTTTCAGGTTGACCAAGAGAAAAAGCCCTTCACACGACGAGGTGTCTTATCCACCTTCAACAGCCTGTATGATCCACTCGGGTTTGCAGCACCAGTTACCATCCAAGGTAAGATTCTGCTTAGAGAGCTTACTGCAGACACATGTGATTGGGATTCTCCACTACCTCCTGAGAAAGAGACATTGCGGGTAACATGGAGAGACTCTTTAAAGACTTTATCCAACCTACACGTACATAGACCATACACCCACTTTCCTCCCACAAGGGTTCAGTCTACAAAGTTATGTGTATTCTGCGATGCTTCAGTTAAAGGAATAGGAGCAGTAACCTACCTCAAGTCAGTAGACATTGAGGGCCAAGTTCATATTGGGTTTGTTATGGGCAAAGCCAAGCTAGCACCATGTCCTGAAACCACCATTCCAAGATTGGAACTGTGTGTACTAGCAGTAGAACTAGCAGAACTTATTACATCTTAAATGGATCTAGAACTCGGGGACACGGAGTTTTACACAGACAGCAAGGTAGTGTTGGGCTACATTTACAACAAAAGTAGGAGATTCTATGTCTATGTACACAACAGAGTCCTAAGAATCAGGAAGTCAACACAGCCCACCCAGTGGCATTATGTCTCAACTGATCATAACCAAGCAGATCATGCTACAAGGTCTGTGCCAGCATCCCGTCTCAAAGACACTACATGGCTCACAGGACCACCCTTTTTGTACAAGCCAGTGCCTACCACTCCAGTAAGGGAGACATATGTACTGCTAGAACCTGAATCTGACTCAGATATCCGTCCTCAGGTTTCCACACTACATACAACAATTTCTAACCAACTGTTGGGATCCAAGCGCTTCCACAAATTCTCCACTTGGAAGTCCTTACAAAGAGCTACTGCTTGCTTGGTTCACAATGCCAGACCCTTGACATCTATACCTAATGATCCTGAAGATCCTTTCTTGCTTACACCTTCCACTTTGCTCACTCAGAAAGTGGAGGTGATCACAGCTCCTCCAGTCAATCTAGACCCAAAAGACTTATACAGATGTCAATGGAAAAGAGTACAAGTGTTAGCTAACACCTTTTGGAACAAGTCAAAGAAACAATACTTGTCTAATCTACAGACCAGGAACAAGTGGCAAGACAGCAAACCCAACTTAGAACCTGGTGCCATTGTTCTCATGAAAGACTCTCAATCCAGGAGAAACGAGTGGCCTTTGGGTCTGATAACCCAAGTGTTTCCCAGTGAAGATGGAAACGTCAGGAAAGTTGAGCTCAAAGTCATTAGGCAAGGCCAGTCTAAACTTTTCCTCAGACCTGTTTCTGAACCTATTTTGTTACTCTCCTCCGGAGTGCCATGATATGTGGTATCCGTGGGAAACCAAGCGGGGAGTGTCATTCCTTCTTTAATAAGGCTTGTAATTTTCCTATTGACTCTTTGATTTAATTAGATTGCTCTATGCTGCTATCTAGTGACCATTTTGTATAACTGCGCTATATCTATTTCAAAGTAGTTATTTAGAATAGCTGGTTAGATTTGGTACAGGCAAGCCTCCGTATTTTCAATCCCATCAGGCCTTGCATCAGCTTCCTGCAGTCTTTTCCTCTTCCCTTCCTATGGAACCAAGTACATCTGCTGACATGCTCTACGCTAGCCATCCAGATTCATCTTCGGTATATTTGTTAATTGTGTCTTCAGCTAGATAGATAGATAGATAGATAGATAGATAGATAGATAGATAGATAGATAGATAGATAGATAGATAGATAGATAGATAGGATGGCACTAATTGTATGATCTTTATTAATTGCATGTTGTCTGTATCTGTTACAGTTTTACTCTATCTTGTATCAATAAAAGTTCAAAAGGATTCTGTGCCCAAATACATCTTCTCAGTCACGTGTAGTGAGGGGCATAACAATTATAATGCATTATTATTAATTTGTTACATTCCATTTGTTTAGATGAAGCATTCGTTATTTTGGATAATTCATAACTTCGGATAAATTCGTATTCATAACGTTCACTAACAGACAAATTTGAAAGGAGATTCCAATACCTATAATTTAACCACTTAAACCCCCTTAATAACCAGACCAATTTTCAGCTTTCGGTGCTCTTGCACTTTGAATGACAATTACTCAGTCATGCAACACTGTACCCAAATGAAATTTTTGTCCCTTTTTTCACACAAATAGAGCTTTCTTTTGGTGGTATTTATTCACTGCTGGGTTCTTTATTTTTTTCGCTATAAAAGAAAAAAGACCGAAAATGATGTAAAAAAATTCATTTTTCTTCGTTTCTGTTATAAAATTTTGCAAATTAGTAATTTTTTCTTCATATATTTTGGCCAAAATTTATACCGCTACATATCTTTGGTAAAAATAACCCAAATTGGTGTATATTATTTGGTCTTTGTGAAAGTTATAGAGTCCACAAGCTATGGTGCCAATCTCTGAAAATTGATCACAGCTGAAGTACTGACGGCCTATCTAATTTCTTGAGACCCAAACATGCCAGAAAAGTACAAATACCCCCTAAATGACCCCTTTTTGGAAAGAAGACATTCCAAGGTATTTAGAAAGATGCATGATGAGTTTTTTGAAGTTGTCATTTTTTCCCACAATTCTTTGCAAAATCAAGATTTTTTTTCTTTTTTTTTTCCCACAAAATTGTCATATTAGCAGGTTATTTCTCACACACAGCATATGCATACAACAAATTACACCCCAAAACACATTCTGCTATTACTCCCGAGTACGGTGATACCACATGTGTGAGACTTTTACACAGCGTGGCCACATACAGAGGCCCAACATGCACGGAGCACCTTTAGGCGTTCTGGAGCACCCAGGCCAATTCTGACAATTCTCTCCTACATGTAAAAATCATAATTTATTTGCTAGAAAATTACATAGTTCCCCAAAACATTATATATGTTTTTTTAGCAAAGACCCTAGAGAATACAATGACGCAACTTTTTATCTCGCACGGTATTTGCGCAGCAATTTTTCGAACGTGTTTTTTTAAAAATAAAAAACAGTTTTGTGCTTTAAAAAAAAACAAAACAGTAAAGTTAGCCCAATGTTTTGCATAATGTGAAAGATGAACTTATGACGAGTAAATAGATACCTAACATGTCACCCTTCAAAATTGCACACGCTCGTGGAATGGCGCCAAATTTCGCTACTTAAAAATCCCCATAGGAGACGCTTTAAAAAATTTTACTGGTTACATGTTGTGAGTTACAGAGGAGGTCTAGGGCCAAAATTATTGCTCTTGCTCTACCGATCACAGCGATACCTCACATGTGTGGTTTGAACACCATTTTCATATGTGGGCGGGACTTACATATGCGTTCACTTCTGCATGCGAGCACACGGGGACACGGGGCAAAAAATAAGAAATAAAAATTTTTTGTTCATTTTACTTTATTTATTTTGGTTTGATGCTTTTTTAAAATAAATTTTTTGATCACTTTTATTCCTATTACAAGCAATGTAAACATCCCTTGTAATAGGAATATGGCATGACAGGTCCTCTTTACAGTGAGATATGGGGTCAATAAGACCCCACATCTCACCTCTAGGCTGGGAAGCCTGAAATAAAAAAAAAAAAAACGATCCTGGCTTCGATCTTAGCGGTGAGTCGGTAGAAGCACCTGAGGGCGGCGGAAGGGGGGAGTCCCCTCTCGCCTCCCGTAAGAATGATCAAGCAGTGGAACAGCCGCTATGATCATTCTCATGGTGTAGGGAATCGCCGGCTGAAAAAGCTGATATCTTAATGATGCCTGTAGCTGCAGCCATCATTCAGATATCCCCGCACAATTCAAGGATGTCGTATGATGGCCGGCGGGCGGGAAGTGGTTAAAACACTTTTTTTTTAACACAAAGTTGTCCATTTATACAATATTTCTAACACATAGCATGTACATACCAAAAATGACACCCCAAAATAGATTCTCCTACTCCTCCTGAGTACGGCGATACCACATGTGCGAAACTTCCACAGCCTGGCCACATACAGAGACCGAGTACAGCCGAGCATGGTAGAGTATGGCTGAGTATAGCAGAGTATGGCTGGGTATGGCTGAGCATGGCAAAGTATGGCTGGGTATCACCGAGTATTGCAGAATATGGCTGGGTATGGCAGAGTATGGCTGGGTATGGCAGAGTATGGCAGAGTATTGCAGGGTATTGCAGAATATTGCAGGGCATTGCAGAGCATTGCGGGGTATTGCAGAGTATTGTGGGGTATTGCAGGGCATTGCAGAATATTGCAGGGCATTGCAGAGTATTGCAGAGTATTGTGGGGCATTGCCGAGTATTGCGGGGCATTGCAGAGTATTGCGAGGTATTGCAGAGAATTGCAGGGTATTGCAGGGCATTGCAGAGTATTGCGGGGCATTGCAGAGTATTACAGAGTATTGAGGGGCATTGCAGAGTATTGCGGGACATTGCAGAGTATTGCACGGCATTGCAGAGTATTACAGAGTATTGCGGGGCATTGCAGAGTATTACAGAGTATTGCGGGGTATTGAGGGGCATTGCAGAGTATTGCACAGGGAATTGCAGAGTATTGCACAGGGAATTGCAGAGTATTGCAGAGTATTGCACAGGGAATTGCAGAGTATTGCACAGGGAATTGCAGAGTATTGCACGGGGAATTGCAGAGTATTGCAGAGTATTGCACAGGGAATTGCAGAGTAGTGCTGGGTATTGCTGAATGGGGGGGATGGCTGAGCATGGAGGGATGGATGGATGTGACTGCACATGTCACTGAGCAGCACTGTGGGCACTACACATCCAGCCCACAGCGCTGCTCCCATCCGATCCCTCCCCCTCTGTACCGTATAGAGTATTGCAGGGCATTGCACAGTATTGCAGAGTATTGCGGGGTATTGCAGAGTATTGTGGGGTATTGAGGGCATTGCAGAATATTGCAGGGCATTGCAGAGTATTGCAGAGTATTGCGGGGCATTGCAGAGTATTGCAGGGGATTGCAGAGTATTGCGGGGCATTGCAGAGTATTGCGGGGCAATGCAGAGTATTGCGGGGCATTGCAGAGTATTACAGAGTATTGCAGGGCATTGCAGAGTATTGCGGGGCATTGCAGATTTTTACAGAGTATTGCGGTGCATTGCAGAGTATTGCAGAGTATTGCGGGGCATTGCAGAGTATTGCGGGGTATTGAGGGGAATTGCAGAGTATTGCGGGGCATTGCAGAGTATTGCAGGGTATTGCGGGGCATTGCAGAGTATTGCGGGGTATTGAGGGGAATTGCAGAGTATTGCGGGGCATTGCAGAGTATTGCAGGGTATTGCGGGGCATTGCAGAGCATTGCAGGGTATTGCAGAGTATTGCACAGGGAATTGCAGAGTATTCCACAGGGAATTGCAGAGTATTGCAGAGTATTGCACAGGGAATTGCAGAGTATTGCAGAGTATTGCACAGGGAATTGCAGAGTATTGCACAGGGAATTGCAGAGTATTTCACAGGGAATTGCAGAGTATTGCAGAGTATTGCACAGGGAATTGCAGAGTATTGCACAGGGAATTGCAGAGTATTGCAGAGTATTGCACAGGGAATTGCAGAGTATTGCACAGGGAATTGCAGAGTATTGCAGAGTAGTGCTGGGTATTGCTGAATGGGGGGGATGGCTGTGCATGGAGGGATGGATGGATGTGACTGCACATGTCACTGAGCAGCACTGTGGGCACTACACATCCAGCCCACAGCGCTGCTCCCATCCGATCCCTCCCCCTCTGTACCGATCGATACAGAGAGGGGAGAGAGGAACCGGCGTCATGACATGACGCCGGTTTGTTTACATGTAATCGCTCCGTCATTTGACGTAGCGATCACATGGTAAACAGCCGCGATCAGCGGGCGTTTACCGTGATCCATGATGTGCCGGGTCCTCGGGACCCGGCGGTCACGGATGTTCCTGTGCGCGCGCCCTAGGGGAGCGGTTTTCTGGGATCACGTCATAGTACGTGATCCCAGAGTTATTCAACCGCCCTGCTGCCGTCATTTGGCTATGGGCCGGTTGGCAACTGGTTAATAGTTAGTAATAGTTATTATTTAGAATTTTTGGATTTTCATTCTTATTTTTGAATTTTCGGATTTTAGAATCTTAGAATTTTCGGATTTTCAAATTTTCGCATTTTAGAATTTTCGTTTTCGGAAAAATTTGTTAAACGGGTTTTCATTAATTTGAATATTTCCAAATTAATGAATTTGTCAAATTTTGTCAAAAAAGGAATTTGTAACGAAACAAGTTGCACATGTCTAAAATACATTATTTTTTACTTTCTGCTATAAAACATGAACAATAAAAAAAGTAAAATCTAATTTCTTCATAAATTTTGGCCAAAATTTATTTTGTTACATGTCTTTGTTTTAAAAAAAAACAATACGTGTATTTTGATTGGTTTACGTGAAAGGTATAGCATCTAAAAACTATGGGATATATCTTGAAATTTCTATATTTTTTTTACACAACTAATGGTGGTGATCGGAGACTTATCATGGGGCTGCAATACTGCGGTGGCCAATCTGACACTAACTGCCACTGGGGGGAACTGACTAACTGCCACGGACATCACCAGTGACACTAATACCATGATCAGTGCTAATACTATGGCTGCAAAGGGGTTAACATCTTTTGCAACCAAGGGGTTAAATGTGTGTCTTATAATGTGTTATGTGTGTAATGTGTGCTGTTTTTAGTAACATATCTCTTTGTTTCTTAACTCTGATTTGCATGCATAAGAAACAGAGAGATTGTTTCCTCTGTACAGATCCCTGTGTTGATTGCCAACACAGGGCTCTGGGCCATGATAGGACACAACTGATCAGCAGCCATGAATCTTTGGCTAGGGGGGAGGGGTACGCACATGCACACACCCTAAACCCAGAAGCAGGCAGCGACAAACCAGTACGCCGCTTTCCCAGCATGGGGCGCCTGTACATTGCGAACGGGTGGTCCGAAAGTGGCTAAGAACACAGTTAGTCGATAGTCATTTCACTCAATATCAAAGTTTCCTCTGGGAACTAAGTGTGGATATTGTGCATAATGCCAGTATATATATATATGTGCTGAGAAGGACTTAATGGCCAGCACTACTAACTGCAGCATTTTGCAAGCTGTCAGATGACTGGTGTGATTTCATTGTTATGATGCCCATGTGGAGCATTCTACATTGGTAGAACCAAATGCAACTTTTTAAAATACTGTTTTTTTGATCACATACATGCCACTACAAATGGGAATTTGGAGTTTTCAGTAGGGAGACATTTTACTGTGTATCAAAAATATAACACAATAGGAGTGCTCTTCACAGCTTTAGATGGAATCCATCCAAAAAGAAGAGGATGGAATTTTAATAAGAAAATACTAAAGAAAGAAAACTGAGTGGATCTTAGGCTCAGGGGTCATGTTCCCCAGGCTTAAATGATCAGCTCAGTTTCACAACTTTTTAAAAAATATTGCCAGCCTGGCTCCATGGTGTCTGTTAGTTACATAAAAGGAAAGAATCTTGGATCTACCTGGGAGCCTAATACTGGCTCATATAGGGTATGATTTGTTTTATATATATATATATATAAATGTAAATATACACACACGGTATATACACACATGGTATCTCACAAAAGTGAGTATACCCCTCACATTTTTGTAAACATGTTATTACCGTATATCTTTTCATGTGACAACACTGAAGAAATTACACTTTGCTACAATGTAAAGTAGTGAGTGTACAGCTGGTATGACAGTGTAAATTTGCTGTCCCCTCTAAATAATTCCACACACAGCCATTAATGTCTAAACCGCTGGCAACAAAAGTGAGTACATCCGTAAGTGAAAATGTGCAAATTGGGCCCAAAGTGTCAATATTTTGTGTGGCCACCATTATTTTCCAGCACTGCCATGGAGTTAACAAGAGCTTCACAGGTTGCCATTGGAGTCCTCTTCCACTCCTTCATGAAGACATCACGGAGCTGGTGGATGTTAGAGACCTTGCGCACCTCCACTTTCTGTTTGAGTATACCCCACAGATGCTTAATAGGGTTTAGGTCTGGAGACATGATTGGCCAGTCCATCACCTTTACCCTTAGCTTCTTTAGCAAGGCAGTGGTCATCTTGGAGGTGTGTTTGTGGTTGTTATCATGTTGGAATACTGCCCTGTGGCCCAGTCTCTGAAGGGGGGGGGGGATCATGCTCTGCTTCAGTATGTCACAGTACATGTTGTCATTCATGGTTCTCTCAATGAACTGTAGCTCCCCAGTGCTGGCAGCACTCATGCAGCCCCAGACGGACCATGACATTCCCACCACCATGCTTGACTGTAGGCAAGACACACTTGTCTTTGTAATACTCACCTGGTTGCCGCCACACACGCTTGACACCATCTGAACCAAATAAATTTATCTTGGTCTCATCAGACCACAGGACATGGTTCCAGTAATCCATGTCCTTAGTCTGCTTGTCTTCAGCAAACTCTTTGCAGGCTTTCTTGTGCATCATCTTTAGAACAGGCTTCCTTCTGGGATGGCAGCCATGCAGACCAATTTGATGCAGTGTACGGTGTATGGTCTTAGCACTGACAGGCTGACCCACCCCACCCCTTCAACCTCTGCAGCAATACTGCTGGCAGCACTCATAGATCTATTTCCCAAAGACAACCTCTGGATATGACCCTGAGCACATGCACTCAACTTCTTTGGTTGAACCATGGTGAGGCCTGTTCTGAGTGGAACCTGTCCTATTAAAATGCTGTATGGGTTTGACCACTGTGCTGCAGCTCAGTTTCAGGGTCTTGGCAATCTCTTTATAGCCTAGGCCATCTTTATGTAGAGTAACAATTATTTTCTTCAGATCCTCGGAGAGTTCTTTGCCATGAGGTGCCATGTTGAACTTCCAGTGACCAGTATGACAGAGTGAGAGCTATAACACCAAATTTAACACACCTGCTCCCCATTCACACCTGAGACCTTGTAACATTAACGAGTCACATAACCCCGGGGAGGGAAAATGGCTAATTGGGACCAATTTGGACATTTTCACTTAGAGGTGTGCTCACTTTTGTTGCCAGCGGTTTAGACATTAATGGCTGTGTGCTGAGTTATTTTGAGGGGGTCGGCAAATTTACACTGTTATACAAGCGGTACACTCACTACTTTACATTGTAGCAAAGTGTCATTTCTTCAGAGTTGTCACATGAAATGATATAATAAAATATTTACAAAAATTTGAGAGCTGTACTCACTTTTGTGAGATACTGTATATATACAGTGTATGTATATATATATATATATATATATATATATATATATATATATATATATATATATATATATACGGTGGGGACAGAAAGTATTCAGACCCCCTTAAATGTTTCACTCTTTGTTATATACTAGCCATTTGCTAAAATCATTTAAGTTCATTTTTTTCCTCATTAATGTACACACAGCACCCCATATTGACAGAAAAACACAGAATTGTTGACATTTTTGCAGATTTATTAAAAAAGGAAAACTGAAATATCACATGGTCCTAAGTATTCAGACCCTTTGCTGTGACACTCATATATTTAACTCAGGTGCTGTCCATTTCTTCTGATCATCCTTGAGATGGTTCTATGCCTTCATTTGAGTCCAGCTGTGTTTGATTATACTAATTGGACTTGATTAGGAAAGCCACACACCTGTCTATATAAGACCTTACAGTTCATAGTGCATGTCAGAGCAAATAAGAATCATGAGGTCAAAGGAACTGCCTGAAGAGCTTAGAGACAGAATTGTGACAAGGCACAGACCTGGCCAAGGTTACAAACAAACTCAGTGTATTGAGTGCTCTTCTTTCTCAGAGGTAACTCGGCAGAGGTGGTCCACTGCTATGCGTTCTGGGAGAGAGTACTTAAGGGGCAGACACAATTTTTGGTTCTCTTTTGCCTGTTGGCCCTCCTGGCCTTAAGGTATGTGACGGCTTCCTTTCAGTCTCGGGGCCATGCTGGCCCGAGGGTGCGCTACTATAAGTGTGCCCAAAGGTCGTCCGGGGCCCGCTCGTTTAGAGGCGGTCCTGTGCTGTCTGTCCTGCGGGAAGAAGCCAAGCAATTGAGAAGATCTGGGGGATGACTCATCTTGGAGAGGACTGTGTGGAAGGTCTCAAGAGGGGCCTGGTGACTCAATTGGAGGATGCATCCTAACCTAATTTACCGCACAGTACTGCCGGGTCGGCTTAAAGGTTTTGGTACTGTGTCGCTGTTCATCTAAAGCCATCACGTCCTGTGACAGAGGACTGTTCATCTAATACTACATCCTGTGGCAGAGGATCGTATAGAAATTTTGTTCCTTTAAAGTCTGTGGCAGAGACTTTTTGTTTGTGCTCCATTACGGCCGCTAGGTCAGTGAGAGAGTCCTATCCGAGTGGACAAAGATCTTTGGACTGAAGGTATAATCGTCTCTAAGATCTTCAATCCCTCAATGATCTAAAAAAAAAGGTATTTGAACTTTCCTGCAACTCCCTTTCTACCTCTTTACTGCTACTTACTAAAAAGTTTTATTAAAGCATTGGAAAAATACTTAAGTGACTGGTACATACATTGATGGATACAAAGCTCAATATGGACTCTAGGTTCCTGATGTGGTAAAACTACAGGTAAAGGGGTGACGGTGACAACCCGATTTATTTCAGCAGCTCCTTCGGGGGTTAGTGCTACATATATATTTAGTAAAAAGTCTGTATGTATTATTGTTTATAATAAGATATGTATGCATATTTCCCTCCTTGGGGCCTTCTTTTTGGTGTGAGGAACACCAGGGGGCGGACCTCCGGTCCCTGATCTGGGATCCACACATTGGGGTGACCAGGGCTTTTTGTTTTTTGTTTGTGTATTTGTTTTTAGTTATTTTTTTTGTTGTTTTGTTGATGGGGTCCCTGCAGTGGGGGCAAGATGGCACCGTGTGCAGCATGGAGTGCAATGCAAGGTAGCCCTGAAGCCGACAGGAGGTGAGAGGTGAAACAACATGCTGCTTTCTTGACTCCTACCCGGAGCTGAGTCGGATACTGTGTACATAAGCCTAATGAAAGAGAACATTAATCATTTCTGCTTGGGAGAGAGAACACCATCATAGAGGCTTCTCTCATTTGGGTAAGACAAGGGGATTTTTAATTTTTTTTGTCACTTAACTAATTTTTTATTTTCAGATATTTTCCTTCATTTTCTAGCCAATCCTATATGTTTTTGCAGCTCCTTTCACACTCTCTTTGTGATATTTTGTTGTGGGTGGTTCACTGTTGCTGCAGGGAATCTATTGTTGTTGGAGTGGAGTCCATTGTTGCTGGGGGAGTCTATTGTTGTGTGGGGATCTATTGCTGGGATTCTATTGTTGCTGGCTGCAGGTGATCTATTTTACTGCTTTTCTTTTTATCATTAACATGTTTCATACAAATGATTTAGCACCAAAAAATAATACTTGGTTCTGTATTCTCTAAAAGGGGCAGTACTGGTAGGTAGGTAGGGGGTGGAATCAAGGGACGGTGGTCAGAGGTGGGTAGGGCGCAGAGACAAGGGGTGACTCAGACGAGGGGAGTTCCTGCACCTATTCTCCGAGAAAAAAAGCCCTGCATATATAAAATGTTTGTATATACACTATTTGCACTGTATTGAGTCTGAGCATTATATGAGCCTCACAAACTAGTATGTTGGTCTCCTGAGACCTGAGAAATTCCCGGATTTATATACCTACTATATTGTGATTAGGAATGAGCCGAACACCCCCCCAGTTTGGTTCGCACCAGAACCTGCGAACGGACCGAAAATTTGCGGGAACTTTAGAACTCCATTGAAGTCTATGGGACTCAAATGTTCGAAATCAAAAGTGCTAATTTTTAGGGCTAATTTGCATGGTATTGTCCTAAAAAGGGTTTGGGGACCCGGGTCCTGCCCCAGGGGACATGTATCAATGCAAAAATAAGTTTTAAAAATGGCTGTTTTTTCGGGAGCAGTGATTTTAATGATGCTTAAAGTGAAAAAAAAAGTGAAAAATTCCTTTAAATATCGTACCTGGGGGGTGTCTATAGTATGCCTGTAAAGTGGTGCGTGTTTCCCGTTCTTAGAACAGTCCCTGCACAAAATGACATTTTTAAAGGAATAAAAGTAATTTAAAACTGCTTACAACTATGTAATGTCTATGTAACTATGTATATGTAATGTCCAGTCCCGGTAATATGGGTGAAAATCAGTGAGACAAATGGTTACCACCCCCCCCCAGTCGATTACCAGGCCCTTTGGGTCTTGTATGGATATTAAGGGGAACCCCGCACCCAAATTAAAAAAAGGAAAGGCGTGGGGCCCCAGGCCCTCTGAACAGCAGTATACAGGCGGTGCAAACAAGACAGGGACTGTAGGTTTGTTGTTAAGTAGAATCTGTTTGTAATTTTGAACTGGTACATTTTTAAAGTGTAGATCCAGCCAAAAAATCTATTTTTAAGCTTCTTGGAAAACATAGGGAAGGGTTATCACCCCTGTGACATTTGTTTTGCTGTCTGTGCACCTCTTCAGAAGATTTTACCTCACTTCTGTCCCAATGACAAATTTTTTTGACAATTTGGGGTTTTTAGTGAAACAAGGATTGGTGATAAAGCATCAGTGGAAAGGAAACACGTTTTTCCCATATTAACTCTTATAGGAGAGAATTTCCCTTCCTAGGGGTGGATTTCATCTCAATTCCTGTTGTCTCCTTCCGTTTGCAAGTAGGAGTCGTTTGTAAGTTGGATGTTTGAAAGTAGGGGCCTGCCCTATATACTCTGCAGAAATTGGGGCCTTAGGTTTTGGTGTTGCCACAACACTGTAAGCCCTCACAGTTACTCTTGGTGGATGCAGGAACGGGCTCTGCTGTGAAATATTAGATCAAGAATTGTAATTACATGCCCCTGTTGAACAGGGTCAGAAAAATTGGGCCTTTGGTGGTGGTGGTGCTGGTGCCACAACACTTTAAGTCCTCACAGTTACTCTTGGTGGGTGCAGAAACGGGCCCTGCTGTGAAATATTAGATCAAGAATTGTAAATACGCGTCCCTGTTGAACAGGGGCAGAAAAATTGGGCCTTAGGCACTGGTGCCACAACACTGCAACCCCTCACAGATACTCTAGTTGGAGTGCAGGAATGAGCCCTCCTGTAAAATATTGCATCAAAAATTGTAATTATACACCCCTGCTAAACAGGGGCTGATAAATTGGGCCTTAGGCACTGGTGCTGGTGCCACAACACTGCAACCCCTCACAGATACTCTAGTTGGAGCGCAGGAACGAGCCCTGCTGCAAAGTATTGCATCAAAAATTGTAATTACAGGCCCCTGTTAAACAGGGTCTGAAAAATTGGGCCTTAGGCACTGGTGCTGGTGCCACAACACTGCAACCCCTCACAGATACTCTAGTTGGAGCGCAGGAACAAGCCCTGCTGCAAAGTATTGCATCAAAAATTGTAATTACACGCCCCTGTTAAACACGGGCTGAAAAATTGGGCCTTAGCCACTGGTGGTGGCGCCCAGAACCAAAAAAATTCTTACAAGCTATCAGCATGATCATTGAGGAGGAAGAGGATAGTCACTCAGCATAACAGGATAGTAACTCAGCATCAGCATAGGCAGTCTTGAAAGGATCTGACATTTCAAAAAAAATTATTCGGTTACATCAGCATCAGGTGCTTGGTAGCTGGTGATGATCCAAGACTGATTCATTTTTATGAAGGTTAGTCGATCGACCGAGTTGGTGGACAGGCGCACCCTGTGATCGGTTACAAAACCTCCAGCAGCACTGAATGTGCATTCCGAAAGAACGCTGGATGCAGGACAGGACAGTAGCTCCATTGCATACTGTGCAAGCTCTGGCCAGTGATCCATCCTCAAGACCCAGTAACCCAGAGGATTTTCGGTGGGAAAGGTGTCCAAGTCAGATCTTGCCTCTAGGTATTCCTGCACCATCTAAAACAGATGCTGGTTGCTGGGATCTGACCATACCTTGGGGCTGCAGACACTTTCGAAGATGTTTCATCCTCTGCTCTCTCTGTGACGGCAAGATAAGGTCCGCAACCTTACCCATGTAGCCAGTATTGATCCCTCTCCTTGATACCACGAATACGAGGATCCTTCCGCAGGCTTTGCAGAATCAGGGAGGCCATGCAGCGTAGGTTTGCTGAGGCATTCGGTCCGGAGTCCTCTGGGTCACTAAGGATGACATGATCCGCAGCCACCTCCTCCCAGCCACGTACAAGTCCATGGGTTTCTTGGGACTGTAAATGATCCCTTAAAGACTGCTGCTGATGCTGAGTGCCAGGCTCCACCTCCATGCTGACACAATCCTCCTCTTCCTCCTCCTCCTCTTCCTGTGTGATCGGCGGGCACGCAGGAACACTGTCTGGATAAAGGGGGCCTTGAGAGCTAAGGAAGTCCTCCTATTCCTGCCTCTGTTCTGCCTCAAGTGCCCTGTCCATTATTCCACGCAGCGTGTGTTCCAACAGGTGGACAAGGGGGACAGTCTCACTGATGCATGCACTGTCACTGCTCACCATCCTCGTGGCCTCCTCAAATGGCGACAGGACAGTGCATGCATCCCTGATCATGGCCCACTGGCGTGGGGGAAAAAAACAAGCTCTCCTGACCCTGTCCTGGTGCCATAGTCGCACAGGTACTCATTGATGGCCCTCTGCTGCGTGTGCAGCCACTGCAGCATGGCCAACGTTGAGTTCCACCTGGTGGGCATGTCACAGATTAGGCGGTTCTTGGGCAGGTTAAATTCCTTTTGGAGGTCAGCCAGCCGAGCACTGGCATTATATGACCAGCGGAAATGCACACAGACTTTCCTGGCCTGCCTCAGGACATCCTGTAAGCCCGGGTACCTGCCCAAGAACCGCTGCACCACAAAGTTAAGGACGTGAGCCAAACAGGGCACATGGGTCATTTGTCCCTGTCGGAGGGTGGAGAGGAGGTTGGTGCCATTGTCGCAAACCACCATTCCTGCCTTAAGTTGGTGTGGCGTCAACCACCTCTGAACCTGCCCCTGCAGAGCTGAAAGAACCTCTGCCCCACTGTGGCTCCTGTCCCCCAGCACACCAGCTCAAGCACCGCATGGCATCTTTTGGCCTGCGTAGTTGCATAGCCCCTTGAACACCTACGGAGCACCGCTGGTTCCGAGGACAAAGCACAGGAAGAGGCCATGGAGGAAGAAGAAGAGGAGTGGGTGGAAGAGGGAGGTTGTCAGAATCACCAGTAGTAGCATTTTGGAGGCGTGGTGGCGGAACAACCTCCAACACTACTGCATCTTGTCCTGCATCCTTCCCAGCTGCCAGCAGAGTCACCCAATGTGCTGTGAAACTTAGGTAATGTCGCTGTCCATGCCTGCTGGACCATGCGTCAGCGGTAATATGCACCTTACCGCTGACTGCCCTGTCCAGCGAGGCATGCACATTGCCTTCCACATGCCGGTAGAGCCAGAATCGCCTTCCATGAGAAAAAGTGGCGTTTGAATACCTGCCACTGAGGAACCGCACATTCCACAAACTCATGGAAGGGGCAGAGTCTACCAACTGAAAAGGTAGCAGTTGAAGTGCTAGCAATTTTGCCAAGCTAGCATTCAACCGCTGGGCATGTGGATGGCTGGGAGCGAACTTCTTTCAGCAGCTTAGGCAGGGAAATTTGCCTGGTACAATCTGATGTCAGTGTACCGATAGCAGATTTCCCACAAGTACTTAGCTGTGACACACCTAATTCTACACCTTCATTCCTCTCAGTGCAGGTCTCAGAGAGGACTGAAGGTATAGTGGGGTTGGAGATGTCAGCTGATGAGGAGCAAGGAGAGGTCCTCTTTGTTCTTTGGTGTGGGTCCTTTAAGTACGCTTGCCAACAAACTGCATGGCAGGTCAACATATGTCTGGTCTAGCATGTGGTGCCCAAGCAGGAGATGTTTGGCCACGCGAGATACACTTGAGACATATGTTGCAAATAGTTGTACTCGTCTCAAAAAAGGGCCACGCCAAAGAACTTTTGGAATAACGCGCAGAGACAGCAGCGCCCTGCACATGCGGAGCTTTTCTGTGTGATGCCGTCAGTGTGCTGCCCTTAAGCTGGCCCCTGGAGGGCATCCTGCCTCCTTGGTGATGTGCCTCCTCCTCTCTCCTATCAGGCACCCACGTGGAGTCAGTGACCTCATCATCCCCTCCCTCCTCATCACTGGAGCAAACCTGGCAGTATGCTGCAGCAGGGGCAACATGACTGCCAGATTGCTGCCCTTCTTGGGCACCCCCTCTGTCTGGGCTCACGTTACTGCCTTCCTCTAGCTGAGTACCATCATCGGAGCCTTCAAAGCGCTGGGCATCCTCCTGGAGCATGTACCCAACACTGTGGTCAAACAGTTCGGGGGACTCCTAAGGAGAACATGGTGGGGCTAGGGAAGGAGTGACTGATTCCATTGAGCCAAGGGAAGAGGCCGGGTTGGCAGCTGCTTTGCCAGACAAAGTACCCTGAGCATGGGTGAGAGAGGATGAGGAGAATGAGGACGGCTTGGTCATCCACTCGACCAAGTCTTCCGCATGTTGCTGCTCAACACGGCCAGCTGCCGAAAAAAAGGCCAAGCGTGTCCCACGGCCACGTGCTGATGAGGATGCATCGTGTCTACTACCAGCACTGTTGCATCTAGACACAGAGCCTGCTTGCCCTTTTTTATTGGCTTGTGACTGTCTGCCTCTCCTTGTTGGCCTTCCAGACATACTAATGGCCTGCAGTGAGATGTAGCTGCACTAAGCTGGGATATATATATATATATATATATATATATATATATATATATATATATATATACTGATACTGCAGCAAGCAAAATCAACTGCCTGCCTGTAGTATTATTAGTATGAGAACACCACCAATCTTCTACAGGTAGCTTTAGCTGAACACTGTGCAGAGGTCGCACTACACTAATTTGTAGCTTTAGCTGAACACTGTGCAGAGGTCGCACTACACTAACTCGTAGCTTTAGCTGAACACTGTGCAGAGGTCGCACTACACTAACGTTTAAATAATGTAGCTGCCTGCGGTAGTAATAGGATCAGGAAAACACCACCAACCTTCTACAGGTAGCTTTAGCTGAACACTGTGCAGAGGACGCACTACACTAACGTTTAAATAATGTAGCTGCCTGCGGTAGTGATAGGATCAGAAAAACACCACCAATCTTCTACAGGTAGCTTTAGCTGAACACTGTGCAGAGGTCACACTACACTTACTTGTAGCTTTAGCTGAACACTGTGCAGAGGTCGCACTACACTAACTTGTAGCTTTAGCTGAACACTGTGCAGAGGTCGCACTACACTAACTTGTAGCTTTAGCTGAAACACTGTGCAGAGGACGCACTACACTAACATTTAAATAATGTAGCTGCCTGTGGTAGTGATAGGATCAGGAAAACACCGCCAACCTTCTACAGGTAGCTTTAGCTTGAACACTGTGCAGAGGTTGCACTACCCTAACTTGTAGCTTTAGCTGAACACTGTGCAGAGGTCACACTAAACTAACTTGTAAATAATGTAGCTGCCTGCGGTAGTGATAGGATCAGAAAAACACCACCAATCTTCTACAGGTAGCTTTAGCTGAACACTTTGCAGAGGACGCACTACACTAACTGTAAATACTGTAGCTGCCCAATCGTGGTACTAATAGGATCAGAAGAACACCAGCAATTTTCTTCAGGTAGCTGTAAATACTGTAACAACACCTGCCTGCCTGTCAGTAGGAAGAGAATAACAAGAACAGATCTAGCTAAACAGAACACAGTGTGTATATATATATATATATATATATATATATATATATATATATAAATATATATATATTTATATACATATATAAAACACCTGGGATGCATATATATACACAATACACTGTAAGTGCACCTAACTGACTGGCTGTCCTGTCTAATCTATCTAACTTAAATCAAATGACACTGTCTCTCTGTCTCTGTCTCTCAGACAGATGATGTTCGGGTCGAACATGGGTTCGACTCGAACACGAAGCTCATCCCTAATTGCGATGAATATGCGAGGTCTATTTGCCTAATATGTAATAATAATAATATATAATAATATTTAATACATTGTATTATACACTATTATAATTAATAATTGTATTTTATGTACAGTTGCAAACCTCAGTATATATACAGTATGTATCTGGAACATAATCAAAATCTTGTTTTATGATTTGGGGTGTTTCCAACCCTATGGTTTTATGAGTGTATTTTTTTGTATTATTGGTGATTTTTTTTTTTGGTATTCTTTTTGACATTCTTTTTTTTTTCCATCACAATATTTATTTTATGCCAGTTCAATCATTTTTAGGATAAAAGTAGTCTTCACCAATCCTGGTAGCTTTCCAGTCCTCTTCCTCTGTACTTTGTGATCTTAGTATCCATCTTGAGTGCAGATAAGGGTAATTAGAGTTTAGGAAGCACTGGCCAACCCATGCAGTGACAGTTTCTCCTCCTTTCCAGCTTATAGACATGCTAAATGTTGTCTCTTTCCCTTTCCCAAGGACTCCAATCAGCTCTCCAGTCATCTCATCATCTGCACCCCCTTGAGAGAGCTTCACAGAAGAGTGCTCAGAACCACCAAGATGAGAACCATCCATATGAAGTGTGAGCACTGACCCCAGTGTATTCAACCACACACCAGTCAGGTTACACTGTGCCCCCTTTTTGACATTCTTGAAAACCTCATGGTGTAAATAGGGCATTTGACATGTTTAGTTGGAGGTAGGCAGCACAACAGTGATGGTAACCATGAAATCATCATTTTAGGATATATCCTTCAAACAAAAGAATATCAATGATCAGTTTTTTTAACCACTTGCTTACTGGGCACCTAATCCCCCCTTCTGTCCAGACCAATTTGAAGCTTTTAGCACTGTCACTCTTTGAATGACAATTGCACGGCCATAGAACATCGTACCCAAATGAAATTTTTATCATTTTTTTCCCACAAATAGAGCTTTCTTTTGGTGGTATTTGATCACCTCTGGGTTTTTTATTTTTTGTTAAAAAAAAAAAAAAAAAAAATACAAAACCGTTTTATATTTTGTTAATAAATTTTGCAAACAGGTAATTTTTCTCCTTCATTGATGTACGCTGATGAGGCTACACTGATGGGCACTGATAAGCTACACTGATGGGCACCGATAGGCTGCATTGATGGGCACTGATAAGGCGACACTGATGGGCACTAATAGGTGGTTATAAACAAGGCCTGGGGAATGCCCAGGAAAAAATTCCAAGCCTACTTACCACCAGCTCGCAGACAACCAAATTAACCTGTCTAACAGTATGCGTTAAAAACAGGGGTTTAGTCCGCATGCATTTGCAAACGCATGCGTAAGCCACAGAGCCTCGTCACGGCACCCCGATATCTGCGGTCCTAACACTAAAATATCAGTGTCCCCATAGTGGAGGCACATGCATTCTGATGGATAAATGAGAGCAGGTGGACTGATGGGCAGCCAATCCCTTCTTAAAGGTACAGGAGCACACCAGACACCCAGCAAATAGCACAATGGCTGCAAAGGTGCTGGTGCGTTGCTGGACCAATACACACACCAAGGTGATCTCAAAAAACCTGCCACCACCCTCATTTATAGCTGGCTATCGCAGTAAGCGACATTGGAGGGCTACAAACAGATATAAACAAGGCCTGGGGAATGCCCAGGAAAAAATTCCAAGCCTACTTACCACCAGCTCGCAGACAACCAAATTAACCTGTCTAACAGTATGCGTTAAAAACAGGGATTTAGTCCGCACGCATTTGCAAACGCATGCGTAAGCCACAGAGCCTCGTCACGGCACCCTGATATCTGTGGTCCTAACACTAAAATATGAGTGTCCCCACAGTGGAGGCACATGCATTCTGATGGATAAATGAGAGCAGGTGGACTGAAGGGCAGCCCATCCCTTCCTAAAGGTACAGGAGCACACCAGACACCCAGCAAATAGCACAATGGCTGCAAAGGTGCTGGTGCGTTGCTGGACCAATACACACACCAAGGTGATCTCAAAAAACTTGCCACCACCCTCATTTATAGCTGGCTATCGCAGTAAGCGGTGGCACTGGTGGGCACTGATGAGGTGGCACTGGTGGGCACTGATAGGTGGCATTGGTGGGACATGAGAGGTGGCACTGGTGAGTGGCAGTGATGGGTGGCGCTGATGGATGGCACTAAAGGGCATTGATAGGTGGCACTGAAGGGCACTAATAGGTGACACTGATAGTGGGCACTGATAGCGGGCACTGAAGGGTGGCAGTGATGGGCACTGATGGGTGTCAGTGATGGGCACTGATAGGTGACACTGATAGGCAGCACTGATAGGTGGCACTGATGAGACACTGATTGGCACCACTGGTGGGCATTGATAGGTAGCAGTCATGGGCATTGCTAGGTGGCACTGATTGCTGACACTTATGTACTGGTGGGCACTGGTTTGTCGCACTGGCAGGTGGCACTGGCAGGCGGTACTGGCGGGCACATATGAGGTGGTTTTGCCTCTTCCTCTTCGGGACCGATGTCCCTTCAACAGAAGCCAGTGATCGGCTTTTTTTCCTCCTCATGCTGTTAGCATGAGAAGAAAAAAAAAATGATTACCGACCTTCTGTTTACATCACGTGATCAGCTGTCATTGGCTGACAGCTGATCATGTGATAAGGGGTCAGGATCGACCACTTACTTCAATCTGTGATCACCTGAGTCTCATTGACTCGGGTGATCACAGCAAGTGCCGCACGCGCCCTTCAGGGGGGGCGTGGCGAGCGTGCAAAGAGGAGGATGTCTATTGACAGCCTCCCGGCAAAGCAGATCCACGCTGTAGCCATCATTCGGCTATAGCGCGGATCTGAAGGGGTTAATAGGCTAAACATATAGTTTTTTTACAACTGAGTTTGCTTTCAGCACCCCTTGTTGGTTTAATTCCTGTATAATGGCTGAAAAGGAACCAATTGATTCTAGTGGTAAATTGTACTGTTTATGAGAGTCAAAATCTTTGACCTCATTGTTCAGTACTGTATTGTTCAAAATTGCTATCTCATTTGTGAACTTTTGCCATAAACTTGATAAACTATGTACCACTTCCTTTCAAGCAATATTATCATTAGTATCAAGCCATTTGTGTTCTATAGACACACCAGTAGTTGTTGTACATGAACTTCCAACATTACTGTACACAAAAGGATCAAGTAAATGCAGATTTGGGGCTCGATGGATATTTCCAAAAAATTCTATTTGCCAAATCAATAGCCTAGTCTTGTTTACTGTTTACATCTGTAGCACTACCCCCTCAGGAGATGCTGTAGATGACACACATTCTTTCTCTAATCAGTGTAGGGCATCCAGGCACACAGCAGCATTTCTTCCACTCGGGCTCAATAAACAGCCCAGGGGTGTATTTTTGTTTTATTGCTAAGAAACTGATAACTTGGGAGGACAATGCGGTATGCCATACTCTAAAACACTGGATGCACAAAGAGAACTCTTCCCGATCTCTAGTCAGCAGCAATACCGTCATTCACTCCCATCTGAGGACTAGGAGAGTTGCTGGGCACATGTAGCAGACATAGTAGTCCAGATTCTTGCAGCTGGGGATCAGTCCAGAGATGCAACCTCCAGCTGAGTAACCCAGCTTTTGGTCCACAAAAATTGAGGGGGGAGGGGGTAGGGGTTCAGGAACAAGCAGTTCCTCTTCCCATGAGCATGCTGATCCATCCCCATGGGTGGAGAATGGTGGAAATCTCCTCAGGGCTCCAGATGTAATTATTAGCAACCTAGCTCCCCTAGGGATTGGCTAGACCCTGTTAAATATTCAGACTGGACATTTGAATCCTCCCACCCTAAGTTCTAGAAACCTCCTCTGGAGGCGGGGGAAGTAAGCAAATTCTTATTCTGTGAAGCTCTAAGCAGACCAAACCAAAGAATCAGTGCTCTGTGATTATAGCAGAAGCCAAAAATTTGCCTAACAGGTTAACTAGGGGGGTGCTACACGTCTAAGCCAAGAATATTTTCTGTACTGTGACAAAAAAGTGGATATCAATCATTCTTTTTTACAAGTCCAGGTGTCTTGTATGTTACATTAGAAACTTCCTTTGCATTGGAATTACCTTTGACATTGAAACCCACTATATTGCATTCGGGATATTTTGGTTTCACAGATGTTTTTGTGTCTTATCACACTCAATTATGCCTCAATATCAATACAAAATGTTATGTTTTTGCCACACAGTAAGCCTTGTAAATGTGCTCCTTCACTATCATCCAATAAAATAGGAGCAACGTATTTTTAATGTTAGAGAAGATACATTTTGATTTAATTCCAATTTTGCCGATGGTAATACATACTTCCCAACTTTTTTAGATGGGAATGAGGGACACCGATTAGTATGTAGGCATAGGACACACCCCCTGCCACCCCCCCCCCCCCCTATAGCATAATTGTGCAAAAAAAATGATTGATTAAACCCACAAGTGCTTTTTTACCACTGCTATTCCTTTACATTGGCTTTTGGAATTTACAAAAGCAGCAATTTAGAAACTGGATGAAAGGTTTAGCACTGTAAAACACTTTTCAATAGCTAAATAGTGCTATTTATATATAACTATATAGATCAGTCCAAAATGAGGGACAAATGAGGAGGAAAGAGGGACAGAGGGACTTTGTTCCAAATCAGGGACAGTCCCTTGAAATCAGGGACAATTGAGAGCTTTGGATATAAACTTTCTCTGTCATTACCTGTCAATACTAAAACATTCCATATCATTTAAACCACTAGAACTGACAGTCAATTTAGTGATATGTTTCACTCTAGGGGCATAAGAAAGCTCAGTTATACTTTTATTTGGACATGGATGAGCAAATTGTACAGAATTTGCTTTGTCATTCTTTTCCCCATAATTTTGTATTTGTGAATCTCTTAGAAATGTCCACCATTGTCTTTTCATATGATCAGGCCTTTCACAATAAAAGCAAATGATCTTTTCTGCCTGCTCTGAAACTCTTGTTCTGTCTCTGACATGTTTCTCTCCATCTTTGGGTGTGGCTATATACATTTCATTTCTTCGCTATTCACTGTCAATCTAACTACTCCTGAAATACTGCCCTCTTGTGTCCAATTATGCAGCTAGCTTACACTAGTATGCGTTTCGCATATTAATGAGTACAATTGTAAACATAAATATGCACAGCACTATTTTTTAAAATTGATAAACATACTGTTTATCACCTTCCTGTGCAAAACAAATTTAAATAATGTGCTTAGATGTCCATCCACCATAACAATCCGCTCAATCTAAAAATGTAAAAAATATAAATCGAATTTAATGCCACTTTAACTATCCTGTGTGCTGGAAATGTCTCGGTGCACACATTTCGTTCCCTTTTGTTCCTCTTAAAAATTGCCTGGTAGTGGTAAAATTAGGCTACGCAGCTTTGTTCCCTGTAAGCAGGAAGACTCCCATACAAACTCAGAGCTGGATTTTTTACTTTTTTGCTCCCTGGGCCTACTGTTCTGTGCAACCTTTTTTTCTATCAAATTTGATTGGCTAGACTAAAACTAGCCACACACACATAGATTTCTAAAAGATTCCACTCTAAACAGCAAATCTACCCAGCCAACTATTCAATTCTGACAGCTGGTACCTGCAGCTGTCAAAATACCAGAACAATGACTGCAGCTGGTCTGCTTTGGTTGTAATTGGTGTTAAGACCCAGACTGGGTGATATGTTATTACACAATACATTGTACCGCATCAAGACAATACATTGTACCGCATCAAGAATGCACATATTCTATAGGGGCAGCAGCAAACAAAACCCAGCCAGATTGTACTGGCAGTGAAGGCAGCAATCTGGAACATTTCATTATACATGGAATAATTTTACCAACAATCAACAACATAATGTATGGATCATTGTGTAACTCCCCTCGCATCTTTTTGCCCAACCAACAGCCTATGTTGTTTATGCAAAAACCAGGCCCTGAAGATATTTTCCAAACATAGTATGTGTGTGTATAGGATAAAAACTCAAAACAAATCCATTTTCCTACTGTTCTTAAACCGAAACCAAAAACCTAACAAGTCATGTTGACACATTAGAGCATTGAATGTGTAGGGAAATGCCACGGACACACGATCGGACATTCCGACAACAAAGCCGTGGATTTTTTTCTGATGGTTGTTGGCTCAAACTTGTCTTGCATACACACGGTCGCACAAATGTTGTCGGAAATTTCGACAGCCAAGAATGCGCTGATGTGCAACACGTACGACGAGCTGAGAAAAATTAAGTTTAATAGCCAGTGCAGCTCTTCTGTTTGATTTCAAGCATGCATGGAATTTTGTGCGTCAGAATTGTTTATACATGCTCGGAATTTATGACAACGGATTTTGTTGTCAGAAAATTTGAGATCCTGCTCTCAAACATCTGTTGTTGGAAATTCCGACAGCAAATGTCCGATGGAGCCTACACACGGTCGGAATTTCCGACAACAAGCTCACATCGAACATCTGTTGTCGGAAGTTCCGATCGCGTGTACGCTGCATAAGTCTGACCATACACTGTACAATCTGATTGTACAATCTCTTTAGGCACTATTGACTACTGTGTAGTGCAAGAGTCTGCATGATTTGATACTATTTGAATGGATTCTTTAGTTTTGTTTCCATATTATATAGTTTTGGTAAATCTAAAGGAGATTGTACAATCAAATTGTATAGTGCATTAGCAGCTTAAATAAGCTTGTCACACATTTCAGATTTGGCTTTTGCTTTTCATTGTTATAGTTTGCAAAATATTTTAAGAGATACAGTATGTTAGAAATAGGTGGAAGTGCATGTTGCTCTATGCATACTTTATACAACATCCTTTATAATGAAAGTGTATGTATAGCCATTATTTTTTTTATAGAACTAGGAAGGGAATAAAAATTTAGATTTTTGTAAACAGATTTTAAATTTGCCTCCTTTTCAGGAGGCTATAGGAAGACCAGAAGTTCTGCAATTAAATAGTGTACTGTGCCAATAAATACCGGTAAACAAATTAAACCAATGAATAACAAAATGTATAAGCAACAATAAACAAAGTTTGCTATCTGTGCACCAGTGAACCCATGAAAGCAATGAGTGCCAAACCTGGGACTCCCTCGGAGAGCGAGAGTGGGGACAAACAGTGGAAAATACTATAGGGAAAACATAAATGGCTGGTAAAACATGTATAACATGTATAACATGTATAGGTGTGCATTTATATTCGAATACTAAAGGAAATAAATATATGCCCACCTGACTGTTAACATTATTAATTGAAACCATGTGCTTATCCTAAAGCAAGGAGAATACACCCCCCTGGGGGACGCACACGTTAACATCGTTAACGTTAACATCACGTTAACATCACAAGCGTGTAATGTAATTTGACCCCGAGTCGGGAATACATCACGGGACACAGAGGCTTGGTAATTACTTAGTGGGTTAGATAGTACCATCAAGTGATTGGACACTGGTAACCCTAATTACAAGATATGTTCCTCCCCTATATGGAGAGTACTCAGTACCTCAGTGTAGCAAAGCAAGTACCCCAACGTATAATCCCGAAGAGGGGCGGGAGCTCTGTGTCCCATGATGTATTCCCAAGAAAAGGATTTTACAGGTAAGCTGTATTTAAAAATCCTATTTTCTTGTTCATACGTCATGGGACACAGAGGCTTGGTAATTACTTAGTGGGATGTCCCAAAGCAATGCCCAAATTGAGGCGAGGGAGACACAAATCAGAAAATACATAGACCGCCAACGGAGAAGAGGATCTATACTGCGGCCTGCAGCACACTGCGCCCAAAGGCGGCATCCTCATGCCCTCTTACATCCACCTGATAGAATCTAGTGAATGTATGGACTGAAGACCAAGTTTCAGCCTTGCAGATCTGAGCCATGGAGGCCTAGTGATGCACTGCTCATGAAGCACTAACCACTCTAGTTGAGTATGCCTTAACCTGAAAAGGAGTAATCTTCTTCTTTATACCATAGGCCTAAATAATAACTTGCCAAATCCATCTAGAAATAGTGGATTTCGATGCTGCCTGGCCCTTTCTGGGGCCTTCTGGCAGAATAAACAGACAATTAGTCTTTGGTATCTGAGCGGTTGCCTGCAGATAGATACTGACTGCTCTTACAACATTTAGGGAGTGTAACAACTCTTCTTCTGCGGACCGTGGATCTGGAAAAAAGGACGGTAGGACCACATCTTGATTTAGATGGAATCCTGAAACCACCTTAGGTACAAAAGTCGGGTGAGGACGCAACACCACCCTGTCTCTATGAATAATCATATATGGCTCTCTACAAGAAAGAGCTGCTAATTCTGATACCCTTCTAGTCGAGGAAATGGCTACCAAAAAGACCAGTTTCTTTGTCAGAAGAACTAAAGAAGCATGGTGCAATGGTTCAAAGGGTTGTTCTCGCAAAACGGACAAAACCAAATTCAGATCCCATGGGCACACAGGAGGTTTGACTGGCGGATTCAAGCACAGTGCCCATGAACAAAGGGCCGGACCAGGGAATGTGAGGCAAGTGGCTTTTGAAAGAATACTGATAAAGCCAAAATCTCGACCTTGATAGTGCTCAAAGTAAGCCTCATTTCAATGCCTAATTGAAGAAAAGCAAGAATCCTGCTAATGGCATACTTTCTAGGATGCCACCCCCTGGGTTCATTCCAGGAAACATATGCCTTCCAGATTCTGTAGTAGATGAGCCTGGAGGCCGGCTTCCTAGCATTAACCAGAGTGAAAAGGACTGATTCTGAAAAGCCGAGAGCCCACGGCTTTTCAGAAAGTGGGTCTCAGCAGCCAAACCATCAAATTCAGACTTCGTAAGGCAGGATGGAATATTGGACCTTGTGAGAGTAGATCTGGACGCAGTGGAAGAACCCAAATCCTCCCACTGCCATCTTTACGATCTCTGCATACCAAGGTTGTCTGGGCCAAGTCGGAGCCACCAGAAAGACCGACTTTGCTTCCCTTTTGACCCTCCGAAGGAACCGCGGAAGAAGCGGAATTGGGGGAAAGGCATAGATCAGAGAGTACCGATCCCATGGAATCATTAAGCGATCTGACCCTTGTGCTAGCAGATCCTTTGTTCTTGACACAAAGCTGTCCAGTTTTTTGTTGAACCTGGACGCAAACAGGTCTACATCCAGGGTACCCCAATTTTGACATATGGTCTGGAATATGTCGGGGTGTAGAGACCATTCTTCCGGACACAGCTGCTGACAGCTTAGAAAATCCGCCTGCCAATTTTCTTCCCCTGGAATAAAGACCGTAGACAGGCAAGGAATATGCCTTTCTGCCCAGAAAAAAAATAGATGTACCTCCTTTTTGGCATCCAGGCACCTGGTGCCTCCTTGGTGATTGATATAAGCCACAGTCGTGGCATTGTCCGACTGTATCCGGACAGGATGACCCTGTAGTCTGAAAGTCCAGACCTTGAGGGCTAGACAAATTGCCCGAATTTCCAGAATGTTGATGGGCAAGAGCCTTTCGGCTTTGGACCATCTTCCCTGGGTGAAAGCTTCTTCCAGAACTGCTCCCCAGGATATTAGGCTGGCATCTGTGGTTACGAGTTTCCAAGTAACTGGGACAAAAGGATTTTCCTTTTAGAAGATTCTTGGTCAGTAACCACCAATTGAGGCTCTGGCGCACCCCTGGAGATAGGCACATTGGACGATCCAAGGCTTGAACCCTCTTGTTCCAGGCAGAGAGGATGCTACTTTGTAAAGGCCTCAAGTGAAACTGGGCATAAGGGACAGCCTCAAAAGAGGTGACCATTTTCCCCAATACTCTCATACATAGGCGGATGGAGGGATTTCTCCTTGCTGTGACTACCCGGACCAAATCTTTTATGGCCCTGGCTTTTGGTCTGGGTACGAACACTCTGCTTTGGACTGTGTCTATGACCATGCTCAAATACTCCAGCCTTTTTAGGGGCTACAAAGAGGATTTCTCTAGATTGAGAACCCAGCCTAGGTACTATAAGTACTTTACCATGCAGAGCACATTGTGGCTTAGGCGTGTTACGGACTGTTCTATGAGTAGCAAATCATCCAAATAAGCTGTCGCAGTTATGCCCTGAGCCCTTAGATTTGCCAGGAGCGGGGCTAGAACTTTTGTGAATACTCGAGGAGCGGTAGCAAGACCAAAAGGAAGGGCCACAAATTGAAAGTGGTGTCGATCCACCGCAATCCTTAGGAATCTTTGGTGAGCGGGAAATATTAGCACATGCAAATATGCATCTTTGATGTCTATTAATTCCAGGAATTCTCCCCCTTGAAGGGTGGAGACTACTGAGCGGATAGACTCCATGCGGAAAGAACGAATGTCTAGAAATTGATTCAGGTCTTTTAGATCCAGAATAGGTCTAGCATCTCCATTTGGTTTCGGAACCGTGAAACGGTTTGGGTAGAACCCTGAGTCTTGCTCTTCCGGGGCCACCTCTATAATTACCCCTTGGAATAACAGACGTTCTAAAGCCAGTAAGTAAGAGCCTTCTTTTTTTCTGAATGCCTGGGGACTCTTGAACTTAGTGATCCAGATGGCGGAAGCTCTAGCTTGTAGCCCAGAGACACCGTGGAGGCTACCCATCTGTCCTGAATCTCTTCCCGGCAGGCACCTGCAAACTGCAGCAGCCTTCCCCCCACTTGGCTGAACGGGGGCACCCCTTCATAGGGAAGCTTTGGGGTTCTGTTTACCAGATCTTGGACCCCAGGGTTTCTTTTGCCCTTGAGCTTGACTTTGGACCTTTCCCCTAGTATTTGATTGGGGAGGCTCCAGGGGCTGGGGACAGAGAAAGTCTAAATGAAGGACGTTTACTCTTCCTTTTTACAGGTAACAACGTGGTTTTACCCCCGGTAATCTTCTGGATATATTTGTCCAGATCATCCCCAAACAGGCGTTCTCCACAAAACGGGAACCCAGTTAAATATTTTTTGCATGAAGCCCCAGCTGCCCAATGTTATGCGCAGGGACCTGCGCATGTCTACCAGCAGGAGAGTGAGGTGAGATGCTTGCTGAGCAGATTCCATAATAGCATCAACCATAAAACACAAGGCTTTAGGAAGGTCTGCATAAACCTCTGCCTCCTCAGTGGAAAGGAGGCTAAGTACCTGCTTCATTTGTAACTTGAGGAACTGGCACATGCCAATTGCTGCGACCCAGGTCCAGGTACCATCCATCTTAGGTGTTTTAGTATTGGCCGGAGGTATGGATCCGGTTGTATAGCTCCTAGGTCCTTGCAGAGACCATCAAACAGAGCTTTCTTCTTAGCACATCTTCAATATGACCAACCACCTTAGACACTGACGAAAAAACTGAGGTACTCTCCATGTGGGAGGGGTTATATAGGGGAGGAACTCATCTTGTAATTAGGGTTAACAGTGTCCAATTACCTGAAGGTAGTATCTAACCCACTAAGTAATTACCAAGCCTCTGTGTCCCGTGATGTATGAACAAGAAATATTATCACCGTATATACTCAAGTATAAGTCGAGATTTTCAGCCCCTTTTTTAGGCTAAAAGTGCTCCCCTCAACTTATACTCGAGTCATCGCCGTCTGCCTACATGATCAGCGTGTCATGCAGACAGACGGCGGCCAGCGTGTGATAATAACATTCGGTGGCCATTCCACTGTTCAAAAGCCACGCTCCTCGTCTGTGATAGGCAGAACACTCAATTTCCCAGTAGTCAGTGTACAGCCTATCACGAACATTCTTTCATCCTCGTCCGTGGTATGAGGATGAGAGAATGTCTGCGATAGGCTAACCGCTGACTGCTGGGAAATGGAGTGTTCTGCCTATCACAGACGAGGAGGAGGTGCGGCTTTTGAACAGTGGAATGGCTACCAAATGTTATTATGACATGCTGATCGGTGGATGCAGAGCGGCACATGGAGGATGCAGATTGGCACACAGAGGATGCAGATCGGCACATGGAGCCATGCACAGGACGCAGGTAGGCTGCACAGGGCACAGGTAGGCTGCACAGGACACAGGGACACATACACAGGACCGGTGCTTTTTTTCAGGGGGAACTTGGTGGAAATTAGTTCCACCACCTCTGGCTCAGACCCTTGGGGGGGCCTGCTCACCACAATCACTTGTAAACACAGAAGTCCGGTTTCTGTGTTTACAAGTGACAGCTCTGCACTCTGTATGTAACCCCCCTGAACTCTGCACTCTGTATGTAATGCAATCCTGGTATTTAATGCCCCTTTAAGACCCTCCTACTGTTCATGAAATTTGACTGACCACACCCACTAGTTGATGTGATTTGGAGGGTGTGTGTGGAAGGAGGGGTTTTGGGGGGTCGTGGTTGAGTTCCAGCACCTATTGTTTGAGAAAAAAGCCCTGCACAGGACACAGGTAGGCTGCACAGGACACATGCACAGGACAAAGGTAGGCTGCACAGGACACAGGGACACATGCACAGGACACAGGGACACATGCACAGGACACAGGGAGGCATGCAGCTGCAGATGGGCATTGTTGACCCTCTTTTCCACTTACAGTAGTTGCTGCATTTCTCACCCTCGACTTATACTCAGGTCAATACGTTTTTCCCAGTTTTTTGTGGTAAATTAGGGGCCTCGGCTTATATTCGGAGCGACCTATACTCGAGTATATACGGTACACTGCCTGCACTAACTGAATATAGAGTAAACACTGAATATATAGTCTATGCTAAATACAGAGTATATATACAGTATCTCACAAAAGTGAGTACACCCCTCACATTTTTGTAAATATTTTGCTTTGCTACAATGTAAAGTAGTGAGTGTACAGCTTTTATAACAATGTAAATTTGCAGTCCCCTCTAAATAACTCCACACACAGCCATTAATGTCTAAACCGCTGGGAACAAAAGTGAGTACACCGCTAAGTGAAAATGTCCAAATTGGGACCAAAGTGTAAATATTTTGTGTGGCCACCATTATTTTCCCAGCACTGCCTTAACCCTCTTCCACATGGAGTTCACCACAGCTTCACAGGTTGCCACTGGAGTCCTCTTCCACTCCTCCATTACAACATCACGGAGCTGGTGGATGTTAGAGACCTTGCGCTCCTCCACCTTCCGTTTGGGGATGCCCCACAAATGCTCAATAGGGTTTAGGTCTGGAGACATGCTTGGCCAGTCCATTACTTTACCCTCAGCTTCTTTAGCAAGGCAGTCTTGGTGGTGTGTTTGGGGTCATTGTCATGTTGGAATACTGATCTGCAGCCCAGTCTCCGAAGGGAGGGAACCATGCTCTGCTTCAGTATGTCACAGTACATGTTGGCATTCATGGTTCCCTCAATGATTTGTAGCTCCCCATTGGTGGCAGCACTCATGCAACCCCAGACCATGACACTCCCACCACCATGCTTGACTGTAGGCAAAACACACTTGTCCTTGTACTCCTCACCTGGTTGCCGCCATACACGTTTGACACCATCTGAACCAAATAAGTTTATCTCGGTTTCATCAGACCACAGGACATAGTTCCAGTAATCCATGTCCTTAGTCTGCTTGTCTTCAGTAAACTGTTTGCGGGCTTTCTTGTGCATCATCTTCCTTATGGGATGACAGCCAAGCAGACCAATTTGATGCAGTGTGCAGCGTATGGTCTGTGCTCTTACAGGCTGACCCCCCACCCCTTCAACCTCTGCAGCAATGCTGGCAGCACTCATACATCTATTTCCCAAAGACAACTTTGGGATATGACACTGAGCATGTGCACTCAACTCCTTTGGTCGACCATGGTGAGGCCTGTTCTGAGTGGAACCTGGCCTGTTAAACCACTGTATGGTCTTGGCCACTGTCCTGCAGCTCAGTTTCAGGGTCTTGGCAGTCTTCTTATAGCCTAGGCTATCTTTATGTAGAGCAATAATAATTTTTTCAGATCATCAGAGAGTCTTCTGCCATGAGGTGCCATGTTGAATTTCCAGTGATCAGTATGAGAAAGTGAGAGCGATAACACCAAATTTAACACACCTGCTCCCCATTCACACCTGAGACCTTGTAATATTAACGAGTCACATGACACCGGGGAGGGAAAATGGCTAATTGGGCCCAATTTGGACATTTTCACTTAGGAGTGTACTCACTTTTGTTGCCAGTGGGGTAGACATTAATGGCTGTGTGTTGAATTATTTTGAGGGGACAGCAAATTTACACTCTTATACAAGCTGTACGCTCACTACTTTACATTGTAGCAAAGTGTCATTTCTTCAGTGTTGTCACATGAAAAGATACAATAAAATATTTACAAAAATGTGAGGGGTGTACGTACTTTTGTGAGATACTGTATATATGTATATATATATATATATATATATATATATACTAGACTGACTGTATATATATATATATATATATATATCTATCAAATACACTGCCACTAACTGAATAACCTGAACTGAATAACCTGCCTGCTTAATCTAACTCAATCTAACTCATTCGGTTTGCAGGCAAAAAATTTGTGCAAACACCGTAAAGTATGGGACGCGAACATGTAAAATCAATAGTGCCCATTTTAAAGGCTTATATGCAAATTATTGCCATAAAAAGTGTATGGGGATCCGGGTACTACCCCAGGGGACAAGTATCAATGCAAAAAAAACTTTTAAAAACAACCATTTTTCAGGAGCAGTGATTTTAATACTGCTTAAAGTGAAACAATAAAAATTTTAAAATTCTTTAAATATCTTGCCTGGGGTCCCCTTAGTCTGCCTGTAAAGTAGCACATCTTTCCCATGTTTATAACAGTACTGCAGCAAAATTACATTTTTAAAGGAAAAGATGTTATTAAAAATTGCTTGCGGCTCTAATGTATTGCCGAATCCCGGCAATATACATAAAAAATCATTGAAATTTTTTTTTAAAAATGGAGTGGGGGACCCCCCCCCAAATAAAAAAACAAAAGACACTGGAAAGTTAAATGCTTGTGCGAGTGTTAAGTCTTGCTAAACTGTGAATAATGAATACCGTACCAGTCTTTAAAACCCATGCTCACTCTAAATACAGTATTTGATTGGGCAGATGTTATTTTTTTTTAATTACCGGTACCCATAACCTGGTTTGAGTTTTTTTTAAAAGACACAACAATTACCACATACAATATTTGTAATAATGTCAAATCATCAAGAACCAAACACAATAATGAAACAGTTGAGGCAGAATCTAAAAATATATTGGGCTTTATTCAAGAGCACACCATATATAAAAATGATGGACAACATGCACAAGTAAATACTCTTCAAAAACCATTGCAACTAGGTTGTAATTGAAATGGGCCTAAAGAACTCCCAATTGCACATTGTTATACTTTCTTTAATTGCTGATCTGGCCTATTATGTCTGATGGATTTATCTGTACCTGGAGGTGAGGACTGTAGAAACTGTAGTAAGGAATTTGTCCCAGGCAGCCTGAACCTCAGGAGTGAAATCACCAGGCAAGTTAGAAGCCAAGACCACCTGGAGAACATGAGACAGCAGCTGCAAAGAGAAATAGAGAATATATATATATTTGTGTATTTAATAAGGACAGTAATGTTCAAACTGCTTTAAATTAAGAGTATTTGCTTCCCGGAGTTGCAATGTTTACATTGTGTTTTTGTAATTCTAAAGGTAATTCTGAATTAATTTTACATAGCAAAGCTTAAAAAAAATACTGAGTTATAATCAGCATAATTCAAATTGTTGCATATAGCAGCCAGTTAGGCTTTATCTTTCAGAACCTAAGAATCAGATTGGTAACTGGAGAAAAGCTCCACACTTGTTCCATTTTTAATATTAGGTCTATTGGAAATTTCCAGAAAAGTGGGGAATGTACAAACTGGATATTCATTTTTAATTGAATGTATGTACAACACAGTGAAAAACATATTTTGCCCACTGGACTTTTAAAGAGTCACACCTCAAACAATATCTATAGAAATATGAAAAATGTATTGACATACATTTAAAAACAAACATTGCACAGTAACTGTATTAATAAGCATGACTAGTGTTACATCGAAATCACGTAGAAAGAAATTAGAGGCACCATATAGATACTACCATCGATCTGAAGCAACCGTGCAACTGGTCTTGACGCAATTGATGGTGGTATCTATATGGTGCCTCTAGGTCCCACATACTAATTTCTATGTGATTTTGATGTAACACTAGTCATGCTTTTTAATACAGAAAAGCCACATACACACGAGTGGAATGTCCGACAGAAAAAGTAAGACGGAAGCTTTTCATCATCTATTCCGATCGTGTATATGCCTCATTGGCCTTTTTTATTTTTGAAAATTATGACGGACCTAGAAATGGAACATGTTCTAAATATTTCCGACGGAACCAATTCCTATCGGGAAAACCGCTCGTCTGTATGCTGTTCGGACGGACCAAAAACGACGCATGCTCTGAAGCAAGTACCAAACGGAAGCTATTGGCTACTAATTATTGAACTTCCTTTTTCTAGTCCCGTTGTACGTGTTGTATGTCACCTCGTTCTGGACTTTGGTGTGACTGTGTGTATGCAAGACCGCTTGAGCGGAATTCCAACGGAGTTCCGTCAGAGAAACCTTCGGAGTTTATTCCGACGGCAAAACCAGTCGTGTGCATTACTGTGCAATGTTTGTCACTAGTCATGCTTATTAATACAGTAACTGTATTAATAAGTATGACTAGTGTTACATCAAAATCACATAGAAAGAAATTAGAGGCACCATATAGATACTACCATGGATCTGAAGCAACTGTGCGACTGATCTCGACGCGATTGATGGTGGTATCTATATGGTGCCTCTAGGTTCCACATACTAATTTCTTTCTATGTGATTTCGATGTAACAGTAGTCATGCTTATTAATACAGAAAAGCCGCATACACACAAGCGGAATGTCCGACAGAAAAAGTCAGATGGAAGCTTTTCATTGTCTATTCCGATCATGTGTATGCCTCATCAGACTTTTTTTTTTTTAAATTCTGACGGACCTAGAAATGGAACATGTTCTAAATATTTCTAAATATGTGTTCTAAATATTGTTCTAAACCACTTCCTATCGGGAAAACCCCTTGTCTGTATGCTGTTCCGATGGACCAAAAACGACGCATGCTCTGAAGCAAGTACGAGACGGAAGCTATTGGCTACTGGCTATTGAACTTCCTTTTTCTAGTCCCGTCGTACGTATTGTATGTCACCTCGGTCTGGACGGTCGGACTTTGGTGTGACTGTGTGTATGCAAGACCGCTTGAGCGGAAATTCCGATGAAGTTCCGTCAGAGAAACCTTCAAAACCGGTCGTGTGTACACGGCATTACTGTACAATGTTTGTTTTTAAATGTATGTCAATAAATTTTTCATATTTTTATAGATATTGTTTGAGGTGTGACTCTTTAAAAGTCCCGTGATCAAAATATTTTTTCTCTGTGTTGTGCATACTAATTTGGGACTGAGACACTACTGCCCTTTCCGCACCAGCTCTACTTCTCTGTCTTAATTTATTGTACTCTTAAAAGTTACAGAGCAAACTTATTCTCTCAAAATGAAAGTATTTTGTGCAAGATGCTCTAAATCAGGGGGGCTTACTACCGTACCTTACCTGGCTATTATGTTTACTCTCTGCCTTTAATACCTTCCAAGTTAGCGTCCCACAAAAAATATGCATATCAAGAGTTTTGTCTTCACATTTTACTGCTTAAGAAAAAATTGAATTAGGAAAATAAATAATCATGTAAAAAGAAGGTGTAGAAATTGCGCCAACTCCCAGATAGAACTAAAATGAAGCAGCCAACACAACAATCTGACCGTTGCAAGTGTAAAAATAATAATAAAGTGTGGCGCTAATAAATTCCAAGTAAGTAATAGTGATCTCTGTGAAAGAAAAACTTAGAGTGTATAACCATAGAGTGAATGTTACAGCATCTCAAAGGATATATACAGGTAAGTAATAGCAGTAAATGCTTAGGTATGTAAAGGGGTGAGTGCTTAGTAGCAAGCAATGGGTTAATCAGAAAACAACGATGCATGAGATACCATATTCAAAAAATATTCAAAAAAATTGCTACAAAGTGTCCCAGTATATTGAGTGTGTAGCTCTATGAGGGACGTATTGTCCGTATGTACAAATGCTGGAAGGAGAGACGTCCAAAACCCTAAAAAAGGTGAACATATAGAGGCATAAGAAGTCTATTATTGAAGAGGTGCGGTACTTCAAACGGACCCCACAGCCATCTGGGTATAGGCCATCTTCATATGCAATGATTAAAGGGTAGCTTTAAAAATCCTTCAATAAAGGTGGATTCTTCACTCATATAGATGTTTTCAACATAAAAAGAGAAAGACAAAAGGATGCCCTTACCAGAGAAGGTGGACTCACAGGCCCTTGGCGGTGAGCCAAACAGGCTTGTACCGTCGAGCGGTATAGGGTGGCACTCTGTGAGAAGATTTTATATAGAATCCCATCAGGAGTCCTCAGATGTTATGCCAGTTTGGGAACAGGAACCTCCAAGAATCAGCTTCGATCGCCGGTTGGTCGTTTCCTTGTACAGTCCTTCGGAATGAAGCCCTCCACCTCCACACAGTGACCGGGTTTGAGGTTGAAGTTATACAAGGAAAAAATCACTGCCTACAGAACCCATTTGCAGCTTCCATCGGTGCTCATACTCAGTATGAAGCTGCAAATCGGTGCTCATACTCAGTATGAGTATGAGCACCGATGGAAGCTGCAAATGGGTTCTGTAGGCAGTGATTTTTTCCTTGTATAACTTCAACCTCAAACCCGGTCACTGTGTGGAGGTGGAGGGCTTCATTCCGAAGGACTGTACAAGGAAACGACCAACCGGCGATCGAAGCTGATTCTTGGAGGTTCCTGTTCCCAAACTGGCATAACATCTGAGGACTCCTGATGGGATTCTATATAAAATCTTCTCACAGAGTGCCACCCTATACCACTCGACGGTACAAGCCTGTTTGGCTCACCGCCAAGGGCCTGTGAGTCCACCTTCTCTGGTAAGGGCATCCTTTTGTCTTTCTCTTTTTATGTTGAAAACATCTATATGAGTGAAGAATCCACCTTTATTGAAGGATTTTTAAAGCTACCCTTTAATCATTGCATATGAAGATGGCCTATACCCAGATGGCTGTGGGGTCCGTTTGAAGTACCGCACCTCTTCAATAATAGACTTCTTATGCCTCTATATGTTCACCTTTTTTAGGGTTTTGGACGTCTCTCCTTCCAGCATTTGTACATACGGACAATACGTCCCTCATAGAGCTACACACTCAATATACTGGGACACTTTGTAGCAATTTTTTTGAATATTTTTTGAATATGGTATCTCATGCATCGTTGTTTTCTGATTAACCCATTGCTTGCTACTAAGCACTCACCCCTTTACATACCTAGGAAAATAATCATGACAGGCCAAAAGCTAACATTTTTAGAGAGGTCAGTAATAACATCCTCAATATTTATGTCATGACAATTTTCCTAAAAACCGTCTTAGCATTCCAAGTATATTTACTACTTAAAGTATGACCTTTAAATATTAACATCAAAACTGAGGCCCACCAGAGTTTCAATACTATATATTGCTGCAAACACCTAAACTCAATGTATTTTGTCCACCTGACTCAAGTTATCTTATTGCTGTATAATACCATTCAGTGATACTCACGGTAACATTTCCTGGATCCTCTCTTAGGTTGTAGGCATGCAGGTCACTGAGGGAGGACAGGTCGCCAGCAAGGTCATCCAGATGATTGGCTGCACCTGCAAGAGCATTCATAATTTTTCCACCATGTGTCTGGATGTCAGCAGAGCCAGGGGTCAGGTCAAAGTGGGTGAAATAAGTTTTGGTTTGGGGGAAGCTAAGGAAAAGCCTAACAGAAAATAAAATGACCGCAGAAGTTAGTATATGAAAAATGATGTATTGCACAGTAAATAACATGCATATGCTGTATATATATAGACACTGGGAAAACAAAGTTTGTATTTTTTCGCTGTTGTTAAGTCTAGCAAACAAACCTTACTGTCCTTCAAGTATGTGTGATACATAAAATATCAGTAATAGCAATTACTAATTGCTTACATCTTTCTCCCAATTATCACTTAAGCTTACCTTAGTCTGAAAACGTTTAGTTTTGTAGAGTTTAAACAGGTTGTAAATTCTGTTAATAGTCTCTTAGATTTTTAGACACCATATACATGGATAATAGAACTGTATTGACTTATTCTACATGGTAGTTGTTTGTCAGTGTTGGTACATTAGCCTAAGAATTTCTGTGCTGTTACATTATTTATCCAGTTGAAAATGCACACTGTAATAATCTATATAAAAAATAACCATGAATAAAATAACTTTACCTAGTTAAGGTCTCAGAACCAAGATCACTGGCCTGAGAGGCAATCTTGCCAACCATGGAAAGCACAGCAGCCTTCTCGCTAGCAGATAGACTCATTGTGATGATTGGGAGTTGGTGCAGTAAGTTAGATCAGTTTGGCAACTTTAGAAAGGTCCACATTAAACTGAAAATCTTGCCAGTTTATAAAGCATTAGGATACAATTCACAGTGGTCAAGTTGTGTTCCTATTGGCCAAAATTACATACCAACCTTTAAAATCGACTTATCTTTCGAACTATACATGCTGTATTAGCTGATATAGGGTAAACATCTTATCACTATATCTACACTACATGAATTTTTAGTTTATTTTTAAGTGTGACTTAAAGCATAATGTCACCCAAAAAGGAGCCATTATCTAGTTTTGACAGGTACCCATTCCCCACTTCCAATTTGACTGACTAGTTCTAGTTCTGCTTAGTTCTTCCTGCCCTCCCTGCCTACAACCTCTTGGTACACGTCACAGGTCCCAGGAGGGTGGGGGACAATTCAGATAGCACAGCGTGGCTCGTGCATATATAATGGGGAGCTGACTATGAAGCCACAAGGAATCACAGCCAGGTTCCCACAGTAAACATGCTGGCCCATATTTACTGTGGGAACATTGACTAATTACAACGAATGGCCATCGTCCACTGGGTGTCAGAGAAGGATAGATGGAGGTCTTCCGCCCATTTTAGCATAGGGGGTGTCTTAACAGAAAATTGCGTCTCCATCCGCACCGGTGACCTATGGACATCATTTTCATCTGGCTATCTGCCGCTCACTGGGGGGATGCCAGCCACGCACACTGGTTAGGACGGATTTAACGTGTCGGTGGGTTCCGAGCACAGGACGTTGCCCCGCACAACATGCCCACGGGGCAGGGTGACGCCATGCACTCCGTTCCTGGGGGGGATACTTTATATCAATACTATGTTAAGTCTATGTTTGTGCATTCCTTGAGCCCAAAAAGTCCCATTTTCAAGGGGAGTTTCTCCTCTATATTGTACTAGGGATGTGGCCTTTAGCAAGCAGACTTCAAACGTCTCTCTTCCACTACATATCTTTAATTCCTGTTAGTGAGGGCCTTTTCTTCCCCTAGACTGTTACCCATCATTATTTCAATCACTGTCTAAATCTTACCACCTTTAGGGACATTTTCAAAATGTTCCCCTTCTTAACAATTGACACAGGAAATTTTCTAATTCACTCCTCCTTGTTTGCCTACCTCTACACGGGCTACCCCACCTTCAGTCTATCGTGATGTCTGCTTTCAGACTAATCCATCTAATCAACTGCTCTATGTCCGCCAGCCCTCTCTGCCAATCCCTCCACTGGCTCCTGCTCATCTATCACATACAATTAAAAGTAGTTACCGCAACATACAAAGCCATCCACCTTTTGTATAAAGCAAAGAACAGCACAAGGAGGGTGCCAGGTGAGTATGAGTAAAAACCAGTAGCACTTTATTTCAAATACACTTAAGTGTATTTGAAATAAAGTGCTACTGTTTTTTTACTCATACTCACCTGGCGTCATCCCTGTGCTGTTCTTTGTTTGTTTCTGAGGGAACCCAACTCCCTGCTGTGGAGCTGCCGGTGAAATGTGTGTGCCGCCCCTCCCCCATCTGCCTGTGGATTCGTTCAACTGGTGAGCCTGTCTGTGATAATTTCTCATCTCTATGGACTATATGGACTACCTTTAATTTTATTTATTGATTCATCCTAATTGCTGTCAGTGGGCTCACTCACAAACTAATTGCTAGTTTGTGTATATTTGCACCTTTTGTATCACTTGCCTCTCCCTTGAGACAGTAAGCTACCAGGAGTAGGGCCCTCAGAAACATCCTGTACTAAATCGTATTGTAACTGTACTGTCTTCCCTAATTTTGCGAAGCTGTTGCCATGATATAAATCTTGTATAGGAATAATATTAATAATAAAACTCATGGCTCATGGTGGTGATATGGGACAGTAGGCAGAACATATATATCATATTAAATTATATAAAAGATATAACACTGGACTCAGTTTGTTCTTTGTGGATTCAATTGGCCGCAGCCCTTTATTATGGATATTAAGATTTAAAAACAGCATATAGAGGGTTATTTACGAAAGGCAAATCCACTTTGCACTTGGAAGTGCAGTCGCTGTAAATCTGAGGGGTAGATCTGAATGAGGGGAATCTCTGCTGATTTTATCATCCAATCATGTGCAAGCTAAAATGCTGTTTTATATTTTCCTTGCATGTCCCCCTCGGATTTACAGTGACTGCACTTCCAAGTGCAGTGCACTTGTAGTGCAAAGTGGATTTTTCTTTCGTAAATAACCCCCATAATGTAATATCACTCTTTACATTTTTTACCAACAGCATATTTAGCTCAGCTATTACAAGCTCAAGCTAATAAACATTACAACTCAAAGTCCCCTTTCAGAAGAAAGGGACAAAACCTCAAAACTCGACCCGTGACAAGGGTGGGAGGTTGTTATGTGCTTTCCTCTTCAATCCCTGCCGACTGCATCAATTAATGACACATTTTCTTTCTTTTATAGGTACTGACTTGTGCCAGGACACGAAAACAGCATTTAACCAATCACAAGTAAGTACAACTGACATCTAAATATATATATATATTTTATTTACAACTGTTTTGTCTGCCACTGTTCCATATATGGAGGTCGGGGACATTTTGCCCCACCTTCCAATTTCTTTCTTTGCATGTACTTTAATGTGATTACTTTATGTATGGATCTTATTGTTGGCACTGCCTCATCTGGTTTCTTTGTACGTATTTTTTCATATATTTTGTTAATTACATTGCTGTAATTGCTATGACAGCTGCACCAGACTGATCAGAGCACTACCTTTGCCCTAGTTATGGTACAGACTGCTGTACATCATTGCACTGGGTGGCCAGTGGCCACATTGGTGTCCAGCTCCTGTTACTATTGGTTGCTATCACTTGGTTTTCACACCCAATATTTTTGGTCTGTTTTCTTTAATTTGCAGCTATTGTATTGCCCTACCACATCTCTTGTTACTTTATTATGTCATGTTGCAAATTATGAGTTGTCTATTCCTGCCTGGTGTTTACCATGTGCACAGGCAGCCATTTGTGAATGCTACAGGTATTCTAATTTATTTCCACTTTTTCTGCATATGCCAATTTTTATGCATTAGCTACATTTGTATACTTACATTTCCACTATAATGCAGCATTTTGTTGTTGTTGTGGTTTTGGAGGTTTGTAGTGATTTATTCATAAGGTGGCCTTTCTTTTACCTCAGCCCTGTATGTGTCTTTTTACCCTTGCACTGCGTGATTACTAGGGGATGTTGTGGATTGGTGGGAATTTGGATTTATTATTCTGATCACAGTTATGTTTCAGTGTCTTGAGAAAGACAGACTGAACTCCATTGAAAAACAGTGATAATAAAATGCTGTTGCTTTGACTTATCTCTGCTGCAATACCTGTTTTGGATTTGTATGTTTTATATATATATATATATATATATATATATATATATATATATATATATATATATATATATATTTCAAGTTGCTGCAAAGGAGCACTCACAGGACTGGCCAGGCACTACTGCTATCTTATCTTCTGAACCATACATGCTGTATGTGCTGATGTAGGGTAAGCATCTTATCACTATATGTTGATTACACAGCATATACACCCCCTTTGTGTTTACTGAGCTACTTTTAATAATTGTGGTTTTGTGCATTACATAGCATTACATATACAAATATGTGATTAGAAAAATTATAACAATAAGTTGACTTTAAATAGTTTGGAGCTGTAACGCTCAAACAGTGAAAATTCCATATAAGTGAAAAAATGTGTTGCATAGAGTCAAACAATATATATTATTGGTATATAGTTCAGTGCAAAGTCCAAACAATATATAACTTCCAGTGAGAGTAATCAGTGATTCCAATGGATCTCCAACACCATCCAGCACCTTTAACCACTTCAGGCCAGATTTGGCTGCTCAATGACCAGGCCATTTTTTTGCGATACTGCACTGCTTCGCTTTAACTGACAATTGCGCGGTCTTGCGATACTGTACCCAAACAAAATTGATGTCCTTTTTTCCCCACAAATAGAGCTTTCTTTTGGTGGTATTTGATCATCTCTGCGGTTTTTATTTTTTGCGCTATAAACAAAAGAGTGACAATTTTGAAAAAAACACAATATCTTTTACTTTTTGCTATAATAAATATCCCACATTTTTTTTCTCAGTTTAGGCCGATATGTACTCTTCTACATATTATTGGTAAAAAAAATCACAATAAGCGTATATTGATTGGTTTGCGCAAAAGTTATAGCGTCTACAAAATAGGGGATAGATTTATGGCATTTTTATTATTATTTTTTTTTTTTACTAGTAATGGCGGCGATCTGCGATTTTTAGCGGGACTACGATAATGCGGCGGAAATATCGGACATTTGACAGGTTTTTGGGACCATTGACAATTATACAGCTATCAGTGCTATAAAAATGCACTGATTACTGTATAAATGTCACTGGCAGGGAAAGGGTTAACACTAGGGGCGATCAAGGGGTTAACTGTGTTCCCTTACTGTGTTATAACTGAAGGGGGGGTGGGACTTACTAGGGGAAGAGAGAGATCAGTGTTCATACTTTGTATGAACACACGATCAGTCTCTTCTCCCCTGAAAGAACCAGGATCTGTGTGTTTACACACACAGATTCTGGTTCTCTCTCTGTCACGAGCGATCGCGGGTACCCGGCGGTCATCGCACCTGCTGGGCACTCGCATCGGCTCTTGCGGCGAGCCGCAGGCACGTGAGCGTGCTTTTGGCGGCGCGCTCACCCCTAGTGGCCACAATGGGAAGCGACCTAGATAGAAAACATTGTCCCCAAGGTGTCACTCTTTGATTGGCACTTCGATGGGGCACTGACAGGCATTACTGATGGAGCACTGATTGGCACTTTTTGAGCACTGATTGGCACTGTTGTGGGCACTGATTGGCACTGTTATGGGCACTAACAGGCGTTTATTATGTGGATAGGCTGGCAGGTGTTGGGCACTGATTGGCAGCTGATGGGCACCTTTTGATGGGGACTGGGCTGATAATCAGTGTGCTGATTATCAGCCCAGCCCCCCTCTGACAGGGAGAGCTGCTGATCAGCTCTGACTGTCAGCATGAACCGAGGAAAGCCATTCACCAGCACTTCCTTTTTCACGCGATGATCGATCATCTGTAATTGGTCACAGCTGATCACGTGGTAAGAAGCCTCTGTCAGAGGCTTCATACCATGATCACAGTTGCAGTGTGTCAGACTGACACACAGCACCTCAGATCGTCGTGATGCATGCCCCTGCGGGCGTTCACCGGCTGTGTTATCCTGGGCACGTCATATGATGTCCAGTCAGGATATCACAACCACTTTGCTGCTGTCATTCTGCTATATGGCGGGCGGCAAGTGGTTAAATATCATGCCTGGGGGGTCCCCTTAGTCTGCTTGTAAAGTAGCCCCTCTTTCCCATGTTTATAACAGTATCGCAGCAAAATGACATTTCTAAAGGAAAAAATGTCATTTAAAATTGCACGCGGCTGTAATGTATTGTCTGATCCCGGCAATATGCATAAAAAAAATCATTGAAAAAATGGCGTGGGTTCCCCCCAAAACACATACCAAGCCCTTCAGGTCTGGTATGGATTTTAAGGGGAACCTTGCACCAAATTTTAAAAGAATTGGCGTGGGGGTCCCCCCAAAATCCATACCAGACCCTTATCCATGCATGCAACCTGGCAGGCAGCAGGAAAAGGGGGTGGGGTGAGAAAGCACCACCCCTCCTGAACATACCAGACCACATGCCTTCAACATAGGGAGGGTGCTTTGGGGTCCCCCCCCAAAGCACCTTTTCCCCATGTTGGTGGGGAGAAGGGCCTCATCCCCACAACCCTTGCCTGTGGTTGTGAAGTCTGCAAGTGGGGGGCTTATCGGAATCTGGAAGCCCCTGTTAACAAGGGGGCCCCCAGATCCCACCCCCCTATGTAAATGGGTATGGGGTACATTGTACCCCTACCCATTCACCAAAAAAGTGTCAAAAAAGTAAAAACGACAGCAGACAGTTTTTGACAATTCCTTTATGTCCCGCGATGCAAATCCATCGTCAATCACTGTGCAGACGGTCCCAAGAACATGTACATTGGAATATATAGTATAATTTTTTCATTGTCCCTACAGTCTGTATTGTATAGGCAAGACTAATATTATTACCTTGAGGGATTGTTTTAACACACATGTATCTCCAACCACAGTCAGTTACTTAATAGACTTCTAATCAAAGTAGCACAACACTTTGTGGAGTAACATCTCTGTATACGGAGTGCATGATGCTGATTGACCATGCCCCCCTTATTTGGGGGGGGGGGGGTGACCACCATTGCCTGTTATTAGAAAGAGTGTGAGGGCCTTTACTTCCAATAGTCTGTTACCTATCATTACTCAAATCGCTGTCTAAATCTTGTCACCTTTAAGGCTGCAACATTTGCAAAATATACCCCTTCTTAACAATTGACATAGCAAAGTTTCTTATCCACTCCTCCTTGTTTTCCTACTTCTACATAGACTATCCCCCTTTCAGTCTATCATTATGGCTGCTTTCAGACTAATCCACCTAACCAACTGCTCTATGTCTGCCAGCCCTCTCTGCCAATCCCTCCACTGGCTCCTGCTCATCTAAAACAAAAAAAGCCATCCACCTTTTTGTATTACTTGCCTCTCCCTTTAGACTGTAAACTCTCAGGAGTGGGGCCCTCGGAACCATGCTGTACTAGATTGTATTGTAACTGTACTGTCTTCCTTAATTGGGTGAAGCTTTGCCGTAATATACATTTTGATTAATAATAATACTCATGGTTCACGGTGGTGATATTCTTGCATGTACTTTAATGTGATTACTTTATGTACGGACCTTATTGTTGGCACTGCCTCGTCTGGTTTCTTTGTATGTATAGTATTTTCTCATATATTTTGTTAATTGTATTGTTGTGATTGCTTTGGCAGCTGCTCAGACTAATCTGAGCACTACCTTTTTCTACAGTGATGGTACAGGCTGCTGTACATCATTGCACTGGGTGACCACATTGGTGTCCAGCTCCTGTTCCTATTGGTTGCTTTCACTTGGTTTCCACACCCAATCTCTTTGGTCTGTTTTTTTTTTCATTTGCAGCCATTGTATTGCCCTACCACATCTCTTGTTACTTTATGTTGCAAATTATGGATTGTCCATTCCTGCCTGGTGTTTACCATGTGCACAGGCAGCCATTTTGTAAGTGCTACAGGTATTCTCCTTTTTTCCACTTTTTCTGCATTTGCCATTTTTTATGCAATAGATACTTTCGTATACTTCCATTTCAGCTATAATGCAGTATTGTTTTTAATGTTTTTTGTTTTGGTGGGTTATGGTGATTTATCACTAATTTGGCCTCTCTTTTACCTCAACCCTATCTTTTTACCCTTGCACTGTGTGATGTCATCAACAGGAGGTGTTGTGGATTGGTGGGGAATTGGATTCATTAATATGTTTTAGTGTCTTGAGAAAGACAGACTGAGCTTCATTGAAAAACATTAATAATAAAATGCTGTTGCTTTGACGTATCCATGCTGCAAGACTTATGAATACCTCTATATCTGTTTTGGATTTGTACGTACTATATACTGTGTATACTCACAGGAGTGGCCAGGCACTACTACTAACTTATCATCTAAGCCATTCATGCTGTATGTGCTGATGTAGGGTAAGCATCTTATCACTTAATGTTGATTACAAAGCATATACACTCCCTTTGTATTTACTGAGCTATTGATGATTATTGTGGTTTTGTGCATTACATGGAATAACATATATTTTATGAATGTATTCAATTAGATAGCATTTACAAGCTGGACATTTCATCATTTTCAATGATATCTCTTTTCTACCCTTCTGGGGGGTTAGGAATACCAGCCAAGCATATTTCTAAGAGCAATAAAATCAGATATCTTAGCCACACAAGGCATGCTAAGATTGGGGATGGAAAAGCCATACGCCAATTTGCTTACACTGTACCAGTACTCCTAGAACCAATACCTGGAAGTAGAGCAACCTGTCACCCTTTTATTTTTAGTAGTTTAGTTGTAAGCATGTAGCCCCAGAGTGGGTGAGCTGCTATTATGCATTGTACAGCAAGCAAAAATGCACAAACTCAGCACAGAGAGTAGCAGCCAGATTGCACTAGCAGTGAGGACCTCAACTTGGAACTTTTTGGTATACATGGGACATGTTTACTGACAATCAGGAACAACATGGTGTATGGATGGCTGTGTAACTCCACTGGTTTCCTTTAGCTCAACCAACAGCCTGTGCTGGCAACTTGGGTCCTAAAGAGATTTTCTATATGTGTATGTGGGATATAAACCCAAAGTAGGTTTTGTTTTTTTATTTAAAAACAGCAAGGCTGACCAAACACTATATAATCTAACTGCACAATCTCTTTTAGATCTTCTATCAACCATGTAGTGCAAGGGTCTGCCTGATGTAATGCTATTTACATGGGTTGTTTAGATTTGTCTTTATATTGGTACATCTAAAGGAGATTGTACAGAGATTATAGTGTATGGCCAGCTTAACCACTTCAATACAGGGCACTTATACCCCCTTCCTGCCCAGGCCAATTTTAAGCTTTCAGCACTGTCGCATTTTAAATGACAATTGCACAGTCATGCAACACTGTACCCAAACAAAATATTTATAATTTTTTCCCCACAAATAGATCTTTTTTTTGGTGGTATTTGATCACCACTGGGTTATTTATTTTTTGCTAAACAAAAAAAAGTTTTTCTTTGCTTCTGTTATAAAATTTTGTAAATAAGTAAGTTTTCTCCTGCACTGACAGGCACTGATAAGGCGGCACTGATATGCACTGATGAGGCCCAACTGATGGGCACTGATGGTGAGGCACTATTATGCAGCACTGATGGGCACTGATAGGGGGCACTGATATGCAGCACTGATGGGCACTGATAGGCGGCACTGATATGCAGCACTGATGGACACTGATAGGTGGCACTGATATTCAGCACTGATGGGCACTGATTGGCGGCACTGATGGGCACTCATAGGTGGCACTGATAGGCTGCACTGATGGGCACTCATAGGTGGCACTGACGGGCACTGATAGATGGCTCTGATAGGCAGCACTAATGAGGAGGCACTGACAGGCATTACTGATGGGCACTGATTGGCATCTCTAATGGGCACTGATTGGCATCTGTAATGGACACTGATTTGCATCCTTGGTGGACATGAGTTGGGATCCCTGGTGGGGATGGATGGGCATCCCTGGTTGGGATGCCTGGTGGGTCTGCACTGATAATCAATGCACTAATTATCAGCGCAAACCCCCCTGTCAGGAGAGCCACTGATCAGATTTTCTCTACCCGCGCCTTATCAACACGAATAAACTGCACTTCCTGGTTAAGATGTGACCAGCTGTGATTGGACACAGCTGATTACATGCTAAAGAGCCTATTTCCTAGGCTTTTTATAAGATTGGATATGCGGTGTGTCGATCACCGATGGCCGAACTGTGCGTCCACGCGGCTTATCCTGCTGGAAGTCATATGACGCCCAGTTAGGATAACTTAACCATTTTTCTAAATGGTGGGTGAGAAGTGGTTAAAGTAAGCTCTTCACAAAATTCAGACTTTTCTTTTGCCTTTGTTGTTATAAGTTAACACATTTTTCAGAGATGTGTTAGAAATAGATGGAAACGCATGCAGCAATGTGCATGTTTTATACTGTATATTTTACAATTAAAGTGTATGTATAACCATTTTTAATTATTGCATTGAATAGGGAGGGTTTCAAATCTTAGGAGAAGTGGTGCAGCGCTAGAAAATACGTCTAAATGTCCCCATAAAGGTAAAAATAACAATAGCTGAACAAAGTCCTCTTCATCAGAAGGAAGTGGTGACACTCTGTTTAGTGGGATCCATAATGAAAGAAACTCAGAAAGGAGATGTAAACACCATCACCAACACCCAAACAAACTGACGCTTACCATCAGTGTATGGGTTATACACGTGTGTAGAAAACAGATAGCGAGAGGCAATCTTGCTGGGATAGACCAACGATCCTCCAGTGGAGTAGCATAAACATATTCCTTTCCCTCTAAACTAAATGGAAGGCTTTAGGTCTCCGCCTTGTGACAGGATTAAGAGCCAGGTATTGTCCAGTGGGTATATGCGCCTCAAGAATCGTGGTATATGGGGAGTAAAGAGAAAACGCTCATTGCGCAAATTCCATCACAAAGGATAATTTATTGTATAAAAAGTAAAAGCCACTCATATTTCGTAAGAATGTACAGAGCAGTATGAAGCGTCCAGCGCTTCTATCCACAAAGATGGCCACCGTGTCACCGTCCAACCGCGTCCTGCGTCACCAGTCTCTTGTCGCCCAACGTTTCATCATCAACATGCGTCGTCAGGGGCACCCCTGACGACGCATCACATCCTTTGTGATGGAATTTGCGCAATGAGCGTTTTCTCTTTACTCCCTTATATACCCCGATTCTTGAGGCGCATATACCCAATGGACTATACCTGGCTCTTAATCCTGTCACAAGGAGGAGACCTAAAGCCTTCCATTTAGTTTGGAGAGAAAGGAATATGTTTATACTACTCCACTGGAGGATCGTTGGTCTATCTCAGGAAGGTTGCCTCTCGCTATCTGTTTTCTACACACGTGTATAACCCATACACTGATGGTAAGGGTCAGTTTGTTTGGGTGTTGGTGATGGTGTTTACATCTCCTTTCTGAGTGTCTTTCATTATGGATCCCGCTAAACAGAGTGTCACCACTTCCTTCTGATAAAGAGGACTTTGTTCAGCTATTGTTATTTTTACCTTTATGGGGACATTTAGACTTATTTTCTAGCGCTGCACAACTCCTCCTAATATCTCCTTAATTGTACCCAGCAATTTTTTGCATCAGCAGCTTTTATTTTACATCATATTAAGCTCAACAGATCTTGTTTTTTATTAGGGTTTCAAACCTCTATCAGTTTATTTTTCGATGTCTGAATGCTATTGAGGAGATTTTTCTTAAATTCCTGTCTCAAAGATTAAATAAGAAGTGAGAGGAACTCTCTCCATGCAAAGCAGAATTCATATCTAAGACAGTTGCCACCAGAATAAATGTCCCCATTCTAAGATTTTTCCTCACCTCTTCCATGAAGGCAACCCCAAAAGTTTGGCTTTCCCATTACTTTCTGCGGATAATGGTTTTCAGGACAAATAGAGGGGAACTCTACCAACTGAGGATGCCCAAAGAAACTAAAACTTGACAAGCATTTTAACTCCTTACTACTGAATCAAGAAAACTAAAAGAAAGAAGTTTTGGCTATACATACACTTAAATTATTTTTAAATGTAGACACTGGAGAGTTGAATGCTTGTGGGTGTGTTAAGTCTTAATAAACTGTGTAAAATTAATACCAGTCTTGTAAATCCATGTTCACTCTAACTATTTGATTAGGCAGATTTTATTTTTTTTAATTAACCCATAACCTAGCTTGATTTTTTTAAACAGACACAGCAATTGCCACATGAATATGTGTAATAATATCAAATCATCAAAACAAAGCATAATAATGCAACAGTTGAGGCAGAAATTAAAAGTATGTTGGGCTTTATTCAAGAGTACACCAGATATATATTGATGGGCAATATACACAAATAAAAACTCTTCAAAAACCGTTGCAACCAAAGAACTCCCAATTGCATGTTGTTTTACTTGCTGTAATTACTGATGTAGCCTGTTATGCAGAATGGATTTATTTGTACTTGGAGGTGAGGACTGCAGAGACTATAGCAAGGAATTTGTCAGAGGCAGCCTGAACTTCAGCAGTGAAATCACCAGGGAAGTGAGTAGCCAAGACCACCTGGATAATGTGAGCCAGCAGCTGCAAAGAGAAATAGAGAATATATATATTTTTGTATACATAAACACCTAATATTTAATAAGGACAGTATTGCTCAAACTGCTGTATACTGAGAGCATTAGCTTCCCTGGGTTGCAATGTTTACTTTGTGTTTTTGAATGTAATTCTAAAGGTCATTATGAGCTAATTTTACATAGCAAAGCTTAATAAAAGATATTTATCCTGAGTTCTAATCAGCATAATTCAAATTGTTGCTTGTAGTAGCGAATTAGGCCTTATCTAAGAAACTCAGAATCAGATTGGTTACTGGAGAAATGCTCCACTGTTGTTCCATTTTGATATTCGGTTTAATGGGAGTTTTCAGAAAGTGGAGAAAGTATCAACTGGGATGACATTTTTTTAAATTTAATGTACTTCTAAGGGTTGCAGAGCAAACTGCTTCTCTTGAAATTAAAGTATTTGATGGAAGATTCTCTTCTCTAAATCAGGGGACTTACTACTGTACCTTAACTGGCTATTATGTTTACTCTCTGACCTCAATAACTTCCAAGTTAGTGACCCAAAAAAAATGCCTACCAAGAGACTATACTTCACATTTACTGACTCAGAAAATCTTGCAGGAAATAATCTAAAGCTAACATTTTTAAAGAGATTGGTATTCACAGCTTTTATATTTATGTCATGACAACTTTCCTAAAAACTGAAACAACAATCCGAATATATTTGCCATTTAAAGCATGACCCTTAAAATATTAGCATCAAGGGGGCGCATGCGCGGCGCGAACCGAGGAGGAAGCAAGGACTGAAAGCTCCATGAGCCGCGGAGACTAACGGCACTTCCCCGGGGCGATCAACACTCGCTATCTACCTAAATTATCCCCGCACCCCCGGCGGAACACTCAGCGCATGACGGGCACTAAAAATCGCCGTGGAAAACCGGCCCAAAGATCCTTAACGACCTATCTGTTAAGAGAGAAGGAGAGAAGCATGGAGGCCCAAGATGGCGCCCGGAAGACACAGTCACAGGCACATTCTCCTACAGCAGCTTCCTCACCACCGCACTCCCAGGGAGATAGTGAGTACACGTTCCAACTGACTAAAGCTGATCTGGATGAGAGCTTGACTCTAATGTATGATAAGATCGCCCAGAAATTCCAGTCAGAGCTCCACAAGTCTACTAACACGCTGTCCTTGGAGATTGCGGCCCTGGGTAGCAGAACTGACTTACTAGAGACAAAGCACGACGAGCTCTCCTTAGTGTATTCTGACCTAAGGAAGGAACATGAGTCCCTATCTGACACGGTCCTACAGCTCCAAGCTCACATTGAGGACCTCGATAACAGGAACCGCCGCAACAATCTTAGGGTGCGTGGAGTGCCTGAATCGGTCACCGACCTACTACCTGCGGTACAGAAGATATTCCAATCCCTTTTGCCAGACTCCCCACTGTCGGCCTTCTCCTGTGACAGGATTCACAGGGCCCTTCGCCCTCCCCCTCCCCCAGAGAAACCACCAAGGGACATAGTACTCTGCCTTAAGGACTTCCTGGTCAAAGAGGAAATTCTTAGAGCTTCACGGAACACCCCTAATATTCGTCTGGAAGGTACCCCGATTCAAATCTACCCGGACATCTCTCCTACCACCCTGGATAAGCGCAGGAGGATGAAGGAGGTTACCTCTGTTCTTCAAACGGCCAGTATTCGCTACCGCTGGGGCTTCCCCTTCAAGCTGCAGGTGCCTCACAATGGCACAACTTACACTGTGACCACCCTATTAGAGGGAAAAGAATTACTGGTGAAGATGGGCCTCCTTGATGCGGCTTCCCTGCCCAGACTACCCTCCACTCCACGTCACTCAGCTATTTGGGCAACCCCTCCACATAGAAGAGACCGCAGAGAACAACGCCGTGACTGACGACAGGACACACTTTTATTGGGACTCCTTTTTTTTCCTTTTTCCCCCTACCCTTGTTTTTTTCTTTTACCTTTCTTCCTCCAGGATTTCGAGAATTGAACATCTCCCAACATGCTGAAAGAAGATTGGACTCTCCCGGCTCATTACGGACTCCCGGTTGCGCCCGTATGATTGTCCCTACACTCTTTATCAATGAGTACTGGCTGGCTCCCCGTCTGGTCAGTGATGTTAGAGCTGGTTGATTCCCCACAGGTAAATTCCTCTGCCGAATTTATGTCTGTACGGATGACACAAACGCTACCACTCAGAGTGTCGGACCTTTTGGTCCGAATGGACACTTTTTTTTGGGTCCATGGGATGTTTTTCCCCATGACCCCCCGGTGCTTTGTTTGGCCACTTTTTGGCCTAGTATTCAGGTTTCTAGTTCTTTTGTTTCTCTATGTTTATGATTTTATGCTTTTGCTTTTTTTTTGTGTTGTGCACACCAATTGGCAATATCATAGTGATTTATGTGCTACTAACTCAGAGTATAGATGCGTGAGGTTCCACTGGACTGAGCGCCATAGCTATGTTATACCTTTGAAAAAGCCTAGTTGCTGTATGGCTGCTCCCTCTCGGCCTGGACCCCTTACTGACCCCAGCAAATTCATTATAAATAACCATGGGGATTAAAATAATTTCCCATAATGTTAAAGGGTTTAATACCCCTCAAAAAAGGAAAAAAGCTTTCAAAACGTACAAATCTCTTGGTGCAGATGTGGTCTTTCTCCAGGAGACGCATTTCTCCAGAGATAATCACCCATCATACTTTGACAAGGCATTCAATCAAAGCTATTTCACTACCCATGGGTCCAGGTCTAGAGGGGCGGCCATTTTTATCAAAAATTCAGTGATGTTTCAGGCTCATAAAATTTATAAAGACCCCAACAGTCGTTTCGTGATAGTTCAGGGTACTATCCAAAACAAACTTCTAACTATGGCCTCAGTATATGCCCCGAACGCCTCACAGGCAACATTCTTTAAAGAATTCTTTCAAACCCTAGATAGGGTCCACTCCCCTCATATGTTAATTGGTGGGGATTTTAATTTAGTGGCCCACTCAGGACTTGATAGAAGCCGAACATGCCCCACATCTAAAGCTTTTCCCAAATCCCTACAACATTCCCTAAAATCCTCTCAACTCATTGATATTTGGAGAGCCCACAATGTCGGCTCTAGGGAATATACGTTCTATTCCCACCCTCATGACAGTTACTCCCGCCTAGATTATATTTTTGGTACCCCCTCTTTAACGGTGAACTCTACTACAGCCAACATACATGTTTGCCCCTGGTCAGACCATCACCTTGTATCCACCCATATCTCATGTTTAGGCCTCCCACATGTAGCCAGGTCCTGGCGCCTTAATGAAGCATTACTCACCGATCCAGTGATAATGGCTCAGTTAGAGGGACATCTTAAAGAATACTTTAGGCTTAATAATGTAGAGAACATTTCTCCTATCTCTCTATGGGCAGCCCATAAGGCTGTGATGAGGGGCCATCTGATAGAAATTTCCACGACCCAAAAACGACAAAAACAACAGGACACCCACAAACTCACCCTAGAATTAGAACAATTATATCATAGACACACTCAGACCCCTACACAGGAGTTGATCCTTCAGATTACCGAAAAACGCAGAGCCCTAGATGATATACTGTCGGGTCACATCGAGAAATCTCTTAGATGGTCCAAAGCGCGCTTCCTCCTATATAGTAATTCTGCTTCCACGATGTTTGCTCGAAAGCTTAAACAGTCTACCCAACCGACCCATCTTTACAAATTAACCACTTGACGACCGCCTCACGCCGATGTACGTCGGCAAAGTGGCACGGACAGGCAAAATCACGTACAGGGTACGTGATTTGCCTTCCGCGGGTGGGGGGTCCGATCGGACCCCCCCCGGTGCCCGAGGCGGTCGTCTTTTGTCCAGCGGCGATCGGTGATGAGGGGGAGACCATCCGTTCGTGGCCCCCCCCTCGCGATCGCCGCCGGCCAATGAGAATCTTCCTTTGCTGCTGTATGCTAAACAGCAGCAAAGGAAATGATGTCATCTCCCCTCGGGTCGGTATTTTCCGTTCCGGCCCGAGGAGAGAAGACATCAATGTGAGTGCACAACACACACACACACAGTAGAACATGCCAGGCACACAAAACACCCCGATCCCCCCCCCGATCGCCCCCCGATCCCCCCCCCAATCACCCCCCCCCCCCCTGTCACAAACTGACACCAGCAGTTTTTTTTTTTTTTTTTTTTTTCTGATTACTGCATAGTGTCAGTTTGTGACAGTTACAGTGTTGGGACAGATACTGTTACCCCCCTGTAGGTCTAGGGTACCCCCCTAACCCCCCCTAATAAAGTTTTAACCCCTTGATCACCCCCCGTCACCAGTGTCACTAAGCGATCATTTTTCTGATCGCTGTATTAGTGTCGCTGGTGACGCTAGTTAGTGAGGTAAATATTTAGGTTCGCCGTCAGCGTTTTATAGCGTCAGGGACCCCCCTATACTATCTGATAAATGTTTTAACCCCTTGATTGCCCCCTAGTTAACCCTTTCACCACTGATCACCGTATAACCGTTACGGTTGACGCTGGTTAGTTTGTTTATTTTTTATAGTGTCAGGGCACCCGCCGTTTATTACCGAATAAAGGTTTAGCCCCCCGATCGCCCGGCGGTGATATGCGTCGCCCCAGGCAGCGTCAGATTAGCGCCAGTACCGCTAACACCCACGCACGCAGCATGCGCCTCCCTTAGTGGTATAGTATCTGATCGGATCAATATCTCATCCGATCAGATCTATACTAGCGTCCCCAGCAGTTTAGGGTTCCCAAAAACGCAGTGTTAGCGGGATCAGCCCAGATACCTGCTAGCACCTGCGTTTTGCGCCTCCGCCCAGCCCACCCAAGTGCAGTATCGATCGATCACTGTCACTTACAAAACACTAAACGCATAACTGCAGCGTTCGCAGAGTCAGGCCTGATCCCTGCGATCGCTAACAGTTTTTTTGGTAGCATTTTGGTGAACTGGCAAGCACCAGCCCCAGGCGTCAGGTTAGCGCCAGTACCGCTAACACCCACGCACGCAGCATACGCCTCCCTTAGTGGTATAGTATCTGAACGGATCAATATCTGATCCGATCAGATCTATACTAGCGTCCCCAGCAGTTTAGGGTTCCCAAAAACGCAGTGTTAGCGGGATCAGCCCAGATACCTGCTAGCACCTGCGTTTTGCGCCTCCGCCCGGCCCAGCCCACCCAAGTGCAGTATCGATCGATCACTGACACTTACAAAACACTAAACGCATAACTGCAGCGTTCACAGAGTCATGCCTGATCCCTGCGATCGCTAACAGTTTTTTTGGTAGTATTTTGGTGAACTGGCAAGCACCAGCCCCAGGCAGCGTCAGATTAGCGCCAGTACCGCTAACACCCACGCACGCACCGTACACCTCCCTTAGTGGTATAGTATCTGATCGCATCAATATCTGATCCGATCAGATCTATACTAGCGTCACCAGCAGTTTAGGGTTCCCAAAAACGCAGTGTTAGCGGGATCAGCCCAGATACCTGCTAGCACCTGCGTTTTGCCCCTCCGCCCGGCCCAGCCCACCCAAGTGCAGTATCGATCGATCACTGTCACTTACAAAACACTAAAAGCATAACTGCAGCGTTCGCAGAGTCAGGCCTGATCCCTGCGATCGCTAACAGTTTTTTGGTAGCGTTTTGGTGAACTGGCAAGCGCCAGCGGCCTAGTACACCCCGGTCGTAGTCAAACCAGCACTGCAGTAACACGTGGTGACGTGGCGAGTCCCATAAGTGCAGTTCAAGCTGGCGAGATGGCAAGCACAAGTAGTGTCCCGCTGCCACCAAAAAGACAAACACAGGCCCGTCGTGCCCATAATGCCCTTCCTGCTGCATTCGCCAATCCTAATTGGGAACCCACCGCTTCTGCAGCGCCCGTACTTCCCCCATTCACATCCCCAACCAAATGCAGTCGGCTGCATGAGAGGCATTTTTATGTCCTCCCGAGTACCCCTACCCAACGAACCCCCCAAAAAAGATGTCGTGTCTGCAGCAAGCGCGGATATAGGCATGACGCCCGCTATTATTGTCCCTCCTGTCCTGACAATCCTGGTCTTTGCATTGGTGAATGTTTTGAACGCTACCATTCACTAGTTGAGTATTAGCGTAGGGTACAGCATTGCACAGACTAGGCACACTTTCACAAGGTCTCCCAAAATGCCATCGCATTTTGAGAGACCCGAACCTGGAACCGGTTACCGTTATAAAAGTTAGTTACAAAAAAAGTGTAAAAAAAAAAAAATATGAAATAAAAAAAAATAGTTTTTTTTATTGTTCTCTCTCTCTCTATTCTCTCTCTCTATTGTTCTGCTCTTTTTTACTGTATTCTATTCTGCAATGTTTTATTGTTATTGTTATTGTTATTATGTTTTATCATGTTTGTTTTTCAGGTGTGTAATTATTTACACTTTACTGTGCTTTATTGTTAACCATTGTTAACCATTTTTTTGTCTTCAGGTACGCCATTCACGACTTTGAGTGGTTATACCAGAATGATGCCTGCAGGTTTAGGTATCATCTTGGTATCATTCTTTTCAGCCAGCGGTCGGCTTTCATGTAAAAGCAATCCTAGCGGCTAATTAGCCTCTAGACTGCTTTTACAAGCCGTGGGAGGGAATGCCCCCCCCCCACCGTCTTCCGTGTTTTTCTCTGGCTCTCCTGTCTCAACAGGGAACCTGAGAATGCAGCCGGTGATTCAGCCAGCTGACCATAGAGCTGATCAGAGACCAGAGTGGCTCCAAACATCTCTATGGCCTAAGAAACCGGAAGCTACGAGTATTTCATGACTTAGATTTCGCCGGATGTAAATAGCGCCATTGGGAAATTGGGGAAGCATTTTATCACACCGATCTTGGTGTGGTCAGATGCTTTGAGGGCAGAGGAGAGATCTAGGGTCTAATAGACCACAATTTTTTCAAAAAAGAGTACCTGTCACTACCTATTGCTATCATAGGGGATATTTACATTCCCCGAGATAACAATAAAAATGATTAAAAAAAAAAAATATGAAAGGAACAGTTTAAAAGTAAGATTAAAAAAGCAAAAAAATAATAAAGAAAAAAAAAAAAAAAAAAAAAAAAAACACCCCTGTCGCCCCCTGCTCTCGCGCTAAGGCGAACGCAAGCGGCGGTCTGTCGTCAAACGTAAACAGCAATTGCACCATGCATGTGAGGTATCACCGCGAAGGCCAGATCGAGTGCAGTAATTTTTCCAGTAGACCTCCTCTGTAAATCTAAAGTGGTAACCTGTAAAGGCTTTTGAAGGCTTTTAAACATGTATTTATTTTGTTGCCACTGCACGTTTGTGCGCAATTTTAAAGCATGTCATGTTTGGTATCCATGTACTCGGCCTAAGATCATCTTTTTTATTTCATCAAACATTTGGGCAATATAGCGTGTTTTAGTGCATTAAAATTAAAAAAAGTGTGTTTTTTCCCCAAAAAATGCTGAAAAATCGCTGCGCAATTACTGTGTGAAAAAAAAAAATGAAACACCCACCATTTTAATCTGTAGGGCATTTGCTTTAAAAAAATATATAATGTTTGGGGGTTCAAAGTAATTTTTTTGCAAAAAAAAAAAACTTTTTCATGTAAACAATAAGTGTCAGAAAGGGCTTTGTCTTCAAGTGGTTAGAAGAGTGGGTGATGTGTGACATAAGCTTCTAAATGTTGTGCATAAAATGCCAGGACAGTTCAAAACCCCCCCAAATGACCCCATTTTGGAAAGTAGACACCCCAAGCTATTTGCTGAGAGGCATGTCGAGTCCATGGAATATTTTATATTGCGACACAAGTTGCGGGAAAGAGACACATTTTTTTTTTTTTTTTTTTTTTTTGCACAAAGTTGTCACTAAATGATATATTGCTCAAACATGCCATGGAAATATGTGAAATTACACCCCAAAATACATTCTGCTGCTTCTCCTGAGTACGGGGATACCACATGCGTGAGACTTTTTGGGAGCCTAGCCGCGTACGGGACCCCGAAAACCAAGCACCGCCTTCAGGCTTTCTAAGGGCGTGAATTTTTGATTTCACTCTTCACTGCCTATCACAGTTTCGGAGGCCATGGAATGCCCAGGTGGCACAAAACCCCCCCAAATGACCCCATTTTGGAAAGTAGACACCCCAAGCTATTTGCTGAGAGGTATAGTGAGTATTTTGCAGACCTCACTTTTTGTCACAAAGTTTTGAAAATTGAAAAAAGAAAAAAAAAAATGTTTTTTCTTGTCTTTCTTCATTTTCAAAAACAAATGAGAGCTGCAAAATACTCACCATGCCTTTCAGCAAATAGCTTGGGGTGTCTACTTTCCAAAATGGGGTCATTTGGGGGGGTTTTGTGCCACCTGGGCATTCCATGGCCTCCGAAACTGTGATAGGCAGTAAAGAGTGAAATCAAAAATTTTCACCCTTAGAAATCCTGAAGGCAGTGATTGGTTTTCGGGGTCCAGTACGCGGCTAGGCTCCCAAAAAGTCCCACACATGTGGTATCCCCATACTCAGGAGAAGCAGCTAAATGTATTTTGGGGTGCAATTCCACATATGCCCATGGCCTGTGTGAGCAATATATCATTTAGTGACAACTTTATGAAAAAAAAAAAAAAAAAAAAAAAAAAGTGTCACTTTCCCGCAACTTGTGTCAAAATATAAAATATTCCATGGACTCAATATGCCTCTCAGCAAATAGCTTGGGGTGTCTACTTTCCAAAATGGGGTCATTTTGGGGGGTTTTGTGCCATCTTGGCATTCCATGGCCTCCGAAACTGTGATAGGCAGTGAAGAGTGAAAGCAAAAATTTACACCCTTAGAAATCCTGAAGGCGGTGATTGGTTTTCGGGGCCCCGTACGCGGCTAGGCTCCCAAAAAGTCCCACACATGTGGTATCCCCATACTCAGGAGAAGCAGCTAAATGTATTTTGGGGTGCAATTCCACATAGGCCCATGGCCTGTGTGAGCAATATATCATTTAGTGACCACTTTTTGTAAATATTTTTTTTTTTTTTGTCATTTTTCAATCACTTGGGACAAAAAAAATAAATATTCAATGGGTTCAACATGCCTCTCAGCAATTTCCTTGGGGTGTCTACTTTCCAAAATGGGGTCATTTGGGGGGGGTTTGTACTGCCCTGCCATTTTAGCACCTCAAGAAATGACATAGGCAGTCATAAACTAAAAGCTGTGTAAATTCCAGAAAATGTACCCTAGTTTGTAGACGCTATAACTTTTGCGCAAACCAATAAATATACGCTTATTGACATTTTTTTTACCAAAGACATGTGGCCGAATACATTTTGGCCTAAATGTATGACTAAAATTTAGTTTATTGGATTTTTTTTAGAACAAAAAGTAGAAAATATCATTTTTTTTCAAAATTTTCGGTCTTTTTCCGCTTATAGCGCAAAAAATAAAAACCGCAGAGGTGATCAAATACCATCAAAAGAAAGCTCTATTTGTGGGAAGAAAAGGACGCAAATTTCGTTTGGGTACAGCATTGCATGACCGCGCAATTAGCAGTTAAAGCGACGCAGTGCCAAATTGGAAAAAGACCTCTGGTCCTTAGGCAGCATAAAGGTCCGGGGCTCAAGTGGTTAAAGGACAACCATGGCAACCTCACCTCACATCCTAAACATGTACTGCAGATTTTCTCCACCTTCTATCAAAAACTTTTTTCTGGCCCGGACCCTTCACACCCTCCCCCTATGCGGTCCTGGCTGGATACTCTCTCGCTTCCTCGTCTCTCGGAGGAGCAATTAGATACCCTTAATGCCCCCTGCTCATCCGAGGAAATTGCCTCTATTATCTCCTCTCTTAAACCCTCCAAAGCCCCGGGCCCTGATGGCTTCTCCCCCGTTTACTATAAAAAATTTGCTGAATCCCTGCTCCCCACACTTACTAATATGTATAATCAAATACTCAAAGGTCAAAGTTTCCCTACAGAAATGTTGCTAGCCAACATGTCTCTTATTCCCAAACCCGGCAAAGATCATACCCTCCCCCAAAATTTTCGCCCCATTTCGGTTATAAATAATGATCTTAAAATATTCGGCAGGATCCTAGCTGACAGACTGGCCAAAGTCATTACTTCCTTGATATCACCCGATCAAACCGGATTTATCCCATCGAGGCAGATCACGGATAATATACGATTAGCCACTAATATCCTGCAGGACGCTCATATGAACTCAAACTCAGTATTGCTTTTGAGTTTAGATATAAACAAGGCATTTGATAGTGTCCTCTGGACGTATCTAGATACGGTATTGGCCAAATTTGGTTTTAGTGGGGCATTTATACATGGCTTCAAAGCCCTTTACCATAACCCAAAAACCCGAATTAAGCTTCCAGGATGTTACTCAGATTATTTTTCTCTGGGATGCGGCACTAGACAGGGGTGTCCTTTATCTCCGCTTCTGTTTGCGCTGGCTATGGAGCCCCTGTCTAGATCCATTTCTAATGACCCAAACATTAAGGGCTACAGGAAGGGGGATCAGGAATTCAAACTTAGCCTTTACGCAGATGATGTATTGCTTTTCATCTCCGACCCCCTCCTCTCCCTCCCTAACCTAATGTCCTCCCTTGACTCTTTCTATAAAGTATCGGGTCTGGGCATCAACCCCTCCAAGTGTTCGGCTCTACCAATTCATCTCCCGCAACACCTATTGACCACCCTCACAGATAAATTTAAATTCTCATGGAACCATATCTCTCTACAATATCTTGGAGTTAAATTGGCCCCTTCCCTGAAACAACTATACTCATTGAACTACCCTCCAGCTTTTTCCAATGTTAAGTACCTTTTAAGTCAATGGTCCTCCTACCACATATCATTTCTAGGGAGAATTCAGGCAGTGAAAATGAACATTCTCCCCAAGCTCCTATTCCTCTTTAGATCCCTTCCTCTATATGTCTCTCGATCAGTCCTTCAGAAGGTTCAATTGGACCTGCTCAGGTTTATATGGCAAAATAAAAAGCCACGAATGGGACGTGCACTAATGTATAGAGCCCAGAGGAGGGGAGGTTTGGGATGCCCGGATCTATGGAAATACTTTCTGGCATCTCGGCTAATCCAAATGGCGCAGTGGCATACCATTCCCACCTCTGTGCCATGGCTACAATTTGAACGGATCTCGGTAACTCCATACTACCTCCCCGGTCTCCTCTGGTCCCGCTCGGTCTCCGCCAGAGACATCACCCCACTGAACAATATAGTTGGTCAATCACTTTATCTATGGTCCCTTTACCGCAAAAAGTTCCAGCTGCATTCTGACGTCCCCCTCTTATCCTCTTTTCTGGGAGAACCCTCATTCCCCTCTGCTTTTTCCTCCAGTTTGCCATATCTTAAATGGATTGCACTAGGCTTGGTGAACCTCGAGTCTCTGCTGCAGAACGCCTCTTTTTGTTCCTACACTCACCTGCAGCAGACTTATGGTATGGGCAGATCCGAGTTTCACCAATACTTGCAAATTCGACACTTCTACTCGACTTTTATGAAGGGGAGGGTGGAGCTATCGAAAACCCCCTTTGAACATTTGTGTGGAGAAGAGGCGAGGGATAAGGGGACCATCTCTGTACTTTATCGTTACCTCAATGATCATAACTCCCCACAAAAATCCTTAGCAATGGCAGCATGGGAGGTGGAGATGGCCAAGGAGATCTCTGGCGGAGATTGGCAGGACATGATAGACAATATGCACAAATGCACTCGTTCTGTGTCAATTAAGGAAACGGTACTTAAGCTTCACACTAGATGGTACTACACTCCGGATCGTCTTCACAGAATATATCCCCTGGTCTATGGCACTTGTTTTAGAGGGTGCCAGGACAGGGGTACGTTGCTGCATACGTTCTGGAGTTGTAAGGCCTTAGACACCGTTTGGCACAAGACTACATCCCTCATAAGGCTTCTCTCCGGAATGTCGCTTACATTGACATGTCAAATGTGTCTGCTGTTTGCGGAGCTTCCAGGTGTTCCCCTCCCCCTACAAAAATTAATCCATACACTCTTCAGTGCGGTTCAGTGGGCAATAGCATTGAACTGGAAGAGGCCCCAAGTATCCTGGTCACAGGTGATTTATCGTATGGAGTCTATCAGATCCATGGAGAGAATACATCATACTCTCCTAGATTCCATGCCTATATTTGACCGAAAATGGAACATCTGGGCAGCTCTGCTGCTTAGTGACAGACTGGAGGACCCCTCGGAACCCACAGATGACCCTTAATGCAAATATCAAACCTATTTGTTAACAACACGCAGGGGGATATTCCAGGGCCTTCACAACATATCTGATCTGTACAATATTAGACACATTGTTTTGTACTCCCTGACTGTAAACTTAATTTATTAGAAGTACACATTTATCACAACTAGCTGCTTTATGTTTTTTCATTCTTTTTTTTTTTTGTTTGTTTTTTCTTTATTTTCCTTTTTTATTTTTTATTACCTTTGTTTTTTGGGCTCATACTGTACGATTATGCGAATTATGGTTCGCACTGAGTGTGATATATCATTTCTCTGTTATGGGCTTTCTAGCCAATGCAATTCATGTCACTACAGTGCCTGTACACCCAAATGTTATATTTTCCTACAATAAAAACGTTTGAAAACAAAAATATTAGCATCAAAACTGAGGCCCACCAGAGTCTCAACACTTTATAATGCTGCAAACACATTTAAACATTTTAACATTTAAACATTTTGTCCACCAGAATCAGGTTATTGTATAATAATATTAAGTGGTACTGACAACAAAGTTTCCTGGATCCACTCTTAGGTTGTAGGCGTGCAGGTCACTGAGGGTGGACAGGTTGCCAGCAAGGTTATCCAGGTGATTGGCTGCACTTGCAAGAGCAGTCATAATCGTTCCACTATGTGTGTTGAGGTCAGCAGAGCCAGGAGTCTGGTCAAAGTGGGTGAAAGAAGCTTTGGTTTGGGGAACCGCTCAGTGCCTGCCAACCCTCTACTCCAATCCCTACACTGGCTCCCAATCACCCAGCAAATTAATTTCAAAATACTAACCACAACATACAAAGCCATTCACAACTCTGCCCTGAGCTACATCGCTAATCTTGTCTCCAAATATCATCCAAATCGACCTCTCCGCTCCTCTCAAGACCTCCTGCTTTCAAGCTCTCTCATCTCCTCCTCCCATGCTCGTCTCCAGGATTTCTCCAGAGCCTCTCCCATCCTCTGGAACTCGCTACCTCCATCTATCCGGCTATCCCCTACTCTTGCTACCTTCAGGCGATCCCTGAAAACTCATCTCTTCGGGAAAGCCTATCACGTCTCCAACTAATCTCCTACCACTTCCACCAGCTCATTCCCCACAGTTACAACCTTTTGTACCACCTGACCCACCCTACTAGATTGTAAGCTCTTCTGAGCAGGGCCCTCTTAATCCTCTTGTATTTTATTGTATTATAACTGTATTGTCTCCCTTTTATATTGTAAAGCGCTGCGTAAACTGTTGGCGCTATATAAATCCTGAATAATAATAATAATAAAAGCCTGACAGAAAATAAAATGACAACAGAAGTTAATACATAAAAACAGTATACATGGATACAGTATATATACAGTATATAGACAGTATATAACAATGTATTATTTATTGCTGGTGTTATAGCTAGCAGATGAACCTTGCTGTCCTTCATAAAACTGACCTGAAACAAACTGATTTCCTTGTTTCCTGGCTATGGAAACTATTTGAAAATGCTATATAATGTGTGATACATAAAATACTAGCAGTAGCTTTCACTAATTACTTCTCTCTCTCAGTTTTCATTAAGGATCAGCCTCGTTTTGGGTTTTAGGTGTTTACATGTTTAAAACATTTTTTTTTGCTAGAAAATTACTTAGAACCCCCAAACATTATATATTGTTTTTTTCTAATACTCTAGAGAATAAAATGGCGGTCATTGCAATACTTTTTTTTGCACCATATTTGCGCAGCGGTCTTATAAGCGCACTTTTTTTGGAAAAAATTCACTTTTTTGAATAAAAAAATAAGACAACAGTAAAGTTAGCCCAATTTTTTTTATATTGTAAAATATAATGTTACGAGAAGTAAATTGATACCCAACATGTCACGCTTCAAAATTGCGCCCGCTCATGGAATAGCGTCAAACTTTTACCCTTAAAAATCTCCAAAGGCGACGTTTAAAAAATTCTACAGGTTGCATGTTTTGCGTTACAGAGGAGGTCTAGGGCTAGAATTATTGCTCTCGCTCTACCGGTCATGGCGATACCTCACATGTATGGTTTAACCAACATTTTCATATGCGGGAGCTACTCACGTATGCGTTCGCTTCTGCGCGCGAGCTTGTCGGGACAGGGCGCTTTAAAAAATATATATTTTTTTTATTATTTATTTTACTTTATTTTATTTATTTTTTCACTGTTTAAAAAAAAAAAAAAATTGGATCACTTTTATTCCTATTACAAGGAATGTAAACATCCCTTGTAATAGAAAAAAGCATTACAGGTCCTCTTAAATATGAGATATGGGGTCAAAAAGTCCTCAGATCTCATATTTACACTAAAATGCAAAAAAAAAAAAAAAAAAGTCGTTTAAAAAAATGACACAAAAAAAATTGTGCCTTTAACCACTTGCCGACCGCCTAACGCAGATATACTGCGGCAGAATGGCACGGGCAGGCAAAATCACGTACCCATACGTGATCTGCCTCCCGCGGGTGGGGGGTCCGATCGGACCCCCCCCGGTGCCATAGACGGTCGGCTCTCGTTCGCGGGCGATGGGAGGTGAGGGGGAGGCCATCCATTGATGGCCACCCCCTCCCGATCGCTCCCGGCGAATGAAAACGCTTCCTTTCCCTCTGTAATGTAAACAGAGGGAAAGGAAGTGATGTCATCTCTCCTCGAGGCGGTCTTTTCGTCCGGCGCAGAGGAGAGAAGACATCCAAGTAAGTGCACCAACACTACACTAACAGTAGAACACGCAGGCACACTTTTCACCCCCCTGTCACCCCCCGATCACCCCCCGATCACCCCCCTGTACCCCCTGTCACTCTGACACCAATAGCAGTGTTTTTTTTTTTTTTGCATTGGTGTCAGTTTGTCAGTTATAAGTGTTAGGGCTGTTAGGTTAGCCCCCTTTAGGTCTAGGGTACCCCCCCTTAGGTCCAGGGTACCCCCTAACCCCCCCCTAATAAAAGTTAACCCCTTGATTACCCCCCGTCACCAGTGTTGCTAAGCGATCGTTTTTCTGATCGCTGTATTAGTGACACAGGTGACGCTAGTTAGGGAGGTGAGTATATAGGTTTGCTGTCAGTGTTTTATAGCGACAGGGACCCCCATATACTACCTGCTAAAGGTTTTAACCCCCTGATTGCCCCCTAGTTAACCCTTTCACCAGCGATCGCCGTATAAGTGTTACGGGTGACGCTGGTTAGATAGTTTGTTTTTTGTAGTTTATTATAGTTTATTACAGTTTATTATAGTTTATTATAGTTTTAGGGCACCCGCCGTTTATTACCTTATAAAGGTTTAACCCCCTAATTGCCCGGCGGTGATAGAAGTTAAGTTTTTAGGATCTGATAAGGTCTGCGTCGCCCCAGGCAGCGTCAGGTTAGCGCTAGTACCGCTAAAACCCACGCACGCAGCATACACCTCCCTTAGTGCTATAGTATCTGAACGGATCGATATCTGATCCGATCAGATCTATACTCCCCAGCAGTTTAGGGTTCCCTGAAACACAGTGTTAGTGGGATCAGCCCAGATACCTGCTAGCACCTGCGTTTTGCCCCTGCGCCCAGCCCAGCCCAGCCCACCCAAGTGCAGTATCGATCGATAACTGACACTTACAAAACACTAAGCACACATAACTGCAGCGGTCGCAGAGTCAGGCCTGATCCCTGCGATCGCTAACAGTTTTTTGGTAGCGTTTTGATAGTCGCTAACAGTCAGGAGCTTTTTTGCCTGTGAGTCTCACTAGTGTACCCCTAAATTTAGAGGCCAAAATGGCAAATCCAAGGTACACTAGTGAAGAGGCCTACAGGATTCTGAGTATGACAGATAGTGAAGAGGAAGTCACTCATCTGTCAAGTTCAGGCTCAGAATACGAACCTGTAGAGGACAGCGGCTCCATGACAGATAGCTCTGACGACGGAGTTGTGGTCCCTGCTAGGGTCAGGCGTACCAGACCCCGAACTTCTTCTGTCCTTGAAGTGCAAGAACCGCAGGGCTCTCGTATGGAGCAGAGAAGTACTAGTGCCGCTACTCCTTCTGGTGAACTGGCAAGCACCAGCGGCCTAGTACACCCTGGTCGTACATCCAGCACTGCAGTATCACGTGGTGACGTGGCGAGTCCCATAAGTGCAGTTCAAGCTGGCGAGGTGGCAAGCAGTAGTAGTGTCCCGCTGCCACCAAGAAGAAGACGAACACAGGCCCGTCGTGCCCATAGTGCCCTTCCTGCTGCATTCGCCAATCCGAATTGGGAACCTTCCACTTCTGCAGCACCCGTACTTCCCCCTTTCACTGGCCAACCCGGAATTCAGGTGGAAACAGTTGACTTTACGCCACTGGATTTTTATTCGCTGTTTTTCACCGAAGATCTCTATAGATCTATTGTGGACCAAAGCAATTTGTACGCTGGTCAACACATCGCCACTATTCCCCAGTCCACCCTTGCCAGAGATTGGAGACCAATTACGGTCTCCGAATTTAAGACCTTTCTGGGCCTTTCCCTCCTCATGGGCATAACCAAAAAGAGTGAGTTGCGGTCATATTGGTCCACTGACCCAATTCACCATATGCCCGTGTTCTCTGCCTCCATGACCAGGGCACGATACGAGCAGATTTTGCGGTTTATGCACTTCAACGACAATGAACTCTGTCGTCCTCGTGGAGACCCTGCATACGATCGGCTCTACAAAATTCGGCCCCTCGTAAACCACTTCAACCAACGTTTTGCAGACTTGTTTACCCCCCATCAAGTTGTCTGCGTTGATGAGTCCCTGATTAAGTTTTCTGGCCGCTTGTCATTCAAACAGTACCTTCCCAGCAAGCGTGCCAGATACGGGGTCAAGATGTATAAGCTCTGTGACAGGGCCACAGGCTATACATGTAGATTTATGGTTTACGAGGGAAAAGATAGTCACGTAGAGCCGATAAACTGCCCTGACTACATAGGAAGCGCTGGCAAGATAGTGTGGGACTTGGTGTCACCCTTATTCGGAAAGGGGTACCACTTGTACGTGGACAATTATTATACGAGCGTGCCACTTTTTAGTCACTTGTTTGATCATCAGATTGGAGCATGTGGCACCGTGCGACCTAATCGCCGGGGCTTTCCCCAGCGGCTTGTAGAGTCCCGTCTTAGGCTGGGGGAGAGAGCCTGCTTGCAGTATAATAATTTGCTCGCTATGAAGTGGAGGGACAATAAGAATGTTTTCGTTCTTACCTCCCTTCATGCAGACACGACGACCCAAATTACTACGGCGACTGGTGTTGTGGAGAAACCCCTCTGTGTCCACGAATACAACCTTAATATGGGAGGGGTGGACCTCAACGACCAGTTGTTGGCGCCGTACTTAGTTGCCCGTAAGGCCAGACGCTGGTACAAAAAAGTGTCTGTTTACTTATTTCAATTGGCTTTGCTGAATGCTCATGTGCTATACAGAGCTTCAGGACGGACTGGATCCTTCCTTAAATTCCAGGAAGAGATCGTCAGAGCCCTTCTGTTTCCAGATGGTGCTCCACCTCACCTTCCCAATCCAAATGCAGTAAGCCGGCTGCATGGGAGGCATTTTCCTTATGTCCTCCAGAGTACCCCTACCCAACGAGCCCCCCAAAAAAGATGTCGTGTCTGCAGCAAGCGCGGATTTAGGCGTGACACCCGGTATTGTTGTCCCTCCTGTCCTGACAATCCTGGTCTATGCATTGGTGAATGTTTTGAACGCTACCATACACTAGTGGAGTATTAGCGTAGGGTTCAGCACGGCACAGACTAGGCACACTAACACAGGGTCTCCCAAGATGCCATCGCATTTTGAGAGACCCAAACCTGGTACAGTTACAGTTAAAAGTTAAAGTTACTAAAAAAAGTGTTTAAAAAAAAAAAAAAAAATACAAAAAAAATAAAAAAATAAAAATACAAAAAAAATATAAAATAAAAAAACCAAAAATAGTTGTCGTTTTATTGTTCTCTCTCTCTATTCTCTCTCTATTGTTCTGCTCTTTTTTTATTGTATTCTATACTGCAATATTTTATTGTTATGTTTTTATCATGTTTGCTTTATAGGTATGCAATTTTTTTATACTTTTTTATTGTTAACCACTTTTTTGTTTTCAGGTACGCTATTCAGCTGCAGAGCGGATTTATTTATCTTGACAGCAACAGCGTTTGCTCCCACGATATATAAAGCCGTGACTCCAGCGCTGTCGGAGGTGATTTCACCACCACAGTTCCATACTTCAGCATATATGCCGAAGCGTGGGGGCAGTAGTGGGTGGAGGAGCAATTTGCTCCTGCCTTTTGCGGGAGGATGCCCCCATGCTTCGGCATATATATATTTTAGGTAGGCACAGGTTGCGTTAAATGTTTTATTTTTTACTATGTTTTTTTTGTATTTGCTTTGCAGGTATGGTAAGGTATACTGTTATACTGTAATGTTACTTTGTTTTTTTGTTAACCATCATTTGCTTAGCAGGTACGCCATTCAGTTGCAGCGCGGATTTATTTATCTTGACAGCAACAGCGTTTGCTCCCACGATATATAAAGCCGTGACTCCAGCGCTGTCGGAGGTGATTTCACCACCACAGTTCCATACTTCAGCATATATGCCGAAGCGTGGGGGCAGTAGTGGGTGGAGGAGCAATTTGCTCCTGCCTTTTGCGGGAGGATGCCCCCATGCTTCGGCATATATATATTTTAGGTAGGCACAGGTTGCGTTAAATGTTTTATTTTTTACTATGTTTTTTTTGTATTTGCTTTGCAGGTATGGTAAGGTATACTGTTATACTGTAATGTTACTTTGTTTTTTTGTTAACCATCATTTGCTTAGCAGGTACGCCATTCAGTTGCAGCGCGGATTTATTTATCTTGACAGCAACAGCGTTTGCTCCCACGATATATAAAGCCGTGACTCCAGCGCTGTCGGAGGTGATTTCACCACCACAGTTACATACTTCAGCATATATGCCGAAGCGTGGGGGCAGTAGTGGGTGGAGGAGCGATTTGCTCCTGCCTTTTGCGGGAGGATGCCCCCATGCTTCGGCATATATATATTTTAGGTAGGCACAGGTTGCGTTAAATGTTTTATTTTTTACTATGTTTTTTTTGTATTTGCTTTGCAGGTATGGTAAGTATTACTGTTATACTGTAATGTTACTTTGTTTTTTTGCTTAGCAGGTACGCCATTCAGTTGCAGCGCGGATTTATTTATCTTGACAGCAACAGCGTTTGCTCCCACGATATATAAAGCCGTGACTCCAGCGCTGTCGGAGGTGATTTCACCACCACAGTTCCATACTTCAGCATATATGCCGAAGCGTGGGGGCAGTAGTGGGTGGAGGAGCAATTTGCTCCTGCCTTTTGCGGGAGGATGCCCCCATGCTTCGGCATATATAAATGGTGCATGTATGCCCATCATTAGAAGTGGGCGGATGAAGGGAGGTATTCTAATGGTGGGCATACCCACCGATCAATATCTTTTTTTCGTTCAGCCCACAGGCTGCATGAAAAAAAAGTTTACAATACAAGGACCAGCAACGTACTGGTATGTTGCTGGACTTTGAGTGGTTATACCAGAATGATGCCTGCAGGTTTAGGTATCATCTTGGTATCATTCTTTTCAGCCAGCGGTCGGCTTTCATGTAAAAGCAATCCTAGCGGCTAATTAGCCTCTAGACTGCTTTTACAAGCAGTGGGAGGGATTTCCCCCCCCCCCCCACCGTCTTCCATGTTTTTCTCTGGCTCTCCGGTCCCAACAGGGAACCTGAGAATGCAGCCGGTGATTCGGCCAGCTGACCATAGAGCTGATCAGAGACCAGAATGGCTCCAATCATCTCTATCGCCTAAGAAACCGGAAGCTACGAGCATTTCATGACTTAGATTTCGCCGGATGTAAACGGCGCCATTGGGAAATTGGGAAAGCATTTTATCACACCGATCTTGGTGTGGTCAGATACTTTGAGGGCAGAGGAGAGATCTAGGGTCTAATAGACCCCAATTTTTTCAAAAAAGAGTACCTGTCACTACCTATTGCTATCATAGGGGATATTTACATTCCCTGAGATAACAATAAAAAAGATAAAAAAAAAATAAAAATGAAAGGAACAGTTTAAAAATAAGATAAAAAATCAAAAAATTAATAAAAAAAAAAAAAAAAAAAAAAAAAGCACCCCTGTCCCCCCCTGCTCTCGCGCAAAGGCGAACGCAAGCGTCGGTCTGGCGTCAAATGTAAACAGCAATTGCCCCATGCATGTGAGGTATCGCCGCGAAGGTCAGATCGAGGGCAGTAATTTTAGCAGTAGACCTCCTCTGTAAATCTAAAGTGGTAACCTGTAAAGGCTTTTAAAGGCTTTTTAAAATGTATTTAGTTTTTCGCCACTGCACGTTTGTGCGCAATTTAAAAGCCTGTCATGTTTGGTATCCATGTACTCGGCCTAAGATCATCTTTTTTATTTCATCAAACATTTGGGCAATATAGTGTGTTTTAGTGCATTTAAATTTTAAAAAGTGTGTTTTTTCCCCAAAAAATGCGTTTGAAAAATCGCTGCGCAAATACTGTGTGAAAAAAAAAAATGAAACACCCACCATTTTAATCTGTAGGGCATTTGCTTTAAAAAAATATATAATGTTTGGGGGTTCAAAGTAATTTTCTTGCAAAAAAAATTATTTTTTTATGTAAACAACAAGTGTCAGAAAGGGCTTTGTCTTCAAGTGCTTAGAAGAGTGGGTAATGTGTGACATAAGCTTCTAAATGTTGTGCATAAAATGCCAGGACAGTTCAAAACCCCCCCAAATGACCCCATTTTGGAAAGTAGACACCCCAAGCTATTTGCTGAGAGGCATGTCGAGTCCATGGAATATTTTATATTGTGACACAAGTTGCGGGAAAAAGACAATTTTTTTTTTTTTTGCACAAAGTTGTCACTAAATGATATATTGCTCAAACATGCCATGGGAATATGTGAAATTACACCCCAAAATACATTCTGCTGCTTCTCCTGAGTACAGGGATACCACATGTGTGAGACTTTTTGGGAGCCTAGCCGCGCACGGGACCCCGAAAACCAAGCACCGCCTTCAGGCTTTCTAAGGGCGTAAATTTTTGATTTCACTCTTCACTGCCTATCACAGTTTCGGAGGCCATAGAATGCCCAGGTGGCACAAAACCCCCCCAAATGACCCCATTTTGGAAAGTAGACACCCCAAGCTATTTGCTGAGAGGTATAGTGAGTATTTTGCAGACCTCACTTTTTGTCACAAAGTTTTGAAAATTGAAAAAAGAAAAAAAAAATATGTTTTTATTGTCTTTCTTCATTTTCAAAAACAAATGAGAGCTGCAAAATACTCACCATGCCTCTCAGCAAATAGCTTGGGGTGTCTACTTTCCAAAATGGGGTCATTTTGGGGGGTTTTGTGCTATCTTGGCATTTTATGGCCTTCAAAACTGTGATGGGTAGTGAGGAGTAAAATCAAAAATTAACGCTCTTAGAAATCCTGAAGGCGGTGATTGGATTTTGGGGCCCGTATGAAGCTAGGCTCCCAAAAAGTGCCACTCATGTGGTATCCCCATACTCAGGAGAAGTAGCAGAATGTATTTTGGGGTGTAACTCCACATATGCCCATGGCATGTTTGAGCAATATATCATTTAGTGACAACTTTGTGCAAAAAAAAAAAAAAAAAAAAAAAATTGTCACTTTCCCGCAACTTGTGTCAAAATATAAAATATTCCATGGACTCAACATGCCTCTCAGCAAATAGCTTGGGGTGTCTACTTTCCAAAATGGGGTCATTTGGGGGGGTTTTGTGCCATCTTGGGATTTTATGGCCTTCAAAACTGTGATAGGTAGTAAGGAGTGAAATCAAGAATTTATGCCCTTAGAAATCCTGAAGGCGGTGCTTGGTTTTCGGGGCCCCGTACGCGGCTAGGCTCCCAAAAAGTCCCACACATGTGGTATCCCCGTACTCAGGAGAAGCAGCTAAATGTATTTTGGGGTGCAATTCCACATATGCCCATGGCCTGTGTGAGCAATATATCATTTAGTGACAATTTTGTGCAAAAAAAAAAAAAATTGTCACATTCCCGCAACTTGTGTTAAAAAATAAAATATTCCATGGACTCAACATGCCTCTCAGCAAATAGCTTGGGGTGTCTACTTTCCAAAATGGGGTCATTTGGGGGGGTTTTGTGCCATCTTGGCATTTTATGGCCTTCAAAACCGTGATAGGTAGTGAGGAGTGAAATCAAAAATTTATGCCCTTAGAAATCCTGAAGGCGGTGCTTGGTTTTCAGGGCCTCATACGCGGTTAGGCTCCCAAAAAGTCCCACACATGTGGTATCCCCGTACTCAGGAGAAGCAGCAGAATGTATTTTGGGGTGTAATTCTACATTTGCCCATGGCATGTTTGAGCAATATATCATTTAGTGACAACTTTGTGCAAAAAAAAAAAAAAAAAAAAAAAAATGGTCACTTTCCCGCAACTTGTGTCAAAATATAAAATATTCCATGGACTCAACATGCCTCTCAGCAAATAGCTTGGGGTGTCTACTTTCCAAAATGGGGTCATTTGGGGGGGTTTTGTGCCATCTTGGCATTTTATGGCCTTCAAAACTGTGATAGGTAGTGAGGTGTGAAATCAAAAATTTATGCCCTTTGAAATCCTGAAGGTGGTGCTTGGTTTTCGGGGCCCCGTACGCGGCTAGGCTCCCAAAAAGTCCCACACATGTGGTATCCCCGTACTCAGGAGAAGCAGCTAAATGTATTTTGGGGTGCAATTCCACATATGCCCATGGCCTGTGTGAGCAATATATCATTTAGTGACAACTTTGTGCAAAAAAAAAAAAAATTGTCACATTCCCGCAACTTGTGTCAAAAAATAAAATATTCCATGGACTCGACATGCCTCTCAGCAAATAGCTTGGGGTGTCTACTTTCCAAAATGGGGTCATTTGGGGGGGTTTTGTGCCATCTTGGCATTTTATGGCCTTCAAAACTGTGATAGGTAGTGAGGTGTGAAATCAAAAATTTATGCCCTTTGAAATCCTGAAGGCGGTGCTTGGTTTTCGGGGCCCCGTACGCGGCTAGGTTCCCAAAAAGTCCCACACATGTGGTATCCCCGTACTCAGGAGAAGCAGCTAAATGTATTTTGGGGTGCAATTCCACATATGCGCATGGCCTGTGTGAGAAATATATCATTTAGTGACAACTTTTTGTAATTTTTTTTTTTTTTTTTTTTTTTGTCATTATTCAATCACTTGGGACAAAAAAAAAAAAATATTCAATGGGTTCAACATGCCTCTCAGCAATTTCCTTGGGGTGTCTACTTTCCAAAATGGGGTCATTTGTGGGGGTTTTGTACTGCCCTGCCATTTTAGCACCTCATGAAATGACATAGGCAGTCATAAAATAAAAGCTGTGTAAATTCCAGAAAATGTACCCTAGTTTGTAGACGCTATAACTTTTGCGCAAACCAATAAATATACGCTTATTGACATTTTTTTTACCAAAGACATGTGGCCGAATACATTTTGGCCTAAATGTATGACTAAAATTGAATTTATTGGATTTTTTTTTATAACAAAAAGTAGAAAATATCATTTTTTTTCAAAATTTTCGGTCTTTTTCCGTTTATAGCGCAAAAAATAAAAACGGCAGAGGTGATCAAATACCATCAAAAGAAAGCTCTATTTGTGGGAAGAAAAGGACGCAAATTTCGTTTGGGTACACCATTGCATGACCGCGCAATTAGCAGTTAAAGCGACGCAGTGCCGAATTGTAAAAAGTGCTCTGGTCAGGAAGGGGGTAAAACCTTCCGGGGCTGAAGTGGTTAAGAGAAGTGGGCGGAACGGACGTAATGACCTCGCTCCGGCCGTCCTATGGTATAGTGACGGGTGGGCGCCATCTTGGCCTCACTCGTCTCTATACCGAAGCGCTGACGGGTCCCGATCTCCTCCGCCGCTACCGACGGCTCCGGTAAGCGGCAGAGGGCGCGGGAGAGCGGCGGGAGGGGGGTTGGCACCTCTCCCGTCGCCGATAACGGTGATCTCGCGGTGAACCCGCCGCAGAGACCACCATTATCGTGTACAGAAACGCCGGCCCTAAAGATGGATACCTCGGTTGTGGCAGCAGCTGCTGCCGTTACCGAGATATCCATCTTTAAAAAAATGACGTATATATACAGTGGCCGGTCGTTAAGTGGTTAAGCTTAAGTCGGCCTGAAAGTTTTTAGTTTTGTAGAGTTAAAAACAGGTTATACATTCTGTCAATAGTTTCTTAGCTTTTTAGAAAGGCCATACACATGGATAATAGAACTGAATTTACTTTTTCTACGTACCGTGTGGATGGCTGCAATATAAGCCCTACCCCAAGAATAAGCCCTAGTTAAAGTGCTTGTAAAATCATGTCATGTGAGCACCCAGAGGCTCTGTAAATAAGGTATTTTCTACAATGTTACATAAAGACACACACTGGACATTATATAATCCATTTACAGAGTGGATTAAATGATTTTACAAGGACTTTAACTAGGGTTTATTTTGGGGATTACAGAGATGCTGACTCCTGAGCTAACAGGGAGGGAGAGGGGGAGAGAAGACAGGGGACAGATAAGACATCCCCTGAAAATAAGCCCTAATGCATTTTTTGTAGCCAAACTTAATATAAGACCCGGTCTTATTTTCAGGGAAACACGGTAGTAGTTGTTTGTCAGTGTAACTTACATTAGCCTAAGAATGTCTGTGTGGTTACATTATTTATCTACCTAAATCCTTTTGTGTTTACTGAGCTATTGCAGATCATTGCACTTTAGTGCCTTCCATTACCTGGCATTACACATATATTTTAAATGTATTCAATTGTTTTTTATAGCATTTACAAATTAGAAACAAAAGCTGTGATTGTTTTTATTAAAGTTTTATCTCTTTTCCACCCTTCTTGGTGTCAAGAATACCAGGCAAGTATAGATTTAACAGAAAAAGTCCACACATACATGAACTATTATAATTTTACTCCATATTTATTACTTCAAAATAGTAACCATATTTCATTTCTGGAAATATATTTAAAAAAAACATAATTACTATCCACACTAATGCCACGTACACACGGTCGAAATTTCCGTCAACAAATGTTCGATGTGAGCTTGTTGTCGGAAATTCTGAGTGTAGGCTCCATCGGACATTTTCCGTCGGAGTTTCCGACAAACAAAATTTGAGATTTGGATCTCAAATTTTCCGACAACAAAATCCGTTGTCAGCAATTCTGATCGTGTGTACACAATTCCGATGCACAAAATTCCAAGCATGCTTGGAATCAAGCAGAAGAGCCGCACTGGCTATTGAACTTCATTTTTCTTGGGTCATTGTACGTGTTGTTCGTCACCGCGTTCTTGATGTTCGGAATTTCCGACAACATTTGTGTGACCGTGTGTATGCAAGACAAGTTTGAGCCAACATCCGTCGGAATAAAAACATGGATTTAGTTGTCAGAATGTGCAATCGTGTGTACGCGCCATGCTGCAGAGAAACACTAGCTAAATGTACATAATGTTTTTGTTTATTTTTGGGTGTTACTTAAAACAGAACTTCACCAAAAAAGGAGTGGGTACCTAGTTTTGACAGGTACCCAGTCCCCACTGATTGACTGGGCGATTGCAGCGTAAGTTCCCCCCGCCCTCCCTGCCTGCAACCTGTTGGTACATGCAACAGGTCCCAGGAGGCTGGGGGACCATTCAAATAGCATAGCACGGCTCGTGCATAAGGAGTGGGGAGCTAACTGTAAAGCCACAAGGGATCACAGACAGGTTCCCACAACAAACATGCTGACATCAGGAACCCAAGAACCTGGGTGAGAAAAGCATTTGTTGCCTGTGACTTTTATTTTTTTACAACGGGTCTTGCTGGGGAAAATTCAAAGTAACATAATTTTATTGTTAAAGTTTTAACAGACCTCAGTCCGACTTTCTCAAGACACCAGACAAGAAAGGACCACCCATAATTTGCAATATGACACATTAAAGTACTGAGAGATGTGTTAGGGTAGCATAATGACAACGAGCCACAAATGAAAAATAACAAAATTGACAAAAAATAGTACAAGATCAACCACCCCACGTGTTCCATAACACAAGTGTGAGACCTTAAATAACAACATAAAAAAGATATGGACACTATCTTTGAACACTGACAGAGCACAAGAAAGGAATAGACAAAAGTGCATGGAACATGAATCACTACTCCACAGCGAGATAGGAGAAATCTGAGGACTCATGAGCAATTCCAGATGAGGAATAGTGGTGAAAACCCCACGGCTATCACTGCTAAAGAAATAGCACACCATCCCAAACTAAAGGGAGTGGGTGTGGAAAACCAAATAAAAGCTACCAATAGGAAAAAGAGCTGCACACTGATATGGTCACCCAGTGGACAAAGAGACACAAGACAACTTGGCAATCCAGACATCTATTTGAGACTTTCAAGTTCCCTCTTCCCTAAACTTCCCCAAACTCCATAAAGATCTAACGAATCCCCTGGGAAGACCCATAGTTTCTGCAATTAATGTTTCCCCTAAAAGGGTTGGTCAATATGTCAACAGTCTTTTAAAGACAATTGTCCCTGCTCTTGAATCAAAATTTTAAGAGATACCAAGGATTAGGGATGAGCCGAACACCCCCCGGTTCGGTTCGCACCAGAACCTGCGAACGGACCGAAAGTTCGCACGAACGTTAGAACCCCATTGACGTCTATGGGACTCGAACGTTCGAAATCAAAAGTGCTCATTTTAAAGGCTAATTTGCATGGTATTGTCCTAAAAAGGGTTTGGGGACCCGGGTCCTACCCCAGGGGACATGTATCAATGCAAAAAAAACTTTTAAAAACTGACGTTTTTTCGGGAGCAGTGATTTTAATGATGCTTAAAGTAAAAAAAAAAAAGTGAAATATTCCTTTAAATATCGTACCTGGGGGGTGTCTATAGTATGCCTGTAAAGTGACGCGTGTTTCCCGTGTTTAGAACAGTCCCTGCACCAAATGTCATTTTTAAAGGAAAAAATCTCATTTAAAACTGCTTGCGAGTTTAATGTCATGTCGGGTCATGGCAATATGGATGAAAATCAGTGAGACAAACGGCATGGGTACCCCCCCAGTCCATTACCAGGCCCTTTGGGTCTTGTATGGATATTAAGGGGAACTCCGCACCCAAATTAAAATAAGGAAAGGCCCTATATACTCTGAACAGCAGTATACAGGCGGTGCAAACAAGACAGGGACTGTAGGTTTGTTGTTAAGTAGAATCTCTTTGTAATTTTGAACGGGTTCATTTTTAACGTGTTTAGCTCCAGCCAAAAAATCTTTTTTAAGCTTTTTGGAAAACATAGGGAAGGGTTATCACCCCTGTGACATTTGTTTTGCTGTCTTTCCTCCTCCTCAGAAGATTTCACCTCACTTTTTGTCCCAATGAAAAATGTTTTTTGAAAATTTGGGTTTTTTTGTGGAACAAGGATTGGAAAGCATCAGTGGAAAGGAGAAATTGTTTTCCCATATTAACTCTTACAGGAGAGAATTTCCCTTCCTAGGGGTAGATTTCATCTCAGTTCCTGTTGTCTCCTTCCGTTTGCAAGTAGGAGTCGTTTGTAAGTTAGATGTTTGAAAGTAGGGTCCTGCCCTATATACTCAGCAGAAATTTGGGCCTTAGGTGTTGCTGTGGCCACAACACTGTAAGCCCTCACAGGGCCCTGCTGTGAAATATTAGATCAAGAATTGTAATTACATGCCCCTGTTGAACAGGAGCTGAAAAATTAGGCCTTAGGCACTGGTGCTGGTGCCACAACACTGCAACCCCTCACAGACACTCTAGTTGGAACGCAGGAACAAGCCCTGCTGCAAAGTATTGCATCAAAAATTGTAATTACACGCCCCTGTTAGACAGGGGCAGAAAAATTGGGCCTTAGGCACTGGTGCTGGTGCCACAACACTGCAACCCCTCACAGACACTCTAGTTGGAAAGCAGGAACGAGCCCTGCTGCAAAGTATTGCATCAAAAATTGTAATTACACGCCCCTGTTAGACAGGGGCAGAAAGATTGGGCCTTAGGCACTGGTGCTGGTGCCACAACACTGCAACCCCTCACAGACACTCTAGTTGGAATGCAGGAACGAGCCCTGCTGCAAAGTATTACATCAAAAATTGTAATTACACGCCCCTGTTAGACAGGGGCAGAAAAATTGGGCCTTAGGCACTGGTGCTGGTGCGACAACACTGCAACCCCTCACAGACACTCTAGTTGGAACGCAGGAACGAGCCCTGCTGCAAAGTATTGCATCAAAAATTGTAATTACACGCCCCTGTTAGACAGGGGCAGAAAAATTGGGCCTTAGGCACTGGTGCTGGTGCCACAACACTGCAACCCCTCACAGACACTCTAGTTGGAACGCAGGAACGAGCCCTGCTGCAAAGTATTGCATCAAAAATTGTAATTACACGCCCCTGTTAGACAGGGGCAGAAAAATTGGGCCTTAGGCACTGGTGCTGGTGCCACAACACTGCAACCCCTCACAGACACTCTAGTTGGAATGCAGGAACGAGCCCTGCTGCAAAGTATTACATCAAAAATTGTAATTACACGCCCCTGTTAAACAGGGGCTGAAAAATTGTGCCTTAGGCACTGGTGGTGGCGCCCAGAACCAAAAATGTTCTTACAAGCTATCAGCGTGATGATTGAGGAGGAAGAGGATAATTACTCAGGGATAGTCACTCAGCATCAGCATAGGCAGTCTTTGAAGGGATCTGAGATTTCAAAAAAAAATATTCGGTTACATCAGCATCAGGTGCTTGGTAGCTGGTGGTGATCCAAGACCGATTCATTTTTATGAAGGTCAGCCGATCGACCGAGTCGGTGGACAGACGCACCCTGTGATCGGTTACCACGCCTCCAGCAGCACTGAATGTGCGTTCCGAAAGAACGCTGGATGCAGGACAGGCCAGTAGCTCAATTGCATACTGTGCAAGCTCTGGCCAGTGATCCATCCTCAAGACCCAGTAACCCAGAGGATTTTCGGTGGGAAAGGTGTCCAAGTCTGATCTTGCCCCTAGGTATTCCTGCACCATGTAAAACAGACGCTGGCGATGGTTGCTGGAACCGATCATACCTTGGGGCTGCGGACCAAAAAATTGTCTGAACGCATCGGTCAGACGGCCACCTTCTCCACCGCTCCTTCTTTGACTGACCGAAGCCTCAGCAACACGTTGTCCAGAAACAGGAGTTTGTAACCTCCCAGTCTCTGGGAACGCGTTGCACAGACCTTTCTGCAAGGCCTCCCGAAGATGTTTCATCCTCTGCTCCCTCTGCGATGGCAAGATAAGGTCCGCAACCTTACCCTTGTAACGTGGATCAAGGAGGGTTGCCAGCCAGTATTGGTCCTTCTCCTTGATACCACGAATACGAGGATCCTTACGCAGGCTTTGCAGGATCAGGGAGGCCATGCAGCGTAGGTTTGCTGAGGCATTCGGTCCGGAGTCCTCTGGGTCACTAAGGACGACAACGTCCGCAGCCACCTCCTCCCAGCCACGTACAAGTCCATGTGTTTCTTGGGACTGATCCCTTAAAGACTGCTGCTGATGCTGAGTGCCAGGCTCCACCTCCATACTGACACAATCTTCCTCCTCCTCCTCCTCCTCCTCCTCCTCCTCGTCCTCTTCCTGTGTGATCGGCGGGCACGCAGGAACACTGTCTGGATAAAGGGGGCCTTGAGAGCTAAGGAAGTCCTCCTCTTCCTGCCTCTGTTCTGCCTCAAGTGCCCTGTCCATTATTCCACGCAGCGTGTGCTCCAACAGGTGGACAAGGGGGACAGTGTCACTGATGCATGCACTGTCACTGCTCACCATCCTCGTGGCCTCCTCGAATGGTGACAGGACAGTGCATGCATCCCTGATCATGGCCCACTGGCGTGGGGAAAAAAAAACAAGCTCCCCTGACCCTGTCCTGGTGCCATAGTCGCACAGGTACTCATTGATGGCCCTCTGCTGCGTGTGCAGCCGCTGCAGCATGGCCAACGTTGAGTTCCACCTGGTGGGCATGTCACAGATTAGGCGGTTCTTGGGCAGGTTAAACTCCTGCCGAGCACTGGCATTATATGACCGGCGGAAATGCACACAGACTTTCCTGGCCTGCCTCAGGGCATCCTGTAAGCCCGGGTACCTGCCCAAGAACCGCTGCACCACCAAGTTAAGGACGTGAGCCAAACAGGGCACATGGGTCATTTGTCCCTGTCGGAGGGCAGAGAGGAGGTTGGTGCCATTGTCGCAAACCACCATTCCTGCCTTAAGTTGGCGTGGCGTCAACCACCTCTGAACCTGCCCCTGCAGAGCTGACAGAACCTCTGCCCCAGTGTGACTCCTGTCCCCCAAGCACACCAGCTCAAGCACCGCATGGCATCTTTTGGCCTGCGTACTTGCGTAGCCCCTTGAACGACTACGAAGCACCGCTGGTTCCGAGGAAGAGGCCATGGAGGAAGAAGAAGAGGAGGGGGTGGAGGAGAGAGGTGTGTCACAATCATTAGCATTTTGGAGGCGTGGTGGCGGAACAACCTCCAACACTACTGCACCTTGTCCTGCATCCTTCCCAGCTGCCAGCAGAGTCACCCAATGCGCCGTGAAACTTAGGTAACGTCCCTGTCCATGCCTGCTGGACCATGAGTCAGCGGTAATATGCACCTTACCGCTGACCGCCCTGTCCAGCGAGGCATGGACATTGCCTTCCACATGCCGGTAGAGAGCCGGAATCGCCTTCCGTGAGAAAAAGTGGCGTTTGGGTACCTGCCACTGAGGAACCGCACATTCCACAAACTCACGGAAGGGGGCAGAGTCTACCAACTGAAAAGGCAGCAGTTGAAGTGCTAGCAATTTTGCCAAGCTAGCATTCAACCGCTGGGCATGTGGATGGCTGGGAGCAAACTTTTTTCGGCGGTGCAGCAGCTGGGGCAGGGAAATTTGCCTGGTACAATCTGACGTTGGTGTACCAAAAGCAGATTGCCCACAAGTACTTGGCTGTGACACACCTAATTCTACACCTTCATTCCTCTCACTGCAGGTCTCAGAGAGGACTGGAGGTCTAGTGGGGTTGGAAATCTCAGCTGATGAGGAGCAAGGAGAGATCCTCTTTGTTCTTTGGTGTGGGTCTTTTAGATACGCTTGCCAACGAACTGCATGGCAGGTCAACATATGTCTGGTCAAGCATGTGGTACCCAAGCGGGAGATGTTTTGGCCACGTGAGATACGCTTGAGACATAAGTTGCAAATAGCAGCGGTGCGATCTGATGCACTCGTCTCAAAAAAGGCCCACACCAAAGAACTTTTTGAATAACGCGCAGAGACTGCAGCGCCCTGCACATGTGGAGCTTTGGGGTGTGATGCAGTCAATGTGCTGCCCTTAGGCTGGCCCCTGGAGGGCATCCTGCCTCGTTGGTGATGTGCCGCCTCCTCCTCCTCCTCCTCCTCCTCTCTCCTATCAGGCACCCACGTTGAGTCAGTGACCTCATCATCCCCTCCCTCCTCATCACTGGAGCAAACCTGGCAGTATGCTGCAGCAGGGGGAGCATGACTGCCAGATTGCTGTCCTTCTTGGGCACCCCCTCTGTCCGTGCTCATGTTACTGCCTTCATCGAGCTCAGTATCATCATCAGAGCCTTCCAAACGCTGGGCATCCTCCTGGAGCATGTACCCAACACTGTGGTCAAACAGTTCAAGGGACTCCTCAGGAGGACATGGTGAAGCTAGGGAAGGAGTCACTGATGACATTGAGCCGAGGGAAGAGGCCGCTGCTTTGCCAGACAAAGCACCCTGGGCATGGGTGAGAGAGGATGAGGAGGATGAGGACGGCTTGGTCATCCACTCGACCAAGTCTTCCGCATGTTGCGGCTCAACACGGCCAGCTGCCGAAAAAAAGGCCAAGCGTGTCCCATGGCCACGTGCTGATGAAGATGCACCGTCTCCACGACCAGCACTAGACACAGAGCCTGCTTGCCCTCTCTTATTGGCTTGTGACTGTCTGCCTCTCCTTCTTGGCCTTCCAGACATACTAATGGCCTGTAGCTGCACTAAGCTGGGATATATATATATATATATATATATATATATATATATATATATATATATATATATATATATATATATATACTGATACTGCAGCTAGCAAAATCAACTGCTTGCCTGTAGTATGAGAACACCACCAACCTTCTACAGGTAGCTTTAGCTGAACACTGTGAGGTGGACGCACCCCACTAACTTGTAGGTTTAGCTGAATACTGTGAGCAGGACGCACTGCACTAACTGTAAATAGTCTAGCTGCCTGACCGTGGTACTAATAGGATCAAAAGAACACCAGTAATTTTCTTCAGGTAGCTTTATTTACTGTAACCAGACAAGCCTGCCTGTCAGTAGGAAGATAACAGGAACGGATCTAGCTGAACACTGTGAGCAGGACGCACTGTACTAAATGTAAATAGTCTAGCTGCCTGACCGTGGTACTAATAGGATCAAAAGAACACCAGTAATTTTCTTCAGGTAGCTTTATATACTGTAACCAGACAAGCCTGCCTGTCAGTAGGAAGATAACAGGAACGGATCTAGCTGAACACTGTGAGCAGGACGCACTGTACTAAATGTAAATAGTCTAGCTGCCTGACCGTGGTACTAATAGGATCAAAAGAACACCAGTAATTTTCTTCAGGTAGCTTTATATACTGTAACCAGACAAGCCTGCCTGTCAGTAGGAAGATAACAGGAACGGATCTAGCTGAACACTGTGAGCAGGACGCACTGTACTAAATGTAAATAGTCTAGCTGCCTGACCGTGGTACTAATAGGATCAAATAGAACACCAGTAATTTTCTTCAGGTAGCTTTATATACTGTAACCAGACAAGCCTGCCTGTCAGTAGGAAGATAACAGGAACGGATCTAGCCGAACACTGTGAGCAGGACGCACTGTACTAAATGTAAATAGTCTAGCTGCCTGACCGTGGTACTAATAGGATCATATAGAACACCAGTAATTTTCTTCAGGTAGCTTTATATACTGTAACCAGACAAGCCTGCCTGTCAGTAGGAAGATAACAGGAACGGATCTAGCTGAACACTGTGAGCAGGACGCACTGTACTAAATGTAAATAGTCTAGCTGCCTGACCGTGGTACTAATAGGATCAAATAGAACACCAGTAATTTTCTTCAGGTAGCTTTATATACTGTAACCAGACAAGCCTGCCTGTCAGTAGGAAGATAACAGGAACGGATCTAGCTGAACACTGTGAGCAGGACGCACTGTACTAAATGTAAATAGTCTAGCTGCCTGACCATGGTACTAATAGGATCAAATAGAACACCAGTAATTTTCTTCAGGTAGCTTTATATACTGTAACCAGACAAGCCTGCCTGTCAGTAGGAAGATAACAGGAACGGATCTAGCTGAACACTGTGAGCAGGACGCACTGTACTAAATGTAAATAGTCTAGCTGCCTGACCGTGGTACTAATAGGATCAAATAGAACACCAGTAATTTTCTTCAGGTAGCTTTATATACTGTAACCAGACAAGCCTGCCTGTCAGTAGGAAGATAACAGGAACGGATCTAGCTGAACACTGTGAGCAGGACGCACTGTACTAAATGTAAATAGTCTAGCTGCCTGACCGTGGTACTAATAGGATCATATAGAACACCAGTAATTTTCTTCAGGTAGCTTTATATACTGTAACCAGACAAGCCTGCCTGTCAGTAGGAAGATAACAGGAACGGATCTAGCTGAACACTGTGAGCAGGACGCACTGTACTAAATGTAAATAGTTTAGCTGCCTGACCGTGGTACTAATAGGATCAAATAGAACACCAGTAATTTTCTTCAGGTAGCTTTATATACTGTAACCAGACAAGCCTGCCTGTCAGTAGGAAGATAACAGGAACGGATCTAGCTGAACACTGTGAGCAGGACGCACTGTACTAAATGTAAATAGTCTAGCTGCCTGACCGTGGTACTAATAGGTTCAAAAGAACACCAGTAATTTTCTTCAGGTAGCTTCATATACTGTAACCAGACAAGCCTGCCTGTCAGTAGGAAGATAACAGGAACGGATCTAGCTGAACACTGTGAGCAGGACGCACTGCACTAAATGTAAATAGTCTAGAAGATAACAGGAACGGATCTAGCTGAACACTGTGAGCAGGACGCACTGCACTAAATGTAAATAGTCTAGAATTTAACAGGAACGGATCTAGCTGAACACTGTGAGCAGGACGCACTGCACTAAATGTAAATAGTCTAGAAGATAACAGGAACGGATCTAGCTGAACACTGTGAGCAGGACGCACTGCACTAAATGTAAATAGTCTAGAAGATAACAGGAACGGATCTAGCTAAACTGAATACAGTGTATATATATATATATGCAACACCTGGGATGCATATATATACACAATACACTGTAAGTGCAGCTAACTGACTGACTGTTCTGCCTAATCTATCTAACTCAAATCAAATGACACTGTCTGTCTCTCTCTCTCTCTCTCTATCTATGAACGCCGGAACACACACTACACAGGGCCGCCGTGCAGGCGACCTTATATAGTGTGGGGCATGTACTAAATCCCCTGAGCCATAATTGGCCAAAGCCTCCTTGGCTTTGGCCAATTACGGCTCTCTGTTCAGGCGGCGCTGTGATTGGCCAAGCATGCGGGTCATAGTGCATGCTTGGCCAATCATCAGCAAGCAATGCACTGCGATGCCGCAGTGAATTATGGGCCGTGACGCGCCACACGAATTTGGCGCGAACGGCCCATATCGTTCGCAATTCGGCGAACGGGCGAACAGCCGATGTTCGAGTCGAACATGGGTTCGACTCGAACACGAAGCTCATCCCTACCAAGGATGTTCTCAGCAAACTAAATGACATTGATGTTGATGATGAATGGCTCCTTGTCGGTATTGACGTGGAATTATTGTATACGTCAATAACTCATCTTTGGGGACAAAAAGCTGTGGAGTATTATTTACAGAAATTCTATCCGGAATGGCTCATCGAAATGAATTTGCTTTGGATCCGTTGAAGTTTGTCCTCCATAACAACTATTTCGAATTTAATGATGTTCACTACCAACAGGCGTAGGGCACCTCTATGGGGGCCCCTTGGGCACCCTCATATGCATGCCTTCACCTAGGCACATGTGGGAGGAGTCTGAAGTATACACACTGGGGTCTTATAAAAGGTCTGTGAGGGCGTGGATTTGTTACATTGATGACATCCTGGTGGTCTGGAAGGGAACCGAGATGGAATTGCATGAATTTATTCATGAGCTTAATGATAACACACGCAATATCAGACTTATGTATGGTTTTGATCAGGTCTCAATTCCCTTCCTTGACCTCAGGATCACTAAGAAGAGTGGCTCTTTGGTTACTTCGACTTTCCGAAAGTCGACGGCGGCTAACACTCTGCTTGGGGCAGATAGTTATCATCCTAGTTCTCTAGTGAAGGGCATCCCTATGGAACAGTTTCTCTGTATTTGGAGAAACTGTACAAGTGATGAGGAATTTAAAAAGGAGGCCCATATATGCCAGGTTCAGAGAGAGAGGTTACAGCCATAAAATCCTCAGAGCTGCAAAAAAGAGAGCAATGGGCCTGGAGAGATTCTCTTTAATAGAGGAACGAAGTCCCCCTTCACCGTCCCCCTTGGGTCGTGTCACTCAATGTGAACCAATGAGATTTATCACCCAGTAGGTTCGCAGTGGCCTGAGGTGAAGGAGATTCTTCAAAGGCATTGGTCCACTCTGTTCCGCTGTTCCACTCTGTCTGCCATAGAGGTGGAATATCCACATATGACCGCACGGAGGGCCCCAAATCTATCTGACATGCTCACTCGATCAAAATATATCAGGTCATCTGATGATTCCTGGTTAACGTCCTTCCCAGGATCTAGAGGGATGTTCTCATGTGGGCATTGTCAGATCTGTCGTTTCTTTGATCACACCGAGGTGTTCACCAATGCTGACAATACTAAAATCTATAAGATTAAAAGCCTTATCAACTGTGCCACTACAAAAGTGATTTACAGCTCACAATGTCCTTGTAATAAGACTTATATAGGAAAGACAAAGCGCCAGTTGCGGGTCCGCATCGGTGAACATCTCAGGGATATTAAACATAAGGAGCCAAAGAGTCCTTTGGCCCAACATTTCCCTCTGCATCACCAGTCCAAACCAGATGAACGGAGAGTTAAGGGAATATATGCCCTACAACTTAGTAAAGGACGGGGTGATTTTGATAGAGCCTTTCTTCAAAAAGAAAAATTCTGGATATATAAATTAAATGTCATGATCCTGCACGGACTCAACAGAGAATTAAATCTACATGTGTTTCTAGACTAATAATCAGAAATTTCCTTATAAAAAATGTATATATTTTTATCTAAAATATTTTTTGTTTCTGTTTTGTTGTATTTTCTGGTCTTGGTATTTTCATTTTATTTACTTTATTTATTTTTATTTGGTTCATGGTTTCAGTCTATATATTTTTATGTACCACACACAAATGTTTGATTTTGTGTGGGTTACATAAACCCAATCTCTGCTTTTCATCATTTACTGTTTATTATTTTTCTTTAATGTAAATGTATTTATTTAATTTTTCCTTCGTTTGCTGTGTGTGCTCTATCATGAATAGAGATACTGCATTCATGATCATCCCCCCTTTCTTTGGGGATTAATACTATTCATGACACACTTCCTGTCTGGGTGAAACACATGTGTGATTTGTTTCCTTGTAAGCTAATTGAGGTTGAGACAAAAAAAGTGTATAAATACTTGTCACAGCCAGGGGTCGCTAGTCCTAAAGAAGCTGGAGTTTCCCTGAAATGCTTTGACGTCACTCCTCTGAGCATCAGGCACCTTCCCAAGCATCCAGCTGATACCATCGTCTCGCTTTTTGCGTCAGTCCGTGGTGCGGAATGCGCTCTGGGAACAGTGGAACACGGGAGCTGTGTAAACGTGCAGCAGTGGTGGCCCACCAGCCATTTCAGCAAAGATCCCTCTGCCCTCCATACTCCATGAGTGAATCGTCTCTGGAGGTACATGACTGGCAATCAAGCCTTGAGGAGAAAAGCACGGGACTTCTGATTTGCTGGTACAGCTGTGCTGCACAGTGCTGTTCTCACAACTTTTTGCTGACAGTGAGTTACACAATCATGTACTGCATCTGCTTATTGAATTTGTGCATCCATTCCATTGTGATCACCACAAAGCCATCTGGGAACTATCATCCAACTCTTTGTGTCCCCAGGAACACTGACAGGCTACAGGTGGTTTGGTTGGTCAATGGTCATTTATTATTTAGTGGATGCCACAGTATTTTACTCCTGATCCTTTGCCCTCCCTTCATCGCCAGGATTGTTCCACAATAGCGGTATCCTCTTCAGCCACGGTTTGGTGTTTTTTTGGATCCTTCCTTCCTTTTTAATTTTTGCAACGGACGTTGCTTGCATTTTACCAATAGGACTGCCTGGCTGGTGGCACAGCTACCTCAACTGGCACTCATCCATAGTGCTCTGATGCTATATATAGTTGCTTGGGTTCTGTCTGTTGCTTTGTTGTTTGTTTCTATGTGTGTTTGTCCTTGGTCCCAGACAACATTGTCTACATGATGTCAGGTGTAGGATTTTTGTTCTACTGTCATTTTTTATGGTATTTGGTATACTCTTTTTCATATTATTAATAAATTATTTAAATGTATTAGTAATCCATGGTATTATTTCCCTGGGCTCTTCCCATGTGGCACTCAGCACTTGCTTTCTCTTTGGAATAGTGCACAATTTTTTCATATGCCACCCAATGGAATGGTGCCCAGCTGCCTGTACCATCAGTGGAAAAGTAGCACTTAGATTGGTCAGGCACAGCTGCTAGTACAATCACTTCGATACAATCGATGAAGGATATGAGCTAGAACATATCAAGTAACCAGACAAAACATTGCCTACAAAAAAAAAATCCATACATAAAGCACATACACTAAAGTATATTCAAAGAATATCATCGCCATGAGTAAAGATAGGTATAAAGAATAGGGGAAAAAAGGCCCTCCGTACTGGGAAAAAAAGACATGTAGAAAGAGATACAGCGTAAACACAATCAAAAATTGCACATAAAAAGCAAAATATGACAAAACATGTCAGAGAAATCCCTTATCAGAACACACAAGTGTAATGGAAACCAGCAAATGAATTACAACCCATTCAAGGATCATATATACCTCTCACTGTTCCACCATTATTTCTCCATGAATCAGGGTAATGTCCCTTAAAATATAACTAAAGGCAAAAAAAAACATTTAAACAAAGTTTTGCATTTAATTATACTTTAGGAGCCAGGGTTTTTAGTTCATGGATCCATCTGCGTTCACGGATTTACTAACTTTTCCCTTGTAAGAGCAGGCAATAGTGGTCACCTCTCACAAGGTAAGGGGGGCATGGTCAATTAACATGTACTTTAAAGTCAGTATAGAGTGATTTGGCTCCAAAGAAAAGTGTCATTCAACACAACAGGTTGTATAAAAATCCGCCCACTCATACACCCAAAAACGCTGCGCTGATGGCACAAACCTGAATCTGAGCTGCTGCTTAAATAATAAGTATACAATAAAAATATTTAAGTAGAAGATTTTACACCACAACACGTCACGGATTTTTTTATTTTATAATTTTTTTGGACTATTTTTCGTTTGGATTATTTGTGGACACTATTTGTAGATATATAATTTTTTGCGAGTTGATTCACATTGGCTCTCACTTAGGTGTTATTTTCACTTTTATATATTTGCATATGCACAGATATGTCATGTATTTAATTGGTTTATATGCACCATTTTTTGTTTGATTTTTTGAGCATATCATTGTATGCACACTAATGATGAGGGGTGAGGATATGATGTAATCATTACACAGGTTGATTCATCAGTACATCACCCTTCACTACATTTTATTATTTTAGGGATTGCCTTTAGCGCTGCTATTTTGAGTTCACTGGGACCAAGTTTGTGGTGGATCAATTTTTTATTGAACACAACAGGTTGGTTAGAAGTCTGGGAAGCAATTGCCTGGAAGATGGCTGACCTATGTTTGTTATACCAATCCCTGAAGGGAGTAATAGTCTTGCCCATATAGTACAGACAGCAGGGCAAAGCAAGTATACTATGTATTCTGATGTACAGGGAAATCTATGTTTATGGTACATGTTTTTCCAGATGTGGGTATAGAAAAAACTGTCCCATGAGTATATGGTGACATGTGATAAACTCTGGACAATAGCAACAACTAAGTTTACCAGGAGAAAACCAGGTGCATGTTTTGGTCATATGAAGTAGCTTAATATGCATTGGAAAGTCATTCAAGCCTTGTATCCTTAGATAACTCATGATGAGGTAAAGCATATTTCAATGTGAGGCTTTGTTTGCTAGAAATGATCAGCCAACAGGAATAGACCACATTCTTCACTGTATGGCTCTCTCCTTAGTAGCAAGTAGGAAAAGAGGTTTGGTTTTATGGTGTGTTGTCCTAGGTGTACACTACGAAAACCCCAGCATTTGCCATTTACTGTCCTTGTTGGTGAAGGAGTTTCCTTGAGTAGCCATGTTCAGGAAACCTTTCCATCATCTCCTTAAGCTGTAGATCAACTGCCATGGGGTTTAGAGTTGCTCCTTTTTACCCTGAGCATCTGGGCATTAGGAAACCCACAGGCTAGTGTGTGGGGGAGGGGGATGAGCACTACATACTTGAGCAAAGTCATTTTGTCAGTTGCTTGCGGTATAGATAAGTCCCCATAATTGTGTTGTCATAAATGACCGCTTTAAAAATCTTAAGATCCAGGAAATGAATATCTGTTACCAAAGCTGTAAGAGTCATCTTTTGATTGCTTTAGGCATATCCTTGAGCTCATCAATCCTCCTATTCAAGCCATCACAACTTCCAGACCAAAGGGGATGCAGGAAGACATTAGCGAATATTAATTCGCTAATGTCACACAGCGCTCTCCCCCAGAGCCCACACTTTTTTGCACGGAGGGGAGGAAGTGAGAGCTGGATGCCTCTAAAAAGAGGGTATCTGCCCCCCCCCAAAAAAAAATGACATGCCATATATGGTATGTCAGGGGGTCACCTTTACTTAAAGCGTAAGTTAAATTTCTGGATGGAACTCCACTTTAAGGTGCTCCTTGGATTTTGAGCCTCTCTATGTGGCTAGCCTAAAATACATACATGTGTTATCCCTATACTTAGGATAAATAAAAGAATGTGTTTTGGAGTGTACTTGTATTGTCTTTGCTGTGTGTGAGATTTACCTTGTAAAAATGATATCTTTTTGGGAAAAAAATGTATTTACTTTCATCATATTTTAAAGAATTTGGGGAAGAAATTAGAACTTCAAAAAACTCATTATGCCTCTTACTAAATACCTCAGATAATCTACTTTCCAAAAAGTGGTCATTTTGGGGGTATTTGTACTGACTAGGGATGAGCCAAACACCCCCTGGTTCGGTTCGCACCAGAACCTGCGAACGGACTGAAAATTTGTGCGAACTTTAGAACCCCATTGAAGTCTATGAGACTCAAACATTCAAAATCAAAAGTGCTAATTTTAAAGGCTAATTTGCATGGTATTGTCCTAAAAAGGGTTTGGGGACCCAGGTCCTGCCCCAGGGGACATGCATCAATGCAAAAAAAAGTTTTTAAAAAAAGCAGCAGTGATTTTAATGATGCTTAGAGTAAAAAAAAAAGTGAAATATTCCTTTAAATATCGTACCTGGGGAGTGTCTATAGTATGCCTGTAAAGTGGTGCGTGTTACCCATGCTTAGAACAGTCCCTGCACAAAATTACATTTTTAAAGCAATAAAAGTCATTTAAAACTGCTTGCGGCTTTAATGTAATGTCGGGTCCTGGCAATATGGATGAAAATCAGTGAGACAAACGGCATGGGTACCCCCCCAGTCCATTGCCAGGCCTTTTGGGTCTTGTATGGATATTAAGGGGAACCCCGCACCCAAATTAAAAAAAGGAAAGGCGTGGGGCCCCAGGCCCTCTGAACAGCAGTATACAGGCGGTGCAAACAAGACAGGGACTGTAGGTTTGTTGTTAAGTAGAATCTGTTTGTAATTTTGAACTGGTACATTTTTAAAGTGTAGCTCCAGCCAAAAAATCTATTTTAAGCTTTTTGGAAAACATAGGGAAGGGTTATCACCCCTGTGACATTTGTTTTGCTGTCTGTGCACCTCTTCAGAAGATTTTACCTAACTTTCTGTCCCAATGACAAATGTTTTTGACAATTTGGGGTTTTTAGTGAAACAAGGATTGTTGATAAAGTATCAGTGGAGAGAAGACACGTTTTTCCCATATTAACTCAGGAGAGAATTTCCCTTTCTAGGGGTAGATTTCATCTCACTTCCTGTTGTCTCCTGTTGTCTCCTTCCGTTTGCAAGTAGGAGTCGTTTGTAAGTTGGATGTTTGAAAGTAGGGGCCTGCCCTATATACTCTGCAGAAATTGGGGCCTTAGGTGTTGGTGTTGCGACAGCACTGTAAGCCCACACACTTACTCTTTGTGGGTGCAGGAACGGGCCCGGCTGTGAAATATTAGATCAAGAATTGTAATTACATGCACCTGTTGAACAGGGGCAGAAAAATTGGGCCTTTGGTGGTGATTGTGCTGGTGCCACAACACTGTAAGTCCTCACAGTTACTCTTGGTGGGCACAGAAACGGGCCCTGCTGTGAAATATTAGATCAAGAATTGTAATTACATGTCCCTGTTGAACAGGGGCAGAAATATTGGGCCTTAGGCACTGGTGCCACAACACTGCAACCCCTCACAGATATTCTAATTGGAGCGCAAGAATGAGCCCTCCTGCAAAATATTGCATCAAAAATTGTAATTACACGCCCCTGTTAAACAGGAGCGGAAAAATTGAGCCTTAGGAACTGGTGCTGGTGCCACAACACTGCAACCCCTCACAGATAGTCTAGTTTTGGAGCGCAGGAACGAGCCCTGCTGCAAAGTATTGCATCAAAAATTGTAATTACATGCCCCTGTTAATCAGGGACTGAAAAATTGGGCCTTAGGCACTGGTGCTGGTGCAACAACACTGTAACCCCTCACAAATACTCTAGTTGAGCGCAGCAACGAACCATCCTTGCAAAATATTGCATCAAAAATTGTAAATTGAAAAATTGGGCCTTAGCCACTGGTGGCGGCGCCCAGAACCAAAAATATTCTTACAGGCTATCAGCATGATCATTGAGGAGGAAGAGGATAATCACTCAGCATCAGCATAGGCAGTCTTAAAGCGTTCTGACATTTCAAAAAAAATTATTCGGTTACATCAGCATCAGGTGCTTGGTAGCTGGTGGTGATCCAAGACTGATTCATTTTTATGAAGGTCAGTCGATCAACCGAGTCAGTGGACAGGCGCACCCTGTGATCGATAACAAAGCCTCCAGCAGCACTGAATGTGCGTTCCGAAAAAACGCTGGATGCAGGACAGGCCAGTAGCTCAATTGCATACTGTGCAAGTTCTGGCCAGTGATCCATCCTCAAGAACCAGTAACCCAGAAGATTTTCGGTGGGAAATGTGTCCAAGTCAGATCTTGCCCCTAGGTATCCCTGCACCATGTAAAACAGACGCTGGTGATGGTTGCTGGAACCTTGGGGCTGCGGACTAAAAAATTGTCTGAACGCATCGGTAAGACGGCCACCTTCTCCACTCTCCTTCTTTGACTGACCGAAGCCTCAGCAACAAGTTGTCCAGGAACAGCAGTTTGTAACCTCCCAGTCTCTGGGAACGCGTTGCACAGACCTTTCTGCAAGGCCTCCCGAAGATGTTTCATCCTCTGCTCCCTCTGCGACGGCAAGATAAGGTCCGCAACCTTACCCTTATAACGTGAATAAAGGAGGGTTACCAGCCAGTAACGATCCCTCTCCTTGATACCACGAATACGAGGATCCTTCAGCAGGCTTTTCAGAATCAGGGAGGCGATGCAGCGTAGGTTTGCTGAGGCATTCGGTCCGGAGTCCTCTGGGTCACTAAGGACGACATGGTCCGCAGCCACCTCCTCCCAGCCACGTACAAGTCCATGCTTTTCTTGGGACTGTAAATGATCCCTTAAAGACTGATGCTGATGCTGAGTGCCAGGCTCCACCTCCATGCTGACACAATCCTCCTCCTCGTCCTCTTCCTGTGTAATCGGCCGGCACGCAGGAAAACTGTCTGGATAAAGGGGGCCTTGAGAGGTAAGGAAGTCCTCCTCTTCCTGCCTCTGTTCTGCCTCAAGTGTCCTGTCCATTATTCCACGCAGCATGTGTTCCAACAGGTGGACAAGGGGGACAGTGTCACTGATGCATGCACTGTCACTGCTCACCATCCTTGTGGCCTCCTCAAATGGTGACAGGACAGTGCATGCATCCCTGATCATGGCCCACTGGGGTAAAAAAAACAAGCTCCCTGACCCTGTCCTGGTGCCATAGTCGCACAGGTACTCATTGATGGCCCTCTGCTGCGTGTGCAGCCACTGCAGCATGGCCAACGTTGAGTTCCACCTGGTGGGCATGTCACAGATTAGGTGGTTCTTGGGCAGGTTAAATTCCTTTTGGAGGTCAGCCAGCCGAGCACTGGCCTTATATGACCGGCGGAAATGCACACAGAATTTCCTGGCCTGCCTCAGGACATCCTGTAAGCCCGGGTACCAGCCCAAGAACTGCTGCACCACCAAGTTAAGGATGTGAGCCAAACATGGCACATGGGTCAGTTGTCCCTGTCGGAGGGCGGAGAGGACGTTGATGCCATTGTCGCAAACCACCATTCTTGGCTGAAGCTGGCATGGCATCAACCACCTCTGAGCCTGCCCCTGCAGAGCTGACAGAATCTCTGCCCCGTGTGGCTCCTGTCCCCCAAGCACACCAGCTCAAGCACCACATGGCATCTTTTGACCTGCGTACTTGCGTAGCCCCTTGAACACCTATGGAGCACCGCTGGTTCCGAGGACACAGCACAGGAAGAGGCCATGGAGGAAGAAGAAGAGGAGGGGGTGGAGGAGAAAGGTGTGTCAGAATCACCAGTAGTAGCATTTCGGAGGCGTAGTGGCGGAACAATCTCCAACACTACTGCACCTTGTCCTGCATCCTTCCCAGCTGCCAGAAGAGTCACCCAATGCGCCGTGAAAGATAGGTAACGTCCCTGTCCATGCCAGTTGGACCATGAGTCAGCGGTAATATGCACCTTACCGCTGACCGCCCTGTCCAGCGAGGCCAAGACATTGCCTTCCACATGCCGGTAGAGAGCCGGAATCGCCTTCCGTGAGAAAAATGGCGTTTGGGTACCTGCCACCGAGGAACCGCACATTCCACAAACTCATGGAAGGGGGCAGAGTCTACCAACTGAGGTAGCAGTTGAAGTGCTAGCAATTTAGCCAAGCTAGCATTCAACCGCTGGGTATGTGGATGGCTGGGAGCGAACTTCTTTCGGTGGTGCAGCAGCTGGGGCAGGTAAATTTAACCTGGTACAATCTGACATCAGTGTAGCGATAGCAGATTGCCCGCAAGTACTTGGCTGTGACACACCTAATTCCACACCTTCATTCCTCTCAGTGCAGGTCTCAGAGAGGACTGAAGGCATAGTGGGGTTGGAGATCCTAGCTGATGAGGAGCAAGAAGAGGTCCTCTTTGTTCTTTGGTGTGGGTCTTTTAGGTACGCTTGCCAAGGAACTGCATGGCAGGTCAACATATGTCTGGTCAAGCATGTGGTGCCCAAGCGGGTGATGTTTTGGCCACGCGAGATACGCTTGAGACATATGTTGCAAATAGCAGCGGTGGGATCTGATGCACTCATCTCAAAAAAGGCCCACACCAAAGAACTTGTGGAGCTCTGCGGTGTGATGCAGTCGGTGTGCTGGCCTTTAGCTGGCCCCTGAAGGGCATCCTGCCTCGTTGGTGATGTGCCTTCTCCTCCTCCTTCATCTCTCTCCTATCAGGCACCCACGTGGAGTCAGTGACCTCATCATCTCCTCCCTCCTCATTACTGGAGCAAAGCTGGCAGTATGCTGCAGCTGGGGGAACATGACTACCAGATTGCTGTCCTTCTTGGGCACCCCCTCTGTCTGGGCTCAAGTTACTGCCTTCCTCTAGAGTACCATCATCGTATCCTTCAAATAGCTGGGCATCCTCCTGGAGCATGTACCCAACACTGTGGTCAAACAGTTTGGGGGACTCCTCAGGAGGACATGGTGGGGCTAGGGAAGGAGTTACTGATGCCATTGAGCCGAGGGAAGAGGCTGCGCTTGCAGCCGCTTTGCCAGACAACGTACCCTGAGCCTGGGTGAGAGAGGATGAGGAGGATGAGGATGGCTTGGTCATCCACTCTACCAAGTCTTCCGCATGTTGCGGCTCAACCCGGCCAGCTGCCGAAAAAAGGGCAAGCATGTCCCACGGCCACGTGCTGATGAGGATGCACCGTGTCCATGACCAGCACTGTTGCCTCTAGACACAGAGCCTGCTTGCCCTCTTTTATTGGCTTGTGACTATTTGCCTCTCCTTGTTGGCCTTCCAGACATACTAATGGCCTGCACTCTAGGGAGATGTAGCTGCACAACACTGGGATGTATATATATATATATATATATATATATATATATATATATATATATATACTGATTATACAGCAGCTAGCAGAATGCCTGCCTGTGGTATTAATAGGATCAGAAGAAGCACACCAGCACTTGTATTCAGGTATCTATAGGTGCAAATGTGCAGGGTACACAGTACACTAACTGTAAATACTTCAAGCTGCCTGCCTGTGGTATTAATAGGATCAGAAGAAGAACACCAGCACTTGTCTTCAGGTAGCTATACTGTAGGTGCAACTGTGCAGGGTACACAGTACACTAACTGTAAATACTTCAAGAGCCTGCCTGTGCTATTAATAGGATCAGAAGAAGAACACAAGCACTTGTCTTCAGGTAGCTATACTGTAGGTGCAACTGTGTAGGGTACACAGTACACTAACTGTAAATACTTCAAGAGCCTGCCTGTGCTATTAATAGGATCAGAAGAAGCACACAAGCACTCGTCTTCAGGTAGCTATAGGTGCAACTGTGCAGGGTACACAGTACACTAACTGTAAATACTTCAAGAGCCTGCCTGTGCTATTAATAGGATCAGAAGAAGCACACAAGCACTTGTCTTCAGGTAGCTATACTGTAGGTGCAACTGTGCAGGGTACACAGTACACTAACTGTAAATACTTCAAGAGCCTGCCTGTGCTATTAATAGGATCAGAAGAAGCACACAAGCACCTGTCTTCAGGTAGCTATAGGTGCAACTGTGCAGGGTACACAGTACACTAACTGTAAATATTTCAAGACCCTGCCTGTGCTATTAATAGGATCATAAGAAGCACACAAGCACTTGTCTTCAGGTAGCTATAGGTGCAACTGTGCAGGGTACACAGTACACTAACTGTAAATACTTCAAGAGCCTGCCTGTGCTATTAATAGGATCAGAAGAAGTACATTTTGGCCTACATTTTTGAAGAACAATAATATATATATATATAGAGAGAGAGAGAGAGAGCGAGAGAGAGATATGTATGTATCTATCTATCTATCTATCTATCTATCTAGAGAGAGAGAGATATATATCTATATATATAGATAGATATATATCTATATATATAGATATATATCTATCTATATATATATAGATATATATCTATATATATATACAGTGGGGACGGAATGTATTCAGACCCCCTTAAATTGTTCACTCTGTTATATTGCAGCCATTTGCTAAAATAATTTATTTATGTTCATTTTTTTCCCTCATTAATGTACACACAGCACCCCATATATAGTATCTCACAAAAGTGAGTACACCCCTCACATTTTACAGCTTGTACAGCTTGTCACATTTTTGTAAATATTTTATTCTATCTTTTCATGTGATAACACTGAAGAAATTACACTTTGCTATAATGTAAAGTAGTGAGTGTACAGCTTGTATAACAGTGTAAATTTTCTGTCCCTTCAAAATAACTCAACACACAGCCATTATTGTCTAAACCGCTGGTAACAAAAGTGAGTACACCCCTAAGTGAAACTGTCCAAATTGGGCCCAACGTGTCAATATTTTGTGTGGCCACCATCATTTTCCATCACTGCCTTAACCCTCTTGGGCATGGAGTTCTCCAGAGCTTCACAGGTTGCCACTGGAGTCCTCTTCCACTCCTCCATGATGACATCATGGAGCTGGAGAATGTTAGAGATCTTGCGCTCCTCCACCTTCTGTTTGAGGATGTCCCATAGATGCTTAATAGGGTTTAGGTCTGGAGACATACTTGGCCAGTCCATCACCTCCTTTACCCTCAGCTTCTTTAGCAAGGTAGTGGTCACACAGAGGTGTGTTTGGGGGTCGTTATCATGTTGGAATACTGTCCTGTGGCCCAGTCTCCGAAGGGAGGGGATCGTGCTCTGTTTCAGTATGTCACAATACATGTTGGCATTCATGGTTCCCTCAATGAACTGTCATGGAGCCCTAGACCATGACACTCCCACCACCATGCTTGACTGTAGGCAAGACACACTTGTACTCCTCACCTGGTTGCCGCCACACACGCTTGACACCATCTGAATCAAATAAGTTTATCTTGGTCTCATCAGACCACAGGACATGGTTCCAGTAATCCATGTTCTTAGTTTGCTTGTCTTAAGCAAACTGCTAGCAGGCTTTCTTGTGCATCATCTTTAGAAGAGACTTCCTTCTGGGATGACAGCTATGCGGACCAATTTGATGCAGTGTGTGGCGTATTGTCTGAGCACTGACCCCCCACCCCTTCAACCTCTGCAGCAATGCTGGCAGCACTCATATGTCTATTTCCCAAAGACAACCTCGATATGATGCTGAGCATGTTTAATCAACTTCTTTGGTCAACCATGGCGAGGCCTGTCCTGAGTGGAACCTGTCCTGTTAAACCGCTGTATGATTTTGGCCACCATGCTGAAGCTCAGTCTTAGGGTCTTGGCGATCTTCTTATAGCCTAGGCCATCTTTATGTAGAGCAACAATTCTTTTTTTCAGATCCTCAGAGAGTTATTTGCCATGAGGTGCCATGTTGAACTTCCAGTGACCAGTATGAGAGAGCGATAACACCAAATTTAACACACCTGCTCCCCAATCACACCTGAGACCTTGTAACACTAACAAGTCACATGACACCGGGGAGGGAAAATGGCTAATTGGGCACAATTTGGACATTTTCACTTAGGGGTGAACTCACTTTTGTTGACAGCGGTTTTGACATTAATGGCTGTGTGTTGAGTTATTCAAAATTGAGTTATTTTGAGGGGACAGCAAATTTACACTGTTATACAAGCTGTATATGTATATATATATGTAGCACTAACTCATGGTGGAGCTGCTGATTTAAAGCGGGCTGTTACCGTCACCTTGTTTTTGTTTGTTTTTTACATAAAAGTTTATTAAAGCATTAAACTTGTATACATACATTTCTGTATAGAATAAGTTGACAATGCGGTATAAAGTACAATACAGCGGGTAATCCAATTGAGTACAGTTATGTTATCTTGAATAACAATAATAATGGTTTGCAAACATATAAAGAAACCAGTTTGTCAGTTATGACATCTAGTGATGTCATAGGCAAGACATGTACCCGTCACCTTGTTACCTGTAATTTCACCAATACCGGGTCTACGGGTTCCTGTTGGGCTTACTATGAGGCAATGTAGGCACCAGTCACTTAAGTACTTTTTCAATGCTTTAATGGGGATAACTGGAAGAAGTAGCAGGAAAGAGGTAGAAGGAGAGTTGCAGGGATGTTCAAATACCTTTTCTTGGCGTAGCATCAAGGAATTTTAAATCTTTAGGATGGATGTATCCTTAGCTTAGGATTAAATCTTTGCCCGCCCGGATAGGTTTCTCTCACTAACCTAGCAGCCGTAACGCAGCACGAACAAAAAGTCTCTGCCACAGACTTGAGTGGAACAAACTCATACGATCCTCTGCCACAGGATGTAGTAGTTTTCGATGAATAGTAATTTTCGATGAACAGCAAACACAGTACCAGAACCTTTAAGCCGACCCGGCAGTATTTGTGCGGTAAATTAGTTTAACCGGTTCAATACAGGGCATTTCCCCCCCCCCCCTTCCTTCCCAGGCCAATTTTTAGTTTTCAGCGCTGTCGCACTTTAAACGACAATTGCGCGGTCGTGCAAGGTTGTACCCAAAAAATTGACGTCCTTTTTTCCCCACAAATAGAGCTTTCTTTTGGTGGTATTTGATCGCCTCTGCGGTTTTTATTTTTTGCGCTAAAAACAAAAGAAGAGCGACAATTTTGAAAAAAAACACAATATTTTTTACTTTTTGCTATAATAAATATATCATTTTTTTTTTTAAAAAACTAATTTTTTCCTCAGTTTCGGCCGATACGTATTCTTCTACATATTTTTGGTAAAAAAAATCGCAATAAGTGTATATTGCACGTGTATATCCCCCTGATGAAGACACGTGACTCCCTGTGTCGAAGACGCGTAGGGGAGGGGCCAGGACAGAGCGAGCAGCACTGAGCTGGGCTGGGAATCTCTAACACCCCACAGCACGTCGGATAGCATTACTCGGCTTATACCCTGTTTTTACTGTTTGGTGCACATTAAGCACCTATGCAATGTGCGTACCCCAGTGTGGGGATTGGATTATACATAGTTATTAATAAAATGTTTGGCGATATTACACTATGCAGTCCCTTCTCTTTTATGGTTTGATGCCTATGGAGTCCTAAAGAGCCTGGTGGGAGATCATCTGGTGTCCTAATACTGAGCCCAGGGGTGGCTCCAAAACGTGTTTGGACACAGCTAAACCCTGTGTCACACGCTCTGAGGTGAGCGCAACTACTTTGGGGGTCATCAAGGCACATCACGGCAGGATCTGGGCACTGTGGTTCAACGATTTGTTTTTCATGTGAAGCACTTTTATGCACTGTAGTTCACTTTTGGAATCTTTTCCACTACACATTGCTGTGTGATATGGTTTTGGAAGATTTTTTTCACGTTTAAAGGACTATTATTACCTCAAGCATTACATATTATTCATATATGCTTTTTTACCACTTATCACCTGTATGTTTTATTGCAGTTTGTATGTATTAGTTATTATATTTATAGTGCATATTTTTAGTGCATGTTTTTTTCACTTGCTATTATTGATTATAAGAAGATTTTATTTGCACACTGCACTTTGGATTGAATACATGCATGGCACTTTGATGCAATTTTTAGGCACACTTATTAGTTTTTTGTTTAATTGATCAGCATGTGAACAATTTATTTTATTTTTATGTATGAATAGATCACTTACCATTAAGCACAATATACTTTAAGTGTGATATCCAGTAACACAGTGTATTTTAGTATATAGAACCCATTTAATATTTAGCACATCGTGTTTTTGGATGTGGCATATAGTAGCACAATTTTCTGGTTATACGGATTGGTTTGGGATTTGAATCACAGGCATTGGGCACCTTTATACTGATAAGGTGAATGCATATATTTGTATATACCTAAGCGCAGCGCATTTCTTTCATTTACACTTATTGCACGGCTATGAATACGTGACCTGCGTTTGCAGCTGGGTATCTCTATATTTGATTTATTTCTTCAGTAGGGCATAGGGTTATTGTGGCTCGCAAGACTTCTTCTTTGTTTTAAGTGTATATTGATTGGTTTGCGCAAAAGTTATAGCGTCTACAAAATACGGGATAGATTTATGGCATTTAAAAAAAAAAAAAAAATTATTTATTTTTTTAGCGGCGATCGCGATTTTTTTCCGTGACTGCGACATTATGGCGGACACATCGGACACTTTTGACACATTTTTGGGACCATTCACATTTATACAGCGATCAATGCTATAAAATTGCATTGATTACTGTGTAAATGTGACAGGCAGTGAAGGGGTTAACCACTAGGGGGCGGGGAGGGGTTAATATGTTTCCTAGGGAATGATTATAACTGTAGGGGGAGGGAACAAAGATCGCTCTCCTCTCACCTGACAGGCTGTGGATCTGTGTGTTTACACACACAGATCCACGGTCCGGCCCAGTTAACAGGCAATCGCGGGTGCCCGGCGGACATCGCGGCCGCCGGGCACACGTACCGGGTCCCGAGCAGCGCGGCGGCGCGCGTCCCCTAGACGGCCGGGAATCCCAGGACGTCATATGACGTCCACCCAGGATGGGAGATCCCATCCCAGGACGTCATATGTCTATGGCTGGGTAGGGAAGTGGTTAAGATGCGTCCTCCAATCGAGTCACCAGGCCCTTCTTAAGTACAGCCTTGCATGATCTCTTTCAAGATGGGTCCTCCCCTGGATCTTCCCAATTGTCCGGCTTCTTCCCGCAGGACAGACAGCACAGGACCATCTCAGCCATAGCAGGCCCCAGACAGGCCTCTGGGTCTACCCGCCCGGCTGCAGCAACGCAACCCTCCAAGCCGGAGGGCCACGAGATAGCATTCACTGACACATACCTCTAGGCCATGAGGGCCACGAGGCAAAAAGCTCCCCGAAATATGGCGTCTGTCCCATAAATACCCTCTCCCAGAATGCAACTCGGAGGACCACCTCCGCCGAGTTATCTCTGGGACAGAAGAGCACCCATACACTTCAGCTTGTTGCTTTCCAACACTGACCCACGATGACAAAGACACCCACAGGCACAATGTGGAACTGCACGCAGCACAGCCAAGCTGGAACAGAGGCTAAACTAACACGAGATTAAATCTAAACATTGTACAGCACAGATGACCCATTACATTTACCTACAAGCGGTAGATTGAAAAAATCTACCAGCGCTACATATATATATATATATATATAAATATATCATTTTTTTTTAAAAAAAACTAATTTTTTCCTCAGTTTCGGCCGATACGTATTCTTCTACATATTTTTGGTAAAAAAAATCGCAATAAGTGTATATTGCACGTGTATATCCCCCTGATGAAGACACGTGACTCCCTGTGTCGAAGACGCGTAGGGGAGGGGCCAGGACGGAGCGAGCAGCACTGAGCTGGGCTGGGAATCTCTAACACCCCACAGCACGTCGGATAGCATTACTCGGCTTATACCCTGTTTTTACTGTTTGGTGCACATTAAGCACCTATGCAATGTGCGTACCCCAGTGTGGGGATTGGATTATACATAGTTATTAATAAAATGTTTGGCGATATTACACTATGCAGTCCCTTCTCTTTTATGGTTTGATGCCTATGGAGTCCTAAAGAGCCTGGTGGGAGATCATCTGGTGTCCTAATACTGAGCCCAGGGGTGGCTCCAAAACGTGTTTGGACACAGCTAAACCCTGTGTCACACGCTCTGAGGTGAGCGCAACTACTTTGGGGGTCATCAAGGCACATCACGGCAGGATCTGGGCACTGTGGTTCAACGATTTGTTTTTCATGTGAAGCACTTTTATGCACTGTAGTTCACTTTTGGAATCTTTTCCACTACACATTGCTGTGTGATATGGTTTTGGAAGATTTTTTTCACGTTTAAAGGACTATTATTACCTCAAGCATTACATATTATTCATATATGCTTTTTTACCACTTATCACCTGTATGTTTTATTGCAGTTTGTATGTATTAGTTATTATATTTATAGTGCATATTTTTAGTGCATGTTTTTTTCACTTGCTATTATTGATTATAAGAAGATTTTATTTGCACACTGCACTTTGGATTGAATACATGCATGGCACTTTGATGCAATTTTTAGGCACACTTATTAGTTTTTTGTTTAATTGATCAGCATGTGAACAATTTATTTTATTTTTATGTATGAATAGATCACTTACCATTAAGCACAATATACTTTAAGTGTGATATCCAGTAACACAGTGTATTTTAGTATATAGAACCCATTTAATATTTAGCACATCGTGTTTTTGGATGTGGCATATAGTAGCACAATTTTCTGGTTATACGGATTGGTTTGGGATTTGAATCACAGGCATTGGGCACCTTTATACTGATAAGGTGAATGCATATATTTGTATATACCTAAGCGCAGCGCATTTCTTTCATTTACACTTATTGCACGGCTATGAATACGTGACCTGCGTTTGCAGCTGGGTATCTCTATATTTGATTTATTTCTTCAGTAGGGCATAGGGTTATTGTGGCTCGCAAGACTTCTTCTTTGTTTTAAGTGTATATTGATTGGTTTGCGCAAAAGTTATAGCGTCTACAAAATACGGGATAGATTTATGGCATTTAAAAAAAAAAAAAAAATTATTTATTTTTTTAGCGGCGATCGCGATTTTTTTCCGTGACTGCGACATTATGGCGGACACATCGGACACTTTTGACACATTTTTGGGACCATTCACATTTATACAGCGATCAATGCTATAAAATTGCATTGATTACTGTGTAAATGTGACAGGCAGTGAAGGGGTTAACCACTAGGGGGCGGGGAGGGGTTAATATGTTTCCTAGGGAATGATTATAACTGTAGGGGGAGGGAACACAGATCGCTCTCCTCTCACCTGACAGGCTGTGGATCTGTGTGTTTACACACACAGATCCACGGTCCGGCCCAGTTAACAGGCAATCGCGGGTGCCCGGCGGACATCGCGGCCGCCGGGCACACGTACCGGGTCCCGAGCAGCGCGGCGGCGCGCGTCCCCTAGACGGCCGGGAATCCCAGGACGTCATATGACGTCCACCCAGGATGGGAGATCCCATCCCAGGACGTCATATGTCTATGGCTGGGTAGGGAAGTGGTTAAGATGCGTCCTCCAATCGAGTCACCAGGCCCTTCTTAAGTACAGCCTTGCATGATCTCTTTCAAGATGGGTCCTCCCCTGGATCTTCCCGATTGTCCGGCTTCTTCCCGCAGGACAGACAGCACAGGACCATCTCAGCCATAGCAGGCCCCAGACAGGCCTCTGGGTCTACCCGCCCGGCTGCAGCAACGCAACCCTCCAAGCCGGAGGGCCACGAGATAGCATTCACTGACACATACCTCTAGGCCATGAGGGCCACGAGGCAAAAAGCTCCCCGAAATATGGCGTCTGTCCCATAAATACCCTCTCCCAGAATGCAACTCGGAGGACCACCTCCGCCGAGTTATCTCTGGGACAGAAGAGCACCCATACACTTCAGCTTGTTGCTTTCCAACACTGACCCACGATGACAAAGACACCCACAGGCACAATGTGGAACTGCACGCAGCACAGCCAAGCTGGAACAGAGGCTAAACTAACACGAGATTAAATCTAAACATTGTACAGCACAGATGACCCATTACATTTACCTACAAGCGGTAGATTGAAAAAATCTACCAGCGCTACATATATATATATATATATATATATATATATATATATATATATATATATGTTATTGTTATTATTCATCTCAAATATTCAGAGTCCTTCACCTATGCACCAATTATATAATTCTATTGTTTTTAGCTGGCTGCTATTTGGCTCTTTGCTCCCATAGTCCTTCACCTATGCACCAATTATATATTTCTATTGTTTTTAGATGGCTGCTATTTGGCTCTTTGCTCCCATACCTGCCACAGTGAGGGATTTGGGGGCCCTGGCGGGATCTGTGACTGGAGTTAGCCATTCCTCCATCGCTCAGCATTGTGATCTCCACACCTCCTGGGAAACCGGCTCTGTGCCGAGAAACATGTAGATGAACTACAACTGTGGAATCGTGTCCCATGCGTTTATATGCATCTTACTGATATTGCTCATTTGTTGAGACATTCTCTAAAGCCAAAGCTGTTTGGAATAGCTGTTTGTTCATATTGCATGGGGACAAGTCACAACTGCATGGGAGTCTTTTGAGGAAGCGCAATATATGTATATGTTTTTAATCATACTTTGTTATAATAAAAATGTATGATTTTATAATACTCAGAAATATTGTTCATGTTGTGGAGTCATTCCTTGGAGGATACTGAGATAGTCCCCTTTTTCTTCATCCTATACATGCTTTTGCTTTTTGCATTTTTTGGATGTGGTACCCCTTTACTAAATATTTTGGCTCTTCCATTAGTGTATTCATTGGGATGACATCAATAGAAAGGGGGGGGGGGGGGTGTAACTGCGTATAGGTGAATTGTGTAAACCATAAAAAGGATTGAAAAGCTGCGGATTCCTGTATGCAACACAAACACAATAAAATCGACTTAGAAAAATGGAATCGCGCTAATGAGGAAACTGGTGTCCATGCAAATGACCATCAGTCCTCCTTATAAGTGAATAACAAATAAATGTGTAAAACATATAAAATATAATGAATCAACAATATAAAAAATGATTAACAAATAAGTAATCCATCAAAAGTGCATTCTTCATGAAAAATCAGTGAAGAAAATTTATATGCAAGTCCATGTGTATACAAGATGAATCACCCAGGTGATTGTTAAAAATCAATTGGTCCTGCCGGATAAGGACAAAGTGCTTGGTCCACCACCACATATAGAGAGTCTGGCCGCTTACCAGAAACTCATGACCCCCCACTACATAGGGTCAGAGTGAGCAGTTTGAACTGATTGCTCCGGACCACCACCGAGAGACCGAACAAAGGCACTGGGATGGAACATCAGGGGCCTTGGTATATGATGGAATGGTTCACAATTGCGGGACGTCAAACTCTCGGCAGAGTGGTTGTAATGTAAACGGAAAAAGCTTCAATAGTGTAAAATCGTATGGCTTTATTAAATAAAAAAAAGTAAACACTCACATGTAAAATTTAAAGTTGAGCGCCTAGAAAGAAGTCTGGAGCGCCGGCTGGAAGCTCACAGACAGCCCGTCCTGCTGGTAACACAACAGCGGTGGGAAGTGACGAGAACACGTCGCTCCACCCTACGCGGCATTTTGTAATAAAATTACGTCTTCCAGGGGCACGTGCCCTCCCACCGCTGTTGTGTTACCAGCAGGACGGGCTGTCTGTGAGCTTCCGGCCGGCGCTCCAGACTTCTTTCTAGGCGCTCAACTTTAAATTTTACATGTGAGTGTTTACTTTTTTTGATTTAATAAAGCCACTTATTTGTTATTCATTTTTTATATTGCTGATTCATTATATTTTATATGTTTTACACATTTATTTGTTATTCACTTATAAGGAGGACTGATGGTCATTTGCATGGACACCAGTTTCCTCATTAGCCCGATTCCATTTTTCTAAGTCTAGGATGACATCAATGCCACAAGATCCACCTTAAGCGTTAAGTCCTCCCTGGGCTTCATCAGAGGCTAGAGTGCAGGGCTGATGCATCACACTATTAAACACTAGTTATGCCTATTGCTACCATGACAACTCAGGATACCTTAAGCTGTACATGCTGCCATGTCAAGGAGGGAGTTCCATCTAGATAGTACTGTCTAATACCACTAACATAGCCATTCATACTGCTCATGGAGAACCCCGCCCCCCCTCCCGCCCGCCATGACATCCAGTGAACAAGTACATTAAACACACTGATAAATATTCCCCATACTCTTTAGTGGACTGAAACAAACCTAGTTATAACTTCAACTCCACACGATTTATAAAAAAACATAAAACATACAGTCAGGTCCATAAATATTGGAACATTGACACAATTGTAATCTTTTTGGCTCTATACACCACCACAATGGATTTAAAATGAAATAAACAAGATGTGCTTTAACTGCAGACTTTCAGCTTTAATTTGAGGATATTTACATCCAAATCAGGTGAACAGTGTAGGAATTACAACAGTTTGTATGTGTGCCTCCTACTTTTTAAGGGACCAAAAGTAATGGGACAGATTAACAATCATCCATCAAACTTTCACTTTTTAATACTTGGTTGCAAATCCTTTGCAGTCAATTACAGCCTGAAGTCTGGAGCACATAGACATCACCAGACACTGGGTTTCATCCCTGGTGATGCTCCGTCAGGCCTCTACTGCAACTGTCTTCAGTTCCTGCTTGTTCTTAGGGCATTTTCCCTTCAGTTTTGTCTTCAGCAAGTGAATTGCATGCTCAATCAGATTCAGGTCAGGTGATTGACTTGGCCATTGCATAACATTCCACTTCTTTCCCTTAAAAAACTCTTTGGTTGCTTTCGCAGTATGCTTCGGGTCATTGTCCATCTGCACTGTGAAGCACCGTCCAATGAATTCTGAAGCATTTTGCTGAATATGAACAGATAATATTGCCCGAAACCCTTCAGAATTCATCCTGCTGCTTTTGTCAGCAGTCACATCATCAATAAATACAAGAGAACCAGTTCCATTGGCAGCCATACATGCCCACACCATGACACTACCACCACCATGCTTCACTGATGAGGTGGTATGCTTTGGATCATGAGCAGTTCCTCTCCTTCTCCATACTCTTCTCTTCCCATCACTCTGGTACAAGTTGATCTTGGTCTCATCTGTCCATAGGATGTTGTTCCAGAACTGTGAATGCTTTTTTAGATGTTGTTTGGCAAACTCTAATCTGGCCTTCCTGTTTTTAAAGCTCACCAATGGTTTACATCTTGTGGCGAACCCTCTGTATTCACTCTGGTGAAGTCTTCCTTTGATTGTTGACTTTGACACACATACACCTACCTCCTGGAGAGTGTTCTTGATCTGGCCAACTGTTGTGAAGGGTGTTTTCTTCACCAGGGAAATAATTCTTCTGTCATCCACCACAGTTGTTTTCCGTGGTCTTCCGGGTCTTTTGGTGATGCTGAGCTCACCGGTGCGTTCTTTCTTTTTAAGTATGTTCCAAACAGTTGATTTGGCCACACCTTTTTGCTATCTCTCTGATGGGTTTGTTTTGTTTTTTCAGCCTAATGATGGCTTGCTTCACTGATAGTGACAGCTCTTTGGATCTCATATTGAGAGTTGACAGCAACAGATTCCAAATGCAAATAGCACACTTGAAATGAACTCTGGACCTTTTATCTGCTGCTTGTAAATGGGATAATGAGGGAATAACACACACCTGGCCATGGAACAGCTGAGCAGCCAATTGTCCCATTACTTTTGGTCCCTTAAAAAGTGGGAGGCACGTATACAAACTGTTGTAATTCCTACACCGTTCACCTGATTTGGATGTAGATACCCTTAAATTAAAGCTGAAAGTCTGCAGTTAAAGCACTTCTTGTTTTTTTCAAATCCATTGTGGTGGTGTATAGAGCCAAAAAGACTAGAATTGTGTTGATGTCCCAATATTTATGGACCTGACTGTATATATAAATATATATAAATAAACATACATAAAAACATAAATTATTCAAACAGACATCCCAAAACATACATCATGTAACCCATGTAACCTACCTCTGACCCCTTCGTATAATATATTGTGTAGGACCCATAAACCCACAGCGTATTCTATAATAGTTTGGGATGTTATTGTTAGGCATCACTAATGAAACAGTTAAAATCAAACTCTAGGTTTAATTCCCCTGGTTTAAGAACTTTCATATCATAAATCCTCCAAGGTTCCCTCCTGTTACTTTGTCTTATGAAATTGCCCCTCTCAATTGTTTCTAACCTTTTCTAATCCGCAAAACTGCCTACCACTAGGATGGTTATTATGATATAATCTGAAATGATTGGAAACACTATGTTTTTTAGTGTACCCTCTTTAGATATTATCTATGTGTTCTTTTATGCATACTGCTAATGATTTAGAGGTCCAACTCACATACTGCAGTCTGCATGGACGTTCCAAAATGAACACCACACTCTCCGTAAAGCAAGAAATAAAATCCTGAATAACACATTTCTGTCCTGCGGCCTTGGCCGTAAATTCTTTACTTTTTCTCTCCTTTTTGGCAAAATAGGTAATAGGAAGACGCACTTGAACAATTAATTCAAATTATAGGAAATCAAACAGGCTCTTGCACCAAATCTAATTTATTTAAGATTGCAGTGTATGGTCACCTTTAACCAGTTACCAACCGGCCCATAGCCAAATGACGGCTGCAGGGCGGTTGGATAACTCTGGGAGGGCGTACAGTGACGTCCTCCCAGAATCCAGCTCTCGCGCGCCCCTGGGGCCCGCACCCGAGAACTTCCGTGACCACAGGGTCCAGAGGACCCGGCTCATCACGGATCACAGTAAACAGCCGCTGGTCGCGGCCGTTTACCATGTGATCGCTCTGTCAAACGACGGAGCGATCACATGTAAACAAACCATCATGTCATGACGCCAGTTCCTCCCTCCCCTCTCTGTACCGATCGATACAGAGGGGGAGGGATCGGATGGCAGCAGCGCTGTGGGCTGGATGTGTAGTGCCCACATCGCTGCTCTGTGACAATCGCTGTCACATCCAACTATCTATCCATCCATGCTCAGCCATCCCTCCATGCTCAGCAATACCCTGCAATACTCTGCAATACCCTGCGCTACTCTGCAATACTTTGCAGTACTCTGCAATGATCTGAAATACCCTGCAATACCCCACAATACTCTGCAATACCCTGCAATACTCTGCAATACCCTGCAATACCCCGCAATACCCTGCAATACTTTGCAGTACTCTGCAATACCCCGCAATACCCTGCAATACCCTGCAATACCCTGCAATACTCTGCAATATCCCGCAATACCCCGCAATACTCTGCAATACTCTGCAATACCCTGCAATATTCTGCAATACCCCGCAATACCCCGCAATACTCTGCAATACCCTGCAATATCCTGCAATACTCTGCAATACCCTGCAATACTCTGCAATACCCCGCAATACTCTGCAATACTCTGCAATACCCTGCAATTCTCTGCAGTACTCTGCAATACCCTGCAATACTCTGCAATACCCCGCAATACCCCACAATAACCCACAATACCCTGCAATACTCTGCAATACCCTGCAATATCCCGCAATACTCTGCAATACTCTGCAATACCCTGCAATACTCTGCAATACCCCGCAATACTCTGCAGTACTATGGGAAAAAATGACAACTTCAAAAAACTCATCATGCATCTTTCTAAATACCTTGCAATGTCTTCTTTCCAAAAAGGTGTTATTTGGGGGGTATTTGGACTTTTCTGGCATGTAAGGGTCTCAAGAAATTAGATAGGCTGTCAGTACATCAGGTGTGATCAATTTTCAGATATTGGCACCATAGATTTGGACTTAATGCCGCGTACACACGGTCGGACTTTTCGTCTACAAAAGTCCAACGGACGCTGACGGACTAAAGCTGGCTGGTAATCCGATCGTGTGTGGGCTTCTCCGGACTTTCAACGTACTTTTTTAGCCTCAAATCCGACGTACTTTAGATTTGAAACATGCTTCAAATCTTTACGTCGTAACTACGACGGACCCCGAAATCCGCTCGTCTGTGTGCTAGTCCGACGGACAAAAAGCCACGCTAGGGCACCTATTGGCTACTGGCTATGAACTTCCTTATTTTAGTCCGGTGTACGTCATCACGTACGAATCCGTCGGAATTTTGTGTGGTCGTGTGTAGGCAAGTCCGTTCGTTAGAAAGTATGCCGCAAGTCCGCCGCAAGTCCGCCGAAAGTCTGCCGGAAGTCTGTCGGACAGGCTGTCTGACTTTTGTAGACGAAAAGTCCGACCGTGTGTACGCGGCATAACTTTCACAAAGACCAAATAATATACACCGATTTGGGTTATTTTTACCAACGATATGTAGAGGTATAAATTTGGCCAAAATATATGAAGAAAAATTACTAATTTGCCAAATTATATAACAGAAACAAAGAAAAAAAAAGAAAGCTCTATTTGTGTGAAAAAAAGACAAAAATTTCATATAGGTACAGTGTTGCATGGCTGAGTAATTGTCATTCAAAATGTGAGAGCACTGAAAGCTAAAAATTGGTCTGGTTATTAAAGCGGGATTCCGGCCAGCGACATTTTTTTTTTAAAGTCAGCAGCTACAAACACTGTAGCTGCTGACTTTAAATAAGTAAACTTACGTGTCCTGGGTGCCCGCGATGTTGGCCACCTGAGGCCGACCTGTCCCTCGGCTCTCGGGTCCCAGCACCGCCATCCTAAGTAAGGGAAACAGGCAGTGGAGCCTTGCGGCTTCGCTGCCAGTTTCCTACTGCGCACGCGCAAGCGGCGCGGCACTCTATGAATGGCCCCGTGGTTTTCTGGGAACACACACAGTTCCCAGAAGGCAATGGGGCTGCTCACCGATGAGCATTACACGCCGTGGAATAGGAAGAGGCAGATTAGGAAGATTGCCTAGCAACAAGGGTTTCAGGTAAGTAATTTTTTTTTCACATATTTTTTTTTTTTAAGATTTTTGGTGCAATTTTTTTTTTTTTGGGTGACTCTCCACTTTAAGGGTGTTTAAGTGTCCAGTGGTCAAGTGGTTAAAGATCAAGATCTGAAAAAAATGAATTAATTAGGTTTAGAAACACTTCCCTGTTCTTTGTAATGCATTGAAAGATTTGGGTAAAAAAAAGAAAAAAAAACACTTTTCAAAGATATATTAGAAGTAATAGGAATGAGATTAACATCAAAGGGGTTAATTAACTGGGAACACCTACTAATTGCCTAACAAGACACATCCAATGAGATGAAATTAACCAATTGTATTGTGTCTGCCTTATTATCAATGAGAAAACCGCAATTTCCCATAGCGACAGTTGCAGTTTACATATGCAGGTATTTATTATCGCTACTTGTGCTTCAATGCGCTCCAATTCGCATGTTCGATCCTTGACTTTTCCGGCACACCGATTAATGTATGTACTGGTGCAGTGCCTTTTTCTTAGTAAACAACCCTCATAGTGTCTAATAAAACATTCAAGGACCGCTCACTACAATACAATGAGCCATCCCCAAAAATGAAACAAAACATATAGTACATAAAAAAGAAGTTCATAACATTGGACATGTATATTATTATTATTATTATACAAGATTTATATAGCGCCAACAGTTTACGCAGCGCTTTACAATGTATAAGGGGGACAACACAATTACAGTACAATACAAAAGGTACAGGAGGGCCCTGCACGTAGAGCTTACATTCTAAAGGGAGGGGGTGGTGGAACATATGAACATTGCCTGTGTTGGAGGTGATGCGGTGCATATCAAAAAGTCTCATAGAACAGAAAGGATAACATTAACAAAAGGTTAAAACTAGTCTGATGCAGTGAGAGGTGAGGCCATCCATCCACCCCAGACCTTATCAAATTTGAGAAGCGCCCCCCTGCTCAGATATGTGGCTTCATAAAAGGGTAGTGCCCTTTTCACTGAAACCTTCCAGGACTCTACCGATGGAGGAGTAGAACTCTTTCAAGACAGAACTATGTGTTTCCTATCATGAAAAAATAATACCCTGTTTCCCCAAAAATAAGACCTAGTGTGCTTGTTGGTGATGGCTGCAATATAAGCTCTACCCACCAAATAAGCCCTAGTTAAAGTCCTTGTAGGTCTTATTTTCAGGGTAGGGCTTATTTTTAGGGAAACAGGGTAGGGCTTATTTGGGGGGTAGGGCTTATATTGCAGCCATCACCGACAATCACGCTAGGTCTTATTTTCGGGGAAACAGGGTAGAGTAAGTAAGGTCCGTATAGCTGTAGTAGGGGCCAAATCACCCACCAGCCCAAGCAGGCAGTACCTTATAGAAGGACTTAAAGAGATAGTTGTCACCTTCTGCACACACATCAAAATATCCTTCCAGTATTTCTGTATACCCGGACAATCCCATAAAATATTATTATTATATTATTATTGTACGCGATTTATATAGCTTTATATATATATATATATATATATATATATATATATATATATATATTTATATATTTATATATATATATATATATATATATATATATATATATATATTTATTAAAATATGCATACAGTCCGCCCCACTTGCAGAACAACGCCAGCAAGAAGAGGTGACTGAACCAAAAATTATAGCTATCTTTGTCGGGGTCATGTATATATGATGCAGAAATTTGTAGTGGATCAGTTGGTCACGGGCCGAGATCAGTCTGGTAAAGGGTGCATCCCACACATCCTCACAATCATCCGTGTCCAAACCAGGGACCACCTACTACCACTTAGCTCTACACACACTCATGAGCCGAACAGTCTCAGGGAAAAGGAACTTATAGATAGTAGATAGGGGCTTTTGGAGATCATCCTCCCTTAGCATGAATTCAAGGGCAGACCCTGAGAACGAAACCCTTACATGTTTAAACTGTGTTTGGTATGCGTGTCTAAGCTGTATATAGCAAAAAAATGGGTATTTGGCAACTCATGTAGAGACTTCAGTTCATCAAAAGACTTCAGCTGCCCATTTGTGGTGACATCATCAATCTTTTTAATCCTGAATTTCATCCAGACCACTGGACCTTCAAAGGCAAAAAATTGGGGCAGATTGGGATTTCTCCACAAAGGGGCATGAGGCGAGAGTCGGAATCCATCCAAGCACATAACACTGACCTCATAAAAGTGGTTAAGACATAGGGTGATCTGGGCCCCCTAAATACCAAATGGGCCAAGGCTTCATAGGAACCCATGAGCGCCACCACAAGGGCAACCGCAGCATCATCATATGGACCAGTGAGCCACCTATTAACTATCACCAATGTCCTGCCAAGAAGTATTTGTAAAAATTGGGCACAGCTAGGCCCCCCTCTTTCCAAGGTTGTAACACTCCACGCTTAAGTCTACCCACCCTCCCCTGCCATATAAATTCTGATACTAGACCATGAATGGCTTTGAAAATAGATTTAGGAATCCAAATAGACAAATTCCGCAATGTATACAGCAGGAAAGGTAGAAGCTTAATTTTTAAAGAGAAGTAAGGGATTTTTTTTTCGGTTTTTATACTTACCTAGGTGGATGCAGCATCCGTCCGATGCTGCATCTGTCCCCCAGTGCCTCTACACTGAGAAGTGAGCGATCGAACACCGCTGATGGCTCGGTTCTCACAGCTCCCCGAGTAGAGATTTGCTGACTGTCAATCAGCAGCTCTCTGCTCTGCTCCCTCCTCACTCATTAGAGCGCTGAGCTTTGGAGGGGCAGGGAGCGTCCGTCTCGGTCTCTCAGCCTCTCAGCTGAGAGAGGGTTGTCAGTCTAGGCACCTGGCTCCCATTGTTGGGATGATGTGGTGCCTGGACTGATTTCTGTGACGTCAAAACGGGTCACAGGAGTGCAAAACGAATTGCACTCCTGTGATCCATAGGAGAAGCCCAGCCAAATGAGCTTTGGCTGGATTTCTCCTTTAAGTAAGTTCACCCTTCCTATCAGGGAGAGAGGGAGATTTCGCCAAGCACAAATTTTTTGCTTAAAAATTTATATAATGGGTGTCACATTCAACCTAATAAAGTCTGAGACTAAGTTGGTAATAGTAAGCCCCTGGTCTGATTTTTTTAAAGAGACACAGTAACTGAATACATTAATATTAAACCATCAAAAAACAAAAAGATAATAATACAGTTGAGGCGGAAATGAAAAATATTTTCAGCTTTATTTAAGAGTACATATAGATACAGATTTATATTTGATGGACAATTTACAGAAGTAAATACTCTTCAAAAAACATTGCAACTAAGTTGTAGCTGAAATGGGCCCAGAGAACGCTTCATTGCACGTTGTTTTACTTGATGTAGTTTCTGATGTAGCCTGTTATATGGGGTGGATTTATCTGTACTTGGAGGTGAGGACTGCAGAGACTAGAGCAAGGAATTTGTCAAAGGCAGCCTGAACCTCAGGAGTGAAATCACCAGGGAAGTGAGAAGCCAAGACCACCTGGATAACATGAGACAGCAGCTGCAAAGAGAAATAGAGGATATATTATTTTTGTGTACATAGACACACTTGTATTATTTAATAAGGACAGTAATGTTCAAACTGCTTTTTGAAATTACATTTTTTTTATTTAATGTAGTCTTAAAAGAGAAGTATGGGTTTGGTGGTTATTGTAGAATCATACTTACCTAGGTGGATGCAGCATTGGTCCAATGCTGCATCGTTCCCCTGGAGCCTCTTCACTGAGAACCAAGCGATCGAACATCGCTGATGGCTCGGTTCTCTCAGCTCCCCGCGCAGAGAGCTGCTACCTGTCTATCAGCAGCTCTCCTGCTCTGCTCCTCCATGCTCACTGGATTGCTGAGCTGTGGAGGGGCAGGGAATAGCCATCTCAGCCTCTCAGCGGCTCGCTGAGAGGCTGAGACGGCCATCAGTCCAGGCACCTGGCAGATTCAGACTCACAAAGTCGGGCTGATGCGTTGCCTGGACTGATCTCTATGATGACAGCAGAGAGCGGACTTCAGATCGCTCTCTGCTGAAAGTGGGTCACAGGAGTGCAAAAGGAGTTGCACTCCTGTGACCCATAGGAGAAGCCCAGCCAAATGAGCTCAGGCTGGACTTCTCCTTTAAAGGTTACAGAGCAAACTGCTTCTTTTAAAATGTACCCAATGAAAGTATCTGGTGGAAGGTGCTCATCTCCAAATCCAGGGATACAGTACTACCACACCTTACCTGCCTATAATGGTTACTCTCTTGCCGCGTACACACGGTCGGACTTTTCGTCTACAAAAGTCAGACAGCCTTTCCGACAGACTTCCGGCAGACTTTCGGCGGACTTGCGGCGGACTTGCGGCATACTTTCTAACGAACGGACTTGCCTACACACGACCACACAAAAGTCGGTCGGATTCGTACGTGATGACGTACACCGGACTAAAATAAGGAAGTTAATAGCCAGTAGCCAATAGGTGCCCTAGCGTGGCTTTTTGTCCGTCGGACTAGCACACAGACGAGCGGATTTCGGGGTCCGTCGTAGTTACGAAGTAAAGTTTTAAAGCATGTTTCAAATCTAAAGTACGTCGGATTTGAGGCTAAAAAAGTACGTTGAAAGTCCGGAGAAGCCCACACACGATCGGATTACCAGCCAGCTTTAGTCCGTCAGCGTCCGTTGGACTTTTGTAGACGAAAAGTACGACCGTGTGTACGCGGCATTTGGCTTCAATACCTTAAAAGTTAGTGACCCAAAACTAATATGCATATCAAGAGTTTTGACTTCACATTTTATTGACTCATAAAAAAAACTTCAATGTAGGCAATAATCATGACAGACCAGAAGCTAGTTTTTGTAGATGGGTCGGCCATAACAGCCTTGTTGTTGCCTTGTCATGACAACTTTCCTAAAGACTGACAGAAAATTTACAGTATATTGGTCACGTATATTGTATAGAAATATTCAGTAGTACTTACAGGAAAGTTTCCTGGATCCACTCTTAGGTTGTAGGCATGCAGGTCACTGAGGGAGGACAGGTTGCCAGCAAGGTCATCCAGGTGATTGGCTGCACCTGCAAGAGCATTAATAATCTTTCCACCATGTGTGTTGAGGTCAGCAGAGCCAGGGGTCAGATCAAAGTGGGGGAAATAAGTCTTGGTCTGGGGGAAGCTAAGGAGAAGCCTAAACATAAAAAAAATAATAATAAAAAGAAACAGATATTAATACATGGAAAAAATTTGAAATAAATCTAACCACACACACTTCTGACCTGATATTATGCTTCTGTGGTTAGTATGGTAGGATATAGAAATAACTAATTCCCTGTTAAACTGTAAGCATTTAGTAAGCACATTTTTCCTTTAGCTACTGTTTGTATAGACACCAGAAAAGCAAAGTTATCACATTTGTATTCCTTCACTGATGTTAAAGCTAGCAGAAGAAGAATGGTGCTGTCCTTCAAGAAATTGACCTTAGACAAAATGATTTCCTTGTTTCATGCCTTGATGGTAACTATTTGCACACAAATGGTACATAATGTATGATATATAAAATACCAGTAGTAGCAATCACTAATGACTTACACCAGGGATATGCAATTAGGGGACATCCAGCTGTTGCAGAACTACAAGTCCCATGAGGCATAGCAAGACACCCAGAGGCAGATGCATGATGGGACTTGTAATTTTGCAACATCTGGAGGTCTGCTAATTGCATATCCCTGACTTACACTGTGGGTGCTCAACCTGTGGCACTCCAGCTTTTGTGGAACTACAAGTCCCATGAGGCATTGCAAGGCACTGACAGTTACAAATATTACTCCTGGAGGCATGATAGGACTTGTAGTTTCACAACAGCTGGAGGGCCACAGGTTGAGCACCCAGGACTTACATCTATCTCTCAATTGTCATTGATGCTTGACTTCCCCATAGAACTAACTTTTAGTTTTGTAGGGTAGGGACAGGTTAGAAAATTTTATCAGTAGTGTCTTTGTTTTTTTAAAAAGACTACACACATAGATTATAGAACTAGAATGACATAACCCATGTAATGAATAAAAGTTTTTAAGTTTAACTTGTTACATTAACCTAAGAACTCCTGTGCTGTTACATTAAACATCCAGTTGATATTGCACACTGTATTTGTCTATATAAAATATAACCAAGAATAAAAGAACCTTACCTGGTCAAAGCCTCAGAGCCCAGAGCACCGCCCTGAGATCCAATCTTTCCCACTATGGAAAGCACAGCAGCCTTCTCACTTGCAGATAGACTCATCGTGATGATCGGGAGTTGGTGTAGTACACGTTAGATCAGCTTGGCAACTCAAGAAAGGTCCACGTTAAACTAAAAATCTTGCCAGTTTTTAAAGCATTAGGATACCATTCACAATGGTCAAGATGCATTTCTATTGGCTGAAAACTGCATACCACCCATTAGAACTGACTTATCTTCTGAACCATACATGCTGTATGTGCTGATATAGGGTAAGCATCTTATCACTATATGCTGATTACAAAGCATATACACTCCTTTTGTGTTTACTGAGCTATTGTTGATCATTACAGTTTAACATATTAAATTACTGCATTACACATATATTTTAAATGTACTCAATTAGATAGCATTTGAGTTGAAAACGATATTTGTGATTGTTTTGATTAATGTTTTATCTCTTTTCTATCCTTTTGGTTATCAAGAATACCAATCAAGTGTAGTTTTAACAGAAAAAGTCCAATCATTTCTAAACAATCATACTTGCACCCTATACATTATTATTTTGAAAGTAACAAGATTTATATTCTTGTAAGAGACTTTTGTTAGGCACTAAAGCATGTCTAGCATAACCTTAATATACATAGACAGGTGGGGTTTACTAAAACTGGAGCACACAGAATCTGGTGTAGTTGTGCATGGTTGCCAATCAGCTTCTAACTTCAGCTTCTTCAATTAGGCTTTAACAGGGCCGATCCTAGGGTCACCGGCGCCTGGGTGTAGAAATATTTCTGGCGCCCCCACATGGGCGTGGTCATCTTACCAACTCCTCCCCTTTACAAATGTTTCTATGGCAACGACTCAAACACAGAGATGCTCCCCTAAGAAGTCTTTGTTACCCTGGGATCCTCCTGTGATCTTTTAATAAAGAAAATACAGGAAGAGGGTACACTAATGAGACCTGGAGGGGAGTCTCTCTGATGCACACAGAGAGGGCTTCTGTTAGAGAGTCTGTTAGAAAGAGCCCCTAGACATAATACAGGAGATGGTCAGAGACTGCAGACATAATACAGGAGATGATCAGAGACTGCAGACATAATACAGGAGATGATCAGAGACTGCAGACATAATACAGGAGATGATCAGAGACTGCAGACATAATACAGGAGATGATCAGAGACTGCAGACATAATACAGGAGATGATCAGAGACTGCAGACATAGTACAAGAGATGATCAGAGACTGCAGACATACTACAGGAGATGATCAGAGACTGCAGACATAGTACAAGAGATGATCAGAGACTGCAGACATAGTACAAGAGATGATCAGAGACTGCAGACATAGTACAAGAGATGATCAGAGACTGCAGACATAGTACAAGAGATGATCAGAGACTGCAGACATACTACAGGAGATGATCAGAGACTGCAGACATACTACAGGAGATGATCAAAGACTGCAGACATACTACAGATGATCAGAGACTGCAGACAGGATATAAGAGATGATCAAAGACTGCAGACATAGTACAGGAGATGGTCAGAGACTGCAGACATAATACAGGAGATGATCAGAGACTGCACACATAATACAAGAGATGATCAGAGACTGCAGACAGACATACTACAGGAGATGATCAGAGACTGCAGACATACTACAGGAGATGATCAGAGACTGCAGACATACTACAGGAGATGATCAGAGACTGCAGACATAGTACAGGAGATGATCAGAGACTGCAGTCATACTACAGGAGATGATCAGAGACTGCAGACATAATACAGGAGATGATCAGAGACTGCAGACATAATACAGGAGATGATCAGAGACTGCAGACATAGTACAGGAGATGATCAGAGACTGCAGGCATAGTACAGGAGATGATCAGAGACTGCAGACATAGTACAGGAGATGATCAGAGACTGCAGACATAATACAGGAGATGATCAGAGACTGCAGACAGGATATAAGAGATGATCAAAGACTGCAGACATACTACAGGAGATGATCAGAGACTGCAGACATAGTACAGGAGATGATCAGAGACTGCAGACATAATACAGGAGTTGATCAGAGACTGCAGACATAATACAGGAGATGATCAGAGACTGCAGACATAATACAAGAGATGATCAGAGACTGCAGACATAATACAAGAGTTGATCAGAGACTGCAGACATAATACAGGAGATGATCAGAGACTGCAGACATAATACAGGAGATGATCAGAGACTGCAGACATAATACAGGAGATGATCAGAGACTGCAGACATAATACAGGAGATGATCAGAGACTGCAGACATAATACAGGAGATGATCAGAGACTGCAGACATAGTACAAGAGATGATCAGAGACTGCAGACATAATACAGGAGATGATCAGAGACTGCAGACATAGTACAAGAGATGATCAGAGACTGCAGACAGACATACTACAGGAGATGATCAGAGACTGCAGACATACTACAGGAGATGATCAGAGACTGCAGACATAGTACAGGAGATGATCAGAGACTGCAGACATAGTACAGGAGATGATCAGAGACTGCAGACATAATACAGGAGATGATCAGAGACTGCAGACATAATACAGGAGATGATCAGAGACTGCAGACATAATACAGGAGATGATCAGAGACTGCAGACATAATACAGGAGATGATCAGAGACTGCAGACATAATACAGGAGATGATCAGAGACTGCAGACATAATACAGGAGATGATCAGAGACTGCAGACATAATACAGGAGATGATCAGAGACTGCAGACATAATACAGGAGATGATCAGAGACTGCAGACATAGTACAAGAGATGATCAGAGACTGCAGACAGACATACTACAGGAGATGATCAGAGACTGCAGACATACTACAGGAGATGATCAGAGACTGCAGACATAGTACAGGAGATGATCAGAGACTGCAGACATAATACAGGAGATGATCAGAGACTGCAGACATAATACAGGAGATGATCAGAGACTGCAGACATAATACAGGAGATGATCAGAGACTGCAGGCATAGTACAGGAGATGATCAGAGACTGCAGACATAGTACAGGAGATGATCAGAGACTGCAGACATAGTACAGGAGATGATCAGAGACTGCAGACATAGTACAGGAGATGATCAGAGACTGCAGACATAATACAGGAGATGATCAGAGACTGCAGGCATAGTACAGGAGATGATCAGAGACTGCAGACATAGTACAGGAGATGATCAGAGACTGCAGACATAGTACAGGAGATGATCAGAGACTGCAGACATAATACAGGAGTTGATCAGAGACTGCAGACATAATACAGGAGATGATCAGAGACTGCAGACATAATACAAGAGTTGATCAGAGACTGCAGACATAATACAGGAGATGATCAGAGACTGCAGACATAATACAGGAGATGATCAGAGACTGCAGACATAATACAGGAGATGATCAGAGACTGCAGACATAATACAGGAGATGATCAGAGACTGCAGACATAATACAGGAGATGATCAGAGACTGCAGACATACTACAGGAGATGATCAGAGACTGCAGACATAATAAAGGAGATGATCAGAGACTGCAGTTCCTATGGACGTTAGTAGATAATGGCCGATCGGCCCTCTCACCTGACCCAGCGATACAGCGGTGGTTCCTCTGATCAGGAGTCAGCTCACTCTGAATTGCCCGTGGCGACTTCGCTGTGTAGAGCCCAGATCTATATTCCGGCAATGACTCCATTCCTTTCTCTGCCAGGGATGGCGCTAGGCTGTGTGGCTTTCCCTCTGGTGGCGCAGGTCAGCGGGGTTCTCTCAGCACTGTCCGCTCCCTCTGGAGTCCTGGGTGTATTTCCCTGAAAGCTTTCCCAGGCTCCTGTATCTCTCTCTCTCTCCCATTTAGCTGAGCATGCTGTGTGAGCTGCAGTTTCTGTGTTACAGTGGGGCTGCCAGTCCTCGGGACTACATGTCCCACAATCCTCTTCTCTGCTCCTTTTTCTATTCTGTTTCTTCCCTGGGTATATGAAGGCAGGGGAAGATACATAGTGGGCAGCTGTGCTGGCAAGCGCTGCTCACTAGTACAGCAGCGTGCGCAAGAGGGAGAGGGAGGGGGGAGAGGGAGGGGGGAAAGAAGAGCCCGCAGCTGCATTGGCATCACTATGGTTGGGGTCACCCCCCCTTCCACCAACTATAATCGCCCCTCAGTACAGACCCCCTCCACTAAGTATAGACCCCCTCCACTAAGTATAGACCCCCTCCATCAGTGCAGAACCTGCACTAAGTATAAACCCCTCCCTAAGTACAGACCTTACACAGTGCAGACCCCCCCAGGAAAACCCCCCTCCATTAGTACAGACCCCCCCAGGACAGACCCCCCCTCCATTAGTACAGACCCCCCCAGGACAGACCCCCCCTCCATTAATACAGACCCCCAGGACAGACCCCCCTCCATTAGTACAGACTCCCCAGGACAGAGCCCCCCTCCATTACTACAGACCCCCCAGGACAGAGTCCCCCTCCATTACTACAGACCCCCCAGGACAGAGCCCCCCTCCATTACTACAGACCCCCCAGGACAGAGCCCCCCTCCATTACTACAGACCCCCCAGGACAGAGCCCCCCTCCATTACTACAGACCCCCCAGGACAGAGCCCCCCTCCATTACTACAGACCCCCCAGGATAGAGCCCCCCTCCATTACTACAGACCCCCCAGGACAGACCCCCCTCCATTACTACAGACCCCCCAGGACAGACCCCCCTCCATTACTACAGACCCCCCAGGACAGAGCCCCCCCTCCATTACTACAGACCCCCCAGGACAGAGCCCCCCCCTCCATTACTACAGACCTCCCAGGGCAGGACCCCCCTCCATTAGTACAGACTCCCCAGGACAGAGCCCCCCTCCATTACTACAGACCGCCCAGGACAGAGTCCCCCCCCATTACTACAGACCCCCCAGGACAGACCCCCCTCCATTACTACAGACCCCCCAGGACAGAGCCCCCTTCCATTACTAGACCCCCCAGGACAGACCCCCCTCCATTACTACAGACCCCCTCCATTACTACAGACCCCCCAGGACAGAGCCCCCCTCCATTACTACAGACCCCCCAGGACAGAGCCCCCCTCCATTACTACAGACCCCCCAGGGCAGGACCCCCCTCCATTAGTACAGACCCCCAGGACAGAGCCCCCCTCCATTACTACAGACCCCCTCCATTACTACATAGCACCCAGGGCATGAGCCCCCTCCATTAGTACAGACCCCCCAGGACAGAGCCCCCCACCATTACTACAGACCCCCCAGGGCAGGACCCCCCTCCATTACTACAGACCACCCAGGACAGAGCCCCCCTCCATTACTACAGACCCCCCAGGACAGACCCCCCCTCCATTACTACAGACCACCCAGGACAGAGCCCCCCTCCATTACTACAGACCCCCCAGGACAGAGCCCCCCTCCATTACTACAGACCCCCCAGGGCAGGACACCCCTCCATTAGTACAGACCCCCCCCCAGGACAGAGCCCCCCCCTCCATTACTACAGACCCCCCAGGACAGAGTCCCCCTCCAATACTACAGACCCCCCAGGACAGAGCCCCCCTCTATTAGTAATGACCCCCCAGGGCAGGACCCCTCCTCCATTACTACAGACCCCCCCCCCTCCATTAGGGTACAGTACATAATGATAAAAACACCCGGGCGGCAGCTGGAGAGGAGAGTGTGCAGCCGCGCTGCCCGGGTGGAGAACAGAAGAGTACACAGCAGGAGTGAGAGACACAGAGAGGAGGAGAATGTGTCAGCACGGACCGCTCCGCTCCCCCTCCCCCCGCGACATCACTCACTGCACGGCTGGTCTCTCTCCACACAGAGACCAGCCGCTCTGCCTCCCTTCTCATCTTCGGCTGGCTGAAGGAGGGAGGGGCTTGAGCATTGAATACAGCGGCGCCTTTCTTCTTAGAACACCAGCGGAAAGGCGCCGCAGGACACAAACAAGAGGAGGAAGAGGGAAGGGAGCACTCTGGCGCTACAGCGCCCCCACCTCTCTGGCGCTGGGGTGCACTGCACCCCGTGCACCCCGCCTCGGACCGGCCCTGGGCTTTAAAGACAAACCTGGAAGCTTATTGGTTTCTATGCAGAGCTGCACCAGATTTTGCACTCTCTAGTTTTAGTAAATCATCCCCAGTATATTTCAAGTTGTTGCAAATGGGCACTCTCAGTAATCACTCTCTCATAGTCACCAGACTTACAAGAACTAGTATTCCGTATGTATGGTAAGAAATGAGGGAAGAAAGGAGGGGGGGGGGGAGAAAACTGGGAGTAAGCATGAAAGGGGAGGAAAGGTACTCAGGTCCAGGGAAATGTAAAGGAGAAGATGAAAACCAGAGAGAGGGGGGAAGGAGGAGGGGAGGGAAAGAGAGGGGGGGGGAAGGGCAGGATGGGGGGGAAAGGGGGGGAGGGAAACACAAGGAAGGGGGAAAAAGGAGGAAGGGAAAGGGGGGGTATGAAAAGGAAGGGAAAGAGGAAAACAGGAGGAAGGGAAAAAGGACAGAAGGGGAAACAGGTCACATTGCCGAGTCTGATCCCCCACAGTGCGCATGCACGAAGAATTGCTAATGCACATGCGTGCACAGATGGAGGCCAAAGGGCCAGGAAGGCCCAAGCCATAGCTGACGCTAGTAGTGCTTGAGCTGGCCTCAGCTCAAGCATCATGAACTGTTCCCAGCCACCTTTCCCTTCTCTGGATAATATATGGGGTAGTGTAGCTTTCTATGCACCCTTGTGAGTTTCCTTCTCCCTCCTTGGCTCTATATGATTTTACTCGGCCAGTTAAGGTAGCTAGTTATAAATATCTATTGGAGTTTCTGACCTGTTTCCCCTTCTGCCCTCCCCCCCCCCCCCCCTGTTTTCCTCTTTCCCTTCCTTTTTCATAACCGTCCCCCCATCCCTTCCTTCCTCCTTTTCCCCCATTCTTTGTGTTTCACTTTCCTCCCTCCCCTCCCCCCCCCCTCTCTGGTTTGCCCCTTTCCCTTTTCACTTCCCTGGACCTTGGTACCTTTTCTCCCCATTCCTTGATTCTCCCATGGTTTTTCCTTTAACAGTATTTCCACTTCCCTTTTTCAATTCCCTGGACCTAGGTTCCTTTCCTCCCTTTTCCTGGTATCTCCCACTGTTTTCTTTTCCCCTTTCCCCTCCCCCCTCCCCTTCTTTTCTTCCCTCTTTTCTTGCCATACATACGTTTATGATCTATACATACATATATATTTTTGTTTAATTGCTACAGAGGGTAAGTTTATCCACTTTTACATGTCCCCCATATCTGCCGTAGGGTAATGTCAGAGGTGCCTCGGCCTTGGCTCTGTGTGCTGGTCTATGGGTAAGCGGCAGCGCTCCCCCTTCCCCATCTATCAACCGTGCTTATTATACTTTACTCCTGTCTTTGTTTCCTTGATTATTATGTATATTTTGTTACTCCATTCCAGATACTACCCTCCTGATGAAGCGGTAGAACCCCACAAAACATGTAGAGGATCACATGTCCTGTGAGGATCCACTATACCTTTTGTCTCCACCTTGAAGCACACTAAGCATCAGTGACACACATGTATAGACAGTCTGTATTTTAAATACTGTTTTGGTATGAACTTTGGAAATTATGTTCCTATCTGTATTTGGATATCCTCTTTTTATCTCTTTGGATAAATAAAAAAACGTTATTTTATTCAATGTGTATTTTGTCCAATCGGTACTAACATAGTCAATTTGCACAAGAATTGATGCGGTTTTAAAGGCAAAAGGTGGTCACTCCAAATATTGATATGATTTGGGATTTTGCTTATGTTTATTTACTTTCCATTTTGTTAATTGATAAAACTAAACTATTAACACTTCTATTTCTGAAAGCATTATTCATTGACAGCATTTTCTTCCACACCTGCCTAAAACGTTTGCACAGTACTATATGTGTGGGATACAAAGCCAAAATAAGTCGTTTTTTTTTTTTGTTTTTTTAATCAACAGTAGGGAAACTGAACAGGTCAATTTGAAACCTTCGATCAAAGGATGTAGAGTATAGTAAGGCTGACCATACACTGTATATTCTGATTGAACTACCTCTTTTATATCTACCATCAACTATGTAGTGCAAGGGTTTGCCTGATTTAATACCATTTGATTGGATTGTTCAGGTTTGGCCTTATATCATCATATAGTTTTAGTAATTGTGTTTGAATTGGGTGGAAATGCATATTACTCTATTTATATTTTATACTGCCTACTTTACCATTAAAGTGTACATATAGCCATTTTTTATTTTGTATCGAATAGGGAAGGTTCAAAACCTTTATACATTTCTTTTTGTTTTATGTCTGCATTTCCCATTATTTCATGTCCCGTTCATAATGTGTATCATTATTTAAAACCTCCCTAGTGTATTCAAAAACTAGAAGAAAGAAGTTTGGGCTATACATACACTGTAGTTAATTTAAATTTGTAGATACAGGAAAGTTGAATGCTTGTGGTGCTGTTAAGTTTTACTAAATTGTGTCAAATAAATGTCAGTCATGAAAACCCATGTTCACTCTAAATTTTTGATTAAATAAGTCATATATTGAGAGTCTTTTTTTATTTGTTAGCCCAAAACCTGGTTTGATTTTTTATTTTTTAGAAAATTATTTTTTATAGTTTTCAAGATAAGCCATCCCAAAAAACAAGACAAAACATATAGTATATAAAAAAGAAGTGCATAACATTGGACATGTACATGAACATTGCCTGTGAAGCTTGCCAACCTGACCCACAACGCCTTCTCAGAAGAGACACAAACGCCCCCCTCCCCCTCCCATAATTAACCAAAAGCACGAGGATCCATGTGAAAAAACTACCAACACTCTCCAGAGAATATAATTTGTGTGTCTCACCATACAATTTTGCTGAAATCCCACCAACCCACCTTGTCTCATAGAACAGAAAGAATAACATTAACAAAAGGTTAAAACTAGTCTGTTATAGTGAGAGGTGAGGCCATCCATCCACCCCATACCTTATCAAATTTGAGAAGCGCCCCCCTGTTCAGATATGTGGCTTTACAAAAGAGTAGTGCCCTATTCACTGAAACCTTCCAGGACTCTACCGATGGAGGAGTAGAACTCTTCCAAGACAGAACTATGTGTTTCCTAGCATGAAAAAATAATAGATTAAGTAAGGTATGCATAGCTGTAGTAGGGGTCAAATCATCCACCAGCCCGAGCAGGCAAAGCCTTACAGAAGGACTTAAAGAGATAGTTGTCACCTCCTGTACACACATTAAAATATCCATCCAGTATTTCTGTATACCAGGACAATCCCAGAATATATGCATACAGTCAGCCCCCCTTGCAGAACAACGCCAGCAAGAAGAGGTGACTGAACCAAAAATTATAGCTATCTTCGCCGGGGTCATGTATATATGATGCAGAAATTTGTAGTGGATCAGTTGGTCACGAGCCGAGATTAGTCTGGTAAAATGTGCAAAACAGTCATCCTCCCAATCTTCTGTGTCCAAACCAGGGACCACCGACGCCCGCTTAGCTCTACACACACTCATGAGCTGAAAAGTCTCAAGGAAAAGGAACTTATAGATAGTAGATAGGGGCTTTTGGAGATCATCCTCCCTTAGCATGGATTCAAGGGCAGACCCTGAGAATCAAACCCTTACCTGTTTAAACCGTGTTTGGTATGCGTGTCTTAGCTGTATATAGAAAAAAAAGTGGGTATTTGGCAACTGATGTAGAGACTTCAATTCATTAAAAGACTTCAGCTGCTCATTTGTGGTGATTTCATCAATCTTTTTAATCCCAAATTCCATCCAGACCACTAGATTTTCAAAGGCAAAAAATTGGGGCAGATTGGAATTTCTCCACAAAGGGGCATGAGGTGAAAGTGGGAAGGGACCCCCTTTCTCACCATGGGCAACCATCCAAGCACATAACACTGACCTCATAGAAGTACTTAAGACATAGGGTGATCTGGGCCCCCTAAATACCAAATGGGCCAACTCTTCATAGGAACCCACAAGCGCCCCCTTAAGGGCAACCGCAGCATCATCAAATGGACCAGTGAGCCACCTATTGACTATCACCAACTGTCCCGCCAAGAAGTATTTGTAAAAATTGGGCACAGCCCCTCTTTCTAAGGCTGTTGTAACACCCCAAGCTTAGGTCTAGCCACACTCCCCTGCCATATAAATTCTGATACTAAACCATGAATGGATTTGAAAATAGATTTAGGAATCCAAACATGTGAATTCCTCAATGTATACAACAAGAGAGGTAGAAGCTTCATTTTAAAAGAGAAGTAAGTGATTTTTTTTTCAGTTTCATACATACCTAGGTGGATGCAGCATCTCTCCGATGCTGCATCTGTCCCCCGATCACTCTACACTTAGAACCGAGCAATCGAACACCGCCGATGGCCTGGTTCTCACGGCTCCCCGAGCAGAGAGCTGCTGACTGTCAATCAGCAGCTCTCCGCTCTGCTCCCTCCTCGCTCACTAGAGCGCTGAGCTGTGGAGGGATGGGAAGCACCCATCTCAGCCTGTCAGCGGCTTGCTGAGAGCCTGAGACGAGTGTCAGTCCAGTCAGTCCGGGTGTCAGTCCAGTTAGTCAGACTGATTTCTTTGACGTCCGCTCTTTGTGACTAAAGTACGCTCTCTGCTGAAAACGGGTCACAGGAGTGCAAAACTCCACTCCTGTGATCCATAGGAGAAGCCCAGGCAAACAAGCTTTGGCTGGACTTCTCCTTTAAGTAATTTCACCCTTCCTATCAGGGAGAGAGGGAGATTTCCCCAAGCACAAATTTTTTGCTTAAAAATTGATAAAATGGGTGTCACATTCAACCTAATAAAGTCTGAGGCTAAGTTGATAATGGTAAGCCCCTGGTTTGATTTTTTTTCACCACTTCAGCCCCGGACCATTTGGCTGGCAAAAGACCAGAGCACTTTTTGCGATTCGGCACTATGTCGTTTTAACTGACAATTGCGCGATCTTGCGACGTGGCTCCCAAACAAAATTGACGTCCTTTTTCCCCCACAAATAGAGCTTTCTTTTGTTGGTATTTGATCACCTCTGCAGTTTTTATTTTTTGCGCTATAAACAAAAAAATAGCGACAATTTTGAAAAAAACGTATTATTTTTGACTTTTTGCTATAATAAATATCCCCAAAAAATATATAAAAACATTTTTTTTCCTCAGTTTAGGCCGATATGTATTCATCTACATATTTTTGGCAAAAAAATTGAAATAAGCATTTATTGATTGGTTTGCACAAAAGTTATAGCGTCTACAAAATAGGGGATAGTTTTATGGCATTTTTATTAATATTTTTTTTTTACCAGTAATGGCGGTGATCAGCATTTTTTATCGTGACTGCAACATTATGGCGGACAGATCGGACACTTTTGGTGCTATTTTGGGACCATTCACATTTATACAGCAATCTGTGCGATTAAAAATGCATTGCTTACTGTGTAAATGTGACTGGCAGGGAAGTAGTTAACCACTAGGGGGCGCTGTAGGGGTTTAGTGTTTCCTAGGGAGTGATTCTAACTGCAGGAGGATGGGCTATGTGTGACATGACACTGATCATCACTCCCAATTACAGGGACCTGTGATCAGTGTTCTGTCACTAGGCAGAATGGGGAAATGCTTGTTTACATCAGCATTTCCCCGTTCTTCCTCTCTGTGAGACGATCGTGGGTATCCTTGCGGACATCGAGTCCGCGGGACCCGCGATCACACTCACGGAGCTTGCGCCTCGTGCGCACGCCCTCACAAGCTGCTTCTTAAAGGGCAACGTACAGGTACGTTAATATGCCTGTACGTGCCCTTCTGCCGACATATATAGGTGTGAGCCGGTCGGCAAGCGGTTAAAGAGACACAGCAATTGAATACATTAATATCAAACCATCAAAAAACAAAAAGATAATAATACAGTTGAGGCAGAAATGAAAAATATTTTCAGCTTTATTTAAGAGTACATCAGATGTATATTTGATGGACAATTTACACAAGTAAATGCTCTTCAAAAAACATTGCAACTTAGTTGTAACTGAAATTAGAACACTCCAAAGAACACTTCATTGCACGTTGTTTTACTTGCTGTAATTTCTAATGTAGCCTGTTATATGGGGTGGATTCATCTGTACTTGGAGGTGAGGACTGCAGAGACTAGAGCAAGGAATTTTTCAAAGGCAGTCTGAACTTCAGGAGTGAAATCACCAGGGAAGTGAGTAGCCAAGACCACCTGGATAACATGAGACAGCAGCTGCAAAGAGAAATAGAGGATATATTATTTTTGTGTATATAGACACACTTGTATTATTTAATAAGGGCAGTAATGTTCAAACTGCTTTTTAAAATTACATTTTTATATGTAATGTACTCTTAAAGAGGAAGTAAACCCTGATGGGTTTTACTTACTCTTTCTTTTCCTGCAAGGTAAAACATAATGGGCTACTATGCATTGCATAGTAGCCCATTATGTGTTACTTACCTGACACAGAAGCCTGCAATGTCTCCGATGTCCCCGCTGGCTGGAAGCGCCCATCTTCGCACGTGCGCGGGAGCTGCCAGTCACAGCATGACCCCAGCTAGAAACGGCACAGCGTGCCCTTTCTAAAGTGTGCATGCGCCAAATGCATCGGCGCATGCGCGGAACAACTCATCGTACGGGGAATTGTAAATATCTCCTAAACTGTGTAGGTTTAGGAGATATTACCAGCACCTACAGGTAAGCCTTAATCTACTGTAGGCTTACCTGTAGGTAAAAGTGGTTGTAAAGAGAAGTATGGGTTTGGTGGTTATTGTAGAATCATACTTACTTAGGTGGATGCAGCATGGATCCGAAGCTGCATCTGTCCCCCGGCGCCTCTTCACTGAGAACCGAGCGATTGAACATCGCTGATTGCTCGGTTCTCTCAGCTCCCTGAGCAGAGAGCTGCTGCCTGTCTATCAGAAGCTCTCCTGCTCTGCTCCTCCACGCTCACTGGAGCACTGAGCTGTGGGGGGGGGGGGGCAGGGAGCGGCCGTCTTAGCAGCTCGCTGAGTGGCTGAGACAGCCATCAGTCCAGGCACCTGGCAGGTCCAGACTTCCAGAGTCAGGCTGATGCGGTTCCTGGACTGATCTATATGACATCAGCAGAGAGCGGACTTCAGACGGCTCTCTGCTGAAAATGGGTCACAGGAGTGCAAAACGAGTTGCACTCCTGTGACCCATAGAAGAAGCTCAGCCAAATGAGCTCAGGCTGGACTTCTCCTTTAAAGGTTACAGAGCAAACTGCTTCTTTTAAAAGGTACCCAATGAAAGTATCTGGTGGAAGGTGCACTTCTCCAAATCCAGGGATACAATACTACCATACCTTACCTGCCTATAATGGTTATTCTCTGGCTTCAATACCTTCCAAGTTAGTGACCCAAAACTAATATGCATATCAAGAGTTTTGACTTCACATTTTATTAACTCTGAAAAAAACTTAAATGTAGGTAGTAATCATGATAGACCAGAAGCTAGTATTTGTAGATAGGTCGGCCATAACAGCCTTTATGTTTGTCATGTCAACTTTCCTAAAGACTGACACAAAATGTACAGTATATTGGTCACCTAAATGCCCACCTGAGTTTCAATACTATATAATGCTGTAAACACATTTAAAACGCAATACATTTTGTTCACCTGAATCAAGTTATCTCATTATTGGAATACTCTATCAGTGACATACATGAATAGACAGTCTGTATTTTAAATACTGTTTTGGTATGAACTTTAGAAATGATGTTCCTATCTGTATTTGGATATCCTCTTTTTATCTCTTTGTAAAAACCCAAGTGGTGATTAAATACCTCCATTTGTGTGAAAAAAATGATAAAAATTTCATTTGAGTACAGTGTAGCATGACCGCGCAATTGTCATTCAAAGTGTGACAGCGCTGAAAGCTAAAAATTGGTCTGGGCAGGAGGGAGGTTTAATTGCCCAGTAAGCAAGAGTTTAAACATTGTAATGTTTTTAACATGTCAGCTGAAATGTTTTTTGCATTTATCGTAATCCTAAGCAGTTGGTTTTGGGTGTGCCTGATTAGGGTTTACTCCTTAAACAGCCTGCTCAGTGTATGCTACTTTTGCTGTGGAAGCTATTGCTTGTGAAATGTGTCAACTGCTTGTTCTGTGTTTTTTTCTGATACACTTGTGACAATAAAGGTACATCAAGCAAGTTTTTTGGAAATTCAGAGTGCGACCATTTCTTTATTTTATTCGCATTGGAAGGTGGAGAGCCGGGGTCTGCACCTGTCATCCGTTTGCACCTGAACATTTGCCTGGAGCAGTGTGTGCCCTTTATTTGGTTCCTGCTGTTATATAGTGTGGGGTGTGGACTTAGCCCCCTGATCCACGATTAGCTAAAGGCAAACTGCCAATCATGGCTCTCGCAGCAGTGCTGTGATTGGCCAAAGCATGCAGGTCAGATGCATGCTTTGGCCAATCATCAGACATCAATGCACTGCCATCTCGCAGTGCATTATGGGGCGTTCTGTGGCACTCAAATTTGCCACGAACACCCCATAGTGTTTGGTATTAGCCAAACTGGCGAATACCCGATATTTGATTCGCATGTAAGTAGACATCGGGACCATCCCAAATGTACAGCACGGTGCAAATAATTTTAGGCAAGTGTGAAGAAATGCTGTAAAGTAGGGATGAGCCCGATGTTCGAGTCAAGTGTAAGTTTGACTCAAACATCGTTCGTTCACCCGTTTGCCGAATACCGAACATTAGGGGGCGTTCGCGGGTAATTTGAGTGACCGCGGAATGCCCCATAATGAATGGCGAGAACATCAATGCATGAGATTGCAGTGCATTGACAGCTGCCTGACCTGCATGCTTTGGCCAATCACAGCGTGCTCTGCTGTGAGAGCCATGATTAGCCAAAGGCAGGGTGCCATGTTAAGGGCAAGTGGCCTGGTATGGTTCAGGAGGGGGCGCTCGCTCGTCTCCCCCCTATCCTGGCCTGCCAGGCTGCTTGCTCGGATAAGAGTCTGGTATGCATTTTGGGGGGGACCCCACGCCAATTTGTTTTAAAATTTTGGTGTGGCAGGGTGCCTTTGGCAAATCATGGCTCAGAGGGCTGAGTCCACGCCCCACACTATGTAAGGCAGCTGTACATAGTTTTATGAATGAGAGCAGCAAAATTAAATTTCTAAAGGAAAAAATGTAATTTAAACCTGCTTGCGGCTGTAATGTATTGCCGGATCCCGGCAATATACATAAAAATCATTGAGAAATAAGGCATGCCCCCTCCCCCCCAGTCCATTACCAGGCCTTTTGGGTCTTGTATGGATATTAAGGGAAACCCTGCCCCAAAATGTAAAAAAAAAGATTGCGTGGGGGTCCCCCCCAAAATCCATACCAGGCTCTTCAGGTCTGGTATGGATTTTAGGGGAACCCCACGCCGAAATGTAAAAATAAAAAATGACGTAGGGGTCCCCCCAAAATCCATACCAGGTCCTCTGCCCTGTCATCAAAGATGGCGTTACATTGCAGGACGTGTCCCAAACTGTCTCCTGTCATTTTTACCATTTTGACACTTTTTTTGGTGAATGTGTAGGGATACACTTTACCAGATACCCATTCACATAGGGGGAGCCGGGATCTGGGGGTCCCCTTGTTAAAGGGGGCTTCCAGATGCAAATAAGATTATTTAACAAGGGTACCCCCAGATCCCAGCACCCCCTATGTGAATGGGTATCAGTTACAGTGTACCCCTTCACATTCATCAAAAAAAGTGACAAAATTGTAAAAATGACAGAAGACAGTTTGAGACAAGTCCTTTAATCATAAAAAAAAAGTGTCCTGCAATGTAACGCCATCTTTGGTGACAGTGCAGAGGACCCGAGAAAAAAAAATGGAAAAACTCTGCCTTGATGGAAGGTGTCCCGCGACTGAAGGCTTTTTGCAATGACAGCTGTTATATAGCTGAGGGCGGGGCCACCCGGTGACATAATCGGGGGACCCCGTCCCCCTCTGACATTACGTGATGTCACATGAACCATACCATGTGACATGGCCAGGTCCGTTTCAGGAGGGGGAGGTGCTCTCTCGCCCCCCCCTTTCCTGCAGCATGCCAGATTGTGTGCTCGGATAAGGGTCTGGTATAGATTTTGGGGGGACCCCCACGGCATTCTTTTTTAATTTTGGGGGAGGTTCCCTTTAAAATCCATACCAGACCTGAAGGATCTGGTATGGATTTTGGGGGGATCCCCACGCCTTTTTTTTTTTGGTGCGGGGTTTCCCTTAGTATCAACACCAGACCCAAAGGGCCTGGTTATGGACTGGGGGGGAACCCATGCCGTTTTTTTCAATGATTTTTATCTATATTGCCGGGATCCGATATTTCATTACAGCGGCGAGCAGTTTTGAATGACATTTTCCTTTAGAAATGCTCATTTTGCTATGGAACTGTTCTAAACACGGGAAAGATGCACTACTTTACAGTCATACTAAGGACACTCCCAGGCACAATATTTAAAGGAATATTTCATTTTTATTGTTTCACTTTAAGCATTATTAAAATCACTGCTCCTGAAAAATATGACATTTTAAAAACTTTTTTTTGCATTGATACATGTCCCCTGGGGCGGGGCCCGGGTCCCTAAACAATTTTTATGGTAATAACATGCATATAAGCCTTTAACAATAATTTTTATTTATTTTATCAAACAAATACAAATCAATTGAAATTGCTGCATTGCTCTACATATTTTATACTGCCTACTTTACCATTAAAGTGTATATACAGCCATCTTTCATTTTGTATTTAATAGGGAAGGTTTAAAAACTCTATAAGTTTCTTTTAGTTTTATGTCTGCATTTCCCAATATTTTATGTCCTGTTGATAATGGGTATCGTTATTTCAAACCTCCCTAGTATATCCAAAAACTAAAAGAAATACGTTTTGGCTATATGTACACTGTCATTAATTTAAATTTGTAGATACTAGAAAGTTGTATGCTTGTGGTGCTGTTAAGTTTTACTAAATTGTGTCAAATAAATCAGTGCTTAAAACCCATGTTCACTGTAAATATTTGATTACTCAGTTGATATATTGAGAGATTTTTATTTTATTTTATTAGCCCAAAACCTGGTTTTATTTTTTGGGGGGGAAATTTTTTTTGTTTTGTTTTCAATAACATATACAGTACTTAATAAAACATTCAAGAACCGCTCACCACAATACAATGAGTCATCCCAAAAAACAAGACAAAACATATAGTGTATAAAAAAGAATTGCATAACATTGGACATGTATATGAACATTGCCTGTGAAGCTTGCCAACCTGACCCACACAAACGCCCCCCCCCCCCCCCCATAATTAACCAAAAGCACAAGGATCATGTGAAAAAACTACCCACACTCTCCAGAGAATATAATTTGTGTGTACATACAATTTTGCTGAAATCCCACCAACCCGCTTTGTCGGAGGTGATGAGGTGCATATCAGAAAGTCTCATAGAACAGAAAGGATAAAATTAACAAAAGGTTAAAAAAGGTATTAATAACTGTAAACGCAAACACACAAGTCCATATAATACAGGAGATATAGAGGGCTGAGCAACTTAGTCCATGATGGACAGACTGGTAGTTCAAGGGTTAAGCAGTAACTGGCAGGGCAATGGTTAAAATAGGCTGGTTAACAAGGCGGCTGCTGTCCTCAGAGAGCTGGCTCTGTGATGGGTAAGAGAAGGGTAGAGAAGGAAGCGCCACATGGGTGTAGTATTAACAACTGTTATTTAATGACACCAGGTAAAATAACACTTACAGGATAAAAACATATAAAAAAGCTCATCTGTATTAGTGTGCGGTCCTCAGTATGCCCCCTGATCCTGTTCTGGTGACGCTGCAGGGATGTTGGGCTGCAGAGGATGGATTACCAGCCGGGAGCTCCTTCTGTGGCCATCAGGAAGAGGCTGGGGCCAGCGTGGAGCGCACGTGACGTCACAGGTCATCCAATCGCTTCCGGGATCAGTATCCAGGGGAGGAATCATCCAGGGAGGAGGGCTGTGGAGAGGTTAGAAAAGGCTACGCGCTCGGAGCCACTGCTTCTTCAATAGGCCTGATTGGGAGGTGTCTGCACTGTGCTATTTATAGGCCAGCGCCGTGGGACCAACAGGTCCCAGCATCGGCCGACAGAAGCACAGCGCCGACTGTGGACAGGAGGGGCACTACAAGGTAATACAATATACACAGAATAAAAAGAAGGTTATACACTAGTGAATAGGGAATGACATGAAAAAATAGGAATGAGGCGAAGAAGTACATGGTGATAAACATGGAAGCGATAATAACTAAAATAATAAAAATGGGAATACAAATGGAAGCGAAAAATAAAGGTAAGTATAAAAATGAGAGCGAGAAATAATATTATTTCCCATGGTAATAATACAAAATAAGAATTAAAATAAAATATAAAAAAAAAAATGATAAAGATAAAAATAAAAATAAGAATAAGAATAATAATAGAAAATAATAAATAAAAAATATAAGAATAAGAAAGAAAAAAAGGGAAAAGGAGGAATAAAGCTAAAAATAAACCGAGTGAAATGAAAATGAGGATGGAGTAGAAAAAATAATAATAATAAAGAGAAAATTAAAAAATGGTGGTATAGGAAGTAGGTAGACATAGATGAGGCATGCATATTAGGAAACACAAGAAACAGGGATACGCGTATCTATGCATGGTTCTTAAAAATATCGTAGGGAGGCTACATCTGTAGGGGTGGTCTTATGAGGAGACGGGGTGACTTAAAGTAAAGTGTGCACCTCAATATCCTTGTTCAACCCCCCAGGTACTAAGGCGCCCAAGGAGTAGATCCAGTAAGTTTCTTGCTGGCAAAGACGTTTGTACCACTCAGCGGCAGGGTATGTGGCCGGGATGGATTCAATGACCCACACACTAAGGCCAGCTGTAGATTGGCTTTGGTATGTCAGGAAATGTTTGGAGACGCTGTGGTGGTCCCGGCCTTTTTCAATAAAGTGCCGGTACTCACCAAAACGCGCCCTTAGGGCTCTGATGGTTCTCCCAACACACAATATGCCACAGGGGCAAGTGAGGCAGTATATGACAAAGTCAGTTGAACAATTATAGAATTCTTTTAGGGTATTGTTTTTTCCATTGGCAGTGAAGGTTTTTTGACCGTGTTGTATGAACTGACAGGTTAAACAGAAGGCTTTTTTGCATTGATACATCCCTCTGAGGGGTATCAGGGTGAGTGGTGATGAGGTGGATTGGGTATGCTTAATTCTACTGGGTGCAATTGTACTCTTAATGTTTCTGGATTTTCTATATGACACTTTAGGTTTGGTATCGACTGTGGTTCTGAGATGAGGGTCTTCTAACAGAATAGACCAGTGTGAAGCCAGAATTTTCTCCATTTTCTTGTATTTGTCACGAAATTGTGTAATGATGCGGGTGGGTTGTTTACCAGTGGTTGGCAGACGGTTGGGGCCTATAGATGGACTACGGTAATTTTGGAAGGCCGCGTCTAAAAGTGGGGTAGGGTATCCTTTGTCTAGAAATTTCTTCGACAGAAGTTGTCCATCAGTGTTATAGTCTGAGTCTCTGGTACAATTCCTTTGAAGGCAGCAGAATTGGCTGCGTGGGGATGTTGCTGACCCATCTAGGATGGTGGCAGCTATCATAGTGCATGAACGAATTACCAGCAGTAGGTTTGATGCAGTTTCTTGCATATATAGTTTCCTTGTCATGGCAAAGCTCGAGGTCTAAAAAGGCCAAAGTATCGGGATCAGCCACGTGGTGAACGATAGGCCCAAGCTGTTGTGGTTGCAATATTGCACAAAAGCCATGATGTCATCAAACGTGCCATCCCAAATGATCACTATATGATCATATACGACCAATCTACAGCTGGCCTTAGTGTGTGGGTCATTGAATCCATACAAATGTCTTTGCCAGCAAGAAACTTACTGCATCTACTCCTTGGGCACCTTAGCACCTGGGGGGTTGAACGAGGATATTGAGGTGCACACTTTACTTTAAGTCATCCCGTCTCCTCATAAGACCACCCCTTCAGATGTAGCCTCCCTACGATATTTTTATAAACCATAGATACGTGTATCCCTGTTTCTTGTGTTTCCTAATACGCATGCCTCATCTATGTCCACCTACTTCCTATACCACCATTTTTTCTTTTTCTCTTTATTATTATTATTTTTTCTACTCCATCCTCATTTTCATTTCACTCCTAGGTTTATTTTTAGCTTTATTCCTCCTTTTCTCTTTTTTTCTTTCTTATTCTTATATTTTTTTTATTATTATTATTATTATTATTATTATTATTATTATTATTATTATTATTATTATTATTATTATTAATATTATTTTTATTTTTATCTTTATATTTATTTTATTTATTTATTTTTTTATATTTTATTTTCATTCTTATTTTGTATTATTACCATGGGAAATATTATTATTTCTCACTGTCATCCTCATTTTTATACTTACCTTTATTTTTTGCTTCCTTTTGTATTCCCGTTATTATTATTATTGCTATTATCGCTTCCATGTTTATCACCATGTACTTCTTCGCCTCATTCCTATTTTTTCATGTCATTCCCTATTTACTAGTGTATAACCTTCTTTTTATTCTGTGTATATTGTATTACCTTGTAGTGCCCCTCCTGTCCACAGTCGGCGCTGTGCTTCTGTCGGCCGACACTGGGACCTGTTGTCCCACGGCGCTGGCCTATAAATAGCACAGTGCAGACACCTCCCAATCAGGCCTATTGAAGGAGCAGTGGCTCCGAGCGCGTAGCCTTTTCTAACCTCTCCACAGACCTCCTCCCTGGATGATTCCTCCCCTGGATACTGATCCTGGAAGAGATCGGACGACCTGTGACGTCACGCATGCTCCACGTGCGCTCCACGCTGGCCCCAGCCTCTCAAGTTTAGTCCGGTAAAGGATGCATCCCAGACATCCTTCCAATCTTCTGTGTCCAAACCAGGGACCACCAACTAACACTTAGCTCTACACACACTCATGAGCCGAACAGTCTCAGGGAAAAGGAACTTATAGATAGTAGATAGGGGCTTTTGGAGATCCTACTCCCTTAGCATGAATTCAAGTGCAGACCATGAGAACAAAACCCTTACATGTTTAAACTGTGCTGGTATATAGCAAAAAAAAATAAAAATGGGTATTTGGCAACTCATGTAGAGAGTTCAGTTCATCAAAAGACTTCAGCTGCCCATTTGTGGTGACATCACCAATCTTTTTAATCCTGAATTTCGTCCAGACCACTGGTTCTTCATAGGCAAAAAATTGTGGCAGATTGAGATTTCTCCACAAAGGGGCATAAGGCGAGAGTGGTAAGGGACCCCCAAATTCCTCACCATGGGCAACCATCCACGCACGTAACGCTGACCTCATAGAAGTGGTTAAGACATAGGGTGATCTGGGCCCCCTAAATACCAACAGATGTACCAGTGAACCACCTATTGACTATCACCAACTGTCCCGAGAACCAAGCGATCGAACACAGCCGATGGCTCGGTTCTCACAGCTCCTCGAGCCTAGAGTTGCTGACTGTCAATCAGCAGCTCTCCGCCCTGCTCCCTCCTCACTTACTAGAGCGCTGAGCTGTGGAGGGGCAGGGATCGCCCATCTCAGGCTTTCAGCGGCTCGCTGAGAGGCTGAGACGGGTGTCAGTCCAGGCATCTGGCGACTCCAGACTCCCATTGTCGGGATGATGCGGTGCCTGGACTGATTTCTGTGATGTCAGCAGAGAGAGGACTTCAGTCTGCTCTCTGCTGAAAACGGGTCACAGGAGTGCAAAACTAATTGCACTCCTGTGATCTATAGGAGAAGCCCAGCTAAACAAGCTTTGGCTGGACCTCTTCTTTAACCACTTCAATATTGGGACACTTACACCCCCTTCCTGCCCAAGCCAATTTTTAGCTTTCAGCGCTGTCACACTTTGAATGAAAATTGCGTGGTCATGCTACACTGTACCCAAACAAATTTTTTATCATTTTGTTCCCACTAATAGAGCTTTCTTTTGGTGGTATTTGATCACTGCTGGGGTTTTTATTTTTTGCGCAACAAATAAAAAAAGACAGAAAATTTAGAAAAAAAAAAGTTTTTCTTTGTTTCTGTTATAAAATTTTGTAAATAAGTATGTTTTCTCCTTCAATGACGGCACTGATGAGACTGCTTTGACGCGCACTGATAAGACGGCACTAATGGGCACTGATGAGGTGGCACCAATGAGGTGGCACTGATGATGGGCACTGATATGCGGCACTGATGGGCACTGATAGGTGGCACTGGTATGCAGTACTGATGGGCACTCATAAGCGGCACTGAGGGGCACTCATAGAGGGCACTTAAAGGCCGCACTGATGGGTACTTATTGGTGGCACTGATAGGTGGCACAGATGGGCACTGATAGGTGGGCACTAATGGATATGGATGGACACTGATGGGTGGCATTGCTGGGCATCACTGATCTGGCAGGCATTCATAATGGACACTGACTGGCACTATTTGTGGGCACTGATTGACATATAATGGGCACACTGTGGCATCCCTGGTGGCCATGGAGGCATACCTGGCTATCCACGTGATGGGGCTTCCCTGGTGGTCCTGGCAGAATCCCTGGTGGTCCAGTGTGGGCATCCATGGGGGTGCTGCACAGATAAACAATCAGCACAGACCCCCCCATCAGGAGAGCCGCCGATCAGCTCTCCTCTACACGTGTCTGTCAGACACAAGTGAGGAAAAGCCAATAAACAGCTCTTCCTGTTTACATCGTGATCAGCCGTGATTGAACACAGCTGATGACGTGGTAAAGAGCCTCCGTCAGAGGCTCTTTACCAAGATTGGTGTAGCGGTGTGTCAGCCTGACACACCACATCACAGATCACCGCGATGCCCATATGATGCCCAGTCAGGATAACTGAACCAACGCCCGGCCGTCATTGTCCTATAGGCCGGGCGGGAAGTGGTTAAGTAAGTTCACACTTCTTATCAGGGAGAGATATAATGGGTGCCACATTCAACCTAATAAAGTCTGAGACTGAGTTGGTAATAGTAAGCCCCTGGTTTGATTTTTTTAAAGAGACACAGCAATTGAATATATTAATATCAAAGCATCAAAAAACAAAAAGATAATAATACAGTTGAGGCGGAAATTAAAAATATTTTCAATTTTATTTAAAAGTACATCAGATTTATATTTGATGGACAATTTACACAAGTAAATACTTTTCAAAAAACATTGCAACTTGGTTGTAACTGAAATGGGCCCAGAGAACACTTCTTTGCACATTGTTTTACTTGCTGTAATTTCTGATGTAGCCTGTTATACGGGGTGGATTTATCTGTACTTGGAGGTGAGGACTGCAGAGACTAGAGCAAGGAATTTGTCCCAGGCAGCCTGAACCTCAGCAGTGAAATCACCAGGGAAGTGAGAAGCCAAGACCACCTGGATAACGTGAGCCAGCAGCTGCAAAGAGAAATAGAAGATATATTATTTTTGTGTATATAGACACACTTGTATTATTTAATAAGGACAGTAATGTTCAAACTGCTTTTTGAAATGACATTTTTTTATTTAATGTACTCTTAAAAGAGAATTATGGGTTTGGGGGTTATTGTAGAATCATACTTCCCTAGGTGGATGCATCATTGGCCCGATGCTGCATATGTCCCCCGGCGCCTCTTCACTGAGAACTGAGCGATCGAACATCGCTGATGGCTCAGTTCTCTCAGCTCCCCGCGCAGGGAGCTGCTACCTGTCTATCAGCAGCTCTCCTGCTCTGCTCCTCCACGCTCACTGGAGCGCTGAGCTGTGGAGAGGCGGCTCGCTGAGAGGCTTAGACAGCCATCAGTCCAGGCACCTGGCAGATCCAGACTTCCAGAGTCGGGATGATGTGGTGTGGTGCCTGGACTGATCTGTGAGACGTCAGCAGAGAGCGGACTGAAAATGGGTCAAATGAATACAAAACTAATTGCCCTCCTGTGACCCATAGGAGAAGTCCAACCAAACAAGCTCAGGCTGGACTTCTGTTTTCAGGCCCCGTTCACACCTATGTGAATTAAATGTGGCTTACACCGCATCCAATTTGCAGGACATTTTAAAATACCTTTATTTGAATGCATCTGGTTCACATATGTGTGTTGCATTCACACTGCGCATTGCCCAAAAAAATGTGCGTTTTCTGGGCATTGCGGTGCGAATTACAAGCAAATTATCTTCTATGGGAACGCATCTGATTCACAGATGCATTCCGTTGTGAACAGGCATTCTCTCCTTCTCCTCACTACACCTCCCTCTCCTACCTCTGCTGATCCGCAGATAGAATGGAGAGGCACCGCTGAACAGCTGCTTTTTCTCTTCACAGAAAAAATGTAGCTGGAATTCGCACCGGACTGGTGTGAACCCGGCCTAAAGGTTACAGAGCAAACTGCTTCTTTTAAGAGGTACCCAATGAAAGTATCTGGTGGAAGGTGCTCTTCTCCAAATCCAGGGATACAGTACTACCATACCTTACCTGCCTATAATGGTTACTCTCTGGCTTCAATACCTTCCAAGTTAGTGACCCAAAACAAATGTGCATATCAAGAGTTTTGACTTCACATTTTGTTGAAAAAAACCTGAATGTAGGGAATAATCATGACAGACCAGAAGCTAGTATTTGTAGATAGGTCAGCAATAGGGATGAGCCGAACACCCCCCTGTTCGGTTCGCATCAGAACATGCGAACAGGAAAAAAGTTTGTTCGAACAAGCGAACACCGTTAAAGTCTATGGGATACGAACATGAATAATCAAAAGTGCTAATTTTAAAGGCTAATATGCAAGTTATTGTCATAAAAAGTGTTTGGGGTCCCGGGTCCTGCCCCAGGGGACATGGATCAATGCAAAAAAAAGTTATAAAAACTGACGTTTTTTCAGGAGCAGTGATTTTAGTAATGCTTAAAGTCAAACAATAAAAGTGTAATATCCCTTTAAATTTCTTACCTGGGGGGTGTCTATAGTATGCCTGTAAAGGGGCGCATGTTTCCTGTGTTTAGAACAGTCTGACAGCAAAATGACATTTTGAAGGAAAAAACTCATTTAAACTACCCGCGGCTATTGCATTGCAGATAATACACATAGAAGTTCATTGATAAAAACGGCATGGGAATTCCCCAAAGGGGAACCCCGAACCAAAATTAAAAAAAAAAAAATGACGTGGGAGTCCTCCTAAATTCCATACCAGGCCCTTCAGGTCTGGTATGGATATTAAGGGGAATCCTGGCCAAAATTAAAAAAAAAAAAAATGACGTGGGGTTCCCCCTAAATTCCATACCAGACTCTTCAGGTCTGGTATGGATTTTAAGGGGAACCCCGCGCCAAAAAAAAAAAAAACGGCGTGGGGTCCCCCCAAAAATCCATACCAGACCCTTATCCGAGCACGCAACCTGGCAGGCCGCAGGAAAAGAGGGGGGGACGAGAATGCGCCCCCCCCCTCCTGAACCGTACCAGGCCACATGCCCTCAACATTGGGAGGGTGCTTTGGGGTAGCCCCCCAAAACACCTTGTCCCCATGTTGATGAGGACAAGGGCCTCATCTCCACAACCCTGGCCGGTGGTTGTGGGGGTCTGTGGGCGGGGGGCTTATCAGAATCTGGAAGCCCCCTTTAACAAGGGGACCCCCAGATCCTGCCCCCCCCCCCTGTGTGAAATGGTAAGGGGGTACTTACCCCTACCATTTCACTAAAAAACTGTCAAAAATGTTAAAAATGGCAAGAGACAGTTTTTGACAATTCCTTTATTTAAATGCTTCTAATTTCTTCTATCTTCCTTCATCTTCTGGTTCTTCTGGTTCTTCTGGCTCTTCTGGTTCTTCCTCCGGCGTTCTCGTCCAGCATCTCCTCCGCGGCGTCTTCTATCTTCTTCTCCTCGGGCCGCTCCGCACCCATGGCATGGGGGGGGAGGCTCCCGCTCTTCTCTTCTTACTTTCTTCTCTTCTTCTCTTGTTCTCATTGGCTGTTCGACTCGAACAGCCAATGTTCGAGTCGAACATGAGTTTGACTCGAACTCGAAGCTCATCCCTAGTCGGCAATAGGGATGAGCTTCGAGTTCGAGGCCTCATCCCCACAACCGGCCAGGGTTGTGGGGATGAGGCCCTTGTCTTCATCAACATGGGGACAAGGTGTTTTGGGGGGCTACCCCAAAGCACCCTCCCAATGTTGAGGGCATGTGGCCTGGTACGGTTCAGGAGGGGGGGGGGCCGCACTCTCGTCCCCCCCTCTTTTCCTGCGGCCTGCCAGGTTGCGTGCTCGGATAAGGGTCTGGTATGGATTTTTGGGGGGACCCCACGCCGTTTTTTTGTTTTTTTTTGGCGCGGGGTTCCCCTTAAAATCCATACCAGACCTGAAGGGTCTGGTATGGAATTTAGGGGGAACCCCACGTCTTTTTTTTTTTTAATTTTGGTTGGGGTTCCCCTTAATATCCATACCAGACCTGAAGGGCCTGGTATGGAATTTAGGGGGACTCCCACATAATTTTTTTTTTTAATTTTGGTTCGGGGTTTCCCTGTGGGGAATTCCCATGCCGTTTTTATCAATGAACTTCTATGTGTATTGTCGGCAATGCAATAGCCGCGGGTAGTTTTAAATGTGTTTTTTCCTTCAAAATGTCATTTTGCTGTCAGACTGTTCTAAACACGGGAAACATGCGCCCCTTTACAGGCATACTATAGACACCCCCCAGGTACGAAATTTAAAGGGATATTACACTTTTATTGTTTGACTTTAAGCATTATTAAAATCACTGCTCCTGAAAAAACGGCCGTTTTTAAAACTTTTTTTTGCATTGATCCATGTCCCCTGGGGCAGGACCCAGGTCCCCAAACACTTTTAATGACAATAACTTGCATATAAGCCTTTAAAATTAGCACTTTTGATTATACATGTTCGTGTCCCATAGACTTTAACGGTGTTCGCGTGTTCGAACGAACTTTTTTCCTGTTCGCATGTTCTGGTGCGAACCGAACAGGGGGGTGTTCGGCTCATCCCTAGTCGGCAATAACAGCCCCTATGTTTGTCATGACAACTTTCCTAAAGCCTGACACAAAATGTACAGTATATTGGTCACCTGAATGCCCACCTGAGTTTCAAAATATATAACACTGCAAACACATTTAAGAGCAATGCAATTTTTTCACCTGAATCAAGTCTTATTGTATAGAAATATTCAGTAGTATGTACAGCAAAGTTTCCTGGATCCACTCTTAGGTTGTAGGCATGCAGGTCACTGAGGGAGGACAGGTTGCCAGCAAGGTCATCCAGGTGATTGGCTGCACCTGCAAGAGCATTAATAATCTTTCCACCATGTGTGTTGACGTCAGCAGAGCCAGGGGTCAGGTCAAAGTGGGGGAAATAAGTCTTGGTCTGGGGGAAGCTAAGGAGAAGCCTACACATAAAAAAAAAAGAAACAGATATTATTACAAGGAAATGATTTAAAATAAATCTATCCACACACACTTCTGACCTGATATTATGCTTCTGTGGTTAATATGGTAGGTTATAGAAATAACAAATTCCCTGTTAAACTGTAAGAATTTAGTAAGCACATTTTCCTTTAGCTACTGTTTGTATAGACACCAGGAAAGCAAAGTTATCAAATTTGTATTCCTTCAATGATGTTCAAGCTAGCAAAAGAAGAATGGTGCTGTCCTTCAAGAAATTGACCTTAGACAAAATGATTTCCTTGTTTCATGCCTTGATGGTAACTATTTGCACACAAATGGTACATAATTTGTGATATATAAAATAGCAGTAGTAGCAATCACTAATGACTTACACCATGGGTGCTCAACATGTGGCACTTCAGCTTTTGTGGAACTACATGTTCCATGAGGCAATGCAAGGTACTGACAGTTACAAACATTACTCCCAGAGGCATGATAGGACTTGCAGTTCCACAACAGTTGGAGGGCCACAGGTTGAGCAACCCATTACTTACATCTATTTCTCAATTTTCATTGATGCTTGACTTCCCCTGAAAACAAATTTTTAGTTTTGTAGGGTAGGGACAGGTTATAATTTCTATCAGTAGTATCTTAGTTTTTAAAAAGACTATACACATAGATCATAGAACTAGAATGACGTAACCTGTGTAATGAATACAAGTTTGTAAGTTTAACTTGCTACATTAACCAAAGAACTCCTGTGCTGTTACATTAAACAACCAGTTGATATTGCACACTGTATTTGTCTATATAAAATATAACCAAGAATAAAAGAATCATATCTGGTCAAAGCCTCAGAGCCCAGAGCACTGGCCTGAGATCCAATCTTTCCCACTATGGAAAGCACAGCAGCCTTCTCACTTGCAGATAGACTCATTGTGATGATCGGGAGTTGGTGCAGTACACGTTAGATCAGCTGGGCAACTCAAGAAAGGTCCACGTTAAACTAAAAATCTTGCCAGTTTAAAGCATTAGGATACCATTCACAATGGTCAAGATGCATTTCTATTGGCTGAAAACTGCATACCACCCATTAGAACTGACTTATCTTCTGAACCATACATGCTGTATGTGCTGATATAGGGTAAGCATCTTATCACTATATGCTGATTACAAAGCATATACACTCCTTTTGTGTTTACTGAGCTATTGCTGATCATTACAGTTTAACATATTAAATTACACGGCATTACACATATATTTTAAATGTACTCAATTAGATAGCATTTGAGTTGAAAACAATAGTTGTGATTGTTTTAATTAATGTTTTATCTCTTTTCTATCCTTTTGGTTATCAAGAATACCAATCAAGTGTAGTTTTAACAGAAAAAGTCCAATTATCTCTAAACAATCATACTTGCACCCTATACATTATTATTTTGAAAGTAACAACAAGATTTCTATTCTTCTAAGAGACTTTTGTTAGGCACTAAAGCATGTCTAGTATGACCTTAACCACTTGCCGACCAGCTCATGCAGATATATTGCGGCAGGTCAGCTCTCCTGCGGGGACTGGTCCATGCATGGAGGATAGCGGGCGATTGCAGTGAGGAGATGCAAAACAAGGCGATTCCCCGCTCTGCCAGATGACATAACAGAGGTCTACTATTCACAGTGATTGGGAATAGTGATCTCTGTCATGTTACAGTAAGCCCATCCCCCCTACAGTTAGAACACACCCAGGGAACACACTTAACCCCTTAATTGCCCCTTAGTGTTAACCACTTCCCTGCCAGTGTAATTTTTACATTGATCATTGCGTTTTTATAGCACTGATCAATGTAATAATGTCACTGGTCCCCAAAAAGTGTAATTTGGGGTCAGATTTGTCTGCCACAATGTCGCAGTCCCACTAAAAATTGCAGATCACCGCCATTACCAGTAAAAACTATAAAAAAAATAAAAGTTCCTAAATCTATCCCATAATTTGTGGATGCTGTGACAGTAGGAGATGCTGTCACGGTAAAATTGGTAGTTTGGGGGACACAGGGTGTGCACATTTGCTTGTGCAAGAGTGCAGAGCATAGGTGTGGACTGGAAAAGACTGTTTTCACAGCTTTCTCCAGGTTTTGGTATTTCGTCATGGGGCTCTAAAGTTTGGAGATTCCACAATGTCTTGGGTAGGACAGGATCTCCAACCCTGTGACCAGATTTTGTAGATGACCAGCAGGGTGTGTGCAAAAACCAGGCAAAAATGGCCTGGTTATTAAAGCTCCACCGAAAAAAATAAAATAAAAGTTAGCAGCTACAAATACTGCAGCTGCTGACTTTTAATATTAGGACACTTACTTGTCCAGGGCGCCCGCAATGTCCTCACCCAAAGCCGATCTGTGCCTCGGCTCCCGGGTGGAGACGTCAGGATCTTCAGTAAGGGAATCAGGAAGTGAAGCGTTGTGGCTTCACAGCCTGGTTCCCTACTGCGCATGTGCGAGTCGCACTAAGCATTCTGACTGGTCTCTGCTGTCTTCTGGTACCTCTGTGTCTCCCAGAAGACAGCAGAGGGGACAGAGGAGGGGCTGGACATGGCGTAGATCACTGCGGAATCTGCGGCGATCTATCGCCGGAAGTGGGAGCAAATACCTGTATTAGACAGATATCTGCTCCCCCCCCCCCTGAAAGGTGCCAAATGTGACACGGGGGGGGGGGGCCAGAAAAGCAGAAGTTCTATTTTTGGGTGGAACTCTGCTTTAAGGGGGCAAATCCTTCCAGGGCTGAAGTTGTTAATATAAGTAGACACTGTGGGGGGGGATTTACTAAAACTGGAGCACACAAAATCTGGTGTAGCTGTGCATGGTCGCCAATCAGCTTCTAACTTTAGCTTGTTCAATTAAGCTTTAAAGATAAAACCTGAAAGCTGATTGGTTTCTATGCAGAGCTGCACCAGATTTTGCACTCTCCAGTTTTAGTCAATCATCCCCAGTATATTTCAAGTTGTTGCAAATGGGCACTCTCAGTAATCACACTCTCATAGTCACCAGACTCACCAGAACTAGTATTCTATATGTATGGCAGGAAAAGAGGGAAGAAAAGGAGAGGAGGGATGGGAAAGTGAGGGGAAAGGGGAAAAGAAAACCATGGGAGAAAGCAGGAAAGGGGAGGAAAGGTACCCAGGTCCAGGGAAATGAAAAGGGGAAGATGAAAACCAGAGAGAGGGGGAAGGGGGGAGAGGAATGAGGAGGGGAGGGAAAGAGATTGGGGGGGAGTATTAGGGGGTTAAGGGCGGGACAGGGGAGAAGGGAGTGGAAGGAAAGGGAAACACAAGAGAAGGGGAAAAAGGAGAAAGGAAAAACAGGGGGGGAAGGGAAGAGAAAAAGGACAGATGGGAAACAGGTCAGAAACTCCCATTTATGATTTTAAATGGCTACCTGAACTGGCCGAGTAAAATCATATAGAGCCAAGGGGAAGAAGGAAAACTTACAAGGGTGCATAGAATGGTACACTAGCCCCACATATAATACAAATGTCGCTGAGTCTGACCCTCCACAGTGCGCATGTGCGAAGAATCGTGCACACACATGCGCGCACAGCTCGCGGCCAAAGGGCCAGGAAGGCCCAAGCTGCAGCTGACACAAGTAGTACTTGAGCTGACCTCAGCTCAATCATCATGAACTGTTTCCAATCACCTTTCCCTTCTCTGGATAATATGTAGGGCTAGTGTACCTTTCTATGCACCCTTGTGAGCTTTCCTTCTCCCCCCTTGGCTCTATATGATTTTACTCAGGTAGTTCAGGTAGCTATTTATAAATATCTATTGTAGTTTCTAACCGTTCCCCCCCCCCCCCCGTTTTCCTCTTTCCTTTCCTTTTCATAACCCTCCCCCCTCCCTTCGTTCCTCCTTTTTCCCCATTTCTTGTGTTTACCTTTCCTCCCCCCTCTTCCCTTTACTTACCATCCCCTCCTCCTTCCTCCCCCCCCAACCAATCTCTGGTTTTACCCTTCCCTTCCTCTCCCCCATATCCGCCGTAGGGGAACGTCAGAGGTGCCTCGGCCTTGGCTCTGTGTGCTGGTCTATGGGTAAGAGGCAAAGCTCCCCCTTCCCCATCTATCAACCATGCTCTATTAAACTTTACTCCTGACTTTGTTTCCTTGATTATTCTGTATATTTTGTTACTCCATTCCAGATACTATCCTCTTGATGAAGCGGAAGAACCCCGCAAAACATGTAGAGGATCACATGTCCTGTGACACTACTATACCTTTTGTCTCCACCTTGGAGCACACTAAGTATCAGTGACACACACTTATAGACAGTCTGTATTTAAATACTTTTTTGGTATAAACTTTAAAATTATGTTCCTATCTGTATTTGGATATCCTCTTTTTATCTCTTTGAATAAATAAAAAAATGTTATTTTATTCAATGTGTATTTTGTCCAATCGGTACTAACCTCATCAATTTTTCTGTCTTTGGAGAATAGTAGGGGAATTGTCTCCGTTCTCAATTTCTCATCCTAGAGTTTATACCTACACACACACACACTGTAGATTTCTAACAGATTCTACACCAAACAGCAAATCTAGCCTGCCATCTATTGGGCACTGGCTGTCAAAATACCTGAACAATGACCGCAGCTAATTAGTCCCTGTTCAGCTGACAATTTTTCACCCAGCACCTTTGATTTTGAAATTAAAGTGTGTCAAGCCAGGTGGTGCTGGTAGAACCATCAACAGATCAAATTTAAGGCTGAAACAGCAGGATATGTGAAGGAAATTTGATCTGTCTATGGCTAGCTTTAGTATCATACTAACAAGATTAGATATCTTAGCCACACATGGCACGCTACAGTTGGGGATGGAGAGGCCATAAGCCAGTTTGCATACACTGTGTCAGTACTCCTAGGACCAATACCTGGAAGAGTAGAGCAAACTCTCATCCTGCTGTGTTAGCTGTTTGGTTGTAAGCGTATAGACTCAGAGTGAGTGAACTGTTAAAACCCAATACATTGGACTGCAAACAAAAATGCACAAACTTAGCAGGGACAGTGGTAAACAAGACCCAAACAGACTGCACTGGCAGAAACAGCAGCAATCTGAAATTTTTCATTATAAATGGGAAAATGTTACTGACAATCAATAGCAACCTGGTGTATGGATGGGTGTGCATTTCCACTGGCATTCTTTAGCTGAACTAACAGCCTATGCTGGCAATGCAGAACCAGAAACCAGGACCTGATGATATTTTCCACATGTGTACAGTACAGTGCAAAAAAATTAGGCAGCTGTGAAGAAATGCTGTAAAGTAGGAATACTTTCAAAAATCGATACTTTAATTGTTTATTATTTTCAATTTACAAAATACAAAGTGAGTGAAGAGAAGAAAAATCTAAATCCAATCAATATTTGGTGTGATTATCCTTTGGTGTCAAACCATCATCAATTCTTATATTTGCACACTTTGTACACTTGCACAAGAATTGATGTTTTTGAAAGCAAAGGGTGGTCACTCCAAATATTAATATGATTTGGCATTTTTCTTATGTTTATTTACTTTCCAATTTGTAAATTGATAAAACTAAACGATTAACACTTCTATTTCTGAAAGCATTATTCATTGACAGCATTTTCCACACCTGCCTAAAACTTGTAACAGTACTATATGTTTGGGATACAAACCCAAAACAAGTAGGTTTTTTTTTTTTTTTTTTTTAATTAACAGTAGGGAAATTGAACAGGTCCATTTGAAACCTTAGATCAAAGGATGTAGTAAGGCTGACCATACACTGTATATTCTGATTGAACTACCTCTTTTAGATCTATCATCAACTATGTGGTGCAAAGGTTTGCCTGATTTAATACCATTTGATTTGATTGTTTAGGTTTGGCCTTATATGATCATATAGTTTTAATAATTGTGTTTGAATTGGGTGGAAATGCATATTGCTCTATGTATATTTTATACTGCCTACTTTACCATTAAAGTGTACATATAGCCATTTTTTATTTTGTATTGAATAGGGAAGGTTTAAAAGCTCTATAAATGTATTTCTGTTTTATGTCTGCATTTCCCATTATTTTATGTCCTGTTGATAATGTGTATCATTATTTAAAACCTCCCTAGTTTATCCAAAAACTAGAAGAAAGATGTTTTGGCTATACATACACTGTAGTTAATTTAAATTTGTAGATACTTGAAAGTTGAATGCTTGTGGTGCTGTAAGTTTTACTAAATTGTGTCAAATAAATATTAGTCATGAAAACCCATGTTCACTCTAAATATTTATTAAACAGATGATATATTGAGAGATTTTTTTTTAACCCAAAACCTGGTTTGATTTTTAATTTTTTTGGAAAATTATTTTTTGTAGTTTTCAATAACACATATAGTATTCAATAAAACATTCAAGGACTGCTCACCACAATACGATGAGCCATCTAAAAAAAACAAAACAAGAGAAAACATATAGTATATAAAAAAGAATTGCGTAACATTGGACATGTACATGAACATTGCCTGTGAAGCTTGCCAACCTGACCCACACCGCCTTCTCAGGAGAGACACAAACGCGCCCCCCCCCCCCTCTCATAATTAACCAAAAGCACGAGGATCCATGTGAAAAAACTACCCACACTTTCCAGAGAATATAATTTGTGTGTCCCACCGTACAATTTTGCTGAAATCCCACCTACCCGTCTTGTCGGATGTGATGAGGTGCATATCAGAAAGCCTCATAGAACAGAAATGATAACATTAACAAAAGGTTAAACCTAGCCTGTGAGAGGTGAGGCCATCCATCCACCCCAGAGACCTAGCAGGACTCTACCGATGGAGGAGTCAAAATCTTCCAAGACAAAACTATGTGTTTCCTATCATGAAAAAATAATAGAGTAAGTAAGGTCTGTATAGCGTTAGTAGGGGCCAAATCATCCACCAGCTGAGTAGGCAGTGCCTTATAGAAGGACTAAAAGACATAGTTGTCACCTTCTGTACACACATTAAAATATCCATGCAGTATTTCTGTATACCAGGACAATCCCAGAAGATATGCATACAGTCAGCCCCCCTTGCAGAGCAACGCCAGCAAGAAGAGGAGACTGAACCAAAAGTTCTAGCTATCTTCGCCGGGGTCATGTATATATGATGCAGAAATTTGTAGTGGATCAGTTGGCCCCGCTCGAGATTAGTCTGGTAAAGCGTGCATCCCAGACATTCTCCCAATCTTCTGTGTCCAAACCAGGGACCAATGACTCAGATTTAGTTCTACACACACACTCGTGAGCTGAACAGTCTCAGGGAAAAGGAACTTATAGATAGTAGATAGGGGCTTTTGGAGATCATCCTCCCTTAGCATGGATTCAAGGGCAGACCCTGAGAACGAAACCCTTACATGTTTAAACTGTGTTTGGTATGCGTGTCTTAGCTGTATATAGCAAATAAAAATGGGTATTTGGCAACTGATGTAGAGACTTCAGTTCATCAAAAGACTTCAGCTGCCCATTAGTGGTGACATCACCAATCTTTTTAATCCCAAATTTCATCCAGATCACTGAATCTTCAAAAGCAAAAAATTGGGGCAGATTGGGATTTCTCCACAAAGGGGCATGAGGCGAAAGTGGGAAGGGACCCCCAAATTCCTCACCATGGGCAACCATCCAAGCATGTAACACTGACCTCATAGAAGTAGTTAATACATAGGGTGATCTGGGCCCCCTAAATACCAAATGGGCCAACTCTCCATAGGAACCCAGGAGCGCCGCCTCAAGTAGCAACCGCAGCATCATTATATGGACCAGTGAGCCACCTATTGACTATCACCAACTGTCCCTCCAAGAAGTATTTGTAAAAATTGGGCACAGCTAGCCCCCCCTCTTTCTAAGGCTGTTGTAACACCCCAAGCTTAAGTCTAGTCACCCCTGGCATATCAATTTTGATACTAAACCATGAATGGATTTGAAAATAGATTTAGGAATCTAAACAGGCGAATTCCCCAATGTATACAGCAAGAGGGGTAGAAGCTTCATTTTAAAAGAGAAGTAAGGGATTTTTTTTTTCAGTTTCATACTTACCTAGGTGGATGCAGCATCACTCTGATGCTGCATCTGTGCCCCAGTGCCTCTACACTGAGAACTGAGCTATCGAACACCGCCGATGGCTCGGTTCTCACAGCTCCCCAAGCAGAGGGCTGCTGAGTGTCAATCAGCAGCTCCCACCTCACTCACTAGAGTGCTGAGCTGTAGAGGGGTGGGGAGCGGCTGTCTCAGCCTCTCAGCAGCTTGCTGAGAGGCTGAGACGGGTGTCAGTCCAAGCACCCGGTGGATCCAGAATCCTATTGTCGGGATAACACGGTGCCTGCACTGATTTCTGTGACGTTACCAGTCCACTCTCTACTGAAAACGGGTCACAGGAGTGCAAAACTAATTGCACTTCTGTGATCAATAGGAGAAGCCCAGCCAAACGAGCTTTGGCTGGACTTCTCCTTTAAGTAAGTTCACCCTTCCTATCAGGGAGAGACAGAGATTTCGCCAAGCACAAATTTCCTTCCTGGTTCCTTAACCACTTCAATACAGGGCTTTTATACACCCTTCCTTCCCAGACCAATTTTTAGGTTTCAGCGCTCTCACGTTTGAATGACAATTACTCAGTCATGCTACACTATACCCAAACCAAAATTTTATATTTTTTTTTCTCGCAAACAGTGCTTTCTTTTTGTGGTATTTAATCACCGCTGGGTTTTTTATTTTTTGCGATATAAGTGAAAAAAGAGAGAAATTTATTTAAAAAAAAACACTTTTTTAGTTTCTATTGTAAAATGTTGCAAATAAGTAATTTTTCTTCATAAATTTAGGCCAAAATGTATACTGCTACATAACTTTAGTAAAATTAACCCAAATTAATGTATATTATTTTGGTCTCTGTGAAAGTTATAGAGTATACAAGCTATAGTGCAAATCATTGAAAAATGATCACATCTGATCACACCTGATGTACTGAAGGCCTATCTCATTTCCTGAGAGACTAACAAGCCAGAAAAGTACAAATACCCCCCCAAATTACCCATTTTTGGAAAGCAGACATTCCAAGGTACTTAGTAAGAGGCATGGTGAGTTTTTTGAAGTTGTAATTTTTTCCCACAATTCTTGGGAATTTTTATTTTTTTTTTGCACAAAATTGTCATAATAACAAGTTATTTCCCATACACAGCACATGCATACTTGCAATGACACCCCAAAATACATTCTGCTACTCCTCCTGAGTAGGGATGAGCCGAACACCCCCCAGTTCGGTTCGCACCAGAACCTGCGAACGGACCGAAAGTTCGCACGAACGTTAGAACCCCATTGACGTCTATGGGACTCGAACGTTCGAAATCAAAAGTGCTCATTTTAAAGGCTAATTTGCATGGTATTGTCCTAAAAAGGGTTTGGGGACCCGGGTCCTACCCCAGGGGACATGTATCAATGCAAAAAAAACTTTTAAAAACGGACGTTTTTTCGGGAGCAGTGATTTTAATGATGCTTAACCACTTTAAGACCAGCCTCGTTTTGGATTTTAGGTGTTTACATGTTTAAAACAGGTTTTTTTGCTAGAAAATTACTTAGAACCCCCAAACATTATATATTGTTTTTTTTCTAACACCCTAGAGAATAAAATGGCGGTCATTTCAATACTTTTTTTTGCACCGTATTTGCGCAGCGGTCTTCTAAGCGCACTTTTTTTGGAAAAAATTCACTTTTTTGAAAAAAAAAATAAGACAACAGTAAAGTTAGCCCAATTTTTTTTTATATTGTGAAATATAATGTTACGCCAAGTAAATTGATACCCATCATGTCACGCTTCAAAATTGCGCCCGCTCGTGGAATAGCGTCAAACTTTTACCCTTAAAAATCTCCATAGGCGACGTTTAAAAAATTCTACAGATTGCATGTTTTGCGTTACAGAGGAGGTCTAGGGCTAGAATTATTGCTCTCACTCTACCGGTCGCGGCGATACCTCACATGTGTGGTTTGACCACCGTTTTCATATGCGGGCGCTACTCACGTATGCGTTCGCTTCTGCGCGCGAGCTCGTCGGGACAGGGCGCTTTAAAAAATTTTTTTTTTTTTTTTATTATTTATTTTACTTTATTTTATTAATTTTTTCACTGTTTTTTAAAAAAAAAAAAATTGGATCACTTTTATTCCTATTACAAGGAATGTAAACATCCCTTGTAATAGAAAAAAGCATGACAGGTCCTCTTAAATATGAGATCTGGGGTCAAAAAGTCCTCAGATCTCATATTTAGACTAAAATGCAAAAAAAAAAAAAGTCGTTTAAAAAAATGACAAAAATAATTGTGCCTTTAAGAGACGTGGGCGGAGCCGTCGTAATGACGTCCCTCCGGCCGTCACATGGTATGGAGACGGGTGGGGGCCATCTTAGCCTCACTCGTCTCCATACCGAGGAAGTGACAGGACCCGATCGCCTCCGCCGCTACCGACGGCTCCGGTAAGCGGCGGAGGGTGCGGGAGAGCGGCGGGAGGGGGGGTGGCACCTCTCCCGCCGCCGATAACGGTGATCTCGCGGCGAACCCACCGCAGAGACCACCATTATCATGTACGGAACCGCTCACTGAAAAGATGGATACCTCGGTTGTGGCAGCAGCTGCTGCCGTTACCGAGATATCCATCTTCAAAAAAATTACGTATATATACAGTGAGCGGTCCGGAAGTGGTTAAAGTAAAAAAAAAAGTGAAATATTCCTTTAAATATCGTACCTGGGGGGTGTCTATAGTATGCCTGTAAAGTGACGCGTGTTTCCCGTGTTTAGAACAGTCCCTGCACCAAATGTCATTTTTAAAGGAAAAAATCTCATTTAAAACTGCTTGCGGGTTTAATGTCATGTCGGGTCATGGCAATATGGATGAAAATCAGTGAGACAAACGGCATGGGTACCCCCCCAGTCCATTACCAGGCCCTTTGGGTCTTGTATGGATATTAAGGGGAACCCCGCACCCAAATTAAAATAAGGAAAGGCCCTATTTACTCTGAACAGCAGTATACAGGCGGTGCAAACAAGACAGGGACTGTAGGTTTGTTGTTAAGTAGAATCTCTTTGTAATTTTGAACGGGTACATTTTTAACGTGTTTAGCTCCAGCCAAAAAATCTTTTTTAAGCTTTTTGGAAAACATAGGGAAGGGTTATCACCCCTGTGACATTTGTTTTGCTGTCTTTAATCCTCTTCAGAAGATTTCACCTCACTTTTTGTCCCAATGAAAAATGTTTTTTGAAAATTTGGGTTTTTTTGTGGAACAAGGATTGGAAAGCATCAGTGGAAAGGAGAAATTGTTTTCCCATATTAACTCTTACAGGAGAGAATTTCCCTTCCTAGGGGTAGATTTCATCTCACTTCCTGTTGTCTCCTTCCGTTTGCAAGTAGGAGTCGTTTGTAAGTTAGATGTTTGAAAGTAGGGTCCTGCCCTATATACTCAGCAGAAATTTGGGCCTTAGGTGTTGCTGTGGCCACAACACTGTAAGCCCTCACAGGGCCCTGCTGTGAAATATTAGATCAAGAATTGTAATTACATGCCCCTGTTGAACAGGAGCTGAAAAATTAGGCCTTAGGCACTGGAGCTGGTGCCACAACACTGCAACCCCTCACAGACACTCTAGTTGGAACGCAGGAACGAGCCCTGCTGCAAAGTATTGCATCAAAAATTGTAATTACAGGCCCCTGTTAGACAGGGGCAGAAAAATTGGGCCTTAGGCACTGGTGCTGGTGCCACAACACTGCAACCCCTCACAGACACTCTAGTTGGAACGCAGGAACGAGCCCTGCTGCAAAGTATTGCATCAAAAATTGTAATTACACGCCCCTGTTAGACAGGGGCAGAAAAATTGGGCCTTAGGCACTGGTACTGGTGCCACAACACTGCAACCCCTCACAGACACTCTAGTTGGAACGCAGGAACGAGCCCTGCTGCAAAGTATTGCATCAAAAATTGTAATTACACGCCCCTGTTAGACAGGGGCAGAAAAATTGGGCCTTAGGCACTGGTGCTGGTGCCACAACACTGCAACCCCTCACAGACACTCTAGTTGGAACGCAGGAACGAGCCCTGCTGCAAAGTATTGCATCAAAAATTGTAATTACACGCCCCTGTTAGACAGGGGCAGAAAAATTGGGCCTTAGGCACTGGTGCTGGTGCCACAACACTGCAACCCCTCACAGACACTCTAGTTGGAATGCAGGAACGAGCCCTGCTGCAAAGTATTACATCAAAAATTGTAATTACACGCCCCTGTTAAACAGGGGCTGAAAAATTGTGCCTTAGGCACTGGTGGTGGCGCCCAGAACCAAAAATGTTCTTACAAGCTATCAGCGTGATGATTGAGGAGGAAGAGGATAATTACTCAGGGATAGTCACTCAGCATCAGCATAGGCAGTCTTTGAAGAGATCTGAGATTTCAAAAAAAATTATTCGGTTACATCAGCATCAGGTGCTTGGTAGCTGGTGGTGATCCAAGACTGATTAATTTTTATGAAGGTCAGTCGGTGGACAGACGCACCCTGTGATCGGTTACCACGCCTCCAGCAGCACTGAATGTGCGTTCCGAAAGAACGCTGGATGCAGGACAGGCCAGTAGCTCAATTGCATACTGTGCAAGCTCTGGCCAGTGATCCATCCTCAAGACCCAGTAACCCAGAGGATTTTCGGTGGGAAAGGTGTCCGAGTCAGATCTTGCCCCTAGGTATTCCTGCACCATGTAAAACAGACGCTGGCGATGGTTGCTGGAACCGATCATACCTTGGGGCTGCGGACCAAAAAATTGTCTGAACGCATCGGTCAGACGGCCACTTTCTCCACCGCTCCTTCTTTGACTGACCGAAGCCTCAGCAACACGTTGTCCAGAAACAGGAGTTTGTAACCTCCCAGTCTCTGGGAACGCGTTGCACAGACCTTTCTGCAAGGCCTCCCGGAGATGTTTCATCCTCTGCTCCCTCTGCGATGGCAAGATAAGGTACGCAACCTTACCCTTGTAACGTGGATCAAGGAGGGTTGCCAGCCAGTATTGGTCCTTCTCCTTGATACCACGAATACGAGGATCCTTACGCAGGCTTTGCAGGATCAGGGAGGCCATGCAGCGTAGGTTTGCTGAGGCATTCGGTCCGGAGTCCTCTGGGTCACTAAGGATGACAACGTCCGCAGCCACCTCCTCCCAGCCACGTACAAGTCCATGTGTTTCTTGGGACTGATCCCTTAAAGACTGCTGCTGATGCTGAGTGCCAGGCTCCACCTCGATACTGACACAATCTTCCTCCTCCTCCTACTCCTCCTCCTCGTCCTCTTCCTGTGTGATCGGCGGGCACGCAGGAACACTGTCTGGATAAAGGGGGCCTTGAGAGCTAAGGAAGTCCTCCTCTTCCTGCCTCTGTTCTGCCTCAAGTGCCCTGTCCATTATTCCACGCAGCGTGTGCTCCAACAGGTGGACAAGGGGGACAGTGTCACTGATGCATGCACTGTCACTGCTCACCATCCTCGTGGCCTCCTCGAATGGTGACAGGACAGTGCATGCATCCCTGATCATGGCCCACTGGCGTGGGGAAAAAAAACCAAGCTCCCCTGACCCTGTCCTGGTGCCATAGTCGCACAGGTACTCATTGATGGCCCTCCGCTGCAGCATGGCCAACGTTGAGTTCCACCTGGTGGGCATGTCACAGATTAGGCGGTTCTTGCACACAGACTTTCCTGGCCTGCCTCAGGACATCCTGTAAGCCCAGCTACCTGCCCAAGAACCGCTGCACCACCAAGTTAAGGACGTGAGCCAAACAGGGCACATGGGTCATTTGTCCCTGTCGGAGGGCAGAGAGGAGGTTGGTGCCATTGTCGCAAACCACCATTCCTGCCTTAAGTTGGCGTGGCGTCAACCACCTCTGAACCTGCCCCTGCAGAGCTGACAGAACCTCTGCCCCAGTGTGGCTCCTGTCCCCCAAGCACACCAGCTCAAGCACCGCATGGCATCTTTTGGCCTGCGTACTTGCGTAGCCCCTTGAACGACTACGGAGCACCGCTGGTTCCGAGGAAGAGGCCATGGAGGAAGAAAAAGAGGAGGGGGTGGAGGAGAGAGGTGTGTCACAATCATTTACTGTAAGAGCGGCAAGGATGTGGAATTCCCTTCCACAGGTGGTGGTCTCAGCGGGGAGCATTGATAGCTTCAAGAAACTATTAGATAATCACCTGAATGACCGCAATATACAGGGATATGTAATGTAATACTGACACATAATCACACACATAGGTTGGACTTGATGGACTTGTGTCTTTTTTCAACCTCACCTACTATGTAACTATGTAACTATGTAACTATTAGCATTTTGGAGGCGTGGTGGCGGAACAACCTCCAAAACTACTACACCTTGTCCTGCATCCTTCCCAGCTGCCAGCAGAGTCACCCAATGCGCCGTGAAACTTAGGTAACGTCCCTGTCCATGCCTGCTGGACCATGAGTCAGCGGTAATATGCACCTTACCGCTGACCGCCCTGTCCAGCGAGGCATGGACATTGCCTTCCACATGCCGGTAGAGAGCCGGAATCGCCTTCCGTGAGAAAAAGTGGCGTTTGCATACCTGCCACTGAGGAACCGCACATTCCACAAACTCACGGAAGGGGGCAGAGTCTACCAACTGAAAAGGCAGCAGTTGAAGTGCTAGCAATTTTGCCAAGCTAGCATTCAACCGCTGGGCATGTGGATGGCTGGGAGCAAACTTTTTTCGGCGGTGCAGCAGCTGGGGCAGAGAAATTTGCCTGGTACAATCTGACGTCGGTGTACCAAAAGCAGATTGCCCACAAGTACTTGGCTGTGACACACCTAATTCTACACCTTCATTCCTCTCACTGCAGGTCTCAGAGAGGACTGGAGGTCTAGTGGGGTTGGAAATTTCAGCTGATGAGGAGCAAGGAGAGATCCTCTTTGTTCTTTGGTGTGGGTCTTTTAGATACGCTTGCCAACTAACTGCATGGCAGGTCAACATATGTCTGGTCAAGCATGTGGTACCCAAGTGGGAGATGTTTTGGCCACGTGAGATACGCTTGAGATATATGTTGCAAATAGCAGCGGTGCGATCTGATGCACTCGTCTCAAAAAAGGCCCACACCAAAGAACTTTTTGAATAACGCGCAGAGACTGCAGCGCCCTGCACATGTGGAGCTTTGGGGTGTGATGCAGTCAATGTGCTGCCCTTAGGCTGGCCCCTGGAGGGCATCCTGCCTCGTTGGTGATGTGCCGCCTCCTCCTCCTCCTCCTCCTCCTCTCTCCTATCAGGCACCCACGTTGAGTCAGTGACCTCATCATCCCCTCCCTCCTCATCACTGGAGCAAACCTGGCAGTATGCTACAGCAGGGGGAGCATGACTGCCAGATTGCTGTCCTTCTTGGGCACCCCCTCTGTCCGTGCTCATGTTACTGCCTTCATCGAGCTCAGTATCATCATCAGAGCCTTCCAAACGCTGGGCATCCTCCTGGAGCATGTACCCAACACTGTGGTCAAACAGTTCGAGGGACTCCTCAGGAGGACATGGTGGAGCTAGGGAAGGAGTCACTGATGACATTGAGCTGAGGGAAGAGGCCGCTGCTTTGCCAGACAAAGCACCCTGGGCATGGGTGAGAGAGGATGAGGAGGATGAGGACGGCTTGGTCATCCACTCGACCAAGTCTTCCGCATGTTGCGGCTCAACACGGCCAGCTGCCGAAAAAAAGGCCAAGCGTGTCCCATGGCCACGTGCTGATGAGGATGCACCGTCTCCACGACCAGCACTAGACACAGAGCCTGCTTGCCCTCTCTTATTGGCTTGTGACTGTCTGCCTCTCCTTCTTGGCCTTCCAGACATACTAATGGCCTGTAGCTGCACTAAGCTGGGATATATCTATCTATATATATATATATATATATATATATATATATATATATATATATATATGTACTGATACTGCAGCTAGCAAAATCAACTGCTTGCCTGTAGTATGAGAACACCACCAACCTTCTACAGGTAGCTTTAGCTGAACACTGTGAGGTGGACGCACCCCACTAACTTGTAGGTTTAGCTGAACACTGTGAGCAGGACGCACTGCACTAACTGTAAATAGTCTAGCTGCCTGACCGTGGTACTAATAGGATCAAAAGAACACCAGTAATTTTCTTCAGGTAGCTTTATATACTGTAACCAGACAAGCCTGCCTGTCAGTAGGAAGATAACAGGAACGGATCTAGCTGAACACTGTGAGCAGGACGCACTGTACTAAATGTAAATAGTCTAGCTGCCTGACCGTGGTACTAATAGGATCAAAAGAACACCAGTAATTTTCTTCAGGTAGCTTTATATACTGTAACCAGACAAGCCTGCCTGTCAGTAGGAAGATAACAGGAACGGATCTAGCTGAACACTGTGAGCAGGACGCACTGTACTAAATGTAAATAGTCTAGCTGCCTGACCGTGGTACTAATAGGATCAAAAGAACACCAGTAATTTTCTTCAGGTAGCTTTATATACTGTAACCAGACAAGCCTGCCTGTCAGTAGGAAGATAACAGGAACAGATCTAGCTGAACACTGTGAGCAGGACGCACTGTACTAAATGTAAATAGTCTAGCTGCCTGACCGTGGTACTAATAGGATCAAATAGAACACCTGTAATTTTCTTCAGGTAGCTTTATATACTGTAACCAGACAAGCCTGCCTGTCAGTAGGAAGATAACAGGAACGGATCTAGCTGAACACTGTGAGCAGGACGCACTGTACTAAATGTAAATAGTCTAGCTGCCTGACCGTGGTACTAATAGGATCAAAAGAACACCAGTAATTTTCTTCAGGTAGCTTTATATACTGTAACCAGACAAGCCTGCCTGTCAGTAGGAAGATAACAGGAACGGATCTAGCTGAACACTGTGAGCAGGACGCACTGCACTAAATGTAAATAGTCTAGAAGATAACAGGAACGGATCTAGCTGAACACTGTGAGCAGGACGCACTGCACTAAATGTAAATAGTCTAGAAGATAACAGGAACGGATCTAGCTGAACACTGTGAGCAGGACGCACTGCACTAAATGTAAATAGTCTAGAATTTAACAGGAACGGATCTAGCTGAACACTGTGAGCAGGACGCACTGCACTAAATGTAAATAGTGTACAAGATAACAGGAACGGATCTAGCTGAACACTGTGAGCAGGACGCACTGCACTAAATGTAAATAGTCTAGAAGATAACAGGAACGGATCTAGCTAAACTGAATACAGTGTATATATATATATATATGCAACACCTGGGATGCATATATATACACAATACACTGTAAGTGCAGCTGACTGACTGACTGTTCTGCCTAATCTATCTAACTCAAATCAAATGACACTGTCTGTCTCTCTCTCTCTCTCTCTATCTATGAACGCCGGAACACACACTACACAGGGCCGCCGTGCAGGCGGCCTTATATAGTGTGGGGCGTGTACTAAATCCCCTGAGCCATAATTGGCCAAAGCCTCCTTGGCTTTGGCCAATTACGGCTCTCTGTTCAGGCGGCGCTGTGATTGGCCAAGCATGCGGGTCATAGTGCATGCTTGGCCAATCATCAGCAAGCAATGCACTGCGATGCCGCAGTGAATTATGGGCCGTGACGCGCCACACGAATTTGGCGCGAACGGCCCATATCGTTCGCAATTCGGCGAACGGGCGAACAGCCGATGTTCGAGTCGAACATGGGTTCGACTCGAACACGAAGCTCATCCCTACTCCTGAGTATAGTGATACCAAATGTGTGAGACTTTTACACAGCCTGGCCACATACAGAGGTCTAACATCCAAGTAGCACCGTCAGGCGTTCTACAGCATAAATTGCACATCTCATTTGATGACAACCTATCACACTTTTGAAGGCCCTGGAGCACCATGTCAATGAAAACACCCACAAAATGACCCCATTTTGGAAAGCTAACACCCCAACGTACAATCTATGAAGCATAATACGTCGTTTGAATGGTTCATTTTTTTACAGAAGTTTTTGGAATATGTGGGAAAAAAATGAAAACGCATTTTTTTAGCAAAGTTGTCCATTTTATAAGATATTTCCAACACATAGCATGTACATAGCAAAACTGACACCCCAAAATACATTCTGCTACTCCTCCTGAGTATGGTGATAGCAAATGTGTGAGACTTTTACACAGCCTGGCCACATACAGAGGCCCAACATTGAAATAGCACCTTCAGGCATTCTAGGAGCATAAATTACACATCTCATTTCTCAACCACCTATTACACTTTTTAAGGCCCTGGAGCACCAGGACAATGGAAACGCTCACAAAATTACCCCATTTTGAAAAACTAACACCCCAACGTATAATCTATGAGGCATAATGAGTCTTTTGAACGGTTCCTTTTTTTCCAGAAGTTTTTGGAATATGTGTTTTTTTACACAATGTTGTCCATTTATAAGATATTTCCAACACATAGCATGTACATAGCAAAAAGGACACCCCAAAATACATTCTGCTACTCCTCCTAAATAAGGCAATACCACATGTGTGAGACTTTTACACAGCCTGGCCACATACAGAGGCCCAACATCCAAGTAGCACTGTCAGGTGTTCTAGGAGCATAAATTACACACATAAATTCCTGCCAACCTATCATATTGTTGAAGGCCCTTCGTATTTTTCTAACACATAGCATGTACCAAACATACCAATTACAAACCAAAATACATTCTGCTAAGCAAAGGGTAAAGAAAAGATTACCTGCAGTTTTAGTAGTGCAGTGGTCCACAGAGGAGAGCATCGGTCCAGGCAGCAGGCAGGAACGTGGACAGCGACAGCAAAACAGGCAGCAGGCAGGAATAGTCAGTACAGGTAGAGATGTTGTCAGCACAGCCAAAGCATTGGCCCAGATAGCAGACAGGGATGTGGTCAGCAGCAGCAAAAGGATCAAAGGATCGTCCATGCAGCAGGCAGGAATATGGTCAGCACAGCCAGAGTATTTGTCCAGGGAGCAGGCAGGACCATCAAGCTTAGGGCATCAGTCAGGAAAGAATGGGGACGGGGTAGAGGCTTCTCCCACCCAAATCTCTTTGAAGCCTCCGGACAACCAGACCCTGTTCTGGGAACACAGAAAACCAAAAACTGGTTTTCTGAACTCAGAACACTATTCTGGAGCCCCTCACATATGTGAGACCCCTATGTAGCAGGGTGAAAGATCAATCCAAGGGGCAGGCAAAAACATGGTCAACAGGCCAAGGTCAGTGCAGGTAAAAGGCAGAAATAGGCGGTAGGCAGAGGCATAGTCGATACAGTCCAGGTTCAGTTCACGTGAAAGGCAGAAACATGGCGGATAAACAATGCAGATGGTAGGCAGAGGCATAGTCGAGAAACAGGCCAGGGTCAGTTCACATGAAAGACAATGATATGGTTGGTTGAGGCAGGGAAATATTCAGGACAGAAATTGAAAACGGGGAAATGGCAGTATTAGAAATATGGTCTAATAGTTTTCGAGAGTGTGATATCGCTTGAAGCATTCTCCAATGCAAAGGCTAGGTTGGGAGGGACAATGGAAGCTGGTGTCTTTCCTAATTCCTCTTTTGGTGCACCCCCAACATTTTTTTTGGTGTTGTCTTCCGGACCCTGCTGGTGGAATATAGTCTGGAAAATGGCGCTCATGTAGTCTGCAGACACAATCGGAGTGAATGCTTTCTGGGGGGGATACTTGTTGGTAGATCAGGGCAGTGACAATGTCTTCAATAAACTTTATGAAGGTGGTGGATGTTTCTATTGATTTTTGGTAGATGATGAAAGAATTTAAAAGGGGCAAATGAAAAAAAGTAAATTGCGACTTTTTTGTACCAGAAGAGGGATTTTCTTGTTGAAAGATAGGGCTGCAACATTTGATCATTTAAATCCACCCCCCATGTTTTTATTGTACTCGTTGATACAGGAAGGCTTGCGAATGGGACCGCGTCTTCTGCAAAGTTCCACGTACTGTAGGTGTCATCGTGGATGGTGGACATGATGTACACATCTTTCCTATCCCTCCACTTCACAGCCAACACTTCCTCGTTCCTCAAGCTTGTCGATTCCCCCCTTCGAATGGTTGCGGTGACAAGACGCTGTGGGAAGCCCTTTCGGTTTTTCCTTGTTGTAGCACAGGTATAGGTGGTGGATAAGGGGCAAACTGGTGTAATAGTTGTCCATGTAAATATGATACCCCTTTTGGAGGAGTGGGAATGCCAACTCCCAAACAATTTTTCCACTTATTGCCATGTACGATGGACACTCAGGGGGCTGGAGCTGGGATTCTTTGCCTTCGTACACGTGGAATGAGTGCACATAACCGGTGGTGCTTTCACAGAGCTTGTTGAGCTTCAAGCCGTACCTCGCCCCCTTACTGGGGATATATTGCTTGATTCCCAGCCGGCCTGTGAAATGCACCAGGGATTTGTCCACAGATATGTTTTTGTCAGGGGCATAAAGTTCGGCAAATTTCTTGGAAAAAAAATTACCTAGGGGCAAATTTTATATAGTTTATATGGGTGATTTCGGGGGGGGGGGGGGGGACTATGAGTTGTTACTGAAATGCAGGAAGTGCATTATAATTTCGTATCGGGACCTGGACATGGTCGATGAAAAAAATTGGCCCTATGGTGGATGGGTTTGGTCGACCAATACTTATGCATTTCATTTTTTTTTTTTTGTAAGCCCCATGTTGAGCGTTAGGCCTAAAAACAATTTAAGCTCCACCACTGTTAGGGGTCTCCATTCAAAAGGGCAGGCATAGCTGGAGCTGGGGTTGGTTGCAATGAATTGTTGGGCAAAGAGATTGGTTTGGTCCATGATGCCTTGAACTAATTAGCCAGGGAAAAATAAATTTAAAAAATCCATTTGGGAAAAACCTGCAGTGTTGACCTGCACACCTGGCAGCACTGTAAAAGGGGGTATCGTGGCTGACCCTGTGGTAGAAGGCAGCCACAATGGGTTTTCCAAGGCATCTGGAAGCTGGGTTTGGGCCCTAATTCTTTGGCGTGCACTTGTACTGGGCCTTTCCTCCTGGGGTCTAGCAGCGTTTGTACTGGGCCTCTCCTCCTGGGGTCTACCGCCGTTGGCACTGCTGGTAGCTGCCTGGTGTTCAGACCGTCATATTTTTGGACGGACTGCTTTCGCCTCTGATTCGGATCCTGATGTGCTGCCTTCGGGGGGCTCATATTCCGAACCAGAATCTGAATCAGAACTGAGCGGTGAGAGCTCCCCGTTGCTCTCATCGGTCAGACTGAGTATTTGGTATGCCTCTTCTGGGGTGTACACCTTTCTGGACATAGTGACTGTATGTACACTGTATGTACTCTGGTGGCAGGTACTTTGGTGGCAGGTACTCTGGTGAGGTGGCAGGTACTCTGGTGGCAGGTGGTGAGGTGGCGGGTACTCTGGTGAGGTGACCTGTACTCTATTGGCAGGTACTCTGGTGGCAGGTGGTGAGGTGGTGGGTACTCTGGTGAGGTGGCAGGTACTCTGGTGGCAGGTGGTGAGGTGGCGGGTACTCTGGTGAGGTGGCGGGTACTCTGGTGGCAGGTACTCTGGTGGCAGGTACTCTGGTGGCAGGTGGTGAGGTCGCGGGTACTCTGGTGAGGTGGCAGGTACTCTGGTGGCAGGTACTCTGGTGGCAGGTGGTGAGGTGGAGGGTACTCTGGTGAGGTGGAAGGTACTCTGGTGGCAGGTACTCTGGTGGCAGGTGGTGAGGTGGCAGGTACTCTGGTGAGGTGGCGGGTACTCTGGTGGCAGGTGGTGAGGTGGCGGATACTCTGGTGGCAGGTACTCTGGTGAGGTGGTAGATACTCTGGTCTGGTGGCAGGTACTCTGGTGAGGTGGCGGGTACTCTGGTGAGGTGACGGGTACTCTGGTGAGGTGGCAGGTACTCCTGATGGACAGGTGCTCCTGATGCACAGGTACTAGATGACAGGTACTCCTGATGACAGGTACTAGATGACATATCCTCTTTATTTGGGGGGGGCAATCTGGGCACAGTAGTTCAGTATAGGGTACTGTAGTATGTTGTAACTCACTGTTAGCTGATCTCCCCCTCAAACTGGATCGGTGCGTGAAGAGGAGAACCCAGCAACAGCTATTACACACTGTTTTGTTTACACTTAGTGACTGGCTGTGATTGGACTCTTTACACTGATCGGGGCTGGGCTGTATCCAAGGGAAAAGCCTCAGCCCCGATGACCGCTCTGCGCGCCACCGGGGGCATGCACGGGCACTGTGCACGCCGCTTCTCTCTGCATAGTGACCAATCACAGCTCCCAAAGCTCCACCGCCCGCCGCTCCAATACCCCCATCGAGAAACGGCTGTGTCCCAAGGGACACGCCGGATCCCCGATCGCAGTAGCAGCGGAAAGCCAAGGACATCATATGACGCCCACCCACAATGGGAGATCCCATCTGTGGGCGTCATTTGACTATGGCTGGGTATTGAAGTGGCTAAAAATTGATAAATAAAGTCTGAGACTGAGTTGGTAATGGTAAGTCACTGGTTTGATTTTTTTTAAAGAGACACAGCATTTGAATACATTAATATCAAACAATCAAAAAACAAAAAGATAATAATACAGTTGAGGCAGAAATGAAAAATATTTTCAGTTTTATTTAAGAGCACATCAGATTTATATTTGATGGACAATTTACACAAGTAAATACTTTTCAAAAAACATTGCAACTTGGTTGTAACTGAAATGGGCCCGGGAGAACACTTCTTTGCACATTGTTTTACTTGCTGTAATTTCTGATGTAGCCTGTTATACAGGGTGGATTTATCTGTACTTGGAGGTGAGGACTGCAGAGACTAGAGCAAGGAATTTGTCAAAGGCAGCCTGAACCTCAGGAGTAAAATCACCAGGGAAGTGAGAAGCCAAGACCACCTGGATAGTGTGAGACAGCAGCTGCAAAGAGAAATAGAGGATATATTATTTTTGTGTATATAGACACACTTGTATTATTTAATAAGGACAGTAATGTTCAAACTGCTTTTAGAAATTACATTTTTTTATTTAATGTACTTTTAAAAGTGAAGTATGGGTTTGGGGGTTATTGTAGAATCATACTTACCTAGGTGGATGCATCATCGTTCCGATACTGCATCTGTCCCCCGACGCCTCTTCACTGAGAACTGAGCTATTGAACACCGCCAATGGCTCGGTTCTCTCAGCTCCCGAGCAGAGAGCAGCACTCCTGCACTGCTCCTCCACGCTTACAGGAGCGCTGAGCTGTGAAGGGGCAGGGAGCGGCCCTCTAAGCCTCTCAGTGGCTTACTGAGAGGCTGAGACGGCCATCAGTCTAGGTACCTGACGGATCCAGACTCCCAGAGTCGGGATGATGCGGTGCCTGGACTGATCTGTGTGACATGAACAGAGAGTGGACTTCCGACCGCTCTCTGCTGAAAACGGGTCACAGGAGTGCACTTCTGTGACCCATAGGAGAAGCCCAGCCAAACAAGCTCAGGCTAGACTTTTCCTTTAACCACTTCCCGCCCGGCCTATAGCGGATTGACGGCCGGGCGGTGGTTGTGCTATCCTGACTGGGCGTCATATGACGTCCTTCAGGATAACATGCCGCCGCGCGCCCGCAGGGGCGCGCATCGCGGCGATCGGTGGATCGGTGTGTCAGTCTGACACACCGCTACACCGATCTTGGTAAAGAGCCTCCGGCGGAGGCTCTTTACCACGTGATCAGCCGTGTCCAATCACGGCTGATCACGCTGTCAATAGGAAGAGCCGTTGATCGGCTCTTCCTCACTCGCGTCTGACAGACGCGAGTAGAGGAGAGCCGATCGGCGGCTCTCCTGGCAGGGGGGGTCTGCGCTGATTGTTTATCAGCGCAGCCCCCCCGCAGATCACCACACTGGACCACCAGGGATCGCCACTAGGACCACCAGGGAAGGGAAACATGTGGATGGCCAGGTATGTACCCCATGGCCATCCACATGTGCCCAGTCAGTGCCAAATCTGTGCCAATCAGTGCCCACAAATGGGCACTGATTGGCACAATTATGTTGCAGTGATGCCCAGCAATGCCACACTTAGGGGCATCACTGCCATCAATCAGAATCATCAGTGCCACCCATCAGTGTCCATCGGTGCCACCTGTCAGTGCCCATTTGTGCCCATCTGTGCCCACCTATCAGTGCCCATCCGTGCCCATCTGTGCCAACTATCAGTGCCACCCATAACTACCCATCAACGCCACCTACGAGTGCCCATTAATGCCACCTACAAGTGCCCATCAGTGCCGCCTATCAGTGCCCATCGGTGCCACCTATCAGCGCCACCTACCAGTGCCACCTATCAGTGCCCATTAGTGCCACCTATCAGTGCGCATCAGTGCCACCTATCAGTGCCCATCATCAGTGCCCGTCAGTGCCACCTCATCAGTGCCACCTCATTGGTGCCACCTCATCGGTGCCCATCAGTGCCGCCGTATCAGTGCCCGTCAGTGCAGCCATATCAGTGCCCGTCATTGAAGAAGAAAACGTACTCCTTTACAAAAAATTTTAACAGAAACAAAGAAAAACGTGCTTTTTTTCAAAATTTTCTGTCTTTTTTTATTTGTTGCGCAAAAAATAAAAACCGCAGAGGGGATCAAATACCACCAAAAGAAAGCTCTATTTGTGGGAACAAAATGATAAAAAATTTGTTTGGGTACAGTGTGGCATGACCGCGCAATTGTCATTCAAATTGCGACAGCGCTGAAAGCTGAAAATTGGGCTGGGCGGGAAGGTGTCTAAGTGCCTGGTATTGAAGTGGTTAAAGGTTACAGAGCAAATTGCTTCTTAAAAGGTACCCAATGAAAGTATCTGGTGGAAGGTGCTCCAAATCAAGGGATTCAATACTACCATACCTTACCTGCCTATAATGGTTACTCTCTGGCTTCAATACCTTCTTACTATTGTATAGAAATATTCAGTAGTACTTACAGTAAAGTTTCCTGGATCCACTCTTAGGTTGTAGGCATGCAGGTCACTGAGGGTGGACAGGTTGCCAGCAAGGTTATCCAGGTGATTGGCTGCACCTGCAAGAGCATTAATAATCTTTCCACCATGTGTGTTGAGGTCAGCAGAGCCAGGAGTCAGGTCAAAGTGGGTAAAATAAATCTTGGTCTGGGGGAAGCTAAGGAGAAGCCTAAACATAAAAAAAAAGAAACAGATATTAATACATGGAAATGATTTGAAATAAATCTATATGCACACACTTCTGACCTGATATTATGCTTCCGTGGGTAATATGGTAGGTTATAGTAATAACTAATTCTCTGTAAAACTGTAAGCATTTAGTAAGCACATTTTTCCTGCTGTTTGTATAGACACCAGGAAAGCACAGTTATCAAATTTGTATTCCTTCACTGATGTTACATAGTTACATAGTAGGTTAGGTTGAAAAGACACAAGTCCATCAAGTCCAACCTATGTGTGTGATTATATGTCAGTATTACATTGTATATCCCTGTATGTTGCGGTCGTTCAGGTGCTTATCTAATAGTTTCTTGAAACTATCAATGCTCCCCGCTGAGACAACCGCCTGTGGAAGGGAATTCCACATCCTTGCTGCTCTTACAGTAAAGAACCCTCTACGTAGTTTAAGGGTAAACCTCTTTTCTTCTCATTTTAATGAGTGGCCACGAGTCTTGTTAAACTTGTTAAAACTAGCAGAAGAAGAATGGTGCAGTCCTTCAAGAAATTAACCTTAGACAAAATGATTTCCTTGTTTCATGCCTTGATGGTAACTATTTGCACACAAATGGTACATAATTTGTGATATATAAAATACTAGTAGTAGAAATTACTAATGACTTACACCATGGGTGCTCAACCTGTGGCACTCCAGCTTTTGTGGAACTACAAGTCCCACGAGTCATTGCAAGGCACTGACAGTTACAAACATTACTCCCAGAGGCATGATAGGACTTGTAGTTCCACAACAGCTGGAGGGCCACAGGTTGAGCACCCATGACTTACATCTATCTCTCAAATTTCAATGATGCTTGACTTCCCCTGAAAACACATTTTTAGTTTTGTAGGGTAGGGACAGGTTATAAATTCTATCAATAGTACCTTCGCTTTTTAAAAAGACTATACACATAGATCAAGGAACTAGAATGACGTAACCTGTGTAATGAATAAAAGTTTGTAAGTTTAACTTGTTACATTGACCTAAGAACTCCTGTGCTGTTACATTAAACATCAAGTTGAAATTGCACACTACAGTATATTTGTCTATATAAAATATAACCAAGAATAAAAGAACCTTACCTGGTCAAAGCCTCAGAGCCCAGAGCACCGCCCTGAGATCCAATCTTTCCCACTATGGAAAGCACAGCAGCCTTCTCACTAGCAGATAGACTCATTGTGATGATCGGGAGTTGGTGTAGTACACGTTAGATCAGCTTGGCAACTCAAGAAAAGTCCACGTTAAACTGAAAATCTTGACAGGTTTTTAAAGCATTAGGATACGGTTCACAATGGTCAACTCAAGATGCATTTCTATTGGCTGAAAACTGCATACCACCCATTGGAACTGACTTATCTTCTGAACCATACATGCTGTATGTGCTGATATAGGGTAAGCATCTTATCACTATATGCTGATTACAAAGCATATACACTCCTTTTGTGTTTACTGAGCTATTGCTGATCATTACAGTTTAACATATTAAATTACATGGCATTACACATATATTCTAAATGTACTCAATTAGATAGCATTTGAGTTGAAAACAATAGTTGTGATTGTTTCAATTAATGTTTTATCTCTTTTCTATCCTTTTGGTTATCAAGAATACCAATCAAGTGTAGTTTTAACAGAAAAAGTCCAATTATCTCTAAACAATCATACTTGCACCCTATACTTTATTATTTTGAAAGTAACAACATTTCTATTCTTCTAAGAGACTTTTGTTAGGCACTAAAGCATGTCTAGTATGACCTTAATATAAGTAGACACAGTGGGGGGGGGGGGGGGATTTACTAAAACTGGAGCACACAAAATTTGGTGTAGCTGTGCAAGGTGGCCAATCAGCTTCTAACTTCAGCTTGTTCAATTAAGCTTTAACCTCTTGCTTTAACCACTTAAACCCCCCTCCTGCCCAATTTTTAGCTTTCAGCGCTGTCACACTTTGAATGACAATTGCGCGGTTATGCTACACTGTACTCAAATGAAATTTTTATCATTTTTTTCACACAAATGGAGCTTTCTTTTGGTGGTATTTAAACACCACTTGGGTTTTTATTTTTTGCTAAACAAACAAAAAAAGACAGAAATTTTTGAAAAAAAAAAAACATGTTTCATAGTTTGTTATAAAATGGTAATTTTTCTCCTTCATTGATATTCGCTGATGAGGCTGCACTGATGGGCACTGATGGGCTGCACTGATGGGCACTAATGAGCTGCACTGATAAGCACAGATAAGGCGACACTGATAGGCACAGATAAGGCGACACTGATAGGCACTGATAAGACGGCACTGATGGGCCCTGATGGGCGGCACTGATGGGTGGCACTGATAGATGTCACTGATGGGCAGTGATAGGTGGCACTGATGGGCACTGGTAGGTGGCACTGATGGGCACTGGTAGGTGGTATTGATAGGCAGCACTGGTGATGAGGCACTGATTGGTGACATAGGTGGCACTGTGGGCACTGATTGGTGACACTGTGGGCACTGATATGTGACACTGTGGGCACTGGTAGGTGGCGCTGGTGGGCACTGGTAGGTGGCACAGGTGGGCACAGAAGCCTCTGCAGAGGCTCTCCACAATCGGGACTGATGTCCCTCTCACACCCGCTGGTGATCGGCTTTTTTTTTCTCCTCACGCTACTTGCGTGAGGAGAAAAAATAGCCGATTACCGACTCTGTTTACATCACATGATCAGCTGTCATTGGCTGACAGCTGATCACGTGGTAAAGGGTCGGGATCGACCCCTTACTCCAATCTGAGATCAGCCAAATCTCATAGACTCGCTGATTACAGAGCACACAGCGCGTGCCCTGCAGGGGTGCGCAGGCCGCTCGAGAGGTACACTAGCCCCACATATAATACAAACATCGCCGAGTCTGTTCCCCCACGGTGTGCATGCGCAAAGAATTGCACACGCGCATGTGCACACAGATCATGGCCCAAGGAAAAGGAAGGACCAAGCCACAGCTGACTCAAGTAGTGCTTGAGCTGGCCTCAGCTCAAGCATCATGAACTGTTCCCAGCCACCTTTTCACTTCTCTGGATAATATGTGGGGTAGTGTACCTTTTCATTCACCCTTGTGAGTTTCCTTCTTCCCCCTTGGCTCTATATGATCTTACTCGGCCAGTTCAGGTAGCTATTTATAAATATCTATTGGAGTTTCTAATCTGTTAACATCTTCTGCCCTTTTTCTCTCCCCCCCCCCCTGTTTTCCTATTACCCTTCCTATTTCATAACCCTCCCCCCCCCTTCCTCCTTTTTCCCTATTCCTACATATATATTTTTGTATAATTGCTACAGAGGATCAATTCATCCACTTGTACATGTCATCATATCCGCCGTAGGGGAACGTCAGAGGTACCTCTGTGTGCTGGTCTATGGGTAAGCGGCAGCGCTCCCCCTTCCCCATCTATCAACCGTGCTTATTATAATTTAGTCCTGTCTTTGTTTCCTTAATTATTATGTATATTTTGTTACTCCATTCCAGATACTATCCTCCTGATGAAGCGGTAGAACCCAGCAAAACATGTAGAGGATCACATGTCCTGTGATGACCCATTATACCTTTTGTCTCCACCTTGGAGTACACTGAGTATCAGTGACACGCACTTATAGACAGTCTGTATTTTAACCGCTTCCCGCCCAGCCTATAGCAGAATGACGGTCGGGCAGTGGTTGCTTTATCCTGACTGGGCGTCATATGACGTCCAGCAGGATAATCTCTAGCGGGCGCCCACGGGGGGCACGTAGCACGACGATCAGGGATGGTGTGTTTTTCCTTTGCTAGGCGCTTCCCCGATCATGGTAAAGAGCCAATGAAATTGGCTGTTTACCACGTGACCGGCTGTGTCAAAATCACAGTCGATCACATGTGACAGGAGACTCTGAGGCACGCAGCGCGGGGATTGGGGAAGGCGCATGTCCCTTGGACACAGCGCTTCCCCGATCAGGATGAACAGCCAATGAAATTGGCTGTTTATCACGTGACCGGCTGTGTCCAATCACAGCCGGTCACAAATGTAAAGACAGAGAGCAGTTACTATCTGATCGTTGCTCTCTCCTCACACACCGATTGTGTGAGGAGAGAGCAGGGATCAGTAAGTGAGATCAGTGTATTGTCTGTACTATAAAGATAAAGAGGACCTGTCACAACTTCATCTGGATCTGTCAGTCACACAGCCCATCTGTCAAACAGCCCATCTGTCACAGGCCCACTGCCATCGGTACTGCCATGAGGCCCACCACTAGTACCGTCATCGGTACTGTCACCCATACTGCCACCGGTACCACCACACAGGCCCGCTACCAGTACTGCCATCGGTACATCCACCCATACCGCTATCAGGCCCGCCATCAGTACCGCCACACAGGCTCACCACACAGGCCCACTACCAGTACCACCATTGGTACCGCTATCGGTACCACCATCAGGTCTGCCTTTAGTACCACCATCGGTACCGCCACCAGCACCGCCACCTGTACCGTCACCTGTACCACCATCGGTACCACCACCAGTACCGACATGGTACCGGTACCGCCACACAGACCCGCCACTAATACCACCATCGGTACCACCACACAGGCCCGCCACCAATACCGCCATCAGTACCATCACACAGGCCCGCCACCACCACCACCAGCAGTACCATTACTTAGGCCCTGAGGAGGCATATGCCATTCTCAACATGTCGGATGATGAGAGCAGCGGGGAGCTCCCATCATGTGATTCTGGTTCAGAATACGAGCCAGTGGAGGATAGTGGATCAGAGTCCAAGTCGGTGGAGGAAACCACCCCTCCCAAAAGAATAAGGGGATCAGGACCAAGATCAGAAGACCTACCCACCACTAGCAGCACCAGACCCCAGGAAGAGGAGCCCAGTACAAGTACTGGAATTACACACCCAACCCGAAGAACCCAGCCCCAGTCCTACCTTCCTGATGCCCTGGCAAACCCCTTATGGTTTCCTGCCAACTCAGGATCCGCTATATTCCCCCCTTTCATTTAATTTTAATTTTTCCCAATTAGATTATTTTTATTTATTTTTGCCACAAGATTTGCTACAGAATATGGTGGACCAAACCAATCTGTATGCATCCCAATTTATCGCTGCCAACCCCAATTCATTCTACGCCCGCATGTTCCGGTGGTGACATCTAACACTGGATGAATTTTAATTGTTTTTGGGCCTTATGTTCAATATAGGGCTTACAAAAAAGAATGAACTCCATGTCTATTGGTCCACCAACCCCATCCACCACATGCCGATATATTCTGCTGTCATGTCCAGGACAAGATACAACATGACTATGCGTTTTCTACACTTCAATGATAATTTGCAGTGCCCTCCCTGAGATCATCCCAACCACGACAAATTGTACAAGATACGCCTCATAATCAATTCCTTTTCCCAGCAATTTACAGAAGTTTTTATCCCAGACCAAAAAATTTGTGTGGACGAGTCCCTTATACATTTTACTGGCCCGCTGCACTTCAAGCAGTATATACGAAGTAAGAGAGCCAGGTATGGGTTGAAATGAAATAAATTATGTAACCGAGCCACTGGATATGTGTTCACATTCCGTATTTATAAAGGCAAAGACTTCCAGCTCCAGCCCTGTGATTACCCCACATACAGTATATTGGAACCAGTGGGAAAACTGTCTGGGAGCTGGCATACCCCCTGTTTAAAAAAGGATACCACTTATATGTCGACAGCTATTATACCAGCCTGCCCCTTTTTTGTCACCTTTACAGCAAACAAACCCCGGTCTGCAGTACCTTAAAAAAACGGAAGGGCTTCCCAAAAAATCTGTTAAAAAACAAATTGCAAAACGTAGATTCGGCATTCATAGGAATTGAGGAGGTGTTGGCCATGAAGTGGAGGGACAAGAAAGATGTCCACATCCTCTCTACCATTCACAATGACACCTTTGTGGAGATCCAGAGAAGATGCGGCTCCATTGTAATGCCTGAATGTGTCCGCGACTACAATATATACATGGGGTGGTGGAATTAAACGATCAGATGCTGCAACCCTATTTGTCAACCAGAAAGTGCCGCTATTGGTATAAGAAAGTTGCATTTCACCTGTTTCATATGGCCCTGTTTAATTTGTTTGTCTGCTACCAAAAAGCAACTCAAAATCAACAAATCACCTACCTCAAGTATATTGAAGAAATCGTCACTGCCCTGATTTACCAACGATTTACCAAGGTCCTGCCCCAGGAAGCATTTGCTCTAAAAGTGTGAGCTGACTTCACAAGCAACATTTTCCCTATAACATTCCCCCCACAGAATCTGGAAGAAGACACCAAATGCAGCAGAGGAGTAAGAAGAGATACCAGCTATTATTTTTCCCAATGTCCCTGCCAACCTGGCCTGTGCATCAGAGATTGCTTCAAAAATTATCACACATCCATCAGATATTAGTTCGCCTTATTATTACCAGACTGCCAGTTCCCCATTTCAAATACCTGTGTAGATAATTTGCCTGCTACCATGTTACTACCTTCCATGTTAGTTAACTGACCCTGGCCTGTTTACCGACGATGTCTTTGCCTGACAATTTAAAGCACGTTTCTGACTTCCACGTGCACCAACCTTAGCCTGTTTACCAACAATGCCTATGCCTGCCATTTTAGACCACATTTCTGACTTCCCCGTGCACTGACCTCAGCCTGTTAATCGACCATGTTTTTGCCTGCCACTTGGACTGATCTTTTGCCCTTCTACTTTAGTACACAGGGGTCTCACATATGTGAGGGGCTTCAGAATAGTGTTCTGAGTAGAGAAAAACAGTTTTTCGTTTTCTGTGCTCACAGAACAGGGTCTGGTTGCCCGGAGGCTTCAAAGAGATTTGGGTGGGTGAAGCCTCTAACCCTGTCCCCTGGCCCTAAGCTTGATGGTCCTTCCTGCTGCCTGGACCAATACTTTGGCTGTGCTGATCATATTGCTGCCTGTAATGACCCAGGACATTATCGACCATGTTTTTTCCTGCTGACCCAGGACATTATGGACCATGTTTTTTCCTGCTGATTGGACCAATACTTTGGCTATGTTGACCATATATCTGCCTGCTGCCTCTACTGACTATTGACAGTATTTCTGCCTGGACACCTCTGCCTGCTACCTGGATCAATGTTTTGGCTGTGCTTTGGCTGTGCTTTGGCTGTGCTGACAGTATCTCTGCCTGTACGAACTATGGACAGTATTCCTGCCTGCTGCCTGGACGTTTGCTTTTGCTGTCGCTGACCACATCCTTGCCTGCTTCCTGGACCGATGCTCTCCTCTGTGGGCCACTGCACTTCTAAAACCAAAGGTAATCTTTTGTTATTTGGTATGTACCTGCTATGTGTTAGAAATATGAAGGGCCTTCAAAAATGCGATCGGTAGTCAGAAAATTATATGTGTAATTTATGCTGCTAGAATCCCTGGAGGTGCTACTTGGATATTGGGCCTCGGTATGTGGCCAGGCTGTGTAAAAAGTCTCAAACATGTGGTATCGCCATACTCAGGAGGAGTAGCAGAATGTATTTTGGGGTGTCATTTTGTTATGTACATGCTATGTGTTAGAAATATATTATAAATGGACAACTTTGTGTAAAAAAAAAATGTTTTCATTTTTTTTCCACATTTTCCAAAAACTTGAAAAAAATGAACCCTTCAAAAGACTCATTATGCCTCATAGATTATACATTGGGGTGTTTGCTTTCCAAAATGGGGTTTTTTTGTGGGCAATTCCATTGTCTTGGTTCTCCAGGGCCTTCAAAAGTGTAATAGGTGGTTGAGAAATGAGATGTGCAATTTATGCTCGTAGAATGCCTGAAGGTGCTACTTCAATGCTGGGCCTCTGTATGTGGCCAGGCTTTGTAAAAGTCTAACACATGTGGTATCGCTATACTCAGGAGGAGTAGCAGAATGTATTTTGGGGTGTAGTTGCAATTATGCATATGCTGTGTGAGAGAAATAATCTGTTAATATGAAGTTAAGTTTGTGTAAAAAAAAAAAAAAATCTTCATTTTCCTAAGAATTGTGGGAAAAAAATTACAACTTCAAAAAACTCACCATGCCTCTTAGTAAATACCTTGGACTGTCTGCTTTCCAAAAAGGGTTATTGGGGGGGTATTTGTACTTTCCTGGCTTGTTAGGGTCTCAAGAAATGGCTGTCAGTACATCAGTTGTGATTAGATGTGATCAGATGTGATCAATTTTCAGTGATTGCTTGTAGACTCTATAACTTTCACACAGACTAAATAATATCCACTAATCTGGGTTATTTTTACCAAAGATATGTAGCAGTATAAATTGTGGCCCAAATTTATGAAGAAAAATGACTTATTTGCAAAATTTTACAATAGAAACTAAAAAAATTTGGGTTTTTTTCAAAATTTTTGTTGTTTTTCCGCTTATATTGCTTATATCGCAAAGAATAAAAAAAACCAGTGGTGATTAAATACCATCAAAAGAAAGCTCTATTTGTGAGAAAAAATGATAAAAATTTTGTTTGGATACAGTGTAGCATGACTGAGTAACTGTCATTCAAAATTTGAGAGCGCTGAACGCTGAAAATTGGCCTGGGCGGGAAGGTGCATAAGTGCCTGGTATTGAAGTGGTAAAATACTGTTTTGGTGTGAACTTTGGAAATTATGTTCCTATCTGTATTTGGATATCCTCTTTTTATCACTTTGTATAAATAAAAAAACTTTATTTTATTCAATGTGTATTTTGACTAATCATTACCAAGAGTTTTCCTGCCTTTGGAGACTAGTAGGGGAATTGTCTCCGTTTCAATTTCTCATCCTAGAGTTTATACTGATCTGGATCTACTGTTTTGGGCCACCTATTACCTACCCAATTTGACTAGCTAGGTTAAAGCTGGCCATACGGGCGTGGCTTGGCAGCGCATGTAGCCAATCGCACAGCTTGTGAGCTCCGCCGAATCTCCGCTACATCATCCTGTTAACTACCCATCGGTGCTTGTTCTCAAGGCTCCTGAACTCTGCGGTACCTGCTGGGTCTCCGATATCCCAGTTACTGTGTCTCCCGCCCACTGCAGCGATGTCCAGACGTGGTGCTGCTAACCGTTCTGCTCCGGACCATGCAACCCAAGATGGCGGATCATCACTGAAGTATGCCAAGGCGACATACGTGGAGGCCGTACAGAAGCTATTCTCCCTACCTACAGCATGGGATTCCTTGGCACTGCCTGGAGATGGGATGGGGGATCACAGCGGCTCACAGTCTGTTGCGGATAATACAGTGCCCTTGGAGGATCCGTCGGCACCATTGCTCCCATGGAACATTGTGAATACACCCCCGGCCATTAACTCCAAGTGCCCAGCCACGTCATCAAGCTCTGCCGGGCCAGAACCAACACTAAGAGATATATTCTCTGAGGTCACCCCCTGTGATCTCTCCATTACAGCTCTGGCCTCAGAGGTTAAGGGCGTTAAGGCAGAGATGTCATTCCTCTGCCAGGATATTCAAAAATTGAGAGATTGTACGTCTGCCATGGAAGGAGGTATCAGCACTCTGGAGGATGAATGTGCCCCCCTGCAAAGAGAATCAAATGCCCAGCAGTTACTGGTGACCAAACACTCTGCACGTCTTGATGATTTAGAAAACAGGCTTCGCAGAAACAATGTTAGGGCCATAGGCATCCCTGAGAAAATGGAAGGAAAGAACCCTGTACATTTAATAGAACAGTGGCTGCTGGCTAAATTTGGGAAAGATTCATTTTCTCCGATGTTTGCGGTGGAGCGTGCACATTGTGTCCCCACCAGGCCCCTGCACCCAGCCAACCCGCCTAGAGCTTTCCTGTTTAAATTGATAAATTATAAAGATCACAATGTTATTCTGTCCAAGGCCAGATCTATGGGGGATGCACTGGTAATGGACAACTCCAAGATTTCATTGTTTCCCGACTTCTCGGCGGAAGTGCAAAAGCAAAGGGCCCAGTTCAATGACATGAAAAAAGGCTTCGCTCCCTGGAACTGCAGTACACCATGCTTTATCCTGCCAGCTTATGCGTGGTTGCCAGAGATTACGTGCATTTCTTTGAAAAACCAACCCTAGCAATGCAGTGGCTAGATAGGGAGGAGCGCTCCATCCGGGATGAGATGATCAGAAGACGAAGGGCACCTTGATCATTCTTGCATGTCTCTTTTACACTAAGTTTCTTTTTGCCTACTGAGAGATGGGTCAGTTTTAATATGGTGATCCTGCAAAGGCGGTTAACTGTTCTCACAAGTTACCTCAACACGAAGTTGGCCTATGGACAAGGCACAAGGCCTGTTGACTGTTGGCTCTTCAACGCCGGTTACTGAACTTAGCCCCCCAGTTACTAGTCGTGCACACCAAAGTTACCCTTTATTACCAAGTTGGACCCCGTTAGTCCCAGAGTTTTTTACCTGCCTAATCTTTCCTCCCACAGGTACTATCTCTACGGTCGTGTACTGTCCAATGCTGTGTGGGACTGTGAGTTCCTATATTTGATTGGTTTGCTCTGCTGTGATCTAAAGGATAACTGTCTATCTATCGAATCTGATATGATGTTAAGTGTCATGTATGTATTTGTGTTAAACCCCCATGGCTAAACATAAGGTGATAACAATTTGGAATGTGCAGGGGTCTAGGAGACAGGGGGGAAACAATTAGCTGTATCCCACATGGTTAAATGTCTGGGGTCATCCTTAGTATGTTTTCAGGAGACTCACATGTCACTAGATCAGACGTCTCCATTCTCACCCCGTGTGTTTGGCACACAGTTCCACTCTGCCTTCTCCTCATATTCTAGAGGGGTCATTGTATTAGTTTGCACAAATGTGCCCTTTACATGTTCCACCTCGATCATTGACTAATATAGTCGGTATATCTTCTTGTTGTATACCCTGGATGGCCTTGACTGTGTTATAGCTAATGTTTATATTTCCCCACCTTTCTCGGTTCAAGTTATAAAACTTTCAGCTAACTTTTTGGCACATCACCCTGGTGTACCAGCACTCATTGTCGGGGATTTTAATAATTACTTGGATGCGGACCTGAACAAGTACTCTACTAGGGCGCACTTGATGGGTACCAGGAAGGGTCCAACATCCTTCGCTCGGCTTCTATCGGAGCTGGTCTTAAGGGATGTTTGGAGACTCAGCCATCCAGGAGTAAAATGTTATTCGTGCCACTCGGCCACATATGGCGGGCTCTCTAGAATTGATCTTGGTCTGGGCAATGACTTGATGTTCCCCTTAGTGTGTCCCTCCAGCTACGAGGCGGGAACTGTCTCTGACCATTCTCCCTTGTGTATCCAAATTATCACATCTGGTATAGTCAAAAGGACCTATTGGAAAATCAACCCGTTCTGGTTGTCGCTGTTTCCTAGCCCAGATCCCGTACACAATTCTCTTTCCACCTTTATTACACTCAATAAATCCTCAGGTATCCCTGGTGTTTTCTGGGACACGCTGAAGGCCTTCCTAAGAGGCCAATTTATTAGGTCTATTAATGCCATTAGGACCAGGACTGGTTCTTGGGAACAATCTGTGCTGCGGGAGGTTGAGAGGGCTGAGTTGGCGTTTGTTGACTCCCCCTCTGAACAAACCGAAAGGGCATGGCGCGAAGCCCAGCACATAACCAAACACATGGTTCTAACAAAAGCTGAAAACAAGCGGTTCTTTCTTCAACAAAGGTTTTTTGAGGAGGGGGAAAGTACAGGGCATATGTTTGCAATGATAGCGAAATCGCTGAGGGGCTCCTCATACATAGAGACGATTGCCAATCCCGCGGGGGTTCTGATCTCCTCGCACTCTGGTATATTAAATATATTTAGGGATTTCTATACTGATGTGTACTCCTCCAAAGTCTCCCCAACACTAACTGAAATTAGGTCCTTTCTTGAGAATAGCCAGGTTCCCCAACTCCCAACATCAGATGTAGAGCTACTGAATGCCCCCTCTCTGTGGAGGAGCTAATGGAGGCCTTGGCTCTCTCCTCTCCAGGCAAGTCTCCAAGGGCGGATGGCTTGCCGGCAGAGGTTTATAAATGGTATGCTGAAACCCTGATACCACAACTGAGAGAGATTTTTCTAGATGCTCTGGAGCAGGGAAGTTTACCCTTGTCCATGAGGGAAGCGGTAATCGTCCTATTGTTGAAACCAGGTAAGGATGCCCACTCTCCAGACTCATATAGGCCCATCTCATTGTTAACAAGAGATGTGAAACTGCTGGCTAGGGTTCTGGCTACTAGGTTGGCTAGAGTCATACATAAAATTGTTCAAAGGGACCAATCCGGTTTAATTCCTTCTAGGTCTACAGCCCTAAATATCAGGCAACTGTTTCTTAATCTCCAGTTACCAGTGGACAACCCAGGTGTCTATCAGCCCTTCCAAATACCTAGAGGAGAATTTGCTACCCCTTTTCAAGAAACTCCAAATGACTTGTAATACTTGATGTAAGTTGCCATTGTCAGTAAATGGTAGGATAATCCTAATTAAAATGGTGTGGTGTCCCCAATCGTTGTACATAATGCATAATTCTCCTCAGTGGATTCCACGTAGATGGTGCACTCGTATTGACACCCTATTCAGATCCTTGATATGGAAAAAACAAGTAGCTAGGATTCATCTCTCCACATTGCAGTATGACAAAGATCGGGGAGGGGCGGCGGTGCCTAATCCAAAGTTGTATTTATATGCCTCTCAGCTACAGCACTTGAGTCGAGGTGGCTTACCAACTGAATCCGACCCGATCAATAACCTGTTGCAGACTAGATCGCTGACGGCGGCCACGTTAGTGGGCTTGGAGGCTGGTTTACCCAGTCTACCACAATCAGCTCCCACTATAATACTTCTGAACAAACTCTGGACGGCAGTTAAACATTGTTTAGGAATAGCGGGTTTTCTAGACATTACCCCATTATGGCATAATCCAAATCTAGCAGAGATACATAAATTAGAGGATTTTCAGTCATGGCAGCTAGCTGGCATATGTAATGTTTCCCAATTATATAATTAGAATGTGCCAAAATCCTTCATGGACCTTCAGGCAGAATTGAATTTACCTATTCAGCAGTTTTATCAGTATCTCCAGTTGAGACATGCCCTACAAGCTCAGGGGCGCTTAACTTCCCTCTCGTTATCAAGCCATCCTCTGGTACGAGATGTCTTCTACGGAATAGATAAAAAAGGCCTAATATCCCATATCTATTCATTATTACTGTCAACTCTACAAGATCCGGCAACTTTGCCATGTAGGAGAGGCTGGACGCAGAATCTGGGAGAGATAGATGACGAGACCTGGGAGATTTGTTTGCAATCTGGTCGGATTACATCGGTCTCACAGTCTCACAGGTTGTCTCACCTATTTCTACTACACAGGGCTTATCGCACACCCATACAATTGCATCGCTGGGGTAGGAGGGAGTCTCCTCTGTGTCCTAAATGCAATAGGGAGGAAGGCTCTCTAATCCATTCAATCTGGTGCTGCCCCAAACTGCACCGGCACTGGGGGGAAATAACCAAAACCATCTCTGCTTTATTCCAGGTTGAGGTCCCATTGGACCCCTCAATCTGTGTGTTGGGAGCTATTGATGAGGAAAAATGTACACCCCCCATTAACATAGCTGTAATAAGACTGCTCTATAAAGCCCGTAAGGTAATGGCTAGATTCTGGCTTTCCCCATGCGTGCCTACTAAGAAACAATGGGTGGACCAAGTTAATTACATCCTTATCCGGGAGCAGCTGACATATCAGCATAGAAATGCAAATCGCAAATGGATTTGGCATCATGACAGAGATGCCCTATGCGTCGTGGATGACATATCTCATTGCGCTTGTGCATGTGCAGTTGAAGCCAGCGGCGACTATCTCGGCTGAGACAAGGACCTGACACTTACACAGTGCAGACTGCTCACTGGAGCCCCACGGCTCCAAACTGAGAGCAGTTTGCACACAGTGAGCAGTGCAAACTGCTCACTGGAGCCCCACGGACCCCGCTCAACAAACGGAGCATACAGGATGGCACATTTCAAATCAAACCTAGTGACAGGACGGACTTTGTTACGCATGGTGCATGTCACTAAGATCAATAGTGTGATCCATAAATATTACCCACTTCAATTAACAATAGCCTTGTTATAGGTGTGTGCATGCATGGTTGAAGCGTGATGCAGCTGCTCTTAAACAGACAATGTTGTCTATTTTTAACATGATCTTGGTGTTGCTGGTGGGTACCTGGTCTTGGCCCTTTTTGTATTAAATATATTTTTCTAATAAAATGTATCCCTTATTAAGCAGCATGGTCCGCCTGTGTCTCTTCTCAGTGGGAATCTTTCCCCTGTAAATCTTCTCTCTCTATAGTATTTAGGCACAGAGACCGCACCTTTTTTTGGTGAGTCTGCAAATCTTGGGACACCACACGGGTATATTGCACACCCAGTGTTGTGGTAACTAATAGTGAATACTGATCATCAACCAATTTTTCTAAATCGCAAATTCCATTCTATAAGGCAGGCCTGGCTGGGAACTCCGGGGCTGGCTCCTCCACAATTGGTCTTGTTCCGTTTGCTACAAGCCTGAGCGGTGTGAATACTCGGAAGGGGGGGAATGTAGCATTGCTTGTTGGGATCGGTAGCGAGGTGAATCCCACAATCGCTAGATGTATCATTTCTCGAATATACCTTATGAAGGCACTCACAGACCTTAGAGAGGAAACCTCTTTATGTGCAGGCGGAATGAGGACGAACATGTTCATTTTTTGGCCCGTTGGCCTTCTGTTATTTTGTGCTGGGTTGGCGGGCTAGCTCCTGCCCACTCTGTATAGATTTCTGTTATTGTTCTCAAAAGACTTCTAAGTATTATTATGCACTACTTTGTCTCACTATGCCTTTTAAAGAAGATGCTATTCAACACTAATACACGAGTAAGTGGATCATGGACTTGTAATAATAGGATGTTAATGTTAGGATACTCCTGTTATTTCCTTCTATGAGACATGACAATGTATTTTATACTGTGCTGTAATTTTATTCTTTTCCCTGGTTCTTTAAATACCTGCTGGTGTTAACAAAAAAGTTTTTTTGTTGTTTCTTTTTATGTAACCAGTGATGTATAACTATTGGCACAATAAATATTTCTTTTGATTCAAAAAAAAAAAAAAAGCTGGCCATACAGTACACACATACTGTAGATTTCTAACAGATTCTACATTAAACAGCAAATCTAGCCTGCCAACTATTGGACGCTGGCTGTCAAAATACCAGAGCAATGACTGCAACTAATTAGTCCCTGTTTGGCTGACAATTTTTCACCAAGCACCTTTGATTTTGAAATTAAAGTTTGTTAAGCCAGGTGGTGCTAGCAGGACCACCCACAGATCAAATTTAAGGCTGATACAGCAGGAGATGGGAAGGAAATTTGATCTGTGTATGGCTAGCTTTAGTATCATACTAACAAGATTAGATATCTTAGCCACACATGGCACGCTACGGTTGGGGATGGAGAGGCCATAAGCCAGTTTGCATATGCTGTGTCAGTACTCTTAGACTGGATTCACCCCTATGCAGTTTTAGTGCTTTTTGCATTTTGCAGATTTGCACTACAGTCCATTTAACATGATTACCTATGGAACACCTTCTGTAGTGCAAATCTGCAAAATGCAAAAAGCACTAAAAATGCCTAGGTGTGAATCCAGCCTTAGGACCAATACCTGGAAGAGTAGAGCAAACTCTCATCCTCCTCTGCTAGCTGTTTGGTTGTAAGCGTATAGACAGAGTGAGTGAACTGTTATAACCCAATACATTGGACTGCAAACAAAAATGCACAAACTTAGCAGGGACGGTAGTAAACAAGACCCAAACAGACTGCACTGGCAGAAACAGCAGCAATCTGAAATTTTTCATTATAAATGGGAACATTTTACTGACAATCAATAGCAACCTGGTGTATGGATGGGTGTGTAATTCCACTGGCATCCTTTAGCTGAACCAACAGCCTATGCTGGCAATGCAGAAACCAGGACCTGAAGATATTTTCCATTCCATATATGTACAGTAGGGATGGGCCGAACACCTCCCGGTTCGGGTGGCACCAGAAAAAGCGATCAGACAAATTTGAGCGAACATGCAAACCCTATAAAGTCTATGGGACACGAACATGAAAAATCAAAAGTTCTCATTTTAAAGGCTTATATGCATGTTATTGCCATAAAAAGTATATGGGAATCTGGGTACTGCCCCAGGGGGCATGTATCAATGCAAAGAAAAGTTTTTAAAACTATTGTTTTTTTCAGGAGCAGTGATTTTAATAATGCTTAAAGTGAAACAATAAAGATGAAATATTCCTTTAAGTATCGTGCCTGGGTGGTTCCCTTAGTCTGCCTGTAAAGTGGCGCATCTGTCTGATGTGTTTTACTGTGCCGCAGCAAAATGACATTTCTAAAGGAAAAAATGTCATTTAAACTTGCTTGCGGCTGTAATGTATTGCGGAAACCTAGCAATACAGATAAAAATCAAGGAAAAAATCGGCCCTTCGGAACTCCACGCCAACATTTAAAAAAAAATGGTGTGGGATTCCCCCCAATATCCATAGCAGCCCCTTATCTGAGGAAGCAGCCTGATTAATTTTTTTTTTTTTAAACAGCGTGCCCCCCCCCAATCCATACCAGGCCCTTCAGATTTTGTATGGATTTTAAGAGGAACTCCATGCCAAAATTTTTAAAAAAATGGCGTGGGTCCCCCCGAAATTCATACCAGACCCGTATCTGAGCAAGCAGCCTGGCAGGCCAGAAAAGTGGAGATGAGCGAGTGCCCCCCTCCTGAACCATACCAGGCCGCTTGTCCTCAACATGTGGAGGGTGCTTTGGGGTCCCCCCAAAGCACCTTGTCCCCATGTTGATGGGGACAAGGGCCTCATCCCCACAACCCTTGCCCGGTGGTTGTGAGGGTCTGTAGGCGGAGGGCTTATCGGAATCTGGAAGCCTTCTTTAACAAGGGGGCCCCCAGATCCCGCCCCTCCTATGTGAATGGGTAGGGGTACATTTTACTCCTACCCATTCACCAAAAAAAGTGTCAAAAAGTAAAAACCACAATACACAGTTTTTGACAATTCCTTTATTTTAAAAAATAAGTGTCCCACGATGTCCATCAATCTTCAATAATGCCGCCCGACGGACCCAAAAAATAGAAAAAAAATCCCAACAATACTCTGCCTCCATGGGAGGCCTCCCAGTGACTGCTGTCTTTTGGCTGTGACAGCTGTTATATAGGTGGGGGGCACTGATGTAACTGGATCACCCCTCCCTCTCTGACAGCACATGATGGCAGAAGGGGCAGAGACACTTGGTTACATCACTGGGTGGCCCCGCACTTGCCTATATAACAGCTGTCACAGCCAAGAGACAGCAGTTGGCGGGACGCCTCCCATCGAGGTGGAGCTTTTTTTTCATATTTTTCGGGTCAGTCAGGTGGCCTGATTGAAGATGGATGGGCATCGTGGGCCAGCTTTTTTTTTTTTAAAGGAATTGTCAAAAACTGTCTATTGTGGTTTTTACTTTTTTACACTTTTTTGGGTGAATGGGTATGGGGCACAATATACCCTATACACATTCACATAGGGGGAGGTGGGATCTGGGGCCCTTGTCCCTCTCCCCATGTTGAGGGCAAGCAGCCTGGTATAGTTCAGGAGGGGGGAGCTAGCTCATCTCCCCCCTATCCTGGCCTGCCAGGTTGCTTGCTAAGGGTCTGGTATAGATTTTGGGGGGGACCCCACGCCATTTTTTAAAAAATTTTGGCATGGAGTTCCCCTTAAAGTCTATGCCAGACCCAAAGGGCCTGGTATAGATTTTTGGGGGGGCCCGCGCCGGTATTTTTTGTTTTTAATATTTTTATTTTTGTGTGGAGTTCCCCTTAAAATCTATACCAGACGCAAAGGGCCTGTTATGGACTGGGAGGGGGGAACCCATGCCATTTTTTTCTGTCACAGCATTCCCCTTAACCACTTCAATACACTATTATATACTGTACATTGACTGCACTGTAAATATATTCTACACTATATATATATATACAGTATCTCACAAAAGTGGGTACACCTCTCACATTTTTGGAATTATTTTATTATATCTTTTCATGTGACAACACTGAAGAAATTACACTTTGCTACAATGTAAAGTAGTGAGTGTACAGCTTGTATAACAGTGTAAACGTGCTTTCCCCTCAAAATAACTCAACACGCAACCATTTGCCACGAATGCCCCATAATGTTCGGTATTCGCCGAACAGGCAAACACCCAATGTTCGAGTCAAATGTAAGGGGCCATCCCTAATGTACAGTACGGTGCAAAAATTTTAGGCAGGTGTGAAGAAATGCTGTAAAGTAGGGATGAGTCCGATGTTCGAAACGAACATCGGACGTTCGCTCGCTCGCCGAATACCGAACATTATGGGGCATTCGCAGGAAAGTTGAGTGTCCGCAGAATGCCCCATAATGAACGGCGAGACCGTCAATGCACTGTGAGATCGCAGTGCATTGAGGGCTGCTAATTGGCCAAAGCATGCACGTGACCTGCATGCTTTGGCCAATCACAGCTCTGCGCTCTGCTGTGAGAGCCATGATTGGCCAAAGGCAGGGTGTGAGTCCACACTCCACACTATGTAAGGCTGCTTACACGGCAGCTGTACATAGTTTTATGAATGAGAGCAGCAAAATGACATTTGTAAAGAAATTTGCGGCTGTAATGTATTGCCGGATCCCGGCAATATAGATAAAAATCATTGAAAAAAAGGGCATGGGTCCCCCCCAGTCCATTACCATGCCCTTTGGGTCTGGTATGGATATTAAGGGGAACCCTGTGCCAAAATGTAAAAAAAAAAGTGTGGGGGTCCTCCTCAAAATCCATACCAGGCCCTTCAGGTCTGGTATGGATTTTAAGGGGAACCCCGCACTGAAATGAAATAAAAATGACGTGGTGGTCCCCCTCAATGCATACCAGGCCCTTCAGGTCTGTTATGGATTTTAAGGGGAACCCCACGCCAAAATAAAAAAAATGCCGTGGGGGTCCCCCCAAAATCCATACCAGACGCTTATCCAAGCACACAACCTGGCAGGCCACAGGAAAAGGGGGGAAATGAGAGAGCGCCCCCACCCTGAACCATACCAGGCCACATGCCCTCAACATGGGGAGATGTTTGCTGGTCCCCCAAAACACCTTGTCCCCATGTTGATGGTGACAAATGCCTCTTCCCCACAACCCTTGCCCAGTGGTTGTGTGGGTCTGTGGGTGGAGATCTTTTTCGAATCTGTAAGCCCCCTTTAACAAGATCCCGCCCCCTATGTGAATGGGTTCCGGGTACAGTGTACCCCTATACATTCACCAAAAAAAGTGTCAAATGTTAAAAATGACAGGAGACAGTTTGGGAAAAGTCCTTTATTTTAAAAAGTATCCTGCGATGTAACTCCATCTTTAATGATAACGCTGACAACCCGAGGAAAAAAATGGAAAAACTCTGCCTCGATGGGAGGCGTACCTCGACTGAAGGCTTTTTGCTATGACAGCTGTTATAAAGCTGAGGGCAGGGCCACCTGGTGACGTAAACGGGTGACCCGGCCCCCTCTGACGTTACATGATGTCTCATGACGTCAGAAGGGGGTGGGATCACCCTTTTACATCACCAGGTGACCCCACCCTCAGCTATATAACAGCTGTCATTTCAAAAACCTACAGTTGCAGGACGCTTCCAATCGAGGCGGAATATTTCCGTTTTTTTCCTCTCTGGTCATCTGTGCTGTCATCGAAGGTGGAGTTACATCGCGGGACACTTTTCTTTTTTTATAAAGGACTTGTCCCAAACTGTTTACTGTCATTTTTACTATTTTGACACAATGTACCCGATACCCATTCACATAGGGGGGGCCGGTATCTGGGGTCCCATTGTTAAAGGGGGCTTCCAGATTCCTATAATCCCCCACCCGCATACCCCCACAGCCACCGGGCAAGGGTTGTGGGGAAAAGGCCCTTGTCCTCATCAACATGGGGACAAGGTGTTTTGGGGGGACCCCAAAACACCCTCTACATGTTGAGGGCATGTGGCCTGGTGCGGTTCAGGAGAGGGGCACTCTCTCATCCCCCCTCTTCCTGCGGCCTGCCAGGTTGCGTGCTCGGATAAGGGTCTGGTATGGATTTTGAAGGCAAACCCCACGCCATTTTTAAAAAAAAATTGGCGGGAGGTTGCCCTTAAAATCCATACTAGGTCCTCCAGGTCTGGTATGGATTTTGGGGGGACCCCACGCCATTTTTTTTTAATTTTGGTGCAGGGTTTCCCTTAATATCCATACCAGACCTGGAGGGCCTAGTATGGATTTTGGGGGGACCCCTACGCAATTTTTTAAAAACATTTTGGTGCGGGGTTCCCCTTAATGTTCATACCAGACCCAAAGGGTTTGGTAATGGACTGGGGGGGACCCATGCCATTTTTTTAAATGATTTTTATCTATATTGCTGGGATCCGACAATTCATTACAGCAGCGAGCAGTTTTAAATGACATTTTTTCCTTTAGGCTGGGTTCACACCTATGCGAATTGGATGCTAGTTTCCCCGCATCTAATTTGCATAGCAGGAGAATATGACTGGATCTCTATGGAGCCGGTTCATATGTCTCCAGGGCAGCTGCAGAGCGCAATGCACAGAAACGCTGTGCGTCTTTGCCTCCATTTCAGGGCCGAATTCAGGCAAAGATTCTGCCCTGGGCAGAAATCTGGGAGGGACAGAGTTGGTTTAGGTGTGAACCGAGCTTTAGAAATGTCATTTTGCTGTAGTACTGTGCTAAACATGGGAAAGATGCGCTACTTTACAGGCATACTAAGGACACCCCCAGGCACAATGTTTAAAGGAATATTTCACTTTTCTTGTTTCACTTTAAGCATTATTGAAATCACTGCTCCTGAAAAAAAAATACATTTTTAAAACTTTTTTTTGCATTGATACATGTTCCCTGGGGCAGGACCCAGGTCCCCCAAACAGTTTTTATGGCAATAACTTGCATATAAGCCTTTAAAATTAGCATTTTTAATTTTTCAGGTTTGTGTCCCATAGACTTTAACTGTGTTTGAGTGTTCGCACACATTTTTTGCCTGTTCGCAAATACTGGTGCGAACCGAACAGTGGGGAGTTCGGCTCATCCCTACTGTAAAGTATGAATGCTTTCAAAAATCGATATTTTAATTGTTTATTTTTATCAATTTACAAAATCAAGTGAGCAAACAGAAGAAGAATCGAAATCAAGTCAATATTTGGTGTGAATATCCTTTGGCTTCAAACCATCATCAATTCCTATATTTGCACACTTTGTACACTTGCACAAGAATTGATGCGGTTTCGAAGGCAAAGGGTGGTCACTCCAAATATTGATATGATTTGGGATTTCTCTTATATTTATTTACTTTCCATTTTATTAATTGATAAAACTAAACTATTGACACTTCTGTTTCTGAAAGCATTATTCATTGACAGAATTTTCCACACCTGCCTAAAACGTTTTCATAGTACTATATGTTTGGGATACAAACCCAAAAAGACATATATATTTTTTTTAATTAACAGTAGGGAAACTGAACAGGTCAATTTGAAACCTTAGATCAAAAGATGTAGAGTATAGTAAGGCTGACCATACACTGTATATTCTGATTGAACTACCTCTTTTAGATTAGGGATGAGCTTCGTGTTCGAGTCAAACCCATGTTCGACTCGAACATCGGCTGTTCGACCGTTCGTCGAATTGCGAACGATATGGGCCGTTCGCGCCAAATTCGTGTGGCGCGTCACGGCCCATAATTCACTGCGGCATCGCAGTGCATTGCTGGCTGATGACTGGCCAAGCATGCACTATGACTCGCATGCTTGGCCAATCACAGCGCCGCCTGAACAGAGAGCCGTAATTGGCCAAAGCCAAGGAGGCTTTGGCCAATTATGGCTCAGGCGATTCAGTACACGCCCCACATTATATAAGGCCGCCTGCACGGCGGCCCTGTGTACTGTGTGTTCCGGTGTGCTGAGAGATAGACAGAGAGACAGTGTCATTTGATTTGAGTTAGATAGATTAGGCAGAACAGTCAGTCAGTTAGCTGCACTTACAGTGTATTGTATATATATATGCATCCCAGGTGTTGCATATATATATATATACACTGTATTCAGTTTAGCTAGATCCGTTCCTGTTATCTTCTAGACTATTTACATTTAGTGCAGTGCGTCCTGCTCACAGTGTTCAGCTAGATCCGTTCCTGTTATCTTCTAGACTATTTACATTTAGTGCAGTGCGTCCTGCTCACAGTGTTCAGCTAGATCCGTTCCTGTTATCTTCTAGACTATTTACATTTAGTGCAGTGCGTCCTGCTCACAGTGTTCAGCTAGATCCGTTCCTGTTATCTTCTAGACTATTTACATTTAGTGCAGTGCGTCCTGCTCACAGTGTTCAGCTAGATCCGTTCCTGTTATCTTCTAGACTATTTACATTTAGTGCAGTGCGTCCTGCTCACAGTGTTCAGCTAGATCCGTTCCTGTTATCTTCCTACTGACAGGCAGGCTTGTCTGGTTACAGTATATAAAGCTACCTGAAGAAAATTACAGGTGTTCTATTTGATCCTATTAGTACCACGGTCAGGCAGCTAGACTATTTACATTTAGTACAGTGCGTCCTGCTCACAGTGTTCAGCTAGATCCGTTCCTGTTATCTTCCTACTGACAGGCAGGCTTGTCTGGTTACAGTATATAAAGCTACCTGAAGAAAATGACAGGTGTTCTATTTGATCCTATTAGTACCACGGTCAGGCAGCTAGACTATTTACATTTAGTACAGTGCGTCCTGCTCACAGTGTTCAGCTAGATCCGTTCCTGTTATCTTCCTACTGACAGGCAGGCTTGCCTGGTTACAGTATATAAAGCTACCTGAAGAAAATTACAGGTGTTCTATTTGATCCTATTAGTACCACGGTCAGGCAGCTAGACTATTTACATTTAGTACAGTGCGTCCTGCTCACAGTGTTCAGCTAGATCCGTTCCTGTTATCTTCCTACTGACAGGCAGGCTTGTCTGGTTACAGTATATAAAGCTACCTGAAGAAAATTACAGGTGTTCTATTTGATCCTATTAGTACCACGGTCAGGCAACTAGACTATTTACATTTAGTACAGTGCGTCCTGCTCACAGTGTTCAGCTAGATCCGTTCCTGTTATCTTCCTACTGACAGGCAGGCTTGTCTGGTTACAGTATATAAAGCTACCTGAAGAAAATTACTGGTGTTCTATCCCAGCTTAGTGCAGCTACAGGCCATTAGTATGTCTGGAAGGCCAAGAAGGAGAGGCAGACAGTCACAAGCCAATAAGAGAGGGCAAGCAGGCTCTGTGTCTAGTGCTGGTCGTGGAGACGGTGCATCCTCATCAGCACGTGGCCATGGGACACGCTTGGCCTTTTTTTTGGCAGCTGGCCGTGTTGAGCCGCAACATGCGGAAGACTTGGTCGAGTGGATGACCAAGCCGTCCTCATCCTCCTCATCCTCTCTCACCCAGGGTGCTTTGTCTGGCAAAGCAGCGGCCTCTTCCCTCAGCTCAATGTCATCAGTGACTCCTTCCCTAGCTCCACCATGTCCTCCTGAGGATTCCCTCGAACTGTTTGACCACAGTGTTGGGTACATGCTCCAGGAGGATGCCCAGCGTTTGGAAGGCTCTGATGATGATACTGAGCTCGATGAAGGCAGTAACATGAGCACGGACAGAGGGGGTGCCCAAGAAGGACAGCAATCTGGCAGTCATGCTCCCCCTGCTGCAGCATACTGCCAGGTTTGCTCCAGTGATGAGGAGGGAGGGGATGATGAGGTCACTGACTCAACGTGGGTGCCTGATAGGAGAGAGGAGGAGGAGGAGGAGGAGGAGGCGGCACATCACCAACAAGGCAGGATGCCCTCCAGGGGCCAGCCTAAGGGCAGCACATTGACTGCATCACACCCCAAAGCTCCACATGTGCAGGGCGCTGCAGTCTCTGCGCGTTATTCAAAAAGTTCTTTGGTGTGGGCCTTTTTTGAGACGAGTGCATCAGATCGCACCGCTGCTATTTGCAACATATGTCTCAAGCGTATCTCGCGTGGCCAAAACATCTCCCGCTTGGGTACCACATGCTTGACCAGACATATGTTGACCTGCCATGCAGTTCGTTGGCAAGCGTATCTAAAAGACCCACACCAAAGAACAAAGAGGATCTCTCCTTGCTCCTCATCAGCTGAGATTTCCAACCCCACTAGACCTCCAGTCCTCTCTGAGACCTGCAGTGAGAGGAATGAAGGTGTAGAATTAGGTGTGTCACAGCCAAGTACTTGTGGGCAATCTGCTTTTGGTACACCGACGTCAGATTGTACCAGGCAAATTTCCCTGCCCCAGCTGCTACACCGCCGAAAAAAGTTTGCTCCCAGCCATCCACATGCCCAGCGGTTGAATGCTAGCTTGGCAAAATTTCTAGCACTTCAACTGCTGCCTTTTCAGTTGGTAGACTCTGCCCCCTTCCGTGAGTTTGTGGAATGTGCGGTTCCTCAGTGGCAGGTACCCAAACGCCACTTTTTCTCACGGAAGGCGATTCCGGCTCTCTACCGGCATGTGGAAGGCAATGTCCATGCCTCGCTGGACAGGGCGGTCAGTGGTAAGGTGCATATTACCGCTGACTCATGGTCCAGCAGGCATGGACAGGGATGTTACCTAAGTTTCATGGCGCATTGGGTGACTCTGCTGGCAGCTGGGAAGGATGCAGGACAAGGTGCAGTAGTGCTGGAGGTTGTTCCGCCACCACGCCTCCAAAATGCTGATTGTGACACACCTCTCTCCTCCACCCCCTCCTCTTCTTCTTCCTCCATGGCCTCTTCCTCGGAACCAGCGGTGCTCCGTAGTCGTTCAAGGGGCTACGCAAGTACGCAGGCCAAAAGATGCCATGCGGTGCTTGAGCTGGTGTGCTTGGGGGACAGGAGCCACACTGGGGCAGAGGTTCTGTCAGCTCTGCAGGGGCAGGTTCAGAGGTGGTTGACGCCACGCCAACTTAAGGCAGGAATGGTGGTTTGCGACAATGGCTCCAACCTCCTCTCTGCCCTCCGACAGGGACAAATGACCCATGTGCCCTGTTTGGCTCACGTCCTTAACTTGGTGGTGCAGCGGTTCTTGGGCAGGTACCCGGGCTTACAGGATGTCCTGAGGCAGGCCAGGAAAGTCTGTGTGCATTTCCGCCGGTCATATAATGCCAGTGCTCGGCTGACGGACCTCCAAAAGGAGTTTAACCTGCCCAAGAACCGCCTAATCTGTGACATGCCCACCAGGTGGAACTCAACGTTGGCCATGCTGCAGCGGCTGCACAAGCAGCAGAGGGCCATCAATGAGTACCTGTGCGACTATGGCACCAGGACAGGGTCAGGGGAGCTTGGTTTTTTTTCCCCACGCCAGTGGGCCATGATCAGGGATGCATGCACTGTCCTGTCACCATTCGAGGAGGCCACGAGGATGGTGAGCAGTGACAGTGCATGCATCAGTGACACTGTCCCCCTTGTCCACTTGTTGGAGCACACGCTGCGTGGAATAATGGACAGGGCACTTGAGGCAGAACAGAGGCAGGAAGAGGAGGACTTCCTTAGCTCTCAAGGCCCCCTTTATCCAGACAGTGTTCCTGCGTGCCCGCCGATCACACAGGAAGAGGACGAGGAGGAGGAGGAGGAGGAGGAAGATTGTGTCAGTATGGAGGTGGAGCCTGGCACTCAGCATCAGCAGCAGTCTTTAAGGGATCAGTCCCAAGAAACACATGGACTTGTACGTGGCTGGGAGGAGGTGGCTGCGGACGTTGTCGTCCTTAGTGACCCAGAGGACTCCGGACCGAATGCCTCAGCAAACCTACGCTGCATGGCCTCCCTGATCCTGCAAAGCCTGCGTAAGGATCCTCGTATTCGTGGTATCAAGGAGAAGGACCAATACTGGCTGGCAACCCTCCTTGATCCACGTTACAAGGGTAAGGTTGCGGACCTTATCTTGCCATTGCAGAGGGAGCAGAGGATGAAACATCTTCGGGAGGCCTTGCAGAAAGGTCTGTGCAATGCGTTCCCAGAGACTGGGAGGTTACAAACTCCTGTTTCTGGACAACGTGTTGCTGAGGCTTCGGTCAGTCAAAGAAGGAGCGGTGGAGAAGGTGGCCGTCTGACCGATGTGTTCAGACAATTTTTTGGTCCGCAGCCCCAAGGTATGATCGGTTCCAGCAACCATCGCCAGCGTCTGTTTTACATGGTGCAGGAATACCTAGGGGCAAGATCAGACTTGGACACCTTTCCCACCGAAAATCCTCTGGGTTACTGGGTCTTGAGGATGGATCACTGGCCAGAGCTTGCACAGTATGCAATTGAGCTACTGGCCTGTCCTGCATCCAGCGTTCTTTCGGAACGCACATTCAGTGCTGCTGGAGGCGTAGTAACCGATCACAGGGTGCGTCTGTCCACCGACTCGGTCGATCGGCTGACCTTCATAAAAATGAATCAGTCTTGGATCACCACCAGCTACCAAGCACCTGATGCTGATGTAACCGAATAATTTTTTTTGAAATCTCAGATCCCTTCAAAGACTGCCTATGCTGATGCTGAGTGACTATCCCTGAGTAATTATCCTCTTCCTCCTCAATCATCACGCTGATAGCTTGTAAGAACATTTTTGGTTCTGGGCGCCACCACCAGTGCCTAAGGCACAATTTTTCAGCCCCTGTTTAACAGGGGCGTGTAATTACAATTTTTGATGTAATACTTTGCAGCAGGGCTCGTTCCTGCATTCCAACTAGAGTGTCTGTGAGGGGTTGCAGTGTTGTGGCACCAGTGCCTAAGGCCCAATTTTTCTGCCCCTGTCTAACAGGGGCGTGTAATTACAATTTTTGATGCAATACTTTGCAGCAGGGCTCGTTCCTGCGTTCCAACTAGAGTGTCTGTGAGGGGTTGCAGTGTTGTGGCACCAGCACCAGTGCCTAAGGCCCAATTTTTCTGCCCCTGTCTAACAGGGGCGTGTAATTACAATTTTTGATGCAATACTTTGCAGCAGGGCTCGTTCCTGCGTTCCAACTAGAGTGTCTGTGAGGGGTTGCAGTGTTGTGGCACCAGCACCAGTGCCTAAGGCCTAATTTTTCAGCTCCTGTTCAACAGGGGCATGTAATTACAATTCTTGATCTAATATTTCACAGCAGGGCCCTGTGAGGGCTTACAGTGTTGTGGCCACAGCAACACCTAAGGCCCAAATTTCTGCTGAGTATATAGGGCAGGACCCTACTTTCAAACATCTAACTTACAAACGACTCCTACTTGCAAACGGAAGGAGACAACAGGAAGTGAGATGAAATCTACCCCTAGGAAGGGAAATTCTCTCCTGTAAGAGTTAATATGGGAAAACAATTTCTCCTTTCCACTGATGCTTTCCAATCCTTGTTCCACAAAAAAACCCAAATTTTCAAAAAACATTTTTCATTGGGACAAAAAGTGAGGTGAAATCTTCTGAAGAGGAGGAAAGACAGCAAAACAAATGTCACAGGGGTGATAACCCTTCCCTATGTTTTCCAAAAAGCTTAAAAAAGATTTTTTGGCTGGAGCTAAACACGTTAAAAATGTACCCGTTCAAAATTACAAAGAGATTCTACTTAACAACAAACCTACAGTCCCTGTCTTGTTTGCACCGCCTGTATACTGCTGTTCAGAGTATATAGGGCCTTTCCTTATTTTAATTTGGGTGCGGGGTTCCCCTTAATATCCATACAAGACCCAAAGGGCCTGGTAATGGACTGGGGGGGTACCCATGCCATTTGTCTCACTGATTTTCATCCATATTGCCATGACCCGACATGACATTAAACCCGCAAGCAGTTTTAAATGAGATTTTTTCCTTTAAAAATGACATTTGGTGCAGGGACTGTTCTAAACACGGGAAACACGCGCCACTTTACAGGCATACTATAGACACCCCCCAGGTACGATATTTAAAGGAATATTTCACTTTTTTTTTTTTACTTTAAGCATCATTAAAATCACTGCTCCCGAAAAAACGGCCGTTTTTAAAAGTTTTTTTTTGCATTGATACATGTCCCCTGGGGTAGGACCCGGGTCCCCAAACCCTTTTTAGGACAATACCATGCAAATTAGCCTTTAAAATGAGCACTTTTGATTTCGAACGTTCGAGTCCCATAGACGTCAATGGGGTTCTAACGTTCGTGCGAACTTTCGGTCCGTTCGCAGGTTCTGGTGCGAACCGAACCGGGGGGTGTTCGGCTCATCCCTATTTTAGATCTATCATCAACTATGTGGTGCAAAGGTTTGCCTGATTTAATACCCTTTGATTGGATTGTTTAGGTTTGGCCTTATATCATCATATAGTTTTGGTATGTGATGTGGCTTTAAAAAAGGGTAGTGCCCTTTTCACTGAAACCTTCCAGGACTCTACCGATGGAGGAGTAGAACTCTTCCAAGACAGAACTATGTGTTTCCTAGCATGAAAAAATAATAGAGTAAGTAAGGTCTATATAGCTATAGTAGGGGCCAAATCATGCACCAGCCCGAGCAGGCAGTGCCTTATAGAAGGACTTAAAGAGATAGTTGTCACCTCCTGTACACACATTAAAATATTCTTACAGTATTTCTGTATACTAGACATGTGCACACTGAAATATTTTGTTTCGGAATTTCGTTTTCGTCCGAAAAATAAATTTATTTTGTTACTCCCGAAATTCGTTTTTATTTCGTTTTACGTTAAAAATTGCATTTGTCCGAAAATCCAAATTAATTAAGGTCGAATCTGTCATTGAAGGCTTATGGTGTCTGTCGAATGTTCAAAGAAGATTCGACGGAGCAGCTAAACTGTACGACGCCGTATAGTTTAGCTGCTCCGTCAAATCGTCTTAGAACTTTCGACAGACACCATAAGCCAAAGATTCAACGTTTGTATGTTTTTCGCTGCTTTGTCGAATCTTTGTCGTTCATGTTGAATGTATATAGTTCAAACAGAAAATGGACTGGTGATAGTGATCACTGATCAGACAGGTAACAAGAGTGTGTGTGTCTCTCTCTGCTAGCAATCGTAAGTGAAAGTAAGTTGGCTGTACGTGTGTACTTAGTTCTAGCTATTTTACTGCTCCTCCTCTTTGGTTACAATCAGCCAATAACATTCATCATCATCATTATTTTTATTTTACTTCCCCCACCCAATTCCAGCAGCGATCTTTTCTCTCTATGTCAAATCTTTTCTCTCTATGTCGAATCTTTTCTCTCTATGTCAAATCTTTTATGTAGAATAATCTCGGACTAATAGATTTAAGGTTAGGCACATTCGACCACAGGTTTGCTAGACACAGATTGTTATTGTCAGCATCACGTTGAATCTCCTATCTATATCGAACTGTTGTCGCAATGAAAATGAAAATAAAGCATTTGTTTATGTGGGATCTTTCGTTTTTCGGATTCTGCACTTTCGTTATCGTTTGTGAAAATCATAACGAAAATACCTGAAATTCGGACGAAAATGCATTCGGACGAAAATGAATGCACATGTCTACTGTATACCAGGACAATCCCAGAAGATATGCATACAGTCAGCCCCCCTTGCAGAACAACACCAGAGGGAGGGGACTGAACCAAAAATTCTAACTATCTTTGCCGGGGTCATGTATATATGATGCAGTAATTTGTAGTGGATCAGTTGGTCACGGACCGAGATTATTCTGGTAAAGGATGCATCCCAGACATCCTCCCAATCTTCTGTGTCCAAACCAGGGACCACGACTCCCACTTAGCTCTACACTCACTCATGAGCAGAACAATCTCAGGTAAAAGGAACTTATAGATAGTAGATAGGGGCTTTTGGAGATCAACCTTCCTTAGCATGGATTCAAGTGCAGACCATAAGAACGAAACCCTTACATGTTTTACGTGTTTGGAATGCGTGTCTTAGCTGTATATAGCAAACAAAAAAAAAAAGGGTATTTGGCAACTTATGTATAGACTTCAGTTCATCAAAAGACTTCAGCTGCCCATTTGTGGTGACATCACCAATATTTTTATTCCTGAATTCCACCCAGACCACTGGATCTTCAAAGGCAAAAAATTGTGTCAGATTGGGATTTCTCCACAAAGGGGCATGAGGCGAGAGTGGGAAGGGACCCCCAAATTCCTCACCATGGGCAACCATCCAAGCATGTAACACTGACCTCATAGAAGTGGTTAAGACATAGGGTGACCTGAGCCCCCTAAATACCAACATATGTACCTTGTGTGCCATCTATTGACTATCACTTACTGTCCCGCCAAGAAGTATTTGTAAAAATTTGGCACAGCTAGGCCACCCTCTTTCCAAGGCTGTTGTAACACCCCAAGCTTAAGTCTAGCCAAGCCTCCTCTGCCTATAAATTCTAAAACTAAACCATGAATGGATTTGAAAATAGATTTAGCAATCCAAAGAGGCGAATTCCGCAATGTATACAGCAAGAGGGGTAAAAGATCAATTTTAAAAGAGAGGTAAAGGATTTTTTTTAGTTCCACACTTACCTGGGTGGATGCAGCATCGGTCCAAAGCTGCATCTGTGCCCCGGTTCCTCTACACTGACAACCGAGCGATCAAACACCACTGATGGCTCGGTTCTCACAGCTCCTTGAGCAGAGAGCTGCTGACTGTCAATCAGCAGCTCTCCGCTTTGCTCCCTTATCACTCACTAGAGCACTGAGCTGTGGAGGGGCAGGGATCAGCCGTTACAGGCTTTCAGCGGCTCACTGAGAGGCTGAGACAGGTGTCAGTCCAGGCATCTGGCGTATCCAGACTTTCATTGTCGGGATGACACAGTGCCTGGACTGATTTCTGTGACGTTAGCAGAGAGTGGACTTCATTCCGCTCTCTGCTGAAAACGGGTCACAAAATGAATTGCACTCCTGTGATCATAGGAGAAGCCCAACCAAACAAGCTTTGGCTGGACCTCTCCCTTAAGTAAGTTCACCCTTCCTATCAGGGAGAGAGATATAATGGGTGCTACATTCAACCTAATAAAGTCTGAGACTGAGTTGCTTATGGTAAGCCCCTGGTTTGATTTTTTTAAAGAGACACAGCAATTGAATATATTAATATCTAACCATCAAAAAAACAAAAAGATAATAATACAGTTGAGGCGGAAATGAAAAATATTTTCAGTTTTATTTAAGAGTACATCAGATTTATATTTGATGGACAATTTATACAAGTAAATACTCTTCAAAAAACATTGCAGCTAGGTTGTAACTGAAATGGGCCCAGAGAACTTTTCATTACACGTTGTTTTACTTGCTGTAGTTTCTGATGTAGCCTGTTATACAGGGTGGATTTATCTGTACTTGGAGGTGAGGACTGCAGAGACTAGAGCAAGGAATTTGTCCCAGGCAGCCTGAACCTCAGCAGTGAAATCATCAGGGAAGTGAGTAGCCAAGACCACCTGGATAATGTGAGCCAGCAGCTGCAAAGAGAAATAGAGGATATATTATTTTTGCGTACATAAACACATTTGTATTATTTAATAAGGACAGTAATGTTCAAACTGCTTTTTGAAATTACATTTTTTTATTTAATGTACTCTTAAAAGAGAAGTATGGGTTTGCGGGTTCTTGTAGAATCATACTTACCTAGGTGAATGCAGCATTGTTCCAATGCTGTATCTGTCCCCCAGCGCCTCTTCACTGAGAACCAAGCGATCGAACATCGCCGATGGCTTGGTTCTCCCGGCTCCCAGAGCAGAGAGCTGCTGCCTGTCAATCAGCAGCTCTCCTGCTCTGCTCCTCTACGCTCACTGGAGCCTTGAGCTGTGGAGGGGCGGGGAGCAGCCAGCCATCTCAGCCTCTCAGCGGCTCGCTGAGAGGCTGAGGCGGCCATCAGTCCAGGCACCTGGCAGATCCAGACTCCCAGAGTCGGGATGATGTGGTGTGGTGCCTGGACTGATGTGTGTGACGTCAGCAAAGAGCGGACTGGAAACGGGTCACAGGAGTGCAAAACTAATTACACTCCTGTGACCCATAGGAGAAGCTCAGCCAAACAAGCTGAGGCTGGACTTCTCCTTTAAAGGTTACAGAGCAAACTGCTTCTTTTAAAAGGTACCCAATGAAAGTATCTGGTGGAATGTGCTCTTCTCCAAATCAAGGGATACAGTACTACCATACCTTACCTGCCTATAATGGTTACTCTCTGGCTTCAATACCTTCCAAGTTAGTGACCCAAAGCAAATATGCATATTAAAAGTTTTGAGTTCACATTTTATTGACCCAGAAAAAAACTTGAATGTAGGGAATAATCATGACAGACCAGAAGCTAGTATTTGTATATAGGTTGGAAATAACAGCCTCTATGTTTGTCATGACAACTTTCCTAAAGCCTGACACAAAATGTACAGTATATTGGTCACCTAAATGCCCACCTGAGTTTCAATATATAATGCTGCAAACACATTTAAGCGCAATGCATTTTGTTCACCGGAATCAAGTTATCTTATTATTGTATAGAAATATTCAGTAGTACTTACAGGAAAGTTTCCTGGATCCACTCTTAGGTTGTAGGCATGCAGGTCACTGAGGGTGGACAGGTTGCCAGCAAGGTCATCCAGGTGATTGGCTGCACCTGCAAGAGCATTAATAATCTTTCCACCATGTGTGTTGAGGTCAGCAGAGCCAGGGGTCAAGTCAAAGTGGGGGAAATAAGTCTTGGTCTGAGGGAAGCTAAGGAAAAGCCTAAACATAAAAAACAGATATTAATACAAGGGAATGATTTAAAATAAATCTATCCACACACTTCTGATCTGATATTATGCTTCTGTGGTTAATATTGTAGGTTATAAAAATAACTAATTCCCTGTTAAACTGTAAGCATTTAGTAAGCACATTTTTCCTACTGTTTGTATAAACACCAGGAAAGCAAATTTATCAAATTTGTATTCCTTCACTGATGTTAAAGCTAGCAAAAGAAGAACGGTGCTGTCCTTTAAGAAATTGACCTTATACAAAATGATTTCCTTGTTTCATGCCTTGATGGTAACTATTTGCACACAAATGGTACATAACGTGTGATATATAAAATACCAGTAGTAGCAATCACTAATGACTTAATCAACCTGTGGCACTCCAGCTTTTTTGGTACTACAAGTCCCATGAGTCATTGCAGTTACAAACATTACTCCCAGAGGCATGATGGGACTTGTAGTTCCACAACAACTGGAGAGCCACAGGTTGAGCAACCCATGACTTACATCTATCTCTCAAACCCATGACTTACATCTATCTCTCAATTTTCATTGATGCTTGACTTTCCCTGAAGACAAATTTTTAGTTTTGTAGGGTAGGGACAGGTTATAATTTCTATCAGTAGTATATTAGTTTTTTAAAAAGACTATACACATAGATCATAGAACTAGAATGACGTAACCTGTGTAATGAATAAAAGTTTGTAAGTTTAACTTGTTACATTAACCTAAGAACTCCTGCGCTGTTACATTAAACAACCAGTTGAAATTGCACACTGTATTTGTTTATATAAAATATAATCAAGAATAAAAGAACCTTACCTGGTCAAAGCCTCAGAGCCCAGAGCACCGCCCTGAGATCCAATCTTTCCCACTATGGAAAGCACAGCAGCCTTCTCACTAGCAGATAGACTCATTGTGATGATCGGGAGTTGGTGTAGTACACGTTGGATCAGCTTGGCAACTCAAGAGAGGTCCACGTTAAACCGAAAATCTTGCCAGTTTTTAAAGCATTAGGATACCATTCACAATGGTCAAGATGCATTTCTATTGGCTGAAAACTGCATACCACCTATTAGAACTGACTTATCTTCTGAACCATACATGCTGTATGTGCTGATATAGGGTAAGCATCTTATCACTATATGCTGATTACAAAGCATATACACTCCTTTTGTGTTTACTGAGCTATTGTTGATCATTACAGTTTAACATATTAAATTACACGGCATTACACATATATTTTAAATGTACAGTACACAATTAGATAGCATTTGAGTTGAATATGATAGTTGTGTTTGTTTTAATTAGTGTTTTATCTCTTTTCTATTCTTTTGGTTATTAAGAATACCAATCAAGTGTAGTTTTAACAGAAAAAGTTCATTTATTTCTAAGCAATGATACTTGCACCCTATACTTTATTATTTTGAAAGTAACAAGATTTTTATTCTTTTAAGAGACTTTTGTTAGGCACTAAAGCATGTCTAGTATGACCTTAATATAAGTAGACACAGTGGGGGGGATTTACTAAAACTGGAGCACACAGAATCTGGTGTAGTTGTGTATGGTCGCCAATCAGCTTCTAACTTCAGCTTGTTCAATTAAGTTTTAAAGATAAAACCTGGAAGCTGATTGGTTTCTATGCAGAGCTGCACCAGATTTTGCACTCTCTAGTTTTAGTAAATCATCCCCAGTATATTTCAAGTTGTTGCAAATGGGCACTTTCAGTAATTACTCTCTCATAGTCACCAGAAGAAAAGAGGGAAGAAAAGGAGGGGGGAGTAGTGTTCCCATTGGACAACTTTCCCACTATTTGTTCTTTAGTGACACTCAAATTTTGGTATTTTCTGTCAATAACAGTTATAGCAGTCATCAGGATAAATAAAGAGGGTGAATCTTCCTAATGAGGACAAAGACAGCAACAAAAACCTGGCAGGTGTCCTAATCTTTCCCCACACAATATAAGTCCCAGATCACACATATGAGATGCGGGAACCAAAGCAATTCCAGTGCGGGTTCCTGCATCGCATGTCACTCACCGGCGGGTCACACTGACATCTGCAAACCGCTGCGGTTGTCAATGTAAAGTTAACGACACCCCCAGATGGGTTTGCAGATCGACGTGGGAACTGTCAAATTGTACAGGAATCGGATCGCATAGGTGTGAAAACGCATGCGATCCGATTCCAGTGCGGACAAAAAAAACTGTTCCGGCATCATTTTGGTGCGAAGGCAATGCGATTTCAGCCATACAGTTTGTATATAAGAGGGGGGAGGTTGGGACTTTAAATAAGGCTTGCATAATGGGACCAATCAAGTTTACATAAGTCAAAACATATGTATGTTTTATTGAGACAAATGATCGAAATAGCATAAAGTGACAGTGTTGCATACATAAATCGTAGAAAAATGGTCAATCACAATATATTGATAAAACACGTAACAGCAAGGCATGAACAAAATAAATAGTATCAATAGTACATCCTAGTCCTCCACTGACCGGGGTACAGTAAAGTATGAATGAACAAAAAAAAAAAGGGGAGATGAGGCCATCTAAAACCAATCGATGTATATGGGATGCATCAGGGTGGGCTCCTATTCACTCGTCAGGAGCCAGGTGCATCCGCGTTCTATAAAAAAATATGAATAACCCATATGGTCTAGTTAGTATACCCTTATGTGAAAGGGCGAAAAATTGAGTATAAAAAGTGAAAAAAGTGGCCATGCCTAGTTTTACTCACATAAAAACCACAGCTGAAACCGCGCCAAACCACATGCCAAGGGTCCATCAATGAGCCCTGCCCGGGAGCTGAGGAGGGAAAACAGACGGAAATCAGGGGAGTGCAAACCATCACCTATATGCCTAGAGAACTAAAGGGGTATGCCAAGTAAAACTGTTATATATCTATGACAGTATGGTCAATGAACAGATTTTGACGTAAACAGGGCCATGACCCTGATAGTGGATGAATACCATGGGTTTACCTTAATGGATCCAAAATGGATGGAAAGCCAGATGGAGGGCGAACAGGGATCTAGAAGTACAGGCTCTTTACTGAGTCAGGGGTGAAAAGATGGTAAACCAGGTGATGGAATGCGACCACATTATGCCAGATAGTTCCCCCCCCCAGCGTCACGCTAGTACGGCACAGAGGGAAGAACACAGCAGCGAAACGCCGGAGTGACTCCCCGCGTGTCAACCCTATGTTATAACAGGCGCGTGCGTAACAGACCGCCCATAGGGCGTCATGCGCACAGCGTCAGAGGCGTGGCGCCGATGCATAGTGGGGACACCCACCCAGACCCCCGCACTCAATAGGTGCAGAACGAAGGGGGGAGAGGGAGGGGCCACAGCGTGCATCGCAGCTCCCGGATACCGGACAACGCCGGACCAACGGCCGCAGATGGAGCGGATGCAGCTGGGCTGTGGTGGGAAAAATATAAAGGTGAAAAACAAAAATTTAAATAGTAAGTAAATGCACACTGAATTTCATGTCTAACATGTTGAATTATGGTCTGATCAAATGAAGATCAGCCATAAGAAAATGATGGGTCCCAACCATATGACAAGCCTCCATCCCTAAATCTGAGCGAAAAAGTGGGGGAAAGGACAAACCTGGGACTTTAAATGGAACGTGAGGAAAAGTTCATGCCCCCATCCCTATTGCGTATATAAGAGTATATAAGAGTTTGTATGGCTGAAATCGCATAGCACAGACATTGCATGTGGATCTGCACAGCAATGGGGTGCAAATTGCATGCGATGTCTGTCATCACTAGGGATGAGCCGAACACCCCCCGGTTCGGTTCGCACCAGAACCTGCGAACGGACCGAAAGTTCGCACGAACGTTAGAACCCCATTGACGTCTATGGGACTCGAACGTTCGAAATCAAAAGTGCTCATTTTAAAGGCTAATTTGCATGGTATTGTCCTAAAAAGGGTTTGGGGACCCGGGTCCTACCCCAGGGGACATGTATCAATGCAAAAAAAACTTTTAAAAACGGCCGTTTTTTCGGGAGCAGTGATTTTAATGATGCTTAAAGTAAAAAAAAAAAGTGAAATATTCCTTTAAATATCGTACCTGGGGGGTGTCTATAGTATGCCTGTAAAGTGGCGCGTGTTTCCCGTGTTTAGAACAGTCCCTGCACCAAATGTCATTTTTAAAGGAAAAAATCTCATTTAAAACTGCTTGCGGGTTTAATGTCATGTCGGGTCATGGCAATATGGATGAAAATCAGTGAGACAAACGGCATGGGTACCCCCCCAGTCCATTACCAGGCCCTTTGGGTCTTGTATGGATATTAAGGGGAACCCCGCACCCAAATTAAAATAAGGAAAGGCCCTATATACTCTGAACAGCAGTATACAGGCGGTGCACTTTTTGTCCCAATGAAAAATGTTTTTTGAAAATTTGGGTTTTTTTGTGGAACAAGGATTGGAAAGCATCAGTGGAAAGGAGAAATTGTTTTCCCATATTAACTCTTACAGGAGAGAATTTCCCTTCCTAGGGGTAGATTTCATCTCACTTCCTGTTGTCTCCTTCCGTTTGCAAGTAGGAGTCATTTGTAAGTTAGATGTTTGAAAGTAGGGTCCTGCCTATATACTCAGCAGAAATTTGGGCCTTAGGTGTTGCTGTGGCCACAACACTGTAAGCCCTCACAGGGCCCTGCTGTGAAATATTAGATCAAGAATTGTAATTACATGCCCCTGTTGAACAGGAGCTGAAAAATTAGGCCTTAGGCACTGGTGCTGGTGCCACAACACTGCAACCCCTCACAGACACTCTAGTTGGAACGCAGGAACGAGCCCTGCTGCAAAGTATTGTATCAAAAATTGTAATTACACGCCCCTGTTAGACAGGGGCAGAAAAATTGGGCCTTAGGCACTGGTGCTGGTGCCACAACACTGCAACCCCTCACAGACACTCTAGTTGGAACGCAGGAACGAGCCCTGCTGCAAAGTATTGCATCAAAAATTGTAATTACACGCCCCTGTTAGACAGGGGCAGAAAAATTGGGCCTTAGGCACTGGTGCCACAACACTGCAACCCCTCACAGACACTCTAGTTGGAATGCAGGAACGAGCCCTGCTGCAAAGTATTACATCAAAAATTGTAATTACACACCCCTGTTAAACAGGGGCTGAAAAATTGTGCCTTAGGCACTGGTGGTGGCGCCCAGAACCAAAAATGTTCTTACAAGCTATCAGCGTGATGATTGAGGAGGAAGAGGATAATTACTCAGGGATAGTCACTCAGCATCAGCATAGGCAGTCTTTGAAGGGATCTGAGATTTCAAAAAAAATTATTCAGTTACATCAGCATCAGGTGCTTGGTAGCTGGTGGTGATCCAAGACTGATTCATTTTTATGAAGGTCAGCCGATCGACCGAGTCGGTGGACAGACGCACCCTGTGATCGGTTACCACGCCTCCAGCAGCACTGAATGTGCGTTCCGAAAGAACGCTGGATGCAGGACAGGCCAGTAGCTCAATTGCATACTGTGCAAGCTCTGGCCAGTGATCCATCCTCAAGACCCAGTAACCCAGAGGATTTTCGGTGGGAAAGATGTCCAAGTCTGATCTTGCCCCTAGGTATTCCTGCACCATGTAAAACAGACGCTGGCGATGGTTGCTGGAACCGATCATCCCTTGGGGCTGCGGACCAAAAAATTGTCTGAACGCATCGGTCAGACGGCCACCTTCTCCACCGCTCCTTCTTTGACTGACCGAAGCCTCAGCAACACGTTGTCCAGAAACAGGAGTTTGTAACCTCCCAGTCTCTGGGAACGCATTGCACAGACCTTTCTGCAAGGCCTCCCGAAGATGTTTCATCCTCTGCTCCCTCTGCGGTGGCAAGATAAGGTCCGCAACCTTACCCTTGTAACGTGGATCAAGGAGGGTTGCCAGCCAGTATTGGTCCTTCTCCTTGATACCACGAATACGAGGATCCTTACGCTGGCTTTGCAGGATCAGGGAGGCCATGCAGCAGAGGTTTGCTGAGGCATTCGGTCCGGAGTCCTCTGGGTCACTAAGGACGACAACGTCCGCAGCCACCTCCTCCCAGCCACGTACAAGTCCATGTGTTTCTTGGGACTGATCCCTTAAAGACTGCTGCTGATGCTGAGTGCCAGGCTCCACCTCCATACTGACACAATCTTCCTCCTCCTCCTCCTCCTCCTCCTCTTCCTGTGTGATCAGCGGGCACGCAGGAACACTGTCTGGATAAAGGGGGCCTTGAGAGCTAAGGAAGTCCTCCTCTTCCTGCCTCTGTTCTGCCTCAAGTGCCCTGTCCATTATTCCACGCAGCGTGTGCTCCAACAAGTGGACAAGGGGGACAGTGTCACTGATGCATGCACTGTCACTGCTCACCATCCTCGTGGCCTCCTCGAATGGTGACAGGACAGTGCATGCATCCCTGATCATGGCCCACTGGCGTGGGGAAAAAAAACCAAGCTCCCCTGACCCTGTCCTGGTGCCATAGTCGCACAGGTACTCATTGATGGCCCTCTGCTGCGTGTGCAGCCGCTGCAGCATGGCCAACGTTGAGTTCCACCTGGTGGGCATGTCACAGATTACGCGGTTCTTGGGCAGGTTAAACTCCTTTTGGAGGTCCGTCAGCCGAGCACTGGCATTATATGACCGGCGGAAATGCACACAGACTTTCCTGGCCTGCCTCAGGACATCCTGTAAGCCCAGCTACCTGCCCAAGAACCGCTGCACCACCAAGTTAAGGACGTGAGCCAAACAGGGCACATGGGTCATTTGTCCCTGTCGGAGGGCAGAGAGGAGGTTGGTGCCATTGTCGCAAACCACCATTCCTGCCTTAAGTTGGCGTGGCGTCAACCACCTCTGAACCTGCCCCTGCAGAGCTGACAGAACCTCTGCCCCAGTGTGGCTCCTGTCCCCCAAGCACACCAGCTCAAGCACCGCATGGCATCTTTTGGCCTGCGTACTTGCGTAGCCCCTTGAACGACTACGGAGCACCGCTGGTTCTGAGGAAGAGGCCATGGAGGAAGAAGAAGAGGAGGGGGTGGAGGAGAGAGGTGTGTCACAATCAGCATTTTGGAGGCGTGGTGGCGGAACAACCTCCAACACTACTGCACCTTGTCCTGCATCCTTCCCAGCTGCCAGCAGAGTCACCCAATGCGCCGTGAAACTTAGGTAACGTCCCTGTCCATGCCTGCTGGACCATGAGTCAGCGGTAATATGCACCTTACCGCTGACCGCCCTGTCCAGCGAGGCATGGACATTGCCTTCCACATGCCGGTAGAGAGCCGGAATCGCCTTCCGTGAGAAAAAGTGGCGTTTGGGTACCTGCCACTGAGGAACCGCACATTCCACAAACTCACGGAAGGGGGCAGAGTCTACCAACTGAAAAGACAGCAGTTGAAGTGCTAGCAATTTTGCCAAGCTAGCATTCAACCGCTGGGCATGTGGATGGCTGGGAGCAAACTTCTTTCGGCGGTGCAGCAGCTGGGGCAGGGAAATTTGCCTGGTACAATCTGACGTCGGTGTACCAAAAGCAGATTGCCCACAAGTACTTGGCTGTGACACACCTAATTCTACACCTTCATTCCTCTCACTGCAGGTCTCAGAGAGGACTGGAGGTCTAGTGGGGTTGGAAATCTCAGCTGATGAGGAGCAAGGAGAGATCCTCTTTGTTCTTTGGTGTGGGTCTTTTAGATACGCTTGCCAACGAACTGCATGGCAGGTCAACATATGTCTGGTCAAGCATGTGGTACCCAAGCGGGAGATGTTTTGGCCACGCGAGATACGCTTGAGACATATGTTGCAAATAGCAGCGGTGCGATCTGATGCACTCGTCTCAAAAAAGGCCCACACTAAAGAACTTTTTGAATAACGTGCAGAGACTGCAGCGCCCTGCACATGTGGAGCTTTGGGGTGTGATGCAGTCAATGTGCTGCCCTTAGGCTGGCCCCTGGAGGGCATCCTGCCTCGTTGGTGATGTGCCGCCTCCTCCTCCTCCTCCTCCTTTCTCCTATCAGGCACCCACGTTGAGTCAGTGACCTCATCATCCCCTCCCTCCTCATCACTGGAGCAAACCTGGCAGTATGCTGCAGCAGGGGGAGCATGACTGCCAGATTGCTGTCCTTCTTGGGCACCCCCTCTGTCCGTGCTCATGTTACTGCCTTCATCGAGCTCAGTATCATCATCAGAGCCTTCCAAACGCTGGGCATCCTCCTGGAGCATGTACCCAACACTGTGGTCAAACAGTTTGAGGGAATCCTCCTTTTGTGGACCTGGAAACTAATAAATACACAGTATATAAAAATTATAATCTTTTGCTCATACTGTTCAGATTGTTATTATTATAGACCTGTAGAAATATGGGAGTTTCACCCATATATATTGTCTGTATGCAAATGTATATACACCAGTTGATGTTTTTTCAGCACTACTTAATGTATTCTACGTTTTTGATAAATTATATCTTTAAGTGTTTTGTAAGCATTGTATTTATATTTTGTTTTGTTTTCTCTTTTTCTTCTTTTTATGTATAGTATGCCACATCTGTACCAAAAAACTCCTGATGAAGCTCAGTTGTTGAGCGAAACATGTTGAGATTGGTATCGCAAAGTGGTTTCTAATTTTAAAATATTTCACTATCTGACTATGTTTGTTCAAGATTGTGCATGTTTTTAGATGATTGTTTTGTTATTATTCTTAACTATTAAAGATTTTGAATAAGAAGATTATTATTAGTCAGTTTGGCAATTTGCATACAGTGTCTTTTTCTCCTTTTGAGGTTGATCTATTTTCTTACTGACCTACCAAAATTTTGAAAAGCACCATAAAAATCCCAGGGGTATCTATACCCCAACCCCCCTTCCTTCTTTGTATTTATTTAATAGGGATGCGGTGCTAAGGGTTAACTGTCCCTGCCCTCTAACAAATACTCAGGAGGACATGGTGGAGCTAGGGAAGGAGTCACTGATGACATTGAGCTGAGGGAAGAGGCCACTGCTTTGCCAGACAAAGCACCCTGGGTGAGAGAGGATGAGGAGGATGAGGACGGCTTGGTCATCCACTCGACCAAGTCTTCCGCATGTTGCGGCTCAACACGGCCAGCTGCCGAAAAAAAGGCCAAGCGTGTCCCATGGCCACGTGCTGATGAGGATGCACCGTCTCCACGACCAGCACTAGACACAGAGCCTGCTTGCCCTCTCTTATTGGCTTGTGACTGTCTGCCTCTCCTTCTTGGCCTTCCAGACATACTAATTGCCTGTAGCTGCACTAAGCTGGGATAGAACACCAGTAATTTTCTTCAGGTAGCTTTATATACTGTAACCAGACAAGCCTGCCTGTCAGTAGGAAGATAACAGGAACGGATCTAGCTGAACACTGTGAGCAGGACGCACTGTACTAAATGTAAATAGTCTAGCTGCCTGACCGTGGTACTAATAGGATCAAATAGAACACCAGTAATTTTCTTCAGGTAGCTTTATATACTGTAACCAGACAAGCCTGCCTGTCAGTAGGAAGATAACAGGAACGGATCTAGCTGAACACTGTGAGCAGGACGCACTGTACTAAATGTAAATAGTCTAGCTGCCTGACCGTGGTACTAATAGGATCAAATAGAACACCTGTAATTTTCTTCAGGTAGCTTTATATACTGTAACCAGACAAGCCTGCCTGTCAGTAGGAAGATAACAGGAACGGATCTAGCTGAACACTGTGAGCAGGACGCACTGTACTAAATGTAAATAGTCTAGCTGCCTGACCGTGGTACTAATTAGGATCAAATAGAACACCTGTAATTTTCTTCAGGTAGCTTTATATACTGTAACCAGACAAGCCTGCCTGTCAGTAGGAAGATAACAGGAACGGATCTAGCTGAACACTGTGAGCAGGACGCACTGTACTAAATGTAAATAGTCTAGCTGCCTGACCGTGGTACTAATAGGATCAAATAGAACACCTGTAATTTTCTTCAGGTAGCTTTATATACTGTAACCAGACAAGCCTGCCTGTCAGTAGGAAGATAACAGGAACGGATCTAGCTGAACACTGTGAGCAGGACGCACTGTACTAAATGTAAATAGTCTAGCTGCCTGACCGTGGTACTAATAGGATCAAATAGAACACCTGTAATTTTCTTCAGGTAGCTTTATATACTGTAACCAGACAAGCCTGCCTGTCAGTAGGAAGATAACAGGAACGGATCTAGCTAAACACTGTGAGCAGGACGCACTGCACTAAATGTAAATAGTCTAGAAGATAACAGGAACGGATCTAGCTGAACACTGTGAGCAGGACGCACTGCACTAAATGTAAATAGTCTAGAAGATAACAGGAACGGATCTAGCTGAACACTGTGAGCAGGACGCACTGCACTAAATGTAAATAGTCTAGAAGATAACAGGAATGGATCTAGCTGAACACTGTGAGCAGGACGCACTGCACTAAATGTAAATAGTCTAGAAGATAACAGGAACGGATCTAGCTGAACACTGTGAGCAGGACGCACTGCACTAAATGTAAATAGTCTAGAAGATAACAGGAACGGATCTAGCTAAACTGAATACAGTGTATATATATATATATGCAACACCTGGGATGCATATATATACACAATACACTGTAAGTGCAGCTAACTGACTGACTGTTCTGCCTAATCTATCTAACTCAAATCAAATGACACTGTCTCTCTCTCTATCTCTCAGCACACCGGAACACACACTACACAGGGCCGCCGTGCAGGCGGCCTTATATAGTGTGGGGCGTGTACTAAATCCCCTGAGCCATAATTGGCCAAAGCCTCCTTGGCTTTGGCCAATTACGGCTCTCTGTTCAGGCTGCGCTGTGATTGGCCAAGCATGCGGGTCATAGTGCATGCTTGGCCAATCATCAGCCAGCAATGCACTGCGATGCCGCAGTGAATTATGGGCCGTGACGCGCCACACAAATTTGGCGCGAACGGCCCATATCGTTCGCAATTCGGCGAACGACCGAACAGCCGATGTTCGAGACGAACATGGGTTTGACTCGAACACGAAGCTCATCCCTAGTCATCACACAAGTGTGAACCCAGCCTAAAGCAAACAAAAAAACATGTTGCCTTCAGTTATGACATCACCCTGAAGTTAAAGTGGTAGTAAAGTCAGCGTTGTGAAAAGTTGCTGACAGGCAGTGTATGTATGACACAAGAGACCCTATCGGTCTCATCTGTCATAAATGCTTCTTTCTGCCTGTCAGCTGTGATGTACAATGAGCTGTGCATGCGCAGCTCAGCGAACATTTCCAGTACCCAATGCTGTGCATACCAGTACATTATGACATAACCCACCTGGGGGAACTCAAAAAGAAGAAACTACAGTGGACTTTACTACCACTTTAATAATGAACTGGGACTCCCATATATACTTAGAGCTGCCAATTTGGGTTTCTCACTCTTTCCTTTCTTCTGTATCTAAGGCTAAAATTTCATCCTTACCATGGTTAGATCACGATCCCACAATAATTTATTGTAACTTTCTTCATACCTACCCCCACATTCCTTCCTGGTCATTAAATGGTTCTCTTTTATCCATCAATACAATTTTGGACAAACTTAAAGCCATTTCTTCTGAATACTTTTCCCAAAACAAAGACTATGGGGGTTATTTACGAAAGGCAAATCCACTTTGCACTACAAGTGCAATGCAAGTGCACTTCTAACTGCAATGAAAGTGCACTTGTAAGTGCAGTTGCTATAGATCTGAGGGGAAGACCTAAAATGAGGAGAAGCTCTGCTGATTTTATCATCCAATCATGTGCAAGCTAAAATTATGTTTTTTATTTTCCTTGTATGTCCCCCTCAGATTTACAGTGACTGCACTTACAAGTGCACTGCAAGTGCACATCTAGTGCAAAGTGGATTTGCCTTTCGTAAATAATCCCCTCTGTCTCTTCTCCACTTGTCCTTTGGGAAGCTTATAAATCTGTATTAGGGGACATATTTATATAAATTTCTATAAATTGACAGAACAGAGCAGAATTGACTTAGAACAACAAGTAGAACACGTAACTAACTTACATAAATCAAATCCCTCAAAACAAAACTGCATCAACCTTGATAAAATTAAAACTGAATTAAACCTCTGCCTTACCGATGAGGCTGAAAAACAACTTACTGTAGATGGACTGACGGTGCATATCTTTTAGTACTGATCACTGTATTAGTGTCACTGGTCTCCAAAAAAGTTTCAAAAGTGTCAGTGTGTGTCCAATTTGTCCACCGCAATGTCGCAGTCCCGCTATAAGTCGCTGATCGCCGCCATTACTAGTAAAAAAAAAATTTAAAATTCCATAAAAATATCCTGTAGTTTGTAGACGCTATAACTTTTGTGCAAAACAATCAATATACGCTTGGGGTTTTTTTTTACCAAAAACATGTAGCAGATTACATATTGGCCTAAATTTATGAAGAAATTTAAATTTTTTTATTGGATATGTTTTATAGCAGAAATATTGTTTTTTTTCAAAATTGCCGGTCTTTTTTTGTTTATAGAGCAAAAAATAAACACCGCAGAAGTGTTTAAATACCACCAAAAGAAAGCTCTATTTGTGGGAAAAAAGGACAACAATTTTTTGGGTACAGCGTTTCACGACCGCGCAATTGTTAGTAGCACTGTGCCGTATCGCAAAAAATTGGCCTGGTCATGACGGGGGTAAACCTTCTGGAGCTGAAGTGGTTAAAAAATAAAAGCTAAAATAACACTCACAGGATAAAAAGCTACATCCCATATGTGGTAATAAGCACAGTATACTCTCACAATGGCAGATTAGACATCGGCAAGAGATTATACTGTGCCTATTATAACATGGGAAGTGGCTTTTTATCCTGCGAGTGATATTTTGGCTTTTATTTTTTAAATAATCCAAGAAGTTTATACTATGAAGCCCCTTTTTTGTGATTTACATGTTCATTACATGCTGAGGACTGGAGAGCTGAAAATGATATCTGCATGCTGACCTGCTGGCTGCACTAAAAAGTGCTTATTGTCCTTTTCATTAATGGGGTCTGTGTTGCAAGTTGAGGAGACATCTTCATTGTCAGCGGTGGTGGTCACTGTTGACCAGGGTGTTCTTGCTGAAGCTCACTGATTTTTTGCCAGATCAAGATCTGCTTAAAGATTTACAGTGCCTTGAAAAAGTATTCACACCCCTTGAAATTTTCCACATTTTGTTATGTTACCACCAAAACATAAATGTATTTATTGGGATTTTATGTGATTGACCAAAACAAAGTGGCACATAATTGTGAAGTGGTAGGAAAATGATAAATGGTTTTCAAAATGTTTTACAAATAAATATGTGAAAAGTGTGGCGTGCATTTGTATTCAGCCCCCTTTACTCTGACACCCCTAACTAAAATCCAGTGGAACCAATTGCCTTCAGAAGTCACCTAATTAGTAAATAGAGTCTGCCTGTTTGTAATTTATGCTCAGTATAAATACAGATGTTCAGTGAAGTCCTCAGAGGTTTGTTAGAGAGACTTAGTGAACGAACAGCATCATGAAGGCCAAGGAACACACCAGACAGGTCAGGGATAAAGTTGTGGAGAAGTTTAAAGAAGGGTTAGGTTATAAAAAAGTATCCCAAGCTTTGAACATCTCACGGAGCACTGTTCAATCCATCATCTGAAAATGGAAAGAGTATGGGACAACTGCAAACCTACCAAGACATGGCCGTCCACCTAAACTGACAGTCTGGGCATTAATCAGAGAAGCCGCCAAGAGGCCAATGGTAACTCTGGAGGAGCTGCAGAGATCCACAGCACAGGTGGGAAAATCTGTCCACAGGACAATTATTAGTCATGCACTCCACAAATCTGGCCTTTATGGAAGAGTGGCAAAAAGAAAGCCATCGTTAAAAGAAAGCAATAAGAAGTGCCGTTTGCAGTTTGCGAGAAGCCATGTGGAGGACACAGCAAACATGTGGAAGAAGGTGCTCTGGTCAGATGAGACTACAATTTACCTCTTTAGTCTAAAAGCAAAACGCTATGTGTGGTGGAGAACTAACACTGCACATCACCCTGAACACACCATCCCCATCGTGAAACATGGTGGTGGCAGCATCATGTTGTGGGCATTCTTTTCTTCAGCAGGGATAGGGAAGCTGGTCAGAGTTGATGGGAAGATGGATGGAGCCAAATACAGGGCAATCTTATAAGAAAACCTGTTATGCCGCGTACACACGGTCGGACTTTTCGTCTACAAAAGTCCAACGGACGCTGACGGACTAAAGCTGGCTGGTAATCCGATCGTGTGTGGGCTTCTCCGGACTTTCAACATACTTTTTTAGCCTCAAATCCGACGTACTTTAGATTTGAAACATGCTTCAAATCTTTACTTCGTAACTACGACGGACCCCGAAATCCGCTCGTCTGTGTGCTAGTCCGACGGACAAAAAGCCACGCTAGGGCACCTATTGGCTACTGGCTATGAACTTCCTTATTTTAGTCCGGTGTACGTCATCACGTAAGAATTCGACGGACTTTTGTGTGATCGTGTGTAGGCAAGTCTGTTCGTTAGAAAGTCCGCCGCAAGTCCGTCGAAAGTCCGCCGAAAGTCTGCCGGAAGTCTGTCGGACAGGCTGTCTGACTTTTGTAGACGAAAAGTCCGACCGTGTGTACGCGGCATTAGAGTCTGCAAAAGACTTGAGACTGGGGTGGAGGTTCACCTTTCAGCAGGACAACAACCCTAAACATACAGCCAACGCTAAAATGGAATGGTTTAGACTAAATCATATTCATGTGTTAGAATGGACCAGTCAAAGTCCAAACCTAAATCCAATTGAGAATCTGTGCAAGACTTGAAAATTGCTGTTCACAGACGCTCTCCATCCAATCTGACAGAGCTTGAGCTATTTTGCAAAGAAGAATGGGCAAAAATGTCACTCTCTAGATGTGCAAAGCTGGCAGAGACATCCCCAAAAAGACTTGCAGCTGTAATTGCAGCGAAAGGTGGTTTCTAAAAAGTATTGACTCAGGGGGGCTGAATACAAATGCATGGCACACTTTTCACATATTTATTTGTAAAAAAAATTTGAAAACCGATTTAACATTTTCCTTCCACTTCACAATTATGTGCCGCTTTGTGTTGGTCTATCACATAAAATCCCAATAAAATACATTTATGTTTTTGGTTGTAACATGATAAAATGTGGAAAATTTCAAGGGGTATGAATACTTTTTCAAGTCACTGTAAATTTGACTATATAAAGGACTTTCACTTAGTCACTTCATATTTCACATGTGTGGCACTTGGGACTTTTATTCAGGACTTATCTTTATTTGCATTATTGTATTCTTTTGCTGTTTCATATTTTCTTTTATATTTGTAGTGTGGAGCTATTTGTCAGACCAAGATTGCTTGTAGATTCAAACTGGACTGTATACGGGACTTCTATTTAATCAGTTCATATTTCATATGTTTGACATTTGGGACTTTATTTGGGACATATTTTTATTTGCATTATTGTGTTTTGTTGTCTTATATCTACACTCACTGGTCACTTATTAGGTACCCCTTGCTAGTACTGGTTTGGACCCCTTTTGCCTTCAGAACTGCCTTAATTCTTTGGGGCATAGATTCAACAAGGTGTTGAAAACATTCCTCAGAGATTTTGGCCCATAGTGATATTATAGCATCACGCAGTTGCTGCAGATTTGTCAGCTGCACATTAATGATGCGAATCTCCCATTTCACCACATCCCAAAGGTGCTCTATTGGATTGTGATCTGGTAACTGTGGAGGCCATTGGAGTAGAGTGAACTCATTGTTATGTTCAAGAAACCAGTGGTGAGATGATTTGAGCTTTGTGACATGGTGCATTATCCTGCTGGAAGGAGCCATCAGAAGATGGGTACACTGTAGTCATAAAGGGATGGACATGGTCAGCGACAATACTCAGGTAGGCCATGGAGTTTAAACAATGCTTAAGTGTTTAATTTTAATTGTAAATTTTTTCCAATTTTTTTTTTTTTTTTTTTTTTAGGCACATTTATGCATTTTTTTTTGGGTGGAACACCACTTCAAGTAAGTTCACCCTTCCTATCAGGGAGAGAGATATACAGTAATGGGTGCTACATTCAACCTAATAAAGTCTGAGACTGAGTTGGTTATGGTAAGCCCCTGGTTTGATTTTTTTAACCGCTTCAGATCCGCGCTATTGTCAAATGACAGCAACAGCGCAGACCTACATTGCCGGGACGACGTCTATTGACGTTGTCCCGTGCACGAGCGGCCTGCGCGCCCCCTGCAGGGCGCGCGCGGCGCGCTCGGTGATCAACGAGTCTATGAGACTCGCCTGATCACAGATCAGAGTAAGGGGTCGGTCCCGACCCCTTACCACATGATCAGCTGTCAGCCAATGACAGCTGATCATGTGATGTAAACAGAGCCGGTAATCGGCTATTTTTTCTCCTCGCGCGGACAGCGTGAGGAGGAAAAAAAAAGCAGATCACCGTGGGCCGTGAGAGGGACATCAGTCCCGATCACGGCGATCGTCTGCCCCCTGCCAGTGACACCTGGCAATAGGCAGCAGTGCCGCCTACCAGTGCCCACCAGCGTCACCCATTAGTTCCCACAGTGCCATCCATCAGTGCCCACAGTGCCCACAGTGCCATCCATCAGTGCCCACAGTGCCACATATCAGTGCCCACAGTGCCACCCATCAGCTCCCACAGTGCCACCCATCAGCGCCCACATCAGTGCCACAACAACAGTGCTGCACATCAGTGCCACCTATCAGTGCCCATCAGTGTCACCTACCAGTGCCCATAAGTGCCCATCAGTGCCGCCCATCACTGCCCATCAGTGCCACCCATCAGTGCCCCCCATCAGTGCCACCCATCTGTGCCCCCCATCAGTGGTTCCTATCAGTGCCCATCAGTGCCACCTATCCGTGCCACCCATCCGTGCCACCCATCAGTGCCACCCATCAGTGGCCATCAGTGGCCATCAGTGCCGCCTTATCTGTGCCCATCAGTACCGCCTTATCTGTCCCCATCAGTGCTGCCTTAACTGTGCCTATCAGTGCCGCCTTAACTGTGCCTATCAGTGTCGCCTTAACTGTGCCTATCCGTGCCCATCAGTGCAGTCTATCAGTGCTCACCAGTGCCGCTCATCAGCGCATATCAATGAAGGAGAAAAATTACCTGTTTGCAAAATTTTATAACAAACTATGAAACATGATTTTTTTTTTTCAAAATTTTCCATCTTTTTTTGTTTGTTTAGCAAAAAATAAAAATCCCAGCTGTGATTAAATACCACCAAAAGAAAGCTCTATTTGTGGGGAAAAAATGATAAAAATTTAATTTGGGTACAGTGTTGTATGACCGCGCAATTGTCATTCAAAGTGCGACAGCGCTGAAAGCTGAAAATTGGTCTGGGCAGGAGGGGGGTTTAAGTGCCCAGTAAGCAAGTGGTTGAAGAGACACAGCAATTAAATATATTAATATCTAACCATTAAAAACAAAAAGATAATACAGTTGAGGCGGAAATGAAAAATATTTTCAGCTTTATTTAAGAGTACATAAGATTTATATTTGATGGACAATTTACACAAGTAAATACTTTTCGAAAAACATTGCAACTTGGTTGTAACTGAAATGGGCCCAGAGAAGACTTCATTGCACGTTGTTTTACTTGCTGTAGTTTCTGATGTAGCCTGTTATACAGGGTGGATTTATCTGTACTTGGAGGTGAGGACTGCAGAGACTAGAGCAAGGAATTTGTCCCAGGCAGCCTGAACCTCAGCAGTGAAATCATCGGGGAAGTGAGAAGCCAAGACCACCTGGATAATGTGAGCCAGTAGCTGCAAAGAGAAATAGAGGATATATTATTTTTGTGTATATAGAAACATTTGTATTATTTAATAAGGACAGTAATGTTCAAACTGCTTTTTGAAATTAAATTTTTTAAATTAATTTACTCTTAAAAAAGAAGTATGGGTTTGGGGGTTCTTGTAGAATCATACTTACCTAGGTGAATGCAGCATCGGTCCGATGTTGTATCTGTCCCCCAGCGCCTCTTCACTGAGAACCAAGCGATCGAACATCGCCAATGGCTTGGTTCTCTCGGCTCCCAGAGCAGAGAGCTGCTGCCTGTCAATCAGCAGCTCTCCTGCTCTTCTCCTCCATGCTCACTGGAGCGCTGAGCTGTGGAGGGGCGGGGAGCAGCCATCTCAGCCTCTCAGTGGCTCGCTGAGAGGCTGAGACGCCATTGGTCCAGGCACCTGGCAGATCCAGACTCCCAGAGTCGGGATGATGTGGTGTGGTGCCTGGACTGATGTGTGTGACGTCAGCAAAGAGCGGACTGGAAACGGGTCACAGGAGTGCAAAACTAATTACACTCCTGTGACCCATAGGAGAAGCTCAGCCAAACAAGCTGAGGCTGGACTTCTCCTTTAAAGGTTACAGAGCAAACTGCTTCTTTTAAAAGGTACCCAATAAAAGTATCTGGTGGAAGGTGCTCATCTCCAAATCAAGGGATACAATACTACCACACCTTACCTGCCTATAATAGTTACTCTATTACTTCAATACCTTCCAAGTTAGTGACCCAAAGCAAATATGCATATTAAGAGTTTTGACTTCACATTTTATTGACTCAGAAAAAAACTTGAATGTAGGGAATACTCATGACAGACCAGAAGCTAGTATTTGTAGATAGGTCGGAAATAACAGCCTCTATGTTTGTCATGACAACTTTCCTAAAGACTGACACAAAATGTACAGTATATTGGTCACCTAAATGCCCACCTGAGTTTCAATATATAATGCTGCAAACACATTTAAGCGCAATGCATTTTGTTCACCGGAATCAAGTTATCTTATTATTGTATAGAAATATTCAGTAGTACTTACAGGAAAGTTTCCTGGATCCACTCTTAGGTTGTAGGCATGCAGGTCACTGAGGGAGGACAGGTTGCCAGCAAGGTTATCCAGGTGATTGGCTGCACCTGCAAGAGCATTAATAATCTTTCCACCATGTGTGTTGAGGTCAGCAGAGCCAGGGGTCAGGTCAAAGTGGGGGAAATAAGTCTTGGTCTGAGGGAAGCTAAGGAAAAGCCTAAACATAAAAAACAGATATTAATACAAGGGAATGATTTAAAATAAATCTATCCACACACTTCTGATCTGATATTATGCTTCTGTGGTTAATATTGTAGGTTATAAAAATAACTAATTCCCTGTTAAACTGTAAGCATTTAGTAAGCACATTTTTCCTACTGTTTGTATAGACACCAGGAAAGCAAAGTTATCAAATTTGTATTCCTTCACTGATGTTAAAGCTAGCAAAAAAAGAACGGTGCTGTCCTTTAAGAAATTGACCTTATACAAAATGATTTCCCTGTTTCATGCCTTGATGGTAACTATTTGCACACAAATGGTACATATTGTGTGATATATAAAATACCAGTAGTAGCAATCACTAATGACTTAATCAACCTGTGGCACTCCAGCTTTAGTGGAACTGCAAGTCCCATGAGGCATTACAGTTACAAACATTACTCCCAGAGGCATGATGGGACTTGTAGTTCCACAACAACTGGAGAGCCACAGGTTGAGCAACCCATGACTTACATCTATCTCTCAAACCCATGACTTACATCTATCTCTCAATTTTCATTGATGCTTGACTTTCCCTGAAGACAAATTTTTAGTTTTGTAGGGTAGGGACAGGTTATAATTTCTATCAGTAGTATCTTAGTTTTTTTAAAAGACTATACACATAGATCATCGAACTAGAATGACGTAACCTGTGTAATGAATAAAAGTTTGTAAGTTTAACTCGTTACATTAACCTAAGAATTCCTGCGCTGTTACATTAAACAACCAGTTGAAATTGCACACTGTATTTGTTTATATAAAATATAATCAAGAATAAAAGAACCTTACCTGGTCAAAGCCTCAGAGCCCAGAGCACCGCCCTGAGATCCAATCTTTCCCACTATGGAAAGCACAGCAGCCTTCTCACTAGCAGATAGACTCATTGTGATGATCGGGAGTTGGTGTAGTACACGTTAGATCAGCTTGGCAACTCAAGAAAGGTCCACATTAAACTGAAAATAATGCCAGTTTTTAAAGCATTAGGATACCATTCACAATGGTCAAGATGCATTTCTATTGGCTGAAAACTGCATACCACCCATTAGAACTGACTTATCTTCTGAACCATACATGCTGTATGTGCTGATATAGGGTAAGCATCTTATCACTATATGCTGATTACAAAGCATATACACTCCTTTTGTGTTTACTGAGCTATTGCTGATCATTACAGTTTAACATATTAAATTACACGGCATTACACATATATTTTAAATGTACTCAATTAGATAGCATTTGAGTTGAAAATGATATTTGTGATTGTTTTGATTAATGTTTTATCTCTTTTCTATCCTTTTGGTTATCAAGCATTCCAATCAAGTGTAGTTTTAACAGAAAAAGTCCATTTATTTCTAAACAATCATACTTGCAACCTATACTTTATTATTTTGAAAGTAACAAGATTTTTATTCTTTTAAGAGACTTTTGTTAGGCACTAAAGCATGTCTAGTATGACCTTAATATAAGTAGACACAGTGGGGGGGATTTACTAAAACTGGAGCACACAGAATCTGGTGTAGTTGTGTATGGTCGCCAATCAGCTTCTAACTTCAGCTTGTTCAATTAAGTTTTAAAGATAAAACCTGGAAGCTGATTGGTTTCTATGCAGAGCTGCACCAGATTTTGCACTCTCTAGTTTTAGTAAATCATCCCCAGTATATTTAAAGTTGTTGCAAATGGGCACTCTCATTAATCACTCTCTCATATTCACCAGACTCACCAGAATTAGTATTACGTATGTACAGTATAGGAAGGAAAGAGGGAAGAAAAGGAGGGGGGAGTAGTGTTCCTATTGGACAACTTCCCCACAATTCTTTCTTTAGTGACACTCAAATTTTGGTATCTTCTGTCAATATCAGTTATAGCAGTCATCAGGATATATAAAGAGGGTGAATCTTCCTAATGAGGACAAAGACAGCAACAAAAACCTGGCAGGTGTCCTAATCTTTCTCCACACAATATAAGTCCCAGATCACACATATGAGATGCGGGAACCAGAGCAATTCCAGTGTGGGTTCCTGCATCGCATGTCACTCACCGGCGGGTCACACTGACATCTGCAAACCGCTGCGGTTGTCAATGTAAAGTTAATGACACCCCCAGATGGGTTTGCAGCTCGAAGTGCGAACTGTCAAATTGTACAGGAATGGGATCGCATAGGTGTGAAAACTCATGCGATCCGATTCCAGTGTGGACCAAAAAAACTTAAATTTATATAAAATTCTATAAATTGACAGAACAGAGCAGAATTGACTTGGAACAACAACTAGAACACGTAACTAACTTACATAAATCAAATCCCTCAAAACAAAACTGCATCAACCTTGATAAAATTAAAGCTGAATTAAACCTCTGCCTTACTGATGAGGCTGAAAAACAAAATAGATGGACGATGGAGTGCATATTTTTTAGTACTGATCACTGTATTAGTGTCACTGGTCCCCAAAAAAGTTTCAAAAGTGTCACTGTGTGTCCAATTTTTCCACCACAATGTCGCAGTCTCGCTATAAGTCGCTGATCGGCGCCATTACTAGTAAAATTAAAAAAAAAATTCCATAAAAATATCTTGTAGTTTGTAGACGCTATAACTTTTGTGCAAAACAATCAATATACGCTTGGGATTTTTTTTACCAAAACATGTAGCAGATTACATATTGGCCTAAATTTATGAAGAAATTTTAATTTATTTTTTATTGGATATGTTTTATAGCAGAAATATTGTTTTTTTTTTTTTCTAAATTGCCAGTCTTTTTTTGTTTATAACGTAAAAAATAAAAAACGCAGAAGTGTTTAAATACCACCAAAAGAAAGCTCTATTTGTGGGAAATAAGGACAAAAATTGTTAGTAGCACAGTGCCGTATTGCAAAAAATGGCCTGGTCATGACGGGGGTAAGCCTTCCGGAGCTGAAGTGGTTAAAAAATAAAAGCTAAAATAACACTCACAGGATAAAAAGCTACATCCCATATGTAGTAATAAGCACAGTATACTCTCACAATGGCAGATTAGACATCGGCAAGAGATTATACTGTGCCTATTATCACATGGGAAGTGGCTTTTTATCCTGCGAGTGATATTTTAGCTTTTATTTTTTAAATAAGCCAAGAAGTTTATACTATGAAGCCCCTTTTTTTTTATTTACATGTTCATTACATGCTGAGGACTGGAGAGCTGGAAATGATATCTGCATGCTGACCTGCTGGCTGCACTAAAAAGTGCTTATTGACCTCCTTTTCATTAATGGGGTCTGTGTTGCAAGTTGAGGAGACATCTTCATTGTCAGCGGTGGTGGTCACTGTTGTCCAGGGTGTTCTTGCTGAAGCTCACTGATTTTTTGCCAGATCAAGATCTGCTTAAAGATTTACAGTGCCTTGAAAAAGTATTCACACCCCTTGAAATTTTCCACATTTTGTTATGTTACCACCAAAACATAAATGTATTTATTGGGATTTTATGTGATAGACCAACACAAAGTGCCACGTAATTGTGAAGTGGTAGGAAAATGATAAATGGTTTTCAAAATGTTTTACAAATAAATATGTGAAAAGTGTGGCTTGCATTTGTATTCAGCCCCCTTTACTCTGACCCCCCTAACTAAATACTAGTTAAACCAATTGCCTTCAGAAGTCACCTAATTAGTAAATAGAGTCCGCCTGTTTGTAATTTATGCTCAGTATAAATACAGCTGTTCAGTGAAGCCCTCAGAGGTTTGTTAGAGAGACTTAATGAACGAACTGCATTATAAAGGCCAAGGAACACAGCAGACAGGTCAGGGATAAAGTTGTGGAGAAGTTTAAAGCAGGGTTAGGTTATAAAAAAGTATCCCAAGCTTTGAACATCTCACGGAGCACTGTTCAATCCATCATCTGAAAATCGAAAGAGTATGGGACAACTGCAAACCTACCAAGACATGGCCGTCCACCTAAATTGACAGGCCGGGCAAGGAGAGCATTAATCAGAGAAGCTGCCAAGAGGCCCATGGTAACTCTGGAGGAGCTGCAGAGATCCACAGCTCAGGTGGGAAAATCTGTCCACAGGACAATTATCAGTCGTGCACTCCACAAATCTGGCCTTTATGGAAGAGTGGCAAAAAGAAAGCCATTGTTAAAAGAAAGCCATAAGAAGTCCCATTTGCAGTTTGCGAGAAGCCATGTGGAGGACACAGCAAACATGTGGAAGAAGGTGCTCTGGTCAGATGAGACTACAATTTACCTCTTTAGCCTAAAAGCAAAACGCTATGTGTGGTGGAAAACTAACACTGCACATCACCCTGAACACACCATCCCCACCGTGAAACATGGTGGAGGCAGGGCAATCTTAGAAGAAAACCTGTTATGCCGCGTACACGCGGTCTGACTTTTCGTCTACAAAAGTCCGACGGACACCGACAGACCAAATCCGGCGGACAATTCAATCGTGTGTGGGCTTCCCCGGACTTTCAGCGGACTTTTCCAGCCGCAAATCTGATGGACTTTAGATTTGGAACTTGCGTCAAATCTTTACGTCGTAACTCCGCCGGACCCAGAAATCCGCTCGTCTGTATGTTAGTTTGGCGGACAAAAAAATGATGCACGCTCAGAAGCAAAAACTAAACGGAAGCACTCGGTCTAGTAAAACTAGTGTTCGTATTGTAGGTAGCACATTCCTCAAGCTACAAGATCTGTGATCGTTGAATGCAGCGCATTAATGTCTTCTTTAATAATGCTATAAGAACGAAGATGTTTTGCTGTTCCTATTCACACACACATTGGGAGTTCTCCCAAACTGATTTCTGGATTATTTCTCTTTGATCTCATGAATGATATAGTATTTTTTTTTAAAGCCATATCTCCATACTAATGTTTACACTTTTTTTGGGGGGGAGTCGTCTTTTATTTTAGATTTCATCAAGATTTTTTTTTATGATTATTGTCAAAATTATTTTATCTTTATCTACATTATTTTATTTTTTGGGTTTGTAAAGTTACCACAAAGAACCTTTTTTTTTTTTTGTAGTTCTTAAATTTAAAGTGGTTGTATACCTTCATTTTTAACTTTTACCTACAGGTAAGCCTATAATAAGGCTTACCTGTAGGTAAAAAAAATATCTCCTAAACCTGTAAGGTTTAGGAGATATTGCCCTCGCAATGAGCCGCTGACTGCAGCGGCGCATGCGCACAGGGGATTCTCGGCTGACAGCCCGGCAAACTCCGGAGCTTGCCGGGCAGAAGACTCCCGCGCGCATGACGACATCGCGGCTCCGGCCACTCACAGCGCCGGAGCCGCGATACCCAGAAGACACGCCGAGGGGAGATGTCAGCTCCCTCGGCGTGGACCAGGTGAGATGCCGGCGCCTCGTTCTAAAGTAAGTATCTCATAATGAGCTAGTATGCAGTGCATACTAGCTCATTATGCCTTTTCCCTTACAGGTGTAGAAAAAAAAAAAAGACAGTGGGTATACAACCGCTTTAACACAAATACATTTTTTTTTTTGGTTAAGTTACCACAAAGAACCATTATTTTTTTATTTTTTTGGATTTTTTCTTTGTATATAAAGTTAACACAAAGAACCTTTTTTGGTTATCTTCTTTTTTTTTTTTGTAAAAGTTACCACTAGAACATTATATTTTTTTTTGTTGTGTTTTTGCAACCTCAAGGAGGTTGTTGTCCCTTGTTAATTTGACATTGTCTCTAAATCAATGATGTTAATTAAAACACCTAAAGTCTTTTCATAAACTAAAATATCCATTTATTTATGGTAAAAAGAAAATAAAGAGGAAGTCAACGCTGGCAAATGTCTGTGGACAAGAAAATTGGGATCTTGAGGAGTCCATATAAGAGGGAGCACAATCTGGTCCAGGAATCCCAGAGATCAACAGCAGCAGCAGATGACATAGATGTCCCCAGACTGTGGTACTACAACAGCCTGCGTCTTCTGTCAGACCAGACTGAACCCAGGTCATCACTTTCTTCTCTTCTCTGCAGCCTTCCCTCCACGCTGCCCTGCACCCTTCCCTGCACCCTTCCCTGCAGTCTTCCTTGGAGGCTGTGGCTCTGGTGGTTGAGTTGTGGCAGGAGGAGAAGGAGGAGGAGAAAGGGCTGCCTCATTTATTGGTGTGTTGGCAGTTAGCTCGCCCTTCAGCCCCTTGTGTATAGTTTCAGCAAACAGTTTTTCACAAAGGAGGCGTTGGCCCCACTCCATTTGAAGCAGCCTGCTGGCTAAATAACACCTATAGGACTCTTCAGCTTCGGGGGGGCTCTTCAAAAAATTTGTGGCCTCTCTCATGAGGCGCAGGGATGCCTCCTGTGTCACCGTCCCCTTGCTGGCCCTTTTTGTAGGAAGGCGGAGGGGAGCCACTTGGGATTGGGTCAGGCTCCTACTGGGGCCAGTCACCTCCTGCCTGACACTGGATCCGGCCTCCTCCTGGATGACACAGGGTCCTGCCTTCTCCTGGATGACACAGGGTCCGTCCTCCTCCTGAATGACACAGGGTCCGTCCTCCTCCTGAATGACACAGGGTCTGGCCTCCTCCTGGCTGTCACTTTCCCCACTTTCCTCCTGGCTGACCTCATCCTGTGTATAAAAAAGGGACATAGTTTTAGCTGTTTGTTTTTAGTTCATCAATGATACACAATTTGCTTCTCATTACTTGCAAATTCAATGTTAATACATCTATTAATAAAAGAGTCTAGAAATCAGACACCATCATTTTTTAAAGCAGGTGACAAACATATTTGGCCACTACTGTCAATTGATATGTATACATCATTTTTAGGATAAAATTCTTTTAATCAATTATAACATATTAGGACACTAAATATTTTTTAATTAATTTACCTGACTCCAGATGGTCACATCTGGTTCTTCCAGGATGGAAGACCCAGCTTGGTCCTCATCAGCCTCTGCTGGGGTGGAGGGAAGGGTGCATGGAAGAGTGCATGGAGGGAAGGGTGGAGGGAAGGGTTGAAAGTGATGCCCTGGCTTCAGTCTGGTCATCAAGAAAACATAGTTTATTGCAGTACCACAGCCTGGGTATATATACATCATCTGCTGATGCTCCTGATCTCAGGGAATTCTGGATCTTGTTATGCTCTTATACATGTTCCTCAAGATCCCAATTTTCGATAACAACATCTCCATCATTGCTTCTGGGATGTACGTCTGGACAAATGTCAGAAGTCTCTCCAGCGTTGACTTCCTTACATGCTTTAGATAATATTGAGGGTGTTTGACCTCCCACAGATTCCTCATCTCTCTGTACTGATCAACAAAAGCCGACAGAAATTCAGGCTCCTTAAATTTTGCATTCATAATTTCTGTAAAAGATAAAGACACAAGACAAAAAACACTTATGTTTCTCCTAAACCCTCATCATCTTATCCCAACATAGGCCTCATCAATCTGTCAAGCCATATAGGCTGCTTGCTACAAAGTTTTTCCCATATTTCAAAATTTTAAATTACCTTCGGTCCACTATCATCTACGCACAGAACGTATGTACGACACAATACGTAATAACGTTTTATACACTGTGCATGCGTGAAACTCTGCCTGCTTTGCCCGCCCCCGACGTTCTTTCTTTACGCATATTTTCAGCCCCCTTGTCTCTGCGCACAGAACGTACAAACAACACATGCGTACTAACAATTTTTAGGCACTGCGCATGTGTGAAACTCCGCCTGCGTCGCCCGCCCCTGACGTTCTATTTTAACTCATATTCTCCGCCCCTTGTCTCTACGCACAGAACGTACGTACGACACATGCGTAATACCTCTCTTTATACACTGGGTATGTGTGAAACTCCGCCTGCGTCGCCCGCCCCTGACGTTCTATTTTAACGAATATTCTCTGCCCATTCTTTCTACGGTGCGTAGTGGGATGAACAATGGCGGAGACACAGCAGGTGTGTACTATCTCAGGTAGCGACGAAAGCCCGGAGGCCGGAACGTCCCGATCTGGGAAGCAGAGATTTAAGGCCTCCAATATGTTCTTTAAAGAGATGATGGAAATGGTGGCAATTCTGAGAAAAAATTACTATGATGGGAAGTATGGACCGTACGCCCGGCCTAATTTTCGAAAAAGACAAAATAATGGCGAAGGTGGTGAAGACATTGCATCTTTCTTTTGGGGTACGGCGCTCAAAAGATCAGATTCGGAAAAGATGGTCCGACCTCAAACTCCGGGAGCCGGATCAGTACAGATGGATCCGTAAAGTGCTGAAAAAAAGTAAAGTACTTGTGTGTTCATATTCTGTTTATTACCTTGTATACTGCTCCATGTGCTTTTCTTTAATGTACGAGTTTATATCGTTTGAAACGATCTTAATAAACCTCGTTACATATATACAGACCTATCTATCTATCTATCTATCTATCTATCTATCTATCTATCTATCTATCTATCTATCTATCTATCTATCTATCTATCTATCTATCTATCTATCTATCTATCTATCTGTCTGTCTGTCTGTCTGTCTGTCTGTCTGTCTGTCTGTCTGTCTGTCTGTCTATCTGTCTATCTGTCTATCTGTCTATCTGTCTATCTATCTATCTATCTATCTATCTATCTATCTATCTATCTATCTATCTATCTATCTATCTATCTATCTATCTATCTATCTATCTATCTATCTATCTATCTATCTGTCTGTCTGTCTGTCTGTCTGTCTGTCTGTCTGTCTGTCTGTCTGTCTGTCTGTCTGTCTGTCTGTCTGTCTGTCTGTCTATCTGTCTATCTGTCTATCTGTCTATCTATCTATCTATCTATCTATCTATCTATCTATCTATCTATCTATCTATCTATCTATCTATCTATCTATCTATCTATCTATCTATCTATCTATCTATCTATCTATCTATCTATCTATCTATCTATCTATCTATCTATCTATCTATCTATCTATCTATCTATCTCTATAGATATATATATATATCAATATATCTAAAGATAGATATATAGATATATATCTATCTATAGATATATATAGATAGATATATAGATATATATCTATCTATATATATATTTATATCTCTCTCTCTATCTCTCTCTCTCTATACATATATATATATATATATATATATATATATATATATTTATGGTCGGAGCCCTATGTCCGATATGGACATAGATAACACTTATAATAAAGATAAGACTTACCATCGGAAATAGACCTGGAAGTGTGGACTTACCATATGAAATGGACCTGAAAGTGTGCCTTGGTCTAATGGCCGGTATGCCAAAATAAGGGGGCATACCCTGGTTTTAAGAAATGATTATTCTGTAGAGAGAAATGAGATGAAATGAATGAAATGAAATGAATGCCTTGAAATGGGGATGGGAGGGTGGGTATCGCGCACAGGAAACCGACAAGCACCACAGGTGAGCGGGCTGCTTAAATACCCACCGGGCTCCTCCCATAAATTCAGGCCACCATACTGGCCTTCCTACTTATGGTCGGAGCCCTATGTCCGATATGGACATAGATAACACTTATAATAAAGATAAGACTTACCATCGGAAATAGACCTGGAAGTGTGGACTTACCATATGAAATGGACCTGAAAGTGTGCCTTGGTCTAATGGCCGGTATGCCAAAATAAGGGGGCAAAAACATTCAGGTAGGGGTATAATATATAATTGGTTTTCAGGTATTCATTGAGCCAATTTGGAGAATGCCTGTGCCATCTCTACTTGAGGATTGGGTATATACCGGGCGACGCAGGCTGATTTCCATCTGCCTAGTCTTTTGATGATGTGGTCTGGAACCCCCTGGCGGGTTGCTGCGGAGGCTGCTCCGATGCGGAAGGAGTGTCCGGAGTACTGACTGGGTTTAAGGTGAAGATTGCGGAGAAGTATCCTTATGTGTTTTACAAAGTGACATGCGTTTAAGGGTTTAACTGGGAATGGTAGAAGAGGACTGGTGTCCGATTGTTCAGGCAGGAGTGAGAGGAGACGGTTAAGTACGGTGACTGGACACCAGCTGTTATTGGTTCTGTAGAGGTGAATGTCCACTCCAGAGCCTGTTTCCTGGGTTTAAGAAACCTCGAGGTGAAGGGTGAAATGGTCTTGGTGGCGAAGCAAGTGCCGTCTGCGTAATACTTGGTCTGTGGGGTGGTTATAGGTGAACCCGTAGTAAGCCAACTATATGGCTGCTTGTAGGACCGTGCTGGGCAGCAGACCGAATGGCGAAGTAGCCAGAATAGTCGACATATCCCTGAAGATGGGCCCCGTAATGGGTAAGCGCTTAGTACTGATCACTGGTTGTTGTTTCTGGATGCCCCTTAGGATGGCTCGTATAGCGTGTGATGAGAACAGTGAAGATTTTGTGGGGTCTTCCAGGGTCACGAAATGTTGTATGCCGGCTAGGTGTAGCCGAATGGTATTGTAAGATAAAGCCAGCTGAGTGTGGCAGTATGAAATGAAGGCCAGTACCTGTTTGACATCTATTGGTCCTTTACGGCAGGATGTGAGAAATTTATTGAACGCCTTTCAAGCTGTCTGGTAGGCTTTGAGTGTGTTATGAGAGAGTGAGTGATTGATGAGCTGCGTTGCTCCTTGTAAATGTTAAACTAGTCCAGGGTCAGTTGTGACCAGGCAGGGATAGGGGCCGACACTGGATCGGCTCCGGGAACCTGTTTGAAAAGGAGGTGTAGTTAGAACGTGGCAGTGCGTCAGCAGCTAAATTGTGTCTGCCTGGAATAATGCACAGTGTATGTTAAACTGATGCTGTAAGAACAGTTGTACCAATCTGCGCAGGAAGGACATGACTGCTGGGGAATTGGACCTGCCTTTGTTGATGTCTGCCGTGGCCTGATTGTCGGTGGTGAAGACTACGGTTTGCCCTGTCCAATGGTGACCCCAGAGTTGTGCAGCTGCCACCATGGGATAGAGTTCGAGGAGGGAAGATGTTTTGAATAAAGCCGGGTATCAACAGTATCTGTTGAGGCCAGGGTCCTGAAAACCAATGATGGCCAAAAATTGCAGCGAAACCTGTGGTGGCTGCAGCGTCTGTCACCACCTGGGGTGACAGGGCTGAAACCATGTGTATAATTAGGGATATGCCATTCCGGGAGGACGGAATTCGTCCCACATAGATAGGTCCGCTATTGCTGCGGAGTCTAGATTTAAGATCTGATCGGGGTCTTGTGTTTCTGGCAGGAATCTCAGCAGGCGTGACACGAAGGTGCGGCCTTGTGGAATAATTCGTATGGCGAAATTCAGCATTGCCAGGAGAGATTGCAACTGCTTCTTGGTACACCCCTTGGTGTGGGTGAATTTGTGAAGGACCGCCCTAATGCGGGTTAGTTTGTCGAGGGGGAGACTGGCTTGCATAGCGCAGGTGTCTAAGTTGGCCCCGAGAAAGGTGATGTTATGTGCTGGGCCTTCTACTTTGTGCTCGGTGATGGGAAGATTGGGTTTTCCGAATATCGCTCTGAGTTTGTCGAGGTCTCCTGGGGGCTTGCTGGGAGGTTCTATTAGTAGGAAGTCGTCCAGGTAATGGATGACTTTTGTCACTGAGCCTTGTGTAACAGTATCCAAGCAAGAGACTGAGCGAATGTGTCGAAGAGCCAAGGGCTGCTCTTCGAACCGAACGTCAGTTTTGTGGCCAAATAATATGCCTCCCTCCACTTGATGCCATGCCAGCACCAAAGGGATGGATGGATAGGCAGGAGCTTAAAGGCATCCGAGATGTCGGTTTTGGAAAGCCAGGCACCTGTACCTGCTTTGATGACTGCTTGTATCGGCATGTCTACGGAGGAATATTTTAGGGAGAATTCTTCGGAGGGAATCAGGGAATTGAGACTGGGGATGTGGGAAGAATGAGGCGCAGACAGGTGGTACCCCAAACGTAATTTATTTGTGAATTTGCCCTTGACAAGCCCCAAATAGGGCTGACTCTCCAAGTGCTGAAAGGGGGCTGAGTGAAAGGCCTATAACGTACTCTCGGTCTAGTTCTGTTTGTAAGAGCCGATCTATGGTTTGTTCGTCGATGGCTGCTGAACGAATATTCCCACATTCGTACGTACTGTGAGGTAGTGAAATGAGGCCTGTGTGAAAGCCGACAGAGGGGCCGTGAAGTCTTCGCTGCCGGCCTGTGACATGATTTGATCTGATGAGAATATCCTGTTTTTGAGCTCGTATATTTTTTTTTTTTTTTTTTGTGAGAACGAAATGATTCGAAATGTTTGCCTTGATGTTTGAATGACTGAACTGCATGACAAAGGTCCGGCCTGGTCGTGTCGTGACTGATGCGACCGTGAACCGGGCTCTGGAGCATGTACTGAAATGAGGCAACAGAAGAAACATTGGTGCACACCGGGACGAATCGGTGCTTGTTTGATGCATCTGGATTCGAATCGGAGCGCAGCATGAAATGAAATGAGAGAAATGTTTACCTTGACCGAGGCTTGAATTGGTTGTGCCGTGTTTTGCGACTGGCAACCGACCGAGCTCTGGTATAGGTATGGATTTTTTTTTTTTTTTTTTTGAGGAAAATGAAAAGGTGACAATTCGTGAAGGGATTGCTAAGTAACTTGAAGCAATGATTCGTATGATGCTTGCAATCTTGTGACAATGAAATGGTTCGAAATGTTTGCCTTGATTGTGAAATGAATGAACTGCATGACAGAGGTGCGGCCTGGTCGTGTCACGATTTGTTCGACCGTGAACCGGGCTCTGGAGCATGTATTGAAATGAGGCAACTGAAATATTGGTGCTCCTGGGACGAATCGGTGCTTGTTTGATGCATCTGGATTCGAGTAGGAGTGCAGTATTAAATGAAATGAGAGAAATGATTGTTTTGACCGAGGCTCGAATTGGTTGTGCCGTGTTAGCGACTGGCAACTAACCGAGCTCTGGTGTAGGTATGAAATGTGATCGGAACCAGTGATGCATGCCGTGATGAAGCGGTGCGCCTCGGATGCGACTGGTTTCGAACCGGTGATGCGTTGTGGGAGTGAAATGATAGAAATTGCATGACAGAGATACGGGTCAATCCCTGGTGTCTGCGATTCAGCTATGATCCGGATTTCTGGAGCATGTATCAGAAATGTGGCCAATCCTGGGCACGCCGAGACGAATCGGTGCATTTTCATGCGACTGAATTCCTGTCGGAACGTGATACGTGGGAATGAAATGATAACCATGACAGAGATACAATTGATTGATAAACGTAACTCTGGAGCATGTATAGAAATGAGGCCAATCCTGGGGCACGCCGAGATGAATCGGTGCATTTTCATGCGACTAAATTTATGTCGGAACGTGATACATGGAAATGAAATGATAACCATGACAGAGATACAATTGATTGATAAACGTAACTCTGGAGCATGTATAGAAATGAGGCCAATCCTGGGGCACGCCGAGACGAATCGGTGCATTTTCCATGCGACTGGATTCATGTCGGAACGTGATACATGGAATGAAATGATAACCATGACAGAGATACAATTGACTGATAAACGTAACTCTGGAGCATGTATAGAAATGAGGCCAATCCTGGGGCACGCCGAGACGAATCGGTGCATTTTTCATGCGACTGAATTCATGTCGGGACGTGATACATGGAAATGAAATGATAACCATGACAGAGATACAATTGACTGATAAACGTAACTCTGGAGCATGTATAGAAATGAGGCCAATCCTGGGGCACGCCGAGACGAATCGGTGCATTTTTCATGCGACTAAATTCATGTCGGATCGTGATACGTGGAATGAAATGATAACCATGACAGAGGTACAATTGACTGACAATAACATAACTCTGGAGCATGTATAGAAATGAGGCCGTAATAACTGGGGCACACCGGAACGAATCGGCGCACCTTTTTGGTGCGATTGGATTCAAATCGGAGCGCGGTAGGTGACTGAAATGAGAAATGATTTGAAATGTCAGAAATGAGTTTTAGAAATGTTTTCAGAAATGAGAAATGATTTGAAATGTCCGAAATGAGTTTCCTGAAATGTTTTCAGAAAAGAGAAATGATTTGAATTGTCCGAATGAGTTTTTGAAATGGGTTTGATAATTTGCAATTTGCGACTGGCTATGGCTGTTTAGTAATACCGACATGCTAGAATTGAAGCGGCGTCAGCGTCGCTGTGCTATCGAATTGTGACATATCGAAAGTACGAGCGATATACATTGCAGTTTGTGCGATGCGGGTGAAACGAAATTTAGAACTCACGGTTTAGTGACATGATATGAAAACGAAAAGTCCGACGGGACCTTACCTGCGACAGCCAAGCCAGACGTGTGGTACAACTATAACGAAAACGCGGACTTCGAAAGTTTTGAGTACGGAGTATCGAATACGGGAACTGCGAGGCAAGAACTTGCGGACGCTGGTATGTCGAATAGTCGGCTTAGTGACGTATATCGCGCACAGGAAACCGACAAGCACCACAGGTGAGCGGGCTGCTTAAATACCCACCGGGCTCCTCCCATAAATTCAGGCCACCATACTGGCCTTCCTACATATATATATATATATATATGTATATATATTTATCTAGATATGTCTAAAGAAAATTTTGTTATGTATTCAGCTAGGAACTCTGCCCAAACAGACAATTTGTAGACCACTTCACTACAATGTTTTAAGATTACTATTCATGTACTAAAATATCTGTGTGCTAAGTATATATTTTGTTTCATTCACATAGGGGAGAAAAGACTCAGACAAGATGAACCCAGTCCCCCCAACTGCAACACCATAATTGGGAAATCAGCCCAAGCCCCACAGAGGAATGTGGAGGAAGGAGAGGTGGGCGACATGGGCGCCCCACCAGGTGAGTGTCTGACACACCAGCTTACGTTAATCTATGTATGGCTGCATATTTTGGAAATAAAATTTTCTTCTCTATTTTAGGGGATCCGGTTGTGCTTGAATCAAGCAACAGCGCCACCCCCGAGGATGTTTATGAAGTATGCGATATGGGCACCCCACCAGGTCAGTGTCTGAGACACCAGCTTATGGTAAGGTGATCTATGTATGGCTGCATATTTCTAAACACATCTTTTTTTCATTCAATTTTAGGTCTGGGTGAACATTTTAGCACAGACAGTGCACAACGCCTAATTGGTCAGATAATGGCCTGGAATGGGGAGATTGATTTAATGCGGAATCGGCTGGATCGTATGCAGCAGGAAATGAAGAACATGATCGATGTTTTGGGGAGAATCTAAATGCCCTTTTTCAACCAAAAAAAAATCGATCATGTTCTTCATTTCCTTGTTTGCTGACCCCATTCTGGGCCTTCTCTTTTATATTCTTAAAATTATATGCCTGTTTCCAAAAATTATAATCCAAAAAAAGCACGCCTGTTGTTTTTATTACCAAAAAAAAAAAGAGGCCTGTTTTTACAAAATAAAAAAACAAAAAAAAGAGGCCTGTTTTTACAAAATAAAAAAAAAATAGAGGCCTGTTTTCACAAAATTAAAAAAATATATATATATTGAGGCCTGTTTGTTAAAACAAGCAAAAAAAATGTTAAAAAAATCATATAATTATATTGTTGAAACTTTCAAAATATAGATATATTTTTGACTATCAACTTTTTTTACAAATGCCCAAGTGAATGTACACCAAAGATTAAAAAATCTGTTTAGTAATGAACAAAAAGTGTGGTTTCTTCTTTCGATGCTCAATATCAGTTTGTTTAAAGTTAAAATAGTTGTTTACAGTGACAATGGTGCTTATTTACTAAAGGAAAATACACTTGGCACTACAAGTGCTCTACGATAACCTAGGAGAAAGCCAAAAAGAAAGGCAAGCAATAAATATAATTCAAGATTAGATCAAGATTTTTTATTTTAACAAATTAAATATTCTGGGGCATTGCAATGGCCCCCCTACCCATAAAATAATCGACATATTAATCACGAACTTGACGGGCACTTTGGGGAGCCAAGCCAGTACGGACAGTATACAGGCCCGTCAGATTGTCACTAATAATATGTCCGGCCTCAGGCCCAACTGGTAAAATATAATTTGGGGAATGTTTGTTCAAAAAGTTGTGCAGGATGCAGCACGCTAAAATTATGTAATTAAGTTTGTATTCCGCAAGGTTTATCGATGTCTGAAACAGGCGGAACCGGCTGGCCAGAATCCAAAAAGCATTCTCAACAGCTCTTCTCGCTCTGGCCAGCCGGAAATTAAAAAAACTCCTCTCCGGGGTGAGGGTCCTTTGGGGGAATGGCCTCATGAGGTGCTTGCTCAGAGCGAAGGCTTCATCTGCTATGAAGACAAAGGGGAGTCCTTCCACGTTATCAGGTGGCAATCCCAGGCCACCACTCTGGAGACGCTGGTAGAACTCCATCTGGGCAAATACTCCTCCATCCTCCATCCGGTGATTCTTCCCCACGTCCACATACAGAAAGTCATATTGTGCTGACACCACCGCCATTAAGACAATACTATGGAACCCCCTATAATTAAAATAGTATGACCCTGAATGGGGTGGTGGCACGATGTGGACGTGTTTCCCATCTATAGCCCCTCCACAGTTGGGAAAGTCCCAACGGGTGGCAAAATGGGATGCCACAGTCTGCCATTCCTGTGGCGTTGAAGGAAACTGAGGAATAATACAAGAAACCAAAACTCAGTAATTTTGAAAAGAACATTGCAAGAACATTACACTCAAAACATTATTGCCCAGCATAACATTAAATAATTGAAATCTTATTTAATAAATAATATGGAAAGGCACACTTATCAGATTGCTCACCCCCTCTGATGGCACATTGTTACATTTTAGGGGGGTGGTGAAATTAGAAATTAAGTTTAAGGACACGCAGGGTTTGATTTACCAAAGGCCAACAAGACTGTGCAGTTTGAAAAGTGCAGTTGTTGCACTCTGCAAGTGCAGTTGCTTCACAGCTTAGTAAATGAGGTAAGGTAAAGGCTTCATGTTGCAAGGAGTACCCAATCACATGCAAGGGCAATTAATCCAAAAACTTTGTGGCTTGCACATGATCGGATGATAGAAATCAGCAGAGCTTCTGCTCATTTACTAAAGCCCTGGAGCAAATGCACTTGCAGAGTGCAAATGCATTTTGCAAAGTGCAACATATATTTGCTCATTTAAAATCAACACCACAGAACATTACAGCAAATTATTAGGGGGGTGAGGGGATTGGAAATCGAGTTAATGACACACACACTATTTGGAGGGAGTTTAGGGGGGGGGGGATTGGAAATCGAGTTAATGACACACACACTATTTGGAGGGAGTTTAGGGGGGGAGGGAATTGGAAATCGAGTTAATGACACACACACTATTTGGAGGGAGTTTAGGGGGGGGGATTGGAAATCGAGTTAATGACACACACACTATTTGGAGGGAGTTTAGGGGAGGGGGGGTTGGAAATTGAGTTAATGACACACACACTATTTGGAGGGAGTTTGGGGGGGGGGGTTGGAAATCGAGTTAATGACACACACACTATTTGGAGGGAGTTTGGGGGGGGGGATTGGAAATCGAGTTAATGACACACACAATATTTGGAGAGAGTTTGGGGGGGAGGGGATTGGAAATCGAGTTAATGACACACACACACTATTTGGATGGAGTCTAGGGTAAAAAAACTACAATGCAGCTGACGAAATACATTCAAAGTGAGTAGACTAGGTGGATATGTGCTCAGCATTGCATGCTGGGGAGGTTAGTGAAGGAAAATATACATGCAGGACAAAAAAGAACATGAAAAAATTACAGCATGCATGAGGACAAAAAGGGGACATTCACACTATATTGCAATGATGGTAAGTAGTGTTTGAGTAAAGAAATACATTACATTATCAAACATTAAATAAAATAACATGTGATGTTAATAAAGAATAAAATTCTTACCTTAATATACTTCTTCTGCAGGACCTGAATGATACAGAACAGGTCTCTGGGATAATGATCCCCAGAGCCTGGGGGGAGATGCCTGTCGAGAACTTAAGGTCCTGCAGGCTTCTCCCAGTCGCCAAGTACTGCAACGTGGCGACTAGCCTCTGCTCCGGAGTGATGGCTTGCCTCATGCAGGTATCCTGCCTGCTGATATAAGGGGTGAGCAAAGCCACCAAACTGTCAAAAACGACGGGGTCCGTCATCTGGAGAAAGTTCCTGAAATCCTCAGGATTATTCTCACGGATCTCACGGAGCAATGGCATGTGACAGAATTGGTCATGCTGGAGCAACCAATTCTTCGTCCATGAACTCCTCCTCGCCCTGTTCATGGACTGGTCTTGAGCTGAAGAATGAACTACAGCACCAAGGACATACAATGCACGAGCTCTACGATGAGTACGTACAGGTAAAATGGCTGCAAAATGGTCGGCTGGTCAGAACGCACTTAACAGAACGCACTGAAGAACAGCAAGGCCTGTGAAGAGCATCCGGAAAATCAGCAACGAGCGGACAATAAAACAAAGATTGCTCAATGCCAACTGACCAAACGCACTGAAAAGCAGATACAAACCTCACAAGCACAGACTGAACAACAGTTAAAACGAACTGAAAAATACGGGTCTCACACCAAACTTCTACTAACATGAGATAAACACGAGATTAGCAGAAGGAGCCCAAAGGGTGTGGTACGAGCTATTGAACTTTTGTTTTATAGTCTCGTCGGACTTGGTGTACGTCACCGAGTACTAGGCTGTCGGACTTTTGTGTGATCGTATGTAGGCAAGTCCGTTCATTAGAAAGTCCGCCGCAAGTCCGCTAAACGTCTGTTGAAAGTCTGTCGGACGGGCTGTCGGACTTTTGTAGCCGAAAAGTCAGACCGTGTGTACGCGGCATTAGAGTCTGCAAAAGACTTGAGACTGGGGTGGAGGTTCACCTTCCAGCAGGACAACAACCCTAAACATACAGCCAGAGCTACAATGGAATGGTTTAGATCAAAGCATAGTCATGTGTTAGAATGGCCCAGACAAAGTCCAGACCTAAATCCAACTGAGAATCTGTGGCAAGACTTGAAAATTGCTGTTCATAGATGCTCTCCATCCAATCTGACAGAGCTTGAGCTATTTTGCAAAGAAGAATGGGCAAAAATGTCACTCTCTAGATGTGCAAATCTGGTAGCGGCTTCCCCAAAAAGACTTGCAGCTATCATTGCAGCAAAATGTGGTTCTAAAAAGTATTGACTCAGGGAGGCTGAATACAAATGCATGGCACACTTTTCACATATTTATTTGTAAAAAAAATTGAAAACCGATTTAACATTTTCCTTCCACTTCACAATTATGTGCCGCTTTGTGTTGGTCTATCACATAAAATCCCAATAAAATACATTTAAGTATTGGTTGTAACATGATAAAATGTGGAAAATTTCAAGGGGTATGAATACTTTTTCAAGTCACTGTAAATTGAACTGTATAAAGGACTTTCACTTAGTCACTTCATATTTCACATGTGTGGCATTTGGGACTTTTATTCAGGACTTATTTTTATTTGCATGATTGTATTCTTTTGCTGTTTCATATTTTCTTTTATATTTGTAGTGTGGAGCTATTTGTCAGACCAAGATTCAGTGGCGCCACTAGGGTTGGTGTCACCCGGTGCCGAAAAAATTGGTGTCACCCCCTCCTCCACTAACTACCTCAGTACAGACCCCCTCGACTAACTACAGACCCCACTCCATCAATATAGCCCCCCTCTCTCAGTACAGACCCCCTTCCATCAATATATACCCCCCCACTAAGTACAGACTCCCCTCCCTCAGTACAGACCCCCCTCCATCAGTACTGACCCACGCTCAGTGCCGACCCCCCTTCCTCAGTATGGACCCCCCACTAAGTACTGACCCCCTCCCTCAGTACAGACTCCCCTCCCTTATTGCAGACCCCCCCATCAGTACAGACACCCTCCCTCAGTGCAGAGTCTGCAGACCCCCCTCCATCAGTATCAACCTTCCACCTCAGTGCAGACCCCCCCACTAGTACATACACCCCCCCTCAGTGCTGACCCCCATCAGTATGGAATCCCCCTCTCAGTGCAGACCCCCCATTAGTATAGAATCCCCCCTCAGTGCAGACTTCCCCATCAGTATAGAATCCCCCCTCAGTGCAGACCCCCATCAGTATAAAATCCCCCCCTCAGTGCCAACCCCCATTAGTATAGAACCCCCCTCAGTGCAAACCCCCATCAGTATAAAATCCCTCCTCAGTGCCAACCCCCATTAGTATAGAATCCCCCCTCAGTGCAGAGCCCCCATTAGTATAGAATCCCCCCTCAGTGCAGACCCCCATAAATATAGAATCCCCCCTCGGTGCAGAGCCCCCATTAGTATAGAATCCCCCCTCAGTGCAGAGCCCCCATTAGTATAGAATCCCCCCTCAGTGCAGAGCCCCCATTAGTATAGAATCCCCCTCAGTGCAGACCTCCCATTAGTTTAGAATCCCCCCTCAGTGCAGAGCCCCCATTAGTATAGAAATAGAATCCCCCCTCAGTGCAGAGCCCCCAATAGTATAGAATCCCCCCTCAGTGCAGAGCCCCCATTAGTATAGAATCCCCCCTCAGTGCAGAGCCCCCATTAATATAGAATCCCCCCTCAGTGCAGAGCCCCTATTAGTATAGAATCCCCCCTCAGTGCAGAACCCCCATTAGTATATAATCCCCCTCAGTGCAGAACCCCCATTAGTATAGAATCCCCCCTCAGTGCAGACCCCCCATTAGTATAGAATCCCCCTCAGTGCAGAACCCCCATTAGTATATAATCCCTCTCAGTGCAGAACCCCCATTAGTATAGAATCCCCCCTCAGTGCAGACCCCCCATTAGTATAGAATCCACCCTCAGTGCAGAACCCCCATTAGTATAGAATCCCCCCTCAGCGCAGACCCCCCATTAATATAGAATCCCCCCTCAGTGCAGAACCCCCATTAGTATAGAATCCCCCTCAGCACAGACCCCCCCCCCATTAATATAGAATCCCCCCTCAGTGCAGAACCCCCATTAGTATAGAATCCCCCCTCGGTGCAAACCCCCCCATTAGTATAGAATCCCTCCTCAGTGCAGAGCCCCCATTAGTATAGAATCCCCCCTCAGTGCAGAACCCCCATTAGTTTAGAATTCCCCTTCAGTGCAAACCCCACATTAGTATAGAATCCCCCCTCAGTGCAGAACGCCCATTAGTATAGAATCCCCCCTCAGCGCACCCCCATTAATATAGAATCCCCCCTCAGTGCAGAACCCCCATTAGTATAGAATCCCTCCTCAGTGCAGATCCCCCATTAGTATAGAATCCCCCCTCAGTGCACAACCCCCATTAGTATAGAATCCCCCCTCAGCGCAGACCCCCCATTAATATAGAATCCCCCTCAGTGCAGAACCCCCATTAGTATAGAATCCCCCTCAGTGCAGAATCCCCATTAGTATAGAATCCCCCCTCAGCGCAGACCCCCCATTAATATAGAATCCCCCCTCAGTGCAGAACCCCCATTAGTATAGAATCCCTCCTCAGTGCAGACCCTCCATTAGTATAAAATCCCCCCTCAGTGCAGAACCCCCATTAGTATAGAATCCCCCCTCAGCGCAGACCCCCCATTAACATAGAATCCCCCCTCAGTGCAGAACCCCCATTCGTATAGAATCCCCCCTCAGTGCAAACCCCCCCATTAGAATAGAATCCCCCTCAGTGCAGAGCCCCCATTAGTATAGAATCCCCCCTCAGTGCAGAACCCCCATTATTATAGAATCCCCCCTCAGTGCACAACCCCCATTAGTATAGAATCCCCCCTCAGTGCAGAACCCCCATTAGTATAGAATCCCCCCTCAGTGCAGAACCCCCATTAGTATAGAATCCCCCCTGCACATGTCCACCCACATATACATAACGTTTACAGACCTCAGAACAGCGCAGACGATACACACAGCCCTATGTGTCCCTCGGGCTCCTCCTCCTCCTGTGTGGATGTAAACAGAGAGGAGGGGGAGGCAGCTTCAGTCCGCTGCGCTGAGGGACACAGCGCAAGACCTGAGGCGCAGATCAGGGCAGCGGGCAGTGTTAGAGGTGCGTGCCGCTACCTACGGGTGTCACCCCTCAAGCGGGTGTCACCCGGGTGCGGACCGCACCCCCCGCACCCACCAAACAACGCCACTGCCGAGATTGCATGTAGATTCAAACTAGACTGTATATAGGACTTCTATTTAATCAGTTCATATTTCAGATGTTTGACATTTGGGACTTTATTTGGGACATATTTTTATTTGCATTATTGTGTTTTGTTGTCTTATATCTACACTCACTGGTCACTTATTGGGTACACCTTGCTAGTACTGGTTTGGACCCCTTTTGCCTTCAGAACTGCCTTAATTCTTCAGGACATAGATTCAACAAGGTGTTAAAAACATTCCTCAGAGATTTTGGCCCATATTGACATGATAGCATCACGCAGTTGCTGCAGATTTGTCAGCTGCACATTAATGATGCAAATCTCCCATTTCACGACATCCCAAAGGTGCTCTATTGGATTGCGATCTGGTGACTGTGGAGGCCATTGGAGTACAGTGACCTCATTGTCATGTTCAAGAAACCAGTGATGAGATGATTTGAGCTTTGTGACATGGTGCATTATCCTGCTGGAAGTAGCCATCAGAAGATGGGTACACTGTAGTCATAAAGGGATGGACATGGTCAGCGACAATACTCAGGTAGGCCATTGAGTTTAAACAATGCTTAATTGTTTAATTTTAATTGTAAATTTTTTCCAAATATTTTTTTTTTTAGGCACATTTATGCTTCTTTTTTTTTTGGGTGGAACACCACTTTAAGTAAGTTCACCCTTCCTATCAGGATAAGAGATATACAGTAATGGGTGCTACATTCAACCTAAGAAATTCTGAGACTGAGTTGGTTATGGTAAGCCCCTGGTTTGATTTTTTTAAAGAGACACAGCAATTGAATATATTATTATCTAACCATCAAAAAAACAAAAAGATAATAATACAGTTGAGGCGGAAATGAAACATATTTTCAGTTTTATTTAAGAGTACATCAGATTTATATTTGATGGACAATTTACACAAGTAAATACTCTTCAAAAAACATTGCAACTTGGTTGTAACTGAAATGGGCCCAGAGAACACTTAATTGCACGTTGTTTTACTTGCTGTAGTTTCTGATGTAGCCTGTTATACGGGGTGGATTTATCTGTACTTGGAGGTGAGGACTGCAGAGACTAGAGCAAGGAATTTGTCCCAGGCAGCCTGAACTTCAGCAGTGAAATCACCAGGGAAGTGAGAAGCCAAGACCACCTGGATAATGTGAGCCAGCAGCTGCAAAGAGAAATAGATTATATATTATTTTTGCGTACATAGACACATTTTTATTATTTAATAAAGACAGTAATGTTCAAGCTGCTTTTTGAAATTACATTTTTTTATTTAATGTACTCTTAAAAGAGAAGTATGGGTTTGGGGGTTCTTGTAGAATCATACTTACCTAGGTGAATGCAGCATCGGTCCGATGCTGTATCTGTCCCCCGGCGCCTCTTCACTGAGAACCAAGCGATCGAACATCGCCAATGGCTCGGTTCTCTCGGCTCCCAGAGCAGAGAGACGCTGCCTGTCAATCAGCAGCTCTCCTGCTCTGCTCCTCCACGCTTACTAGAGCGCTAAGCTGTGGAGGGGCGGGGAGCAGCCATCTCAGCCTCTCAGCGGCTCGCTGAGAGGCTGAGACGGCCATCAGTCCAGGCACCTGGCAGATCCAGACTCCCAGAGTCGGGATGATGTGGTGTGGTGCCTGGACTGATGTGTGTGACGTCAGCAAAGAGCGGACTGGAAACGGGTCACAGGAGTGCAAAACTAATTGCACTCCTGTGACCCATAGGAGAAGCTCAGCCAAACAAGCTCAGGCTGAACTTCTCCTTTAAAGGTTACAGAGCAAACTGCTTCTTTTAAAAGGTACCCAATGAAAGTACAGTATCTGGTGGAAGGTGCTCTTCTCCAAATCAAGGGATACAATACTACCATACCTTACCTGCCTATAATGGTTACTCTCTGGCTTCAATACCTTCCAAGTTAGTGACCCAAAGCAAATATACATATTAAGAGTTTTGACTTAACATTTTATTGACCCAGAAAAAAACTTGAATGTATTGAATACTCATGACAGACCAGATGCTAGTATTTGTAGATAGGTCGGAAATAACAGCCTCTATGTTTGTCATGACAACTTTCCTAAAGACTGACACAAAATGTACAGTATATTTGTCACCTAATTGCCCACCTGAGTTTCAATATATAATGCTGCAAACACATTTAAGCGCAATGCATTTTGTTCACCGGAATCAAGTTATCTTATTATTGTATAGAAATATTCAGTAGTACTTACAGGAAAGTTTCCTGGATCCACTCTTAGGTTGTAGGCATGCAGGTCACTGAGGGAGGACAGGTTGCCAGCAAGGTTATCCAGGTGATTGGCTGCACCTGCAAGAGCATTAATAATCTTTCCACCATGTGTGTTGAGGTCAGCAGAGCCAGGGGTCAGGTCAAAGTGGGGGAAATAAGTCTTGGTCTGAGGGAAGCTAAAGAAAAGCCTAAACATAAAAAAAAACAGATATTAATACAAGGGAATGATTTAAAATAAATCTATCCACACACACTTCTGATCTGATATTATGCTTCTGTGGTTAATATTGTAGGTTATAAAAATAACTAATTCCCTGTTAAACTGTAATGCCGCGTACACACGGTCGTACTTTTCGTCTACAAAAGTCAGACAGCCTGTCCGACAGACTTCCGGCAGACTTTCGGTGGACTTGCGGCGGACTTGCGGCCTACTTTCTAACGAACGGACTTGCCTACACACGACCACACAAAAGTCGGTCGGATTCGTACGTGATGACGTACACCGGACTAAAATAAGGAAGTTCATAGCCAGTAGCCAATAGGTGCCCTAGCGTGGCTTTTTGTCCGTCGGACTAGCACACAGACGAGCGGATTTCGGGGTCCGTCGTAGTTACGAAGTAAAGTTTTGAAGCATGTTTCAAATCTAAAGTACGTCGGATTTGAGGCTAAAAAAGTCAGTTGAAAGTCCGGAGAAGCCCACACACGATCGGATTACCAGCCAGCTTTAGTCCGTCAGCGTCCGTTGGACTTTTGTAGACGAAAAGTACGACCGTGTGTACGCGGCATAAGAATTTAGTAAGCACATTTTTCCTACTGTTTTTATAGACACCAGGAAAGCAAAGTTATCTAATTTGTATTCCTTCACTGATGTTAAAGCTAGCAAAAGAAGAACGGTGCTGTCCTTTAAGAAATTGACCTTATACAAAATGATTTCCTTGTTTCATGCCTTGATGGTAACTATTTGCACACAAATGGTACATATTGTGTGATATATAAAATACCAGTAGTAGCAATCACTACCGACTTAATCAACCTGTTGCACTCCACCTTTGTGGAACTACAAGTCCCATGAGGCATTGCAGTTAGAAACATTGCTCCCAGAGGCATGATGGGACTTGTAGTTCCACAACAACTGGAGAGCCACAGGTTGGGCAACCCATGACTTACATCTATCTCTCAAACCCATGACTTACATCTATCTCTCAATTTTCATTGATGCTTGACTTTCCCTGAAGACAAATTTTTAGTTTTGTAGTGTAGGGACAGGTTATAAATTCTATCAGTAGTATCTTAGTTTAGAACTAGAATGACGTAACCTGTGTAATGAATAAAAGTTTGTAAGTTTAACTTGTTACATTAACCTAAGAACTCCTGCGCTGTTACATTAAACAACCAGTTGAAATTGCACACTGTATTTGTTTATATAACATATAATCAAGAATAAAAGAACCTTACCTGGTCAAAGCCTCAGAGCCCAGAGCACCGCCCTGAGATCCAATCTTTCCCACTATGGAAAGCACAGCAGCCTTCTCACTTGCAGATAGACTCATTGTGATGATCGGGAGTTGGTGTAGTACACGTTAGATCAGCTTGGCAACTCAAGAAAAGTCCACGTTAAACTGAAAATCTTGCCAGTTTTTAAAGCTTTAGGCCCCTTTCACACTGGGGCGGTAGGGGGCGTCGGCGGTAAAACAGCGCTGTTTTACCGCGGTATTCGGCCGCTAGCGGTGCGGTTTTAACCCCCCGCTGGCGGCCGAAAAAGGGTTAAAACCACTCGTACAGCGCGGCTATAGCCGCGGTATTGCCGCGGTATAGCTGCGCTGTCCCATTGATTTCAATGGGCAGGAGCGGTTTAGGAGCGGTGAATACACCGCTCCTTCACAGCTCCAAAGAAGCGGTTTGCAGGAGTTTTTTTCTGCTACTGCCAGCGCACCGCTTCAGTGTGAAAGTCCTAGGGCTTTCACACTGAACGAACAGCGGAGGCTGTTTAGGGGCGGTTTGCAGGCGGTATTTTTAGCGCAATAACGCCTGCAAACCGCCCCAGTGTGAAAGGGGCCTTAGGATACCATTCACAATGGTCAAGATGCATTTCTATTGGCTGAAAACTGCATACCACCCATTAGAACTGACATCTTCTGAACCATACATGCTGTATGTGCTGATATAGGGTAAGCATCTTATCACTATATGCTGATTACAAAGCATATACACTCCTTTTCTGTTTACTGAGCTATTGCTGATCATTACAGTTTAACATATTAAATTACACGGCACTACACATATATTTTAAATGTACTCAATTAGATAGCATTTGAGTTGAATACGATAGTTGTGTTTGTTTTAATTAATGTTTTATCTCTTTTCTATCCTTTTGGTTATCAAGAATAACAATCAAGTGTAGTTTTAACAGAAAAAGTCCATTTATTTCTAAACAATCATACTTGCACCCTATACTTTATTATTTTGAAAGTAACAAGATTTTTATTCTTTTAGGAGACTTTTGTTAGGCACTAAAGCATGTCTAGTATGACCTTAATAGAAGGAGACACAGTGGGGGGGATTTACTAAAACTGGAGCACACAGAATCTGGTGTAGTTGTATATGGTCGCCAATCAGCTTCTAACTTCAGCATGTTTAATTAAGTTTTAAAGATAAAACCTGGAAGCTGATTGGTTTCTATGCAGAGCTGCTCCAGATTTTGCATTCTCTAGTTTTAGTAAATCATCCCCAGTATATTTCAAGTTGTTGCAAATGGGCACTCTCATTAATCACTCTCTCATATTCACCAGACTCACCAGAATTAGTATTACGTATGTACAGTATAGGAAGGAAAGAGGGAAGAAAAGGAGGGGGGAGTAGTGTTCCTATTGGACAACTTCCCCACTATTCTTTCTTTAGTGACACTCAAATTTTGGTATTTTCTGTCAATATCAGTTATAGCAGTCATCAGGATAAATAAAGAGGGTGAATCTTCCTAATGAGGACAAAGACAGCAACAAAAACCTGGCAGGTGTCCTAATCTTTCCCCACACAATATAAGTCCCAGATCACACATATGAGATGCGGGAACCAGAGCAATTCCAGTGTGGGTTCCTGCATCGCATGTCACTCACCGGCGGATCACACTGACATCTGCAAACTGCTGCGGTTGTCAATGTAAAGTTAATGACACCCCCAGATGGGTTTGCAGATCGAAGTGCGAACTTTCAAATAGTACAGGAATCGGATCGCATAGGTGTGAGAACTCATGCGATCCGATTCCAGTGCGGACCAAAAAAACCTGTTCCGGCACCATTTTGGTGCGAACGCAATGCGATTTTAGCCATACAGTTTGTAAGGCTGCAATCGCATAGCACAGACATTGCATGTGGATCTGTACAGCAATGTGGTGCAAATTGCATATGATGTCTGTCATCGCACAAGTGTGAACCCAGCCTAAAGCAAACAAAAAAACATGTTACCTTCAGTTATGACATCACTCTGAAGTTAAAGTGGTAGTAAAGTCAGCGTTGTGAAAAGTTGCTGACAGGCAGCGTATGTATGACACAAGAGACCCTATCGGTCTCATCTGTCATAAAGGCTTCTTTCTGCCTGTCAGCTGTGATGTACAATGAGCTGTGCATGCGCAGATCAGCGAACATTTACAGTACCCAATGCTGTGCATACCAGTACATTATGACATAACCCACCTGGGGGAACCCAAAAAGAACAAACTACAGTGGACTTTACTACATCTTTAATAATGAACTGGGACTCCCATATACAGTGGCTTGCGAAAGTATTCGGCCCCCTTGAACTTTTCAACCTTTTGCCACATTTCAGGCTTCAAACATAAAGATATAAAAATTGTATTTTTTGTGAAGAATCACCAACAAGTGGGACACAATTATGAAGTGGAACAAAATCTTTTGGATTTTTGAAACTTTTTTAACTAACAAAAAAATGAAAAGTGGGGCGTGCAAAATTATTCGGCCCCCTTGCGTTAATACTTTGTAGAGCCACCTTTTGCTGCGATTACAGCTGCAAGTCGCTTGGGGTATGTCTCTATCAGTTTTGCACATCAAGAGACTGAAATTCTTGCCCATTCTTCCTTGCAAAACAGCTCAAGCTCAGTGAGGTTGGATGGAAAGCGTTTGTGAACAGCAGTTTTCAGCTCTTTCCACAGATTCTCGATTGGATTCAGGTCTGGACTTTGACTTGGCCATTCTAACACCTGGATACATTTATTTGTGAACCATTCCTTTGTAGATTTTGCTGTATGTTTGGGATCATTGTCTTGTTGGAAGATAAATCTCCGTCCCAGTTTCAGGTCTTTTGCAGACTCCAACAGGTTTTCATCCAGAATGGTCCTGTATTTGGCTGCATCCATCTTCCCCTCAATTTTAACCGTCTTCCCTGTCCCTGCTGAAGAAAAGCAGGCCCAAACCACGATGCTGCCACCACCATGTTTGACAGTGGGGATGGTGTGTTGAGTGTGATGAGCTGTGTTGCTTTGACGCCAAACATATCGTTTTGCATTGTGGCCAAAAAGTTTGATTTTGGTTTCATCGGACCAGAGCACCTTCTTCCACATGTTTGGTGTGTCTCCCAGGTGGCTTGTGGCAAACTTTAGACGAGACTTTTTATGGATATCTTTGAGAAATGGCTTTCTTCTTGCCACTCTTCCATAAAGGCCAGATTTGTGCAGTGTATGACTGATTGTTGTCCTATGGACAGACTCTCCCACCTCAGCTGTAGTTCTCTGCAGTTCATCCAGAGTGATCATGGGCCTCTTGGCTGCATCTCTGATCAGTCTTCTCCTTGTCTGAGCTGAAAGTTTAGAGGGACAGCCAGGTCTTGGTAGATTTGCAGTGGTCTGATATTCCTTCCATTTCAAAATGATCACTTGCACAGTGCTCCTTGGGATGTTTAAAGCTTGGGAAATCTTTTTGTATCCAAATCCGGCTTTAAACTTCTCCACAACAGTATTACGGACCTGCCTGGTGTGTTCCTTGGTCTTCATGATGCTCTCTGCGCTTTCAACAGAACCCTGAGACTATCACAGAGCAGGTGCATTTATACAGAGACTTGATTACACACAGGTGGATTCTATTTATCACCAGTCAGTCATTTAGGACAACATTGGATCATGCAGAGATCCTCGCTGAACTTCTGGAGTGAGTTTGCTGCACTGAAAGTAAAGGGGCCGAATAATTTTGCACGCACCACTTTTCAGTTTTTTAATTGTTAAAAAAGTTTAAAATATCCAATAGATTTCGTTCCACTTCACAATTGTGTCCCACTTGTTGGTGATTCTTCACAAAAAATTAAAATTTTATATCTTTATGTTTGAAGCCTGAAATGTGGCAAAAGGTTGAAAAGGTCAAGGGGGCCGAATACTTTCGCAAGCCACTGTATACTCAGAGCTGCCAATTTGGGTTTCTCACTTTTTCCTTTCTTCTGTATCTAAGGCTAAAAAAGTGATTTATATGTTCATTCCATGCTGAGGACTGGAGAGCTGGAAATGATATCTGCATGCTGACCTGCTGGCTGCACTAAAAAGTGCTTATTGACCTCCTTTTCATTAGGGTTGTCCCGATACCACTTTTTTAGGACCGAGTACAAGTACCGATACTTTTTTTCAAGTACTCGCCGATACCGATTACCGATACTTTTTTTTAATGTAACGCGAGTTTTTTTTTTTTTTTTTTTGAGGGGGGGGTGGGGGTGGGATGGGGGTGGGGGTATAGTGAACGGTGTCTGTGTGTGTGTTTTTGTTTTGGTTTTTTTCATTTACATTTATTATTTTTTACAATTTTTTTTTATTCTTTATTGCACTATGTGTGTGTTTTTTTTTTTTTTTTTTTTTAAATCAGCCCTGTTGGGGGGCTTTGGTGAGATATCAGGGGTCTTAACAGACCTCTGATATCTCCCCCTTGAGACAGAGAAATAGACTGAGGATAGAGATTCCCCAGTCCCTTTCTCTGCAGCGTCAGCTGCACTGAGAATGAATGGAGAGAAGACAACGGCTCCTCTCCATTCATAAACTGACACATTGTAATCACAGGAGATTACAATGTTTCAGTTATGTGAATGGAAAGAGTCAGCTGACTCTCTCCATACACACAGCGGAGAGAGACAGCAGAACGGAGGGGACAGACGAAGAGAGAGGGGGACAACGGAAAGCCGGAACGGATGGGCACAGCGGAGGGGGACAGAGGAACGCATGGGGACAGCGGAGGGGGACAGAGGAACGGATGGGGACAGCGGAGGGGGACAGAGCAAAGAAGGAGGACAGCGGGGGGGACAGAGGAACGGAGGAGGACAGCGGAGGGGGACAGAGCAAAGAAGGAGGACAGCGGGGGGGGGGACAGAGGAACGGAGGAGGACTAAGGAGGAGGAGGTGACAGTCAGCGGTGATCGCGTGTGGGGGAATTACAAGCACTGATCACCGCTGTATGTCACTAAGCAGCTGAAAGCCGCGGGGGGAGAAGCTTGTAACTCCCCCACACGTCCATCACCGCTGACAGTCAAGGTATCGGCGGAAGCATCGGGAGCATTTGCCCGAGTACAAGTACTTGGGCAAATGCTTGGTATCGGTGCCGATACCGATACTAGTATCGGTATCGGGACAACCCTACTTTTCATTAATGAGGTCTGTGTTGCAAGTTGAGGAGACATCTTCATTGTCAGCGGTTTTGGTCACTGTTGCTCAGGGTGTTCTTGCTGAAGCTCACTGATTTTTTGCCAGGTCAAGATCTGCTTAAAGATTTACAGTGCCTTGAACAATTATTCACACCCCTTGAAATTTTCCACATTTTGTTATGTTACCACCAAAACATATATGTATTTATTGGGATTTTATGTAACAGACCAACACAAAGTGGCACATAATTGTGAACTGGAAGGAAAATGATAAATGGTTTTCAAAATGTTTTACAAATAAATATGTGAAAAGTGTGGCTTGCATTTGTATTCAGCCCCCATTACTCTGACACCCCTAACTAAAATCTAGTGAAAGAAATTGCCTTCAGAAGTCACCTAATTAGTAAATAGAGTCCACCTGTTTGTAATTTATGCTCAGTATAAATACAGCTGTTCAGTAAAGCCTTCAGAGGTTTGTTAGAGAGACTTAGTGAACGAACAGCATCATGAAGGCCAAGGAACACACCAGACAGGTCAGGGATAAAGTTGTGGAAAAGTTTAAAGCAGGGTTAGGTTATAAAAAATTATCCCTACCTCACCGGTCCATCCGTGTCACATGCTCTGGCCGTCTAGTGACAAGCACATGCCCCAGCTGAGAGGTTTATGCCTGGCTCCAATGCTCCTCACCCTAGCAATCTGGAAAAGATGCTCTGATCGATATTCACTATCTTCTCCATGCTCACCTCTTACAAATGTCCTCTTCAACCCGGACATCCCTGATAGCATGTCCTATGATCGTATGCTGCATTGGACTGGGGCCGGGATTTTTCAGCTGAGGTATCTTGTTAATCCAGCTACGAGACACCTACTACCCTTCGTTGACCTACAAAAGCAATACCAAATTCCTAAAACACTTTTCTATTTCTATTTACAGTTTAGACATTTCTTCGCTAAAAAATCCCCCACCCTCTCTCTGGACAAACCATCAGACTTCGAAATGTTATGCGCCAAAGGTCCCTATGAGCCCCAATTAATTTCTACCATATATAGAATTTTACATAAAGCTAACCCCTTGAAGGTAGATAGTCACCATTACATGAAGAAATGTACTCAGTTACTCCAACATGACATTTCTCTGTTAAATTGGGAAAGTATCTGGGAATCCACCTCCAGAATTTCCCGCTGTGTCGTACACAAAGAATCTGCGTACAAAATTCTACTTTTCTGGTACAAAACTCCAGAACGCCTACACGCATACAACCCGACAACCTCAAAAATGTGTTGGAGATGTAATAAAGCTGCGGGCTCACAATATCACATTTTCTGGGAATGCCCTCTAGTCACCCAATTCTGGGCCCAAATTCAAACGGTTCTTTAGAAGCTGATGGGGGTCCCCATCCCCCTAAACCCTATGCATTACATACTGGGTCTACCTGTTCCAGGTATCCACAAATCTAAAAGAAAACTGATGTCCTTCATATTATTAGCGGCTAAAAGAACCATTCCCAAACTTTGGCTCTCTACCTCCTCTCCCACTCTCACGCAAACCCTCTCCATCTTAATAGATATATGGAAAATGGAACATCCATCCGCCGTAGTTGATGATTCAATTCCAAAATTTTCACAAATATGGCAGTCATGGGACGAATCTGAATATAGCTCTGAAACATACAGTTCTAACTGAGAGACAGCGGTCTTGTACAGACAATTTATCTTTAGGTCTTTACTGCTTTCAAATGTTGACTATGGCTCTTCCATTTTCGTGCCTCTGTATTGCTTATGTACCCCATATAGATAGCAAAAGTATTTACCATTGCAACCAAACCGTACATATAAAAATCACTATTCCTTTTTTACCTAGTTGGATTTTTCACTATCTAGCTAATTACATTAGCTTTTACATTTCACCCCAAGTATGTATGGAAAGAGTATGGCACAATTGCAAACCTACCAAGACAAGGCCATACACCTAAACTGACAGGCCGGGCAAGGAGAGTATTAATCAGAGAAGCTGCCAAGAGGCCAATGGTAACTCTGGAGGAGCTGCAGAGATCCACAGCTCAGGTGGGAAAATCTGTCCACAGGACAATTATTAGTCATGCACTCCACAAATCTGGCCTTTATGGAAGAGTGGCAAAAAGAAAGCCATTGTTAAAAGAAAGCCATAAGAAGTCTCGTTTGCAGTTTGCTTGAAGCCATGTGGAGGACACAGCAAACATGTGGAAGAAGGTGCTCTGGTCAGATAAGACTGCAATTTACCTCTTTAGCCTAAAAGCAAAACGCTATGTGTGGCAGAAAACTAACTGCACATCACCCTGAACACACCATCCCCACCGTGAAACATGGTGGAGGCAGCATCATGTTGTGGGGATGCTTTTCTTCCACAGGGACAGGGAAGCTGGTCAGAGTTGATGGGAAGATGGATGGAGCCAAATACAGGACAATCCTATAAGAAAACCTGTTAGAGTCTGCAAAAGACTTGAGACTGGGGTGGAGGTTCACAACCCTAAACATACAGCCAACGCTAAAATGGAATGGTTTAGACTAAAGCATATTCATGTGTTAGAATGGCCCAGTCAAAGTCCAGATGTAAATCCAATTGAGAATCTGTGGCAAGACTTGAAAATTGCTGTTCATAGATGCTCTCCATCTAATCTGACAGAGCTTGAGCTATTTTGCTAAGAAGAATGGGCAAAAATCTCACTCTCTAGATGTGCAAATCTGGTAGCGGCTTCCCCAAAAAGACTTGCAGCTGTAATTGCAGCAAAATGTGGTTCTAAAAGTATTGACTCAGGGAGGCTGAATACAAATGCACGGCACACTTTTCACATATTTATTTGTAAAAAAAAATTGAAAACCGATTTAACATTTTCCTTCCACTTCACAATTATGTGCCGCTTTGTGTTGGTCTATCACATAAAATCCCACGAAATGGTTGTAACATGATAAAATGTGGAAAATTTCAAGGGGTATGAATACTTTTTCAAGTCACTGTAAATTGGACTGTATAAAGGACTTTCACTTAGTCACTTCATATTTCACATGTGTGGCATTTGGGACTTTATTCAGGACTTATTTTTATTTGCATTATTGTATTCTTTTGCTGTTTCATATTTTCTTTTATATTTGTAGTGTGGAGCTATTTGTCAGACCAAGATTGCTTGTAGATTCAAACTGGACTGTATATGGGACTTCTATTTAATCAGTTCATATTTCATATGTTTGACATTTGGGACTTTATTTGGGACATATTTTTATTTGCAATATTGTGTTTTGTTGTCTTATATCTACACTCACTGGTCACTTATTAGGTACCCCTTGCTAGTACTGGTTTGGACACCTTTTGCCTTCAGAACTGCCTTAATTCTTCGGGGCATGGATTCAACAAGGTGTTGAAAACATTCCTCAGAGATTTTGGCCCATAGTGACATGATAGCATCACACAGTTGCTGCAGATTTGTCTGCTGCACATTAATGATGCAAATCTCCCATTTCACAACAACCCAAAGGTGCTCTATTGGATTGCGATCTGGTGACTGTGGAGGCCATTGGAGTACAGTGACCTCATTGTCATGTTCAAGAAACCAGTGATGAGATGATTTGAGCTTTGTGACATGGTGCATTATCCTGCTGGAAGTAGCCATCAGAAGATGGGTACACTGTAGTCATAAAGGGATACAGAGATGGACATGGTCAGTGACAATACTCAGGTAGGCCATGGAGTTTAAACAATGCTTAAGTGTTTAATTGTAATTGTACATTTTTTCCAATTTTTTTTTTTTTTAGGCACATTTATGCATTTTTTTTTGGGTGGAACACCACTTCAAGTAAGTTCACCCTTCCTATCAGGGAGAGAGATATACAGTAATGGGTGCTACATTCAACCTAATAAAGTCTGAGACTGAGTTGGTTATTGTAAGCCCCTAGTTTGATTTTTTTTAAAGAGACACAGCAATTGAATATATTATTATCTAACCATCAAAAAACAAAAAGATATTAATACAGTTGAGGCGGAAATGAAACATATTTTCAGTTTTATTTAAGAGTACATCAGATTTATATTTGATGGACAATTTACACAAGTAAATGCTCTTCAAAAAACATTGCAACTTGGTTGTAACTGAAATGGGCCCAGAGAAGACTTCATTGCACGTTGTTTTACTTGCTGTAGTTTCTGATGTAGCCTGTTATACAGGGTGGATTTATCTGTACTTGGAGGTGAGGACTGCAGAGACTAGAGCAAGGAATTTGTCCCAGGCAGCCTGAACCTCAGCAGTGAAATCACCAGGGAAGTGAGTAGCCAAGACCACCTGGATAACGTGAGCCAGCAGCTGCAAAGAGAAATAGAAGATATATTATTTTTGTGTATATAGAAACATTTGTATTATTTAATAGGGACAGTAATGTTCAAACTGCTTTTTCAAATTACATTTTTTTATTTAATGTACTCTTAAAAGAGAAGTATGGGTTTGGTGGTTCTTGTAGAATCATACTTACCTAGGTGAATGCAGCATCGGTCCAATGCTGTATCTGTCCCCCGGCGCCTCTTCACTGAGAACCGAGCGATCGAACATCACCGATGGATCGGTTCTCTCGGCTCCCAGAGCAGAGAGCTGCTGCCTGTCAATCAGCAGCTCTCCTGCTCTTCTCCTCCACGCTCACTGGAGCGCTGAGCTGTGGAGGGGCGGGAGCAGCCATCTCAGCCTCTCAGCGGCTCGCTGAGAGGCTGAGATGCCATAAGTCCAGGCACCTGGCAGATCCAGACTCCCAGAGTCGGGATGATGTGGTGTGGTGCCTGGACTGATGTGTGTGACGTCAGCAAAGAGCGGACTGGAAACGGGTCACAGGAGTGCAAAACTAATTGCACTCCTGTGACCCATAGGAGAAGCTCAGCCAAACAAGCTCAGGCTGGACTTCTCCTTTAAAGGTTACAGAGCAAACTGCTTCTTTTAAAAGGTACCCAATGAAAGTATCTGGTGGAAGGTGCACTTCTCCAAATCAAGGGATACAATACTACCACACCTTACCTGCCTATAATGGTTATTCTCTGGCTTCAATACCTTCCAAGTTAGTGACCCAAAGCAAATATGCATATTAACCACTTGACGACCGCCTCACGCCGATGTACGTCGGCAAAGTGGCACGGACAGGCAAAATCACGTACATGGTACGTGATTTGCCTTCCGCGGGTGGGGGGTCCGATCGGACTCCCCCCCGGTGCCCGAGGCGGTCCCGTTTTGTCCAGCGGCGATCGGTGGTGAGGGGGAGACCATCCGTTCGTGGCCCCCCCTCGCGATCGCCGCCGGCCAATCGAATCATTCCTTTGCTGCTGTATGCTAAACAGCAGCAAAGGAAATGATGTCATCTCTCCTCGGCTCGGTAATTTCCGTTCCGGCCCGAGGAGAGAAGACATCAATGTGAGTGCACCAACACACACACACACAGTAGAACATGCCAGGCACACTAAACACCCCGACCCCCCCCCCCCCCCCGATCGCCCCCCGATCCCCCCCCAATCACCCCCCCCCCCCCTGTCACAAACTGACACCAGCAGTTTTTTTTTTTTCTGATTACTGCATAGTGTCAGTTTGTGACAGTTACAGTGTTGGGACAGTTACTGTTACCCCCCTTTAGGTCTAGGGTACCCCCCTAACCCCCCCTAATAAAGTTTTAACCCCTTGATCACCCCCTGTCACCAGTGTCACTAAGCGATCATTTTTCTGATCGCTGTATTAGTGTCGCTGGTGACACTAGTTAGGGACATAAATATTTAGGTTCGCCGTCAGCGTTTTATAGCGTCAGGGACCCCCATATACTACCTAATAAATGTTTTAACCCCTTGATTGCCCCCTAGTTAACCCTTTCACCACTGATCACCGTATAACCGTTACGGTTGACGCTGGTTAGTTTGTTTATTTTTTATAGTGTCAGGGCACCCGCCGTTTATTACCGAATAAAGGTTTAGCCCCCTGATCGCCCGGCGGTGATATGCGTCGCCCCAGGCAGCGTCAGATTAGCGCCAGTACCGCTAACACCCACGCACGCAGCATACACCTCCCTTAGTGGTATAGTATCTGTACGGATCAATATCTGATCCGATCAGATCTATACTGGCGTCCCCAGCAGTTTAGGGTTCCCAAAAACACAGTGTTAGTGGAATCAGCCCAGATACCTGCTAGCACCTGCGTTTTGCCCCTCCGCCCGGCCCAGCCCAGCCCACCCAAGTGCAGTATCGATCGATCACTGTCACTTACAAAACACTAAATGCATAACTGCAGCGTTCGCAGAGTCAGGCCTGATCCCTGCGATCGCTAACAGTTTTTTTGGTAGTATTTTGGTGAACTGGCAAGCACCAGCCCCAGGCAGGGTCAGGTTAGCGCCAGTACCGCTAACACCCACGCACGCACCGTACACCTCCCTTAGTGGTATAGTATCTGAACGGATCAATATCTGATCCGATCAGATCTATACTAGCGTCCCCAGCAGTTTAGGGTTCCCAAAAACGCAGTGTTAGCGGAATCAGCCCAGATACCTGCTAGCACCTGCGTTTTGCCCCTCCGCCCGGCCCAGCCCACCCAAGTGCAGTATCGATCGATCACTGACACTTACAAAACACTAAACACATAACTGCAGCGTTCGCAGAGTCAGGCCTGATCCCTGCGATCGCTAACAGTTTTTTTGGTAGTATTTTGGTGAACTGGCAAGCACCAGCCCCAGGCAGCGTCAGGTTAGCGCCAGTACCGCTAACACCCACGCACGCACTGTACACCACCCTTAGTGGTATAGTATCTGAACGGATCAATATCTGATCCGATCAGATCTATACTAGCATCCCCAGCAGTTTAGGGTTCTCACAAACGCAGTTAGCGGGATCAGCCCAGATACCTGCTAGCACCTGCGTTTTGCCCCTCCGCCCGGCCCAGCCCAGCCCACCCAAGTGCAGTATCGATCGATCACTGTCACTTACAAAAGACTAAAACGCATAACTGCAGCGTTCGCAGAGTCAGGCCTGATCCCTGCGATCGCCAACAGATTTTTTGGTAGCGTTTTGGTGAACTGGCAAGCGCCAGCGGCCTAGTACACCCCGGTCGTAGTCAAACCAGCACTGCAGTAACACTTGGTGACGTGGCGAGTCCCATAAGTGCAGTTCAAGCTGGTGAGGTGGCAAGCACAAGTAGTGTCCCGCTGCCACCAAAAAGACAAACACAGGCCCGTCGTGCCCATAGTGCCCTTCCTACTGCATTCGCCAATCCTAATTGGGAACCCACCGCTTCTGCAGCGCCCGTACTTCCCCCATTCACATCCCCAACCAAATGCAGTCGGCTGCATGAGAGGCATTTTCTTTATGTCCTCCCGAGTACCCCTACCCAGCGAACGCCCCCAAAAAAGATATTGTGTCTGCAGCTAGCGCGGATATAGGCGTGACACCCGCTATTATTGTCCCTCCTGTCCTGACAATCCTGGTCTTTGCATTGGTGAATGTTTTGAACGCTACCATGCACTAGTTGAGTATTAGCGTAGGGTACAGCATTGCACAGACTAGGCACACTTTCACAGGGTCTCCCAAGATGCCATCGCATTTTGAGAGACCCGAACCTGGAACCGGTTACAGTTATAAAAGTTAGTTACAAAAAAAGTGTAAAAAAAAAAAAAAATATATATATAAAATAAAAAAAAATAGTTGTCGTTTTATTGTTCTCTCTCTCTCTATTCTCTCTATTGTTCTGCTCTTTTTTACTGTATTCTATTCTGCAATGTTTTATTGTTATTATGTTTTATCATGTTTGCTTTTCAGGTATGCAATTTTTTATACTTTACCGTTTACTGTGCTTTATTGTTAACCATTTTTTTTGTCTTCAGGTACGCCATTCACAACTTTGAGTGGTTATACCAGAATGATGCCTGCAGGTTTAGGTATCATCTTGGTATCATTCTTTTCAGCCAGCGGTCGGCTTTCATTTAAAAGCAATCCTAGCAGCTAATTAGCCTCTAGACTGCTTTTACAAGCCGTGGGAGGGAATGCCCCCCCCACCGTCTTCCGTGTTTTTCTCTGGCTCTCCTGTCTCAACAGGGAACCTGAAAATGCAGCCGGCGATTCAGCCAGCTGACCATAGAGCTGATCAGAGACCAGAGTGGCTCCAAACATCTCTATGGCCTAAGAAACCGGAAGCTACAAGCATTTTATGACTTAGATTTCGCTGGAGGTAAATAGCGCCATTGGGAAATTGGGGAAGCATTTTATCACACCGATCTTGGTGTGGTCAGATGCTTTGAGGGCAGAGGAGAGATCTAGGGTCTAATAGACCCCAATTTTTTCAAAAAAGAGTACCTGTCACTACCTATTGCTATCATAGGGGATATTTACATTCCCCGAGATAATAATAAAAATGATTAAAAAAAATAAAAATGAAAGGAACAGTTTAAAAATAAGATAAAAAAGCAAAAAAAATAATAAATTAAAAAAAAAAAAAAAAAAAAAAAAAAAAGCACCCCTGTCGCCCCCTGCTCTCGCACTAAGGCGAACGCAAGCGGCGGTCTGTCGTCAAACGTAAACAGCAATTGCACCATGCATGTGAGGTATCACCGCGAAGGTTAGATCGAGGGCAGTAATTTTTGCAGTAGACCTCCTCTGTAAATCTAAAGTGGTAACCTGTAAAGGCTTTTAAAGGCTTTTAAAAATTTATTTATTTTGTTGCCACTGCACGTTTGTGCGCAATTGTAAAGCATGTCATGTTTGGTATCCATGTACTCGGCCTAAGATCATCTTTTTTATTTCATCAAACATTTGGGCAATATAGTGTGTTTTAGTGCATTAAAATTTAAAAAAGTGTGTTTTTTCCCCAAAAAATGCGTTTGAAAAATCGCTGCGCAAATACTGTGTGAAAAAAAAAAATGAAACACCCACCATTTTAATCTGTAGGGCATTTGCTTTAAAAAAATATATAATGTTTGGGGGTTCAAAGTAATTTTCTTGCAAAAAAAAAAAAACTTTTTCATGTAAACAATAAGTGTCAGAAAGGGCTTTGTCTTCAAGTGGTTAGAAGAGTGGGTGATGTGTGACATAAGCTTCTAAATGTTGTGCATAAAATGCCAGGACAGTTCAAAACCCCCCCAAATGACCCCATTTTGGAAAGTAGACACCCCAAGCTATTTGCTGAGAGGCATGTCGAGTCCATGGAATATTTTATATTGCGACACAAGTTGCGGGAAAGAGACAATTTTTTTTTTTTTTTTGCACAAAATTGTCACTAAATGATATATTGCTCAAACATGCCATGGGAATATGTGAAATTACACCCCAAAATACATTCTGCTGCTTCTCCTGAGTACGGGGATACCACATGTGTGAGACTTTTTGGGAGCCTAGCCGCGTACGGAACCCCGAAAACCAAGCACCGCCTTCAGGCTTTCTAAGGGCGTGAATTTTTGATTTCTCTCTTGACTGCTTATCACAGTTTCGGAGACCATGGAATGCCCAGGTGGCACAAACCCCCCCCAAATGACCCCATTTTGGAAAGTAGACACCCCAAGCTATTTGATGAGAGGTATAGTGAGTATTTTGCAGACCTCACTTTTTGTCACAAAGTTTTGAAAATTGAAAAAAGAAAAAAAAAAAGTTTTTTCTTGTCTTTCTTCATTTTCAAAAACAAATGAGAGCTGCAAAATACTCACCATGCCTCTCAGCAAATAGCTTGGGGTGTCTACTTTCCAAAATGGGGTCATTTGGGGGGGTTTTGTGCCACCTGGGCATTCCATGGCCTCCGAAACTGTGATAGGCAGTGAAGAGTGAAATCAAAAATTTTCACCCTTAGAAATCCTGAAGGCGGTGATTGGTTTTCGGGGTCCCGTACACGGCTAGGCTCCCAAAAAGTCCCACACATGTGGTATCCCCGTACTCAGGAGAAGCAGCAGAATGTATTTTGGGGTGCAATTCCACATATGCCCATGGCCTGTGTGAGCAATATATCATTTAGTGACAACTTTGTGCAAAAAAAAAAAAAAAAAAAATGTGTCACTTTCCCGCAACTTGTGTCAAAATATAAAATATTCCATGGACTCAATATGCCTCTCTGGAAATAGCTTGGGGTGTCTACTTTCCAAAATGGGGTCATTTGGGGGGGTTTTGTGCCACCTGGGCATTCCATGGCCTCCGAAACTGTGATAGGCAGTAAAGAGTGAAATCATAAATTTACGCCCTTAGAAATCCTGAAGGCGGTGATTGGATTTCGGGGCCCCGTACGCGGCTAGGCTCCCAAAAAGTCCCACACATGTGGTATCCCCATATTCAGGAGAAGCAGCAGAATGTATTTTGGGGTGCAATTCCACATAGGCCCATGGCCTGTGTGAGCAATATATCATTTAGTGACAACTTTTTGTAAATATTTTTTTTTTTTTGTCATTATTCAATCACTTGGGACAAAAAAAATAAATATTCAATGGGTTCAACATGCCTCTCAGCAATTTCCTTGGGGTGTCTACTTTCCAAAATGGGGTCATTTGGGGGGGTTTTGTACTGCCCTGCCATTTTAGCACCTCAAGAAATGACATAGGCAGTCATAAACTAAAAGCTGTGTAAATTACAGAAAATGTACCCTAGTTTGTAGACGCTATAACTTTTGCGCAAACCAATAAATATACGCTTATTGACATTTTTTTTACCAAAAACATGTGGCCGAATACATTTTGGCCTAAATGTATGACTAAAATTGAGTTTATTGGATTTTTTTTTATAACAAAAAGTAGAAAATATCATTTTTTTTCAAAATTTTCGGTCTTTTTCCATTTATAGTGCAAAAAATAAAAACCGCAGAGGTGATCAAATACCATCAAAAGAAAGCTCTATTTGTGGGAAGAAAAGGACGCAAATTTCGTTTGGGTACAGCATTGCATGACCGCGCAATTAGCAGTTAAAGCGACGCAGTGCCAAATTGGAAAAAGACCTCTGGTCCTTAGGCAGCATAATGGTCCGGGGCTCAAGTGGTTAAGAGTTTTGACTTCACATTTTATTGACTCAGAAAAAAACTTGAATGTAGGGAATAATCATGACAGACCAGAAGCTAGTATTTGTAGGTCGGCAATAACAGCCTCTATGTTTGTCATGACAACTTTCCTAAAGCCTGACACAAAACGTACAGTATATTGGTCACCTAAATGCCCACCTGAGTTTCAATATATAATGCTGCAAACACATTTAAGCGCAATGCATTTTGTTCACCGGAATCAAATTATCTTATTATTGTATAGAAATATTCAGTAGTACTTACAGGAAAGTTTCCTGGATCCACTCTTAGGTTGTAGGCATGCAGGTCACTGAGGGTGGACAGGTCGCCAGCAAGGTTATCCAGGTGATTGGCTGCACCTGCAAGAGCATTAATAATCTTTCCACCATGTGTGTTGAGGTCAGCAGAGCCAGGGGTCAGGTCAAAGTGGGGGAAATAAGTCTTGGTCTGAGGGAAGCTAAGGAGAAGCCTAAATATAAAAAAACAGATATTAATACAAGGGAATGATTTAAAATAAATCTATCCACACACTTCTGATCTGATATTATGCTTCTGTGGTCAATGGTCAAGATGCATTTCTATTGGCTGAAAACTGCATACCACCCATTAGAACTGACTTATCTTCTGAACCATACATGCTGTATGTGCTGATATAGGGTAAGCGTCTTATCACTATATGCTGATTACAAAGCATATACACTCCTTTTGTGTTTACTGAGCTATTGCTGATCATTACAGTTTAACATATTAAATTACACGGCATTACACATATATTTTAAATGTACACAATTAGTTAGCATTTGAGTTGAATACAATATTTGTGTTTGTTTTAATTAATGTTTTATCTCTTTTCTATCCTTTTGGTTATCAAGAATACCAATCAAGTGTAGTTTTAACAGAAAAAGTCCATTTATTTCTAAACAATCATACTTGCACCCTATACTTTATTATTTTGAAAGTAACAAGATTTTTTTTCTTTTAAGAGACTTTTGTTAGGCACTAAAGCATGTCTAGTATGACCTTAATATAAGTAGACACAGTGGGGGGGACTAACTAAAACTGGAGCACACAGAATCTGGTGTAGCCAGTCGCATGGTCGCCAATCAGCTTCTAACTTCAGCTTCTTCAATTAAGTTTTAAAGATACAACCTGGAAGCTGATTGGTTTCTATGCAGAGCTGCACCAGATTTTGCACTCTCTAGTTTTAGTAAATCATCCCCAGTATATTTTAAGTTGTTGCAAATGGGCACTCTCATTAATCATTCTCTCATAGTCACCAGACTCACCAGAATTAGTATTACGTATGTATAGGAAGAAAAGAGGGAAGAAAAGGAGAGGGGAGTAGTGTTCCCATTGGACAACTTCCCCACTATTCTTTCTTTAGTGACACTCAAATTTTGGTATTTTCTGTCAATATCAGTTATAGCAGTCATCAGGATAAATAAATCTTCCTAATGAGGACAAAGACAGCAACAAAAACCTGGCAGGTGCCCTAATCTTTCTCCACACAATTTATGTCCCAGATCACACATATGAGATGCGGAAACCAGAGCAATTCCAGTGCGGGTTCCTGCATCGCATGTCACTCACCGGCGGGTCACACTGACATCTGCAAACCGCTGCGGTTGTCAATTTAACCACTTAACAACCGCCCCATAGCCGAATAACGGCTGCAGGGAGGTTGCTTAACTCTGGGAGGGCGTACTATGACGTCCTGCCAGAATTCCCCTCTCGCGCGCCCCCTGGGGCGCGCACCCGAACACATCCGCATCACGGATCCCGGTAAATGGCCGCTGATCTCGGCCGTTTACCATGTGATCGCGCCGTCAAATGACGGCACAATCACATGTAAACAGACCGGCGTGATCTCATGACGCCGGTTCCTCTCCTCCCCTCCTGTGTACCAATCGGTACACTGTGAGCGGAGAGGAGGATGGATGGATGGCTGCAGCGCTGTGGGCTGGATGTGTAGTGCCCACAGCGCTGCACAGAGACATCCAGCCATCCATCCATCCATGCTCAGCCTTCCCCACTACTCTGCAATGCTGTGCAATACTCTGCGATGCCCCACATTACTCTGCAATGCCCCACATTACTCTGCAATACCCCACATTACTCTGCAATACCCCACATTACTCTGCAATACCCCCACAATACTCTGCAATACCCCCACATTACTCTGCAATACCCCCATATTACTCTGCAATACCCCCACAATACTCTGCAATACCCCCACATTACTCTGCAATACCCCGCAGTACTCTGCAATACCGCGCAGTACTCTGCAATACCCCACAATACTCTGCAATACCCCGCAGTACTCTGCAATACCCCACAATACTCTGCAATACCCCGCAGTACTCTGCAATACCCTGCAACACCCCGCAGTACTCTGCAATACCCCGCAATACTCTGCAATACCCCGCAGTACACTGCAATACCCCGCAATACACTGCAATACCCCGCAATACTCTGCAATACCCCGCAATACTCTGCAATACCCCGCAATACTCTGCAATACCCCGCAGTACTCTGCAATACTCGGTGATACCCAGCCATACCCAGTCATACTCAGCGATACTCTGCAATACCCTGCCATACTCTGCAATACCCCGCCATACTCTGCAATACCCCGCCATACTCTGCAATACCCCGCCATACTCTGCAATACCCCGCCATACCCCGCCATACCCAGCCATACCCTGCCATGCTGAGCCATGCTTGGCTGTACTCAGCCTCTGTATGTGGCCAGGCTGTGGAAGTCTCACACATGTGGTAAATGGACAACTTTGTGTTAAAAAAAAAAATGCGTTTTAACCACTTCCCGCCCGCCGGCCGTCATACAACGTCCTTGACTTTGTGCGGGGATATCTGAATGATGCCTGCAGCTACAGGCATCATTAAGATATCAGCTTTTTCAGCCAGCGATTCCCTACACCATAAGAATGATCATAGCGGCTGTTCCACTGCTTGATTGTTCTTACGGGAGGCGAGAGGGGATGTCCCCCCCTCCCGCCGCCCTCCGCTGCTTCTACCGACTCACCGCTACGATCGAAGCCAGGATCGTTTTTTTTTTTTTTTTTTTAATTTCAGGCTTCCCAGCCTAGAGGTGAGATGTGGGGTCTTATTGACCCCATATCTCACTGTAAAGAGGACCTGCCATGCCATATTCCTATTACAAGGGATGTTTACATTCCTTGTAATAGGAATAAAAGTGGTCAAAAAAATTTTTGGGGGGAAAAAAGCATCAAACTAAAATAAATAAAGTAAAATGAACAATAAAAAAAAAAAAAAATTTAAAGCGCCCCTGTCCCTGTGTGCTTGCATGCAGAAGCGAACGCATACGTAAGTCCCACCCACATATGAAAACGGTATTCAAACCACACATGTGAGGTATCGCTGCAATCGGTAGAGCGAGAGCAATAATTTTGGCCCTAGACCTCCTCTGTAACTCAAAACATGTAACCAGTAAAAAATTTTAAAACGTCGCCTATAGGGATTTTTGAGTAGCAAAGTTTGGCGCCATTCCACAAGCGCGTGCAATTTTGAAAGGTGACATGTTGGGTATCTATTTACTCGGAGTAACTTCATCTTTCACATTATGCAAAAACATTGGGCTAACTTTACTGTTTTGGTTTTTGTAAAGCACAAAACAGTTTTTTTTCCAAAAAAACGTGTTAAAAATGTATGTAATTTTCTAGCTAATAAATGATGATTTTTACATGTAGGAGAGAAATGTCAGAATTGGCCTGGGTGCTCCAGAACGCCTGAAGGTGCTCCCCTGCATGTTGGGCCTCTTATGTGGCCACGCTGTGTAAAAGTCTCACACATGTGGCATCGCCGTACTCGGGAGTAATAGCAGAATGTGTTTTGGGGTGTAATTTGTGGTATGCATATGCGGTGTGTGAGAAATAAACTGCTAATATGACAATTTTGTGAAAAAAAAACAAGTAAAAAAAAAACTTGATTTTGCAAAGAATTGTGGGAAAAAATGACAACTTCAAAAAACTCACCATGCATCTTTCTAAATACCTTGGAATGTCTTCTTTCCAAAAAGGGGTCATTTGGAGGGTATTTGTACTTTTCTGGCATGTTAGAGTCTCAAGAAATTAGATAGGCCATCAGTACTTCAGGTGTGATCAATTTTCAGATATTCGCACCATAGCTTTTGGACTCTATAACTTTCACAAAGACCAAATAATATCCACCAATTTGGGTTATTTTTTACCAAAGATATGTAGTGGTATAAATTTTGGCCAAAATATATGAAGAAAAATTACTAATTTGCAAAATTTTATAACAGAAATGAAGAAAAATGTATTTTTTTACAGATTTTTCGGTCTTTTTTCTTTTATAGCGCAAAAAATAAAGAACCCAGTGGTGATTAAATACCACCAAAAGAAAGCTCTATTTGTGTGAAAAAAAGGACAAAAATTTCATATAGATACAGTGTTGCATGACTGAGTAATTGTCATTCAAAATGTGAGAGCACCAAAAGCTGAAAATTGGTCTGGTTAGGAAGGGGGTTTAAGTGCCCAGTTGTCAAGTGGTTAAAGTTAACGACACCCCCAGATGGGTTTGCAGGTCGAAGTGCGAACTGTCAAATTGTACAGGAATCGGATCGCATAGGTGTGAAAACTCAAGCGATCCGATTCCAGTGCGGACCAAAAAAAAACCTGTTCCGGCACCATTTTGGTGCGAAGGCGATGCGATTTCAGCCATACAGTTTGTATGGCTGAAATTGCATAGCACAGACATTGCATGTGGATCTGCACAGCAATGGGGTACAAATTGCATGCGATTTCTGTCATCGCACAAGTGTGAACCCAGCCTAGAGCAAACAAAAAAACATGTTGCCATTGGTTATGACATCACTCTGAAGTTAAAGTGGTAGTAAAGTCAGCGTTGTGAAAAGTTGCTGACAGGCAGCGTATGTATGACAGAAGAGACCCTATCGGTCTCATCTGTCATAAATGCTTCTTTCTGCCTGTCAGCTGTGATGTACAATGAGCTGTGCATGCGCAGCTCAGTGAACATTTACAGTACCCAATGCTGTGCATACCAGTACATTATGACATAACTCACCTGGGGGAACCCAAAAAGAACAAACTACAGTGGACTTTACTACCACTTTAATAATGAACTGGGACTCCCATATATACTCAGAGCTGCTGATTTGGATTTCTCACTTTTTCCTTTCTCCTGTATCTAAGGCTAAAATGTCATCCTTACCATGGTTAGATCACGATCCCACAATAATTTATTTTAACTTTCTTCATACCTACCCTTACATTCCTTCCTGGTCATTAAATAATTCTCTTTTATCCATCACTGCAATCTGGGCAAACATAAATTTATATAAATTTATATAAATTGACAGAACAGAGCAGAATTGACTTGGAACAACAACTAGAACACGTAACTAACTTACATAAATCAAATCCCTCAAAACAAAACTGCATCAACCTTGATAAAATTAAAACTGAATTAAACCTCTGCCTTACCGATGAGGCTGAAAAACAACTTAGATGGGCTGAGTGCATATTTTTTAGTACTGATCACTGTATTAGTGTCACTGGTCTCCAAAAAAGTTTCAAAAGTGTCACTGTGTGTCTAATTTGTCCACCGCAATGTCACAGTCCCGCTATAAGTCGCTGATCACCGCCATTACTAGTAAAAAAAAAAAAATTCCATAAAAATATCCTGTAGTTTGTAGACGCTATAATGTGGGTAAGTGTGGCGCTAAAAGTATAATATATGTACGTTATTGGGCAAAGCCAGACCGAATATCATCTGAAAGGCAATATGCACAATAAAGTATATTAATGAAACTTGATCGTATAAGAACTGTTAGCTGACACTAGCAGAAATGAGTACTGTGAAAATTAAAAACAATATATACCTTAAAGTGTTTAGGTGAAACACACAAGTAGATCGTGTATAAACTGTTAGCTGACACTAGCAGAAATAAGTAATGTGGACTGGTAAGGAAAAAGGTGAAGAGGATATGTATGAATCATACAACAACTACAAATCCCAGAAGTGGGGAGAAGCAGTTATATAAATGAAAAAAATGTGAAACAAAGATGATGTGAAAATACTAAAACATCACAAAACTGTGCTAAACGCAAATGTATAATAAAACATACAGTGAGAAAGTGGGACTTAAATGATAAAATGTGAACACATGGACTACTGACGTAACTAAAAGTCCGAAAATGCAGCTGAAACGATCAACAACAACCGGAAATGGTATTGGGGAGCCCTTAAATCCGGGAATGGCATCCACAAGATAAGGTATCCAGCTTATGTATGAAAGGGATAGGCAAAAAATACCCTTACCAGCAGTGATGGACTCCCAGCCAGCGGCTTGGGAGTCAAACAGGCTTGCAATAGAGCGGGGGAAGCAGCTCTTTGTTCACAGCAGCTGAAGATGGTGGGAAAACAGCAGCACTCACCAACCGAACCTCTCTGTTCTCACTGACTCTCAGCTTCAAAGATGCCGGTGAAGGGTTGCTCACCAAAGGTCCGGCTCCATGGAATGGGTATAGGTCCTCAAATGAATAGGGATTAAAAAGAAAACTTCCCCATGGTGTAAATCAGCTTTTTGGAAAGCTTTATTTAAAACAAAGTGGTAAAACACACTCTGGCTCATAAATAAAAGTCAGGTATGAAAGGATATAAAAAAGCGCTTAAATCAAATGGTGGCAAGACAGGCATAACAAATGTACTTTTGCGCCACACTTACCCACATTATATCCTTGCTACAATTTGTCTGATTGTTGTGTTGGCTGCTCTTCCCTCTGGTTGGCGCATTATTATTTTTGATTTTTTGTAGACGCTATAACTTTTGCGCAAAACAATCAATATACGCTTGGGATTTTTTTTTTTACCAAAAACATGTAGCAGATTACATATTGGCCTAAATTTATGAAGAAATTTACATTTTTTTTTATTGGATATGTTTTATAGCAGAAATATTGTTTTTTTTTTTCAAAATTATCGGTCTTTTTTTGTTTATAGAGCAAAAAATAAAGACCGCAGAAGTGTTTAAATACCACCAAAAGAAAGCTCTATTTGTGGGAAAAACGGACAACAATTTTTTGGGTACAGCGTTGCACGACCGCGCAATTGTTAGTAGCATAGTGCCGTATCGCAAAAATTGGCCTGGTCATGACGGGGGTAAACATTCCAGAGCTGAAGTGGTTAAAAAATAAAAGCTAAAATAACACTCACAGGATAAAAAGCTACATCCCATATGTGGTAATAAGCACAGTATACTCTCACAATGGCAGATTAGACATCGGCAAGAGATTATACTGTGCCTATTATCACATGGGACGTGGCTTTTTATCCTGCGGGTGATATTTTGGCTTTTATTTTTTAAATAAGCCAACAAGTTTATACTATGAAGCCCCTTTTTTGTGATTTACATGTTCATTACATGCTGAGGACAGGAGAGCTGGAAATGATATCTGCATGCTGACCGGCTGGCTGCACTAAAAAGTGCTTATTGACCTCCTTTTCATTAATGGGGTCTGTGTTGCAAGTTGGGGAGACATCTTCATTGTCAGCGGTGGTGGTCACTGTTGTCCAGGGTGTTCTTGCTGAAGCTCACTGATTTTTTGCCAGGTCAAGATCTGCTTAAAGATTTACAGTGCCTTGAAAAAGTATTCACACCCCTTGAAATTTTCCACATTTTGCTATATTACAACCCAAACATAAACGTATTTATTGAGATTTTATGTAATAGACCAACACAAAGTGGCACATAATTGTGAAGTGGAAGGAAAATGATAAATGGTTTTCAAAATGTTTTACAAATAAATATCTGAAAAGTGTGGCATGCATTTGTATTTAGCCCCCTTTACTCTGACACCCCTAACTAAAATCTAGTGAAAGCAATTGCCTTCAGAAGTCACCTAATTAGTAAATAGAGTCCACCTGTTTGTAATTTATGCTCAGTATAAATACAGCTGTTCAGTGAAGCCCTCAGAGGTTTGTTAGAGAGACTTAGTGAACGAACAGCATTATGAAGGCCAAGGAACACACCAGACAGATCAGGGATAAAGTTGTGGAAAGGTTTAAAGCAGGGTTAGGTTATAAAAAATTATCCCTAGCTCACCGGTCCATCCTTGTTTCATGCTCTGGCCGTCTAGTGACAAGCACATGCCCCAGCTGAGAGGTTTATGCCTGGCTCCAATGCTCTTCACCCTAGCAATCTGGAAAAGATGCTCTGATCGATATTCACTATCTTCTCCATGCTCACCTCTTACAAATGTCCTCTTCAACCCGGACATCCCTGATAGCATGTCCTATGATCATATGCTGCATTGGACTGGAGCCGGGATTTTTCAGCTGAGGCATCTTGTTAATCCAGCTACGAGACACCTACTACCCTTCGTTGACCTACAAAAGCAATACCAAATTCCTAAAACACTTTTCTATTCCTATTTACAGTTTAGACATTTCTTCGCTACCATATCCCCCACCCTCTCTCTGGACAAACCATCAGACTTCGAAATGTTATGCGCCAAAGGCCCCTATGAGCCCCAATTAATTTCTACCATATATAGAATTTTACATGAAGCTAACCCCTTGAAGGTAGATAGTCACCATTACATGAAGAAATGTACTCAGTTACTCCAACATGACATTTCTTAGATTGGGAAAGTATCTGGGAATCCACCTCCAGAATTTCCCGCTGTGTCGTACACAAAGAATCTGCGTACAAAATTCTACTTTTCTGGTACAAAACTCCAGAACGCCTACACGCATACAACCCGACAACCTCAAAAATGTGTTGGAGATGTAATAAAGCTGTGGGCTCACAATATCACATTTACTGGGAATGCCCTCTAGTCACCCAATTCTGGGCCCAAATTCAAACGGTTCTGGAGAAGCTGATGGGGGTCCCCATCCCCCTAAACCCTATGCATTACATACTGGGTCTACCTGTTCCAGGTATCCACAAATCTAAAAGAAAACTGATGTCCTTCATATTATTAGCTGCTAAAAGAATCATTCCCAAACTTTGGCTCTCTACATCCTCTCCCACTCTGAAGCAAACTCTCTCCATCTTAATAGATATACGGAGAATGGAACATCTATCCGCCGTAGTTGATGATTCAATCTCAAAATTTTCACAAATATGGCAGTCATGGGACGAATCTGAATATAGCTCTGAAACATACAGTTCTAACTGAGAGACAGCGGTCTTGTACAGACAATTTATCTTTAGGTCTTTACTGCTTTCACTAAATGTTGACTATGGCTCTTCCATTTTCGTGCCTCTGTATTGCTTATGTACCCCATATAGATAGCGAGAGTATTTACCATTGCAACCAAACCGTACATATAAAAATCATTACACTAGACAGCGCTAATGTTGAGCAATTAACAACTAAAACATGTGGCCAACAACACATGCAAAGGAAAATCCTATAACAGAAAGTCCCTTAGGAGAAAGTCCCTTATAAAGGGCAGTGATGTAAAGTTCAGGGTGTAGTTCAACAATATTAATCAGGTGATCATGAAAACATTCCTTAGCATGCACCTTCCACCGATCACTAGGATAATCATATTAGAGGATAATCGATAATCATATTAGAGGCACTATTGTAAGGAGAGCAAGGATATGATAGAGGCATAAATGCCATACTCGAACTAAAATCAGAGGGACAACATCAGACTGCACACAAAGCAACTGGTATTAAACAGATGAAATAAAACATTAATCGCAGACATTAATAATCGCTTATGAAGCAGTTGATATCAAGGTCAACATTTAATCCCCATGGCGATAAAGTATCCACCAAGAAGATCCACTGGGTCTCTCTTCTCGACAGATCGCGAATTAGGTTAGAACCCCTCCATTTTGGCTTCAAATGATCCACACCCCAAAATTTGAGGCCCGATGGATCTTGGTTATGTTTTAACTTGAAATGAAGTGATACATTGTGGTCTTTGAAACCAATTTTTATGTTTGCTATATGTTCTGCGATTCTGACCCTCAACAGCCTTTTAGTGCATCCTATATAAATAAGACCACAAGGACATTGCATAGCGTAGACAACATAGGCCGTGTTACACGTAATGAATTCACTTATAGTGAATTCTCTACCATTTGAAGTACATGTAAAGCTTTCCAAAGCCCTAATTGGTCTGTCCACTTCCCTGCATGCACGGCATCTCCTGCAGCTGAAGAACCCTTTCTTGTCCCAGAAAGTTAATGATCTGGACGGGGGGTCCAGCACTTTCCGCACTATCCTGTCCGCAAAGCTGTGGGATCTTCTGTAAATAAATTTGGGCCTACAAGGTAGGACTGGGCACAGTGTTTTTTCCATACGTAACACATGCCAATGGGCATTAAAAATGTCTTCCACCTCCCTATACTGGGAGTGAAAACCCGAGATGAAGCTCCACTCATAATTATCAGTATTCTGGACCCTTGGTGGATCTTCTAAAAAAGAATCTCTGGGTCGCACATTCAATCCATCATCTGAAAATGGAAAGAGTATGGAACAACTGCAAACCTACCAAGACATGGCCATCAACCTAAACTGACAGGCCGGGCAAGGAGAGCATTAATCAGAGAAGCCGCCAAGAGGCCCATGGTAACTCTGGAGGAGCTGTAGAGATCCACAGTTCAGGTGGGAGAATCTGTCCACAGGACAATTATTAGTCATCCACTCCACAAATCTGGCCTTTATGGAAGAGTGGCAAAAAGAAAGCCATTGTTAAAAGAAAGCCATAAGAAGTCTCGTTTGCAGTTTCCTTGAAGCCATGTGGAGGACACAGCAAAATGTGGAAGAAGGTGCTCTGGTCAGATGAGACCAAATTTACCTCTTTAGCCTAAAAGTAAAACGCTATGTGTGGTGGAAAACTAACACTGCACATCACCCTGAACACACCATCCCCATCGTGAAACATGGTGGAGGCAGCATCATGTTGTGGGGATGCTTTTCTTCAGCAGGGACAGGGAAGCTGGTCAGAGTTGATGGGAAGATGGATGGAGCCAAATACAGGACTATCTTATAAGAAAACCTGTTAAAGACTTGAGACTGGGGTGGAGGTTCACAACCCTAAACATACAGCCAACGCTAAAATGGAATGGTTTAGACTAAAGCATATTCATGTGTTAGAATGGCCCAGTCAAAGTCCAGACCTAAATCCAATTGAGAATCTGTGGCAAGACTTGAAAATTGCTGTTCATAGATGCTCGCCATCCAATCTGACAGAGGTTGAGCTATTTTGCAAAGAAGAATGGGCAAAAATGTCACTCTCTAGATGTGCAAATCTGGTAGCGGCTTCCCCAAAAAGACTTGCAGCTATAATTGCAGCAAAATGTGGTTCTAAAAAGTATTGACTCCGGGAGGCTGAATACAAATGCATGGCACACTTTTCACATATTTATTTGTAAAAAAATTTGAAAACCGATTTAACATTTTCCTTCCACTTCACAATTATGTGCCGCTTTGTGTTGGTCTATCTCATAAAATCCCAATAAAATACATTTATGTTTTTGGTTGTAACATGATAAAACGTGGAAAATTTCAAGGAGTATGAATACTTTTTCAAGTCACTGTAAATTGGACTGTATAAAGGACTTTCACTTAGTTGTTACCCCCTCAAGTCTAATTACCATCAATAAACTTCATATTTCACATGTGTGGCATTTGGGACTTTATTCAGGACTTATTTTTGTTTGCATCATTGTATTCTTTTGCTGTTTCATATTTTCTTTTATATTTGTAGTGTGGAGCTATTTGTCAGACCAAAATTGCTTGTAGATTCAAACTGGACTGTATATGGGACTTCTATTTAATCAGTTCATATTTCATATGTTTGACATTTGGGACTTTATTTGGGACATATTTTTATTTGCATTATTGTGTTTTGTTGTCTTATATCTACACTCACTGGTCACTTATTAGGTACCCCTTGCTAGTACTGGTTTGGACACCTTTTGCCTTCAAAACTGCCTTAATTTTTCAGGGCATAGATTCAACAAGGTGTTGAAAACATTCCTCAGAGATTTTGGCCCATAGTGACATGATAGCATCACACAGTTGCTGCAGATTTGTCAGCTGCACATTAATGATGCGAATCTCCCATTTCACAACAACCCAAAGGTGCTCTATTGGATTGTGATCTGGTAACTGTGGAGGCCATTGGAGTACAGTGAACTCATTGTCATGTTCAAGAAACCAGTGGTGAGATGATTTGAGCTTTGTGACATGGTGCATTATCCTGCTGGAAGTAGCCATCAGAAGATGGGTACACTGTAGTCATAAAGGGATAAAGGGATGGACATATTCAGCGACAATACTCAGGTAGGCCATGGAGTTTAAACAATGCTTAAGTGTTTAATTTTAATTGTACATTTTTTCAATTTTTTTTTAGGCACATTAATGCATTTTTTTTTGGGGTGGAACACCACTTCAAGTAATTTCACCCTTCCTATCAGGGAGAGAGATATACAGTAATGGGTGCTACATTCAACCTAATAAAGTCTGAGACTGAGTTGGTTATGGTAAGCCCCTGGTTTTATTTTTTTTAAAGAGACACAGCAATTGAATATATTATTATCTAACCATCAAAAAACAAAAGGATAATAATACAGTTGAGGCGGAAATGAAACATATTTTCAGTTTTATTTAAGAGTACATCAGATTTATATTTGATGGACAATTTACACAAGTAAATAATCTTCAAAAAACATTGCAACTTGGTTGTAACTGAAATGGGCACAGAGAACACTTCATTGCACGTTGTTTTACTTGCTGTAGTTTCTGATGTAGCCTGTTATACGGGGTGGATTCATCTGTACTTGGAGGTGAGGACTGCAGAGACTAGAGCAAGGAATTTGTCCCAGGCAGCCTGAACCTCAGCAGTGAAATCACCAGGGAAGTGAGTAGCCAAGACCACCTGGATAACGTGAGCCAGCAGCTGCAAAGAGAAATAAAGGATATATTATTTTTGTGTACATAGACACATTTGTATTATTTAATAAGGACAGTAATGTTCAAACTGCTTTTTGAAATTACATTTTTTTATTTAATGTACTCTTAAAAGAGAAGTATGGGTTTGGTGGTTATTGTAGAATCATACTTACCTAGGTGAATGCAGCATCGGTCCTCCGGAGCCTCTTCACTGAGAACCAAGCGATCGAACATCGCCGATGGATCGGTTCTCTCGGCTCCCAGAGCACAGAGCTGCTGCCTGTCAATCAGCAGCTCTCCTGCTCTTCTCCTCCACGCTCACTGGAGCGCTGAGCTGTGGAGGGGCGGGGAGCAGCCATCTCAACCTCTCAGCGGCTCGCTGAGAGGCTGAGACGGCCATCAGTCCAGGCACCTGGCAGATCCAGACTCCCAGAGTCGGGATGATGTGGTGTGGTGCCTGGACTGATGTGTGTGACGTCAGCAAAGAGCGGACTGGAAACGGGTCACAGGAGTGCAAAACTAATTGCACTCCTGTGACCCATAGGAGAAGCTCAGCCAAACAAGCTCAGGCTGGACTTCTCCTTTAAAGGTTACAGAGCAAACGGCTTCTTTTAAAAGGTACCCAATGAAAGTATCTGGTGGAAGGTGCTCTTCTCCAAATCAAGGGATACAATACCACCATACCTTACCTGCCTATAATGGTTACTCTCTGGCTTCAATACCTTCCAAGTTAGGGACCCAAAGTAAATATGCATATTAAGAGTTTTGACTTCACATTTTATTGACTCAGAAAAAAACTTGAATGTAGGGAATACTCATGACAGACCAGAAGCTAGTATTTGTAGATAGGTCGGCAATAACAGCCTCTATGTTTGTCATGACAACTTTCCTAAAGACTGACACAAAATGTACAGTATATTGGTCACCTAATTGCCCACCTGAGTTTCAATACTATATAATGCTGCAAACACATTTAACCGCAATGCATTTTGTTCACCGGAATCAAGTTATCTTTTTATTGTATAGAAATATTCAGTAGTACTTACAGGAAAGTTTCCTGGATCCACTCTTAGGTTGTAGGCATGCAGGTCACTGAGGGAGGACAGGTTGCCAGCAAGGTTATCCAGGTGATTGGCTGCACCTGCAAGAGCATTAATAATCTTTCCACCATGTGTGTTGAGGTCAGCAGAGCCAGGGGTCAGGTCAAAGTGGGGGAAATAAGTCTTGGTCTGAGGGAAGCTAAGGAAAAGCCTAAACATAAAAAAACAGATATTAATACAAGGGAATGATTTAAAATAAATCTATCCACACACTTCTGATCTGATATTATGCTTCTGTGGTTAATATTGTAGGTTATAAAAATAACTAATCCCCTTTTAAACTGTAAGCATTTAGTAAGCACATTTTTCACACTGTTTGTAAAGACACCAGGAAAGCAAAGTTATCAAATTTGTATTCCTTCACTGATGTTAAAGCTAGCAAAAGAAGAACGGTGCTGTCCTTAAGGAAATTAACCTTATACAAAATGATTTCCCTGTTTCATGCCTTGATGGTAACTATTTGCACACAAATGATACATATTGTGTGATATATAAAATACCAGTAGTAGCAATCACTAATGACTTAATCAACCTGTGGCACTCCACCTTTGTGAAACTACAAGTCCCGTGAGGCATTGCAGTTAGAAACATTACTCCCAGAGGCATGATGGGACTTGCAGTTCCACAACAACTGGAGAGCCACAGGTTGAGCAACCCATGACTTACATCTATCTCTCAAACCCATGACTTACATCTATCTCTCAATTTTCATTGATGCTTGACTTTCCCTGAAGACAAATTTTTAGTTTTGTAGTGTAGGGACAGGTTATAAATTCTATCAGTAGTATCTTAGTTTAGAACTAGAATGACGTAACCTGTGTAATGAATAAAAGTTTGTAAGTTTAACTCGTTACATTAACCTAAGAATTCCTGTGCTGTTACATTAAACAACCAGTTGAAATTGCACACTGTATTTGTTTATATAAATTATATCAAGAATAAAAGAACCTTACCTGGTCAAAGCCTCAGAGCCCAGAGCACTGCCCTGAGATCCAATCTTTCCCACTATGGAAAGCACAGCAGCCTTCTCACTTGCAGATAGACTCATCGTGATGATCGGGAGTTGGTGTAGTACACGTTGGATCAGCTTGGCAACTCAAGAAAGGTCCACGTTAAACTGAAAATCTTGCCAGTTTTTAAAGCATTAGGATACCATTCACAATGGTCAAGATGCATTTCTATTGGCTGAAAACTGCATACCACCCATTAGAACTGACTTATCTTCTGAACCATACATGCTGTATGTGCTGATATAGGGTAAGCATCTTATCACTATATGCTGATTACAAAGCATATACACTCCTTTCGTGTTTACTGAGCTATTGCTGATCATTACAGTTTAACATATTAAATTACGGCACTACACATATATTTTAAATGTACACAATTAGTTAGCATTTGAGTTGAATACGATAGTTGTGTTTGTTTTAATTAATGTTTTATCTCTTTTCTATCCTCTTGGTTATCAAGAATACCAATCAAGTGTAGTTTTAACAGAAAAGTCCATTTGTTTCTAAACAATCATACTTGCACCCTATACATTATTATTTTGAAAGTAACAAGATTTTTATTCTTTTCAGAGACTTTTGTTAGGCACTAAAGCATGTCTAGTATGACCTTAATATAAGTAGACACAGTGGGGGGGATTTACTAAAATTGGAGCACACAGAATCTGGTGTAGTTGTGTATGGTCGCCAATCAGCTTCTAACTTTAGCTTGTTCAATTAAGTTTTAAAGATAAAACCTGGAAGCTGTTGGTTTCTATGCAGAGCTGCACCAGATTTTGCACTCTCTAGTTTTAGTAAATCATCCCCAGTATATTTCAAGTTGTTGCAAATGGGCACTCTCAGTAATCACTCTCTCATAGTCACCAGACTCACCAGAATTAGTATTACGTATGTACAGTATAGGAAGGAAAGAGGGAAGAAAAGGAGGGGGGAGTAGTGTTCCTATTGGACAACTTCCCCACTATTCTTTCTTTAGTGACACTCAAATGTTGGTATTTTCTGTCAATATCAGTTATAGCAGTCATCAGGATAAAAAAAAAGGGTGAATCTTCCTAATGAGGACAAAGACAGCAACAAAAACCTGGCAGGTGTCCTAATCTTTCTCCACACAATATAAGTCCCAGATCACACATATGAGATGCGGGAACCAGAGCAATTCCAGTGTGGGTTCCTGCATCGCATGTCACTCACCGGCGGGTCACACTGACATCTGCAAACCGCTGCGGTTGTCAATGTAAAGTTGTGAACCCAGCCTAAAGCAAACAAAAAAACATGTTACCTTCAGTTATGACATCACCCTGAAGTTAAAATGGTAGTAAAGTCAGCGTTGGGAAAAGTTGCTGACAGGCAGCGTATGTATGACACAAGAGACCCTATTGGTCTCATCTGTCATAAATGCTTCTTTCTGCCTGTCAGCTTTAATGTACAATGAGCTGTGCATGCGCAGCTCAGCGAACATTTACAGTACCCAATGCTGTGCATACCAGTACATTATGACATAACACACCTGGGGGAACCCAAAAAGAAGAAACTACAGTGGACTTTACTACATCTTTAATAATGAACTGGGATTCCCATATATACTCAGAGCTGCCAATTTGGGTTTCTCACTCTTTCCTTTCTTCTGTATCTAAGGCTAAAATTTCATCCTTACCATGGTTAGATCACGATCCCACAATAATTTATTGTAACTTTCTTCATACCTACCCCCACATTCCTTCCTGGTCATTAAATAATTTGCTTTTATCCATCACTGAAATTCTGGACAAACTTAAATTTATATAAATTTATATAAATTGACAGAACAGAGCAGAATTGACTTGGAACAACAACTAGAACACGTAACTAACTTACATAAATCAAATCCCTCAAAACAAAACTGCATCAACCTTGATAAAATTAAATCTGAATTAAACCTCTGCCTTACCAATGAGGCTGAAAAACAACTTAGATGGACTGAGTGCATATCTTTTAGTACTGATCACTGTATTAGTGTCACTGGTCTCCAAAAAGTTTCAAAAGTGTCACTGTGTGTCCAATTTGTCCACCACAATGTCGCAGTCCCGCTATAAGTCGCTGATCGCCGCCATTACTAGTAAAAAAAAATTTAAAATTCCATAAAAATATCCTGTAGTTTGTAGACGCTATAACTTTTGTGCAAAACAATCAATATACGCTTGGGTTTTTTTTTTTTACCAAAAACAAGTAGCAGAGTACATATTGGCCTAAATTTATGAAGAAATTTAAATTTTTTTTATTGGATATGTTTTATAGCAGAAATATTGTTTTTTTTTTTTTAAATTGTCGGCCTTTTTTTGTTTATAGAGCAAAAAAATAAAGACAGCAGAAGTGTTTAAATACCACCAAAAGAAAGCTCTATTTGTGGAAAAAACGGACAACAATTTTTTAGGTACAGCGTCGCACGACTGCGCAATTGTTAGTAGCACAGTGCCGTATCGCAAAAAATTGGACTGGTCATGACAGGGGTAAACCTTCTGGAGCTGAAGTGGTTAAAAAATAAAAGCTGAAATAAGACTCACAGGAGTATACTCTCACAATGGCAGATTAGACATCGGCAAGAGATTATACTGTGCCTATTATGACATGAGAAGTGGCTTTTTATCCTGCGAGTGATATTTTGGCTTTTATTTTTTAAATAAGCCAAGAAGTTTATAATATGAAGCCCCTTTTTTTTTTATTTACATGTTCATTACATGCTGAGGACTGGAGAGCTGGAAATGATAACTGCATGCTGACCTGCTGGCTGCACTAAAAAGTGCTTATTGACCTCCTTTTCATTAATGAGGTCTGTGTTGCAAGTTGAGGAGACATCTTCATTGTCAGCGGTGGTGGTCACTGTTGTCCAGGGTGTTCTTGCTGAAGCTCACTGATTTTTTGCCAGATCAAGATCTGCTTAAAGATTTACAGTGCCTTGAACAATTATTCACACCCCTTGAAATGTTCCACATTTTGTTATGTTACCACCAAAACATAAATGTATTTATTGGGATTTTATGTAATAGACCAACACAAAGTGGCACATAATTGTGAAGTGGTAGGAAAATGATAAATGTTTTTCAAAATGTTTTACAAATAAATATGTGAAAAGTGTGGTGTGCATTTGTATTCAGCCCCCATTACTCTGACACCCCTAACTAAAATCTAGTGAAAGCAATTGCCTTCAGAAGTCACCTAATTAGTAAATAGAGTCCACCTGTTTGTAATTTATGCTCAGTATAAATACAGCTGTTCAGTAAAGCCCTCAGAGGTTTGTTAGAGAGACTTAGTGAACAAACAGCATCATGAAGGCCAAGGAACACACCAGACAGGTCAGGGATAAAGTTGTGGAGAAGTTTAAAGCAGGGTTAGGTTATAAAAAATTATCCCTACCTCACCTGTCCGTCCGTGTTACATGCTCTGGCCATCTAGTGTCAAGCACATGCCCCAGCTGAGAGGTTTATGCCTGGCTCCAATGCTCTTCACCCTAGCAATCCGGAAAAGATGCTCTGATCGATATTCACTACCTTCTCCATGCTCACCTCTTACAAATGTCCTCTTCAACCCGGATATCCCCCCTGATAGCATGTCCTATGATCGTATGCTGCATTGGACTGGGGCCGGGATTTTTCAGCTCAGGCATCTTGTTAATCCAGCTACGAGACACCTACTACCCTTGGTTGACCTACAAAAGCAATACCAAATTCCTAAAACACTTTTCTATTCCTATTTATAGTTTAGACATTTCTTCGCTAAAAAATTCCCCACCCTCTCCCTGGACAAACCATCAGTCTTTGAAATGTTATGCGCCAAAGGTCCCCAATTAATTTTTACCATATATAGAATTTTACGTGAAGCTAACCCCTTGAAGTCACCATTACATTACATTACCATTACATGAAGAAATTGACACAGTTACTTCAACATGACATTTCTCTGTTAGATTGGGAGAGTATCTGGGAATCCACCTCCAGAATTTCCCGCTGTGTCGTACACAAAGAATCTGCGTACAAAATTCTACTTTTCTGGTACAAAACTCCAGAACGCCTACACGCATACAACCCGACAACCTCAAAAATGTGTTGGAGATGTAATAAAACTGTGGGCTCACAATATCACATTTTCTGGGAATGCCCTCTAGTCACCCAATTCTGGGCCCAAATTCAAACGGTTCTGGAGAAGCTGTTGGGGGTCCCCATCCCCCTAAACCCTATGCATTACATACTGGGTCTACCTGTTCCAGGTATCCACAAATCTAAAAGAAAACTAATGTCCTTCATATTATTAGTGGCTAAAAGAACCATTCCCAAACTTTGGCTCTCTACCTCCTCTCCCACTCTCACGGAAACCCTCTCCATCTTAATGGATATATGGAAAATGGAACATCTATCCGCCGTAGTTGATGATTCAATCCCAAAATTTTCACAAATATGGCAGTCATGGGACTGTGACTTGCGACTCGCGCTAATTGACAAACACAGTAATTATAAAGGTGGTGAAACATCACCTTAAACAAATATGACCATATAACTTATGGAAAAAAATGTGCAATAAATGGTATACTAGCATCAAAGGCTGCAATATATTGTGCAACAAAAGTTAAAAGAATGGTTGGTGTTTAGTCCGTATGTGAACACCCGAGTATGGTGTTAAATTCAGTGAGGGTCCAGTTCTATAGAAACATAAGTTCTTGGGTCCACCACAATAAATAGAGTGCCTGGCCGCTTACCAGAAACCCATGACCCCCCGTTACAGAGGGTCTAGATGGGCTGTTGAGTCCTGCTGCTCCGGACCACCATAAAGCCGAGATGGATAGCTGGAATGGGACATCAGGGACTATAGTATAGATGGATAAATCCACGGGAAACCTGGCCCTCAGCAGAATGAATCATAAGGCTTTACTAAACAAATAAAGTATACACTCACATGTAAGCTCAGGAATAAACGTTCTTTGGAGAAGAACAGTCTGTCGCACGGCATATGCATATTTGAATTTGTTTAAGGTGATGTTTCACCACCTTTATATTTACTGTGTTTGTCAATTAGCGTGAGTCACAAGTTTATTAATGTCCACGTTGTGTGTTTGTGTCACATATAGGATTTCGCAGCTTGTTCTTATAATTTAATTTTATTTTATTGATGCGCAGTTATTCTTCATGTTTCACACATCACACACATTTTTAACTGCAGCTCAATAACTGGGTCTGACCAGTATGGATATCTTTGAGTTCCGAGCCAAGAAAGTGGTGGACACTTCTGGTGTCTTTGATTCCACTCCATTGGCTTCGGACCCCGGGATTAGTGGCCTCTTTATGAGACTAAAGATTTTAACCACCTCAGAGACACATAGTCAGTGGGACATCGCCTTCCTCGAAACTTATATTAAGGAGGCTATGGTCCCGAGGAGTCTGCGATGGGAGGTTCCCCCTCAGAAGGGAGACCCCGACCTGGAAGGTTGGTTTAAACATTTTAACGATTCAGGCATTGGTTTACTTTGATTCCTGATCCAGAGGAAGAGTGATAAACTCGTCCATCTGGATGGGGAAATCAAAGCCATTAGGGATCAACTAGCCCCACATATCAACAGTGAGGAATATAAAGAACAATCCAGGGGTCTTCTTAAGATCCTAGAAAAGTAAGATAAAGACCAGAAAGCCAAAAAGAAAAAGAAATACAATAGAGACAAGCAGGACTATCAGTCAGGCTTTGTCTTCATTTGGCAAAAGAAGTTGGCTGCACTGAATGAGGAGAAGAGTAGAATGGACATACAGCCGCAGGGAGCTGTTTCGAGACAAGGGACCCATCCCATACCTAAGAGGGATGTGCGCCCCAAATATACCAATAACAAACCTAAGGGCCCTAAAGTTGGGCCTAACTATGGCTACTGGAGGCCCATCTGGATATCCTAGGCAGGATCATTACCAATCTCCACGCCCTGACTACTACTCACGCCCTTATGACACCCCTCCCCCATCAACTTGGGGGAACCCCCCATGGAGGCGAAATCCTCAGGGTTACAATGAAGGACCCATTCAGCATTATAACAATCAACCATCCGATTGTCCAGTGAATCCAGTTCCGATACAGAACAGGTTCTATCCTCTGTCGGACCTGGATACCCCTGGAGAATCGAGGTATGAACACAGAAGGATACAGGCAGAGTTATCCCGAAAGGAATCAAGGTACCCAGTATTCCACTAACTCTCAACGGGACTACATCCATCCTGGTCCACCTCAATCTTATGGTCCCCCAGGTGGGAACAATAATCAGCATTGGGGTTTTCTCAGAGACGCTCGGGTCACCAAACGTCCCGGGGAACAAAAGGGAGGCGAGTCCAGACACTCAAAAAGAAGAAAAACCTAGGTACAGAAATTTTTAATTTATATAAACAAATGCTCACTGACTCCGAGAAGAGACTTTTAGATAAAGGTTTGAAATTTGCTCCGCCCAGGAGTTTGAGCAAGTTTCAAACCTATATGGATGTGCAAAAGTTCACACGCAGACTGAATATCAAACGATACATGTTATCCAATCCCATCAATAGGGTGGAGGGTGCAGTAGGTGGAGAATATCAGCACGCAAATCTTTCAAACGCTTCCCTTTTCAATCCCCCAGGTAACCTTGCTCCAGCTATCCGTGTGTTTAGGGATGTGGTCTTACGGGACCTTGAGCAGATCAAGGTCAGGAAAGTGAAACTGCATAGGGATCTCCAGATTGGACTGGAATCTCTTTGCAATAATAAATCTCTGGTCATTAGGCCGGCCGATAAGGGCGGGGGGATTGTGGTGTTGGATCGGTGAGATTATCAGAAAGAAATGCATCGCATTGTTGATGATACTGACACATACACGGTTTTAAACAGAGATCTCTTGGGTAAATATAAGAAAGAACTTGAATCCATTCTACTACCCCCCGAAGATCCACAAGGATTTGGTTTGCCCCCCGGGACGTCCCATCGTGAGTGGGATTGATTCAATCACGTCCCGGGTGGGCAAATACATTGACCACTTCTTGCAACCGTTGGTTGGGAGGATACCATCCTATATTAAGGACACCAAGCAGGTGATTAATATACTCTCTAATATCACCCCCAGGGAGGGCCTTTGGATGGTAACCGCGGATGTGTAATCTCTTTACACCATCATCCCCCACCAATTGGGTCTACAGGCAGTAGAACTGTTTCTCAACCGAGACTCTGGCCTACCTCCCATATAGATTCAATTCATTATGGAACTTTTACAATATACTGCCAGCCACAGCTATTTTTGGTTTGAGCACCAGTTCTATCGGCAGGATCGTGGCGTGGCAATGGGGGCCAAATATGCCCCAAGCTTGGCCAATCTTTTTATGGCCAAGTGGGAGGAGGACGCCGTCGATGCACCCAGGAGACCAGAGGTGCTCCTGTGGGCCAGATATATCGACGACGTCCTCCTCATACGGGATGGATGTGAGGCTGAACTTCATAGCTTCATGAATGCCCTTAATGATAATAACAGAGGCATTAGGTTAAACTTTGAGGCTAGCCGTGATACCATCCATTTCCTGGATTTGAAGATCCAGATTGTGGATGAACGGTTTGTGACATCTACATACTTTAAGGCAACTGACAGGAACTCATACATCTCTGTGGACAGTTGCCACCATGAACCTTGGCTCAAGGCTATTCCTCAAAGTCAATTTTTGCTCCTTAGACGTAATTGTTCAGATGTAGTCACTTTTGACCATCAAGCATCTATTCTGACAGAGAGATTTTTGGAAAAGGGATATGATCAGGTTTCCCTCTCTCAGGCAGTGAAATCAGCAAGGGATAGAGACAGGGCTGTACTTTTGTCTGATGCTCCTAGACCTAGGGCCAGGGCTTCCGATGCCGTACCATTTATCACCACCTATTCGGTGCAGCATCGTGCGATTAGACAACTAATACAGAAGCATTGGCATGTCCTGGGCAGTGACCCAACCCTCAGTGCCATTCTACCATCAAGACCTAGAGTGGTATTTAAGGGAGTGGCCTCCCTGGGGAGTAAAATAGCACCTTCGGTTCAGGACCCTCCACGGGAAAACAGATCCTTTCTCCAGAATCTGACTGGGTTCTATAGGTGTAGATCAAGACAGATTACGACATTTACATCCACTAGTACTATGCGTTCATATGAAATTGAACCATTCATCACCTGTAGTTTTGAAGGGGTGGTTTATCTCCTACAATGCCCTTGCGGACTTCAATATATAGGGAGGACCAAAAGGGCCCTACGTGTTCATCTGAACGAACACATAGGCAATATAAGAAGAGGTTACGATAAACATCCTGTTTCTAGACACTACGATCAAGTCCATAGAAGAGATCCTTCCAACACATTATTTCTAATCATTGACAAGTATAGACCACACTGGCAAGGCAGCTCACTAATCAGGGAGATCTCTAAGTTAGAGATGTTCTGGATTTACAGAGTAAAAAGCTATGTGCCATTTGGCATGAACGTAGATACAGACGTGAATGCCTTCATCAATAATGCCTAATACAGTTGTCTGTTCTGTCCTTGATTTTAGATCATTCAGTCAGCTACTCCTCTCTCCTTCCCCCCCTTCCCCCTTCTTAAACATGTTATTAGTGTTTTGAACATGTGGTGAATATATCAATTAAAGGAATCCACTGTGAAAGTCATCATTCTGGGTCCCTACACATCCGGACCACCGGGGAAAAAGAAGAAATTTTTTTTTTCTAACGATATTGAATTCATATCCTGTTTGGCAATTGCTGCTGGACAACTACACGCAGATATAATATCTTTTATAAATATATATAATTTTGAGATCCATTGTGATTGGAGACTCCACGCGGACACACCATTGACATTGTCTCATTTTTTTTTTTTTTTTTTTTTTACTTTTTTTATATTTCTACATTTTTGTGAATAATATTACATTTATTATTATATTATTTTTTTTTTTATTTTCTCTTAGAATTTTTCATAATAATTTTTATATCTTTAGTGTGACCTTTTTTTGGGAGTACTTCTCTCGGCCAGTTTTTTTTAAACTTTTTTAAGCTTTATCTATATGCGATCATCATTCAGGTTACACTCAACCAATACTAACTTTTTAGGGTTTATATCTACATATATTTACATATGTACATATATGTACATTTTTTTACAATTTTGTATGTAATTTCTAAGATGGCCACTAGGGGCTTCCCCTTGCCAATGTCCCCTTAGACTATAATTTTTTTCTTTTTGATATGTGTCACGGTTCATGTCGGGCTGTTAATCTTTGCTTTTGTCCGGACATAATATATCCGTTCTAGGTTTGGACACACATCATTTTGATAGTACGAGGCACATTGTACAAGTTTGATAAACATTTCATCAGCAGCTGGATTCCGCGAGCCCTAGTAGATCGTGACGATCCTAGGTGCCCATGCGCATTAGAGAGGTTGTGACTTATGTTCTGGGCTCACCAAGTGAGCCATCTGACGTAGCAGCACGTAACACAAGTTAGGATCGAGGGCGCGCATGCGCAGATGAGCATGGTTGTTTGTGATCCAGGATAACACGAAGTCCGCTGATGTGGGGGAACCCAGAGTGAGGCTTGATTTTTTACTATTTAGGGGGGGTGACGCGATGCGCCGCCCATGCCCCTGGAAGACGTAATTTGTTTACGAAATGCAGTGTAGGGCTGAGCGGCGTCATCGCGTCACCTCCCACTGTCGTTGCGAAGACCAGCAGGACGGGCCGTCTGTGAGCATCCGGCCGGTGCTGACTGTTTATTTGTTTAATAAAGCCTTATGATTTTACACTATCAGAGCCCTCCCCTTCTCTTTTTATGGTTACATCATTCTGCTGAGGGCCAGGTTTCCCGTGGATTTATCCATCTATACTACAGTCCCTGATGTCCCATTCCAGCTATCCATCTTGGCTTTATGGTGGTCCGGAGCAGCAGGACTCAACAGCCCATCTAGACCCTCTGTAATGGGGGGTCATGGGTTTCTGGTAAGCGGCCAGGCACTCTATTTATGGTGGTGGACCCAAGCACTAATGTTTCTATAGAACTGGACCCTCACTGAATTTAACATCATACTCGGGTGTTCACATACGGACTAAACACCAACCATTCTTTTAACTTTTGTTGCACAATATATTGCAGCCTTTGATGCGAGTATACCATTTATTGCACATTTTTTCCATAAGTTATATGGTCATATGCATATTTGAATTTGTTTAAGGTGATGTTTCACCACCTTTATATTTACTGTGTTTGTCAATTAGCGCAAGTCACAAGTTTATTAATGTTCACGTTGTGTGTTTGTGTCACATATAGGATTTTGCAGCTTGTTCTTATAATTTAATTTTATTTTATTGATGCGCAGTTATTCTTCACGTTTCTTTTGTTCACTAAATGTTGACTTTGGCTCTTCCATTTTCGTGCCTCTGTATTGCTTATGTACCCCATATAGATAGCGAAAGTATTTACCATTGCAACCAAACCGTACATATAAAAATCACTATTCCTTTTTTACCTAGTTGGATTTCTCACTATCTAGCTAATTACATTAGCTTTTACATTTCACCCCAAGTATGTATATATTTCAATGACAATGTATATTTACATCACCTGTAATTGAATGTGCTAACTACATTTTTTTTGTATTATATGTAAAACCTGTTAAATAAACAATTAAAAAAAAAAATTATCCCAAGCTTTGAACATCTCACGGAGCACTGTTCAATCCATCAACTGAAAATGGAAAGAGTATGGCACAACTGCAAACCTACCAAGACATGGCCGTCCACCTAAACTGACAGGCCGGGCAAGGAGAGCATTAATCAGAGAAGCTGCCAAGAGGCCCATGGTAACTCTGGAGGAGCTGTAGAGATCCACAGCTCAGGTGGGAAAATCTGTCCACAGGACAATTCTGTCCACAGGACAATTATTAGGCATGCAGTCCACAAATCTGGCCTTTGTGGAAGAGTGGCAAAAAGAAAGCCATTGTTAAAAGAAAGCCATAAGAAGTCTTGTTTGCAGTTTGCTTGAAGCCATGTGGAGGACACAGCAAACATATGGAAGAAGGTGCTCTGGTCAGATGAGACTGCAATTTACCTCTTTAGCCTAAAAGCAAAACGCTATGTGTGGTGGAAAACTAACACTGCACATCACCCTGAACACACCATCCCCACGATGAAACATGGTGGAGGCAGCATCATGTTGTGGGGATGCTTTTCTTCAGCAGGGACAGGGAAGCTGGTCAGAGTTGATGGGAAGATGGATGGAGCCAAATACAGGACAATCTTATAAGAAAACCTGTTAGAGTCTGCAAAAGACTTGAGACTGGGGTGGAGGTTCACCTTCCAGCAGGACAACAACCCTAAACATACAGCCAACGCTAAAATGGAATGGTTTAGACTAAAGCATATTCATGTGTTAGAATGGCCCAGTCAAAGTCCAGACCTAAATCCAATTGAGAATCTGTGGCAAGACTTGAAAATTGCTGTTCATAGATGCTCGCCATCCAATCTGACAGAGCTTGAATTTTTGCAGCAAAATGTGGTTCTAAAAAGTATTGACTCAGGGAGGCTGAATACAAATGCATGGCACACTTTTCACATATTTATTTGTAAAAAAATTTGAAAACCGGTTTAACATTTTCCTTCCACTTCACAATTATGTGCCGCTTTGTGTTGGTCTATCACATAAAATCCCAATAAAATACATTTATGTTTTTGGTTGTAACATGATAAAATGTGGAAAATTTCAAGGAGTATGAATACTTTTTCAAGTCACTGTAAATTGGACTGTATAAAGGACTTTCACTTAGTCACTTCATATTTCACATGTGTGGCATTTGGGACTTTATTCAGGACTTATTTTTATTTGCATTATTGTATTCTTTTGCTGTTTCATATTTTCTTTTATATTTGTAGTGTGGAGCTATTTGTCAGACCAAGATTGCTTGTAGATTCAAACTGGACTGTATACGGGACTTCTATTTAATCAGTTCATCTTTCATATATTTGACATTTGGGACTTTATTTGGGACATATTTTTATTTGCATTATTGTGTTTTGTTGTCTTATATCTACACTCACTGGTCACTTATTAGGTACCCCTTGCTAGTACTGGTTTGGACACCTTTTGCCTTCAGAACTGCCTTGATTCTCTGGGGCATAGATTCAACAAGGTGTTGAAAACATTCCTCAGAGATTTTGGCCCATAGTGACATGATAGCATCACGCAGTTGCTGCAGATTTATCAGCTGCACATTAATGATGCAAATCTCCCATTTCACCACAACCCAAAGGTGCTCTATTGGATTGCGATCTGGTGACTGTGGAGGCCATTGGAGTACAGTGACCTCATTGTAGTGTTCAAGAAACCAGTGATGAGATGATTTGAGCATGGTGCATTATACTGCTGGAAGGTGCCATCAGAAGATGGGTACACTGTAGTCATAAAGGGATGGACATGGTCAGCGACAATACTCAGGTAGGCCATGGAGTTTAAACAATGCTTAAGTGTTTAATTTTAATTGTACATTTTTTCCAATTTTTTTTTTTTTTTTAGGCACATTTATGCACTTTTTTTTTTGGGTGGAACACCACTTCAAGTAAGTTCACCCTTCCTATCAGGGAGAGAGATATACAGTAATGGGTGCTACATTCAACCTAATAAAGTCTGAGACTAAGTTGGTTATTGTAAGCCCCTGGTTTGATTTTTTTTAAAGAGACACAGCAATTAAATATATTATTATCTAACCATCAAAAAACAAAAAGATAATAATACAGTTGAGGCGGAAATGAAACATATTTTCAGTTTTATTGAAGAATACATCAGATTTATATTTGATGGACAATTTATACAAGTAAATACTCTTCGAAAAACATTGCAACTAGGTTGTAACTGAAATGGGCCCAGAGAACACTTCATTGCACGTTGTTTTACTTGCTGTAATTTCTGATGTAGCCTGTTATAGGGGGTGGATTTATCTGTACTTGGAGGTGAGGACTGCAGAGACTAGAGCAAGGAATTTGTCCCAGGCAGCCTGAACCTCAGCAGTGAAATCATCGGGGAAGTGAGTAGCCAAGACCACCTGGATAATGTGAGCCAGCAGCTGCAAAGAGAAATAGAAGATATATTATTTTTGTGTATATAGACACATTTGGATTATTTAATAAGGACAGCAATGTTCCAACTGTTTTTTGAAATTACATTTTTTTATTTAATGTACTCTTAAAAGAGAAGTATGGGTTTGGGGGTTCTTGTAGAATCATACTTACCTAGGTGAATGCAGCATCGGTCCGATGTTGTATCTGTCCCCCGGAGCCTCTTCACTGAGAACCGAGTGATCGAACATCGCCGATGGCTCGGTTCTCTCGGCTCCCAGAGCAGAGAGCTGCTGCCTGTCAATCAGCAGCTGTCCTGCTCTGCTCCTCCACGCTCACTGGAGCCTTGAGCTGTGGAGGGGCGGGGATCAGCCATCTCAGCCTCTCAGCGGCTCACTGAAAGGCTGAGACGGCCATCGGTCCAGGCACCTGGCAGATCCAGACTCCCAGAGTCGGGATGATGTGGTGTGGTGCCTGGACTGATGTGTGTGACGTCAGCAAAGAGCGGACTGGAAACGGGTCACAGGAGTGCAAAACTAATTGCACTCCTGTGACCCATAGGAGAAGCTCAGCCAAACAAGCTCAGGCTGGACTTCTCCTTTAAAGGTTACAGAGCAAACTGCTTCTTTTAAAAGGTACCCAATGAAAGTATCTGGTGGAAGGTGCTCTTCTCCAAATCAAGGGATACAATACTACCACACCTTACCTGCCTATAATGGTTACTCTCCGGCTTCAATACCTTCCAAGTTAGTGACCCAAAACAAATATGCATATTAAAAGTTTTGACTTCACATTTTATTGACTCAGAAAAAAACTTGAATGTATTGAATACTCATGACAGACCAGAAGCTAGTATTTGTAGATAGGTCGGAAATAACAGCCTCTATGTTTGTCATGACAACTTTCCTAAAGACTGACACAAAATGTACAGTATATTTGTCACCTAAATGCCCACCTGAGTTTCAATACTATATAATGCTGCAAACACATTTAACCGCAATGCATTTTGTTCACCGGAATCAAGTTATCTTATTATTGTATAGAAATATTCAGTAGTACTTACAGGAAAGTTTCCTGGATCCACTCTTAGGTTGTAGGCATGCAGGTCACTGAGGGTGGACAGGTTGCCAGCAAGGTCATCCAGGTGATTGGCTGCACCTGCAAGAGCATTAATAATCTTTCCACCATGTGTGTTGAGGTCAGCAGAGCCAGGGGTCAGGTCAAAGTGGGGGAAATAAGTCTTGGTCTGAGGGAAGCTTAGGAAAAGCCTAAACATAAAAAATAGATATTAATACAAGGGAATGATTTAAAATAAATCTATCCACACACTTCTGATCTAATACTATGCTTCTGTGGTTAATATTGTAGATTATAAAAATAACTAATTCCCTGTTAAACTGTAAGCATTTAGTAAGCACATTTTTCCTACTGTTTGTAAAGACACCAGGAAAGCAAAGTTATCCAATTTGTATTCCTTCACTGATGTTAAAGCTAGCAAAAGAAGAACGGTGCTGTCCTTTAAGAAATTAACCTTATACAAAATGATTTCCCTGTTTCATGCCTTGATGGTAACTATTTGTACACAAATGGTACATATTGTGTGATATATAAAATACCAGTAGTAGCAATAACTAACTACTTTATCAACCTGTGGCACTCCACCTTTGTGGAACTACAAGTCCCATGAGGCATTGAAGTTAGAAACATTACTCCCAGAGGCATGATGGGACTTGTAGTTCCACAACAACTGGAGAGCCACAGGTTGAGCAACCCATGACTTACATCTATCTCTCAAACCCATGACTTACATCTATCTCTCAATTTTCATTGATGCTTGACTTTCCCTGAAGACAAATTTTTAGTTTTGTAGTGTAGGGACAGGTTATAAATTCTATCAGTAGTATCTTAGTTTAGAACTAGAATGACATAACCAGTGTAATGAATAAAAGTTTGTAAGTTTAACTCGTTACATTAACCTAAGAAGTCCTGTGCTGTTACTTTAAACAACCAGTTGAAATTGCACACTGTATTTGTTTATATAAAATATAATCAAGAATAAAAGAACCTTACCTGGTCAAAGCCTCAGAGCCCAGAGCACCGCCCTGAGATCCAATCTTTCCCACTATGGAAAGCACAGCAGCCTTCTCACTTGCAGATAGACTCATTGTGATGATCGGGAGTTGGTGTAGTACACGTTAGATCAGCTTGGCAACTCAAGAAAGGTCCACGTTAAACTGAAAATCTTGCCAGTTTTTAAAGCATTAGGATACCATTCACAATGGTCAAGATGCATTTCTATTGGCTGAAAACTGCATACCACCCATTAGAACTGACTTATCTTTTAAACCATACATGCTGTATGTGCTGATATAGGGTAAGCATCTTATCACTATATGCTGATTACAAAGCATATACACTCCTTTTGTGTTTACTGAGCTATTGCTGATCATTACAGTTTAACATATTAAATTACATGGCATTACACATATATTTTAAATGTACACAATTAGATAGCATTTGAGTTGAATACGATAGTTGTGATTGTTTTGATTAATGTTTTATCTCTTTTCTATCCTTTTGGTTATCAAGAATACCAATCAAGTGTAGTTTTAACAGAAAAAGTCCATTTATTTCTAAACAATCATACTTGCACCCTATACTTTATTATTTTGAAAGTAACAAGATTTTTATTCTTTTAAGAGACCTTTGTTAGGCACTAAAGCATGTCTAGTACTGTATGACCTTAATAGAAGGAGACACAGTGGGGGGGATTTACTAAAACTGGAGCACACAGAATCTGGTGTAGTTGTGTATGGTCGCCAATCAGCTTTTAACTTAAGCTTGCTCAATTAAGTTTTAAAGATAAAACCTGGAAGCTGATTGGTTTCTATGCAGAGCTGCACCAGATTTTGCACTCTCTAGTTTTAGTAAATCATCCCCAGTATATTTCAAGTTGTTGCAAATTGGCACTCTCAGTAATCACTCTCTCATAGTCACCAGACTCACCAGAATTAGTATTATGTATGTATAGGAAGAGAAAATGGAAGAAAAGGAGGGGGGAGTAGTTTTCCCATTGGTCAACTTCCCCACTATTCTTTCTTTAGTGACACTCAAATTTTGGTATTTTCTGTCAATATCAGTTATAGCAGTCATCAGGATAAATAAAGAGGGTGAATCTTCCTAATGAGGACAAAGACAGCAACAAAAACCTGGCAGGTGTCCTAATCTTTCCCCACACAATATAAGTCCCAGATCACACATATGAGATGCGGGAACCAGAGCAATTCCAGTGTGGGTTCCTGCATCGCATGTCACTCACCGGCGGGTCACACTGACATCTGCAAACCGCTGCGGTTGTCAATGTAAAGTTAATGACATCCCCAGATGGGTTTGCAGATCAAAGTGCGAACTGTCAAATTGTACAGGAATGGGATCGCATAGGTGTAAAAACTCATGCGATCCGATTCCAGTGCGGACCACAAAAACCTGTTCCGGCACCATTTTGGTGCGAAGGCAATGCGATTTCAGCCATACAGTTTGTATGGCTGAAATCGCATAGCACAGACATTGCATGTGGATGTGCACAGCAATGGGGTGCAAATTGCATGTGATGTCTGTCATCGCACAAGTGTGAACCCAGCCTAAAGCAAACAAAAAAAATGTTACCTTCAGTTATGACATCACTCTGAAGTTAAAGTGGTAGTAAAGTCAGCGTTGGGAAAAGTTGCTGACAGGCAGCGTATGTATGACACAAGAGACCCTATTGGTCTCATCTGTCATAAATGCTTCTTTCTGCCTGTCAGCTGTGATGTACAATGAGCTGTGCATGCGCAGCTCAGCGAACATTTACAGTACCCAATGCTGTGCATACCAGTACATTATGACATAACACACCTGGGGGAACCCAAAAAGAAGAAACTACAGTGGACTTTACTACCACTTTAATAATGAACTGGGATTCCCATATATACTCAGAGCTGCCAATTTGGGTTTCTCACTCTTTCCTTTCTTCTGTATCTAAGGCTAAAATTTCATCCTTACCATGGTTAGATCACGATCCCACAATAATTTATTGTAACTTTCTTCATACCTACCCCCACATTCCTTCCTGGTCATTAAATAATTCGCTTTTATCCATCACTGCAATTCTGGACAAACTTAAATTTATATAAATTTATATAAATTGACAGAACAGAGCAGAATTGACTTGGAACAACAACTAGAACACGTAACTAACTTACATAAATCAAATCCCTCAAAACAAAACTGCATCAACCTTGATAAAATTAAAACTGAATTAAACCTCTGCCTTACCAATGAGGCTGAAAAACAACTTACTGTAGATGGACTGACGGTGCATATTTTTTAGTACTGATCACTGTATTAGTGTCACTGGTCCCCAAAAAGTTTCAAAAGTGTCACGGTGTGTCCAATTTGTCCACCACAATGTCGCAGTCCCGCTATAAGTCGCTGATCGCCGCCATTACTAGTAAAAAAAAAAAATTCCATAAAAATATCCTGTAGTTTGTAGACGCTATAACTTTTGCGCAAAACAATCAATATACGCTTGGGATTTTTTTTACGAAAAACATGTAGCAGAGTACATATTGGCCTAAATTTATGAAGAAATTAAAAAATTTTTTTATTGGATATGTTTTATAGCAGAAATATTGTTTTTTATTCATAATTGCCGGTCTTTTTTTGTTTATAACGTAAAAAATAAAAAACGCAGAAGTGTTTAAATATCACAAAAAGAAAGCTCTATTTGTGGGAAAAAAGGAAGAACAATTTTTTGGGTACAGCGTCGCACGACCGCGCAATTGTTAGTAGCACAGTGCCGTATCGCAAAAATTGGCCTGGTCATGACGGGGGTAAACCTTCCGGAGCTGAAGTGGTTAAAAAATAAAAGCTGAAATAACTTTAACAGGAGTATACTCTCACAATGGCAGATTAGACATCGGCAAGAGATTATACTGTGCCTATTATGACATGAGAAGTGGCTTTTTATCCTGCGAGTGATATTTTGGCTTTTATTTTTTAAATAAGCCAAGAAGTTTATACTATGAAGCCCCTTTTTTGTGATTTACATGTTCGTTACATGCTGAGGACTGGAGAGCTGGAAATGATATCTGCATGCTGACCTGCTGGCTGCACTAAAAAGTTCTTATTGACCTCCTTTTCATTAATGGGGTCTGTGTTGCAAGTTGAGGAGACATCTTCATTGTCAGCGGTGGTGGTCACTGTTGACCAGGGTGTTCTTGCTGAAGCTCACTGATTTTTTGCCAGATCAAGATCTGCTTAAAGATTTACAGTGCCTTGAAAAAATATTTATACCCCTTGAAATTTTCCACATTTTGTTATGTTACAACCAAAACATAAATGTATTTATTGGGATTTTATGTGATAGACCAACACAAAGTGGCACATAATTGTGAAGTGGTAGGAAAATGATAAATGGTTTTCAAAATGTTTTACAAATAAATATGTGAAAAGTGTGGCTTGCATTTGTATTCAGCCCCCTTTACTCTGATACCCCTAACTAAAATCCAGTTAAACCAATTGCCTTCAGAAGTCACCTAATTAGTAAATAGAGTCCGCCTGTTTGTAATTTATGCTCAGTATAAATACAGCTGTTCAGTGAAGCCCTCAGAGGTTTGTTAGAGAGATTTAGTGAACGAACAGCATTATGAAGGCCAAGGAACACACCAGACAGGTCAGGGATAAAGTTGTGGAGAAGTTTAAAGCAGGGTTAGGTTATAAAAAATTATCCCAAGCTTTGAACATCTCATGGAGCACTGTTCAGTTCATCATCCGAAAATGGAAAGAGTATGGCACAACTGCAAACCTACCAATACATGGCCGTCCACCTAAATTGACAGGCCGGGCAAGGAGAGCATTATTCAGAGAAGCCGCCAAGAGGCCCATGGTAAGTCTGGAGGAGCTGCAGAGATCCACAGCTCAGGTGGGAAAATCTGTCCACAGGACAACTATTAGTCGTGCACTCCACAAATCTGGCCTTTATGGAAGAGTGGCAAAAAGAAAGCCATTGTTAAAAGAAAGCCATAAGAAGTCCCGTTTGCAGTTTGCGAGAAGCCATGTGGAGGACACAGCAAACATGTGGAAGAAGGTGCTCTGGTCAGATGAGACTACAATTTACCTCTTTAGCCTAAAAGCAAAACGCTATGTTTAGTGGAAAACTAACTCTGCACATCACCCTGAACACACCATCCCCACCGTGAAACATGGTGGAGGCAGCATCATGTTGTGGGGATGCTTTTCTTCAGCAGGGATAGGGAAGCTGGTCAGAGTTGATGGGAAGATGGATGGAGCCAAATATAGGGCTCTAATGCCCCGTACACACGGTCGGATTTTCCAACGGAAAATGTGTGATAGGACCTTGTTGTGGGAAATCCCGACCGTGTGTAGGCTCCATCACACATTTTCCACCGGATTTTCCAACACACAAAGTTTGAGAGCAGGCTATAAAATTTTCCGACAACAAAATCCGTTGTCGGAAATTCCGATCGTGTATACACAAATCCAACGGACAAAGTGCCACGCATGCTCAGAATAAATAAAGAGATGAAAGCTATTGGCCACTGCCCCGTTTATAGTCCCGACGTACGTGTTTTACGTCACCACGTTTAGAACGATCGGATTTTCCGACAACTTTGTGTGACCATGTGTATGCAAGACAAGTTTGAGCCAACATCTGTCGGAAAAAATCCTAGGATTTTGTTGTCGGAATGTCCGAACAAAGTCCGACCGTGTGTACGGGGCATTAGAAGAAAACCTGTTATGCCGCGTACACGCAAGCGGACTTTTCGACCGGACTGGTCCGACGGTCTATCTGACGGACTTTAGGCGGACTTCCGATGGACTTTCCGAACAAACAGACTTGCCTACACACGATCACACCAAAGTCTGACGGATTTGTATGTGATGACGTATGACCGGACTAAAATAAGGAAGTTGATAGCCAGTAGCCAATAGCTGCCCTGCCATCGGTTTTTGTCCGTCGGACTAGCATACAGACGAGCGGACTTTTCGATAGGAACTGGGTCCGGCGGAGCTCCGACGTAAAGATTTGAAACATGTTCCAAATCTAAAGTCCGTCAGATTTTTGACCGAAAAAGTACGCTGGTCCGCTGGTCCGATGAAGCCCACACACGGTCGAATTGTCTGCCGGACTCGGTGCGTCGGACCAGTCCGGTCGAAAAGTCAGCTTGTGTGTTATAGTCTGCAAAAGACTTGAGACTGGGGTGGAGGTTCACCTTCCAGCAAGACAACAACCCTAAACATACAGCCTGCGCTAAAATGGAATGGTTTAGACTAAAGCATATCCATGTGTTAGAATGGACAAGTCAAAGTCCAGGCCTAAATCCAATTGAGAATCTGTGGCAAGACTTGAAAATTGCTGTTCATAGATGCTCGCCATCCAATCTGACAGAGGTTGAGCTATTTTGCAAAGAAGAATGGGCAAAAATGTCACTCTCAAGATGTGCAAATCTGGTAGCGGCTTCCCCAAAAAGACTTGCAGCTGCAATTGCAGCAAAATGTGGTTCTAAAAAGTATTGACTCAGGGAGGCTGAATACAAATGCACGGCACACTTTTCAAATATTTATTTGTAAAAAAATATTGAAAACCGATTTAACATTTTCCTTCCACTTCACAATTATGTGCCGCTTTGTGTTGGTCTATCACATAAAATCCCAATAAAATACATTTATGTTTTTGGTTGTAACATGACAAATGTGAAAAATGTCAAGGGGTATGAATACTTTTTCAAGTCACTGTAAATTGGACTGTATAAAGGACTTTCACTTAGTCACTTCATATTTCACATGTGTGGCATTTGGGACTTTTATTCAGGACTTATTTTTATTTGCATTATTGTATTCTTTTGCTGTTTCATATTTTCTTTTATATTTGTAGTGTGGAGCTATTTGTCAGACCAAGATTGCTTGTAGATTCAAACTGGACTGTATATGGGACTTCTATTTAATCAGTTCATATTTCATATGTTTGACATTTGGGGCTTTATTTGGGACATATTTTTATTTGCATTATTGTGTTTTGTTGTCTTATATCTACACTCACTGGTCACTTATTAGGTACACTTACTAGTACTGGTTTGGACCCCTTTTGCCTTCAGAACTGCCTTAATTCTTCGGGGCATAGATTCAACAAGGTGTTGAAAACATTCCTTGGAAACATTTTAGGACCTCAAGAAATGGGACAGGCAGTCACAAAATAAAGAATGATCAATTTTGAAATATGCATGTGGTATTTTCATACTCTGGAGAAATAGCAGAATGTGTATTAGCATGTAATTCTAAATATGCCTATGTTGTGTGTTGTGAAATATCTTTTTTAATAACAACTTTGTGTAAAAAAATACATTTTTATTTTCTTGTCGCAGTTTCCAAATGCTGTGGCAAAACAATTAAGTCTGCAAAAGACTCTTCATGCCTCTTATAAAATACCTTGTGGTGTTTGCTTTTCAAAATGTAGTCATTTTGTGGTTTGCACTGCCCATGTGCTCAAGGGCCTCCAAAAGTGTGAAAGGTTGTAAGGAAATTTAAATGTTTTGATGCCCCTAGAAAGCGGAGTTCCACCCTAAAGTGGAACTTCCGCCCATCAGATTCCTCCCCCCCTCCGGTGCCTCAATTGGCAGTGGCACCTTTCAGGGGGGAGGGGGGTGCAGATACCTGTATAATACAGGTATCTGCACCCACTTCCGGGAATAGCTAGCCGCAGCTAGCCGAAAATGCCCGCCCCCCCCCCCCGTTGTGTTGTGGGAAACACACAGTTCCCACAACACAACGGGGACCAGTGTAGATGCGCAGTGCGACTTACGCATGCGCAGTAGGGAACCGGGCAGTGAAGCCGCAACGCTTCACTTCCTGATTCAGAGGATGGTGGTGGGGGCAGCCGGGAGACGAGCGATTGATCGGCTTCGGCTGCTGACATCCCTGAACCCTGGGACAGGTAAGTGTCCATTTATTAAAAGTCAGCAGCTGCAGTATTTGTAGCTGCTGGCTTTTAATATTTTTTGTTTAAGGTGGAGCTCCTCTTTAACCGATTCCCGACCAGCGCACGCCGTTGTACGTCGGCAGAATGGCACGGCTGGGCAAATGGGTGTACCTGTACGCCCATTTGAATTCCCCGCTGTGCCATTGCGTGGGCGCCGCCGCCGGCGCGCCGTCCGGGAGCTCCGTGAGTCGGGTCGCGGGTCCCGCCGACTCGATCGCCACGGGGATACCCGCAAACTCCTCACGGAGAGGACGAACGGGGAGATGCTGATGTAAACAGCATTTCCCCGTTCTGCCTAGTGACAAGTGTCACTGATCACAGCTCCCTGTCATCGGGAGCTGTGATCAGAGTAATGACACTGCTAGCCCATCCCCCTACAGTTAGTAATCACCCCCCTAGGACACACTTAACCCCTCCCTGCCCCCTAGTGGTTAACCCCTTCACTGCCAGTGTCATTTACACAATAATCAGTGCATTTTTAATCGCACTGATCGCTGTATAAATGACAATGGTCCCAAAAATGTGTCAAAAATGTCCGACATGTCCGCCATAACGTCGCAGTCACAATAAAAATTGCTGATCGCCGCCATTACTAGTAAAAAAAAATGTATTAATAAAAATGCCATAAAAACTATCCCCTATTTAGTAAACGCTATAACTTTTGCGCAAACCAATCAATAAACGCATATTGCGATTTTTTTTTACCAAATATATGTAGAAGAATACGATCGGCCTAAACTGAGGAAAAAAAATGTTTTTTTGTATATTTTTGGGGGATATTTATTATAGCAAAATGTACAAAAAAAGCGTTTTTTTCAAAATTGTCGCTCTTATTCTGTTTATAGCGCAAAAAATAAAAATCGCAAAGGCGATCAAATACCACCAAAAGAAAGCTCTATTTGTGGGAAAAAAAGGACGTCAATTTTGTTTGTGAGCCATGTCGCAAGACCGCGCAATTGTCAGTTAAAGCGGCGCAGTGCCGAATCGCAAAAAACGCTCTGGTCAGGAAGGAGGTAAAATCTTCCGGGCTGAAGCGGTTAAGGTTTTCCTTGCGCTCCTTGAATGTTGGGGCTCTCTATGCAGCTAGACTACAAAAAAGTCTCACACATATGGTATGTTCCGACTTGGAACAAATAGCAGAATGTGTTTTGGGTTGTAATTTCTAAGTATGACTATGCTGTGTGTGAGATTTTCCAAAGAATTTTGGGTGAAGGTTACAACTTAAAAAAACTTACCATGCCTCTTACTAAATACCCCAGACAGTATACTTTCCAAAAGGGGGTTATTTGGGAGTGTTTGTACTGACCTTGCATTTTAGGACCTCAAGAAATGGGACAGGCAGTCACAAAATAAAGAATGATCTATTTTCAAATATACATATCATAATTTGTAGACTCTATAACGTTAACACAGGCTAATTGATACTCATCCATTTTTTTTTCACCAAAGAAATGTGTCAGAATGTATTTTGGCCTAAATGTATTAAGAAAGATTATTTATTTACAAAGTTTTATAACAGAAATTCAGTCATTGTTTCATTTATACATAAAAAAAAGTGGTGAATAAATACCACCAAAAGAAAGCTCTATCTGCCTCAAAAAAAAAAAAAGATATAAAATTCACTTTGGTACAATGTTGCATAACTGAGTAATTTTCATTCAGAATGTGAAAGAATTGAAAACTGAAAATGGCCTCAACTGGAAGGGAATTATACAGTCCGTTCTTCAAGTGCTTAAATGAAAAATATGTAGCGCTACCACCAAAGGAGCTGCTTGGTAAATTTGAACACAGTCTGCTAGACAGAGTAATAACTATGTCAAAGTATATTTCAGTGCGTTACTGCTAGTTTAATGCAGTTTATTTCAGTGCGCTACTGCACATTTAACGCAGTATACTTCAGTGCGTCAGTGCACGTTTAACGCATTATATTTCAGTGCATTACTGCATGTTTAACGCAGTATATTTCAATGCGTTGCTGCATGTTTAATGCAGTATATTTCTGTGCATTATCGTACATTTAATGCAATATATTTCAGTGCGTTACTGCACATTTAACGCAGTATATTTCAGTGCATTACTGCACATTTAACGCAGTGTATTTCAATGCATTAGTGCCTGTTTAACACAGTATATTTCAGTGTGTTGGTGCATGTTTAACGCAGTATATTTTAACAGCACCTCAGTCTAAATATTCACCTGCCAGCTGGAGGCCGTATCAGCGGAGATCTGAGCCTGAGACCTCTGGCTGCTTAACATCGAGCCTCACGGTTACCGAGACGATTCCCTGGATTCGTTCTTGGAGCTCTTTGGATTCCCTGGATCATTTTGGAAATCTGCTGATCAGGCTATCCACGCTTGATTGACTCATTGTCGCTGACATTCAAATCCACTATTTCCGGTGATAACAGCAAAATCTGTATAGGGACAAGCAGCATCATGTGATCATGTACATCAACTTTACAGCCCGTGACGAGATTGCCAGGACGTGTTTACGCCATTTTCATCAGGATTTCGGCTTGTGTTTTTCTAATCGGCTATCTGGTAAGCAGGAATTTTAAAAGGTTCACTAAGGATAGATGCTCTGTCATGTCTATGATGTTAAGCCCTTAACTGTGTGGAGTTTGCGCACACCAGTTTGCCATCTGGTAAGCTGCTTTATGTGTCTGTGCACTTGGTGGGATTTTTTCCTTGCTCCTCCTTTGGGTGAGAGTTGTATGCTCACTTGCCTTTGACATCTGGTAAGCAGATTCGTTTGGAGGTTCACCTATTTATCCAAAGAGCACTACTTAATTGTATGTTTGCATGTCACTCACTTCACATTCCTGTGTGTGCTGTGGACACAGAATATCTTTATGATTATATATGATTTGGGTTTGCTGAGTGTTGCACCCCCTTTTTTTTGTTTTTTGTGTTTGTTATCGTATCAGTATTACGCTATGTTTTTTGCCATATATTTTTTGGATAACCCCATGCGGACCTGAATATGCTACACGAGTGCGACAGATCCTGTCTCATTGGAATCGCTCTCTAAAGGCCCGGGCTGGGTTTAAGCCACTTGTCTGATTTGGCTTACGTTCTGGTAAGCATTTCACCACACAGATTAGACTCTTTTTGTATTGGACTTTACACTCTCATTATTGTTTCTTTTTTTTTTTTTAAATCAAAATTTTTTTATTTTCTGTTATACTTTTCACAATTCACAATTAAACATCCTTAATTTCATATTTTACAATAATTACGCAGGATTAACATATTAAACATTAATAAGAGACCAATTGGTAACATCGTTCTCTTACAACTGACCCTATCCCCTCCCCCCAAAAAAAAAAAAAAAGGGGAATGAAAAAAACGCTGCCTGTCTCAACCCCCTCCCTCCCCCAACATATGTTCGACAACCAAATATATCCTGTGATTGATGAGATTCCCAATATTTGTGCGTATCGGTCTGTATATCCAATTCCACATTGACACCCCCACCACCTACAAACCAACACATTAAACAAGCCTAAAACATAACAAAAAAAAAAGGGAAAACCCCCGGCCCCGTCCATACATTCCCCGTGTTTATTATTGTTATTCCATAATTGTTCCTCACTTCTAAAAAGAAGAAAAAAAAAAAAAAAAAACCCACCACACCCGTACATACCCTGTGATTATTGTCAATTATCCCATAATTATATTTATTGGCCAATCATGGCCTAGTTCCTCACTTCTATTAAGTAATTTATTTAAAGTGATCCAATTATTCCTAAAATACCTTCATGTGTTACCCCCTATTGTGTAAGAGGCCACTAACGGCCATATTAAATATAACATCTATAAAATAAAAAAATTAAAAAAAACCCTAGGTGATTAGCATAATTCCCATTGATTGTTTGTTTCAATCTTCATATCCCCTTCCTTAGTGACGTTCCCTACACCATGCGCTTACAAACCAGCACATTAAACAACAATAGGAAAAAAAAAAAAAAAAACAAGAAAACTAAGAGACATTCACCTTACCACCTCCCTCCCCCCTTTCACCAAATCAGGTATCTCATTATACGGGTAAAAGGGACAGGGAGGAGGGGAGAGACAGCAGTCTAAACAAAAAAAAAAATAAATAAATAAATAAAAATATAAGAAAACCCAAATTCCTTCCTTTTCCTCCCTGGCTAAACCCCTATGCAACTAATCCGAGGTATTTATATGGCCCTGGCTCCCTGCACCTTCTCGTTTCATATTTCCCTCTTAATCTATCCCCTGTACACACTGTTTTCAGCCTGCCCATATGTCCTCAAATTCCCCTTTTTTGTCTTTAACTACATGAATCCATCTTTCCGCTTCCATTGTCCGGTTGACCTCCCTTTTCCAATCCTCTAATGTTGGGCAGGTAATCTGCTTCCAAAATCTTGGAATTAATATTTTGGCTGCATTTAGTAAATGTGGTGTAATGCTCCTCCTATAGGCCTTGATTGTGCCAGTTGTTCCATAAAATAAGAAGTCCAAAGGTGTACACTCTATAGATCTAGGGGCTAACCTCTTGATCCATGGTGCAACTGCTTACCAGAATTCCTTAATCCTGGGGCATTCCCACCACAGGTGAAGAAATGTACCCCTTTGCTCGCACCCTCTCCAGCATCGGGCATCTGCTGTTGGATATATCATATTTAATCTTGCTGGTGTCCTATACCACCTTGTCAAAAATGTATAGGCCATTTCCTACACTCTCATTATTGTTTCAACATTTTCTAGCGCGTTTTTTTTGTTTTATATTTTAATGTGTTACTGCATGTTTAACACAGTATATTTCTGTGCATTACTGCACGTTTAATGCAGTATATTTCAGTGCGTTATTGCACTTTTAATGCAGTATATTTCAGTGTGTTACAGCATGTTTAACGCTGTGTATTTCACTGCGTTAGTGCAGGTTTAGCGCAGTATATTTCAGTGTGTTAGTGCACGTTTAACGCAGTATTTTTCAGTGGGTTACTGCATGTTTAACACAAAATATTTCATTGTGTTGGTGCACGTTTACCGCAGTATATTGCTGTGCGGTAGTTCACGTTTAACACAGTATATTTCAGTGTGTAGGTGCATGTTTAACGCAGTATATTTCAGTGCGTTAGTTCATGTTTACCATTGTATATTGCAGTGCGTCAGTGCAGTTTTACTGCAGCATATTGTAGTGTGTCTGTGTAGTGAGTACTTAAGTTAAAGTGCACCAAACACTACTTTCTGCCCCCTTCTGCAAATTTACAGAATGTGCTGTGCCACAACGGCAGGTTCCCAGTCACTATTTCTTTTCAGGAAAGCCATTCCATCTCTCTACCATCACGCGGAAGGCAATATTGTGGTATTGTTGGGCAAGGCAGTCAGCCCTAAGACAGTGAACACATGTGCTCAGGCCTGTTCAGCTTTTTTCTCCCACGTCAATGGCTGCTGATAAAAGATGCATGCACTGTACTGTCACCATTTGAGGAGGCCAGAAGGATGGTGAGCTGTGACAATGCATGCATCAGTGACACAATCCCTGTTGTGTTCCTGCTGGAGCAGATTCTGTTTGGCATTATGGACAGGGCACTTGAGACAGAGCAGCGGGAGGTAAGAGGAGGACTTTCTTTCCGCTCAAAGCCCACTTTATGCAGACATCATTCTTGCCACGCTACAAAACACACAAGAGGAGAGGTAGGAGGAGAAAGGAGGATTTTGGTAGTTTTGGAGTCATTAAAGCAGAGCAAGACATACGTCAACCCTTAACAGATGGTTTTCCATCCCCAAAACTCTTGGGATGTAGTACGTGGCTGAGAGGAAGTAGTTCCAGATACTGTATTTCTTAGTGACCCACAGGAGTCTTCTTCTCATGCCTCTGCAAACTTGCGGTGCATGGGCTCCCTCTTTCTTCAGAGCCTGCGAAAGGACCCAAGAATATGTGGCATCAAGGAGAAGGATCACTATTGGTTGGCAACCCTCCTTGACCATCAGTACAAGGGAAAGTCTCAGAACTCATCCCCTCCCCACAATATCTTGAGGACACCTTAAAGAGGAGTTTATGTAACGCCTTTCCTGCTATGGTAGGTTACAGTCTGGTGGAAAATGTCGTTTTGAAGCTTCTGTTGGTTAAGAGAGTAGTGGTGGAAAAGGGGGCCACCTCAGTGATGCATTTAAATATTTTTTTTAGTCCTCAGCACCCAAGGCTGTCAGCTTCCACATCTCATTGGCAGCATCTTCATCATATGGTGGAGGGTTATCTAGGGGTGAAAACTGACATGGAGAGCTTTCCAATTGATGATCTAGTGGGTTACTGGGTTGTGAGAATAAACCACCGGCTGTAACTTGCCCAGTATGCAATTGAGCTGCTGGGCTGCCCTGCATTCAGTGTGCTTTCTGAATGGGCATTCAGTGCTGCCAGAGGTTTTGTGACAGATAAGAGAGCATGTCTGTCCACAGACTTCGTGGACCTGCTAACATTTATCAAAATGAATCAGTCCTGGATTAGCAGCAGCAATTAAGCCCCTGGTGCCGATGTTGCTAAATAAGTGCTTTCTGGATCTGGAATCTCTGAAAGACTGTCTAGGCTGCCTAGCTTTGTGGCTGTTAATTTCATCTGGAAGAAATGTTTTGGTGTATGTTTCATGGGCACAATTAACCCAAGGACCAATTTTTCTGCACCTGTTTAACAGGTTCATATCATTTCAATTTTTGACAGCAAGGCCAATTCTTGCTTTCATCAAGAGTATCTCTATAGGGCTATGGTGTGAAGGCACCACCAACACCCAAACGCCAATTTTTCTGCACCTGTTTGACAGGTGCATATTATTTAAATTTTTGACAGCAAGGCTAATTATTGCTTTCATCAAGAGTACCTCTATAGGGTTACAGTGTGAAGGCACCACCAACAAACAAAAACAAATATTTCTGCAACTGTTACTTCTATCCAAAGTCTGTGAAAGAGACACCAGAATTGATAAAAAAAATCTTGAATCTTGTTTCGAGTGCACAAAATTGTGGCCTCATCATACAGACTGGCTCCCCAAGCCGTTGTTTATAAAATAAAGAAAGCTTGAATAGAAAATGTCATTTTTTTTGGGCTTTATAAATGTGATTATTGCTGCAACAGGTTCTATACAAAGTACAGATGTGCCATATTATAGGCAGACTAAGGGGACCCTCAGGCACTATATTTAAAGAAATTTTTCATTTTTATTGTTATTTCTCATTTTTATGGTTTCACTTTAGGCATCAGTAAATCATTTCTCATTTAAAAATTATGTTTTTTTACAAACTTTTTTGCATTGATACATGTCCCCAGGGCAGTACCTGGACCCCAATAACCATTGTATGCCCAATTACTTGCATATAAGCCTTCAAAATGGGCACTTTTAACTTTTGCTGTTCGGGACCTATAGACTTCAATGGGGTTTGTTATTCGGTTCCAAACATTTGCGATGTTAAAAAGTTCTGCCGCAAACCAAACAGGGAGTCATTCGGGCCCATTTCTACCCGCATCTTTCTCCTGTCATCTTAAAGCCCTTGGCCACCTCCAACCCACACTGCTCCTGTACCAGGAGCGGAAATAGCAGGTAGGGGGCAGGTAAGTAAACCCTGCAAAGTCCTGATTTGTCAGTGCAACTTACTAAAAAGCTGGCAGCACTGAATAGCTTTGATTTTTATCTTCAGAATTATACATTATTTATGAAAGGGTTTCAAGGTAAACAAAGCCATTCACATGAATGTACAAAGCTGAAGTAAGGATGATGGTGATTCACCACTGTACTCACTTTAGAGATCAAAACAAGTAATGTATTTGCTAACAAACAAATTAATTCATAAATGTTAAAAAATTATATAAACAGAAACATAATAATAATATAACGTTTATGACTTTTAGGGTACATTCACACCAACAGCTGCGTTAGGACATAGTGGCTTGAGTGTGGCGCGATGACAGTGTTCATGACACACTGTTCGCAGCACATGGCACTATTCAAATTGATGTTTAAAAATAAACTTTGTAAAAAATATCACTACTGGACAAAGTGTGGTGAGAGGCAGTGAATTGCTTCGCACTGTGGTACTCTGTATTTTCCACCCCTTTATCTCTAACATATAAGCTACTAAAAACATCATACCTAGGGGATCTGACATAAACAACCCATTGCTTCTCCCTAATCTGTGCAACTACATACTCAACTGTGACAGGCATGCATGTTTTGCATTTTGTTTTTGGCTCTGATGCAATGAGACCAGAAGAGGCAGAGAACACTGCAGGAAGGTCCCACTATGTCCCCACCACTGCTATATGTGACAGTTCCAGCTCAAAAATGCTGGTTATCAGGGAGCCGTCATCTGACATCATTCTGACAACCAGTGACTCATCCCTGCCCTGCTCATTCAGCTATCAGCCAGGGATTCCTGACTGACAGGTGAATGTAAACAAAAGAGCCGTGGCACTGTTTAAAACCAAAAAACAGGACATGGGGGTTCACCCCAGAAAACTGAAAAATAGCGCAAGGTACCCCCTAATAACCATATCAAACCCTTATCTGAGCATGCAGCCTGGCTGGCCAGGAGAGGGGGGAAAACGAGCATGCGCCCACCCTCCAGAACCATACCAGGTCACATGACCCTAATATGGAGGGGTACTTTGCCCCCCCTAGACCGCCCCAGCAAAGCACCTTGTGCCCATGCTGATGAGAACAAGGGCCTCTTCCACACAACTCTGGTCCAATAGTTGTGGGCATCTGTGGGGGGATTATCTGAATCTGAAAGCCCCCTTTAACAATGAGATACTAGCCCCCTCCTGTGAATGAGTAAGGGGTATATTTTACCACTACTTATTCACAAGAAAAAGAATGTGACTGACCTAGAATAAAAACACCAAAATGTTTGCCAAACTAGAAAAAATGAGTCACGAAACCTAAATATCAAATGTAACATTGAACCCTGTATCTCTTTCCCCTTTCCACTTTATTTCCCCTGTAATTAATTCTTTATTATAACCTTTAATGAAAACTTGTAAACTCTCCTCCCTGTCCACACAGATGAGCGAAATGTCATCTATAAATCTTTTATAAAATTTTAGCTGTTTAGGTTTTTCTTGTAACACATATTTAGACTCCAACTTCGGCATAAAAATTTTAGTCATGCTCGAGGCAGTTAGCCCCCATTGTGATACTGGTAATTTGTTGATAGAAATTATTTCCATATCAAAAATAGTTGTGTTTCAACCCAAAATTTAAAAATTTAATAAGATATCTCTTATGTTTCCTAAGTAACTCTGAGAACTTTTCAAGGGCCCATTTCACAGCCTTAATAGCCTCTTTATGATTAATAATTGCATATAGAGCAGGCACCACTAAATGGTGGACTGTGATCCAAATCCAGGCTGTCCCATCCAGACTGCAGTCATACCACCTCCATAGTTGTCAACAATGTAAAAAAATGTATAGGACACTTTTTTGGCTCTAGGCAGAGTCTTATTATAATTAGGGGAGGGGCATGCGTTTGTAGGCATGACATAGCAAAAAAGAAAAATGTGGTGCACCAAAAATGGGCGTGGTTTATGTGAAATAGTGGGCGTGGCTTTTATGGGCATGGTTCAAATGGGGGTGTGGTTAGAGTCTGAGATGAATGAGAGATGGAGAAAGAAAGGGGAAAAGAGGGAGGGAGAGAGAAAGAAGGAAAGAAGGAGGGAAGGAGAGAGAATGAAGGAAAGAGGGATGTAAGGACAGCAGGCCCAGATCCTACACCACAATAGAAATGTGTATTCCAGAGTTTAATAAATCAGCAGATAAAGATACTCCAAACACCTGGTATTAGCGCTTCAATCATCCCGACACCATGGTTGTTGTGGTGTCAGGATGATTGAAGCGCATTATTACTATTATTACATTGTAATATAGAATGAAATCATTCAACTCACTATAATGCAGAATCAGTGGGACCCCTGAGTGTGTCACCTGCCACGTCGCCTGCCACCAGATGCCATCAGGTGCCCCCAGCAGACTACGTCCTTGCATCAAGTGCCTCCAGCAGAGTCTGTCCTTACATCAGGTGCCCCCAGCAAAGTCCATCCTTACATCAGGTGCCCCCAGCAGTGTCCGTCCTTACATCAGGTGCCCCAACAGAGTCCGTCCTTACATCAGGTGCCCCCAGAAGCAGAGGCCCCCCTTATAGATCTGTGTCCCTGGCAGCGGAGCCCCTCCTTACATCTGGTGTCCCCAGCGGAGCCCCTCCTTACATCAGGTGTCCCCAGCAGAGCTCCTCCTTACATCAGGTTTCCCCAGTGGAGCCCCTCCTTACATCTGGTGTCCCCAGTGGAGCCCCTCCTTACATCTGGTGTCCCAGTGGAGCCCCCCCTTACATCAGGTGTCCCCAGCTGAGCCCCTCTTTACATCAGGTGTGCCCAGTGGAGCCCCTCCATACATCAGGTGTCCCCAGCGGAGCCCCTCCTTACATCTGGTGTCCCCTGCGGAGCCCCTCTTTGCATCTGGTGTGCCCAGAGGAGCCCCTCCATACATCTGGTGTCCCCAGCAGAGCTCCTCCTTACATCTGGTGTCCTCAGCGGAGCCCCTCCTTACATCTGGTGTACCCAGTGGAGCCCCTCCTTACATCTGGTGTCCCCATCGGAGCTCCTCCTTACATATGTGTCCCCAGCAGAGCCCCTCCATACATCAGGTGTTCCCAATGGAGCCCCTCCATACATTAGGTGTCCCCAGCATAGCCCCTCCTTACATCTGGTGTCCCCAGCGGAGCCCCTCCATACAACTGGTGTCCCCAGCGGAGCCCCTCCTTACATCTGGTGTCCCCAGCAGAGCCCCTCCTTACATCAGGTGTCCCCAGCGGAGCCCCTCCATACATCTGCTATCCCCAGCAGAGCTCCTCCATATATCAGGTGTCCCCAGCGGAGCACCTCCATACATCTGTGTCCCCAGCGGAGCCCCTCCATACTTCAGGTGCCCCCAGCGGAGCCCCTCCTTACATCTGGTGTCCCCAGCGGAGCCCCTCCTTATGTCTGGTGTCCCCAGCAAAGCCCCTCCTTACATCTGGTGTCCCCAGTGGAGCCCCTCCTTACATCAGGTGTCCCCAGTGGAGCCCCTCCACACATCTGGTATCCCCAGCAGAGCTCCTCCATATATCAGGTGTCCCTAGCGGAGCCCCTCCATACATCTGGTACCCCCAGCAGAGCTCCTCCATACATCTGTGTCCCCAGCGGAGCCCCTCCATACATCAGGTGTCCCCAGCGGAGCCCCTCCTTACATCTAGTGTCCCCAGCGGAGCCTCTCCTTACATCTGGTGTCCCCAGCGGAGCCCCTCCATACATCTGGTGTCCCCAGCAGAGCTCCTCCTTACATCGGTTGTCCTCAGCGGAGCCCCTCCTTACATCTGGTGTCCCCAGCAGAGCCCCTTCTTACATCTGGTGTCCCCAGCGGAGCCCCTCTTTACATCTGGTGTCCTCAGCAGAGCTCCTCCTTACATATGTGTCCCCAGCAGAGCCCCTCCATACATCAGGTGTCCCCAATGGAGCCCCTCCTTACATCAGGTGTCCCCTGCGGAGCCCCTTCTTACATCTGGTGTCCCCAGCGGAGCCCTTCCATACAACTGTTGTCTCCAGCGGAGCCCCTCCTTACATCTGGTGTCCCCAGCGGAGCACCTCCATACATCTGTGTCCCTAGTGGAGCCCCTCCATACATCAGGTGTCCCCAGCGGAGCCCCTCCTTACATCTGGTGTCCCCAGCGGAGTCCCTCCTTACATCTGGTGTCCCCAGCGGAGCCCCTCCATACATCTGGTGTCCCCAGCAGAGCTCCTCCTTACATCTGGTGTCCTCAACGGAGCCCCTCCTTACATCTGGTGTCCCCAGCGGAGCCCCTCCTTACATCTGGTGTCCCCAGCGGAGCCCCTCCTTACATATGGTGTCCCCAGCGGAGCCCCTCCATACAACTGGTGTCCCCAGTGGAGCCCCTCCTTACATCTGGTGTCCCCAGCGGAGCCCCTCCTTACATCAGGTGTCCCCAGCGGAGCCCCTCCATACATCTGGTATCCCCAGCAGAGCTCCTCCATATATCAGGTGTCCCCAGCGGAGCACCTCCATACATCTGTGTCCCCAGCAGAGCCTCTCCTTTGGTCTGGTGTCCCCAGCGGAGCCCCTCCATACATCTGGTGTCCCCAGCAGAGCTCCTCCTTACATTGGTGTCCTCAGCGGAGCCCCTCCTTACATCTGGTGTCCCCAGCGGAGCCCCTTCTTACATCTGGTGTCCCCAGCGGAGCCCCTTTTTACATCTGGTGTCCCCAGCAGAGCTCCTCCTTACATATGTGTCCCCAGCAGAGCCCCTCCATACATCAGGTGTCCCCAATTGAGCCCCTCCTTACATCAGGTGTCCCCTGCGGAGCCCCTTCTTACATCTGGTGTCCCCAGCGGAGCCCTTCCATACAACTGTTGTCTCCAGCGGAGACCCTCCTTACATCTGGTGTCCCCAGTGGAGCCCCTCCATACATCAGGTGTCCCCAGCGGAGCCCCTCCATACATCTGGTGTCCCCAACAGAGCTCCTCCTTACATCTGGTGTCCCCAGCAGAGCTCCTCCTTACATCTGGTGTCCTCAGCGGAGCCCCTCCTTACATCTGGTGTCCCCAGCGGAGCCCCTCCTTACATCTGGTGTCCCCAGCTGAGCCCCTCCTTACATATGGTGTCCCCAGTGGAGCCCCTCCTTACATCCGGTGTGCCTGCAGCAGAGTTTCCGCCGCCATTAATGTACATTGTTATTAACAGGTCGAGGTAGTCAAGATAGAGGCGGAGCCAACCGAGTGGTTTCAATAGAAATTGAGCTGTGGCACCACCCCCCCGCCCCTTTCCACAACAGGTCACAAACAGACCGCCAGCGGGGCGGAAGGTGGGCGGTACCGCAGCTAAATTTCTATTATCAGCCACTCATCCGGCGCCGCCTCTTGTTCTTGGTCTTCTGTAAAATGGCGCCTGCGGACCTCTAGCGGAGGCGGCGGGGAGCCGCAAAAAATCGGGAAAAAAAGAAATGTCCCGGAAAGCGCTAAAGTCGGGGAAAAGGTCCAAATCTCGGGAATGTCCCCGGAAATTCGGGGCAGTTGGTAAGTATGTTAGTACTAAGTGTATGTAAGTAAGTTCTTTCCCCCAGCCCCGGCTGTCATTCTGAAGACAGAGCGGAATGCAAGTGGTAGAATAGTAATGAACTGAGTGCCGTAGTCACAGCACATTCATTACTATCCTGCTGACTGCTCTCTGCTCTTTCTAAGGTAGACGAGTGAAGGGGCAGAGGACATTACTGTGGGGGAGAGTTATGAGAAAGATGTCCTGGGGGTAGTGGCTGGATGTCAAGAGGGTAGTGAAAGGTGTGATGTGAAAGGGGTGCAGTGCTGTGGGAGAGGGGTGGCAGGGGTGACTGTGCAGTGGAGGAGGTGATGTACAGGGTTGGAAGTGCTGTGGGGAGGTTATTGTAAAGGGGAGTAATGCTGTGGGGGATCTGAAGGGGGAGCAGTGCTGTGGGAGAGGTGATGTGAAGAGAGCAGTATGCACTATTGTGGGGGGGTCTGTGATGTGAGAGTGGGCAGTTCTGTAGGAGGGTGATGTGAAGTGGGGCAGTGCTCTGGAGGGCTGATGTAAAGAGGGCAGCGCACACTACTGTGGAAGGGGGGGATGCTATGGGAAGATGATGTAAAGGGGAGCAGGTGATATGAAGAAGGCAGTGCCGTAGGGGTTGATGTAAAGAGGGACAGTGCTAGGGGGGAGGTGATGTGAAGGGGGCAATGCTGTGGGGGGATGATGTGAAGAGGGCAGAGCAGCACTGTGGGGGGGGGGGGATGATGTGAAGAGGAAAGAGCACACTATTATGGGGGATCTGTGATGTGAGGAGGGGGTGACATAAAGGGGGGAACGCTGTAGGGGGTGATGTAAAGGGTGGGCAGTGCTGTGAGGGATGTTAAGGGGGCCAGTGCTGTGGGGAAATGTGAAGGGGTAGTGCTGTGGAGGGGTGATGTGAAGGGGCACAGGACAGTACTGTAGTGGAGGGGGGATGATGATTTGAAAGGGGTTGATGGCATAGCTGTGAATAAAGGGGGTATGGGATGTGAAGGGGGTTCAGTACACTACTGTGAAGGGGTAGAGAGTGATGTGAAGGGGGCCTGAGAACAGTACTCTGAAGCGTAAACTGTGATATGAAGTGGGGGACTGTAATGTGCTGGGGACTGAGGACACTGGTGTTAGGAAAAGGATTGCAAAATAGGCGGAGAGGGCTGTGATGTGAATAATTTGGGTCATTGCACAAAAATGTGATTCAGACCGCTGGTAGAACATTTTACTGATCGGACCTCCATCAATTTTAAATGAAAAAAGCCTAATATAGAGAATTAAACTCTGCCGTGGCAAATATGCAATTCTCCATACATTTCAAACCTCTTAAAATCTAAAACAGATGTTTTGTATCTTGTAGGTAGGCTTCTATCTTTCCTGCCAGAGGTTGCATGAAATAACCTATATGTTGGCCTAATCGTGAAAAATAGAACCTATTCCATTCATACACTGGTGTGACCACCTGAAAACAGGCGTCCAACTATAGAGGTGAGGGACACACCTTAAAGGGGCACTGAAGGTGGAAGTTTTCACTAAGTTGGAAGTAAAACAGTGGTGTTGTGGATGTACAATATCTCACATGAGAAAGTTGGATGAATAAAAAAAAAATTGACAATCACATATTAGGATCTTTTTTTTGCGCTTACATGATTTCATTTATATCTGTGGATTGTTATAATTTTCATATATGGCTTACACTAAAGCAAGTGGGAGTTTTATACTGCCTACTTTACAATTTAAGTGTATGTAAAGCCATTTTTGTGTTAAATAGGAAATGTTTAAAAAAAATATCAATTTCTTTTTGTCAGATGTCTGCATTCTATTGAGGAGATTTTTCTTAAAATGTCTCCAGGATGAAAGAAAATAATTCCCATCTAAGACAGCTGTCAGCCGAACAAGTGTCTCCATTGGAGGATATTTCCTCACTTCTTCTCTGATGACAGCTCAACAAGTTTGGATTTCCCATTACTTTTTGTTCTGCTGATAATGGTTATCGACAAATAGCGAGGGACTCTACTAGTTTGGGTACACAGACAGTAACACAAACTTGGCAAGTGTTGACAAAAAGAAAATTAATTTTGGCTATACATATACTTTAATTCATTGAATACTTGTGGAGAATTGAGGTGTTAAGTTTTACTAAACTGAATCAAATAAATAATTGTGCTGCAAACCCATGTTCAGGTAAATTTTTGATCAGATTAGACAGAAGTCATATTTTTTAATCAACCCATAGCCTGGTTTGATTTTTTTTAAAAGGGACACATTAATAAAACGGATTACAAGAGATTACATCAATATTTGTAAGAGTATCAAACCATCATAGAACAAAACATAATAATGAAACAGTTGAGGCAGAAATGAAAAGTATGGTTGACTTTATGCAACGGTACACCAGATTTATATTTGATAAACAATATACACAAGTAAGTACTCTTCAAAGATCATTGCAACTATGTTGTAATTCAAATGGTCCCAAACAACTTCTCATCAAATGTTGTTTCATTTGCTTAAATTACTGATGTAGCCTGTTATGCAGGATGAATTTATCTGTACTTGGAGGTGAGGACTGCAGAGACTAGAGCAAGGAATTTGTCCCAGGCAGCCTGAACCTCAGCAGTGAAATCACCAGGGAAGTGAGTAGCCAAGACCACCTGGATAATGTGAGCCAGCAGCTGCAAAGAGAAATAGAAGATATATTATTTCTTTGTAAATAAACACACTTGACAGCACCCAAGTTTCATCATTTTCATCATCAGTTTCAGCATTTTGTTCACCTGAATTAAGGTATCGTATTATTGTATAGAAATATTCAGTAGTACTTACAGGAAAGTTCCCTGGATCCACTCTTAGGTTGTAGGCATGCAGGTCACTGAGGGTGGACAGGTCGCCAGCAAGGTTATCCAGGTGATTGGCTGCACCTGCAAGAGCATTAATAATCTTTCCACCATGTGTGTTGAGGTCAGCAGAGCCAGGGGTCAGGTCAAAGTGGGGGAAATAAGTTTTGGTTTGGGGGAAGCTAAGGAAAAGCCTAAAAGAAAATGAAGAAACAACAGATATTAATACCTGTGTGTATATATATATATATATATATATATATATATATATATTTATTTATTTCTGACACACTATTATGATTCTGTGGTTGATATGATATGTTGCAGAAATAACGAATTCCCTGTTGAACTGTAAGCATTTAGTAAGCAATTTTTTTCTTTAGTCACTGTTTGTATAGACATCGGCAAAGCAAATTTCTCAATCTTGCATTCCTTCCTTGGTGTTAAAGCAGGAGTAAATGCATATTAGCATATTATAACATCAACCTGCAGGGGGACCTTTTTTTTTTTTTTTAACAGACTTTACTACTGCTTTAAAGCTAGCAGAGGAAGAACCTTGCTGTCCTTCATAAAATTGACCTAAAACAAAATGATCTCTGTATTTTAACTATTTGCAAACAAATGCTATGTAATTTGTAATGCATAAAATGTCAGTAGAAGCAATCACTAATTACTTATATCTAGCTCTTAATTTTCACCTAACTTTGATTTCCCCTGAAATCTTTTTTTCTTTTTCTTTTTTTAGAGAGAGGACAGGTTATAAATTTCATTAATAGCATCTTAGCTTTTTAAAAAGGGTATACTTACACATGGATCATAGAACTGGAATGACTTAACCCATGTAATTAATAAATGTTTGTCAGTTTAACGTATTACATTAACCTAAGAATTCCTGTGCTGTTATATTATATATCCAGTTGAAATTGCACACTGTATTTAGCTATATAAAATATAACCAAGAATAAAAGAACATTACCTGGTCAAAGCCTCAGAGCCCAGAGCACCGCCCTGAGATCCAATCTTTCCCACTATGGAAAGCACAGCAGCCTTCTCACTTGGAGATAGACTCATTGTGATGATCGGGAGTTGGTGCAGTACACGTTAGATCAGCTTGGCAACTCAAGAAAGGTCCACGTTAAACTGAAAATCTCACCTGTTTTTAAAGCATTAGGATACCATTCACAATGGTCAGGATGCATTCCTATTGACTGAAAACTGCATACCACCCATTAGGAATGAATGTATGTGCTGATATAGGGTAAACATCCTATCACTGTATGCTGATTAGAAAGCATATACTCTGATTTTGTGTTTACTGAGCTATTGCTGATCATTGCAAGAAATACAGAAATGGAAGGCGCGCACACCTAGTGCATTACCAAAGATAATTTAATAATAAAAATGTTTTATATAAAAGTGGGTACTCACAAAATGCAACTGACAAAAGGCCATAAAAACAATGCATGGGCATGCACAGAACACAGGGTATGTGCATGTACATTTTTATTATTACATTATCTCTGGTAATGCACTAGATGTGCGCGCCTTTCATTTCTGTTTTTCTTGTAGTTCCTTTCGGATTGCCCCATCTGAGGAAGGCAGCATCCACCCAGTTTTTATACCATATATTCCGTTCACACCACCATTTTATCTGACATCTGTTACTCCACACCTTGGAAGACCTATTAGCACTGGAAGTGACTGTGTTTTTTGTATCATTGCTGATCATTGCAGTTTAGTGCATTAAAGTAGATAGCATTACAAATAATGTACTTAATAAGATTGCATTCACAAGTTGAAAAAGATAGCTGTGATTCTTTTACTTTATGTTTTATCTATTTAATACCCTTTTGGTGGTCCAGAATAGCAGTCCAGTATAGCTTTAACAGAAAAATATAGTCCAAATATGTTGAAACTCTCATAATTCCACCCATAAATTATTATTTCGAGAGAGCAACAAAATTACCTTTCTTGAAAGGAATTTTTGTTAGACACTAAAGCATGTCCGGTAGGACTTAAATATAATGGGATACAGTATTTTTCAAGTTGTTGCAAATTTGCACCCACAGGGTGGTGCAAATAGTAACGTTCTATTGTAGACTGATGGTGGTCAAAAACACAGCTATCAATATAGATTCTCCTGATAAGCTTTGTGAATGTCCATATGCTATGAAATTTTTACTACTAACTTTGAGTGTATCTAGGTTCTATGTGGTTTCACACTATGTACAGGTACAACCACTTGACTGTACAGACTTTATTTTTTACTCCCGCTAAAGACATCTGTTACAGAGGAGTATAATTGTAAAATGTTTTTACATTTGTGTACTGTAATATTCAAAAGTTGAATGTTTTGACTACTTAATGTAAAATTAAAACATATTGAAAAGACAAATATTACGTTTTTGAGTTATCAATAGCACATATAGCTGATTAAAAAAAAAACTGGCTTCCAGTATATTGCACACATTACTGTTTTGCATTTTATAACTGTCCAGTTTACTGAAGTATGTAGCCTGCTCTCCACTTTAGCAGTCAGAGGAGTTGATTGGCAAAGCCAATTGTAAAACACACTGTACAAACATTGCTGACTTTCCTCACTAATAAAATCATTGTCTACTTTGACAAAATAAGATGCTTCTGGTAAACAGTAACTACATTTATGAATGATAATTTTTATGTCTAAAATATCTGTAACCATAAAAGATGCCTGTTAGATATACTGGGAGATATTGACTTAAGCTCAACCAGAAAAAATGTGTCAGACCTTTATCATTTTTTGGCAAAAAGACTGTGACCCTACAATGTACTTCCATCGACCTTATAAACTGGAGCTGGCCCGGTACAATGATCTGTCATCCACTGTGTTTGGTGGACAAGCAGGTGACAGATTGCGCTGCAACGCGGCCCCTAGGGCACGTACAAGGCGCATGACTGGCGAAAAGTCATATGACATCCACCCTAAAGTGTAGTGCTCTCTCAGCCATCATTTTTCTATAGGCCGGGTAGTAAGCGATTAAATAATCTAACATATGACACAAGAGAACATCCCACAAAATTTGAAAAAAAAATGGTCAGACTTAGTTGTTATCACAAATACTTATCTTTAAGAACACCTACCTGTGGGGCTTACAAAAGCTCTGCTCCCTGGAAACATTCACACAAGCCTGTACATGTTAAATATGGAATTCATTATACATCCTAAATATGGAACCACAGCTGTTTAGGGTTGAGTTACTTGTAACTCTTGTTCCTCTTACTTCTGTATTACTGCATAACTAAAATGTAACATGCTAGATTGTATGTCAATATTAATGTATGTGAACTTCCTATGAATGATTGACTACGATGCATTGACAAAGTGACTTTGCTTATGTATGGATATTGGTGAACTACTGAAATAAAGATTTGTGGCTTGCACTTTACTATATTATATACATTATAATTTATCAACTGACCTTATTGCCCATAGCAACAGGACAAGATTCTTCAAATTTTGGTATGCACATGGAAAAAAAAAACATTTTTATATACTAATAATTGATATCCACACTCACAAGAAGAAGATGATCCTGTAGAAAAGTGCACTGCAATAAAAGAAAGAAAAAAAACATAGTGGGCAAGTCTTTCGGCAGAAGCAAGACCAATGCTGGTCATACACATAGCAAAAATGTTTGAACGTTTCACAATTCACAATATTTTGCTCAAAATTATAATTTAAAACAACAAAGCAAATATCAATTTTAATCAATTCAGTTTGATATTCCATCAAGTCCAACAGTCTTCTCATGGAAATTACCCTTTATTGAATTAAACAGTATTTTAACCCAATATATTTCTGAAAGATACAGCACTTTTTTTCAAAAGATTGTCATATTGGACAATTATATTGATCTGTTTATGGTCAGCATAGGCTTGATAAATTATCACCCTGACATGGTAGTCGTGGATAGAATACAATATTTAATTTTATGTCACACACATCTATGCTGATTTACTACCACCTCACAAAAAAGCATAAACGAGGAAGTAATGGCAGTTGGAGATCCGTGCCTTTCCCCCTGATAGGAACAAAGAAAGCACAGTTGCAAGGGAAATTGTCAGTGTAACTCCCGGTTCACACAGGGGCAACTTGTCAGGCGACCTAGCCGCCTGACAAGTCGCCTCCTGTTCTGTACAATGGAACCGTTCTAATAGGAGCGTCGCGCGTCGCTCCGACTTAGAAAAAGGTTCCTGTACTACTTTGGGGGCGACTTGAGGCGACTTGCATAGACTTCTATACAGAAGTCGTTTTGCAAGTCGCCGTGGAAGTTGTGGGCAGGTCGCCTCGGTGAGGCGACCTGCAAGTCGCGCCGCCCCTGTGTGAACCGGGGCTAAGGGTTAAAGAAATGTGTCTTTCAGAAACTGGCTACATTAAGTGGGCAGCTCAATGAAAAACAATTGTTTTCATTGAAAAGGAAAGACCTGGTGGAAATCCCAACTAAATTGACTGAAGGAGCCTGCACACACCAGTGTCTCCTTAGCACACTGCAAATGAGAAGGCAGGGACAGTGACCTTGGGACCTCCTGGGACAGGAGCAAAGGGACAGTTTAGAAAAGTCCGAAATTGGGGAAGTAGGAGGATTTAATGAATTAACCCGTAATGGCATCTTCCATGCAGCAGAGAAGGCAGTGATTTACGGTGTGTGAGGTGGGGTTCTAAATATTGTTAAATTGTTGTGGAATTAATTTGAGGGAATTTAAAGTGTCATTGACCACCAATGATGGGAGTGGGTGGTGTTAAAATTTCACTGACATCAATGATTGTGAAATTGTTCCGATGCCACTAACCAAAAATGATTGTGGGGTTAATTTACAGGGGTTTAGAGTTCCACTGATCAGCAATAATTATAGGATTATTTGGGGGGTTTGAGGTTCATCACATCTAGCCATTGCACATAATGCATAAAACTTGTATTTGGCTTTCAGTGAGCAATGTTTAAAGACTAAGTGCACCTTAACCAATAACCTCAATACCAGTATGTTTCTTAATTCCCAAAAAAAAATAAGATTAGCTTGGAGTGTCGACTTTCCAAAAAAAATTCATTTTGGACATGTTATTGTCATGCTGGCATTATTATATGATAACAGACAGTAGGGGAAAAAGTTTTTTTCCCCTAAAAGTTGTAGTTTTGTTTCTTTTACATTTTCGCTACCAGGTCTGTACATCGAACGGACCTCACAGCGTGGGTTTCACACACAATCCGGTGGCTGTAGCCACAGGGATTGTGTGTAAAACTGACAGGCAGACCGGCATCCCTTCTGCGCGCACGCTCCTTCATGTATTCCATGCCCAACTTGCCCATCTGCAGGCCGGGGACCAAGATGGCGGGTGCCGGTTGACTGGAGGGAAGGGAGAAGAGCGGACACACGTCTAATTCTAGCACAAGACCTCATCTGTAACACTAAATTGATGACCCATAGGGGGCTTTTGAAGTGTCACCTATAGAAAATACAGGGTACTGAAGTTTGTCGCCATTTCACAGGTTCACACAAACTTAAGGTTAAACATGTTGAGTATCTATTTACTCAGTGCAACCTCACCTTTTACATATTACCAAAAATGTGGGTAGTTTATCGTGTTTGTTTGCCCTAAAATTCACTTTGGTGTGTTTATTACTGAAATTCTGTGTTTCCTAGACCTTTGCAGCATTATCAAGTGACATGAAAAATTGCAACTACCACTATTTTATTCTCTAGGGTGTATGCTTTCAGACCTAAAATTATTGTTTAAACATGTGCAAAAACTGTACAACCTTGTGTGCAAAGCAGGTTTGTGTGACCAACTTTTAGTTCCCATGATGCCTCATACAGGTCATCTCAGTAAAGCTGCCCACACATATTTTAAAATCCAAAGGTTTTACAATCGAATTCAATTCTTCATGTTCTGATTACAACTAAGAAAAATTAAACTGTGTGCAATCATTTGTTGATCATTCCTGTCTACTGGTCAATAATTAAGCACGATTCCAATGGAGTTGTATGCCATGTTTTTCATTTTGATCTTTTGCAGTTTGCTGAAAATAATGACATTTTATTGGAGTGGTCTGGCTCTGACTCAGTATCTTTGCTAGTGTCTACAATGTGATCACCCTTACTTTTTTGATATTATATATGAAAATATTGGAATGTTCTTGGAGCTTAATGGGAGTGTGGAAGAAATATTTTTTTTAAATGAACTCTCCATCTTTCTCTGGAACATTCAGATAGTTAGCAAAGCCAGGCTATTGTTACATGTTGCTAACAACCTTAGGTTCAGTGTTTGGATGAGACCTTCTCTAACATAACAGGAACAAGAGAGGATATGTAGGATATGTTTTCTTCTAAGCCAGGAGTTTGCAGTACATACACACATATCCAATACTACAGAATTGTCCTATTGCCTTCAGCTAGTCTTGATGTCACAAGTCGTTTGTTTGAGAGATATGCCCCGTACACACGGTCGGATTTTCCGATGGAAAATGTCCGATCGGAGCGTGTTGTCGGAAATTCCGATCGTGTGTAGGCTCCATCAGACATTTTCCATCGGATTTTCTGACACACAAAGTTGGAGAGCAGGAGATAAAATTTTCCGACAACAAAATCCGTTGTCGGAAATTCCGATCGTGTGTACACAAATCCAACGGACAAAGTGCCACGCATGCTCAGAATAAATAATGAGATGAAAGCTATTGGCCACTGCCCCGTTTAGAGTCCCGACGTACATGTTTTACGTCACCGCGTTCAGAACGATCGGATTTTCCGACAACTTTGTGTGACCGTGTGTATGCAAGACAAGTTTGAGCCAACATCCGTCGGAAAAAATCCTAGGATTTTGTTGTCGGAATGTCCGAACAAAGTCCGACCGTGTGTACGCCCTATTACACTCACAATCTGAATGTCCTTTGTCAAAATAAACTATATTCTTTGCTGGCCTTCTTATCTTTTCTTGACCAATGAGTAATCTATTTTTGAAGAATGTAAAAAGCAGACTTAACTTGTAATAAAGACAAAAATATTCTCTTTGCTAATCTTGATGTCCTACATTTCTCACACAATTGCATTCATGTGCTTCTATACCCCAAGAAAAACAGGACTGCAAGAGTTCATCCTTGTTTTAGGGCATAAGATGCCATAATAAAGCTTACTTGGTGCACCATGGCATTCCCTGCCTCTTGTACATCTTAGAGCATGATAAAAGCTTACAAGCCATTGTTTATGTACAGACCTATAGTTTAGTTGATGTCATTTAGTCTATATAACAGACTATAGAATAAACCTTTCCTGAGAGAAATAGGCAAACTGATCTTCTTTTGAAAATTATATTTGGGTGGCCTTTATGCTAATGCACTGACTTCAATTCCTTCTGAGTTTCTGACCCTGAAAAAGAATACACATCAGGAAAATGGAGAAAAGTCAGAGATTTCTTGTCTGAATGTTTGTTCTGGGTTAGTGGCTAAATAGCAGCGTGACAGCCATGCAACCAACATCAACAGAGTGAAAACTGAGAATTGGTAGCATACATATTTGTCTCATGGAGTTCTTTAAAAATTAGCCTTTTTGTCCAGCTAGGATTTTGCAGGTTCAGGGAAGCTGCATTATATTTTCCTTTTGTCAAGAGCATCGAGTGCTCCTGCTCCTCATTCTAGCATCCGGGGTTTTGGCTATGGCACTCTTCTTGTCTGTCCACCTGCAAGGTGGGTAATGTGATCAGTCTCTGGCTGCAAACCAAACCTGTTATAAGCCAGCCAAACCCTCACTCGCATGCTTGTGATAGAGAGTGATACCTTTTTTATTCCTGATCAAGCCTCCTGTCTATCTGCCCTGTTCTGCTAGATTGACATTCCCTGTGTATGACCTTGGACCAGATTTTGGACTATTCCCTGAACTCAGCCTGCCTTTTACCTGGATTGTCATAGAACCACTCTACTTGTCTGCCAACTGCAAGTACCTGTTTACTTTGCTCAGTACACGCCCACCCTGGGGTGGTGGCCAGGCACTATAGCATTGTGTATAAGACCTGGGGGCAACCGAGTATTGGTAGGCCTGCTTGCCTTATGGGAAAGGGGGCTGCTTTAGGTGAAGAACACAGTAGCCAGCTATAGTGTCTGACCACCTGCGTTGGGGTAGGCGTGACACCTTTGTAGAGGATACACAAATGTCACAGTACCCTTTTACTCTGACCATTGGGGAATTTCATAGGGAGACAATCAGCTTTTACTTTATCTCATCTCCTGCTTATCCACTTATCTTAGGGTATCCCTGGCTTAAACTTCATAACCCGCACATACATTGGGCTACAGAGTAGATTAGGTCCTGGTCCCAGACCTGCATCCAGAACTGCATTGAAACTGCTGACCAGTTGTCCATTTATAACTTTTGTGTGGCCAGTACCAGTCATGTGCTTTTATTACAGTCCTATTCGGATCCTGATCATGACAATTTTTCCAAGTGTGACTCCAGTTTGCATAAACATTTGTCTTTATATGACTCTGTTAAAGCAAAAAAAGCTGACAAGTTTATTGAATTCTCTACAGGCCACCTCTCCTGCCAATTGCCACAGCTTGGAACTTCTCCTCCTAGAAGCCAAACTTACCTGCTGTCTCGTAGCCTTGAGCCCTGTTTTGGAAACTTCCTCTAAGTCCTCAGAAGTCAAATCCTCTGGACTACTCCTACCCTTGCCTGTCCCTAAACTCTCTAGGACGCACATCCAGGCTAACTTGTCCTCAAGTTCTGCAGTCGCTATACCTAGCAATGCGATCCTGTTAGTCGCTACACCTGGCGATGCAATACAGTCAGTCGCTACACCTGGCGATGCGGTCCAGTCAGTCACTATACCTGGTGATGCGGTCAAGTCAGTTGCTACACCTGGTGATGCAGTCCAGTCAGTCGCTTCACCTGGCAATGCGGTCTAGTCAGTCGCTATACCTAGCAATGCGGTCCAGTCTGCCTCTGCACCAGTTATCCCGGTCCAGCCCATGCCCATTGAGTCTACTGCTTTTTCTTACTTTCTGTAAACTGGCCACACCCTACTACTACTACATCTATTCAAACCTGTCTAAGAAGTTCAATCCATCCTTTGGATAGACTGCCTCATTCAGTCAGGTGGGGCTTTCATCCTTTTTTTCAAGCCTATTTGCATTCTATTTGTGTTTCAGCTATCTGACTTGACTCTTGTGACACATCACCTGCTAATCAACCCGACCTTGCAGATCCCTTGACCTCTGCCTAGTGTGATTGTCCTGTTCTGGATGTCCAGCTCATTTTTAAGGGTCCGGGGTGGGGGGGCCTCCTCAGAGGGGGGTAATGTCAATAGCATAGTGCTCCTGCTTCTCATTCCAGCATCCAGGGTTTTGGCTATGGCACTCTCCTTGTCTGTCTGTCCACCTGAAAGGTGATTAATGTCATCAGTCTCTGGGTGCAAACCAGTTATAAGCCAGCCAAACCCTCACTCGCATGCTTGTGATAGAGAGTGATACCTTTTTTATTCCTGATCAAGCCTCCTGTCTATCTGCCCTGCTGTGCTAGATTGGCATTCCCTGTGTATGACCTTGGACCAGATTTTGGACTATTCCCTGAACTCAGTATGCCTTTTACCTGGACTGTCATAGAACCACTCTAGTTGTCTGCCAACCGCAGGTACCTGTTTGCTTTGCTCAGTACACGCCCACCCTGGGGTGGTGGCCAGGCACTATAGCATTTTGTATAAGACCTGGGGGCAACCGAGGATTGGTAGGCCTGCTTGCCTTATGGGAAAGGGGGCTGCTATAGGTAAAGAACACAGTAGCCAGCTATAGTGTCTGACCACCTGCATTGGGGTAGATGTGACACCCTTGTAGAGGATACACAAATGTCATAAGCTTTTGCCAATGAAAATACTGATTTGTAGTTTTCTTTTATTTTATCCGTGTTAACAATATTAAATATATCTATTGTTTTTCCTTATATTTTCTGTGCCATTTTTAATGGCTGTGTTATTTGCTCCTGGTGGCATCTGATATCACCTGGTCATGTATAGGCTTGGTTGTATTATTTTCCGTAGTAGAAAAAAATAATATTTAATGTAAAGAGGTTATGTTGACCTGCTGACAGTTAAACTTTAACTCCATGTTTGTTAGGTAAAACAAATCTTCTCTAGGTCAGTTATTTATCTTGCAAACATTTTAGCAAATTGAAACACAGGAATTACTGTCAGACCCTTGATTATAACAGTACTGCACGCCTGCACACATGCAGCCTGCTGGCCTCTGGTAAGACCTGGACACAGGATTAGAGTTTTCATCCCTCCCAAGACTCTTTGAATTCTCCAAACTCCAGAACCCAATCTGGGAATTACAAAACACTTAGGAAACTGGCAGATCAAATTTCTCGATTAGAACAGCCATTCTTCAGCCCCTCAATCTGCATTCATAAAAACTCTGTATGACTTTTACCTCTTTTTCCACAGTGGCAGGGCATAGCACTATTGCAGTCTATAAAAACTGTAATACGTAAAGAGTAATAGGGCGTACACACGGTCGGACTTTGTTCGGACATTCCGACAACAAAATCCTAGGATTTTTTCAGACGGATGTTGGCTCAAACTTGTTTTGCCTACACACGGTCGCACAAAGTTGTCGGAATTTCCGATCGACAACCACGCGGTCACGTACACCACGTACAACGAGACTAGAAAAGGCCAGTTCAGAACCAAGAGTGGCACCCTTTGGGCTCCTTTTGCTAATCTCGTGTTAGTAAAAGTTTGGTGAGAGACGATTCGCGCTTTTTCAGACTCGTGGCTTTCAGATCGTTTTCTGACGTTCAGTTTGTGCTTGTGGGTTTGTATCTGCTCTTCAGTGCGTGCAGCAAGTTCCGCATGACTTTAGGTAGTCATTGTATTCTTGTTCGTTCGTTACTGGTTTTCAGGTCGCTCTTCACAGGCCTTGCTGTTCTTCAGTGCGTTCTGTTACTTCGTTCTGAGCAGCCGACCGTTTTCTAGCCATGTTTCATATGCGTACTCCTCGTAGAGTTCGTGCTGTGCGGGGGCTTGGTGTTGGGGTCCTGACCTTGATACAAGTCCAGTCCATGAACAGGGTGGGGAGGAGTTCATGGACCAAGAATTGGTTGCTTCAGCGTGACCAGTTCTCTCATATGCCTTTGCTCCGTGAGATCCGTGAGAATAATCCTGATGATTTCAGGAACTTTCTCAGGATGACGGACCCCGTGTTTCACCGTTTGTTGGCTTCGCTGACCCCCTATATCAGCAGGCAGGATACCTGCATGAGGCAAGCCATCACTCCGGAGCAGAGGTTGGTCGCTACCTTGCGGTATTTGGCCACAGGGAGAAGCCTGCAGGACTTGAAGTTCTCGACAGGCATCTCCCCACCGGCTCTTCTTTGTGGACATTTACTGCTTGTGTTTGTTTGAGCTGACCCTGACAGAAATTTGTGGAGTCCATAAAATGGCGTGATTGTGTAACCTTACAAAGCACTGTTGGCTGTTATTTACTAAATGCAAAGACACTTTTCACCACAAGTGCACTTGCAACTGCACTGAAACTGCACTTGTAGTGCAAAGTGGATTTGCCCATAAAACAACAATTACATCACCCCAAAAGTGTTGTAGCGTTGAGACAATAATTCACACATTCTTGATTAACAATCTTTTTAATACCAGCACAATCACATGTGCATTTACCAAAGGTTTTTCTGACAAACCGACATGTTTGTTGTATACCAATTTTTGTGGTGTCATTATCCAAAATCAAAATGTCCATTTTATAGAAAACAGGCCTGTGTAAAACCAACAAGAAAGACACAAATCTTGATCTTACAAAGTTCACATTTGGTAGAACCTGAAGGCAATATCAGACATGAGTATTTAGGAACTGTGTTTGATATTGCGTTCAGATGGGGGGAAATCACCCCAGGAAAAGCCAAATTTGGAAGATGCACACAAATTTCACAATGTCAACATGTGCTATCTGGCATCACGGGGGATCAAGGGACGTATTTTGGGGGAGAAAGCCCTTCCTCACCGCTACTTTATTATTGAGGAAGGGGTTGCACCCCCAAAACGCATCCATTGATCTCCCGTGATGGCAGATAGCACATGTTGACACACTGTGTGCATGCTCCAAATTTGGCTTTGGGAAAAATCACAAAAACATTTCGCACATTGTAGCACACAAAAGAAGAAAGTGATTTGGAGGGGCTTTAAACTCGCCCCAAAACATCAATGATGTTTTTATATTTTGGAATAACATCATTGATGTTTTGATTGATGATTTCCAATTGTAAATTACACCCCATGATCTCCCCGATCAGGATCTGGGCACTTTCGGATGTGAAAGGATCTTCATCCACAACCTCACGATCACCTAAAAAGAGAGGAAACCCAAAATAAATTATGTTTCAAAAAAATGCCGCAATCCATCCCTTATCTGAGCCTGTGGTCACAGACACTCACCTGTTGTGGTGATTAGTTCCACCACATCTTCTTCCTCCTGCTCAGCTTGTGTTGGGGGGATTTCCCCTTCTTCCAGAGGGGGGGGGCTCTGGTCTCCTCGGATGAGGGGTGTCCTCCGAGTCTTTTCTCCCCTATGTAAAACAAAAATGGTATAATTAGCACACAGATATTTGATGGCAGAACTATAAAGATGAAACATTGCTTGGAAGTGGGGTACAATTGTCTATTTTAGCAGAGTTCCAAGATGTAATTTTATTAGTGTCCTTTGTCAAGCTGCAATACTTTCCCTGTTTAGTACAAGCTTCAGAGATGGAGCCCCCCCCCCCCCTATAGTATACACTGGAGCACCTGTGTGCCCCCCCTAATAAAAATGGTGTTCTTGTGTCCCAAACTAGTGCTCCAGTGTCCAGATGTGAAAACAGCTGCTCAGTGTCCTCTCCTTACACACAATCTAGTTTGCATTTCATTCTAGTAACAAAGCCATCTACACAACCCAATTCTTTGAAGACAAGTATAGGGCCTCAAAATGGTGGCCAAATGCATATGGCCTAAACAATGGTATTTTATAGTCCGAAAGAAAAATGTGTGATCCGAACGAATAATGTGCCCATGAACATGAAAGTGGCCATTATAAACTGTACAACAGTTCATAAAAGCACATGGAGCAGCATGAACGTAAGAAACATAAAGAATAGGAACACAGCACAACTACTTACTTTTTTGCAGCACTCTCCGGATCTTTCTGTACTGCTCATGTTCTCGTAATTTGAGGTCCGACCACTGCTTCCTGAGCTGATCTTTCGATCGTCGTACCCCGATATTCCGGTGCAGACTCCTGACCACTTTCGCCATGATCTTGGCCTTTCGGACATTGGGGTTGGGGTAAGGCCCATACTTCCCATCATAGTTGGCCTTCTTCAGGATGTCCACCATCTCCAACATCTCCCCAAAGGACATATTTGAGTCCTTAAATCTCCTTCTGGATCGTGACGTTTCAGGCTCCAGCCTTTCCTCCTCCTCCTCCTTGTTGCTACAGTTAGCACGCACCTGCTGTCTATCCGCCATGTGCTCTTCCCCCACTGCGCCGAACGAAAAGGGGCAGGGAATAGACTAGAAAGAACGTCAGGGGCGGGCGGAGTTATACGCATGCGCAGTGTGTATAAAGCGTAACACGCGCGTGTCTTACGTACGATCTGTGAGCGGAGGAAGGAGCATCGGAGACGCCGATCCTGCTAACGAAGGTAAGATCTAAACTTGGGCCTATACTGCTTCGAAATGGAAGCCTATATTGTAACAAGATTAGGGGAGTTTGGCCTGACATTAGGGTTTGTCTTGTGTTGTGTCTTGCAGAGAAAATGGATGGGTTCAACGACCACAATTTCCTGCCCCTGTTTATTGACAAGTACAGAGAGCTGCCCTGTCTGTGGCAGGTCAGACACCCACATTACAACCATAAACAGAAGAGGCAGGCAGCGCTGGATAAACTGCTGGAGTTGGTGAAGCCGGTGGTCCCCACAGCAACCATCCCTTATTTAAAAGCTAAAATTGGTGGCCTGAGGAGCACATATCTTAGGGAGCGCAAGAAGGTCACAGATTCCCAGAGGTCCGGAGCTGCAGCAGATGACGTTTATATCCCCAGGCTGTGGTACTATGAGAGACTGCGATTTCTGTCAGACCACACTGAGGTCAGGGAATCCCTCTCTACTCTTCCTTCCACGCTTCCTTCCATCCCAGCTGAGGCTTCTGATGTCCAACCTGTGCCTTCCTTCCAGGAAGAAGTGGAGGATCCCAGCTGGAGTCAGGTATAGCATTGTTCTACTGATTTCTGGGCAATAAAGAAATGATGTTTACTAGATGTTATTATTGATCACTAATTGCTGATTAAAAAAAGTGTTTTACATATCAATAAACAGTAGTGGGCACCCAAAATTGGGACAAGAATGAAAACTGCTGGGCTCAGAAGGATAGTCTGTTATATTTGTTAACATTGAATTTGCAGCAGTGAGGAGGTGAAAATTGTGTGTGATTGATGTAAAAAATACTAAAACTATGTCCCTTTTTCATACACAGGAAGACCTCAGCCAGGAGGAAGCTGTGGAATGTGGCAGTCAGGAGGAGGCGGGGATTAGTGGCAGCCAGGAGGAGGCGGGGCTAAGTGTCAGCCAAGAGAAGCCTGGGACCAGTCGCAGCCTGACTGAGTCTCAGGTTCCTCCCCTCCGCCTGCCATACAACAGGGCCAGAAAGGCCACTCCCAGTCCTGTACAGGATTCAGCATACAGGCTGATCCAGGAGGCTTCTGCGTCCCTCAGAGCCTTCCCCAGTCCTGAAGAGGCCTGCATGGCTGCCACAAAATTGCAGGGCATGCAGGAGGGCCAACGCAGGCTCTGTGAGGACCTGCTTTATAAAGTGCTACGTAAGGGGGAGAGTGGGGAACTGACACCCAAGACGGATGTCATTGAGATCGACGATCCTCCTCCTCCTCCTCCTCCTGCTGCCACAACTCCACCACCACAGCCAAAGCCTAGAAGGAAGCGTGGAAGGAAGACCAAAGAGTGATGACCCTATGTTCAGTCTGGTCTGACAGAAGATGCAGTCTCTCGTATGACCACAGCCTGGGGACATAGATGTCATCTGCTGCTTTCCGGATCTCTGGGACTTCTGGACCAGACTGCCCTCCCTAAGATAAGGACTCCTCAGGCCACCAATTTTGCTTTTAAATAATTGATGTCTGCCCTGGGGGTCCCAGGCTTCGCCAATTTCTGCAGTTTCTCCAGCGTTGCCTCCCTCTTTGTTTTTTTATAGTTGTGACCCCTTAATAAAAAATTTTTGGGGAAATTCTACTGTCCTGTGTGTGTTTTCATCAAAAAAAGACAGTTTGTTGGTGAGGATTCAGGTACATTTCTAAAGTACAATGTGAAATTAACAAGGGACAACAACACCAAACAATCTCCTACAGATTAAATAGAACAACATATTAATGGTGTTGTGGGAACTTGTCACAAAAAACACACAAACATTTTCGGGAGTACAAAAATCACCAAAAAAAAAAAAAAGAGAAACACAAAAAAAGATTCTACATTAAAGCCAAAAAAAAAAAAATATACAAAAATATGTTGTCAGATGTGAGAAATAAAAATATATTGAGGGAATCCCGATAAATAGTAACGAAATAAGTTTGTGAGAAGTGTGTGTGAATATGAGCAGCAAAACTACTATATTCTTGTCACATTATAAAGAAGAAGAGAGTGCGCTGTATTAAACCATTTTGAACATTGCAGCGTGACGAAAGTGCTGTATCCATTGCGAACGCTAAGTTTACCAGAACGAGCTGTCCCGTGTCGGAATTTCTTCTGAGCATGCGTGGCACTTTGTGCGTCGGAACAGACCACACACGGTCGGAATTGACGCGATCAGATTTTGTTGTCGGAAAATTTTATCTCCTGCTGTCCAACTTTGTGTGTCGAAAAATCTGATGGAAAATGTCCGATGGAGCCCACACACGGTCGGAATTTCCGACAACACGCTCCGATCGGACATTGTCCATCGGAAAATCCGACCGTGTGTACGGGGCATTACACTAGCAAAAATGCATCCAGACTTTAAAAATTGAGCTCTGCATTAATGTTGATTAAAACTGTTTAGAAACAAAAGCTGCTCAGTATGCACTGTCAATAGTAATAATGACTATTTATTTAGAGCAGTCACTTAGAGTTAATTAAGCATAGTTTACTGCAAACAAAATAAAAGGCAATAATGCTTAAAGCAAGTAAATATGTTAAAATACAAATATGTTTACTGTATTATTTGTCTAAGGATTCATAATTCTGCACAAACCAGTTTTGTGATTTACACACCTCTGCTACATTTCACAGTTAGCATGGGTGACTTTCACAGGGGTGTTCCATTCAGTGCTTTTTCTTCTATCCATTTTTGGATGAAAAACAGCTAGAAATTCATTCCTATATACTTGTGGATGTAAATGAAGGATCATCTATACACATCAGTCTAAAGCTGTGTATTTTTAGTCCATTTCTTTAAACGGAATAAGGCTGCATCCCTTTCTATTTAAATGGCTCTGAACAGATGTACGCGGATGCTGTCCGTTACATCCATTCTGTGTATGTCTGTTTTTAGGCAAGAAACATATTTTATGTTTATACTTTTGTCATCCATGATTAGTTTCCTCAACAACTAAAAAAAATGGATGCAAACTGAATTACACTGAACTGAAGCATGGCTCCCAACTGTCCCTGATTTCAAGGGACTGTCCCTGATTTGGAACAAAGTCCCTCTGTCCCTCTTTCTTCCTCATTTGTCCCTCATCTTGGTCTGATCTATACAGTTGTACAGTAGTACCTTGGATTACAAGTATAATTTGTTCCAGAAGAATGCTTGTAATCCAAAGCACTCGTATATCAAAGCGAGTTTCCTCATTAGAATCAATGGAAACTCAGATAATGCATTCCACAGTCAATGCTGGTGTATGCAGTACCGCATGTGGCCAGAGGTGCGGGGGCATCGGAGACACTCAGAGACACTTGGAGACGCTCGGAGACACGCGGGAAAGGAGTTTCTCTGAGTGTCTCCGAGCATCTCCGAGCATCACTGATGCCCCTGCACCTCTGGCCACATGCGGTACTGCACACCCCAGAGGCTTGAATCCTGCTCGTCTTGCGAGACATTGCTCGTAAACCAAGTCAGGATTTTTTTTTAAAAATAGCTCATATTGCGAAACGCTCGTAAACCGTGTTACTCGCAATCCGAGGTTTCACTGTATATAAAATGCACTTTTTAGCTTTCAAAAAATATTTCCCAGTGCTAAACCTTTCATCCAATAAATAAATTGCTGCAATTGTAAATTTCAAAAGCCAGTATAAGAGAATAGTAGTGGTAAGTTGGGAGGTATGCTGAAGTGCAAAGTAATGGAAATTGAACTGAACCCTTAGTCCTTTCACAAGGGCATCATGAGTTCAGTCATGATTTTTACGAAGAAAAAAATGATGAATGTCTATCTTCAGTTCAGTTTACATCCGTCTGCACTTTAGTTTAGTAATGTTCTGTTCAGTTCAGTTTGCATCCGTTTTTGCATCCATTTTTATTTTTTAGCTGTTGAAGACATTAGTCATAGGTGACAAAAGTATAAACAAAAAAAGTGTTTCTTGCCTAAAAACGGACATAAACGTAACAAATGTGATTAGACCACATCTGTTTACCTCTGTTCAGATCAATTTAAATTGAAATGGGTGCAGCCTCGTTCCATTAAAAAAAAATGCACCTGAATGGACACAGATGTAGGCAGATGTAAACAATTTTCTATCCAAAAAAAGGACAAATGAAAATTGACAAACAGAATGCCCATGTGAAAGGCCCTATACTGTTCATCTGATCAGCTCCCTGCTTAGGCTCGGTTCACACAGGGGCAACACGATTTCAGCGCGACTTTGTACGGCGACTTCAACGCGGCTTTAACGCGACTTCAGCGCGACTTCAGCGCGACTTTAGCAAAGTACAACGCGACTTCAAGTCGCCTCCAGGACAGGCGACTTTGGCTGTGGCCAATCACAGGATAATCAGCTCTCTGGGAGGGAGGGGTTTGCCTGGGCAAACTAAATTTTTTGCCTGCAAAGTCGCTTGACTTTAGAGAGAGATCCGACTTGGAGGCGACTTCCATTGATTTCTATGGTACAGGTCGCCTACCAAGTCGGATCCAAGTAGTACAGGGAGTACGCTCTGAAGTCGGAGCGACTTCAGTAGTGTCTATTAAGACGCTCCCATTCACTGTCATGTGAATATATTTCTGGGGCGACTTGGGGCGACTTGAGGGGCGACAAGTCGGATCCCAAGTCGCCCCAGTGTGAACCGAGCCTTATTGTACAGAGGTGATGATGCTATTTCATTGCCAATTAGCAGGCTGAATGTGGTTACTGATCCAGGATGTGATGTGTGGCAGATGGGGTTAATCTATAAGACTATGACTTACATGTAAACCAGTATACTGGATTTATAATTTAAAAAGAAATGACCAGGTAGCTGCTTTGTACATGAAGCATGCAACTGTGTAGACCTATTCTATGCAATAATTTTTTCCCCAGAAATGTAAATTTTATATATAGCCATAACGTTATGATCACCCACCTAATAAATATTGAGTGGTTCCTACTTTTGGCACCAAAACAGCTCTGACCCATCAAGACAAGGACACCATTGGATCTCTGAAGGTATGCTAAGGTATCTAGCACCAAGGCAGCAACAGCATATCCTTTAAGTCGTGGATGTTCCAAGGTGGTTCCTCCATTGATTGGACTTGTTATTCCAGCATATTACACAGAAGATCGATTAAATTGAGATCTGGAGAATTTGGAGGCCAAGTCAACACCTTGTATTGGTTGTTGTGTACCTCGAACCATTCTTGAACCATTTTTGAGGTGTGGCACATTATCCTACTGAAAGAGGCCACTGTTTCCATGAAGGTGTGAACTTGGTCAACAATAATGTTTAGGTAGGTGGTACATGTCAAGTAACATCCACATGAATGGCAGGACCCAAGGTTGCCCAGAACAGCAATGCATTCTGGTGCCATCTCTTCCTCAGTAAGCGACGTACGTGCACCTGGCCATCCACATGATTTAAAAGAAAATGTGATTCAATAGACTCACCTCTTTCCATTGCTCTGTGGTCCATCTTCGATGCTCACATGCCCATTGTAGGTGCTTTGGGACCTAGACACAAGAAGGGGCACCCCAACCTGTCTGCTGCTATGCAGCCCCATACACAACAAACTGCAATGCCCATTTTTTCTGCTTTCAACACATCAACTTCAGGGACAACTTTTGTTTACTTTCTGCCTAATGATAATGAATGTTATTCAACTAAATTGTCAGTGATCATAACGTTATAGCTGATTGGTGATTACCGTATATATAGTATTATACAGTATAGATATGGTAATATATATCACCAGACAAAAAAAATGACAAAAAAAAGCATAAAGAAACTTTATATTTTCACCTGGGGGGTAACCTTGTTCTATATCTGGGGTCTCCAAACTTTCTAAACAAAGGGCCGGTTTACTGTCCTTTAGACTTTAGGGGGGGGGCTGGGGCTGAAAGTAGAAAATGCCCCAGCATTGGTGGGAGTAAAAAATTATAGTGCTTGTAGTTAGTAGAAGAAGGAGGAATAGTGCCCCATTATTGGTATCAGTGGGAAGAATAGTGCTCCATCATTGGTATTAGTGGGAGAAATAGTGCCCCATCATTGGTATCAGTGGGAGGAATAGTGTCCCATCATTGGCATTAGTGGGAGGAATAGTGCCCCATCATTGGTATTAGTGGAATGACTAATGCCTAATAGTTTATACAAGTGGGAGTAATAGGGCCCCGCTGTTGATGTCAGTGGAAGGAATGGTGCCACCTTGTTCATGTGAGTGGGAGTATTAGTGCCCTGAGGGCAAAATAAAGGCAAGCAAAGAACCACATTCGGCCCACAGGCCACAGTTGGTATGGTAAACCTGAGATTCACTTGAAAATTAAATGGTCTGTACTAAAATGGGGAATCTTGATACTTTTAGTAGCATTAAAATACATTGGTAAAGGAGCAATCCTATTGGCTGAAACTGTAACTTGAGGGCATGTGGCCTGGTATGGTTCAGGAGGGGGGGCTCTCTCGTCCCCCCCTTTTACTGCGGCCTGCCAGGTTGTGTGCTGAGATAAGGGTCTGGTATGGATTTTTGGGGAGACCCCCATGCCATTTTTTTAAAAAAAATTGGCGCAGGGTTGTCCTTAATATCCATACCAGACCTGAAGGGTCTGGTATGGAATTTGGGGGGACCCCCACGCAATTTTTTTAAAATTTTGGTTCGGGGTTCCCCTTAATATTCATACCAGACCCAAAGGGCCTGGTAATGGACTGGGGGGATCCCATGCCGTTTTTTCCATGACTTTTATCTGTATTGCCGGGACCCGACAATTCATTATAGACGTGAGTAGTTTTAAATGACTTTTTTTCTTTAGAAATGTCATTTTGTTCAGGGACTGTTCTAAACACTGGAAAAATGTGCCACTTTACAGGCAGACTATAGACACCCCCCAGGTATGAAATTTAAAGGAATATTTCACTTTTATTGTTTCACTTTAATTATTATTAAAATCACTGCTGCTACTTTTTATGACAATAACTTGCATATTAACCCTTAAAATTATCACTTTTGATTTTTCACGTTCGTGTCCCATAGACTTTAACGGTGTTCGTGTGTTCGAACACATTTTTTGCCTGTTCGCATGTGCTGCAAACCGAACCGGGGGGTATTTCTGCTCATCCCTACCCAAAACACAATCTACTACTCCTCCCAAGTATGCCAACATGAGGTGTGAGACATTTCACACCCTAGCCACACATAGAGGCCCGAAATCCAAGGAGCACCTTCAGGCTAACTAGGGACATAAATTAAGCATGTATATAACAATGATCATGGGCCCTGTAACTGGTGTGGCAGTAATCAGGGACACTGGGACTTGTTTGGTGGTGATCAGGGGCACCGTCATTTCAGTAATGATGATCAGGGACACTGTAACAGGTGTGGTGGTGATCAGAGACACTGTAACTGGTGTGGTAGTGATTAGGTGATTAGGGACAATATGACTGGTGCAGCGGTGATTAGAGACACTGGCTGCTGACAATATTTTATGAATAATGAAAAAAAAATTTTTTTTAAATGTATACATTTTTTTTTTCATATTATCATCAGAGCAGTGCAGTGTTACCATTGTGACACTGCAGTGTTCTGGGAAGGTGATCAGAATTTTTTTTTCAGTGATGATCACTATAATAAGCAATGTGTAAGACTGTTTAAAGGTTCCAGTCATGAAATCTTGTTTAGTACTGTGGTGCTGTGATTGGTCACAGCTATCACATTGTACAGGACCACTCTGATTAGTACCATGTGATTGCTGTGACCAATCACAGAGATCACATAGTAGTAAACAATGACAGCCTTGTTTACTACTGTAACTGTGATTGTTGTAATTGGTCACAGTGATCACATTGTATCAGGGATGCTTTCAGCATGGGAACAAAGATGATCTGCTGTGTCCAGCAGACGCAGTGGTCACAGATCCCGCCACTGCTCGCTCTAGAGCACACACATGAGTGGCCGATGCAGGAGGACATACAGGTATGTCCACCCGCATAGGCACTGCTCCCATCCGGCCATATATACTATATACAGTGGGCTAACGGGAAGCAGTTAAAGTAAATCTGCCATGTGAAAAAATACACAGGACTGCCATTGATGACTTTATTTTGAAATTTATTGACTCTTATACTGACACTCTAAATTCTGATTTATCAACCTGGAATACATAAGCAGAACAGGAAAGACAGAATAAGGTAAAAATGTTTTTCTGCGTAGTTGTTTAGGTTCAGTGACTCCAATTATGAAAGAAAAGGGTCATTCCACCTCCAGGCAACTAGCATTTTCAAATGGAGAGCTCAGTAATGACAGCCTTCATGTTTTTTTAATGACAAGTTTCCTTTAAAGCATGATTAAATGTTCAGTTTCAGCAGTTACAACCTGAGTACAAAAGTATGTCCCCTGCCAGGCTTCTGTAGAGAGGGTCACTTTCTCTCTGTGTGGAAGTAGTCTCTCTGCAGAAGTCCAACATGCTAGAGTCCTCCAGTCAAATAGGAGCACGAGCTTCCTGAATACATAAATGTAGCACAGGCGTATTATGGTTCTGTAATAATGCTGACCTGTCCTGTCACATATGGGCTTATGATAACCACCAAATAATTAAAATCTTGATAGTGTGGTCTAACACCAATAAGGTTTAACAGACCTTATCCCCACATAGATAGCTGTCACTGTTTTCTCTCACATACTGTATCGGTGACAACTACAAAACTTTGCATTTCCCAGGACTTTCCCAATGATAGTGGTTACTAGAACAAATAAACACTGTCTAAAAGTAAAAAAGTAAATAATTCTTTAGATTTACGTTTTTTTCTTTTAAGCATATATATTTTGATTCAATCCCACTACAGAGAAATAATATTATTAGTGGCAATGAGTCCAAGTGCTGTGTTGTGACTCTTGCCCTTTTTAGGTCCTTGCATGGCAGCACAAAGACTAATGCCGCGTACACATGGTCGGAATTTCCGACAACAAATGTTCGACGGGATCGAAATTTTCTCAAATTTTCCAACAACAAAATCCGTTGTCGGAAATTCCGATTGCGTGTACACAAGTCCAACGCACAAAATTCCACGCATGCTCGGAATCAAGCAGAAGAGCCACACTGGCTGTTGAACTTCATTTTTCTCGGCTCGTCGTAGGTGTTGTACATCACCGCATTCTTGACGTTCGGAATTTCCGACAAGATTTGTGTAACCGTGTGTATGCAAGACAAGTTTGAGCCAACATCCGTCGGAAAAAAACATGAATTTTGTTGTCGGAATGTGCGATTGTGTGTACGCGGCATTAGTGTGTGCCTCTGATCGCCTTGTAAGTGAATGAGTTTTTCTTTATTCCTTGTATTTAAACCTAATGAGTAAGCTCATATATGTACGAGTGAGTTCTACCTTGTTTATGGAAAATGCCTAGGTTCTCAAACTGTATGTAAAATAATCGCACAGAACATTGTGTCATTGAAATGTTCTTTTATTGAATTTTTTAATAAATCACAATGATAAGTGACCCAAAAGTGTCATTCAAATCAGACTTTTAACTGTAAATAGTTTTTTTTTGTGTTTACCAGAGTTTTAGTATTTGTACCTTTACTATTTAGCCTTGTAAACAAAAATACCAGTTTGTACAGCTTGGTCTTTTTCTTTGCAGCTGCTTTGCTAGTGTCTACAATTTGATCACACTTTCGTTTTTGAAAATACAGACAAAAATTGGACTTTCTCAGAGCTATGCTTCTTCATTTTAGGGCATAAGAAGCCCTGGGCTATAATAGCGAGAACATTCCCGATCCAACATTGCATTTCTTCCTTCTTTCATCTTTTCTTACTTAGAGCATGCTAAAAGATTACAAGCCACTGTTTGTATGCACACCTATAGTTTTGGTTAAAGGATAAGCTCGCCTGATAAACAAAATGTGCATTCATTATTTATTTATTTATATTATGGTGCTCCTTTATGTTTAAAGTTTTACATACATTGTACGTCCTATGGCGAACTTATGAAGGTCTCATTCTGGTTATTCTCTGTATAGGTTGTGGGAATGTGGGAGTTTGTATTACTTTAATACTGCATTATACTAGAAAAATAAAAATAACGATTTCTCAAAAAAAAAAATGTTCCCGAAGGTGAACTTATCTTTTAATTTTACCTGTTTAATTGACCATAGTAAAAAAAAAAGTAAAAAAGTAAACCTTTCCTAAAAGGTTACTGTGGGGTCACTGTTGGTCATCTGTTGGTCATCTTCTAAAACTGCTATTTGGCTACTTGTTATGCATTGCCCTGGTAGGGATGAGCCGAACACCCCCCTGTTCAGTTCGCACCAGAACATGGGAACAAGCAAAACATTTGTTCGAACACGCGAACACCATTAAAGTCTATGGGACACGAACATGAATAATCAAAAGTGCTAATTTTAAAGGCTTATATGCAAGTTATTGTCATAAAAAGTGTTTGGGGACCTGGGTCCTGCCCCTGGGGACATGGATCAATGCAAAAAAAAGTTTTTAAAACGTCCGTTTTTTTCGGGAGCAGTGACCTGAAGGGCCTGGTATGGAATTAAGGGTGACCGCCCACGTCTTTTTTTTTTTTTAATTTTGGTTCGGGGTTCCCCTGTGGGGAATTCCCATGCCATTTTTATCAATGAACTTCTATGTGTATTGTCGGACCGGCAATGCATTAATAGCCGCAAGTAGTTTTAAATTACTTTTTTTCCTTTGAAATGTCATTTTGCTGTCAGACTGTTCTAAACACGGGAAACATGCGCCCCTTTACAGGCATACTATAGACACCCCCAGCTCCGAAATATAAAGGGATATTACACTTTTATTGTTTCACTTTAAGCATTATTAAAATCACTACTCCCGAAAAAACGGCCGTTTTTAAAACTTTTTTTGCATTGATACATGTCCCCTGGGGCAGGACCCAGGTCCCCAAACACTTTTTCTGACAATACCATGCATATAAGCCTTTAAAATTAGCACTTTTGATTTCTCCCATAGACTTTTAAAGGGTGTTCTGCGGCATTCGAATTTGCCGCGAACACCCCAAATTGTTCGCTGTTCGGCGAACTTGCGAACAGCCCATGTTCGAGTCGAACATGAGTTCGACTCGAATTTGAAGCTCATCCCTATTCCCTGGTTTCAGTACTATCTCCTACTTTATCCACCTTTAGGTGATCCCTTCAAACTTAACTATTCAGGGAAGCCTATCCCACCTCCACCTAAAAACTGTTCTACGGCTTTCTCCATCAGCTCATCCCCCAAAACTATTACCTTTTTTACCACTCTTTTAGATTGTAAATTCCAAGATCAGGGCCAAGATCAAATTGTATTGTAACTGTTCTTTCTCTTTTTATTTTACAAAGCGCTGCACAAACCATTTGCGTTATAAAAATCCGTCATAATAATAATAATAATAATTGATAGTCTGCATATTTGTGGAAAGGAATGGGCTTTCTTCAAATGCACCTATCTTTATTTCTTGTGTCCCCTACATTTTATGCTTCTTCCATGTTCTTTGCTGGTGTCTGGTATCAAGTCAGCCAGAATTTGTAGTTTTAGGCAAGTTGCATTTTTTTCTCTTTTACTGAGGCTACAAAGATGTGTTAAGCTTTTTGCAAAGAAAGTACTGATCTATAGTTTTCTTTCATTTTATCTGTGTTAATATTAAGCATATCTATTTTGTTTCCCTATATTTTCTTTATTTAAAGGTTCTGTTATTGGCTTCTGGTGGCATCTGATGTCTTATGACCACGTATAGGCTTATTTGAGCTGCATTCTTTTCCAATATTGAACAAATGAATATATAATATCAAGTAGTTATGGTGACCCATTAGGCTCACTTCACAAAGCTAACATACAAGAATACTAGACATGTGCACAGCCAAAAAATTTGTTCATTTTCATTTTCGTTTAATAAGTTTTTTTTTTTTTTTTCGTTTTTCATTTTTCGTTTTTCAGGTCATTCGTCAATTCGTACATTGGTAAATTCCTTCATTCGTACATTCGTAAATTCGTACATTCGTGAATTCATACATTCGTACATTCGTAAATTCGTACATTCGTAAATTCGTACATTTGTAAATTCGAAATTTGAAAATCCAAAAACCAAAAATACGAAAATCTGAAATAGTAACTAACTATTAAATTATAGGTATTGTAATTTCCTTTCAAATTTGGCTGTCAGTGAACGTAACAAATACAAATTTATCCGAAGTTACGAATTATCCGAAATAACGAATGCTGCATCTAAACAAATGGAATGGAACAAATTAATAATAAATAATAATAATACAAAGTTTTTATTATTATTATTGTTATTTATTATTATTAATTCATTATGTTCCATTCATTTGGATACAGCATTCGTTATTTCGGATCATTTGTAACCTTCGTATAAATTTGTATGTGTTACATTCACTAACAGCCAAATTTGAAAGGAAATTACAAAACCTATAATTTAATAGTTACTAGTAATAGTAGTTAAGTTATTATTAGTTAATTATTATTTCAGATTTCGGAATTTCAGAATTTACAAATTTACGAATTCAATTATTTACTAATGTACGAATGTACGAACGTACATTCGTAAATTGCGAATGTACAAATTTACGAATGTATGAATTTACAAATTTACAAATTTTTCGAATTTACGAATATTCGGAAAAATTCGTTAAACGTGTTTTCGTTAATTCGTATATTTCCGAATTAACGAATTTGTCGAAATTTGTTAAAAAACGAATTCGGAACAAAACGAATTGCACATGCCTAAAGAATACATATCCCTCAAAAACATGACGTTGTGCCCAGTGAAATATAAAATTTTCCTTGAGCTGGTGTTAAAGCTTTTTGAATTGAGCCTATGTTTGTGGGAAAAAATATTGTTTTGCCTCATAAATAACTATTATAGTTCATTTTATTGTGCAATATAAATAACTGACTGAGAAAATTATATTTTCTCAGTCAGTTATTTATATTGCAAGGATTTTAATAAATGGTATTGCAGTCCAACTTGCTGCTGTTCTGCTAAAACATACACATGCATTCTATTCACTTTCTACTGAAGTAGTAGAGTCTGCTGCTTTAATCACATAATCGATTAAAGGGATGTAAATACAGATAAACTGTAGGCAGTGGTGTAGCATGGGTTGTCAGCACCCAGGGCGAGCCAAGTCTCCTAACCCAGGGACTTTTAGCATTCCCTGAGTCCCTTCCACCAGTACAGTAGTACTAACCTACCTGACCACTACACTAACCTACTTGACCACTACACTGACCTACCTGATTCCTACTTCTTGCACTACTCACACTTATACAGTACGATGTAGATTGATGGATCCTCCTTACCTCTCCAAGGCCTCCATCGTCCATCTGATCAGGCCTCTCCCCAGCACTAGGCACTTGGGCAGTATTGTTCTGGAGTCCCGCCACCCACTCCACTCTCGGTATCCCCTGCCAGTAGGTCAACCAACAGCCACTGTACCTGTCCCATCTGCACCGAGCACGGCCCCTCCACTTCTGCTGTCCTCACACACACACAGGCCGCAACAGAGGGATCCAGAGAGACAGGCTGAACTGGAGAAGTCCCAGGCGGTGGGAGGGGGAATAGGGTGCTGCGGAGGAATGCTCGGGATATGCCTCATCGGAAGTGTAGAGGCCGGGGAGGCAATAGGCTGCAGCAGAGACCTCTGGGATGGTGCAGGAATAAATTTGCCCCCTCCTAAATGTTGCGCCCAAGCCCCACGCTACGCCATTAACTGTAGGTTGACAATATAAGCAGGAATTCACATTTCTGCTTCCCTTTTAGAAAATCTTAATGTTGACTTACAAGTTGGGGTCTGGAACCCAGGGACTTCATAGGGACACCCTACAGAATACTGTTGTTTTAGACAATTTTCATCCACGAGAGGTTTGCTATAATGTATATAGGTATGGTTTATTTTATTTTATCTATGTAAAAAGCAAATCAGTATTATAAATACCATCTTTATTTTCCTGTATCATCCATAATTTCAAGTTACTGCTGGCATATCATGTTGGTGTTATTTTGGCAAGCATTTACTGGGGTTGGGAAAATGCTTGCTTTTGTGTTTTCTCCTATAAAAAGGCATGCAGCCATATACATGCCTACATGCTGCGCCTACATGTCTCCTCATTGCTGATCCATACCTCCCAACATCGGAAGTTGAGAGAGGAACAATCTGGAAAGGATATAGCCACTAGCAATAACAATTGTGTTTTGCCAGCTGGGAAGGTTCATCATGGTCCTTCTCCCCTTCCGGCAAAAAACAATAGCGCTGTGGGAGGCATTCCCGAATCAACACTGACTGTGTTGTTGGGGGGATAGAGCGATTTTCACAGTGAGTAATCTATGAGCTGCTTAAGCTATTTGTTATGTACGCCACAATGTACAGAATGCAGCTGTCAGCAGTATGTGTCATAGTGTTCCGTATATTGGTTAGCAGCAAGTGGAAAATATGGACAGCATCAATGGGAGGAAAAATGGATGGCATAGGTGGTCAGTGGGAGAAAAAAATGCCCAGCATTGATGGTCAAGGAAGGAAAAATGTCTGCTGTCAGTGGTCATGGTCAGAGAATGGAAAAAAATGCCCAGGGATGATCAGGGGGAAAAAAAGATAAATTTTAAAAGAGTAAGGTATCCCCCCCGTTTAAGAGGTATTTTCCCTTTAAGAGTAAAAAATACACTGGAAGTTTTTGCAGCACAACCGCAAACCATGTTTGGAATTATGTATAGAATAGTATAAACTGAAATAGATTGCACCCACTGATTGCATATCAGTTCGCATGATCAATTGGCTGATGACAAAAGCTCTTTAACACTCAAGCTGTGTTTTTAAGCAGATAGTTTTGCAAATGTGTGAGGCATTTTTTTTACCTAAACAGACTACTTTTCTCTGGGGCTTTTCGTGTTCATTTATTATTCTCACGTGACCATTTTTAGTTCCTTATCTGTCCATCAGGGATAAGGTAAGCATGAGATCAGCCAGATGTAAATGCTTTCATGAATACAGTGTGTGAGAGGGTTTACCATACTTGACAAGGAAAAGACCCTCTGTAGAGCAGCATCTGTTCCAGTTTACAATTTCAGACTGAAGCATGATGCAGATGAAGCTGTCTAGCTTCCACTTTGCTTCAGACATCTATTGATCTGAGTGGCCCTGTAGTTGGGCAGCATGCTGTACAAGAGGAGAAGCATGAATTAAACAACAGCTCGCATACAGCTGAAGAGATGCTCAATTCAGACAATCCACACCCCAAGGGGGAAGATTTTTGCTGGCCTGCCAGGCAGCACATATAGTAGTGAACAGCACTACAGCACTAGAAAGTCTTGTTGTACCTGGGACTCTGCCTGTTCCCCTTCCCATCTCCCAAATAGCTGTAAAGGGTCCCTCCTTCTTTTCAGGCAGGCTGGGGGGTCACATTTTCAGAATGATGCTCAGCAGTGGGACACATCCCAGATATTCAAAACACTGAGATTTTGTTAAAACCCCCTTGGACAGCCCAATGGAAACTTAAACTGTTGTATTGTATGCTGATCAGCAAGATCTTCCTTGGGGATGCACCGATCCCAGTTTTTTCAAAGCGAGTAAGAGCACTGATACTTTTCCTCAAGTACTCACCAATATCAATTACTGATACCTTTTTTTTTTCATGTGGTGGGGTGCAATTTGAGCCCATACAAAATGAATAGGAATGCACAGCTCCTGTTTGAACCCAGGCTGAATTCACTATGACAAGCTTGGATTCACACAGGATTGGAGCAGGAAACTACATGTGATTCGGACAGGAATTGCACCGCATTCCTGTTCAAATCACATGCGATTTTTTGCAGCGCAATTTGAGCCCATTTTTTTTTGTATGGGCTCAAATTGCACCATACCACATGAAAAAGAATTAGGTATCGGAGAATTTGTGCAAGTGCTCATGCAAACACTTAGTATCGGCACCGATAAAGGTATCAGTATCGATGAAATACTAGTCTTCCTACTTGCTGCTGAGCACGCCTGAGGCTACTACTACTTGGTTTCTTTATTTCATTGCCACCAACCTTGGAAAACAAATTTCTTTCCAAAGCTGAGTTTGCATCAAATCTAAGAAAGCCAGTGCTTCTCATGTGATGAGAGAAATATGTAAACCTAAACTTATATAGTGATGTCTGACACCACTGGTATTCACAAGGGTATAAAAAAATAGCCTGACTTTTCTTAAGGATTTCAAACGATATAGGGGCCTTCCTGGGGACACAAGGGTTTGGCAGGTAGTGTTTAGGAACCACTCAGAATATAGATCATGGTAAAAGTCAATGATGATTGGACTCACTGGAAAATCATCAAGATCAGGGCATGTTGTAATGATGGTCACATTTAGCCACATTTAACACTTAGCATCAATTCTGGAATCTGGGAGAAAAACAGAACATTTGTCATTTGTTATTGTGTTGTATTTGGTATCATTGACAAATTCTCAGGAAAAGCACTCTTGGAGCTAGCCCAACAAATTTTTTTTTCTAGTTTTGGATAGAATGGGAAAAGGATTGAACTTCTATAAGGTTTTAATGCTATCAAATTGTGATAACACAGCTCCCAATTAATTCAAATTTTGTATCAACTGAAATATGACATAAATTGCAAAGCAGCTACCCAAAACTTCAAATGACATAAATCAAAATACCATATATAAGAGCAACACTTTTAACTAACCAAAAAATAATGAATATAAGCAAAGCAGTCCTTTGATGAAACAATTATTGTCCAAACATGATGAAATGTAGAAATTTGCATCCTGAAATCACAATCACAACTAAAACATCATTTAACAAATATAGCCTTCCAAGTAATAGGAAGGTCAAAATAAATCTATTATTAATAATCAAACTCATGAAAACTCCCATACATCATCCAATGAAGCCTATCATATACATTTCTGGTAATGTCTCTTTAGCTGTTGCAACTGGTGTATCAGGTATGCCTCAGAATTTGGAATTGTGCACCCAAAAAAAGAAAAACTCTAGTAGAGTTTGCAGACTCCCATAGACCGTCCAATCTGATCAGGTCAATCATATACATTGCTAGTGCATGACTAAAAAAGGCATCTTGACTCACAATCATGACTAAATATCTGATAAAAAGTGCATTGGCAGTGGCTCTGTGCTCTCATAGGCAAGATGTAGCTGCTGTGTAACCTCCTAGCCAAATTACCATTAGTGGGAGGAATAAATGAGTTTTCACCAACTATCATCAAAAAAACAGGACCACCGCAGCCAGTCACAAGTAAACACAACGACATCAGCCCTTGACTCATTTCTGCGTAAGGCCTTCATCAGGAGTGGTGGTGGAGTTTTTGATGGTGGTTGGCGAGAACTCCCCTATTCCCCCCCACCTCAATTGTTATTTGGCAAAGTCTAGGTTACACAGCAGCTACATCTTGATGAGTGTGAGAGAGCGGTGCAACTTATGCACTTTTAATATAGTATTTATTTATGATTGTGAGTATCAAATGTATAAACTGCTACATATATGGATATGTACCAGTTGACACATCAAACATTACAAAACTGTTAAAATCATACAAGCTTCATAGTCTGAAATATAGCAAAACCCCTTTGTTGCTGTAAACAGCAGTTCATAAGTCAAGTCTGACATTAAAAATCCTAGAAAAATGGACCCTTATATGACCGTTCATTTATGTCTGTGCATTTAAACCACAATCCAATGTCTTGAATATTTATATTATGTAGTATTGAATAAAATGACAGCTCCTTACACTTCTACTCATATATCATTATAGTGGGAGACTATTTTAGCAGCGGAAGAATAATTGTAGCAAGAAGCCATTAGTCAACTTGAATTTATGAGTATTTAAAGTCCTACTGTATTCAAAGAAATTGGTATTGAATAGCAAAGTGGCAACAATAAATACTTTTGTATATGCACTCCTCTTAGGTGAAGAATTTAAAAAGAGCGATCTTACAAATCACAAACACATTTCTCAGTGGATCTCAGGCCACAAGCATGGCTTAACACTAGCGTCACAGCAGTCTTAAGGCTTACATCCAGAGCATGATATTGTAGTATAATTTGTCACCACATGGATTCTTGTATGAGTGCTCCCTCTGAATTTTCTGAGTGTGAATGGCATGTGATCATAGACACCTCAAAGTCATCTGAGAAGTTTTTACAACCCCTCATGATCCCCCATAGTTGTGCTCATTCATCTTTAGTGCCCTGTGACATCATGTGCACCCTTATCCTAAGCATTGTGAGTGGCTGAACCAGAGGCAGCTGAACCCTTCATGTCTTGCGTGGCAGCTGTCAGGGGATACATGTGGAACCAGCGGTAATTATTTAGTCCATGTAACCCTGAGATTGTTGAGGGTTGTGAGCGCAGTTGTTGGCTAGGGTTGTTTATTTTTGAGCCCCGAGACAAGGGGGCAGATGCCCCTGATCCCACCCTCCATCCCTGCTTTAACAACCATACAACAAACTGGCACTTGGAGGTTGATTTACCAAAAGTGGAGAGTGCAAAATCTGGTTCAGCTGTGCTTGAGAGCCAATCAACTTCTAACTTCAGCTTGTTCAATTAAGCTTTAAAGATAAAACCTGGAAGCTGATTGGTTTCTATGTAGAGCTGCACCAAATTTTGCACTCTCCAGTTTTAGCAAATCAACCCTGTGGCGTCTGGTGGATTAGGAGAATTAGTAAAGACTAATAAGACAGGATTTTATTCTGTTTCTGAAATGTGGGCCTTTGCATACTTGTAAAGGCTGCTAAGTCCTGTCCCTGGGCAAGCTAAAGTAGGGTGAAATGGGAAACATCTGCATCTGAGTTCATATTTATGTTTAATAATTTGATTAGGAGAGTAAGGGAGGGTATATATCAGTACTATCAATACTATTTGGCAATTATGTTGTATACATTTTACTTCTCTCTGTTTTAACATAAGAACCAGGATCTCTTGAGGTATTGCTGTGTCATCATTATCATCACTATCTCCTTGGGTGGAGAAGCTGACTCATTGTTACCGTCATTCGCAACACTCACTGTTTAGCAGCTTAACTATACTGTTCCTTATCAGCAAGCATTCCTTGTGGTTATCTTTATCACATATATCAATACAATACCAAGAGCAGTTGTCTTTTAATATGAAATTCATGTTCAGTGGCAGCAAACAGATCAAAAATTCATGTGTCACCCAAGGGAACCATGGAACAAGGCCTGTACAGGTCCATCTCAATACATTTCATACCCTTTCATTTGCCTCCACTTCAAACAGGAATTTTGATAGCAAATACCATTATCAGTCGCCTGTTTGAAGCAGGAGGTTATTTAAACCTTTTTTGTTCAAATGATTCCTCAAAACATGTTTTAAACAGAATGTGAAACTATTTCATTTTTATTTTAGTAGTAGGTTTCAGACTAACAGTTAATTATTGATTAATTGCCAGAAGCATAATGAAAAATCTAACAGCCCCAAAGCAAAATTTTGCCTTAACATCAAACAAATACCTAAAAAAAGATACGCATTTTGATATATAGATATCAAAATTGATCCCTTATCTGTTTTCTCCTCCTGATGCTCTCTTTTGATATTGTGATAATAGCAGCAGACCAGCAGAAACTGCTCCATATGTAAGAGACACTGGGGGTTATTTACTAAAGGAAAATCCACTTTGCACTACAAGTGCACTTGAAAGTGAACTGAAAGTGCACTTGGAAGTAAAGTGGAAGCGCAGTCACTGTAGATTCGAGGGGGACATGCTAGGAAAATAAAAAACAGCATTTTAGCTTGCACATGATTGGATGATAAAATCAGCAGAGCTTCACCTCATTTCAGAGCTTCCCCTCAGATCTACAGCGATCTACAGCGACTGCACTTCCAAGTGCACTTGTAGTGCAAAATGGATTTGCCTTTGGTAACCCCACTGCCTTCTCACAATAATTGCATCACAGCTTTTACTTTATTCTTACTGTATATGTCCCTGCTATTGTGTTTTATTCCTTTGTTTTTCAAACTGTCTATTACTTTTTTTTATATATCTCTATTTTTATGTCTCCTGTTGGTATGTGACGCCCTATTCAGTATTTATATTTGTTTCAGTAATGTTCTATTTTTGCATTTTTAACCATATTTTCCCTGGACTTTTGAAATTTCTTCCTAATTTGTCTGCCCACTTTATGTTTTTTTTCTTTCTTTTTTTAATTTTTCTGTCTTATAAGATTCTTTGGGCTCAATTCACAAAGAGGTATTTTACTCTTAAAATCGGAGTTAAAATGAAATTCACAAAAAAACACTACTAAACTGAAGCATGATTTATTTCATCAAAATGTGACGTATCTTACTCATGAAACCTCACGACATGATATACAGTGGAGAAGAATTAGAACCTCTGACATTTTTTGTTAATAAAGAGGTAAGATGGTTTAAACTGTAGAAAATGCCAACTCACAAGTCAGTGCGCTCCCTGCAGCATATGTAATAATCCAAAAGAAAAAAAGATGACTATAATACCAGTCAAAAGGAGGCTGCTTTAACAGAACACATGCGGCGTATCAAAAACAACCAAGTTAAATTAAGTAAATACAAAATATATTTATAAATGTCAAATATTGAATGAAAATTGTTTAAAATGCACACACATATATAAATACTGTTTTTCCATTGTTAAAAAATAGGCAGCTTTGTCATTGGGGAGATTTCTCTTCACTTCTGTTAGCCAAAACAGGAAGTGAGAGGAAATCCCTGCAAATTAAAAGAATCCCCCCCCCCAGGTCACCAGAACCAGTGTCCCCATTGGAAGATTTCCCCTCTATTACTTTTCTGGTGGCAACCCAAAATTTGGGATTTTCTTTCACCTTCAATGATAATGGTAAACAGGGAAAATAGAGACGGTGAATCTGCCTAATGGGGAAACATATAGCAATAAAAACCTGACAGAGGTGCGAATCAATCTACACTTTATCCAAAACTACAACAAAAAAAAAGTTTTGCCTTTAGTCATACTTTAAGAAAATTAGCCCCGATAATTCTGTGTTTTTCCATATTTAGATTTCTGTTAATTACTGTTGAGAAACTGATCCAAAAGGGTAGAGGCTCCTCCAAATTGGCTATTATATTTTTACATTCCATAAATACAGCATGCCTGCACCACTACTTATTCAACTCATGCATTTATTGATTTATTTCCTTGGTGAATTGACTTTAACACTGTTTTATGAGTTATTTACCTCATGTTTTGGGTTTGTGAGGTAAATAACTCACAAGGTGATAGTGGATTGACATTGTCAGCATCTCATGAGATAATTGGGGAAAATGTGTCACCTGATTCAATTATCTCATGAGATATTCTTTAGTGAACTGAGCCCTTTATCTTCATTTTTTTATCTCTTGCTTCCATGTTTCTTTCGGTATATTTTTTTTTTTCTTGCAAATGCTGATCTATTTGCATTCTGTTATGTTTCCCTGTTTTGTCACCTTTCGTTGTATGTTTCTGAGCTCCTGCCCCCACAATTTTTTCTTCCTGTTTTGTCTGATTTTCTGTCTCCTTGCTCGTATGTCTCATTACTTTGTGTATATAAGTTTCTCTCTTCTATGTTGCAGTCTCTATGTGGTGTTTGTCAGGAAGCACCTTGTTAAAGTAAATCATTTTTTGAGAGAAATGTGAAGGCTGTCATTGATGACTTCTGAAAATGCTAGCTACTTGGTTATTTTCTCGATTCTCTAGCTTTAATACTTTGAGTCAATGACTTGAAACAAATATACAGATAGAAAAAAATGTCACAAGATAGTCAGAACTCCTTACTTGTAAACTTGTTTTGGGTCAATGCCTCACAGTACTAGAGATGGGAGAGTCAGCAAGATAGCCAGGCAAATAGCATTTTGAAAAGAAAGCATCAGCAATGGCGGCCTTTATGTTTCTGTCAGGAAAAGTTTCCATCAGAGTATCACTGCATTTCAATACAAAATGCAGCGTTTATCATCTAAGCCTATCTACACAAGCACTTAAAGCGGAAGTAAACCCATCCATAAAAAAGTTTCATTTCCGGCACGTGCCGGAAATGTAACGCTCCCATTGGTCGTGCTCTCAAACAAACTGTCAAACCACCCAATGGCTGATGTCATAACTGATCACATGTGCAGCATTATGGCAGTTGTAGATTAAACAGAGGCAAAGATGGCAGCTTTCTTGGCTGAAAACGGTAGGGGGGTTTACTTACACTTTAAGCTGGCCATAGATGGATTGAAATGTCAATCCATGTGTATCTGTTCCTGCTTGACAGGAGTTGTGTTTGTTGGAAATTTTTTCTCGATCAATGGCTGCAGCCAATAGTCTGCAACCGCTGATCAGTGTATTCTGGCAGTGCAGAGTCCCAAGCTGTCAGAATCCAATGGGGTAAATTCACTAAAACTAGTGCACACAGAATCTGGTGCAACTATGCATAGTAACCAATTAGCTTCTAGGTTTTATTGCCAAAGCTTAACCACTTGACCTCCAGAAGATTTACCCCCCTTCTTTACCAGGCCACTTTTTGTGAAATGGCACTGCGTTACTTTAATTGACAATTGCGCAGTCATGCAACGCTGTACCCAAGTTTGTCCTTTTCTTTACCACAAATAGAGGTTTCTTTTAGTGGCGATCTATCACCTCTGCATTTTTTATTTTTTTGCACTATAAACAAAAAAAGACCGATAATTTAGAAAAAATATTTTTTTTTTACTTTCTGCTAAAAACATATTTAATAAAACAATTGAAAAAAAAATCAGATGTCTTTATAAATTTAGGCCAATATGTATTCTGCTACATGTTTTTGGTAAAAAAAATCCCAATAAGCGTATATTGATTGTTTTATGTGAGCGGTATAGCATCTACAACCTATAGGATATATACTGGAAGCTTTATTTACTTATTTATTTACTAGTAATGGCGGCGATCAGCGACTCTTAGCGGGACTGCGGACAATCGTACACTAACTGACACTTTTGGCACTTTTTAATACAGTGATCAGTGCTAAAAATATGCACTTTTTTTAGATTTGAATAGTCCTCCATTGAAGTTTTACAAAGGAGACAAGGTCAGGAATTACATTAGATATAAACAGTTGTTTTTGTCTTAAGTAGGGGTTTTATCAGTGGCAGCTGGTGGTATATTCCTGTGGGGGCGGCAAACAGTGCACCCACAGCCCCCCCCCCGTCAGGTCAACTGCAGGCACTATCGCTGTAGTAATGACACTGGCTGGGAAGGGGTTAAACATCTAGGGTGATCAATGGGTTAAGGTTGTTCAGGCATGTAGGCAGGTGGGTGTGCTTAGCTGAGAAAACCCCTCCTCCCCTCCTCCAGATGAAAGAAAAAAAATGACTCCTGGGATGTATTGCATCATTTTGGACTAGGCCAGAAACCAGGAAGCAACTGAAGATGCGTAAAAAAAGTTTAAAACAAGTAAATACATTATAACTTCCTATCTATTTATTAAATCCAGCAGTACGATGCCACGTACACACGATCAGAATTTCCGATAACAAATGTTCGATGTGAGCTTGTTGTCAGAAATTCCGACCGTGTGTAGGCTCCATCGGACTTATTTTGTCGGAATTTCCAACCAACAAAATTTGAGAGTTGGTTCTCAAATTTTCCGACAACAAAATCCGTTGTCGTAAATTCCAATCGTGTGTACACAATTCCGACGCACAAAATTTGACGCATGCTTGGAATCAAGCAGAAGAGCCGCATTGGCTATTGAACTTCCTTTTTCTAGTCCCGTTGTATGTGTTGTACGTCACCGCGTTCTTGACGTTCAGAATTTCCGACAATATTTGTGCGACTGTGTGTATGCAAGACAAGTTTCAGCCAACATCCGTCGGAAATAAATCCACGGTTTGGGTGTTGGAAATTCCGGTATTCTGTATGCGGCATTATAGGATTAAAAATAGTTCATGTTGATTGAGAGTTAAGCTCTGTAATAACTTGCACCTGGCGAAATGTAGGGATAGCAGCCGTGTGTATAACAGTGACACAGGTGGTATTGCACAGATACCAATGCACATTAGCGGGATGTAGAATCTTCTGATTGAAACTTGCTCCCTAACACCTAGGTCACTCATTTACACAGGAACAGGGTTCCTGTTAGAAATCATGGGGCCCCGGATAGTTCCCCCCCCCCCAACCCTGCCTACACTACTCCTCGAGGTGCAGCTGGACAATGGCCCTGACTTCACCCGCTTACGCCCCCAAAATAAAAAATAAAAAGTTTCTCCTCTGCTCCCACTTCCCTGGTCCCTCTGTTGATGTGATGGGGCCCAGGGAAATGTAATTTAAGCCCTGGTAAGCAAGTAGTAACAGAGGTGTGGTCTAGTAAAATCAATGTATTCATTTATACAGAAATGAACAATAAAATTGCCCCGGGCCCTCCCTGTTTAGCTAATGAGGACTGGGCCGAGTACAACAGGACCAGTTGTACTGCCTTATCAGCGGCCCTGCACAGGAATGGAGAAGCATTCCCCTTTCAACTTCTTCATTTGAGTTCACGAAATGGCACTGGACCTTCAATGCCAATGCTGTTAACAGAAACCTGAGTTCTGGCAGAATGTATATTTTTGGACATTTTATTAAAGAAACCTGCATCAGGGAAGCAAAACTGTCAACAAAGAAAAAAAAAGCTCAGACTAGTAGTTATGACTACAGGAATAGTAACATTAATAATTTAATCATTATCGCCTGCAATTAGGTATCATTATTCTGACTAAGCTGACAAAACTGGTGAGCGGCTGTACAGTTTCAGTTGCTGTGGGTAAATTTTCACAGCTGTAAAACATATTAATAGCAGGCTGTTTTTAAGCAATCAGCTAAACCATTGTTCCAGCTAATGTGAATACAAACAAAGTAAATGACTGGAACTCATACTATGTCACACCTAATGGTAAGTGTACTTTTGAAATTAAAATGGTCATATGACCCTTGCCCTTTATATTACATTTTTATATAAATTAACACTTATACCCTCAACCATACCCAATCCAGGGGCAAATGCAATCAAATCCCAGGGTCCTATAGACCCTATGATTGCATCGTTGGATCCTGCAGAAGTCCCATTGGCCATCACCCCCTCAGTTAGCAATGAAACTTCCCAGATTGCCTGTATAGAAGTTCACTAATTCAGTGTCTCCAACATTATTTGTAGGCACCTCATAGTGGCACCACTATGTCAGAGGTTTGCCCCCTTGGGCTTCCCTGCCAGTAGGACTATCTGGGCGTGACATTTTGATCTTTTTCACATATGCAACAATTGGAGCGTAAAATCTATTGAACACCATGTCAAATATATGAACGTTTTTGGTAATGCATTGATGCTGATTTACTAAAGAAGTAGAGGCTGATCACTTTTCAAAGTGAATAGTCATTTCACTTAGTCAAAAAAGTCCAGCTGTGTTCTCCTTGAATATTTAATCATGTTCAAAAGACATTAAAAAAGAGAACATTTGCTTGCTAATGAAAGTCATCACGCTTCCTGATGACATTGTAAAACGAAACGTACGTCGAGGCGCTTTCCGGTCACGTCACTTCTGGATCCTTGCTTCTGGTTTTGTCTCCCAATGGTAGTGGAATGCACGCCAATCACTGAGCGCAAGTCGGGCAGTGTGCCGCTCCCATCAGCATTCCATGCAAGACATCCCTAGTGCCAGAACAAGGCACTGAAAAATCTAAGCAGACATTTTATGTATGTACCTCCTATTTAATAAAGCAGTATTACGTTATTTGGTTCCCTTCCTGTCTTTTATTCCCAATGGGTAAAAAACAAAAAAACAAGTTCCTGGAGCGATCAAACTGAACGTGAATGGGGGGTGTATAGGAGTAAAATTGACACCCAGTGCAGCTGCCAACCACTGGAAAATGGAGAACAAGATATACAAAAACACAAGCAGCGCTCTATGGGAAAAAAGTCAAAATATCTGTGTCCATATGGGCATTCACATATAAATATATGTACACCTTGGATTGGATTTTTAAAACAAAGCACTTTATTGCACATAAGTTTGGAGCCCAACAATGTCCATAGGGCTATAAATAGGAGTGTAAACAGTCAAGTGTACATAAAAATAAAAAAAAATTATGTTAAGACTATGCGTTTAAAATTCATGAAATTAATAGAAAAGGTTTAAACACGGTACCACCAATATGTTCCTGAAGAGGAGGGGTTAACTGCATTCGGAAGGCTCACAGTTCCACGGGCAAAAAGTCATGCAGGGAAGGACGCTTAGGCTCCAAAGAGGTGAGGTTACAGGGAGCTCCGCCTGTAGTACCGGGGCCGATAAGTGTAGAGATGGGTGAGCGGAGTAGACTTCTGCCGGCCACAGCGGTATCCAGAGTATCCAGAACATGTTTCGCGTTCCTGCGCTTTGTCAAAGTGAAGGCACGTGAAACATGTCAGCTATGGCAACCCCTCAGCTATCTAGCGCCCCTTGTCACTTTTTCTATTTGCTTGCTAATGGCTAAATTATTTAACTGAACTTAGCTTCACCTTTTTCCAAGCTGAACATTCACTTGTTCACTTTGCTCTGTACAGTCTCTACCAACTCCTGTATCTCTTTTCACTGGGAAATGTATAAAATAGGGTTACATACTTGCACAATTCTACCATAGAATAGTCCACTCCTAAAACAGACCTGCAAACTTTAAAGGAGACATAGAGACAAAGGAGAACGAAATGCACTCCTGTGATCCAGAATCAGTTGACAGTGGGCTAAAGCCCACTTCCAGCTGACATCACTCAATGAGGCCAGGCTCTATAGGGATCCTGACTTTAATGTCTGGATCCACCTTGATGCCTGACCGGCAGCTGTCTCAACCTCTCAGCATGCCACTGGGAGACTGAACCAGTCCCTCCCACCGACTCCACAGCCCACCGCTCTAGTTAGCTCTGGAGGAGAAACGCAGAGAGCTGGTGACTGTCACTAAAGACTGAGAACTGAGCGATCAGTGGTCTTTGATTGCTGAGTTTTCTGTCTTAAAGGCAGCGGGGGACAGATTTAGCATCAGATCAATGCTGCATCCACCTAAGTGAGTATGTAGGTTTATTTTTTTAAATCCCAAACTTCTCTTTAAAAGTATCATCATTCCATACAACCTGTTAGTCAGTCATAACGACTTATGCCGCGTACACGCGAGCGGACTTTACGGCAGACTTGGTCCGGCGTACTGGATTTCGTCGGACAATTCGATCGTGTGTGGGCTCCAGCGGACTTTGTTTGCTCAAAAGTTGGACGGACTTAGATTTGAAACATGTTTTAAATCAATCCGTCGAAATCGAGTCCGGTCGAAAAGTCCGCTCGTCTGTATGCTAGTTCGATGGATAAAAAGCCACGCTAGGGCAGCTATTGGCTACTGGCTATGAACTTCCTTGTTTTAGTCCGGTCGTACGTCATCACATACGAATTTGACGGACTTTGGTTGATTGTGTGTAGGCAAGTCCGTTCATTCAGAAAGTCCGTCGTAAAGTACGTCGAAAAGTCCGCCGGGCAAAGTCTGCCGTAAAGTCCGACCGTGTGTACGCGGCATTAGGATTGCCATGATTCACAGCTGGATTACCACTGAACCACCAACAAACTTGAATTAATAGGCTTCTGCTCTAAATGAAAAACATATACAGTATGCACAAGGAAAAATATACGATGAAGTTGTATGTTAGGATTTTTTTTTTTAAGTTGTCAAGCAGAAGTTATTATCTATTTATTTCACTTATTTCTTCTACCACACTGATGCCTGAGCAGAGCTTGTGCAGACAGGAGGTATTATTGTTAATCCATTTGCATGCTCTGTTTGATCCATCATTTCCTAGCTGTCCGGTTTTGTCTTTAAGCTGCAGGGAAAGAGTTTGTATGATGAGAAATGAAAGGAAAGACAGGCAACAAAGGAAACTCGCACTAAAGATATAAGGAGGCTGCATTTGCTAACCTCTCATTGTGAAAATGCTAGTTCCCAGGATCTCATGCTGTACTTTGGGCTTTGGTGATCCAGAAAAACTATGCAGATTGGGACTTTTGACTTTTCTGATCTAAAAACTTGTTGCAAGGGAGAACTTTAACCCCTTCACGCCGTCCGCCTCTCGGCCCTTTAAGGCATTTGGGTCATGTGAACGCTGTGGTTGGCTAATGTTACAAGTGGGTGGGATCGAGGCATTATGGGGTCAGGATGGTGTTCAGCACATGCTGAATACATAGTACAGTCCCATGAATTAGTCAACCACCCCCCCCCCCCAGGGTGGCCAGCGGCACTTAACCAGCACCCCCCCGGGCGGCAAGTGGCACATAACCATCACCTCTCCCCTGGGCGGCTAACGGCACTTAACCAGCATCCCCACCAACCCCCCCACCCGCTGTCTGCGCCACACTTACCCCATCTTGGTGGCGGGTGACGGGCTGTGGGTCAGGCAGTGGGTGACAGCGGCGAGCTGTGTGTCAGGCAGCGGGTGACGGGCGGCAAGCTGTGGGTCAGGCAACGGCTCCTGTGTCCTCTCTTAGATCAAGGTGTTTTCTGCCGTGTGTCTCTTCTCTCCTCTTGCTAGGCGTCCAATAGGATCGCCTGTCCTTTCAGCTAATCTGGTGACGGGTCTCAGACCCGCTTCCTGAATGGCTGGGAGGAGGATCAGTATGGCGATAACAAATATTCATTCATTATCGTCACACAACTTGGTGGGCTTCTGCGCCCGGAGCCCACCCCTTTTTGAAGCCTATTAGAGCCTCTGGCTCTAATCACATGCTTCAAAAACACCCCCCCATTGGAATCCATGCATCCGGTGTCCCTGTATATAGATCAGGGGGCCAGGCGCATGGATATGGGGGGGGCGGTGCCCATGCGCCTCTAATGCACACACCGCCACTGGTTGTATGCAAAGTTAGTACATGCTACAGATGATAACCATGGACCTTCGATGTACAGGAGCCTAAGAGCATGTACCTGAGATCTGAGTCTGCCAAATTTCCGCTTACAATTTTCTTTGGAAAATAAAGTGCTGGGCCCACTCACAGACACTATTGGTAAAAGAGATTTATAGCCTGCACTTCAAGGTGAACTCACTGCATATACTTACATTCTGTTTGGTCTCCTGCATCTTTAATCACCCACAGGGGTAATATTTTTTTTTTTTTTTACAATAGCTCCTGTCCTCAAGGAGCTTAAAGTTATTGTTAAAGAAAACATTTTATTTAAAAAAAATAACAAACTTGTCATACTTACCTGCTCTGTTGGTTTTGCACAGACCTGCCCCAATCCTTCTTTTCTCGGGTCCCCTGCTGGTTCTGTGGGCCCCTCCCCCTCCCCCTCTCCGAGGTCCCCCATAGCAAGCCGCTTGCTGTGGGGGCACTCGTGCGTGCTCACTCCTGGGTCGGTGCGGCTCAGCGAACAAAAGGGTGAACCGCTCCAGGTGGTGTACTGAAGAAAACGCCCTCCTCAAAGTGAAAGGCAGGTGCAGGCTCAGCACAAGCAATATTGAAGAAATGAATTCTGGACAGCCGCACTCCGGTAAAAGCCTTTAGTGTAATGAATAGTCAACATTCATGTGACAACAGAAGCAGGAGAAACAACTGATGCGTTTCACAAATCATTGTTGCTTAGTCATAGCTATGACTAAGCAACAATGATTTGTGAAACGCGTCAGTGTTTCTCCTGTTTCTGTTGTCACATGAACGTTGACTATTGATTATAATAAAGGCTTTTTTCAGAGTGCGGCTGTCCAGAATCCATTTCTTCACTATCGTGCGGCTCAGCCCTGCCCTCCGCTCAGGCCTCACTGGCTGTGACTGATAGCAGCGGGAGTCAATGGCTCCTGCTTCTGCATCCCAGCCAATATGGAGGGAGAAACTCAGGAGAGCCTCGGGTCTCATGCACATCGCTGGATCTGGATTGGACTTAGGTAAGTATTAGGGGGGCTGAGGGGGGAACTGCACACTGAAGGTTTTTTTACCTTCATGCATAAAATGAAGGTAAAAATCTTCAGCCTTTACAACCACATCCCTACAGTATGCATTTATATTCCTGTAGCAAAGAAGGAGCTGCTGATTTAAATTGGGTTGTTGCCATCACCCCTTACCTGTAGTTTCACCACATCAGGAACTTAGAGTCTATTTTAAGCCTTGCGTCCACCAATGTATGCACCAGTCACTTTGTTCTGTTTCCAATGCTTTATTGCAAAACTTGAAAGGAAGTAGCAGTAAAGAGGTAGAAAAGGAGTTGCAGGAAAGTTCAAATACCTTTTGCAGATCACTAAGGAATTTAAGATCTTGCAGACTAACGCACCTTCAGTCTAAAGATCTTTGCCCACCCGGATAGGTCTCTCTCATGAACCTAGCAGCCGGAATGGCGCACAGATGAAAAGTCTCTGCCACAGACTTGAGAAGAACAAAATGGTTGTACGATCCTCTGCCACAGGACGTAGTAATGGTTGAACAATCCTCTGCCACAGGATTGTATTTTTAGATGATCAGCAACACAGTACCAGAACCTTTACGCTGACCCGGCAGTACTGTGTGGTAGGTTAGTTAGGATGCATCCTCCAATTGAGTCACCAGGCCCTTCCTGAGATACCAGCCTTTCGCTCGGTCCCCTCCAAGATGAGTCCTCCCCTGGATCTTTCAATTGCATGGCTTCTTCCCGCAGGAAAGACAGCACAGGACCACCTCTAAACCAACAGGCCCCAGACAACCTCTGGGCCTACTTGTAGTAACGGTCACGAGACAGGAAAGAAACTGTCACATACCTTAGGCCAAGAGGGCCAGGCGGTAAAAGAGAACCAAAAATGGTGTCTGCACCTTAAGTACCCCTTCCCAGAATGCACAGTGGTGGACCACCTCTGCTGAGTTACTTCTGAGAAAGAAGAGCACTCAATACACTTCAGCCTGTTGCTTTTAAACACTGGAATGTGGTGACAACGACACCTACAAACAATGTGGAACTACACGCAACACAGCCAATGCTGGAACAGAAGCTAATTTAGCCATAGATTAAATCTGAACTATATACAGAACTGATAACCCCCTAAATTTACATACAAGCGCCTGATCAACAGGAGCAGGGCACTACATTCCTATACTACGACAAGTTTAGACAAGAACCAAATAATCTGCTAGCATGTCTTTACAGTGTGAGGGCAAACCAGGGTACCCAGAGGAAAGCCAGCAAAGCACAGGGAGAACATGCAAACTCCATGCAGATAGTGTTCTGGACAGGTTTCGAGCCGAGGATCCCAGTGCTGCCATAGGCAGCTGCCATAAGAAATACCTGATATTTCCTGGTATAAAGGAGCATATGGTTCTCTAACCTTTCACCCACAATGCAACGTTGAGCTAATTGCCAGACCCAGCATTGTTGTCACATGGGGGCAAGGAAAGAAGATGAATAGCTATCTGTGTCTAATTCTATTCCTTCTGCTCCGTAAGGTGAAGAGAAGAATGAAGGAGAGAAGGGAAGGCCAGTATATACGGTGGTTTAATTTAACCTGATGCTTTGTTTTATATGGGAAAAGGACAAGTACATTTTAAACTCAGTGGGTCACTACAATAGAGGAACAAGGATAAGCAATGCATTTTAAAAACATCATCAAACAGTATCGCTGTCCTCATAATTGTGGAAATTGCTCTGGGTATGTCTTTACCTTCATACGTCCCCAAAACACGGACTCTGGTATATTACCTGTCTTCTGACATAATTTGTGTAAGAGCAGCACTGTGTGTATAACAGTGGAAGAATTAATATATACAAACTTTTCTGGAGCAGGGACCAATGTGCAGAGATGTGTGTACTATATCATACAGAGCTGCAGAGTACGTCAGCACTATACAAATGAGTAATAGTATTAATAATGTGTTTGGCAATGCTGGGAACATTAGAGTCTAAACTCCTCTAGGTCAGAAACTGATGTGATTGGTTCAGCATTCTCTGTGCAGCACTGCAGAATATGTCAGCGCTATATCATTACTAAGAAAGTTTATTTGGCTTTGGTAGATAATAGGTTTTAAATTTCCTTCAGGCAGGAATTAATGAGAATGGTACATTAAGGTATTGTGCAATGTGTTACCTTTGGCTAAAGATTCAAACATTAAATTTAAATTAAAGATTTCACAAGCTCCAGAATTCTTGTATTGAGATTAAAGTGATATCAGCCTTGACTACTGCAACTCCCTCCTCATTGGCTTACCTTTAAATAGACTATCCCCCCTTCAGTCCATCATGAATACTGCTGCCAGACTCATCCACCTTACAAACCGCTCAGTGTCTGCTACCTCTCTCTGCCAATCCCTCCATTGGCTGCCACTCGCCCAATTAATTAAATTAAAAATACTAACAATAAGTTACAAAGCCATCCACAACTCCCACCCAGCTACATCACTAACCTAGTCTCAAAATACCAACCTAATCGTCCTCTTCGTTCCTCCCAAGACCTCCTGCTCTCTAGCTCCCTCATCACCTCCTCCCATATCCGCCTCCAGGACTTCTCCCAAGCCTCTCCCATCCTCTGGAATTCCCTACCCCAATCTGTCAGACTGTTTCCAAATTTATCCACTTTTAGGAGATCCCTAAAAACTTTCCTCTTCAGAGAAGCCTATCCTGCCTCCATCTAACAACTGCACTATTTTCTCCATTAGCTCATCCCCCACAGCTTTTACCCTTTTTTATATTCCTTGAAACAGGTCAGGTTGGGCTAGAGCAGGGGTCTCCAAACTTTCCAAACCAATGGCCAGTTTTCTGCCCTTCAAATATTAGGAGGCTGGACTGTAGCCAGTGGCAGTAGAAATTTCAAAGGCTTGGTGGTCAATGGGAGTAAAAAAATGACATCATTGGTGTCAGTGGGAGGAATAGTGCCCCACTATTGGTGTCAGTGGGAGGAATAGTACCCCATTATTGGTGTCAGTGGAAGAAATATTGACCCATCATTGGTGTCAGGGGAAGGAATAGTGACACCTCATTGGTGTCAGTGGGAGGAATAGTACCCCATTGTTGGTGTCTGTGGGAGGAAGTGTGTCCCGTCTTTGGTGTCAGTGCAAGGAATTGTGCCCCAAAGGTTGGATAAAGGGAAGCAAAGGGCCACATCCGGCCCACGGCCGCAGTTTGGAGACCTCTGGGCTAGGGGAAATATTATTGTTGCAGATAAATGATACACTGCATGTGAGTTTGCTCTCCATAGTCAATTCTGTTGCTGAGAAAAGGACATGAAAACAGGAACGGATTTAGGCAACTATATTTTCAGTGTTGGCTGTACTTCGTTCATGAACATATTATCATTGATGGAAACTTCTATTGAGATAGCATGGAGATTGCTATTGATTTTTTTTTCTAAATGCTTCCTCCCTTGTTCTTGTGCAGGTCCTGTGACTTCAGAGCTTTCTCAGTTACTGCCCTAGAACATGTATGCAGATTCACTCTGACATTTCTGATCAGCATTGAGGCTAAGCAAAATTGCAAGTTTTAATCTTCTAAAAAAATTAGCGATAATTAGGAGATTGTGGTGAACTCATTTTTAGTTAATACAATGTAAATCAATGAGGACAGCAAAATCAAGGTGGTTTTTAGTGTTTAAATGGCTTTTAAGGGTAGGAGAAGCTCATTTCAACTAATCTGGAACTGTTCTTGTTACAAAAATACACTCTTATTACCCTCATTATTTTACATCTTTTTCCATAGAGAAACAAATTGACAGAAAAAAACACTTCAACCAACAATATCAAATAATTATCAAACAAACAAAAAAGGTAATTTTTACCTAGGCAGCTCAATGATTGAAACGTTGAGAGTTTTCTGCTTCAGCGAAATTTCACTGACCGCAAAATTGGTAATTTCACTGCAAAATCCATTTTGCCAAAAACACTCTACTTGCTCTTTGTGCCTTGAAGTATTAATGCTGTAATAGGCAAAGCCACTGGTATTTTTAGAAGGCCAGCAATGGCAGTTTCCATATTAAGGAAAGGGATGGTCGGCACTCAGGATGACATCCAAAAAATAGTATTCCTTTATTAAGTAAACATGTACAATGCTGTAAAAACATCTTGCGTGTTTCAGACATTAGTCCTTAGCCATGACTAAGGACTAACATCCGAAACGCACAGACTGTTTTTACAGTGTTGTACATGTTTACTTTATAAAGGAATACTATTTTTTGGATGTCTTCCTGAGTGTCAACCATCGCTTTCCTTATTCTGGTTTGTTGGAAGTGTCGGCAGCTTTGAGATCAAAGGTTGTAGCCCCATTACACCTGTTTTCCCTGGCAGTTTCCATATCACTCTGTCAGTTTTGTTTTAAGGGATAGAATCTAAAACTGACATTTGATTTTTGCTAGATGACCAGCTACTTACTGTATGTCTCTTTAAATTTTAATTCACACTATGAAGAATGCAGTGAGAAGACCCCTTGATGGTTGTGAACACCTAAAACTCTGGAATGTTTTTAAGGAAGTCTCACTTCCAAGAGATGTAGGAAACAAGTAGCTGAACCTGACCAACAGACTCCACCTTTAATGGAAACATCCATTTTTGGGTGGAGGAGCCCAGCCTATAGCAGAATGACGTTCGGGCGGTGGTTCAGTTATCCTGACTGGGCGTCATATGACGTCCTGCAGGATAACAGCCACCGCGCGCCCTTGGGGGCGCGCATTGTGGCGATCGGTGGTGTAGTGTGTGAGTCTGACACAATGCTACACCGATCACGGTAAAGAGCCTCCACCGGAGGCTTTTTACCACGTGATCAGCCGTGTCCAATCATGGCTGATCACGATGTAAACAGGAAGAGCTGTTGATCGGCTTTTCCTCACTCGCGTCTGACAGACACGAGTAGAGGTGAGCCTATCGGCGGCTCTCCTGATGAGGGGGTCTGCGCTGATTGTTTATCAGCACAGCCCCCCCTCGGATGCCCACACTGGACCACCAGGGAAGCCGCCAGGACCACCAGGGAAGCACCTAACATGTGGATGGCCAGGTACATCCCCTCTGGCCATCCACATGTGAAATTGAATGTCCAACCTTTGCCAATCAGTGCCCACAAATGGGCACTGACTGGTACCTCTATGGCACAATAAAAATCAGTGATGCCCAGCAATGCCACCCATAAGATATCATCAGTGCCACCCATCAGTGTCCATCAGTGCCACCTATCAGTGCCCATCTGTGCCCACCTATCAGTGCCCATCAGTGCCACCTATCAGTGCCACCCATAAGCCACCCATCAGTGCCACCCATAAGTACCCATCAGTGCCAACCAAAAGTACTCAACAATGCAGCCTACAAGCGCCCAGTGCCGCCTATGAGTGCCCATCAGTGCCGCCTATGAGTGTCCATCAGTGTCGCATACCAGTGCAACCTATCAGTGCCCATCAGTGCCACCTGTCAGTGCCCATCAGTGCCGCCTATCAGTGCCCATTATCGGTGCCACCTCATTGGTGCCCATTAGTACTGCCTTATCAGTGCCCGTCAGTGCAGCCATATCAGTGCCCGTCATTAAAGAAGAAAATGTACGTATTTACAAAAAAATTTAACAGAAACAAAGAAAAACTTTTTTTTTTTTTTCAAAATTTTCGATTTGTTTTATTTGCTGCGCAAAAAATAAAAATTGCAGAGGTGATCAAATACCACCAAAAGAAAGCTTTATTTGTGGGAACAAAATGATAAAAAATTTGTTTGGGTACAGTGTAGCATGACCGCGCAATTGTCATTAAATTTGCGACAGTGCTGAAAGCTGAAAAGTGGCTCAGGCAGGAAGGTGTAAAAGTGCCTGGTATTGAAGTGGTTAATAACTGACTCAGAGTTTACATAAAACTACTTTAGATTTTTGTACACACATGTAAAAGTGCTTCTGTAATCATCAATAAAATAGAAACAGTGATGGGATCCAGAAATAAATAACATCATAAAGATATGGAAGAAAAAAATGCTTCAATGTAATTGAAAAAATAAATCACCTTCCATGTGAGGTAATAGAATATGTGTCAGCTAGGAAAGCAAAGCATATTTGTTTTTCCTCAGAGAGGACGTTAAGTGCTTCTAAAAATTGTCCTATTGTTTGTTTAGGCATGATTTCTCGGCAGCTCTTATTATAGGTGCATTCTTTAAAGCTGCAACATTTTATTCCATAGAATCCAATTTCCATGTGAAGTAAGTATTCAAGAGATGTTTTTCCTGGAATGAACTGATATTGGAGCTGAAATTTACCAGGATACAAAGTATACCTTTCATTAAAGGATAGGTTCACCATATTTAGAGTATAAATTGTAACATGCTCCCCTGCACCCCTCTATCCCCCCCCCCCCCTTTGATAGTGGGCGGGGGTCATTCTTCCTGCATCCACTGTCAATTTTCTAAAACACTGTTATGCCATTTCTGCCCACACAGTAGAGTTATTTGTTCACAGCAATGTGAATGAATGAGCTACAAGCCCCATCTTCCACTGCTGCAGACTGGTTGTAGTTCTCAATGTACTGTGCGGGCGCTGATGAGCACTCTGGTAGTTCATTGACATTGCCTCCAGCATTGTAACTGTCTGCCTATATGGAGATAAGGCCAGGCAAGCTGGAGGTATTGTCTACAGGAGCCTGACATTGTACCCTCGATCTACTGATCAGAGGTGCAATACTCTGCAAGCTCATTAGAGAAAAATAAAAAGACATGCTGTTTTTTCCTGCAAAAATGTGTGCATTTATTTATTAATTTATTTTCCTTAAAGGTGAACTGTCTGTGTCTTTAAAATGTTAAACTTTGTCATGAATGAATATGTACACTGTAACTCTCCTTTGGCCAGTTACATTAACAGTTGTTATAGCTATCTACAGTATTTAATAAGTGCAATCTCATTAATCCTGCCAGGAATCCAATAAGTGTATAACTTCCTGTGCACTGTGCTGTACTGCAGTCCCAATCAGTAATATCAGCCATGCCCAGTTCTCCCCCAATGATGTGGGGATAAAAAGTAGAGGAGGTGTTCTTCGGTCTCAAAACTTTCCTATTCTAGGGTGACAATGCTGCTCCTTTGTAGATACAGTGTAGTGAGCGAATGCTGTAATTCAAGGACAGAAGATGTGTTACCAGCAGGGTCACCAGGTAAATGGAAATGGAAAAAAAAAGACAAATGCAGCCACCACAACTAAGGAATAGTAAGCTGCAATATATATTACATTTTTGTTTTTGGCTTTAAAGCATTGGTAAAGGTGCGTGCAGCGCATGCATGAGTCCCACTGCACCTGCTGAATAGTCTGGCAGTCCTTTGGGACCTGTGACATGTCCCAGAAGAGTGCAGGGAGGGAGGGGGAGAGTAGAACTTCCGCTCGGATCGCCTAGGTGATCCGAGTGGAAGTGGGTACCTGTCAAAACTAGGTACCCACTTCCCCTCAAAAAAAATGACATGCCAAATGTGGCAGCGGGGGGGGGGGGGGGGATTGCTTAAAGAGGAATGTCCCCTTTTGGGTGGAGCTCCGCTTAAGTTTAATTAGTAAGAGCATTTTGGCACTCAGGGTAAACTCAGGGTATACTTCTCCATAAATCTTCATCGTGTATTGCTCAACAGAAAGCCAGCTGCCCCTCCCCTGAGGAGAAAGCACATGGGAAACCCTCCCTGTGACCTTTCTGCTTAGCAGACCATCATCCCAGGAGTCGGACTCTGGTTCCTCCCACATTATAAAGGGGCATCCTGTGCCACCACTCCAACACTAGGAGGAACAACCCTTAAAGGGGAACTCTACCTGCCAATACCTGCCAATACCTGTTCTGATGGATATTTAAAATATTGAATTTTAGATCACTTTCATTTCCAGTGACACTGGCGATTAGAACAATTAGATAGAGTGACTCTCGGGGACGCAGACAGCAAGAAAATCCTGAAAGTGGTACTAAGCCCTCACCAGTTTATCCAAAGAAAAAAAAAAGTTTTAGGTATATCTTAACTCTTCTACTTGCTAGTGCTGCTATTGGTGACATCCAAGAAGAGAGATGGGGTAGGGCCTAAGTGTAAAAAAAAGACCTATCCTTTTTGAAATATGGTATTTATTTAACAGTGCAATACAAGCTAGAACATTTTTTTCCGGCAGAAATGGAGATGAGTATAAACTGCGTTAGTAAAATAGTCAAGCCGGATGCAGCTGTAAGTAAGCGCTTTAGTAAACATTATTATCTTACCACTTTATGCACATACTGCTAAACAACTCTATTAGCACAATAAATATCATGACCCAAGAGCTCGCTGACAGGTCTACTGGAGATGCTCTATACAGAAAAGTGGAAGAGATCAAAGGCAATATTCTCGTTGCATCACTAAATCATTTTTTTTTGTAAGCTTCGGGCCTCAAACAAAAATTTTGCCTGGTAATTGGATTAGGCAGCTATAAAAAGTGAAAGACTGCATAATGAAATTGAGATGAAAAATATTTATAAGTCTTGCTAGATAAAATATGTGCAATCTATATTTTAAATAACCAGAGCACAGTGCATTTCTAATTTATTCAATCGGTAAACAGCACAATACAAGGAAAAGGCAAACAATGATACTTGTGCTGCAGACCTGCCGAATTGATCTCCAGTAGGCTAGACTGCTGTTTTAAATGGTGATGTATTGTCTGTTTGTAAATATAATACACCGGACGGACACAGTGGGAAATGTGCTAGGGATTGTGCTATAGCTTCTGGCTTGAAAAGATTCCTCGCTGGGTTGATTAGATGTAAATTCCATTGCAATAAGGTTAGCACTTACTTACAAAATATGCAATTGTGCTTATGTAATTATTTTTATGACTCGGTTTTTAGAAACTGTGAATTATAAAGTAAAATAAACCTGGAAGCAGGAAGGCAGTTTCTAAGCACGCTTGTACTGCAGCCCTTACATAAAAATGTAGCGTGTGTTGCAGTGACTTTCTGTGTCTAGTATAAAGATACCTATATATACGGTATACACAGATCAGTGGTTGGCTCACAGGTTTTGTGGGCTTCAAACGAGTTCCTCAAAATCAGATGTATTCTAGTAATGCCACGGCCACACATAGAGGTGATAGGGCATGGTTATAGATACTCTATATTTTCAAAAGATTGTGGAGATATTTGGCTATGACACCTACATGAGTTTGCTGGACAGCCTATCCCAACACCATGGCCATACGGTGGAGGCATACTTTTCCCACTGACTACTTATTTAGGAGGTCCTTATTCACTGACCACAACCAAAACAGGATCATTTACATAGACCACCAGTGTAACTGGGACATTTACACTAACTGACAATGTATTCCTGTTATTTTTTCTGCCCTTTTTCAAAGCTATCATGCAATTTTTTGTTACAAAAGGGTATGGGTAACTGGACACTGCCATTGGGAACATGTACTAAGACAAAAATGTTTTTAAAGAATACCATTCAGTTGAGGGAGGGACAACTACTTTCAATGAGAAGTAGGACCAAAAGAAGTTTGGCCCTACTTCTCCTGTGGGTCACAGGAGTACACTTAGTTCTGCGCTCATGTGACCAGTTTTGAGCCGATAGAGGTCTGTCAGCTGATGTCAGAGCTGGTTCAGGCTCAGCATGGATCCCAACTTTAATGTCAGGATCTGCCCAGAGCATTTGACTCAGTCTCTCAGCACACCGCTGAGGGGCTAAGCCAGCTGCTTCCACTCCCTCCACAGCCTGGTGCTCTAGTGAGAGCTGGAGGGGCAGAGCACACAGCTGGTGACTGAAGTCACTGATCTGTGCTCAGTGCGGACCTGAGAACTGAGTGATCAGCAGTCTTTGATTGCTCATTTCTCGATGTAGAGGCAGCAGGGGACAACTGCAGCTGGGGTTGGTGCTGCAGCCATCTAGGTGAGTATGATTGTTTGTTATTTTCGAATCCTACACTTATCTTTTAAATAACATGCTTAGGGGATGTCTTAAATTTGTCTTAAATATTAAAGTGGAGTTCCACCCACTTTTACAACTTGATCTTAAAGGAATGACCACCCCTCCACCACTCGTTATTGGATAACAATTTTTTTAATTCTTTCTTCTTTTTTACCTTAAATGAAGTACATAATGTACCTCCGTCCTAGCTCGGCTGCGACCCAGGGCATCATTTCCACCTGCTCCCCTGCTGCCTTCTGGGACCTATGTGTGTGTCCCAGAAGATGACAGGCCATTCAGCTAGTGCCACTTGACTCACGCATGCGCAGTAGGAAACCGGCGGTGAAGCCTGAAGGCTCCACTGCCAGTTTCACTTAGTTAGAATGGCGGTGCCTGCACCTGATCCGATGGACGGATCGGCCTCGGGGGGGCGACATCGCGGGCTCCCTGGACAGGTAAGTGTCCTTTTTAAAAGTCAGCAGCTGCAGTGTTTGTAGCTGCTGACTTTTAAAAAGAAAAATGTTGCAGCTGGAAGACCGCTTTAAGTTGTGGAGCAGTATAATGTTTTCCTTTAAAAGTGACATTGTTTTTTCACAAACAGTGGCCAGGAATCTGTTATTTACCATCGGTAGCACTACCACTACTAAATGACAGATCCTCAGTCAGCTTCTATTTCTAAACAAACCAGTACCTGTATTTTAACAGCAGTGGCACTGCTGTTAAATGACTAATCCCTGCCATCTTCTGTTTGTAAACCAACAGGCCAAGTATCATGGGTGACATCACTGACAAATTGGGTGTTTTTTTATTTACTACTTACATACTATCTTTTTGTGATTGAGAAAAAATAGATTTTTGATATTCAGATAAGCTTCCCCAACAGAGCCACATCCCTGTTGTAGGACAGGATATGGCAATGAAATCTTTGTCCCTGTCTACATTAAAACAAAGTGTCTTGCAAGGAATGGGAGCTTTGCAAGGGAGGGCAGTTTGTGTCCCAACCTGCTGGGATGAAAAAAGTACAGTATTCAGTATCTTTTAGTGCACATCATTGCATTGCAGTGATGTGAACTAACACCATAGGAAGCCAGGCTTTGTTTTTCTTTTTTTTGCTGGGACTGAGCTGGGCACGGCTGCCTAGCCCAGTCCGAGCATATCTGACAGGAGTGAGCCCTTAAGGGGGACCCCAGACTGTTATTTTTTTGTTTTTGCTTAAAGGGACAGTACATGTTGCTTACAAAAATGTGTACTGCATAAAAAAAACACATAGGGTTCCCCTAATGTTTCCTAAAAGACCCTTATCCAAATATGCAGCCTGGTTGGTAAGAAAAGGAGGGGCAGACAGTGTGCACCTCCTGCTTCTGAACCATACCAGGCCACTTGCTCTTAACATTGAGAGGATACCTTGCAAATGGGTGGGCAAAGCCTGGCCTTCCCCCTCACACGGCACCTTGTCCCTATGTTGATGGGGAAAAGGGTCTCATCCTCACATCTTGTCCATCTAAAGGGATGTGGAGAACTGAGTGGGGACTTATCAGAATCTGGAAGCCCTCTTTAGAATATAGGGACACCAGATATCCACCCCCCTTTCCGGTGAATAAGTACAGGGTACATACTCACCCTTAATACTCCTTACCAAAAAAATGTAAATAGTGAATAAAAACACTGCCACTATAAGACCCCTTTCACACTGAGGCAGTTATTCAGGCGTTTTAGCACTAGAAATAGTGCCGGAAAAGCGTCTGAAAACTGCCTCCCATGCCACCCGAATGTGAAAACCCAAGTGCCTTCACACTGGGGTGGTGCGCTTGCGGGACGGTAGAAAAAGTCCTGCAAGCAGCATCTTTGGGGCAGCTTGGGAGCGCTGTATACACATGAAAAGCGTTTCAGAAGAGCGGCAACATGGGCGTTTTTTATCCCCTTCTTCGGCCGCTAGCGGGGGTTAATAGCTCTCCGCTAGCGGCCGAAAAGTGCCACAAATAGCGCTAAAGTGCCCCTAAAACAAGTGGCGTTTTAGCGCTAACGCATGGGCGGCCCCAGTGTAAAAGGGGTGTAAAAAGTCCTTTATTAGATACGAAATATAAACAATGCCCTCCACATTAATCAAGCGCCAATCATGCTTTCCAACAATGTAGATCCATGTCAATCACTGTGATCTGCCAACATGATGTCAAGTTGCCCAATGATGTACACCTACCACCATCCCTGCCCGGTTTCTTTATCTAAACAGGTTGGGGAAGCTTGGTGATGTTATTCACTCTTAGATATATGTGGTCATGGACAGCACCCATGGTGCCCAGTCCATTTATTTACAAACAGAAAACATCAGCGATCTGTCATTTTGTAGCTCATGTTGGTTTGCAACCATCCGACAGTTTCTTATATCTTTTGGGAGCTCTACTGATGGGATTATTTCTGAGTTCCAAGGTCTGCACACCTGCATGTACATGTGTGTATGTAATAATATCACTCTACCTGTTTCATTTTGTAATTGTTCGATATAATGGGCAATACACAGGCGTATCTGGAACACACAAAGGTGAGCGTGTACAACCTAAACTCCCAGGTGGATGGAAACAGAGTCAGGAGTATCCATGGCTTAAAAGAGGCCAGGAGCTGACTTATAGAAACACCTATAAATATCATTTTTGGATGGACTGACCCTTAAATTGCCTTAAAAATGCCTATGTACATAAACATCCTGTCTGATTAGACATTAAGCTGACAAGATATTTCTAAATTTGTTTGGTCAGCAGCCTTATCGTCTCCTTTAAATTGGCACTGGAACCTGCCTGTATGTGACAGCCTTTGGCTCTGGTATTGTGCCTAAGAGCTATTTGATTTAGTCTCTGGGTTTCAGATGTACGTAACACCAGACTCTAAGCTTTAGGGCAAAATGTGTATCTGATAGAATAGAAGTCATATTTAAGTTTTTTCTCATAAAATTTTAAAAGCTACAGCAATTTCATATATTTTTTTTAACATTTGAGGTTAAGCTACTCTGTTTAATATAATATAATATAATAGAATATAAAGACTACATTACACATTGTTTTTTTTTGGCAAATGTAATCTCTCATTTATATTTTGCTATCACAGCAGATTAGAAGTATTAAGGCTAACATCTTTCTCATTGACATTAAGAATGAATACGTATTTGCAGTTTCTAGCTTTGCGAGGAGCTGACAGCACAAAGGTTATTGAAGAGAGGTTTAGTCAGTCTGTAATGCACTTGTCTTTCTTTCAATGTGACAAATGGTTGCTTTCTACAGTTTGTCACTTGAAATCTAAAACAATGTTACTAGCTATTAACCTTGACCTAAACTCTGGTGGACTTAAATTTCTTTTGACAGGATTTTTGCTCTAGTTAGTCCTTGGCTTGCTTCCCCAGAGGAGCTGAGATGAATTAAGTTTAGAGGCAAATAAACATTGTTTTTTTTTTTTTTAAAGATCTGTTTTTCTTTTGTTATGCTCTAGCAGACTGGTTTGGAGTACCCTATGATGCCACAGACTGTTTTATTTAGAAAAGACCTTTGAAGAGAACTGGGTCAATCTGGCCAGTTGCTAATGAATGCAGCACTTTGCTAATCTTTGTATTGGCTTATTATATAAAGCCCAACTCCAGGTCAAATTTTCTTTCTTGTTTTTTCACTTTAGATAAAGTGTGAAAGAATGAAGGCTGACCACGCTAGTTCATGTGTTATAGTGCATGTAGTGCTGCACTCTGACACACGTAGGCTGAAGGGGGATATAAATTGAATATACTGTATATACAGTATATTCAGTTTAAATGAAATTAAAACAGTAGAAATGACTCAACAAATCTGTAAAGGAATGGTATGAACGATATACAGTTGGTGACAAACAAATGGAATGGAGAGTAGCCCTTAAACCCTATACTAGGGAGTAATCGTGCTTAAATTTATTTAGTACCACAGTAATAGTTTGGCAGTCTATATTAAACCACTTTCCTTAATGGCCAGCATGTTGGGGCCCAAATCTGATGTTGGAGCACTCAGGATAAAGTTCCTCCAAACATTGTTAAAGGCGCCTGCACCGTGACCCACACAGGTAATGCCGTCCCTTTTAACAGGGTGTAAAGGGCTGGTCAGTGGCCTCTTACTGACTCCTATAGCAACAGAAGACCTCTCTTCATTCCTTGTCAGTGGTTCAATAAACTCAGTGTGTTCATTGTTGTCAGAAACCATGAAATCAGACAGAGACAGAAGTACAGTTAAATCACACTTGTTTAATAATAAAAGTAAAAAGAACAAACATAGTCAAAACATAGCCAGAGTTCAGTAACTGGAATGGATAGTCAGCCAAGCCAGAAGTCAGGGATCAAAGTAGTGGAACAGCAAGCAGGATCTGGAGCCAGAAGGGATGTCAGCAAAGCCAGTTTTTAAACAGGAACGCAGGAGATGTTTCTTGTGATGTTGACCAAGGCAAAGGCAGAGACCCTCTGGACTGGATGGCTTAAGTAGGCAGGACTGACGAGCAGGATATGAACAACAGCTGAATAACTGAGGAGAGAGATGGGAGCTGGCAATTAGCCGACAGCTGAGTGGCCAGCTCAGAGAAGGAAGGGCTGAGCCCAGCCCTGACAATTGTTCTCTCCAAACAACTGGATAGTGGGTTTAGTTAGTGTCAGTGACAATCCCAGGTACCCGGGAGTATCCGCTATGGTCTCAAATGCTGTGGTAAATGTCTCACCAGATGCATACTCTCTTTCTATTAATTTCCACCTTGTATCACCTTGAGCCCGAAAGCAAGCCTTCCCCTTTTTTATTCCTAGAGCTATAATGACATTAGAACCTGTAGTTCCACTGCTCAGTCCACAGAGCAAGCTTAATCTGTATGGAACTACCTGTCCCACAATCTTCAATTCCTCGAAGCATTCACAGCAGTTCAAGCAGTCCACATCCTCTTCCTTTGTGTGGTGGGTGGACTTAACAGGCTACACATAGCTGTGTAATAATGGTCTCCAATCACAGCTGTGCCTGCTCCTCTGTAAAAACAAACAGGGACAGTAGCAGAAGCAACGAAATTGCAGACGCTCCTCTCTCTTAGCATTGTGGACCAGGGCTACATGTGCATAACATTAGTGTGCTGACATGCATTTTTAACTGTGCTGTGGTGCCCTGTGCCACACTGAAATGTTGGTGTTGCAAGGCATTTTTAAAACTCCTTTTTTTCCTCTTTTTTCTTTTTTAACTAGTGTTTTTACCGTACGCTAAAAATTGCAAAATTCTATATGCACTTTTTTATGAATTAAAGACCTATCACTGAAGCTATAAATCATTTTGTTTGGACTGAATTGGCCAATGCAGTCCACCTGTGAACAAGACCTTGGAGCCACTGTCAGTTTTTCCCCATTTGGGAGATTTCATTAAATTTTTTGTCTCTTTGACATGTGTAAGGGTGAGTAGGAAGTGGAAGAAAATTTCCCCCAATGGGAAGGGAACACAGGCAATAAAAACATTTCCTAGTAAAGTAAGACAAGGTTTACAACCTCAGGTTATTTGATGACAGAGATTACTCTCTCTTCTTGTTCAGGTGGCAGCACAGCAAGAGTAGAGACATCACCTCCATGTAAACAGAGATTTTAAAGACATTATTGGTTGTTTATGAAAGGCAAATTCACTTTGCACTACAAGTACAAACTACAAGTCCAAAGTGCACTTGAAATTGCACTGAAAGTGCACTTGGAAGAGCAGTCACTGTAAATCTGAGGGGTAGATCTGAAATGAGGGGAAGCTCTGCTGATTTTATTATCAAATCATGTGCAAACTAAAATGCTGTTTTCTATTTTCCTTGCATGTCCCCCTCGGATCTACAGCGACTGCACTTCTAAGTGCACTTTCAGTGCAATTTCAAGTGCACTTTGCACTTGTAGTTTGCACTTGTAGTTCAAAGTGGATTTGCCTTTACTAAATAACCCCCATTGTATACTTTCACTTCTTTTTGTTGTTTTAACAAATTAATGTAGGTGTATTACCTGTGCTGTTTGTTTGCCTTATCTTGTAATAAATGTTGTGGCTGCAGATTGTAGTGTCAAGACTAACCAGCTCCCTTATGTCCATGGTTTGTTACTTCCTTGTCCTGGTCACACAGCATTCAATGCTTTGTCACCCGCTCTGTGTCACATCACAAATGTGGGAGTGCTAATGTAATGAAAAACATTTTCCAGCTGCTTCAGTGAGATCTCTTGAAATGCTCTACTTTTTTGTGTCTGTGTCAGATCTAATTACTGATAGCTGGATCTGACCTGCACCAGCACTAGGCTGAGAGACCCAGGGAATTTAGGATAGATAGTTTCTGCTCAGAAAATGGCAGTTTTTAGACGATAGAGGTCATGCGTTAGCCTTTGCAGTGCCATGCTGCATGCCTTATGTCAAAAGCTCAAAGCTTAAATGAACAAGCTGAAGTTAGAAGCTGATTGCCTACCATGCACAGATGCACTAAATTCTGAGTGCTCCAGTTTTAGTAAATCTTCCCCTATGTCTTCTATCCCTGTGCTGAGGCTTTCCATCATGCATCTCCTCTTTTTTTGTAAATACCCTGTTAATCCTGCAGTTTCCATAGACCTCCTAATTGTCAGTGGCAACCCAATAGCAGCTTATCTTCTGGCCCCTGACTTGCCACTCTCAATGCTCCGATATTTGTTGTGGGTAAGCTGTTCACTTCCCAATTTGCCTCCTCCCACGTGACTTTTTTTCAAGATGTTTAACCTCCCTGGCGGTATTCCCGAATCTGGCTCGGGTTGGAATTTCAGAACCAAAAGCGGTAACCCCGAGCCAGACTCGGGATCGCATCGCAGGATCCAGGAAGAGCTTACTTACCTTGTCCCCTGGTACCTGCGATGTCTCCCCGCAGTGTGAGCGGCTCGTCCTCCACTCGATTCATCACAGAGCCGAGCTCTGTTCCCTGCGAGCATTGCGACGCATGGGGACTGAGAACGGCGGCAAATTTAAAAAGTGAAACACACACAATACATACAGTATACTGTAATCTTACAGATTACATTACTGTATGAAATAAATTCACATCCCTTTTGTCCCTAGTGGTTTCTCCAGTGACTTGCATGCAGTTTTATATTATAAAAACTGTTCTTTCTGCCTGGAAACTTGAGCTTGTCCATAGCAACCAAAACCATCCCTTTACATCAAAAGTGGTTTTATACCAGCTAGAAAACAGCGATAATAAATTAGAATCACTCACAGAATTGAGCGCTAGTGATTTGTGGGGAGATCCGTCATCAAACACTGAAAAGTAATGACAGCGACAATTCTGCAACTGAGCAAATTTCAGTGTTTTTGATTTGATTACAATTTTTGAATAATTTTTATTATTATATTATTATTTGGTATAATTATTTATAGTTATTTATTATATTATAATTTATGATTTTGTGTTTAAAACTTTATCATACCCGAGATGTCTACTGGACTCTTGTTTGGACAGATTTAAGTGAGTTATTCCTAAGAATTTCAGGCCTGCAATTTAAAACGCCAAATTTCCATGCAAAATAATTGTACCGCTTTCAGCATCAAAAATATGAAATAATCATACCGCCAGGCAGGTTAATGGATGGTTCCATCTAATTGAATGACAGCTTCCCTTCCCTTGCTATCTACACCATGTGATTGTTTTTAACCCACATGACCACAACAGCACCAATCCGTTCTGTGCGATGTAATGTTTGCAAGACATGTCAGAGATTTTCCTGCTTGCCCTTCCCACCTATTTTACAGTGCAGTGCAGGCAAAGTGAAAGACAATCACATGACAAGGATATAGGAATAAGAAAAAAAGGTATTTGAATAAAGAATATTTATGGGTTATATAAATTGTATATATTGCTATGTTGCTTTATCAGGCACATGGGCTGGTGGCTGTGGGTTAATAACACTTTGAAGGTATATTTTCAACCCAGGTCTGGTATGTTAATAGTGCACACGCAACAAGGTTTGGTATAGCATTAGTACATGCCACTTCTACTGGCAGAACTACCGCCATTGCAGCCCACCTCTGAGCCAGGAACTGCCCTAAATTCTTCTCTCAATTATGTAATATGTCACATGAATAGAGAGAGATGAAGGAGAAGTTTCACTTTCATCACTTATTGAGGCGCCTGTATTGACAGCAGGTCTAAAGTGTAAGAAGGGGAGCAATCTCTGTTAACGCTGTCCCCTGCAAGTTCCACTCCCCCTAATTCCGCTATAGCTCCCTACTTAATGCCCTTAGTCATTCACAGTGTTTCTTAGCCCCTCTTCTTCACATCATACCCCCTGTCAGCTAAAGCAGCCCCATCTCCACAGAGCTCCTCAGTCCTGACACCTCAATGGCCCTGTAGGCTTCTGCAGAACCCTGAGTCTCTCATAGTTACTCCAAAGCCAGGGTTCCTCAACATCCACAAAGCACCACAGCCTCCCACAGTTCTCCTTAACCTGCTTCAGAACCTCAGCCACCTGCAGACTCCTCCATAGTGCCCTCAGACTCCCATAGTGCACCTCAGCTACCCTTGGAATCCTTAAGCCCCTACATAGTCCTCAACTGTGCCCCTCAGCCCCCTGACGATTCTATAATATTCTTCCTTCCACTGTCACCAATGTGGGATCATGGATCATTTCTTTCTCCTACAGATCACTGATGCCGAAGCATTTATTCCTTTTACTGACCACTGATGCTAGGACTTTTTTTCCTCCTCCTGACCATTAAACAAAGAATTTTTCTCTCTTATGATCACCGACAAGTCATTTTTATCCTTCTATTGACCATTGATGTCCACACATTTTTGCCTCTTAGTGATCATTAACGCCAGTTCATTTGTTCTTCATACTGGCTACTGACGATACATTTTTCCTGCTACTGATCAATAACACTAGCGATTTTTTTCCCTACCACTGACACTGGGCATTTTTCTTCCTACTGACTTTTCAGCCCTCTCATTGTCTGTCAGTTTTTATTTACATTCCTACTGAACACTGACACATGGCATTTGTTCCTCCTACTGATTTCTGATACTGGAGCATTCCACCTACTCGCCATTGTATTTTGCTTTATCTTGGTTTAGGAAGAAGAATTATAACAGTTCGGTTCTGCACCATAAACACTTTCTATTGGGGGGATTAAAAGTTTGCTATGGCTCCCTGGAAAAGCATGAACACAGTATAAAGGCCGCTGTGACTTTAGCACAGCGGCAGTGCTTCCTGGCTATCAATAACATTTCATGAATTCATTTTACATATTGCCTTCGGTTAGTTGTTGTGGAAGTCCACACGGTTATTCTGCAAAGGCTGAGCATGTTTATTGGTCAGTTTTCTTACCTGATTTATCATGCAAGAAAACTGACTCAGCAGAAGATGTGCTTGGTTCAATGTGTAATTCCTTCAGCACAGCAATTATTATTTTTATGGCTCATCAGGCCATATGTTAGGTTCAATATTTGATACAATAAGCTCTGCTTAGTCAGCACATTTGATATACTTTTTATATTTGCCATTAATTCAGCAACTTTGTCGCTCATTTTTAATTAGATTTTATCCATTAAGAAATGGATTAAATTTTTGCCAGTTTTTGCAACACAATACATTTTTGCTTTGGTGTGTTTAGAATGTGTGAATAGGTGTTTGAAAGCACTTGACCCTTTTCCATGTCTTTCCTGCACCACTGCAGATGTTTGACCCTTATGGTTATTTGAAGAAGTTTTTATCAAAAGCTGATTAGAGCAGGTCTTTTAAGAAGTGTATGAGGGTATGAAAAAGCATAAGGAAAGGGTAAAATACATATTCTACTAACCTCTCCTAGCTTGTCTGATCATCAGGCATAGCAGCTTAACAAAAACCCTTAAATTAACAATACAATACATGATGAATTATGTTGATACAGACTTAGCTACGACTTTTCTAAAGCTGCATACTTTTTTAGAGCCAATGACTCCGAATGTACTGAAACTAGAGGATCTGCATGACAGTTCGCGCTTGCATCTGGATGTGAGCTCTGGCTTTGACTTCGCTTGGGTGTTTTAGAACTCTGCAGATTCCATACAGAAAGCATAGGTCATTTTTTTGCACATGCCAGAAAGGCACAGCCTTTTCTACTCAGGCTGTAGCTGCTTTCTAAAGAAAACAATATGAAGGACTTAGAACAACTTTTTTTTGATGCACCTTGGATTTTTTCTCTAATTTTAAATGATGGTTTAGTTGGGCATCAGTGGTTTTCTTTTTTGGTTTTCTTCAGTGTTTACTTGCATTCCTCCTGCCTGTGAGTGGGTGGGTAGTTTTTAGGAGGTTAATTGCAGAAAATCCTCAGGTAATCTATCATTCAGTATGCTGTCTAAAACATTATGACTGTTTGGTGAGCATTATTTCTTTAGCTAGGCAATAACTAGCACCGGGGACCCAGGGCACATACCCCACATCTCCTGCCCTGGATCCTGGCCTGCGTTTCAAAGCTATTTTTGTTTTCTGCATTCTCTGCAGTATGTGCACAGAGCTCAAATAACATTGAAGTTGTTCAATAAAGTTGTGGCTCAAAACCAAGGGAAATTCTCCTAGGCTCTTTTTCCACCCTGATATGTCATATAACATAGCCAAGGAGAAGCCCAGGAAGAATGATATCCCCTGAATTTCTGCGGTGCTACATATGAGGTCTGTAAGTTGCACAGTAAAGTAAAAACTCTCTAGGAAAATTAATCTATTTGCTGCTACCAATGTAAGGATGTAAGACAGCCATCTGTCAGTTTTCTAGTGAAAGTAATTTGCCTGACCCCCTCCCCGCCGTGTACGCCGAGCTCATCTATCCCTCCTGAGTGCCTTTGGCATTCATGGTGGGTGTCAATATATAAAACAAATGATGTGGCACATCCTCAATACAGTAAATACAATAAAGTGCATAAGCTTCAATAAACAAATAAATAAATATTCGTGTAAACAATACTCAAATGAAGTGTCTCTTTTCTGCATACACAATTCCAATAAAGTATACAAAGTGCGCTGTGCAAAAAATTCTGCATATACAATTCCAAAAGGGTACCCTTGATGAAGTCAGGTGATCAGCGATGCAACGTTTCGGGAGGAGCCGGGTGACGTCACTTTCGGTCACGGCCGAGACCGAAAGTACCTGGTATTCGTGAAGCTGAACAGTGTTATTTTAAATGTAAGTTGATGCTTTTAATAAAATATTTTTATTGGGATTCTGCACATGGAGATTCATTTCTATTGCATGTGAGTTTACTACGGAGGAGCATGGAGGTGATGAGATATTTAGTATCCATTTGAATTTACTGAGAAGTTTATAGTTGCTGAGTGTTTTTTAAGGAGAAGGAGCCTGCGGTTGCTGACACCTAAAGAGTGATACCAGAAGTAGCGACTAGACCTGTCGGGGTCTTTCCCTGAGGTTAGAGGCTGGGGCACACTGATCACGGATGGTGGAAGTTCTACACTTTGAAAGAGTTTGAACATTATTTATGTGTGCACTTTGGAGGGTGACATCAAAATATGAACATTATTTGAAATTTAAAAAGGAGGGCAAGAGGCTGGACTTTGCATGAAGCACACGGAAGCAGGTAAATAAATTGGGTAAAAAACAGCTTTTAATTGGTTCAAATTGTCATATAATGTTATATTCAATTATTATGCATTTTGCTATATATCAATCATTTTTACATTTCATTAGAACCAAATATTGCACAGTAAATGACATTCCAACAAAGAAATTACATATATTTACAAATACATGGAGTAGTTGATACATATTTACACACGTTGCAGTATCTGTACAGATTAGTGACCTACTGAAGTATCACTTATGGGAGATGAAGAGAGATGAAAAAGGGTTAAAAGGAACGTTCCATACAAAATTGATGAATATATACACATATCGGTAGTCAATTACTGTGCAATATTTGGTTCTAATGAAATGTAAAAATTATTGATATATAGCAAAATGCATAATAATTAAATATAAAATTATATGACAATTTGAACCAATTAAAAGCTGTTTTTCACCCAATTACTTTACCTGCTTCCGTGTGCTTCATGCAAAGTCCCGCCTCTTGCCCTCCTTTTTAAATTTCAAACATTGAACCGGGTTGGAGGAGGGGACCCGTACTGCCCCTTGTACCTCATTTAAAGTCCCAAAAATCTTGCTGTCTTCTCTTTATATGAACATTAATTTTTGCACTGAAGTTTTTTGCACAGAGCACTTTAATATTGTGTTGGAATTGTCTACGCACAGGTTTTTGCACAGAGCACTTTGTTTACTTTGTTGGAATTGTGTATACAGAAAACAGACACTTCATTTTAGTATTGTTTACATGAATATTTATTTATTTATTGAGGTTTATGCACTTTATTGTATTTACTGTATTGAGGAAGCACCACATCATTTGTTTTATATATTGTCACTGTGTGGGAACATTTATCTCATGTTGGCAGCTACTCATTGAATACACATCACACTGGTTTGCGCATTCGTTTATTTACACTTTTATAGATCCATGGTGGGTGTCAGCAGTGAGAGCGTAGGGAGATCAGCAAATATCTATTCCCTGATCGTCTCTCAGATGAATGAAGTCAGAAGTGGCAAAATTTTTATCAATTCTGCTTTCAGAGTTTCATTCCCTGGTCGCTGTGGTCAGGGCAGAAACTAAACACGCTCAATCTGTGCTTGGTTCGCTTCAATGGAGTGCAGATGTGAAATTACGGTTCTAATAGACCCCTAATGCCTCTTTAAAGAGAACCTGTGCTTTTCTAAGAAAAAAAAAATTGTTGAAAATATTAACGTTTAACAGGTGTTCTCTGATTTGCCTTTCTTTACCTCCTCCAATCAGACAAAACCTTATATCCATTGAAAAAATGCAAGGTATTCTGTAAATGACAGCAGTGTCGAGCAAGAGACCTCCTGTGATTAGTTTGCAGTGGGGCAACCACTCTACACAGGACCCAAAGGAATGCAGCAATAATTGTAGCAGCACAGACTACTACATTGATTATCAGCTTCTATTTTACTTTTTATTAGAGCTTTGATGATAGTTTCACTAAACTGAATAACTTTGTAAGGAGCAATAGTGATAAGTCGATATATTAGTTGTCAGACAAGTTGGGATGCCTAGCTAAATATGCAGTGTATAGTTTGACTGGACTTCTCTTGAGGACATTTTTATTGTAGGGAGGAGTGAAGGAGCTCTTTGCGTAAAGTGAGGGGACGTTGATGTGAGGAGGATGGGGGGGGGGTCCTGTGGTGAGAAGCTCTTTGCTGTGGGGATTTTCTTGAGAGAGAGTAGTCTTTGCTTGGAGGTATATTATTGTATGGAGTGTTTTTTTTTGTTGTGGGGGTAATTTCTTGTAGAGAGGGGCTCTTTGCTGAGAAATGTCTGTTGGAGGGTATTGTCTTGTGAAGGAACACTTAACTGGGGGGTTTCTTGTGGTTGGAGCTCTTTGCTAAGGAGGGGTTGCTTTACAGTGGGGATGATTTATGTTAGGGAATATGCTTTTGGGCAGGTTTGCTGGGGGGGTAATTGAGGAAAGAGTACATTTTGTAGGGGTGAGGTTCGGTTTGGGATAAGAAGGGGAGCTTTTTGCTGGGGTGGGAGGATTATGGCAAATGCTTTAGAACTACATTTCTGCTATACAACAGTTTATCATGCTATGTTAAGCCAGCCATACATGGATTGAAATTCCTCTGGTTCAGCAGGGACTGTCTGAATTTTGATCTATGTATGGGCAATGTAGTTGTACAGAAGTCAATCTACCGACTTCTATACAACCACCCTGTCAGATTTTTGCAGTTCACTCAGCGCTGCTGGCAACCCCAGATTGACAATGCTGCTGTCCAAAGGGTTCTCCATTACTTCTCCAGTAGGGTAGAGAAACCCTTAGGCAGGAAGTGTGTTACTGACTGAATCACCAGGTGAAAAAAAAAAGTCTAAAAAATGCAGCCACCACATTTGAGGATTGGTAAGTTGTATAGCAGAGCGTCCCAGAGAGAGCCAGGAAAGTCCTGTTCGGGGTTTATACATTATCCAGACTCCTTTCATACATGTTCAGGGATCTCTAATTCACGATCCAGTTCAGATCTTGGGCCTCATCCCCAGGCCAATTTAAACTCACCTGAGACAGACAGCAAGTGCTCTTGGCCTGGGAAAATCAGACAACTCCTGTCTGGGAGAGTGAAATTTTGGTGAAGACTTACAAGCTGCATATGCGCAAGCTGACAAGCTGTAGGCTTTCTCAGCCTGGTAGTTAGGACTTGTATATTTTGTATAGTTAGTGCCGAGACACAGCTAGGCTTAAGTTTTGCTATTATTTTCCCTGTTGGTTTCTGAGACACCGTACAGCACCGGTATATAGACTTGTAAATATCACAAATAAACACTGCACTGTTTTGTCACTACCTTTGTGGATTTGGTATCTGTGTCCAAGAGACTACATATCCCAGGGAGCTTTGTACCTGCTACCTGTTCCCCAGCTTACAGTTGCTATAAATCATTTTTTTGTTTTTGGGTTTAATACAGATTTAAATCAAAATGTAATTTGTGAGTGGACTGACCCTTTAAAAGAATGACAGATCAGTAGTGGAGTGGGAGTGTGAGATGGCGGAGATGCGTGCCCTGGAGGAAAGAATGATGATAGAAGAAGGGTATAGGGAACAAATATTGAACATATGGATTAAATGGGAAGAGTACAGAGTCTCTTCAAAGCTTCTGAGAAAGGCATAGAAGCTCTAATTTAATATGGGAGGAAGTGAGGTCCCCGGGAAAAAAGAGAGAAAATTCTAAAAGAAAATTATTAATTTTTTTTTTTTTTTTTTTTTTCTTTCCTTGGTTATTGCAGTCATTTGGTGTGTCGGTATGAATGTGTTTGAGTGTTTTGTTAGAGAGGATGGGGGATGGGTATAAATATATGTATGTACACCCTTGAATAAATCGTGTAGTTTTAAGGAAATAGAGAATGTAATAATGGTCACGATAAAGAATTAAAGAATTGTTTCATGCCATGGATGTATATATATGTATTATAAATATTGTTAAAACGTTTTGATAAATAAAGATTATATAAAAAAAAAAAAAAAAGAATGACAGATTCACTTTAAGTTTATCTTATAAAATCAGTAAGAATTGTGCAATACTTTGAGGAATAACACAACTAAATGGCTCAGGAGATATATTTATAAAAAGTCATGATACCCGGGACTAAACGTTTGATTTTCAAAGACATAGAGGCTCTTATAGGCTTATTGGTATGATCTAACTGGGCTTCTATTGATATTTTGCTATCAGGGGTCCAGAATCAAAATACTTGGGCAGTGCTGAAATAATGACATTGATCCTCGGAGAAATGCACAAAATACTATGCAAGAGCATTCCATGGAATGTAGACTGTGGAGCTAATATGATAATTTGGCATCTACAAAGCCTAATTTCTAGGGCATCCAGATCTGAAGACAGCTGTTTAAAAATACAAAATATTAAAGGTAATTTTTCTTTCACCAGCAAAGTCTTGCGTAACAAAATAATTTATGTCTGATAGCCCTGGGATTCCTATTTATGGAGGTACATTGAATTTAAATATTCCTCTTTTCTACAAGGATTCACTTTGAACTAATACTTTTTATTGTATTTTGTGTGCTGGCGCTACTTCAAAACAGCATTCTCCATTTCCTCCAGCAACAGAGTGTTTAATGGTAAGGTTGACACAAAAAGAAAAATCTTCCAAGCCAAAAGGTTTGTAAAGTCATGTTCCTACTCTTGTGGTTCACACTACCCTGCTGTGTTATACCACTGTATATCATGTGGAATCTGGTCCCAATTTTCCACTGACTTGGCTGCTTTTTACCACTGTTGAATAGGGATGCAAGGACGATTTTTCTGAACTTGATTTAATTGTGAAATTACTGATTTTGCCATATTCAAATTGGGCTTGAATTTCACTGCAAAGCACACTATAATTAAAAAAATGAGTCACCACTATGCACTTCTAGCTTTGAGACCGTGTTGCTGTGTGATAAAAAAAAAATATTGCTTTATTGATAAAAAGTAATTTAATTGGCATGACAGATGTATAAAACAAAGCATTAGGGCTAGTGTTAGGCCTCATGTACACTGCTGCTGGTAAACGGACGTTCAGAGGCAGTTGGATGCATTTTTCAGCTGCCCCTGAACTCATCCAATGTTCACTTATGAAAAAAGGAAACAGAGAGGATGGGGATTATTGCGGTGCCAAAACAACTCAATCAAAAAATTGTTAAAATAATAATTTTTATTACAATATATCAAGAACAGATAATACATACAAAAAATTCCTATTCAATTTAAACATTTAAAAATGAAGCACATAATATTTACTAATGGCCAGAATGGTGTAGGCCTTATACAATAGCGGGTCAGGTCTTCCCAACATGTTTCGCCAAAACATTGGCTTCCTCAGGGTAATAGCTCTATAAAGAAAGAAGTTAAGGAACATAAACATGAATTACATATTACAAAATAACAAAGTAGAAAGTAGTTTGTAACTTTGCTATTTTGTAATTTTGTAATATGTAATTCATGTTTATGTTCCTTAACTTCTTTCTTTATAGAGTTATTTCCTTTACACCGGACATGTCCTATTCCCCTGAGGAAGCCATCGTTTTGGCGAAACATGTAGGGAAGACCTGACCCGCTATTGTATAAGGCCTACATCATTCTGGCCATTAGTAAATATTATGTGCTCCCTTTTTAAATGTTTAAATTAAATAGGAATTTTTTGTATGTTTTATATGTTCTTGATATATTGTAATAAAATGGATTATTCTAACAATTTTTTGATTGAGTTGTTTTGGCACTGCAATAATCCCCCTCCTCTCTGTTTCCTTTTTTCTACAATCATTGGGATGAGGTGCCTTATCTAAATATGGACATATCTGCCACTCTTTCCAATGTTATCTTATGTGTACATGTATACAGGTTCATTTAACCACTTCAATATAGGACATTTATACACCCTTCCTGCCCAGACCAATTTTTAGCTTTCAGCGCTCTCACACTTTGAATGCCAATTACTCAGTCATGCAACACTGTACCCAAACAGAAAAAATATTACCGCGCTAACACAAAAAAGAAAAAAAACATAAATTAGCAGCAGTTCTAAATTGTGGGATATGCACAATCAAATAGAATAGTGGGTGGGTAGGAACCGCGCTATGACCAAATAATGTATGGATCTCTGAAGGATCACATGAATAATATGAGAAAAAACACAAACATAACTGTGTATAAAAAATATTAAATCAATAAAATAATAAAGTCCAAAAGTGAATTTCAAAGAAAAGTTCCATAAAATGCAATGAAGTGGGCAAATCCTTCCAACAGCACCTCGTGAGAAAAAAATCCACCACCAGATAAATTGAATGCTTATCAGCAACAAGCTGGGAAACAGCTTATATAAAATCAGGCACACGATCGTAGTGGCATCCTATTAGGATCAACAGTATGGAGAGAGGATGACCAGAATAACCAGGCAGCCAAGCACATCAGGGTAGCTCCTCTGCTGCCACTTCCAGCAATGTCTCCTCTCTACTTCGTGAAGTTCAAATGTTTGGCTGCCTGGTTATTCTGGTCATCCTCTCTCCATACTGTTGATCCTAATAGGACGCCACTACGATCGTGTGCCTGATTATATATAAGCCGTTTCCCAGCTTGTTGCTGGTAAGCATTCAATTTATCTGGTGGTGGATTTTTTTCTCACTTTTTTCTTTACTAAGGCAAATTCCAACATACAACACATTGTACAATATATCTATATAAATCTTTTCATTAACATACACCACACTAACCCCCCACCCCGAGAAAACACACCAGGTCCTTGATCATGTCCTCTTCAAAAGAGAAAAAGAAAGAGAAAAAAAAAAAGCCCACCCACTTGCCTACCCATAACCAAAACTCAATTTATGCAAAACATTATTCAAAGTATAATTAAGAAGGGGGCTTTACAGCGCCCTATTACGTGTGTCAAACAACCAACAATACAAAAGAAAAATAAATAAAAACAATATATATATATATATATAAAAAAGTGTATACTTTGGAATCACTATTTTCGTGCCCTATTATGTTTAGTGTTTTAATTCAATATAATCTTACTCTACTATTTTATTTTTATACCTCTCCACCTTTCATTTCACTCGACCCTTCTTTATGTGATTCCATTACGTGTTGCCCATCCCGTGCCTAATTTACTATTATAACTTATCCTCTTCCTTTAATGACATCAATCATCTCTCCACTGTGTCTCCCAGAGGAGGAAAAAAGAAACAACACAAATAAAAAAAAAAGGAAAAGAAAAAAAAACCCCACCTCCTCCCAATTTCCCCCCACCAGATGCATCCCACAGACTATCCGATCCATAATGCATGACCGCCGAAAGATTTACCCCCCTTCATGACCAGGCAATTTTTTGCGATACAGCACTGTATTATTTTAACTGACAATTGTGTGGTCGTGCAACATTGTACCCAAATAACATTTAGATTTTTTTTCCACAATTAGAGCTTTATATTTATCATATTTGATCACCTCTGTGTTTTTTATTTTTTTCGCCATGAACAAAAAAAGACCAAAAATTTTGAAAAAAAATAAAACATGTCCAATAAAAAAAAATTAAAAATCAAATGTGTTCATAAATTGTGTGTGCTGTTTTTACTAAGGGAGGTAATAGATTCTAGTCTTTGCTATGCAGAGACACATAATCCATTCCTTCCTCCCTGTCAGAACTGGGGTATGCCTTGTTTACTCTCAGTTCTCTGTGTATTGCTGACGATTGGCGGGTGCTGGAGGACATCAAGTGCCCGGCACCCGCAGATCGGCTTTTGCTGTGAATTTGGCGTGCGTGCCCCCTACAGGCGGAAGTCCGGAATCACATATATTTATACGTGATCCGCCGCACAGCTGCCACCCTGCAGCAGTATAACTTCTTTAGGTTGGTTGGCAAGTGGTTAAAAGTGAGAGGTCTTGGCTGGGAGAGGGGGTTAAATTATAAAAAATATTGTCCCCAAAGCAAACAGTTTGGATTTCACTCAGCATTCACACAGACAGCAACGTGAACGGATTAGTACATGGCAAATGTAGTAATACATAGGCAAGCATGGTAATAAGGGCAATAAATTGGCATTTGTGACAATCCATGGACAACAAATGGTCAATGGTGGTATTCTGTGGGCACCAAATGAGAAATAATGACAATATGTGGGCAAAACAATGGGCAATCATGCCAATGCATGACAGTGGTGTTGGTACCCAGGCATTAAAATATAGGTCAATTGCCCTCCACCTCAATTCTAGGTACTCCTGTAGGCAGTAGTTTCAAAGGGTGATGCTGGAGGGTGGGAACATCATTGTTCCATTAATGGACTCTCCATGGCAACTCCAGAAAGTTCCCATCCCTGCATACATCTGGTCACAGAAATATATCCCTGTATGGATGGCACCAACAATGCAACTGCCTTGTTCCTTTTTTGATATTTCAAGCAAGCAAGGCAAGACAGTAGAAGGGGAAGTAGCTGACATGTTTATGTTTGTTTTTGAACCAATACGTTCATTTAAAATGGATATTACACTCCCGCCACTTAAGAACCCAATAATGTTTATACAATAGGCCAATTATTCTGTTATCTGGTAGTTTACATTTGCATTAGTAAATAGTTATGTGCTTAAAAGTGCCTATAAGACTTGAAAAGTTTGACAGAAGGCTTCTCTGTGCTCAGTCCAGTGAAGAAAAAAACAATGCAGAATAAGAATATGGGCTGATGCACTCAATATCTTTCCACTGCCCTCCATGAAGAAGAAGATATCATTTAGTTGCTTTAGGCTTTGTAAAAGCTAAATACAGTATGACATTAAATAGTAGAAGTACTCATTATATCTGATTGCTAATTACCCCTTTAAATGATTCAGCTAGCCTGCGACTAGATAATTAGTTTAGTAATTTATTGCAGCAGAACCAACTAGCTTCATGTTACAGCTTTGAGACTAAAATTTAACTATAGCCATCTTTCCTTTTTGTTTTTTTCTTTGTTTTTTTTATATAGTTTCAAAGGTGTATGTGTGTGTTTTATGTCCTTTGAGTATTCATTTATTTGTTTGATTCTTTAGGTCATTTTGATTGATCCATCAAAAGGAAACACCCGTGATATACCTCTTGTGGGCATTTCTTTCATTTTCATATTACAAAGACTTTTCAGCTCTTTATGGTGCCAGTAGGTAGTGTTTTCGTAGTGGAAACATCAAGAAGAAATGGCAAATTAAAGTGTTTGTATTGGCAGCTCCAAAAACTAAAATGTGACACACAGAGCTATATTGAAAGGCTGTGCTGCCCTATGAACACTTGAGTGATGAAGTCCCATCATAAGGGCTAGCAGTCAAGGGGACCAAATATTTCTTCAGGTGCTACCTTTTCTCAGCTGGTCCATAAACTGCATGGCCGTCTTAATAGTAACATGAGCCCCTGGTCAAAGTAAGGCACTGGGCCCATACCAGCCTGCCCCAATTTACACACCTACACTCAAGAGTTAAAGTATAAATTGTTGATAGAATTAAACATATATTTATTAGTACTTTTAATAAAATCAATTTTAAACACTATAAAAAGCATTCCAAGTGTGGTGAATTTGTATGAATAAAAATGATATACTATAGAAAAAAAAAAAAAACATAATAAAAAAAAGCTTCAGTTTACAAACGTCTATAAAAACAAATTGATCTTAAAGAGCCACCATTATTTGACTTATTCAGGGTAAGACTGTGCATGCACATAACTAGTTTAGCCTATTACTGTCAAATCTCAGCATTTTCAGGGGCCCAGGAGGCACAGATACAGTGTCCTGTCCTGCTGCCATCAGCTTGTCAAAATTTATGACTGGCTGAAATACGCAGTGGCTGGATCAATTTGCTGCTAGGCCCAAGCACTGCATCATGGGTGAGGATCACAAGCTTCATACCTGGAAGTACTGGGAAGTTTTCAACAGAGGAAATAGTAGTGGCTGAACACTGGTATCAGATACTGAGTTGCAGAGAGTCAGGGGTGAGGGAGGACAGACATTGCTCCTTGGCCGTGAATGGGCAAAGTGAGCGATCTCTTTAAAACCATTGGATGTTCCCTTTAAAGCAGAGCAGAAAAATAACTAAAATTAGGGTGGTAAAAGAGAGAAGCTAATGTGCAAAATGTCGACAACATAGTACTAAGTAATATTTAAATACCTTTGTCATTAGGAACTATGAAACAGCTTATGTTTAGGCTAGTTTTGCTCTGAATTCTTTGCTTCTTTGATGTACTGTATATGTTAGTAGATTTTTTTTCTAATTAACATAAAACTCTTAGGAAAAAAGTTCAAATAATATATTTTTGAAGTTAGCAAAGTAACTCAATATAGCAGCAAAAATCCCTTAAGTTTAATGAAACTCAATATTTATGAGTTTTGTTTTCAAAGGGAGTAATGCTTGAACAGCTTTATGGCAATAAACAATAAGTCCGAAAATCATAAAAATTCGTGTCCAATCCTTGACTTTTTAAACTTATTGAGGCAGCGCTAAGTGTCCGATATTATAAAACACTGTATATAGAACCAATGTTTAAAAAGACAGGAAAGTTCATAATTAAAGATGCAGACTGTGGATGTGAAGGTAAACGTAGAAATCCTTTCACCAATAGCGATCACCGCGTGAGGGGGTCACCCCCCGTGAGATTGCACTCACCACAATGTCTATAACCACAGACCTTTGGATAATGATCTTTAGATCTTTGCCGTCTCCTTAATTCAACCACTAGGTGGTGCAAGACCCGCTCGGTATGTATAACATGGGGAGAAAATGAAATGCCAAATAGTGTGATATTGCTTAAGACAGTTTATTAAACAACTTATAAAATCACATTCCCCATTAAAATATGCGTACCAGATATATATAAATAATGAGCATTGAAAGGTGCACTGTGCCTGTATTAGTGTCCTCCGGGAGGAATTCCTGGATGCGAGCTGTACACGGCTAAACCGTTCGCTTCCTGGTTACCTTCCCTGGAGCGCAAACGTCACTTCCGGTTGATTACGACCCTGACGCGTTTCGTCACTTCCGGACGTCATCTGAGGGCGTAATCAACCACTCATGAGGCCGGCTTTATATAACGATAATAGATTTTAACAGCGAATGAGGGAGGCAGAAGAACTAACCACTCCCACTGCTCTAACGAAGCTCTCAGAACTGTCAGCAGAAGAGGGCTCTGGCTCGTAACCCATTAACGCTGTTTTAAACTGTACCAGCCGACAGCATTTAGAAAACTAGTGACTTTTACATCTTATTTCACATCCACCTAGGATACTTATATCCAAAGTGGCATTCAAATACATTTTCTGCATATGAATCAAATACACGAATGTATAACAAATAGACTGAGTATATACACATTCTTAATGGTGGGAGAATCAAGAAAAATGACCATAAAAATAAAACAAACCTAGGAATAAGGATGGAAATGACACAGAACCAAGGAAAATGAAATACGAACTACCAAATGACCCACATCCTCCTTTTTTATTTATTTCCCCTCTCTCATTACCGTTCTCTAACCCCTATCCAGGGTGTGAGTTCTCATAGCGGATATGAAATGGATAAATAAAATGGATACGTATTACACAGATCCTATTGTGTTAATCTAATCTTTAAAGACTTAGAATAAAAGTATATATGTTAATTACAACCATATATAATATATTATATTATTTAATAAACCGGGAGGATGTGTTCAAACTGGCTTTGTATTTCTTTATGGGATTAGGATTCTGGTCATTGCAACTACTGTTCAAATAAAACTACACTCTAGTAGATAAATAATTATGATACATTAAATAATAATAGATGTCCAAATATAAAATTATGTTGATTCTACGGCATATAAAATATATTAAAATACATTTAAAATACCATCTTACTGTGATGTTTAAAATTTATATGATTAAAATTAAAATGATGGATTATTAAATATATCCACAGGGAATATAAGTACTTATACTGAATGAAAAGATATTTTGTATTATGTATCACTAATAAAACAATTAATATCTAGCTCTATGTTTAAGCCACGGGGGGAGAGCACATCTACAGAATAGATCCACTGGGTTTCGTGTTTTGACAGTTCACGGATACGGTTAAGACCGCTCCAGTGGGTGTGGAGATGTTCTATCCCCCAAAATTCCAACCCCTTGGGGTCCCTGTTATGTTTCAACCTGAAGTGCAGAGACACATTATGGTCTTTATAACCATTTTTTATATTGTTGATGTGCTCTGCAATCCTAACTCGTAGCAGCCTTTTGGTCCGGCCTATATATAACAGGCCACAGGGACACCTTAGTGCATACACTACATAGGAACTGTTACACGTGATAAATTGTTTTATATCAAAAACGCGTTCATTTGCTGGAGAAATAAAGCTATTGATGCCCCTCAAAGGTCTGGTGACTTCCCTGCATGCTTTGCACTTTCTGCACGCAAAGAAACCTTTGCGGTCCCAGAACGTCTGTGGTTTTGAGGGGGGATCTAAAACTTTTTTAACAATTCTATCTCCAAAGTTCACGGATTTTCTGTAGATGAACTGCGGTACAGGTGGAAGTACATGTGTCAACTTTTTATCCATTAGGAGGATATGCCAGTGTGCTTTGAAGATGTTTTCAACTTCTTTGTATTGAGAATGGAATTGTGAGATGAATCCCCATTCATTCTTTCGTGCACTTTCTTTCTTTAAAAGATTCTCCTGAGTTAATTCATGTAGGCATTCAGATCTGGGTAAAGTTGCCACTTCCTCTACCACTTTTTGTAGTAATTCTGTTTTGTATCCTTTAGCCTCAAACCCTTCTACGAGGATCCTAGATTGTAGATGGAATTGTGTGTCCTCGGAACAATTTCTTCTCACCCTCATGAGCTGTCCTTTCGGAATATTTTTAAGCCAAAGAGGGTGGTGTCCACTAGTGATCGGCAGATAACTATTCCTATCGGTTTTTTTAAAAAATACCTTGGTCTCCAGTTTGTCATTCTTTCTGTATACAGTAACATCTAAAAAATTGATTGTTTCATTGTGCCAATTCGAACTCAATCTAATATTATTGTCATTGCAATTTAAAATTTGTAAAAACTGTTCAAGTGACTCAGTTGATCCTGCCCAAATAAAAAACAAATCGTCTATAAAACGTTTATAAAAAATCAGTTCTGGACGTTGGTCTTTAAAAATGGTCTTGTCTTCCCACTCTGCCATAAATAAGTTTGCAATGCTCGGCGCAAACTTTGCGCCCATTGCTACGCCTCTCTGTTGTGTATAGAATTTATTGCCATACCAAAAATAATTATGGCCAAGGCAAAAATCAAGAGCGTTCCTTAAAAACATTTTCTGATTAAAAGGTAGATCATCTCTTTGGCAGAGGGCCCAATTTAATGCCAATAAAGCATCGTCGTGTTGTATTATGGAATACAACGATGCTACATCGGCTGTTACCAACAAAACTTGAGGTTTGTCCGTCAAATCCACCGCCTGCAAAAAATTTAAAAAACTTTTGGTATCCCTCAGATACGACCGAGTGTTGACCACACATTTTTGCAAGAAACAATCCAGATACTGCCCCATTCTGGCAGAGACTGACTCTATACTGTTTACTATGGGTCTTGCAGGGGGGTTTATGGCGTCTTTATGGATCTTGGGCAAAGTGTATAAAGTGGGTATACGATTACTTAATGGTACCAGGTATCGTCTCTCTTTCTCATTCAGTACCCCACTTTTGGATCCCATCTCCACAAGGGTTTTTAATTGATTTTTATACTCTTTAGTTGGATCCTTCTCCAGAAGCCTATACGTCACTTGATCTGACAACATTTCCATGATTTGACCATGATACAGCTCCTTCGGGAGTATCACCACTCCTCCTCCCTTATCGGCAGGCCTTATAATGATGTCTTTCCTTTTTTCCAGGCTGGAGATGCCTTCACTGATGTGCCTCATGTTTATATCTTTCTTTGGTTTCAGATGTTCTAAATCACGTAAGATTAGTCCCTTAAAGACCTCCACTTGATGATTTGGGTTATTTAAGGGATTGAACAGAGATTTATTTTTCAAACCACTGTTAATTACTTCGTTGGGTTTACGTACAACTGTGGTACTGGAGGGAGGGCTACTTCCCAAGAAGTATTTCTTGATGTTCAATCTTCTAATATATTTGTGAACATCAATAAAGACATTAAACTTATTAATGGGCTTTTTCAGGCCACATTTGAGACCAAGGTTTAAAATATTAGTTTCTTTCTGTGTTAATTGAACTTTGGACAGGTTGAAAATGCCTCCTACTCGGACCCCCTTCTTCTTTTTTTGGATTCTAGATCCTGCCCTACATCCTCTGTGTTGTTTTTGTCCATGGCTGATGGCTGCGGGTGGTTCTTTTGTAGTTGCTGTTCCTTCCAATAAGGCATTTTTTGATGGGCCCAGGGTTGTGGTCCTCTGTACTGAGTTAGAGTTTGAGGGCCTCTGTGCTGAGGTAATGGTTGTGGATCTCTGTACTGATTTGGGATCTGAGGGTGCGAGGGGGGTCTCCCTCTGCGTGGAGGTCCCCCCCGTCCCCTCCATTGGAAGCCCCTCCCTCTTCCTAAAAAAGGACGGGTTTGAGGTTGATGATCATGATATTCTGGGTTTGTTTGGTACCCTTGCAATGGCTGAAATCTATTGTGTACCGGTACATTAGTCAACCCAGGTGCCTGATACCCCTTTTGAACATCACCCCTCTGTTTACCCTGTTTCTTCCAACCACCACCTTTACCTCCCCTTCTTTGTATAGGGGTAGAGAATTTAGGGGTGGAGGTTTTCGGAGAATATGTGATGTCTTCTATAAAATCATTTTCATAAACATGATAATTATTAGACAAGGGATTGGGGATAGCAGCTGTTTGTGTGGGGACCTGTAATCCCTGAGTGGGTGCGGATGTCCCTTCTTTAATACTGGGAACTGACTGCCAAGAGTACATATGGTTGGTTTTAAAATCTTCTAGATCCCTGTGGTATTTTTTGATTTTCTTTTTTTGTGTTTCTCTATCTACTTTTTCTAATCTTTTTTGGACTCTATTATTAAAATCGATGATTGTCTGACTATCTTTGATGGGCTCTAATTGTTGTTGTAAATCAGTAATTTTTAATTCAATATTAATCATTTTACGTTTCTTCCTTTGGAGCACTAGTTCCTGTAATTTGAAACCCACTCCATTGAAGAAATCTAACCACTCCTGAGTTGAGCCTACATCATCCAGCCCATCCTGTGGGGCGATATCCCACCGTAGGCTCCTTATGATGATTTTATCTTTAATGTATTGCTCCAGAGTGCAAATATCCCACCAGGTGCGTACCTGTTTCTCTAGAATGTGGCTTAGTGCAGACAAAGCTCCATTGTAATTCACCTCTGTGGTGGTGGGTTCATTGCAAGTGAATAAAGCATTTACGTCTATATGTCTGTTGCTCAGATAACGGAGAACATCCATGGCAGCAGAGGAAATAATAGTATACCAAACTGTGAAAATGTGGGGACAATAAAAAATTCCGCCTCTGCCTCACATCAATCCGCGCCTCAGAATCACTCCGCTATCAGATGCAGTAGACCCAAGCAGCTGCCTTAAAATTAAAACATGTAATAAACAATAAGTCCGAAAATCATAAAAATTCGTGTCCAATCCTTGACTTTTTAAACTTATTGAGGCAGCGGTAAGTGTCCGATATTATAAAACACTGTATATAGAACCAATGTTTAAAAAGACAGGAAAGTTCATAATTAAAGATGCAGACTGTGGATGTGAAGGTAAACGTAGAAATCCTTTCACCAATAGCGATCACCGCGTGAGGGGGTCACCCCCCGTGAGATTGCACTCACCACAATGTCTATAACCACAGGCCTTTGGATAATGATCTTTAGATCTTTGCCGTCTCCTTAATTCAACCACTAGGTGGTGCAAGACCCGCTCGGTATGTATAACATGGGGAGAAAATGAAATGCCAAATAGTGTGATATTGCTTAAGACAGTTTATTAAACAACTTATAAAATCACATTCCCCATTAAAATATGCGAACCAGATATATATAAATAATGAGCATTGAAAGGTGCACTGTGCCTGTATTAGTGTCCTCCGGGAGGAATTCCTGGATGCGAGCTGTACACGGCTAAACCGTTCGCTTCCTGGTTACCTTCCCTGGAGCGCAAACGTCACTTCCGGTTGATTACGACCCTGACGCGTTTCGTCACTTCCGGACGTCATCTGAGGGCGTAATCAACCACTCATGAGGCCGGCTTTATATAACGATAATAGATTTTAACAGCGAATGAGGGAGGCAGAAGAACTAACCACTCCCACTGCTCTAACGAAGCTCTCAGAACTGTCAGCAGAAGAGGGCTCTGGCTCGTAACCCATTAACGCTGTTTTAAACTGTACCAGCCGACAGCATTTAGAAAACTAGTGACTTTTACATCTTATTTCACATCCACCTAGGATACTTATATCCAAAGTGGCATTCAAATACATTTTCTGCATATGAATCAAATACACGAATGTATAACAAATAGACTGAGTATATACACATTCTTAATGGTGGGAGAATCAAGAAAAATGACCATAAAAATAAAACAAACCTAGGAATAAGGATGGAAATGACACAGAACCAAGGAAAAGCTAAATACAGTATGACATTAAATAGTAGAAGTACTCATTATATCTGATTGCTAATTACCCCTTTAAATGATTCAGCTAGCCTGCGACTAGATAATTAGTTTAGTAATTTATTGCAGCAGAACCAACTAGCTTCATGTTACAGCTTTGAGACTAAAATTTAACTATAGCCATCTTTCCTTTTTGTTTTTTTCTTTGTTTTTTTTATATAGTTTCAAAGGTGTATGTGTGTGTTTTATGTCCTTTGAGTATTCATTTATTTGTTTGATTCTTTAGGTCATTTTGATTGATCCATCAAAAGGAAACACCCGTGATATACCTCTTGTGGGCATTTCTTTCATTTTCATATTACAAAGACTTTTCAGCTCTTTATGGTGCCAGTAGGTAGTGTTTTCGTAGTGGAAACATCAAGAAGAAATGGCAAATTAAAGTGTTTGTATTGGCAGCTCCAAAAACTAAAATGTGACACACAGAGCTATATTGAAAGGCTGTGCTGCCCTATGAACACTTGAGTGATGAAGTCCCATCATAAGGGCTAGCAGTCAAGGGGACCAAATATTTCTTCAGGTGCTACCTTTTCTCAGCTGGTCCATAAACTGCATGGCCGTCTTAATAGTAGACATGTGCACACTGAAATATTTCGTTTCGGAATTTCGTTTTCGTCCGAAAAATAAATTTATTTAGTTACTCCCAAAATTCGTTTTTATTTATTTCGTTTTTCGTTAAAAATTGCATTCGTCCGAAAATCCAAATACAGGTCGAATCTGTCATTGAAGGCTTATGGTGTCTGTCGAATGTTCAAAGAAGATTCGACGGAGCAGCTAAACTGTACAATGCCATATAGTTTACCTGCTCCGTCGAATCTTCTTAGAACTTTCAACAGACACCATAAGCCAAAGTATGTGTGTACTTAGCTCTAGCTATTTTACTGCTCCTCCTCTTTGGTTACAATCAGCCAATAACATTCATCATCATCATTATTTTTATTTACCTTTTCTCCCCTATGTCGAATCTTTCCTCCCCTACGTCGAATCTTTCCTCCCCTACGTCGAATCTTTCCTCTCCTACGTCGAATCTTTCCTCCCCTACGTCGAATCTTTTCTCCCCTTCGTCGAATCTTTTACTCCCCTACGTCGAATCTTTCCTCCCCTACGTCGAATCTTTCCTCCCCTACGTCGAATCTTTCCTCCCCTACTGTCAGGATACACCCATCAGCAGACAGCCTCGAAGATGTCTAAGGCACAGAGGAAGACATATTCCTGTTGCACACAGAAACCGGGCTTTGACATTTAGACGTGCGCATGCGCGAACAAGAGCGCAAACAGTGGCCGTCACGCATTCCTGAGATACGATCGGCACTCGTACACTTCCGTACGTATCCATTGAGCGCACTAGCGCTCGTTCACGTTGGCGCCAAACGTCCTATTTAAGTCCAGCTGGTGCTTGGCCTGGTGCTGCCTTGTCTTCAGCTTCTGAGTGTCCAGTAACCTGTGAACCTGTATCCTGACTCCTGGCCCGTCCTGTTACCTTTCCTTGAACTCTGCCTGTACCGATCCCGGCTTGTCCTGTGACTAATCTTCTGCTTTCTCCCTGGCTACCGCACTGCTGATCTGGTTTGACCCGGCTTGTTCCTGACTACGATCCTGCCTGCACCTAGTACCCGACTTGATCTACCGTGTATGACCCGGCCTGCCTGACCCTGCTGCTTGTCGTTGCCATCTGCACCTGCTGCCATCTGCTAGTCTCCTGCGGAAGCTTTCCTGTGTCTCTTCAGCACGACCGGACCCGCTACCCTGCTACCACCAAAGACTTTCTGGCACTCGTGCGACTCTGTACTTGGTGCCTCCTGTTTGCTCTATCAGGGGCCCTAAGTCAGAGTGGTAAGAGAGGCCTTGCTCGTCCATTCAGGCTCTTCTACCAGGTACGTGATAGTACAAGGCAGCCATGACTGAGCCTGAACGAGCAACCTCCTCCGTAGAGCAGCTGTGTCATCACCTAACGGCATTTACCCAAACAGTCAAGAGCCTGCAAGCAAGTTACAGCCAGCTGGAAGAACGAATTCATGAACTCTCTCCAACACCTACTCTTGTAATGCAGTCACCGGAACCCCGGGTTCCGATTCCAGAGAAGTTTTCTGGCAACCGTGGCAAGTTCAGGACTTTTCAGAATGCCTGTATCCTGTATTTTTCATTACAGCCCCAGACCTTCTCTCAGGAGATCACCAAAGTAGGGTTTGTTATCTCCCTACTGCAGGGTGAACCTCAGTCCTGGGCTCACCGTTTAATGGAACAGGGCCATCCCTGTCTGTCAAGCCTGACCACCTTCTTTGCATCCATGGCTCAAATCTACGAGGACCCTCTGCGAACTGCCACGGCCGAGTCTGCTCTGCATGCGCTCCAGCAAGGCCATCGAGCCGCTGAGGACTATGTAACGGACTTTAGATGCTGGAGCGCAGACGTCGAATGGAACAGTGCTGCTCTCTGTTACCAATTTCGACTAGGACTATCCGAAACCCTAAAAGATGAACTAGCTCGTGTTGGAGTACCTGAATCCTTAGAAGCACTCATCGACCTGACAATTCAAATTGACAGACGTCTGAGGGAACGCAGTGCAGAGAGATCAACTGAACGATTCCAGCCTCTAGGGCTGCTACCACAAGAGTCTGGTCCATCTAGTCCATCTCAACCCAGCAGGTTCCATCCCTCCCTCTCTCCAGAGGAACGTCTGTACCGTCGTCAGAACCACTTGTGTCTGTATTGTGGAAGGGATGGCCATTATGTGAGTTCCTGTCCTGCCAAGATTCGGAAATGTCTGTCCTTTCTCCCGGCCAGCCAGTCCTCCCGGCCTACCAAGTCTTCTCACCTGGCCGTACAGATCTCACTACAACTTTCAGGAAGAGTGATCCAAGTACCTGCTATTGTAGATTCAGGGGCTTGCAGTTGCTTCATTGACTTGACTTTTGCTCTTCAACATAAAATTCCTCTGCAACCCAAAGCTCATGGACTATCTATCCACCTGGCAGACGGGTCACATATTAAATCCGGTCCGGTTACCCAGGAGACTGTTCCGTTATTAGCTACTATTTCTGGTGACCACAGAGAACTGTTACGCCTGGATGCCATAGCTTCACCACTGTTCCCTATCATTCTGGGTATGCCATGGCTCCAGGCACATAATCCCTGTATCCAGTGGGATGTCGGAAAAGTCGAGTTTCCCTCTCTCTACTGCCAGCAACATTGCTTCTCCAGACCCTTCTGTTATCCATCCCCCTTGCTGTGCATGGACTCAGATGATGAAACCCGTTCTTCCATTCCAGCACCCTACCAAGACTTTGCCGATGTGTTCAGTAAGAAGGGAGCTGAGATTCTACCTCCACATAGACCATACGACTGCCCCATCGAGCTCCTCCCTGGGGCCGAGATACCTTTTGGGCGAATCTTTCCCTTGACTGAACCTGAACTTGCCGCCTTAAAAGTCTATATTGATGACAGCCTGAGAAAGGGATTTATCCGTCCCTCTACATCCCCAGCCGGAGCTGGGATTTTCTTTGTTGAGAAAAAGGATCTTTCCCTTCGCCCGTGCGTGGACTACCGGGACTTAAATAAAATCACGATCAAAAACCGATACCCCTTGCCTCTAGTACCAGAGTTGTTTCAGAGACTCCGTTCTGCTGTCATCTTCACAAAATTAGACTTGCGAGGGGCATATAACCTGGTACGTATTCGTGAAGGTGACGAATGGAAGACGGCCTTTCGTACCAGGTTTGGACATTTCGAATACTTGGTGATGCCCTTTGGGCTATGTAATGCCCCAGCAACGTTCCAACACTTTATTAATGATGTTCTCCGGGACTATTTAGACTTATTTGTTATTGTATATCTTGACGATATCTTGATTTTCTCTCCTTCTTTAGAAGCCCATCGAGAACATGTCAGAAAAGTTTTGGCTCGACTCAGACAGCACAGCTTATTTGCAAAAATAGAAAAATGCGAATTTGAATGCCCAAGCATCCAGTTCCTGGGCCTTGTTCTTTCCACAGGGGGCATTAAGATGGACCCCCAGAAAGTCTCGGCAATCCTGGATTGGCCGGCTCCTACGGACAAGAAAGGGGTGCAACGGTTCGTAGGATTTGCGAACTTCTATAGGAAATTTATCAAGGGGTTTTCCGCAATAATTTCTCCCATAACTCAACTGACAAGACAGTCCCAACGGTTCCAGTGGTCTTCCGAGGCGCAAACCGCATTTGAGACTCTGAAAGGTCTTTTCACAGCTGCACCTATATTACGTCATCCAGATCCTGCTCTGCCGTTCGTCCTAGAGGTAGACGCATCAGAGACGGCAGTAGGGGCAGTTCTGTCTCAACGCCAAGGGGCCAAGTCCCTACTACATCCTGTGGCATTTTTTTCCCGCAAGTTGTCCCCGGCAGAGAAAAACTATGACGTAGGAGACCGTGAGCTTCTGGCAATTAAAGCTGCTCTCGAAGAGTGGAGATACCTACTGGAAGGTGCAGCTCATCCGATTCTGATCTACACCGATCATCGAAACTTAGAGTATCTGCGAGTCGCAAAGCGCTTAAAACCCCGGCAGGCCAGGTGGGCACTCTTTTTTACAAGATTCACCTTTCATATTACCTACAGGCCAGGATCTAAGAACATTAAGTCGGATGCTCTATCCCGAATGTTTGGCACGACAGAAGAACCGGTTTCTCCGGATACCATTCTTCCTCCCGGAAATTTCCTCTTATTACAGGAAGATTTGTTGTCACAAATTAGACAAGCCACTGTTGATGTCTCACCACCTCCTGAGATGACGTTACAAGCTAAAGATGGCCTGTTATGGCACAACAACAAGATCTTTGTGCCTGAAGGTCTACGAGTCCCCACCTTGGGTCTCTGCCATGACCATGCCCTTGCAGGACACTTTGGAGTCCACAAGACAACTGAGCTCTTACAGCGTACCTTTTGGTGGCCTTGTTTAAAAGAAGACTGCAAGAAGTACATTGAAACCTGCCCTACCTGCGCCAGAAATAAATATAGCCGAACAAAATCCTGGGGTTTGTTGAGACCCTTACCAGTTCCGGATAGACCCTGGCAGATGATCTCTATGGATTTTATCACTGAGCTCCCTCCTTCCGAAGGTTACTCTACCATCTTTGTAGTCATAGATCGGTTGTCGAAGATGGCACATTTCCTACCCATGAAGGGTACCCCGTCTGCCTCTGAGACAGCGCAGGTCTTTATTAAAGAAATCGTGAGACTTCATGGACTTCCTGCCAATATCGTGTCGGACCGCGGGGTACAATTCACATCTAGATTTTGGAGAGCCTTGTGTAAATCGTTGAAAATCGAACTATCCTTTTCCTCAGCTTACCATCCTCAGACCAATGGTCAAACGGAAAGGACCAACCAGACGTTAGAGCAATACTTACGTTGTTTCTCTTCCTTCTCACAGGATGACTGGTTGGCACTATTACCTCTGGCGGAGTTTGCGTATAATAATTCAGAGCATTCTGCCATCAAACAAGCCCCATTCTTCGCCAACTATGGGTTCCATCCCGCATTCTTGACTGCCTCTGCTCCAGAATGCCCTGTTCCGGCAGTTCAGGACACAATAAACTTTTTCAGGACCAACAATCAGTTACTACAGAAGACGATGACCAAGGCCCAGGAAGACTATAAGAAATCCTTTGATAAGAAGAAGCGGGGAGAGTTGATTCTGGAACCTGGTGATCCGGTCTGGTTAGCTACGACTAATCTGAAATTAGCCTGCCCATCCAGAAAACTGGGCCCTAGGTTTGTGGGACCCTTCAGGGTGAAGAAAAGGATCAATAACGTGGCTTATGAGTTGGCACTCCCGGATTCCTTCAGAATCCACCCAGTCTTCCATATCTCTCTACTGAAACCTGCTAGTCCAGATCCATTTCCCGAACGAAGTAGTAATCCTCCTGCACCGGTAATGATAGATGGGGAAGAGGAGTACGAGGTCGAGGCGATCATGGATTGCAGGAAGAGACAGAATCAGGTTCAGTACTTGGTCAAATGGAAAGGGTACGGACCTGAGGAGAATTCCTGGGAACCAGAGGGCAATATCCATGCCAACAGACTTATCCAAGCATTCTGTCAAAACCATCCGGAGAGACTAGCTCAGTTGGGCATCCGGAGGCTGCCCATTGGAGGGGGGCAATGTCAGGATACACCCATCAGCAGACAGCCTCGAAGATGTCTAAGGCACAGAGGAAGACATATTCCTGTTGCACACAGAAACCGGGCTTTGACATTTAGACGTGCGCATGCGCGAACAAGAGCGCAAACAGTGGCCGTCACGCATTCCTGAGATACGATCGGCACTCGTACACTTCCGTACGTATCCATTGAGCGCACTAGCGCTCGTTCACGTTGGCGCCAAACGTCCTATTTAAGTCCAGCTGGTGCTTGGCCTGGTGCTGCCTTGTCTTCAGCTTCTGAGTGTCCAGTAACCTGTGAACCTGTATCCTGACTCCTGGCCCGTCCTGTTACCTTTCCTTGAACTCTGCCTGTACCGATCCCGGCTTGTCCTGTGACTAATCTTCTGCTTTCTCCCTGGCTACCGCACTGCTGATCTGGTTTGACCCGGCTTGTTCCTGACTACGATCCTGCCTGCACCTAGTACCCGACTTGATCTACCGTGTATGACCCGGCCTGCCTGACCCTGCTGCTTGTCGTTGCCATCTGCACCTGCTGCCATCTGCTAGTCTCCTGCGGAAGCTTTCCTGTGTCTCTTCAGCACGACCGGACCCGCTACCCTGCTACCACCAAAGACTTTCTGGCACTCGTGCGACTCTGTACTTGGTGCCTCCTGTTTGCTCTATCAGGGGCCCTAAGTCAGAGTGGTAAGAGAGGCCTTGCTCGTCCATTCAGGCTCTTCTACCAGGTACGTGATACCTACGTCGAATCTTTTCTCCCCTACGTCGAATCTTTTCTCTCTATGTCAAATCTTTTCTCTCTATGTAGAATAATCTTGGACTAATAGAGTTAAGGTTACGCACATTCGACCACAGCTTTGATGGACACAGATTGTTATTGTCATCATCATGTGGAATCTCCTATCTATATCGAACTGTTGTAGCAACGAAAACGAAAATAAAGCATTTGTTTATGTCGGATCTTTCGTTTTTCTGATTATGCACTTTCGTTATCGTTTGTTAAAACGATAACGAAAATACCTGAAATTCGGACGAAAATGCATTCGGACGAAAACGAATGCACATGTCTACTTAATAGTAACATGAGCCCCTGGTCAAAGTAAGGCACTGGGCCCATACCAGCCTGCCCCAATTTACACACCTACACTCAAGAGTTAAAGTATAAATTGTTGATAGAATTAAACATATATTTATTAGTACTTTTAATAAAATCAATTTTAAACACTATAAAAAGCATTCCAAGTGTGGTGAATTTGTATGAATAAAAATGATATACTATAGAAAAAAAAAAAAAACATAATAAAAAAAAGCTTCAGTTTACAAACGTCTATAAAAACAAATTGATCTTAAAGAGCCACCATTATTTGACTTATTCAGGGTAAGACTGTGCATGCACATAACTAGTTTAGCCTATTACTGTCAAATCTCAGCATTTTCAGGGGCCCAGGAGGCACAGATACAGTGTCCTGTCCTGCTGCCATCAGCTTGTCAAAATTTATGACTGGCTGAAATACGCAGTGGCTGGATCAATTTGCTGCTAGGCCCAAGCACTGCATCATGGGTGAGGATCACAAGCTTCATACCTGGAAGTACTGGGAAGTTTTCAACAGAGGAAATAGTAGTGGCTGAACACTGGTATCAGATACTGAGTTGCAGAGAGTCAGGGGTGAGGGAGGACAGACATTGCTCCTTGGCCGTGAATGGGCAAAGTGAGCGATCTCTTTAAAACCATTGGATGTTCCCTTTAAAGCAGAGCAGAAAAATAACTAAAATTAGGGTGGTAAAAGAGAGAAGCTAATGTGCAAAATGTCGACAACATAGTACTAAGTAATATTTAAATACCTTTGTCATTAGGAACTATGAAACAGCTTATGTTCAGGCTAGTTTTGCTCTGAATTCTTTGCTTCTTTGATGTACTGTATATGTTAGTGGATTTTTTTTCTAATTAACATAAAACTCTTAGGAAAAAAGTTCAAATAATATATTTTTGAAGTTAGCAAAGTAACTCAATATAGCAGCAAAAATCCCTTAAGTTTAATGAAACTCAATATTTATGAGTTTTGTTTTCAAAGGGAGTAATGCTTGAACAGCTTTATGGCAATAACAAGCTTTTTATTTGGTTTCTTTATTATGTGTGGCTATTTACTGTAGAAGAATATATTTGCATACACGTAATCTTTGGTCAGGAAACACAATTATAACTATTTTTATTTGCAATATGATAACGCTTGCTTTTATATTTTATTGCCTTTTAAGGTGAACACAAGGAAAATAGACAAATAAAAAACATACATGGGAGCTGGCTTACCTGCCAAATGATTTGTATTCCTGTCTATTAACTTTTGAGATTTCCTCAGCCCAATCATATAGCACAGCTAAATGGATGACATCACTTACAGTTGAGGAATACAGTGATGTCCCCTCTCCACTGCTAGCCTTATGAATGGACAGTGACAGAACAGTAGTAAACCGGTAAGTCATCCCTCTGTCCATTCTGCTGTCCTCCTATCAGCATGTTAGCACATTAGCATTCAGCACACCTGATTTTCTCCCAGTCCTACCCTCCCCTTTCCCAATCTGACTGCAAGAGGCTTATATCGAGCCACATTTATAAGAATGCATTTCATGATGTATTAAAGTGGAAGTCTAGTCAAAATCTAACTAAGCTTAAACCTACTCCCACCCCCATTCTAAGCCCTATGCGAACTACCCTGTAAAGTAAAGATGTATATAACAATCAATATAAAAAGCAGCGCTGTGAGTGTTATATGCTTATAGAATTAAGTCAATGTAGGTAAAAATAAGCCAATATAAATGGGATAAATGAATAAACCCAAGATTGGGATAATTGATATCAAAAGTTCATAATTTAAACCATATATTATTTGATAACAGTCCTAATCCGTGATCAAAGTCCAGATAAATGAAGTGAAGTGGAGAGACATAGGCACAGGCCCCAGTCTAAAGGCAGGAATGCAAGTAAAAAGTGGATGGATCCTTCACCGCACCACTGTGATACTGAATAAAAATGCGCGCTTACCAAACGGCAAGCATAGGAGAGCTTGCGACCTTAACCCGGTCGGGGCCTTTCATGGGATGGAGACACCAACACACCACTTCATACACCTTGAGATAAGCCCGCTGTCCACCAAGTAACAAGCAATCCCTCTAGTTTGGGGATAATAAACTCCTAGCTAACGACAATCTCCGCTCTCTTAGCAGTCAGACGTGTTGTGGGCTGAAGGCATTCAGGTGGGCATGACGGAATACAGCCGATGCGTGCCGCTCCTGTAGCTGGCCAGTCAGAGACTTTTTTTAGCCTACGGCACCTGTAGATGATGTATATACTCCCTTAATCTAAGGGAGGGGAGAGCAACGATCATGGCTGCAGATTCTGGATGGTGACATCACCCATAGACTTACTATGGGGCATTCATTGTCTGCTATCCCTCCTCTACACTGAAGCCAGCTCTGGGACCCAATCTTGTGACCGGCCCGGGGCACCCTTAGATTAGGTAAGTATATATACAGTTGTGTGAAAAAGTATTTGCCCCCTTTCTGATTTTTCTTGCAGATTTGTCACACTTAAATGACTCAAATCATCAAACAAATTTTATTATTACACAAAGATAACATAAGTAAATACAAAATGCAGTTTTTAAATGATGGTTTCATTTATTAAGGCAAAAAAGCTGTCCAAACCTTCCTGGCTTTATGTGAAAAAGTAATTGCCCCCTAAACCTAATAACTGGTTGTGCCACCCTTGGCGGCAACAACTGCAATCAGGCATTTGCGATAACTGACAATGAGTCTTTTACATTGCTGTGGAGCAATTTTGTCCCACTCTTCTTTGCAGAATTGTTTTAATTCAGCCACATTGGAGCGTTTTCCAGCATGAACAGCCTGTGCAAGGTCATGATACAGCATCTCAATTGGTTTTAAGTCCGGGCTTTGACTAGGCCACTCCAAAACCTAAATTTTGCTTTGTTTGAATAATTTGGAGGTGGACTTGCTGTTGTGTTTCGGATCATGTGCACTTGAGCTTGAAGTCACAAACTGATGGCCGCATATTCTCCTTTAGGATTTTCTGGTAGAGCTCAGAATTCATGGTTCCATCAATTATGGTAAGTAGTCCAGGTCCTGAAGCTGCAAAGCAGCCCCAGACCATCACGCTACCACCACCATGTCTGACTGTTGGTATGATGTTATTGTTATGAAATGCTGTATTAGTTTTACGCCAGCTGTAACGGAACGCACACCTTTCAAAAAGTATAATTTTTAACTCATCAGTCCACAGAATATTTGCCTAAAAGTCTTGGGGATAAACAGATGTTTTTTGGTAAATGTGAGATGAGCCTTTGTGTTCTTTTTGGTCACCAGTGGCTTTGGCCCTGGAACTCTCCCATGGATGCCATTTTTGCCCAGTCTCTTTCTTATTGTTGAATCATGAACACTGATCTTACCTGAGGCAAGTGAGGCCTGCAGTTCTTTAGATGTTGTTCTGGGTTCTTTTATGACCTCCTGGATGAGTCCTCGTGCTCTTGGATTGATTTTGGTAGGCCAGCCACTCCTGGGAAGGTTCACCACTGTTTCACCACTGTTCCAAGTTTTCTCCATTTGTGGATAACTGCTTTCACCGCGGTTCGCTGGAGTCCCAAAGTCTTAGAAATGGCTTTGTACCCTTTTCCAGACTGATACATGTCAGTTACTTTATTTCTCATCTGTTCTTCAATTTTTCTAGATGGCAGCATGATGTGTTGCTTTTTTAGATCTTTTAGCGTGCTTCACTTTGTCAGACAGCTTCTATGTAAGTGATTTCTTAATTCAACAGGTCTGGCAGTAATGAGGCCTGAGTGTGCCAAGTGAAATCTAATGCCGCGTACACACGGTCGGACTTTTCGTCTACAAAAGTCCAACGGACGCTGACGGACTAAAGCTGGCTGGTAATCCGATCGTGTGTGGGCTTCTCCGGACTTTCAACATACTTTTTTAGCCTCAAATCCGACGTACTTTAGATTTGAAACATGCTTCAAATCTTTACTTCGTAACTACGACGGACCCCGAAATCCGCTCGTCTGTGTGCTAGTCCGACGGACAAAAAGCCACGCTAGGGCACCTATTGGCTACTGGCTATGAACTTCCTTATTTTAGTCCGGTGTACGTCATCACGTAAGAATTCGACGGACTTTTGTGTGATCGTGTGTAGGCAAGTCTGTTCGTTAGAAAGTCCGCCGCAAGTCCGTCGAAAGTCCGCCGAAAGTCTGCCGGAAGTCTGTCGGACAGGCTGTCTGACTTTTGTAGACGAAAAGTCCGACCGTGTGTACGCGGCATTACTCTGCTTTCCAAAAAATGTAATCATAGTTCATTCATGATCTAGCAAGGGGGGCAATTACTTTTTCACACAGGGACAGGCAGGTTTGGACAGCTTTATGCCATTAATAAATGACATCCTTATTTAAAAGCAAAATTTTGTATTTCCTCTGGTTATCTTTGTGTAGTAATAAAATTTGTTTGATGATCTGAGTCATTTAAGTGTGACAAATATGCAAAAAAATAAAAAATCAGAAAGGCGGCAAATACTTTTTCACAGCACTGTATCTCTTCATCTACAGGGTAGTTAGTGTATGGCTAAAGCCTGGTACACACCACTAGTTTTTTTGGGGCGGTTAAACAAAAAAAAAACTGACAGCTCCGGTCAGAGTCCCTAATGTTCATTTCTGTTCTGACACCCCCCTGCCAAAAAACTCTGGTCAGCCATTGGCTGAGAGCATTGATCGAGAGTCAGTTGGATGCTGGTTTTCCAGCATGCACGTTTGACAAAAGCCGGCCAAATGGACCGCCTGCCTTACACACGGACCGAATGTCGACCAGTTTTTATTCAACTGGCCAGTGTAGCCCGACATTCGGCCCGTGTGTACGGGACTTTAGAATGGGAGTGTGAGCAGGTTTTAGCTTAGTTAGACTAAATTACATCACTAAATTACATCACAGCACCTGCAGCTACAGAGGTTGGTGAAGTCTTGTTTTATAGGTTATTCACACGTCACCCAAGAATGTCAAAGTGCAAAATTTTCACTTTTTAGTAGTACTGTGATATTGTTAAAAAAATAACATTAACCACTTGCCGCCCGCCCTATTGCCAAATGACGGTGGCAAAGTGGTTTGATATTCCTGACCGGACGTCATATGACGTGATCAGGAATATCGAGCCCCCGGGGGCGGGCATCGCGGCGATCGTTGTTGCGGGGTGTCAGTCTAAAACCCTGCAACACCGATCTAGGTATAGAGTCACCGACGGAGACTCTTTACCACGTGATCAGCCGTGTCCAATCACGGCTGATCACGATGTAAAGAGAAAGAGCCGGTGATCGACTTTTCCTCACTCGCGTCTGACAGACGCGAGTAGAGGAGAGCCGATCGGCTGCTCTCCTGACAGGGGGGGTCTGTGCTGATTGTTTGTCAGCACAGCCCCCCCTCGGATCCTACCCAGGACCACCAGGGAAGCCGCCCAGGACCACCAGGGAAGCCATCCACACTGGGCCACCAAGTATGCCCCTAGACCCCCAGGGAAATGCCACTGTGTGCCCAGGCAGCTGCCAATCTGTGCCCAGGCATCTGCCAATCAGTGCCCACTTCAATGCCTACCACTGCCAGTGCCACCAGGGATGCCCATCAGTGCCTCATATCAGTGCCGCGTATCAGTGCCCATCAGTGCCACGTATCAGTGCCCATCAGTGCCCAGCAGTGCCGCCTATTAGTGCCCATCAGTGCCCAGCAGTGCCGCCTATCAGTGCCGGCTATCAGTGCCACCCTATCAGTGCCCAGCAGTGCCGGCTTTCATTGCCCAGTTCCGCCTATCAGTGCCCATCAGTGCCAACCAGTGCCACCCAGTGCCACCTACCAATGCCCATCAGTGCTGCCTATGAGTGCCACCCATCAGTGCTGCCTACCAGTGCCCATCAGTGCCACATACCAGTGCCCATCGTCAGTGCCCGTCAGTGCCCGCTCATTGGTGCCACCTCATCGGTGCCGCCGTATCAGTGCCTGTCAGTGCCGCCTTATCAGTGCCCATCAGTGAAAGAGAAAACTTACTTATTTACGTCATAAGTTTAAACTAGGCATAATGGTAGGTTTATGGTGTCATTATGATACCAGGGAGTGGGGCTGGGCCAAAATTGTTTGCACTGATTGGTGGATTGTCTGTTAAATACTTGTTGGTTTTCACTGCACATTGTCACTAGCGTGACGAAGGGGCCCTGCTTGGCTATGAAATGTTATGCTTTATTCTTATCATGTGACCACAATAATAAAGCGTTGAACCCTCTCAAGGAATACTTGGTATGCTGATGACATTTCTTAATTTTTATTGTCAGGGAATAAACAGGCTGACACAATTTTTTAATATCAGCAAATTCCCCAATAAATATAGGATGTCATGAACACATGAACCTTTACTGTCTGATGGATAATATCTGGTGATGGGGTATAAAATATCCAAATCTGAATTTATTAGGATAAGGGAAATCCATGGCACTAATTCATTAGTTTTGTATTGTTTAGTTAGAGTTGCAAAAGCCAATAATATTCTTTAATATAGGGCTTCTCAACCAATTTCCAGGGCTTTGGGAGAAGGAAATACAATTTCTCATGGCATTCCTCACATAATTATTGGTTGAATCATGTATCAGTTGGTCAAGATACTTGTTAACACAAGTTCACAACCACTTAAACATAGTTAAGAAAGATAATTTTCCTTTATCACACACTGCAAAGGAACCTGACATATAAGAAATGTGCATCTGTTCAGCAAGCCCCATTAACTGAAGATCTGGCCTTTTTATATTGGGTATAAAATTTTGATAGTTGCAAGTTTTTATGTTGCACGCAATTTGTGTATTTATATATCAAACACATATTTTTAGGAAAAAAATAAACACTAAAATGAATTTAATGCAAACAAACACAACATTATACCCAATTATTTGCTGAAATAGAAAAGACAAAAAAATTCTCCATAGGCGATGTTTTAAAAGCTTTTACAGGTCATCAATTTACAGTTAGTCGTGAACAATAGCCGTAGAATTATTGCTCTCACTCTGACATTCCTGATGATACCTTACATGTGTGACACAAATTATGTTTGCACACACATGCTCACCCTGTGCTGTGCTTTCTATAAGGGTTGTGTGTGGGGGTGATGGAGGTGCCTTAAAAAAAAAGTTTCTTTTTTTTTTAATTATTTCATATCATTTTTGTTATACTTTTTTTAAACTTTATTGTTATAATTAGGGGGCTAACAAACCCCTATATGATAGCATGCACAGATGACAGGTACTCTTGTTGGAGACATTGGAGTTCTATTGGACCCCAAAGGTCTTTCCTCCCCTCCAGTGCAGCTATTCAAACATAGATCATGAATAACTGCATCTTTAGCTACCCTAGCCAAGGAATAATAGCTGTGACCCCAGAAGTGATGCTTCCGGGGTCATTAGATGCAGGAGAGTCACGGAACGAATGTTCCCCAAGTTCCTCCTGCTTACTGTGAAGAAATTGTCTCTCATGGTCGCAGGCCCCTGGATGTAACAGTAGAGCCTTGGAACCCTGCTGGCTGGGGGCACCTTTGAGAGCCCCATAAAAATAGTTAGGTGGTCTTTTATCGGAAATCCCTTTGCCGTATTTTAATGTTGCTGCAGCTGTGAGCTTCATTTAACCACTTGCCTATGATGCCATTTAAAAACTTCCTTGGTAGACAAGTGGTTAAACTGTATGTTTTAACTACACCTGCTGTGTGTCATTGTGGTCTACGTACTGCTACTTTCCACCATGGAGAGCACCCAGGGTTATTCCATGTCTAGCATTTTACTGTCTAGAGTCTTGCTGCATATAGAAACCAAACAATGCACATTTTAAGGACTCAGAGGACAGATGTCAAACACAAGGCCCACAGGCCGAATCTGGCCCCCCAAGCCATTTTATGTGGCCCTCGCTCCTCTCATCTCCACCCCCACCTTGTCTTAGTAGTTGGCAGCAGAGAGGGGAACAGAACTCCTCTGTTAGATGCTGCGCTTCTCCTTGCAGCAGTAGAGAGGCTTGTATCGCCCCCCCCTCCCTCCATCTCAGCAGTTGGCAGCAGAGAGGAGGCCAGAACTCCTCCTACAGACCCTGCACCTCTCTGTGCAGCCACAGCATCCCCTTGTCTTTGGCTCCCCTGGTTCTCAGCATTCAGCATACTCTGGTACCTGACTCTAGCCCTCCTCTGGTCCTCCTCCAGACCCTGCACCGTCTGTTTTCCAACTCTGCACCCAGCTTCTTCCGGGCAGAAGTACATAGTAAGGGGGGTGCACTCTGATGTAAGGAAGGGTGGGGGACTCTTGACATCTGATGTAAGGGGGGGTGGGTAGCTCTACACATCTGCTTACAATTAATATGAGAATAATACCATTCTATGCCAGTTGAAAGGGAGGGTCGTACACCACTGGTATCATCCACAAAAAACTTTATTGGAGACTGGCAGAACCATGTTCTGTCTGAGCAGGTTCCATAAAGTTTCTTGTGGATGATAGCAGCGGTGTGTGGCCCTCCTTTTCAGACTTGCATCATCTGTACTAGGAGTGTGATGCCTCGTACATGAGCGGACTTTCCAGCAGACTTGGTCCGACGGTCTTTCCGCCAGACTTTCCGGCGGACTACCTGAACGGACAGACTTGCCTACACACGACCGTACTTTCCGGCAGGCTAGGTCCACCCGTCTTTCCGACGGACTTTCGCCAGAGTTACGGCAGACTTTCAGAATGAACGGACTTGCCCACACATGGACAAGTCCATTCATTTTGAACGTGACTCGGGTACGACGGGACTAGAAAAGGAAGTGAATCTCGACGCTTTTATCGGCGAGATTGACACCTTGCGAGCCCCGTCGCGGGGAATACCAGGCCTTAAGTCTGGTATGGATTTTAAAGGGAACCCCCTACGCCGAAAAAAATGGCATGGGGTCCCCCCTAGAATCCATACCAGACACCGATCCGAGCACGCAGCCCGGCAGGTTAGGAAAGGGGGTGGGGATGAGCGAGCGCCCCCCCCCCCTCCTGAACTGTACCAGGCCACATGCCCTCAACATTGGGGGTGGGTGCTTTGGGGGAGGGGGGGCCCGGGGGCCCCCCACCACAAAGCACCTTGTCCCCATGTTGATGAGGACAAGGGCCTCTTCCTGACAACCCTGGCTGTTGGTTGTCGGGGTCTGCGGGCAGGGCGCTTATCGGGATCCGGGAGCCCCCTTTTATAAGATTGCCCCCAAATTCCGGCCCCACACCCTATGTGAATGAGTATGGGGTACCCATTTACCTAGGGAAAAAGTGTCAATAATAAAACACACTACACAGGTTTTTAAAGTAAGTAATTTATTAGACAGCTCCGGGGGGGTCTTCTTCCGGCTTCGGGGGTCTTCTTCCAACTTCAGGGGTCCCTCCGGTTCCTCTTCTCCCGGCGTCCAAGTGGTTCTTCTCCGGTCTCTCTGGCCTCTTCTCCCGGTGTTCCAGTTCTTCTGCCGGCTCCTCCGCTATCATCATGCCGCTCTTTTGCCAGTGGAGGCCCGGACTTCTGGCTTCTTGGCTTCTGGGCTTCTTCTCTTCTTCTCTTCTTCCGATGTTGACACGACGGTCTCTCAGGCTGGAATGCTCTCTGAGCGCTCCGATGTGACTTATATAGGCAGAGACCCCGCCCCCTTATGCCGTCACAGTCCCTGGGCATGCTGGGACTGTGAAGTTTTAGGGGGTATGGTCTCCACCTATATAAGTCACATCGGAGCGCTCAGAGAGCATTCCAGCCTGAGAGAGCGTTGTGTCAACATCGGAAGAAGAGAAGAAGAGAAGCCAGAAGTCCGGACCTCCGCTGGCAAAAGAGCAGCATGAAGATAGCGGAGGAGCCGGCAGAAGAACTGGAACACCGGGAGAAGAGGCCAGAGAGAGCGGAGAAGAACCAACTGGACGCCGGGAGAAGAGGAACCGGAGGGACCCCCGAAGTTGGAAGAAGACCCCCGAAGCTGAAAGAAGACCCCCCCCGGAGCTGTCTAATAAATTACTTTAAAAACCTGTGTAGTGTGTTTTATTATTGACACTTTTTCCCTAGGTAACTGGGTACCCCATACTCATCCACATAGGGTGGGGGGCCGGGATCTGGGGGCAATCTTATAAAAGGGGCTCCCAGATTCCGATAAGCCCCCTGCCTGCAGACCCCGACAACCAACAGCCAGGGTTGTCGGGAAGAGGCCCTTGTCCTCATCAACATGGGGACAAGGTGCTTTGAGGTGGGGGGGGCCCGCGGGCCCCCCCTCCCCCAAAGCACCCACCCCCAATGTTGAGGGCATGTGGCCTGGTACAGTTCAGGAGGGGGGGCCCTCGCTCATCCCCACCCCCTTTCCTGACCGGCCGGGCTGCGTGCTCGGATCGGGGTCTGGTATGGATTCTAGGTGGGGACCCCACGCCGTTTTTTCGGGCGTAGGGGGTTCCCTTTAAAATCCATAACAGACTTAAGGGCCTGGTATGCCCTGCACTCGCCGCAATAGGAAAATGTGTTTTTTCTATTGCAGCGAGTGTGAGATGCAATACCTTGCCCTTGCGTCGTATCTGGTCCGTCGGACCAGCATACAGACGAACGAGACGAACGGGCTTTCCGTCAGCAACTGAGTCCGGCGGACTAAGATTTGAAACAAGCTTCAAATCTAGGTACGGCGGCGGACTTTTGGGAAAAAAAAGTCCGCCGGAGCCTACACACGATCGGATTGTGCGGCGGACTCTTGTCCGCCGGACCAAGTATGCCGGAAAGTCCGCTCGTGTGTACACGGCATGAGTGTGCTCAGTGCCCGGCTGCACCTGTCCTTCACAGCTTTAGTCTTAAGTTACTACTAAAACCAGTAGTAATTGAATGCAGAATCAACTATTTAATATGATTAGGAGTAGATACATTTAAATAGTCTTAGATACAACCGGCCCTTTGGGGGCAACCATAATGCTGTTGCGGCCTGCAATGAAATTGAGTTTGACACCCCTGACTTAGAGGAACAGTCTGAGTTAAATCTTTTAAAAAGATTAATTGAAATTAACATTCATTGAAATGAGAAAAGACAAATATAGAAACCTTAAAAAAATGAAAACTACAAATGCAACCACTAACCATTCACCAAAAAGGTTTCCAAGGCAACTAGTGGTAGGAACACCTGTAGAGATTTAAGTCACTGAGTGGGAACTGAATTTGTCCGTGAACAGAAAAAGAAGAAAATGTCCAAAAGAAATACAAGCCTTGTATATTCAGCCCAGAGGATTCACGTAACACTTTGTTTTTGGACAGCAAGATAACTGCAGCTACATAACAAAGTGTTAAACAAAGCAACTCCAGACAGGTACAAAATGTACTACATCAAAATAAGAGTAAACATTTTTTTTTTTAAACTTGCTTTATTTAACAAGTGAAAGCACATGACAGTTCAGCACAGTGTGTATTATAACTGTAAAATACAGTTCAGAAAATCAAAAAAATACAGATTTTGTACATCTCATTGATCTAGTCTATTATTATTATAGTTTCTAATGTTCATTAATGTTAACCTGAAGTAAATGAACAATAAAGTGACTGTAAAGGCCGAACGTTCTTTACCTTCATACATTCCATGCATGAAGGTAAAAAACTTTCTGTGTGCTGCACCTCCCATGCCCCCCCCCCCCCCAATACTCACCTGGGCCCCTCTTGACCCAACTATGTGGACAGCTGTCCCAGGTCACACTCTCCTCTTTGGCGTGTAACACAGTAGCAGGACCCATTGGCTCCCACTACTGTCAATCACAGCCAGTGAGCCAATGAGGAAAGGGCAAGGAGCAGGGCTGAGCAGCAGCTCTATGTGTCTTATGGGCATAGACCAGGGCTCAGGAGTGAGCATGCACCAGTGCCCCCATAGCAAGTGGCTATGTATGTATGCATAGTCACTCCTTTTTAATATTCCTTATTTTTGTTACATACCATGTGTTTTTTTTGTATATGTATTTTTATGTACCAATAAATGTGCCATTGTGCATTATTTTTACCCCTTGTGTGTTACACGTCACATTTGAAGTCCCAAACTTCCCCCTTCTTTTCAATAATTTAGGGATGGTGGCACATCCTCTGGTTAACATGCTCTTCATATAAAGTCCCAAACCTCCCCTTATTTTTACTCTCTACAGAATATGTGAAGTAAGGAGTGTGCAAGAAAGGTTTCGATAGTCTTAAGGCATTTGGGATCGCAGACTAGTAACAGCATTAGCAAAACCAAAAGGCTGTTTTATTTTAAAGGTGGCTCGCACAGCATTAATAAAGGCCGCTATGGTATCTTTAAACTTGGGAGCTAACAGATATGATTGAGGCTCCTCAGAAGCAAATATATCCACCGTGGATTTGCAAACAGAGCTTTCTTGGTGGAAGGCTTACAGGTAACTACAACTACAAGAATGTCTCAAAAAGCATAGAAATATACTTAGAGTCTCTAATCATAGTTGCAAGTCTGTGTGTAGGTGTAGTCTGCTGTCTCCACTGCAGGTGGATCTCAATTGCAGTGGCAATGCAGAGGGAGAGGAAGTCATGAGGAACATGGTTCCTCTATTGTTTCCTGAGTCACTAGGGCAGCGATCCAACGGGATACTGGCTGCCCCTGTGACTCTGGTGACCATCTTAAGTGTGGCAGAGTCTATACATACCTGGGCCCCTGGGTTTGGTGTGCTTCGTGGGTAGCGTAGGGACAGGTACCCCATCTTTTAGAGACAGGACTAGCGGTAGGGAAATGTTCCTAATGAGGAGGGAAAGCATAGGGTTTGCAACCTCTCTGTACATCCTACACGCTGTTGGAATTGTGAGTGTTCCCGACTGGGTTGCCTGTTTGTGAACTATCTTTGCATTATTTCAGTAGAAATTATTTAAACATACTGGGGCTGTGTGTGTTATTGCCGCTGCACCAGGTTGCACCCCACCTACAAGTGGTCAAAAAAATCTAGCATAACTTCCTGAATTAGGCAGATGAGGGGGGTCACATGGATGAGGACTGGCCAAGCATGTCTCCAGACCTAAACCCTGTTGAGCATCTGTGGGGCATCCTCAAATGGAAGGTGGAGGAGTGCAAGGTCTCTAACATCCACCAGCTCCGTGATGTCGTCATGGAGGAGTGGAAGAGGAAGAGGACTTCAGTGGCACCTGTGAAGCTCTGGTGAACTCCATGCCCAAGGGGGTTAAGGCAGTGCTGGAAAATAATGGTGGCCACACAAAATATTGACACTTTGGGCCCAATTTGGACATTTTCACTTAGGGGTGTACTCACTCTTGTTGCCAGCGGTTTAGACATTAATGGCTGTTTGTTGAGGTATTTTGAGGGGACAGCAAATTTACACTGTTATACAAGCTGTACACTCACTACTTTACATTGTAGCAAAGTGCCATTTCTTCAGAGTTGTCACATGAAAAGTACTCACTTGTGTGAGATACTGTATATATATATATATATATATATATATATATATATATACAGTATCTCACACAAGTGAGTATATATATAGTGATGCTGGAGGGTTTCTAAGAGTGTGCCTGTCCACAGACTCCATTGATACGCTCACATTCATAAAAATGAATCAGTCTTGGATCAGCAGCTATCAAGCACCTGATGCTGGTGTAACTTACTGAATTTGCTATGGATGTGGGATCCCTTGAAGACTGCCTATGCTGACTATCCTATTCCTCCTCAATCTTGATGATGCTAGCTTCCAACAATATTTTTTAGGGCACCAGCACCACCACTCAAGGCCCAATTTTTCAGCCCCTGTTTAACAGGGGCATGTAAATACAATTTTTGATCTAATATTTCACAGCAGGGCCTATTCCTGCGCCCAACAAGAGTATCTGTGAGGGGTTACAGTGTTGTGGCACCACCACCCAAAGCCCAATTTTTCTGCCCCTGTTTAAAAAGGGCATGCAATTACAATATTGGATTTAATATTTCACAGCAGGGTGCGTTCCTGCACCCAACAAGAGTATCTGTGAGGTGTTACAGTGTTGTGGCACCACCACCACCAAAGGTCCAATTTTTCTGTCCCTGTTTAGCAGGGGCATGTAATTACAATTCTTGATCTAATATTTCACAGCAAGGCCCATTCTTGCACCCAACAAGAGTATCTGTGAGGGGTTACAGTGTTGTGGCACCACCACCCAAGGCCCAATTTTTCTGTCCCTGTTTAACAGGGGAAAGTAATTACAATTTTTGATATAATACTATATGTCAATGCAATTTTTCAACGCCCAATTTTTCTGCCCCTGTTTAACAGGGGCATGTAATTACAATTCTTGATATAATATTTCACAGCAGGGCCCATTCTTGCACCCAACAAGAGTAACTGCGAGGGCTTACAGTGTTGTGGCACCACCAACACAAAAAGGCACAATTTTCCTGGCCCTGTTTAACGGGGGCATGTAATTACAATTCTTGATATAATATTTCAAAGCAGGGCCCATTCCTGCGCCCAACAAGAGTAACTGTGAGGGCTTACAGTGTTGTGGCACCACCACCACCAAAGGCCCAATTTCCCTGCCCCTCTTTAACAGGGGCATGTAATTACAATTTTTGATATAATATTTCAGCGCAGGCCCGTTCCTGCACCCAACAAGAGTATCTGTGAGGGGTTACAGTGTTTTGGCACAACCACAACCACCACCCAAGGCCCAATTTGTTTGCCCCTGTTTAACAGGGGCATGTAAACATTTCTTGATCTAATATTTCACAGCAGGGCCAGTTCCTGCGCCCAACAAGAGTATCTGTGAGGGGTTACAGTGTTTTGGCACAACCACCACCCAAGGCCCAATTTTTTTGCCCCTGTTTAACAGGGGCATGTAAACATTTCTTGATCTAATATTTCACAGCAGGGCCAGTTCCTGCACCCAACAAGAGTATCTGTGAGGGGTTACAGTGTTTTGGCACAACCACCACCACCACTCACGGCCCAATTTTTCTGCCACTGTTTAACAGGGACATGTAAGTACAATTCTTTATATAATATTTTACAGCAGGGCCCATTCCTGCGCCCACCAAGAGTAACTGTGAGGGCTTACAGTGTTCTGATACCACCAACACCTAAGGCCCAATTTTCTGCAGAGTATATAGGGCAGGCCATATAGTATATGTACTATTGTTCAGAGTATATAGTGCCTGGGGGCCTGGGAGACATTTTTTTTTTAAATTGGGTGCAGGTTCCCCTTATATCCATACCAGACCCAAAGGGCCATGCCGTTTTTCATCAATGATTTTCATCTATATTGCCGGGACCCGACAATACATTACAGCCGCAAGTACGCAAGTAGTTTTAAATTACATTTTTTCCTTTAGAAAAGTTATTTTGTAGTGGTATTGTTTTAAACACTGGAAAACTTTGCCACTTTACAGGCATACTATGGACACCCCCCCCCCCCCCCCCCCGGCACGATATTTAAAATAAATTTTTCCTTTTTATTGTTTCACTTTAAGCATTATTAAAATCACTGCTCCTGAAAAAAACGTCAGTTTTTAAAGCTTTTTTTGCATTGATAAATGTCCCCTGGGGCAGGAGCCGGGTCCCCAAACACTTTTTATGGCAATAACTTGCATATAAGCCTTTAAAATTAGCACTTTTGATTTTTCACGTTCGTGTCCCATAGACTTTAATGGTGTTTGCGTGTTCGAACAAATTATTTGCCTGTTCACCTGTTCTGCTGTGAACCGAACCTGGGGGGGTATTCGGCTCATCCCTAGTTGTGATCAAGCAGCACATATAGGGGGTTATTTACGAAAGGCAAATCCACTTTGCACTACAAGTGCAAACTACAAGTGCAAAGTGCACTTGGAAGTGCAGTCGCTGTAAATCTGAGGGGTAGATCTGAAATGAGGGGAAGCTCTGCTGATTTTATTATCCAATCATGTGCAAGCTAAAATGCTGTTTTTTATTTTCCTTGCATGTCCCCCTCGGATCTACAGCGACTGCACTTCCAAGCGCACTTTCAGTGCAATTTGAAGTGCACTTTGCACTTGTAGGAAGGATGAAAAGAAATTGGATCTTGTTACTAAAGATTCTCTCGGCTGTCTTGCAGCAGGTGATTCATTTATTTGAAGCAATTAAAGATTCTCATAGAACACAAAGGATATCTGAATTGTCTTATGCCATGAGTAGTTTGAATGAAAAATGATGCTGTACGCTTCCTAATTGGATTACTGCCCATTCCACCAATAGAATCAATTGGTTCTGGAATGGAATAGTAGCTGGGGAAAATGCCAAATTTCTAGTGAAATCAGCTGTTAGCCAAAATGATTTTCTGCAGGGAAAGGTTAGCTCAGCAAGTGATCTGGGAATAGAATGACAACAAAACATGTGACTTTTCTATTTCAATACTTTCATGCTTGTGGTTCTGTTAAAGGTCATGTTATTTTATTTGGAGCACTTCCTTCAAAATAATAATAGTTTGCTTCCAAATAATGGGGGAAACTTTTTATGGAGCTAGAAAACTAACTTTTTTTATGTGGCACTGCATGATTTCCTGGATAAAAAAAGTTGAACTGAAATAACAAATTACAACTTGTATGTGGTGTTCAGAGCTTTTAGAATCAGGCAATTTACACTAAGCATCAATTAAGGAAGCAGATCATGAGCCAGTAACCCACTCAAGAAAAACATTAACTAATTATAAGAAAACATAAAACAATTGAATTAAAATGTTTGGACATGTTGTTTTGAAATCCACAGGTTTTTTTTTTTATATAAAATATGCTGTTTTATGTTTGAGTTGATGTGTTTTTATTGGCAGGTAAACAGACTTTTTTATATTATCTTTTTTAATCTTTACTGTGTTTTAGTTTGTAAACCAGGACTGAGCAGAGAATATTACACCTGCATTTTTTTATGATTCCAGGTAGAATCCTGCTTCACTAAATCACTTGGATTTTCTGAAACTAAGTGCTAACTTAAGCCGCGTACACACAGTCGGATTTTCCGATGGAAAATGTTCGATGACACGCCGTTGGCGGAAAATCCGACCGTTTGTATGCTCCATCGGACAACTGTTGTCGGATTTTCCGCGGACAAATGATGGATAGCAGGCTTTAAAATTTTCTACGGACAAATGTCTGTTTTTGGGTTTTCCAAGCGTGTGTACACAAGTCCATCAGACAAAAGTCCAAAGTACAAACACACATGCTCAGAAGAAAAGACGAGCCAGAAGCGGTCGGTCTTGTAAACTAGTGTTCGTAATGAAGAATTAACATTCGTGACATGAAAAATTATGAAATTTCGAAATGCAGCGCACATTCTCTTCTTCTTTAATGGGATAAAATTGATATAGAGAATAATATTATTATGCTTGTTATTTATTTTTTTTGGTGCAAGTTACCACAACACCATTATCCCATAGTTTTTAAGATCAAAGATGCGACTTTGTTGGTGTCCCTTGTCAATTTTACATTGAAATGCTATCTGCCAATAGAACAAAAAGTGCATTCTATACATCCAAAAATATAGAAAATATAACAAAAAAAAATCATTATTATTCAACCAAAAAAAAAAAAGTAAAAGCCTCATGCATGTGTCCTGCTTTATAATATAGGGGGTTCCAAATGCCAAGAGTTGGTGAAAGCAGGGGTCCAATCATCTGGAATATTCTCCTGGAGCTCCCACGGCAAAGGCATATGACATAATTGGTCACGATTAATAAAGCAACCAATTTTTCGTCCAAGAACTCCTCCTCCTCCTGTTCCTGGACTGGACTTGGGTCAAAGCAATAACTTCAAGGCCAATAACAAATAACACGTTATCTCCTCCGATTCCGCAACATGTCTGGTTGAGGAACGGCCATTCAGAAACGAACTGAAAAGCACAAAATGAAAAGCGCAAACTGAAAAGCGCTAAATGAAAAGCGCAAAATGAAAAGCACGAATCAACACTCACCAAATTTCTACTATGAAATTTCAGAAAGATGAAAGATGAAAAATGGTCTGGGCAGGAAGGGGGTGTGCAGTGCCTTGCAAAAGTATTCACCCCCTTGGCTTTTTACCTATTTTGTTACATTACAGCCTTTAGTTCAATGTTTTTTTAATCTGAATTATATGTGATGGATCAGAACACCATAGTCTAAGTTGGTGAAGTAAAATTAGAAAAATATAAACATAAAACTATTTTTCAGAAATAAAAAACTGATAATTGGCATGTGTGTATGTATTCACCCCCTTTCTTATGAATCCCATAAAAAGCTCTTGTGCAACCAATTACCTTCAGAAATAATTAGTGAAATGATGTCCACCTGTATGCAATCTAATGCCCCGTACACACCATCAGACTTTCTGACAACAAAACTGTGGATTTTTGTTTGAAGGATGTTGGTTCCAACTTGTCTTGCATACACACGGTCACACAAATGTTGGCCAACAATTATACGAATGTAGTGACGTACAAGACGTTTCCATTACGAACGCTAGTTTTACAAGACCGAGAGCTTCCGGTTCATACTTGATTCCGAGCATGTGTGAACTTTTGTGCAACGGACTTGTGTACACATGATCGGAAAGTCCGACAACAAACATTTGTTGGCGGAACATTTGAGAGCCTGCTAGCCAAAATTTGTTGGCGGAAAGTCTGACAATAAATGTTCAATGGAGCATACACACAGTCGGACTTTCCGCCAACAAGCTCACATCCAACATTTGTTGTCGGAAAATCTGATTGTGTCTACTCGGCATAAGTCTCACATGATCTGTCTTAAACTACATATACACACCTTTTTGAAAGGCACCAGAAAGGCCCCAGAGGCTGCAACACCTAAGCAAGAGGCACCACTACCCAAACACTGCCATGAAGACCAAGGAACTCTACAAACAAGTAAGGGACAATGTTGTTGAGAAGTAGGGTTAGGTTATAAAAAAATATCCAAATCTTTGATGATCCCTAGGAGCACCATCAAATCTATCATAACCAAATGGAAAGAACATGGCACAACAGCAAACCTGCCAAGAGACGACCGCACACCAAAACTCACGGACCGGGCAAGGAGGGCATTAATCAGAGAGGCAGCACAGAGATCTAAGGTAACCCTGGAGGAGCTGCAGAGTTCCACAGCAGAGACTGGAGTATCTGTACATAGGACAACAAAAAGCCGTACGCTCCATAGAGTTGGGCTTTATGGCAGAGTGGCCAGAAGAAAGCCATTACTTTCAGTAAAAAACAAAATGGCACGTTTTGAGTTTGCGAAAAGGCATGTGGGAGACTCCCAAAATTTATGGAGGAAGGTGCTCTGGTCTGATGAGACTAACGTTGAACTTTATAGCTAGGGATGAGCCGAACACCCCCCGGTTCGGTTCGCACCAGAACCTGCGAACGGACCGAAAGTTCGCACGAACGTTAGAACCCCATTGACGTCTATGGGACTCGAACGTTCGAAATCAAAAGTGCTCATTTTAAAGGCTAATTTGCATGGTATTGTCCTAAAAAGGGTTTGGGGACCCGGGTCCTACCCCAGGGGACATGTATCAATGCAAAAAAAACTTTTAAAAACGGCCGTTTTTTCGGGAGCAGTGATTTTAATGATGCTTAAAGTAAAAAAAAAAAGTGAAATATTCCTTTAAATATCGTACCTGGGGGGTGTCTATAGTATGCCTGTAAAGTGACGCGTGTTTCCCGTGTTTAGAACAGTCCCTGCACCAAATGTCATTTTTAAAGGAAAAAATCTCATTTAAAACTGCTTGCTGGTTTAATGTCATGTCGGGTCATGGCAATATGGATGAAAATCAGTGAGACAAACGGCATGGGTACCCCCCAGTCCATTACCAGGCCCTTTGGGTCTTGTATGGATATTAAGGGGAACCCCGCACCCAAATTAAAATAAGGAAAGGCCCTATATACTCTGAACAGCAGTATACAGGCGGTGCAAACAAGACAGGGACTGTAGGTTTGTTGTTAAGTAGAATCTCTTTGAAATTTTGAACGGGTACATTTTTAACGTGTTTAGCTCCAGCCAAAAAATCTTTTTTAAGCTTTTTGGAAAACATAGGGAAGGGTTATCACCCCTGTGACATTTGTTTTGCTGTCTTTCCTCATCTTCAGAAGATTTCACCTCACTTTTTGTCCCAATGAAAAATGTTTTTTGAAAATTTGGGTTTTTTTGTGGAACAAGGATTGGAAAGCATCAGTGGAAAGGAGAAATTGTTTTCCCATATTAACTCTTACAGGAGAGAATTTCCCTTCCTAGGGGTAGATTTCATCTCACTTCCTGTTGTCTCCTTCCGTTTGCAAGTAGGAGTCGTTTGTAAGTTAGATGTTTGAAAGTAGGGTCCTGCCCTATATACGCAGCAGAAATTTGGGCCTTAGGTGTTGCTGTGGCCACAACACTGTAAGCCCTCACAGGGCCCTGCTGTGAAATATTAGATCAAGAATTGTAATTACATGCCCCTGTTGAACAGGAGCTGAAAAATTAGGCCTTAGGCACTGGTGCTGGTGCCACAACACTGCAACCCCTCACAGACACTCTAGTTGGAACGCAGGAACGAGCCCTGCTGCAAATTATTGCATCAAAAATTGTAATTACACGCCCCTGTTAGACAGGGGCAGAAAAATTGGGCCTTAGGCACTGGTGCTGGTGCCACAACACTGCAACCCCTCACAGACACTCTAGTTGGAATGCAGGAAGGAGCCCTGCTGCAAAGTATTGCATCAAAAATTGTAATTACACGCCCCTGTTAGACAGGGGCAGAAAAATTGGGCCTTAGGCACTGGTGCTGGTGCCACAACACTGCAACTCCTCACAGACACTCTAGTTGGAATGCAGGAACGAGCCCTGCTGCAAAGTATTACATCAAAAATTGTAATTACACGCCCCTGTTAAACAGGGGCTGAAAAATTGTGCCTTAGGCACTGGTGGTGGCGCCCAGAACCAAAAATGTTCTTACAAGCTATCAGCGTGATAATTGAGGAGGAAGAGGATAATTACTCAGGGATAGTCACTCAGCATCAGCATAGGCAGTCTTTGAAGGTATCTGAGATTTCAAAAAAAATTATTCGGTTACATCAGCATCAGGTGCTTGGTAGCTGGTGGTGATCCAAGACTGATTCATTTTTATGAAGGTCAGCCGATCGACCGAGTCGGTGGACAGACGCACCCTGTGATCGGTTACCATGCCTCCAGCAGCACTGAATGTGCGTTCCGAAAGAACGCTGGATGCAGGACAGGCCAGTAGCTCAATTGCATACTGTGCAAGCTCTGGCCAGTGATCCATCCTCAATACCCAGTAACCCAGAGGATTTTCGGTGGGAAAGGTGTCCAAGTCTGATCTTGCCCCTAGGTATTCCTGCACCATGTAAAACAGACGCTGGCGATGGTTGCTGGAACCGATCATACCTTGGGGCTGCGGACCAAAAAATTGTCTGAACGCATCGGTCAGACGGCCACCTTCTCCACCGCTCCTTCTTTGACTGACCGAAGCCTCAGCAACACATTGTCCAGAAACAGGAGTTTGTAACCTCCCAGTCTCTGGGAACGCATTGCACAGACCTTTCTGCAAGGCCTCCCGAAGATGTTTCATCCTCTGCTCCCTCTGCGATGGCAAGATAAGGTCCGCAACCTTACCCTTGTAACGTGGATCAAGGAGGGTTGCCAGCCAGTATTGGTCCTTCTCCTTGATACCACGAATACGAGGATCCTTACGCAGGCTTTGCAGGATCAGGGAGGCCATGCAGCATAGGTTTGCTGAGGCATTCGGTCCGGAGTCCTCTGGGTCACTAAGGACGACAACGTCCGCAGCCACCTCCTCCCAGCCACGTACAAGTCCATGTGTTTCTTGGGACTGATCCCTTAAAGACTGCTGCTGATGCTGAGTGCCAGGCTCCACCTCCATACTGACACAATCTTCCTCCTCCTCCTCCTCCTCGTCCTCTTCCTGTGTGATCGGCGGGCACGCAGGAACACTGTCTGGATAAAGGGGGCCTTGAGAGCTAAGGAAGTCCTCCTCTTCCTGCCTCTGTTCTGCCTCAAGTGCCCTGTCCATTATTCCACGCAGCGTGTGCTCCAACAGGTGGACAAGGGGGACAGTGTCACTGATGCATGCACTGTCACTGCTCACCATCCTCGTGGCCTCCTCGAATGGTGACAGGACAGTGCATGCATCCCTGATCATGGCCCACTGGCGTGGGGAAAAAAACCAAGCTCCCCTGACCCTGTCCTGGTGCCATAGTTGCACAGGTACTCATTGATGGCCCTCTGCTGCGTGTGCAGCCGCTGCAGCATGGCCAACGTTGAGTTCCACCTGGTGGGCATGTCACAGATTAGGCGGTTCTTGGGCAGGTTAAACTCCATTTGGAGGTCCGTCAGCCGAGCACTGGCATTATATGACCGGCGGAAATGCACACAGACTTTCCTGGCCTGCCTCAGAACATCCTGTAAGCCCGGGTACCTGCCCAAGAACCGCTGCACCACCAAGTTAAGGACGTGAGCCAAACAGGGCACATGGGTCATTTGTCCCTGTCGGAGGGCAGAGAGGAGGTTGGTGCCATTGTCGCAAACCACCATTCCTGCCTTAAGTTGGCGTGGCGTCAACCACCTCTGAACCTGCCCCTGCAGAGCTGACAGAACCTCTGCCCCAGTGTGGCTCCTGTCCCCCAAGCACACCAGCTCAAGCACCGCATGGCATCTTTTAGCCTGCGTACTTGCGTAGCCCCTTGAACGACTACGGAGCACCGCTGGTTCCGAGGAAGAGGCCATGGAGGAAGAAGAAGAGGAGGGGGTGGAGGAGAGAGGTGTGTCACAATCAGCATTTTGGAGGCGTGGTGGCGGAACAACCTCCAACACTACTGCACCTTGTCCTGCATCCTTCCCAGCTGCCAGCAGAGTCACCCAATGCGCCGTGAAACTTAGGTAACGTCCCTGTCCATGCCTGCTGGACCATGAGTCAGCGGTAATATGCACCTTACCGCTGACCGCCCTGTCCAGCGAGGCATGGACATTGCCTTCCACATGCCGGTAGAGAGCCGGAATCGCCTTCCGTGAGAAAAAGTGGCGTTTGGGTACCTGCCACTGAGGAACCGCACATTCCACAAACTCACGGAAGGGGGCAGAGTCTACCAACTGAAAAGGCAGCAGTTGAAGTGCTAGCAATTTTGCCAAGCTAGCATTCAACCGCTGGGCATGTGGATGGCTGGGAGCAAACTTTTTTCGGCGGTGCAGCAGCTGGGGCAGGGAAATTTGCCTGGTACAATCTGACGTCGGTGTACCAAAAGCAGATTGCCCACAAGTACTTGGCTGTGACACACCTAATTCTACACCTTCATTCCTCTCACTGCAGGTCTCAGAGAGGACTGGAGGTCTAGTGGGGTTGGAAATCTTAGCTGATGAGGAGCAAGGAGAGATCCTCTTTGTTCTTTGGTGTGGGTCTTTTAGATACGCTTGCCAACGAACTGCATGGCAGGTCAACATATGTCTGGTCAAGCATGTGGTACCCAAGCGGGAGATGTTTTGGCCACGTGAGATACGCTTGAGACATATGTTGCAAATAGCAGCAGTGCGATCTGATGCACTCGTCTCAAAAAAGGCCCACACCAAAGAACTTTTTGAATAACGCGCAGAGACTGCAGCGCCCTGCACATGTGGAGCTTTGGGGTGTGATGCAGTCAATGTGCTGCCCTTAGGCTGGCCCCTGGAGGGCATCCTGCCTCGTTGGTGATGTGCCGCCTCCTCCTCCTCCTCCTCCTCCTCTCTCCTATCAGGCACCCACGTTGAGTCAGTGACCTCATCATCCCCTCCCTCCTCATCACTGGAGCAAACCTGGCAGTATGCTGCAGCAGGGGGAGCATGACTGCCAGATTGCTGTCCTTCTTGGGCACCCCCTCTGTCCGTGCTCATGTTACTGCCTTCATCGAGCTCAGTATCATCATCAGAGCCTTCCAAACGCTGGGCATCCTCCTGGAGCATGTACCCAACACTGTGGTCAAACAGTTCGAGGGAATCCTCAGGAGGACATGGTGGAGCTAGGGAAGGAGTCACTGATGACATTGAGCTGAGGGAAGAGGCCGCTGCTTTGCCAGACAAAGCACCCTGGGCATGGGTGAGAGAGGATGAGGAGGATGAGGACGGCTTGGTCATCCACTCGACCAAGTCTTCCGCATGTTGCGGCTCAACACGGCCAGCTGCCGAAAAAAAGGCCAAGTGTGTCCCATGGCCACGTGCTGATGAGGATGCACCGTCTCCACGACCAGCACTAGACACAGAGCCTGCTTGCCCTCTCTTATTGGCTTGTGACTGTCTGCCTCTCCTTCTTGGCCTTCCAGACATACTAATGGCCTGTAGCTGCACTAAGCTGGGATAGAACACCAGTAATTTTCTTCAGGTAGCTTTATATACTGTAACCAGACAAGCCTGCCTGTCAGTAGGAAGATAACAGGAACGGATCTAGCTGAACAATGTGAGCAGGACGCACTGTACTAAATGTAAATAGTCTAGCTGCCTGACCGTGGTACTAATAGGATCAAACAGAACACCAGTAATTTTCTTCAGGTAGCTTTATATACTGTAACCAGACAAGCCTGCCTGTCAGTAGGAAGATAACAGGAACGGATCTAGCTGAACACTGTGAGCAGGACGCACTGTACTAAATGTAAATAGTCTAGCTGCCTGACCGTGGTACTAATAGGATTACATAGAACACCAGTAATTTGCTTCAGGTAGCTTTATATACTGTAACCAGACAAGCCTGCCTGTCAGTAGGAAGATAACAGGAACGGATCTAGCTGAACACTGTGAGCAGGACGCACTGTACTAAATGTAAATAGTCTAGCTGCCTGACCGTGGTACTAATAGGATCAAATAGAACACCAGTAATTTGCTTCAGGTAGCTTTATATACTGTAACCAGACAAGCCTGCCTGTCAGTAGGAAGATAACAGGAACGGATCTAGCTGAACACTGTGAGCAGGACGCACTGTACTAAATGTAAATAGTCTAGCTGCCTGACCGTGGTACTAATAGGATCAAATAGAACACCAGTAATTTTCTTCAGGTAGCTTTATATACTGTAACCAGACAAGCCTGCCTGTCAGTAGGAAGATAACAGGAACGGATCTAGCTGAACACTGTGAGCAGGACGCACTGTACTAAATGTAAATAGTCTAGCTGCCTGACCGTGGTACTAATAGGATCAAATAGAACACCAGTAATTTTCTTCAGGTAGCTTTGTATACTGTAACCAGACAAGCCTGCCTGTCAGTAGGAAGATAACAGGAACGGATCTAGCTGAACACTGTGAGCAGGACGCACTGCACTAAATGTAAATAGTCTAGAATTTAACAGGAACGCATCTAGCTGAACACTGTGAGCAGGACGCACTGCACTAAATGTAAATAGCCTAGAAGATAACAGGAAGGATCTAGCTGAACACTGTGAGCAGGACGCACTGCACTAAATGTAAATAGTCTAGAAGATAACAGGAACGGATCTAGCTGAACACTGTGAGCAGGACGCACTGCACTAAATGTAAATAGTCTAGAAGATAACAGGAACGGATCTAGCTGAACACTGTGAGCAGGACGCACTGCACTAAATGTAAATAGTCTAGAAGATAACAGGAACGGATCTAGCTAAACTGAATACAGTGTATATATATATATGCAACACCTGGGATGCATATATATACACAATACACTGTAAGTGCAGCTAACTGACTGACTGTTCTGCCTAATCTATCTAACTCAAATCAAATGACACTGTCTGTCTCTCTCTCTCTCTCTCTCAATGAACGCCGGAACACACACTACACAGGGCCGCCGTGCAGGCGGCCTTATATAGTGTGGGGCGTGTACTAAATCCCCTGAGCCATAATTGGCCAAAGCCTCCTTGGCTTTGGCCAATTATGGCTCTCTGTTCAGGCGGCGCTGTGATTGGCCAAGCATGCAGGTCATAGTGCATGCTTGGCCAATCATCAGCAAGCAATGCACTGCGATGCCGCAGTGAATTATGGGCCGTGATGCGCCACACGAATTTGGTGCGAACGGCCCATATCGTTCGCAATTCGGCGAACGGGCGAACAGCCGATGTTCGAGTCGAACATGGGTTCGACTCGAACACGAAGCTCATCCCTATTTATAGCTATCAAAGAAAACGCTATGTCTGGCACAAATCCAACACATCACATCACCCAAAGAACACCATCGCATCATGCTGTGGGGATGTTTTTCAGCAGTCGGGACTGGGAAACTGGTCAGAGTTGAGGGAAAGATGGATGATGCTAAATACAGGGATATTCTTGAGCAAAACCTATACCACTCTGTGTGTGATTTGAGGCTAGGACGGAGGTTCACCTTCCAGCAGGACAATGACCCCAAACACACTGCTAAAGCAACACTTGAGTGGTTTAAGGGGAAGAATGTAAATGTGTTGGAATGGCCTAGTCAAATCCCAGACCTCAATCCAACAGAAAATCTGTGGTCAGACTTAAAGATTACTGTTCACAAGCGCAAACCATCCAACTTGAAGGAGCTGGAGCAGTTTTGCAAGGAGGAATGGGCAAAAATCCCAGTGGTAAGATGTGTCAAGCTCATAGAGACTTATCCAAAGCGACTTGGAGCTGTGATAGCCGCAAAGGTGGCTCTACAAAGTATTGACTTTAGGGGGGTGAATAGTAGGCACATTGACTTTTTCTGTTATTTTGTCCTATTTGTTGTTTTCTTCACAATAAAAAAAAAAATCTTCAAAGTTGTGGGCATGTTCTGTAAACTAAATGATGCAAATCCTCAAACAATGCATGTTAATTCCAGGTCGTGAGGCAACAAAACGCGGAAAATGCCAAGGGGGTGAATACTTTTGCAAGGCACTGTAATTGCCCTGTAGGCAAGTGGCTAAGGCTGGATTCACACCTATGCATTTTTAGTGCTTTTTGCATTTTGCAGATTTGTACTACAGAACGTGTTCCATAGGAAACCATGTTAAATGGGCTGTATTGCAAATCTGCAAAATGCAAAAAGCACTATACTGTAAATGCATAGGTGTGAATCCAGCCTTAGACTCGATTCACACCTATGAATGTTGCTTTTGAGCATTTCTGCAGTGTTTTTTGCGGTGCTTGCCGTGTTTTTGAGCAGCGTTTTTACAGTGTTTTTGCCGCGTTTTGTGTTTTTTTTTTTGTTTACAGTTTTTTTTATACTGTATACAGTCTAAGAAAAGAAAAAAACGCCAAAAAAGCAAAATGCGTCAAAAACGCAAAATGCGTCAAAAACGCGTTAAAAAACGCTGCAAAAATGCTGTAAAAATGCTGTACTTGCGTTTTTGATGCTGGTCCATTGAATTCTATTACATGCAAAACGCTGCATTTTGCATGAAAAAAAGTCCCTGACCCTTTCCAAAAACGCACAGGTACAAAAATGCATTGATGTGAACATGTTCCATAGGAACCCATGTTAAAAAATTCCCATGCATTTCTGCAAAATGCATCAAAAAACGCATTAGTGTGAATTGAGCCTTAATAGATACCTAACATGTCATGTTTTAAAATTTCGCACGCACGTGGAATGGCGACAAACTACAGTACTTAAAAATCGAAATTGGCGTTGCTTTAAATTTTTTTACAGGTTACCTGTTTAGAGCTACAGATGAGGTCTAGTGCTAGAATTATTGCTCTCACCCTAACGATCACAGCAATACCTCACATGTGTGGAGTTTTTTCTCTCATTTATTTAACTTTTTATTTTTTTATTTTTACACTGTCCCTTTATTTAGTTTTTTATCACTTTTATTCCTATTACAAGGAATGTAAGCATCCCGTGTAATAGAAATAAGCATGACGGGTCCTCTTTATTGAGAGATCTGGGGTCAAAAAAAATTTGCCTTTGAAAAAAAATCCTGTTTATCTGCCAAAGAGGCAATAGTGACGTCAGTCATCGCTCCGGTCTTCCAAGGGTGTAGAGCTGAGTGGGGGCTTTCCCTAACTCGGCTTCCTGCATAGCCATCGGCTGCACCGGATCAGTTCCTGGCTTATAGACGACTCCGGTAAGCTTGGGAAGTGTATAATAGTGATCTTGCGGAAAATCACTTTTTTTCTGAAGGCCGGCTATCTGACTAAAATAAAGATGCCGGGGTTATAGCAGCTAGCTACTGCCATAACCACAGTATTTAATGTCAAAGTAATGATGTATATTTGCCGTTTAAGTGGTCGGCAAGTGGTTAAAGGTTTAAGCACTTGCCGACCACCTAACGGTAAATATACATCATTACTTTGATGTTAAATACTGGGGTTATGGCAGTAGCCCTGGCATCTTTATCCACCCCCAAGATAATGGGGGTGGATTTACTAAAGGCAAATAGACTGTGCACTCTGCAGGTGCTTGCTCCAGAACTTAGTAAATGAGCAGAAGCTCTGCTGACTTTTATCATCCAATCGTGTGCAAGTAAAAATGTATTTTTTTTTAATTTTCCTTGCACGTGATTGGGTATTCTTTGCAAAGTAAAGGTCTACCTCATTTACTAATCTCTGTAGCAACTGCACGTCTATTTGCCTTTAGGAAATCAACCTTAAAGTGTTACTTTCATTTACTAAAGCTAACTGGACCATGCTGGACCATGCTTTATCAGGAGCTGATTGATACTTTAGTGCTGTGTTGTGTTGCGTTCATGTTTCTTAAGTTAAGGCAGCCTTCTAACTATGAATGGGCTGCCAACAGACCACGACACATCCAAAATCAGACATGACTCATTTTTCTAAATGAGCTCAGTGCAGTTGCATTGCCCATTACTGTTTTTGTGGGTTAGGGTGCAATTTAAAATGATACTGTAATGTGGTATACTTGTTGCTGTGTGCTGTTCAGTGCACATACCTCCCAATTATCCCTCATTTGAAGGGACTATCCCTCTTTAGGAACAAAATCCGTCCATGCCTTTTTCTTTCTCAGTTGTCCATCTTTTTTTGGCCTGATGGAAGGATCTGTATTAAAATGTATTATTTATCTATCAAAAGTATTTTACTGTGCTAAACCTTTTATCTATCCATTAAATTATTCTATTTGTTGTTTATAAAAAACAAAATAAAGAAAAAGAGTGATAACAAATTGGGTTCAATCAATACGTTTTTGCGCAATTATCCTCATGGTTATTTTTATTGGAAGAATGGCAGGGGCATGTCATTTGCCTATATTCTTTGTGCTATAATGTGTCCTTCTTCCTCATCTCACAAAGATGGGAAATATGGCAGTGCATATGTTTGAAAGGACCCTTGGGTGGTTTTGTTTTATTCAGCTTCAGAGATTTTGAAATTATTTATTTTTCGAGGTGGCAACCTTATTTTGCTGTCAATGTGCAATGTTGACTAAGGCTGGATTCACACCTATGCAGTTTTAGTGCTTTTTGCATTTTGCAGATTTGTACTACAGAACGTGTTCCATAGGAAACAATGTTAAATGGACTGTAGTGCAAATCTGAAAAATGCAAAAAGCACTAAAAATGCATAGGTGTGAATCCAGCCTTAGGATAGCTCATCTATTTGCCCGTGCTATGTGATACATAGCAAGGCCTGCCCGTCATTTTTACAGTCGGGAATTGCCAGCAATATAGTTGGGGAAGTGGCTGAAGAATGAGAGAAGCAGGGGATAGAAGATATGCCCTTGGAACTGTTTTGAAATTGTTTAAAGCATTTGTTACCTCAACACTTCATATTCCTGATATGTGCCTGCTGTTCCATGTACTTGTATTAGAAAGTATCCTGTTCTCTTTCTATTCTAGCTTCCTTTACTTGAAAATCCTTGGTGTTCCTGCCACTACCTCTGCTTTACTATTAAAAACTGACCACACTAAGCAGGAGAGCACACCCTGGTCAGTTCTCTAGCTATGTTGGGTACTTAGTGTACTCTCCTCCAATGATCAGGCTTATCCTGACACACCCCTGCTGCACAGCCATTCGCTGGAAAGCTCAGTGCCCTGCTGCTTCTTCTCCCCCTAGCTCTCATGCAGCTGAGAACAGAGGGAATGTGATCATTTAAAAAAAAAAAGGAAACAAGGTATTTATAATGTTTTTTTATATCTATACAAAAAATGTTTTGCATTTCATTTCTATCTCCTAGTTTTACAAGGTGATCGCTTACAATCACTTTAGGCTGGGTTCACACTATTGCGAATTGGATGCGTGTTTGCCGCATCCAGTTCGCAATAGAAGATTTTGACCTCCTCTCTATGAGGCCGGTTCACATATCTCCACTGCGGCTCCGGTGCGAATTTGCACCGGAGCCCTGTGCGTATTTTGGTCCGTTTCAGGTCCAAATTCAGACAAAAATTTGGGCTGAAATCGGACCTGAAATGGTGAGCGAGGATGCACCGGACCCCTGCTGCGAAGATAGCGTGAACCCAGCCTCAAGGTGTAACTCCTTTACCCAAAGTCCTTGGGTGCTTAATACTAGATTTGTTGTTGTGAGGTTGTACCGAAAAAAGAGCCTGATTTACTAAGGCTCATATTTCATGGTATTTAATTTATACAAGTGGGCGCAGGCTACAACGTATATATAGATTTGTAAGGAAATGTCCTTGTCAATGCAATGTTTGCTCCAGCATCAAATAAACATATGCCATCAAATAGATGTTGAGCCTAAAATAAAAATGTGATTTGTGGGTGTAACTGCTGTTAATATTTTCAAATGCGCATTCATGTAGGAATAAAGTCACATTAAGTGCTCACTATCATTTTAGGAGATTGCAAACAATATATGGAGGTCAAAAGGGCTGCATTGTACTATATTACTTATCTCTTCATCAATTCCACATGGATCTTTCTTCTATCTCGGCTGGTGCAAAATACCAGATGCTTCTGAATATGGGGGAGCATGTAACCTCATCCTGTGTGACAGGTCTAGCAACCAATCACTAAGTCAAAGGTAAAAAAAAAAAATCTGCCTTTTTAACCCCTTTAATCTTTAAAGCAGATCATTCATATTAAACTAAACCACCATTATATGGTTGCATCCTCCACCCCCTTGAAAAATTTGCAAAAAGAGAAAGAAAAGCTTATCAAAAAAGTAAAAGATACTATACACCCCAGCTTCCATTTAGCTTTCCTTGATGTCACCCAGCCTGAAAATTGCAGATAACAGTTATGGGCACACCCAAAATGCATACTGTAACAATAATCTGTATACTTACAGACTCTGCAAAAAGATTCCATGTTATCTAATGAATTATCTATATGCCCTAGCTCTCTTTCTTGGTGTTAGATTGCCTCTAAAGTTGAATACGTTTGTCTATGACTTTTTTGTGTTATTTCAAATACTTCTTGGGGCTTGGAAAGAATCACATTTGCCAGTGGTCCTTTATTGTCCCATAATAGTTTGTGAACAGATCCCCTGCTGAATTTGAACCAAACAGTATAGGTGTCCCTCTCTGCCCGTTCAGTTTTGCCCTCTTGGAGCTCAATGAACCCATGTTAGGACTATGGACACATGACTACCACTGATCTGTCACATTTATGGCCAAAAAAAAAAACGAAAAGGATGCAGGCTTTGTTTCTTTTCATTCTTTTTTTTGGACCTAGACAGATTCTAGGATGTGAATGGACATGTTTGTTTTCATCTGCCTGCCAATAGACTGTTATGGAGCTTTTGGTCAAGCAGATCTAAAGATCTGATCAGACCACCCATGTGAAAGGAGTCCAAAACAAAGTAACCAAAGGAGTCTAAAACAAAGTAACCATTATATGGTAGCCTCCACTTCTGACAAAACCCCTAGGAGAAAACAAACAGAATAAAAATAGTAGGTGAGGTTGAAAAAAGATACAAGTCCATCAAGTCCAACCTATGTGTGTGATTATATGTCAGTATTACATTGTATATCCCTGTATGTTGTGGTCATTCAGGTGCTTATATAATAGTTTTTTGAAACTATTGATGCTCCCCGCTGAGACCACCGCCTGTGGAAGGGAATTCCACATCCTTGCCGCTCTTACAGTAAAGTACCCTCTGCATAGTTTAAGGTTAAACCTCTTTTCTTCTAATTTTAATGAGTGGTCACGTGTCTTGTTAAACTCCCTACCGCGAAAACGTTTTATCCCTATTGTGGGGTCACCAGTATGGCATTTATAAATTGAAATCATATCCCTTCTCAATCGTCTCTTCTCCAGAGAGAATAAGTTCAGTGCTGGCAACCTTTCCTCATAACTAATATCCTCCAGACCCTTTATTAGCTTTGTTGCCCTTCTTTGTACTTGCTCCATTTCCAATACATCCTTCCTGAGGACTGGTGCCCAGAACTGGACAGCATACTCTAGGTGCAGCCGGACCAGAGTCTTAAGGAGTGGGGAAATTATCGTTTTATCTTTTATCGCGTTGATCCCCTTTTTAATGCATGGCAATATTCTGTTTGCTTTATTAGCAGCAGCTTGGCATTGCATGCCATTGCTGAGCCTATCATCTACTAGGACCCCCAGGTCCTTTTCCATCCTAGAATCCCCCAGAGGTTCTCCCCCCAGTGTATAGATTGCATTAATATTTTTGCCACCCAAATGCATTATTTTACATTTTTCTACATTAAACCTCATTTGCCATGTAGTTGCCCACCGCATTAATTTGTTCAGATCTTTTTGCAAGGTTTCCACATCTTGCAGAGAAGTTATTGCCCTGCTTAGCCTAGTACCGTCCGCAAATACAGAGATTTAACTGTTTAACCCATCCTCCAGGTCATTCATGAACAAAATAAATAGGATTGGTCCCAGCACAGAACCCTGTGGGACCCCACTACCCACCCCTGACCATTCCGAGTACTCCCAATTTATCACCACCCTCTGAACTTGCCCTTGTAGCCAGTTTTTAATCCATGTACTCACCCTATGGTCCATGCCAATGGACCTTATTTTGTACAGTAAACGTTTATGGGAAACTGTGTCAAATGCTTTTGCAAAATCCAGATACACCACATCTACGGGTTTTCCTTTATCTAGATGGCAACTCACGTCCTCATAAAAGGTTAATAGATTGGTTTGTCAAGAATGATTCTTCATAAATCCATGCCGATTACTGCTAATAATACCGTTCTCATTAGTAAAATCTTGTATATAGTCCCTTATCATCCCCTCCAAGAGCTTGCATACTATTGATGCTAGGCTAACTGATCTGTAATTCCCAGGGATCTATTTTGGGCCTTTTTAAATATTGGTGCTACATTGGCATTGCTCCAATCAGCTGGTACCATTCCAGTCAGTAGACTCTCAGTAAAAATTAGGAACAATGGTCTGGCAACTACTTGACGGAGTTCGCTAAGTACCCTCGGGTGCAAGCCATCTGGTCGCTGTGATTTATTAATGCTAAGCTTCCCAAGTCTAATTTTAATTCTGTCCTCTGTTAACCACGGAGGTGCCTTCTGTGATGTGTCATAAGGATAAACACTGCAGTTTTGGTTACTGGTTTGGTTTTTGGAAGCCCCCCTATTCCCTTGTGAAGACTGAGGGGAAGAATAAATTCAATACCTTCGCCATCTCCCCATCCTTTGTAACCAGATGTCCAGATGGTTTTTTTTGCTCTCCTCTGCGATGTGTCTTTTGTATTACCAACTTCAGACCAGCTCACCTAGGTGCCGGTGAAGTGCCCCAAAGAGCAACTGTTATATGGTAGCTCCAATCCCTTTGCAAAATTGCTAGGTTAAAACAAACCAAAGAAAAACCCCTATAGGAAAAATATTCACAAAATAATACTTAGACACTACATTAAAGCCAGTTCACCTAAGTGCCAGTGGCATTACTCACCCTTTCTGTGATAGCTGAGAATCTGAAATCACAAGAGAATGCTCCTCAGCACAATTCAAGAATGAATTTCAGATCCTCAACTTTCCTAAGAGGGACCTAGGTGAGCTGGACTTAATGTAGTGTCCAAGATAAATATTTTTTAGAATTTTTTTTCCTAATGGGAATTTTCTTTTGTTTGTTTTCAACATGCAGTTTTGTAAGGGGATTGGTATGTAATGTCTCCTTTAGTTTAATAGTGGGCTACTGGCAAATGTTGAAGGAGTTAGCATCATAAATTTATAAATTTGCCAAAAAAAAAAGAAGTCACAGAACAGAATATTCAACTTCAAAGGCAATCTAGCGCCAAGAAACAGCATGCAGATCATCACTAGATAACATGGAATCTGTCAGTAAACAGATTATTGTTACAGTGTAAAACTACATCTTGGGTGTGGCCATGGAGAACCATTATCTGTAGTTTGCAGAAAAAGACCAGCGTCAAGAATCCCTGAGTCCATGCTTTCCTTAAAATGCTTACTTTCCACTCCTTTTCAATGGCAACATAAATTTAAAAAGTAACAGAGATGCCTACATAGTTTTAACCTTTCAGTGACATTGTGACTTCGCGTCTCATGTAATTGACTTCATCATTTGTATATTAAAACATAAAAAGCTAACTATACAGTAAAAATGTTACATAGTCTTCATTAGAATTGTCCTCAGTGGAAAATAAAGCTATAAATGGCTCCTCCTAAGGTTCCTTTGGTAACACTGTGCTATAAACAAATTAAACCAGAGACTGAGTTGCTAAAATTTAAATGATAGAACTCTAAAATGCGGCACTTGAAAGCTAGATTAAATGGAAACATTTTAAAGGGAAAAAAATAAAAGATCATTATGAACGCAGCAGTTTAAATGTTCTTCTGCTTGGGTTATTATTTCAACTTATAGTTTAAATAGCTTTTAAAGGTGATGTCTGAGAAATGGTGAGAAAAGTTCAATATGTTTTCTTATAGAGAGTAATCTTTTGAGAGAAATCTTTTTTCTCTAAGAATTTTTCATTGGAATAACACCAACTGACAAATTGACCTGGTCGCATTGACATTGTATAGTCAAAGGATCTTTTACTGAATATACACTGTTTAAAAGGAGTTTTACACTTAAAAAAAAAAAAACAAAAAAAAATGTTCTAATGTTCTTTAAAAAGATATTGTAAAATAAAGTACAAATATTATGGTTTGAATTTAAATAACTGTTACTGTATGGTATTTTTATCATAAAATTATTTGCTTATTGATGCTGTTAGATTATTGTTAAGTTAACTGACACATGCTGGCACATTGATTTTGATTTTTTTTAAACTAAAAACAGCATACTAAATAAAAACTGTATATGTCCTTAGAAAGAGCGACCCAGAAACGTCAGTGCAGCACTGGGTGAAAGATGCAAGGGTCTGTCAGGAGTCCAGAAACTCATTGACCTTTTATACACACACACTAACTACAAGCAACCAGATCACAGATGAGGATGGTTATCTTTAGGCTACTTTCACACTTAGGTGCTTTACAGGCGCGACAGCGCTAAAAATAGCACCTGTATAGCGCCTGTAAAGAGCCTCACCTGTCTCGCTTTCACACTGGAGCGGTGCACTTGCAGGACGGTCAAAAAAGTCCTGCAAGCCGCATCTTTGCAGTGCTATAGGAGCGGTGTATTCACCGCTCCTAAAGAGCCCCTGCCCATTGAAAACAATGGGCCAGCACTGCCAAACCGCCGGCAAAGCGTCACTGCAGCGGCGCTTTGTGGGCGGTTTTAACCCTTTTTCGGTCGCTAGCGGGGTTTAAAACTGCCCCACTAGCAGCCGAATAGCGCCGCTAAAATTACGGTAAAGCGCCGCTAAAAATAACGCCGCTTTACCGCCGACGCTCGCCTGCCCCAGTGTGCAAGTAGTCTTAATAGCCATTCAAACCCCTTTGTGTCAACTTGTGTGCATGTTATCAGGCCAAAATCACCAGGGTATGTAAACTTTTGATCAGGGTCATTTGGGTAGTTTCTGTTGTCATTATGATTTAAAAAGAGTAAACACCATTGATTGATAATAAATGGCTTCAGCCAAACCCTAACCATGAGTGAAAGAAATGTTTTTGTTATCATTCATATTCTGTGAAAAATGGCCAAGAAATCATAAATTCTGCCAGGATGTATAAACTTATGATCACAACTGTATCATCCTCACTTCTGTCCTCTCCATATTACTGCGCTCACCAACTCTTGCTAATACTAAATCCCCACAGTAATAAAACCTCTAGGACACTGGGGCATGTCCCTTCATATAACCTCCCTCACCCTTCTGCTTCTCATAACCTCTGGGAATATATCCCCAAACCCTGGGCCTCCATCACTTAACTTGTACCCAACACACCTATTACCCTGCACCTTCTGTCAGCAGCTGCAATCCACACAATTTAGTTTCCATTCCTCTTTTTCCCAAAGCCAGACTCCCCCTCACTTGTGCCCTTTGGAATGCCCGCTCTGTCTGTAACAAACTCACTTCTCTTCATGACCTCTTTATTGTTAACTCATTTAATCTACTCGCCATTACTGAAACCTGGCTTCATGAATACGACACTACTTCTCCCTCTGCCCTCTCCCATGGTGGCCCGCTCTGGACTCACACCCCAAGACCCAATGGATGGAAGGGAGGGGGAGTGGTAATCCTTCTAGCCCCACATGGCACCTTTCAGGTACTTCCTCCACCTACCCCTCTGTCACTCCCCTAATTTGAGGAACATTGCATTTGTCTTTTCTCTCCAGTTTCTCTAAAGGTAACTGTGATCTACTGTCACCCTGGACCAGTATCAGCCTTACTTGATGACTTCTCTGCCTGGCTTCCCTACTTTCACTCTTCTGAAATCCCCACAATCATTATCGGTGACTTCAACATTCCTGTTAATACTAACACTCCTGTTACTTCCAAACTTCTCAGTCTAACCTCCTCTTTTGACCTGAAGCAATGGATACACGCTTCTACTCACACCTTGACCTTGTTTGTTGACCTATTTTCAGGGGCTCAAATGTTATTGGACTAATAAATATAATCATAAATAAAATGTTAATTTTTAATATTTTGTTGAGAATCCTTTACTGGCAATGACTGCTTGAAGTCTTTAGCACATGTACATTACCAAAGACTGGGTCTCCTCCTTTCTGATCCTTTGCCAGGCTCTAACTGCAGCTTTCTTCAGTTCTTTGTTTGTGGTTCTTTCTGCCTTTAGTTTTGCCTTCAGCAAGTGAAATGCATGCTCAATTGGGTTGATATCAGGTGATTGACTGGGCCATTGCAGAATATTCCACTTATTTTCCTTCAAAAGCTCCAGGGTTGCTTTTGCAGTGCGTTTTGGATCATTGTCCATCTGTACTGTGAAGCGCTGTCCAATCAACTTTGTTGCATTTGGCTGAATCTGGGCTGACAGTATATCTCTAAACACTGAAGAATTCATCCAGCTGCTTCTGTCTTTGGTCACATCATCAATAAACACCAATGACTCATTGCCACTGGAAGCCGTGCATGCCCATGTCATCACACTGCCTCCAGGGGAGGGCTGGCAGCCTTAGGCCTGGGGGGCAAGTCCAGTCAAGTGGCCCATTGACACCTTGCCGACCAGCCGCAATCATTATACAGTGGCAGATTGGCTCCCCTGCTACGCGGCGTGACGCCGGAGCTGATGCACGTGGCCGCGATATCAGCACCACGATCTCTCCTGAGAGAGCCCATCAATGTAAACAGACAGATCCCCATTCTGACAGGGGAGTTATAGAAAGATCTGCTGTCCCTAGTGATCAGGAATAGCGATCTCTCTCTACTCCCAGTCACTACACCCCCCCCCCACAGTTAGAAACACCTGACAGGAAACACAATTGACCCCTTGATCGCCCCCTAGTGTTAACCTCTTCCATTCTAGTTACATTTATAGAGTAGTCAATGGCTATTTTTAGCACTGATCACTGTATAAATGTCAATGGCCCCAAAAAAGTGTCAAAAGTGTCCGATCTGCCCGCTAGATATCGCTGATCACAGCCATTACTAGAAAAAAAAATAATAAAAATGCCATAAATATATCCCCTATTTTATAGATGCTATAGCTTTTTCGAAAAGCAATCAACATATGCTTATTGCGATTTTGTTTTACCAAAAATATGTAGAATACATATTGGCCTAAATCAGGAGTCTCCACACTTTTTGCACAAAGGGCCAGTTTACTGTCCTTCAGGCTTTAGGGGGGCTGGACTGCAGTCAGTGTGAGTAGAAAATGTCCCAACATCACTGGTAATAAACAATGCCCCATCATTGGTTTCCACAGGAGGAATAGTGCCCCATTGAAGGTGTCATTGGGAGGAAGTGGGCCCTATTAATGATGTCAGTGGGAGGAATAGTGCCCCATCATTGGTCACAGGAGAAATAGTGCCCCATCACTGGTGCCAGTGGGAGGAAGGGTGCCCTATTAATGGTGACAGTGGGAAGAATGATGCCCCTTAGCAGGAGGAATAGTGCCCCATCATTGGTCTTAGCAGGAGGAATAGTGCCCCATCATTGGTCTTAGCAGGAGGAATAGTGCCCCATCAATAGTGTCGGTGGGAGGAAGGGTGCCCTATTAATGGTGTCAGTGGGAGGAATGGTGCCCCATTATTGGTCTTAGCAGGAGGAACAGTGCCCCATGATTGGTCAATGAGAGGAATAGTGCCCCATCGATGGTGTCAGTGGGAGAAAGAGTGCCCCATTCATGGTATCAGTGGGAGAAATAGTGCCCCATCATTGGTCTTAGCAGGAGGAATAGTGCCCCATCCATGGTGTCAGTGGGAGGAATAATGTCCCAAGGGCCAAGTAGAGGCAGGCAAAGGGCCGCATCTGGCCCCCGGGCCACAGTTTGAAGACCACTGGCCTAAACTGATGAAGAAATGTATTTTTTTGGGATATTTATTATAGCAAAAAAAATATTTTTTATTTTTCAAAATTGTCGCTCTTTTTTTGTATATAGCACAAAAGATAAAGACCGTAGAGGTGATCAAATGCAAAAAAGGCATACATTTTATTTGGGTACAGTGTAAAACGACCGCACAATTGTCAGTTAAAGCGACGCAGTGCTGTATCGCAAAAAATGGCCTGGTCAGGAAGTTGCTAAATCCTTCCAGGGCTGAAGTGGTTAAACCACCGAATCAGCTCACAGTCACCAGTGCCCATCAATGCAGCCTCACCAGTGCAGCCTGATCAGTGCCGTCTCACCAATGCAGACAGTGCCCATCAGTGAAGCCTGATCAGTGCCGCCTCACCAGTGCAGACAGTGCCCAGGCATCAGTGCAGCCTGATTAATGCTCATCAATGCAGCCTCTCCAGTGTAGACAGTGCCCATCAGTGCAGCCTGATCAGTGCCCATTAGTGCAGCCTCACCAGTGCAGACAGTGCCCAGGCATCAGTGCAGCCTCACCAGTGCAGACAGTGCCCAGGCATCAGTGCAGCCTGATCAGTGCTGCCTCACAGTGCAGACAGTGCCCAGGCATTAGTGCAGCCTCACCAGTGCAGTGCCCATCATCAGTGCAGCTTGATTAGCACCCATCAGTGCAGCCTCGACAGTGCCCATCAGTGCAGCCTGATCAGCGCTGTCTCACCAGTGCAGACAGTGCCCAGGCATCAGTGCAGCCTCACCAGTGCAGACAGTGCCCATCAGTACAGCCTGACCAGTGCCGCCTCACCAGTGCAGACAGTGCCTAGGCATCAGTGCCCATCAATGCAGCCTCACCAGTGCAGCCTGATCAGTGCCCATCAGTGCACTCTGATCAGTGCCCATCAGTGCAGACAGTGCCCAGGCATCAGTGCATCCTGATCAGTGCAACCTCACCAGTGCAGCCTGATCAGTGCTGATCAATACAGCCTCACCAGTGCAGACAGTGCCCAGGCATCAGTGCAGCCTGATCAGTGCCCATCAATGCAGCCTCACCAGTGCAGACAGTGCCCATCAGTGCAGACAGCGCCCAGGCATTAGTGCAGCTGATCAGTGCCTCCTCATCAGCGCAGACAGTGCCCAGGCATTGGTGCAGTCTGATCAGTGCCAATCAATGCAGCCTCACCAGTGAAGTGTCCATCATCAGTGCAGCTTGATCAGTGCCCATCAGTGTGTCCTCACCAGTGCAGACAGTGCCCAGGCATCAGTGCAGCCGAATCAGTGCCCATCAAAGCAGCCTCACAAGTGCAGTGCCCATCATCAGTGCAGTTTAAGTGCCCATTATCAGTGCAGTTTGATAAGTGCCCATCATCAGTGCAGTTTGATAAATGCTCATCATTAGTGCCCATCAATGCAAACTCACCAGTGCAGTGCTCAACATCAGTGCAGTTTGATCAGTGTACATTGAACTTCCAGAGTGCAGCACAGCAGGAGCCATACAGCCAGTTGGCAGCCGCTGTTCTGTCGTAAGTTTCAGAATTTGATAAGTTGGAATTTATGACAGAACACCGCCACGGCCGTTTTAATGTCAAGGTAGGCGTCCCCCCCGGCCCAGCCCCCCCCTGACTGCCTCCACCATGTTTTACAGATGACGTTGTGTGCTTTGGATCATAAACTATTCCAAGCCTTCTCCACACTTTTTTCTTCCCGTCATTCTGGTACAGATTAATCTTAGTTTCCTTTGTCCAAAGAATGCATTTCCAGAACTGTTCTGGCTTTTTTAGATGTTTTTTGGCAAAGTCTAATCTGGCTTTTCTGTTCTTCAGGCTTATGAATGATTTGCACCTTGTGGTGAACCCTCTGTATTTGCTTTCAGGAAGTCTTCTCTTGATTGTAGACTTTAACAATGATACGCCCACCTCCTGGAGAGTGTCCTTTACTTATCTGGATGTTGTGAATAGACTTTTCTTTACCATAGAGAGGATCCTGCGATCATCCACCACTGTTTTCTTCCATGGCCGTCCAGGTCTTTTTTATGTTGCTGAGCTCACCAGTGCGTTCTTCTTTCCTCAGAATGTACCAAACTGTTGATTTGGCCAATCCTAATGTTGCTGCTATCTCTCTGATGGACTTGTTTGGTTTTTGAAGCCTTATGCCGCGTACACACGAGCGGACTTTACGGCGGACTTTGCCCGGCGGACTGGATTTCGTCGGACAATTCGATCGTGTGTGGGCTCCAGCGGACTTTGTTTGCTCAAAAGTTGGACGGACTTAGATTTGAAACTTGTTTAAAATGTATCCGTTGAAATCGAGTCCTGTTGAAAAGTCCGCCGTCTGTATGCTAGTTCGATGGACAAAAAGCCACGCTAGGGCAGCTATTGGCTACTGGCTATGAACTTCCTTGTTTTAGTCCGGTCGTACGTCATCACGTACAAATTCGACGGACTTTGGTGGATTGTGTGTAGGCAAGTCCGTTCATTCAGAAAGTCCGTCGTAAAGTACGTCGAAAAATCCACCGGGAAAAGTCCGCCGTAAAGTCCGCTCGTGTGTACGCGGAATTACAATGACCTTTTTCACTTGCATGGACAGCTCCTTTGAACGCATGATGTAGATTCACAGCAATAGATTCCAAATGCAAGTACCACACTTATACTTACAATACCATCTCTATGCTGACAACACCCAAATCTATCTCTTTACCCCTCAGCTCAGTCCTTCAGTCTCCTCATGTATCACTAATTTACTAACAGACATATCAGTCTGGATGTCACACCACTTCCTCAAACTCAATCTATCCAAAACTGAGTTCATGATTTTTCCTCCCCCAGGTGCCTCTTCCCCTCATTTCTCTGTCAAAATCAATAGCATTACTATCAGCCCATCCCCGCATGCCAAGGTTCTGAACTATCCTTTCGGCCCCATGTCCAAACACTTTCCAAATCTTTCCGCCTCAACCTCCGCAACATCTCCAAAATACTCCCCTTCCTAACCAATGACACCACAAAGTTCACTCTCTTGTCATCTCCCGCCTCGACTACTGCAACTCCCTCCTCATGGGATTACCTTTTCATAGGGTATCACCCCTTTAGTCCATCATAAATGCTGCCGCCAGGCTCGTCCACCTCACCAACCACTCAGTGTCTGCTACCCATCTCTGTCAATCCCTCCACTGGCTTCCACTCACCCAACAAATTAAATTCAAAATTCTAACAACAACTTACAAAGCCAACCACAACTCTGCCAACAGCTACATCACTAGCCTAGTTTCAAAATACCAACCTATTCGTCCCCTTTGTTCCTCCCAAGACCTCCTGCTCTCTAGTTCCCTCATCACCTCCTCCCATGCTCGCCTCCAGGACTTTTTCCGAGCCTCTCCTATCCTATGGAACTCCCTACCCCAATCTGTCCGACTATCTCTTACCATGCTTGCTTTTAGACGATCCCTGAAAACACTTCTCTTCAGAGAAGCCTATCTAGTCCCCACCTAACAACTGTACTTTTACATTCTCCATAAGATCACCCCCCACAGTTATTACCTTTTGTTTCACTTGACCCTCCCTCCTAGATTGTAAGCTCTAATGAACACGGTCCTATAATTCCTCCTGTATTAAATTGTATTGTAACTGTACTGTCTGCCCTCATATTGTAAAGAGCTACGCAAATTTTGGTGCTAAATAAATCCTGTATAATAATAATATTTAAAGGAATCTTATGGGTTACTATGATTGAAAGCTCCAGTTCTAGTTTTGTAACGCAGTCTATTGTTTCTGGTTCTAATGGATTTCCTGCACTGTACCCAGTGTCAGCATTATTATGCAATCCTTGTGATGATGCAGGAAGCTCATTTATCACAGTCTTCTTGTTAAAATAAAGCTTTATAAACAGCAACAAGCTTATTAAAAATGCAGTCAAGACAATGGGAATTTGTACTAATGGTTCTACAATTGAATTGGGAGATGGGTTTATTGCTCAACCATTCCCAATGCTCATATTCATATACGTAGTATTATACTATAGCTAGTATGTAGTGATTGATGAAATCTGTCTTTCTGACTAGCCAGTTGTTTGGATTATTTAATTAAGCAATGTAAAAGGTAGCAAGTGGGTTGGGTAAGTTAAATTTAAATCAAGCATCATTGCAATACTATGTGTTTTGGATAAATATCACATGTAACATTGCATTGTTGTCAGGGATGAGTGATTAGGGCTGGGAGTACAGTTTCAGGACAAAAATCCAAAATGTCAACCATGCACACAATGATATACAACTATCTTGCTGCATCAATTAGAACATCAGTTCCTGCCCTCATGGAGCTTACAATCGAAGGTCCCTAACTCACATTCATCCATACACATACTAGGGCCAATTTATACAGGAGCCAATCACCCTACCAGCATGTCTTTGGAGTTTACAATAAAACCGAATTAAAGCCATGCAGGCACAGAGAGAACATGCAATCTCCAGGCAGGTTGTGCCATGTTTGGGATCAGTGGCAGCTGGTGTTTTTTTTTTGGGGGGGGGCGGCAAACAACCACCACCCCCCAAAAAAAACCCAGTCGCTCAGCACCCCCCCACCCGTGGACCAGTCGGTCATCCAGCCCCACACTTACCCCATTTAGGTCGTGGGCGGGCAGCACTCCTACGGGCGGTGGGTGGCGGCTTCCATTGCGTCTCCTCCACCTTTGCATCACGGCGGCTTCCGCCATGCGTCTCCTTCCTCTTCCTCCTAGGCGTCCAATAGGATCGCCTGTCCTTTCAGCCAATCAGGTGATGGAACCTGCTTTATGAGGAGGAGGATCAGCATGACAATAGCCAATATTCATTCTCTATTGTCACACAACTGGGTGGGCTCAGGGCGCAGTGCTCTGCACCCCAAGCCCACCCTTTTTTGATGCCTCGTAGAGCCTCTGGCTCTAATCATGTGCTTAAAAATAAAAGCCCCATTGGAATCCATGCGTCCGGCGCCCTGCATGTAGATTAGGGGGCGGCTCCGTGCGCCCCTAATGGCCACTGGTTAAGATAAAAACTGACTACCCTAGAGCTGCAAGGTGGAAGTGCTAACCACTTAGCCCCTGTGCTGCCACACAGGGCCACTGATAAGGCAGTACAACCAGTCCTGTTGTACTAGGCCCATCTCCCATCAGCTAAACTAGGGGGGCCCAAGGCAGCTTTATTGGTAATTTTTGCCTAAATGAATAAATTGATTTTACTAGACCACACCCTCTCTCCTACTTGCTTACCAGGGCTTAAATTACATTTCCCTAGGCCCCATCACATCAACAGAGGGGCCCAGAAGGTGGGAGCCAGAAGAGGGACTTTTTTATTTTTGGGGCATAGGTGAATAAAGTCAGTGCTGCTTTTTCTCTGCACCCCGGGGGCAGTAGGTGGGGTGTAGGCGTGGTTGGGGGGGGCTGTCAGGAGAGCTGTATGGGGCCCCATGAGTTCTAACAGCAGCCCTGCTACCACATATAAATCTTTCATTATTAATCCTGTACAATTCTAGTGAAACCAAATATTCAGATTCTTACATACGCCTAGTTATAACAGGTTTTCTTCAACATGCAGATTGCATTTTCATACGTCTTTCATTTTGAGTCAGGTATCAATACATAAAAGAGTCACATTTAAATGTCTTTATTGTCAGCTGTACCTTCAAACAGCAAGATATTGATGTTGACAAATGATCCCTTCTGATCTTTTGGCACTATCTCACTGTGCTTTGATCTGTTATCATTTCCCTGCATATACACTGTCAGATAGTTATAATGATCTTTCATGTTACCCTCTATGGATATCTTTACTTATTGTTTCAAAATTTCAAAAGTCTCTGTAAAGGGCCAAACTTTTAAATGTGTTAGGAGCAATTGAGATTCAGCACTGGCCTTGCTATGGGATCGCATCATCCCTGGATACTATTAACAAGCCTTTCTGGTTTCATGGAAAAAAAGTATATTCATTGATGGATGGCTCACAAGATGACAACATGGATTTAGAGGAAACCTGCTGAAGAAATGACACTTTGCTACAATGTAAAGTAGTGAGTGTATATAATGCCGCGTACACACGGTCGTACTTTTCGTCTACAAAAGTCCAACAGACGCTGATGGACTAAAGCTGGCTGGTAATCCGATCGTGTGTGGGCTTCTCCGGACTTTCAACTGACTTTTTTAGCCTCAAATCCGACGTACTTTAGATTTGAAACATGCTTCAAAACTTTACTTCGTAACTACGACGGACCCCGAAATCCGCTCGTCTGTGTGCTAGTCCGACGGACAAAAAGCCACGCTAGGGCACCTATTGGCTACTGGCTATGAACTTCCTTATTTTAGTCCGGTGTACGTCATCACGTACGAATCCGACCGACTTTTGTGTGGTCGTGTGTAGGCAAGTCCGTTCGTTAGAAAGTAGGCCGCAAGTCCGCCGCAAGTCCACCGAAAGTCTGCCGGAAGTCTGTCGGAAAGGCTGTCTGACTTTTGTAGACGAAAAGTACGACCGTGTGTACGCGGCATTACAGTGTAAATTTGCTGTCCCCTCAAAATAACTCAACACACAGCCATTAATGTCTAAACTGCTGGCAACAAAAGTGAGTACACCCTATGTGAAAATGTCCAAATGGGGCCCAATTAGCCATTTTCCCTCTCCGGTGTCATGTGACTCGTTAGTGTTACAAGGTCTCAGGTGCGAATGGGGAACAGGTGTGTTAAATTTGGTGTTATCGCTCTCACTCACTCAAAGATCTCTCTGAGGATCTGAAAAAAGAATTGTTGCTCTACATAAAGATGGCCTAGGCTATAAGAAGATTGCCAAGAACCTGAAACTGAGCTGCAGCACTGTGGCCAAGACCATACAGCGGTTTAACAGGACAGGTTCCACTCAGAACAGGCATCACCATGGTCAACCAAAGAAGTTGAGTGCATGTGCTCAGCATCATAACCAGAGGTTGTCTTTGGGAAATAGACATATGAGTGCTGCCAGCATTGCTGCAAAGGTTGAAGGGGTGGGGGGTCAGCCTGCCAGTGCTCAGACCATACGCCGCACACTGGTCTGCAAGACTGTCATCCCAGAAGGAAGCCTCTTTCAAAGATGATGCACAAGAAAGCCTGCAAACAGTTTGCTGAAGACAAGCAGACTAAGGACATGGATTACTGGAACCATGTCCTGTGGTCTGATGACACCAAGATAAACTTATTTGGTTCAGATGGTGTCAAGCATGTGTGGCGGCAATCAGGTAAGGAGTAAAAAAGACAAGTGTGTCTTGCCTACAGTCAAGCATGGTGGTAGGAGTGTCATGGTCTGGGGCTGAATGAGCACTCCCGGCACTGGGGAGCTACAGTTTATTGAGGGAACCATGAATGCCAACATGTACTGTGACATACTGAAGCAGAGCATGATCCCCTTCCTTCGAAGACTGGGCCGCAGGGCAGTATTCCAACATGATAATGACCCCAAACACACCTCCAAGATGACCACTGCCTTGCTAAAGAAGCTGAGGGTAAAGGTGATGGACTGGCCAAGCATGTCTCCAGACCTAAACACTATTGAGCATCTGTGGGGCATCCTCAAATGGAAGGTGGAGGAGCGCAAGGTCTCTAACATCCACCAGCTCTGTGATGTTGTCATGGAGGAGTGGAAGAGGAAGAGGACTCCAGTGGCAACCTGTGAAGCTCTGGTGAACTTCATGCCCAAGAGGGTTAAGGCAGTGATGGAAAATAATGGTGGCCACACAAAATATTGACACTTTGGGCCTAATTTGGACATTTTCACTTAGGGGTGTACTCACTTTGGTTGCCAGTGGTTTAGACATTAATGGCTGTGTGTTGAGTTATTTTGAGGGGACAGCGAATTTACACTGTTATACAAGCTGTACACTCACTACTTTACATTGTAGCAAAGTGTCATTTCTTCAGTGTTGTCACATGAAAAGATAGAATAAAATATTTACAAAAATGTGAGGGGTGTACTCACTTTTGTGACATGCTGTATATATATATATATGTTGTGAGAGTGAGAGCCCCTGTCTCGGTGAAAATGAGGGTAAAATGGACACAGGACTCTCATCAAAGAGACAGTTTGAGAAGTTCCAGCAGAATATTTGTGAGCAGAGAAAGCTATGCTTTAAGTTTTCTCTGGATTTTGTAAGTCTGGCTTGGGGCTAAACACTTGAAGACTTCAAAGAGCATTGGGAAGGATGGAGTCTTCAGTCTTGTATCCTGGCTTTCCAGAAGTTTTGCAGGTTGTGTGTGTGTCCAGGTGCACACACCCATTATAAGGCGGAGCTGAGCATAGCTCAGAGGAGGTGGGATAGAAGATGGTTTTGGAACAGTTGCTGCAGCCAGGAGGGAGGTGTGCTACCGTTTAAGAACCCAGGCAATATCCTTGTGATGGCACTCCATGTTGGAGAGGTTCCAGGTCAGTGGACTGAGAGAGTCGGGCCAGCTGAGACAGTGGGCTAGACCATAGCTGAGAGAACTGGAAGAGAGAGCCCTGGGGACCAGAGGGGACCATGATTCTTGGAGGAGTGTGAAAGCCTGGAGTGTCAGGAGAGTCCCTTTCCTAGATGCCAGGAGTGGGCCTGCGCAGCTTTGTACTGCAACCAAGGCTGAGTGAGCCTTGAGAGCCAGGTGGCTTGGCATTTTAGTTGTTGTTTTAATTCTTCAGAGAAGAACCCTTGTGTGGGCAACCCATGCATTTTGAACTTTCATTTTTGTTACTTTCAATAAAAATTGGGCTACCACGCCCTTAAACTGAAGTTTCTTCAAAGTAATTTTAAGAATCAACAGCTTTTATTTAAATCATACTTGGTAATTGTGCAATGAAGATTCTTGTATCCTTTTATAGGGTGACAACACTCTGTTTCTGGCTCTTAAAGTATGACTAAAGGCAAAACTTTCTTCTTAGTTTTGGATTCAGTGGAGAGGAATTAGAACAACTGTCAGTATTTAATTGCTGTCCGTGCCCCCGTTAAGGAGATTCACTCTCTCTATTTGTCCTGTTTACCATTATCATTGAAAGTAAATGTAACAAAAATTCTAAATTTTGGGTTGTCCCTATAAAAGTAATAGAGGGCAAATCTTTCAATGGGGACACTAGTTCTGGGGACCTGGGGGGACCCAAGGAATTCCCCTTTAATTTGCAGGGATTTTCTCTCACTTCTTGCTTGGCTATGGGACAGGAAGTGAAGGGAAATCTCCACAATGGGGCACAGATTGTGAAAAAAATCTGACAGGGGTTATAACTCTGCCTTGCTCTATCCAAAGTAAAAAAAAAAAAAAAAAAAAAAATTGCCTCTAGTTCTACTTTAACCACTTGCCTACAGGGCTGTCACACTTTGAAAGACAATTGCACAGTCATGCAGCACTGTACTCCTATGACATTTTTATCATTTTTTTTCACACAAATAGTGCTTTCTTTTGGTTGTATTTACTCACCACTGGGTTTTTTTATTTTTTGCTAAACAAATGAAAAAAGGACAAAAAAAAAGTTCTTATGCCGCGTACACACGGTCGGACTTTTCGTCTACAAAAGTCAGACAGCCTGTCCGACAGACTTCCGGCAGACTTTCGGCGGACTTGCGGCGGACTTGCGGCATACTTTCTAACGAACGGACTTGCCTACACACGACCACACAAAAGTCCGACGGATTCGTACGTGATGACGTACACTGGACTAAAATAAGGAAGTTCATAGCCAGTAGCCAATAGGTGCCCTAGCGTGGCTTTTTGTCCGTCGGACTAGCACACAGACGAGCGGATTTCGGGGTCCGTCGTAGTTACGACGTAAAGATTTGAAGCATGTTTCAAATCTAAAGTACGTCGGATTTGAGGCTAAAAAAGTACGTTGAAAGTCCGGAGAAGCCCACACACGATCGGATTACCAGCCAGCTTTAGTCCGTCAGCGTCCGTTGGACTTTTGTAGACGAAAAGTCCGACCGTGTGTACGCGGCATTAGTTCTTAGTTTCTGTTATAAAATTTTACAAACAGGTAATTGTTCTCCTTTACTGATGAGGCAGCACTGATGGGCTCTATTAGGCAGCACTGATGGGGCACTGATGCGGCAGCACTGGTGGTCACTGAAGAGGAGGCACTAATAAGGCTGCACTAAAGGGCGCTGATAGGCGGCACTGATTGGCACTAATACGCAGCAATGAAGTTCACTAATAGGCGGCCCTGATGGGCACTAATATGCAGCAATGAAGGTCACTAATAGGCAGCACTGATAGGCAGAACTGATGGGCACTGATGAGTCAGCAGTGGTGGGCACTGATGAGGAGGCACTGATAAGGCTGCACGAATATGTGGCACTGATAGGCGGCACTGATGAGGAGGCATTGATTGGCAGCATTAATTGGTACTGATAGGTAGCATTGATTGGCACTGATAGGCAGCACTAATGGGCACTGTTTGGGCTGCACTGATCATCAGGACTCTGATTAACAGTGCTCTGAATATCAGTGCAGATGTCCCCTTTCAAACTAGCCAGTTACCTGCTCTCTCCTCTCCTCATGCTGTGACAGCGCGAGGAAAGGAATGCCGATAACCGGCAAGCGTGTTTACGTTGTGATCAGCTGTGATTGAACACTTTACCCCAATCGATGATGCGTGTGTCCTAGGGACACAGCTAACCGCCGATCACTGCGCAGTGGTCCCATCGGGCCATCATTTGACTATACCGCAGGCGGGAACCAGTTAAAGAGTATGTCGACCCAACATTTCATATTCCTGATATGTGCCTGCTGTAACATCTACTTGGATGAAAAAGTATCCTGGTCTTATTGTATTACTTCCTTTGTGTGAAATCCCTGGTGTTCCTGCCAGTCCCTCTGCACTCTTGTTAAAAACTGGCCACACTAACCAGGAGAACGCACAGTGGTCAGTTCTCTAGCTGTGCTGGGAACTCAGCCTGTTCTCCTCCAATGATCAGACTTATCCTGACACCTCCCTGCACAGCCCATCACTAGGAAGATCAGTGTGCCGTTTCTCCCCCTCCCCCAGCTTTAGAATAGTTACTCTGTCACATGGGCTTTTGATTAGGATCAATAGTAATGGAAGCCACCCTGAAAAATTCCATGCAGCCATAGCTTGAGTCCATGCATGTAGAAACTAAGTGGTTGCAGCAGATCAGAAGCACTGAGGTACAACAAAGGATAACAAAAATGAGCAAACCATTATTTTAATTTAAAAATATAGAAATTTTTTATAGCACACAGTTCTTCAGCAAACTGAATATTGCATAGTTAGGGTTTACAGTTACTTCAAGGCAAGCATCCAAACCTTTTGGGTTTGCGAAGGGTGCCATCAAATGAAGGCACCCCTGAGACAATGTAACACATATATGTGACATGTGTTTGTGCTAGGAGTCAATTTAAATAAATAAACAAAGTACAGATTAAATAGTATGCTCAGGGGTTGATCTTGGTTAGTGTTAGGAGGGTCAGTGTCTCTTAGGTAGAAAAAAAAACGCAGGCAGGTAAAAAAATATATATATATATATTGTTTTAGGGCCTTACTACAGATGCAAACAACAAATAATGTACAAATGTGTGTTATTCTCATCCTTTTCAGGAGTAGGAGATTTTTTTTTAATTTATTTTTTGCAGTGGTGGGTCATAGTAATTGTGCCAAAATATAGAGCTAAATTTTAGGATTTTTTTCCATTGGTATAAAAAAAGAGATGTTTATTAAAGGCTAAATTCATTAAATGCACATTTTTTTTTTTTTATTTTTTTTTTTGCAGGAAAAAGAATTAGCATTTATTTATTTATTTATTTTTTCATGAGCCTGCAAAGCATTGCACCCATGATCAGATGTCATCAAAATTAGACAGTTTTATTGATTGACACCACACACTGCACCTTCCACCCTAGGTCCTCTCTCTAATGCACTTCACCCTTCCAGGCTTAGTCGTAGCAAAACATTATCTGCCACCTTAAGTCTGCACCAAGCTTTGGATGTATTTTAGAAGCTAACCACCATAGGCGAGTCCAGGATGAAGGGTTGACTCTGGTCAGCGTCTATGCCCCTGAGATCTGCTATTCTGCAAAAGGTCACCTCCTATCTAGGAAATATTTAAATATGTAATATTTTGCACTTATGCTAATAAACACTGGCGCCAATTAATATATGCCACCATACACTGGTATTCTCTAGTCAACCAATCAGAAATTATCATTGTGCTCCAAAGTGACACAGCGCATCATAACGGATCATTGTTTATGTTTTGTGGTCTAATAATGAATTTATCCTGTCAGCATAAATATTTATAATTTGGAATGGAAAGTGTTTTATGTTAGGTAGCACACTAATTAAAATGAATGATCACTATGCTATTTAGTTAATCCATTATGAAAGAAACTTTGTAATTTTCTCTCTGCTCTTTGCGGAAGATTGATTGTGGTCTAGACTGGAAAGTTTGTTTGATAGTTAATTACAGTAAGTTGAAAATGTTTTCGCAGAACATTTAAACACGAGAGTGCTTCTCTGTGTCTTAAATGAAAATGTTTCTTTTACAAAAATGATATAACATATCATTACAACAAATGCCACTTTGTGATTTAATGTTATTGAAACATTCCTTTCCATTTGAATCTTCAACAAGCTCTAATTTTCTACAACTCCCATGAAAGTCCGATTGTGCTTCCTTGCAAAGGTGATAACATACGCTCTTTATACAAAGAATGCCCCACAAAACAAATTGTTTGCTTTAGTAACTGGTCTCCTGTTTTTTTATTTTTTTAAGTCTGCATTTAAGTCATTGTTATTGAATGTTATTAAAAACTATCTTTCCTTTTCAATCTGGAGCTGCTGAAATTTTCAGAAAATGCAATGCAATGTGGCAGGGATATACAATTAGCGGACCTCCAGCTGTTGCAAAACTACAAGTTCCATCATGCCTCTGACTCTGGGTGTCATGCTTGTGGGTGTCAGAGTCTTGCTATGTATATCTTGCTTGTAGTTCTGTAACAGCTGGAGGTCCGCTAATTGCATATCCCTGCAATATGGCTACCTGGAGTTGTTCTGTACACAGAATGTATACTGACCACCCCCCAGAAACATCATTTCCTGCTTGTGTGTATTGGCTCACCAATTTTTTCAGAAGTCTGCCAAGGGGTCCTTTCACACGGGACGGATCTGTGATGATCCACCCCGTGAACATCCGCTCCGTTGATCCCCGATGAGCCGGCGGATGACAGGGCAGTCCCTGCACACTGTGCAGGGACCGCCCTGTCAGATCTCTCCTCTCCCCTATGATCCGCCCCGTGAACATCCGCTTGCTCAGCGGCGATCGCTCCGTTGATCTCCGCTGAGTCGGTGGATGACAGGGCAGTCCCTGCACACTGTGCAGGGACCACCCTGTCAGATCTCTGCTCTCCCCTATGATCCCCCCCGTGAACATCCGCATGCTCAGCGGGGATCGCTCCCTTGATCCCTGCTGAGTCGGTGGATGACAGGGCGGTCCCTGCACACTGTGCAGGGACTGTCCTGTCAGATCTCCGCTCTCCCCTAGGGGGGATCGGATGAACACGGACCGTCTGTCCGTGATCATCCACTCTGCAGACGGATAGAAAAATAGGATTTTCCTCCGTTTTCAGAATCGGACCATAGCGGGGACAGATGATATCGGGTGTCAGCAGATGTTCATCCACTAACACCCACTATCCCATAGGGATGCATGTATGTCCGTATTTCATCTGAAAACAGATGGATGAAATACAGACATACTGTCCGCACGTGTGAAAGGGGCCTAAGATAGAAGTCAGATTTCAGGCATCCCCTGGAACAAAGATGTCATTTTTTTTGGTGAGATACTCCCAATAGGAAATCATGTCTAAAGGGATGCAGACCCAGCAGCTTTCCTCATTAGTACTCTGCTGCTGCACAGCTGATTGGTAATTATGAAACCATTCCCATTAGACCCACTTAGCACAGAGGAACAGTGATTTCTTCAGCATAACAAAAGGTAGGAATCTGCAAACAAAAGGTTGTTATAATCCTTGCAATGTACATAGATCACCCAGAGGGGGATTTTTTTTCCAACAAAAGTGGAGTTACGCTTTAAGGGAAAATTGTAAGCATCCCCTGCTCTGCCCTTATGTTTGCTGATGAGAGCATTTTGTCTTTGGTAATATGTTGACCATAAATCTAGAAATTCTAGATCTAGATCATAGGAATCCCAGGATATGATTAAAATACTTTGACAGAAAGATAGGTCATCCGAGCTGGTATAAACTCTGCGGAGCCCGATATGGGGTGATGTTGCTTGAGAGAAATGTGCCCACAATTCCAGCCCTGAGGGCCAGGAGACTATGCATCAGGGGAGGGGACCATGACCAACTCCTTCAAATGCAAGCAGTGTTTGAGTCCAACAACAGTGGTGAGCCACAGAAAATAATGTATGATGCCTTGCAATAAATAGATGGAGCAAGAGGTCTCTAGTATAAGCCTGTCTGGGAAACTCACAGATGACCTCTTTTATGCAGTGATATTTGTGTATGAGGGAGGATGATATTGTAGTAAGGCTAAGCTATTTCTCACTTGTCTATGCGTTTTGGGGGCTTGTCTCCCCAAAATGGTTTTAAAGATGAATTGTAACACAACTTTTTGATTTTAAAGAGTAACTCCACTTTTGTTGAGAAAAAAACATTACCCTCTGGGTGAGCTATGTACATTACAAGGATTTTAACAAACTTTGTTGCAGTTTCATACCTTTTTGTTATTCTGAAGAAATCCCTGTGTGTTTGTATCCATGTGCCGAGTGAATCTGTGAAAAAATCCCTGTGTGTTTGTCTGCATCCATGTGCCAAGTAAATCTATTGGGACTGATTTCATACTTATCAACCAGCTGCTGCACCTGCAGGGCTCTAATTACGAACTTTGCAGCGTCTTTACCCCTTTAGACATGATTTCCTATTGAGAGTATCTCACCAAAAATGACATTTTTTTGCAGGAGAGGTCAAAAATCGGACTTGTATCTTAGTCTAGACTTTTGGGAAAATCAGTGAGCCAATCACACAAGCAGGAAATTATTTTTCTGGGGTGCGATCTGTACACATTCTGTGTACAGAACACCTCCAGGTAGCCGTATTGCATTGCACAAATACAGAATTACAGAAAATTACAGAGCTTCAGATTGAAAAGGAAAGGTAATTTTTAATAACATTAAATTACAATATGACTTGAGCTGATATTGTATATGCTATATTATTATTTTTATATTTGCCATGAAAGTGGAGTTACCCTGTTAGTATATGAATTTCATAAAATTTTTTCTGGGGGGGTGGAGGGGGGTGTTGGTTTTTGGCTTAGCACCAAAAAAATCCCATTCACTCTCCTTTTCAGTGTGAAGGCTGCAAACCGAGCCCACCCTTTTTTGAAGCCTATTAGCACCTCTAGCTCTAATCACGTGCTTCAAACCCCCCCCCCATTGGAATTCATGCATCTTGCAAGGGGGCCGGACACATGGATGGGGTGGGCGGCGCCCATGCACCCTTAATGGATAGGCCATCCCTTCTATTTGCCTTTAGTAAATCAACCCCAACGCCCAAGATTTAGCCACAGCGTACCAGTCTAGAGTTAATAAATTCCAACACCACCTTTCAATAATTGAAAAACAAAATGCCCAGAAGATTTTATTAAGAGAGCAGATTTTGTTACTATATTCTCCTCCTCTCAGGCACTGCCTTTAAATAGAATCATACATTTGCATTCCATTGCTGGTCCTCTTATGGACTGAATGATGTATTGGGGTTGATTTACTAAAACTGGAGAGTGCAAAATCTGGTGCAGCTCTGCATAGAAACCAATCAGCTTCCAGGTTTTATTGTCAAAGCTTAATTGAACAAGCTGAAGTTAGAAGCTGATTGGCTACCATACTCAGCTGCACCAGATTTTGTACTCTCCAGTTTTAGTAAATCAACCCCAGAGTGTCATCCACCCACTTCCCTTAATCCATCATGAATCCTCCTCCCTGGGAATGCGTCATCACACTGGTCTCGGCTCACAGTATTCATGGATGAGGTTACACACAAGTCATATGAGTGCCATGAAGTAAAGACTGTTCACTGCCACAACCAGAGGAGAACAGAAAGGACTTCTGACATAAACCAGACTATAGATTGCAGGATTTATAGGCATAGTTCACTTTTACCAAAAAGAACTGCCTATGCAGGTAAGGGGAACATGGAGATATAAATCAGCTTTGCAGCTTTGACCAAAGTTGAATAATGCCCTTGTTATAGGTGTAGGCCATGTACTTAGCTCATGAAGCCTGCATGAAAAATCCTAGAGATGGCATCATCCTAACCTTGTTGCTAGGACATTTCTAAGAGACCCCTAGCTCTTATTGTTCATCTCCACCATCACAGGAGTGAGCTATCAAATGCTGATTTCAGAGCTACTCACTCAGGGGAGAGAAAGCGCATGTAAGGGGAGTTGAACCATAGAAAGAGCTTGCTCCTGTGATGTTGGAGGTGAACAGAAACAGACAGAAGTCTCTTGGAAACATCCTAGCAACAAGGCAGGATGAAATGATGCCTCTGAGATTTTTTTTCAATAAAATGAAATAAATAAATAAAATAAAATAAATTGAAAATAGATGCAGCGGGCTTCAGGGAGGAGGGAGGTACACAAAAACTGAAGTGGGGCTTTAATAAATGTATTATTATTATTAATAATAATAACTTAAATAATATCTATATGTAATCTATACGTATAATATCACTGCAAGATATTATCCCATTTGCTTATACATCTCTTATTTACCTCTTTTGTTCCATATTTCATTTATTAGCGGTAGAGTGGTTTTTGATGATTCTTTGTGAACATTACTGAGCTAATCTCCAAGAACTAGACCGTCTTTCAGGTGCCTGATCGCTGTCTATGGGCACAAAAATAATTTGTCAGTTTTGAATCTTTCTTCATACAGAATGCATCTCTCGGAACAGCTGAACCTCCCCAGAAGCCATATTGATATGCCTCATTTAAATTGGTGTGATGTTGCTTACTCAACCACCTCTTAAATGACAACTGGTTTAAATGAAGGGTATGCAGCTTCAGGCAAGCAGAATTTGCAAATCTCCATTAAAGGCCTGCTGTGGCAGCTGCAGTAAATTAGGGACATTGGAGCAAAGTTAAGTACTAGGAATATTTTGGACAAATAATTGCAAATATATTTAAATTTATGATGATTTGGTATCTCCTCATTTACAAGAGTGCAAGTACAATAAAAATGTGCCACACATGACAGCTTTTCAGATATAGTCAGTATTAGTTCCAAAACTTTTTGCCTAAAAACATTTAATGATATATATTCATACTAGCAACTTTATATATATAATGTATGTTTTCTGTACATACCATATGAATGTTTTATATAAATATTATGTTTTCAAGATGAATTCCAGGCACGGTACATTTTTACATACTGGTAGTTACAATGACTCAGTGTGGACCAATGTATCTATTTATATACCATACCTGGCTGATGCCCCAGGAAGCTGGTGATCAATGACATGGACATCGCTACTCTAGTTGCTTCTGGGTACCATGGTGAGCGGCTCCTCTCTTGCCTACTGAACACAGGAGTTCAGTCACTCAGCATGGGCACCATTCAGAGAATGCTTTACATTTTCTGAATGAATTCAAAGCATTCTCTGATTGGACGAGGTGGAGAGCGTGACCTCACCGCTCCAACTCTCCACAACGTCTAATCAGAGAATGCTTTACATTCATTCAGAAAACAAAAAACATTCTTTGAATGGTGCCCAGGATGAGCAGCTGATCTCCTGTATTTAGAATACGTCAGGCCGGCTGCTCAGCACAAGACCCGGAAGCAAGTGGAGATCACTGGAGTAGCAGTGTCTACCTAAATGATTTCCTATGTTCAGAGCATCAACCAGGGGGTATGGTATATACAGTACATAGTTACATTGGTCTAAGCTAGGCCAATGTAACTATGTAAAAATACACTATATGCCTGGAATTCTTCTTTAACCACTTCAGCTTCGGAATTTTTACCGCATTCATGACAAAGGCCATTTTTTGCTATCTAGTACTGCACTACTTTAATTGGTAATTGCGGGGTCAACATTGTAGACAAACTACATTTTTATAATTTTTTTTTCACACAAATAGAGATTTCTTTTAGTGTTATTTAATCACCACTGGGTTTTTAATTTTTGCGATATAAACAAATAAAGACCAAAAATTATGAAAAAAAAAACTATGATTTTTACTTTCTGCTCAAAAAAAAAAAAAACAATAGAAAAAACCCCCCTCAAATTTCTTTATAAATTTAGGCCAAAGGGTATTCTGCTACATATCTTTAGTAAAAAATCCCAAAAAGTATATATTGATTGGTTTGCGGGAAAGTTATGGCATCTACAAACTATAGTATATACAGTATGTCACAAGTGAGTACATCCCTCACATTTTTGTAAATATTTTATTATACCTTTTCAAGTGACAACACTGAAGAAATTTAACTTTGCTACAATGTAAAGTAGTGAGTGTACAGCTTGTATAACAGTGTAAATTTGCTGTCCCCTCAAAATAACTCAACACACAGCCATTAATGTCGAAACCACTGGCAACAAAAGTGTGTACACCCCTAGTTAAAGTTTCCCAAATGGGCCCAAATTTTGTGTGGCCACCATTATTTTCCAGCACTGCCTTAACCCTCTTGGACATGGAGTTCACCAGAGCTTCACAGGTTGCCACTGGAGTCCTCTTCCACTCCTCCATGCCAACATTATGGAGCTGGTGGATGTTAGAGACCTTGTGCTCCTCCACCTTCCATTTGAGATGCCCCACAGATGCTCAATAGGGTTTAGGTCTGGAGACATGCTTGGCCAGTCCATCACCTTTACCCTCAGATTCTTTAGCAAGGCAGTGGTAGTCTTGGAGCTGTGTTTGGGGTCGTTATCATGTTGGAATACTACCCTGCAGCCCAGTCTCTGAAGGGAGGGGGTCATGCTCTGCTTCAGTATGTCACAGTACATGTTGGCATTCATGGTTCCCTCAATGAACTGTAGTTCCCCAGTGTCGGCAGCACTCATGCAGCCCCAGACCATGACACTCCCACCACCATGCTTGACTGTAGGCAAGACACACTTGTCTTTGTACTCCTCACCTGGTTGCCGCAACACAGGCTTGACACCATCTGAACCAAATACGTTTATCTTGATGTCATCAGACCACCGGACATGGTTCCAGTAATCCATGTCCTTAGTCTGCTTGTCTTCAGCAAACTGTTTGCGGGCTTTCTTGTGCTTCATCTTTAGAAAAGGCTTTCCTCTGGGATGACAACCATGCAGACCAATTTGATGCAGTGTATGATATGAGCACTGACAGGCTGACCCCCCATCCCTTCAACCTCTGCAGCAATGCTGGCGGCACTCATACGTCTATTTCCCAAAGACAACCTCTGGATATGATGCTAAGCACATGCACTCATCTTCTTTGGTCGACCATGACGAAGCCTGTTCTGAGTGGAACTTGTCATTTTAAACCATTATATGGTCTTGGCCACCGTGCGGCAGCTCAGTTTCAGGGTCTTCACAATCTTCTTATAGCCTAGGCCAGTGATGACGAACCTTGGCACTCCAGATGTTTTGGAACTTTAGAATTTTCCATGATGCTCATGCACTCTGCAGTGTAGTTGAGCATCATGAGAAATGAAGTTCCAAAACACCTGGGGTGCCAGTGTTCACCATCACTGGCCTAGGCCATCTTTATGTAGGGCAACAATTCTTTTTTTCAGATCCTCAGAGTTCTTTGCCATGAAGGTGCCATGTTGAACTTCCAGTGACCAGTATGAGAGAGTGAGAGCGATAACACCAAATTTAACACACCTGCCCCCCATTCACACCTGAGACCTTGTAACACTAACGAGTCACATGACTCCGGGGAGATAAAATGGCTAATTGGGCCCAATGTGGACATTTTCACTTAGGGGTGTACTCACTTTTGTTGCGGCTTAGATATTAATGGCTGTGTGTTGCGTTATTTTGAGGGGACAGCAAATTTACACTGTTTATACAAGCTGTACACTCACTACTTGACATTGTAGGAAAGTGTAATTTCTTCAGTGTTGTCACATGAAAAGGTATAATAAAATGTTTACAAAAATGTCAGAGGTGTACTCACTTTTGTGAGATACTGTATATAAACGTGACTTTTTATTTCTTTTATACTACTAATAGCGGTGGTTAGCAACTTTAATGGGACTGCGATAGTGCGGCAGGCAATATGACACTCACTAACGCTAGGTGGGAACTGACTATCTGCCACTGACATCACCAGGCAGTAACACTAATGCCGCGTACACACGGATGAATTTTCCGATGGAAAATGTTTGATGGGAACTTGTTGTCGGAAATTCTGACCGTGTGTAAGCTCCATTGGACATTTTCAATCAGAATTTCCGGCACACAAAATTTGAGATCTGGATCTCAAATTTTCCAACAACAAAATCCGTTCTCGTAAATTACGATCGTGTGTACACAATTCTGACGCACAAAGTTCCATGCATGCTCGGAATCAAGCAGAAGAGCCGCACTGGCTATTGAACTTCATTTTTCTCGGCTCGTCGTACGTGTTGTACGTCACCGCGTTCTTGACGTTCGGAATTTCCGACAAGATTTGTGTGACCGTGTGTATGCAAGACAAGTTTGAGCCAACATCCGTCGGGAAAAAAAAAATGGATTTTGTTGTTGGAATTTGCGATCGTGTGTACAGGGCATTAGACATGTGCGCCGTCAATAAATTTGTTTTGTTTTGTTCCATTCCGTTTCATATTAGAATTCATTCGTAATTTGTGTCCAAAATTTCGTACGAAATACGAATTTTCATTAGGTTTGTTAGCTTTTTGTAACAATTACGAATGTTCATTATGATGAATTTATAATTATGAGGGTCTCCCACCATCCCTGTGCTGTGCTGACTTCCTGGGTTTTTAACTTTTAGATTTGTTAACTTTTTGTACCAACAATTACGAATGTTCATTAGGAATTTGAATTCGTAAACAAAATTTCGTATTTCATACAAAATTCGGAAGCATAGCAATTCATATTTCGGATCCTCCCGAATGTAGCAATTTACGGAAATTCGTACGAATTTTCGATTCGTACAAAACTAATCGCACATGTCTACAGGGCATTATACAGTGATCAGTGTTAATAATATGCACTGTCACTGTACTAATGACACTGGCTGAGAAGGGATTAACATCTAGGGCGATCAAGGGGTTAAATGTGTGAAAACCTAAGGACAACAGTAACTGTAATAATAGTAACAGCTCTTTATTGAAATACTAACCTGTACGCCATTTACATATAATTTTGCTCCTAACTTGTTTTCCCGCTAAATAACTTCATCAAGTGACAAGCTGTACTATTTATAACCCAAAATACTTCAATTGTCAGAACGCATAAAAGAAAAATGAATAGGATTGTGCCTAGTCTGTGAATATTTATAACGCGGGCACGCGTCTGTGTATTTATGCATCTTTCTAAAGAATGTAGGGCATACTATGCAGTTTACAGGAACTGACATGTCACATGACGCGCCAAAATCTGGGACACGGCTCCGACCATAAGAGATCGTCCTCTTTAATTCTGTTAGGAAGCTGTGTTATTCTGGTTGAACTGGCAATTTTTTCCTCCCTTTCTGTTCTTTGTTCTGCTACATTGGAATAAGAGAAAATGTTAGTTTGTGATAGTGATGCATTGATTGCGGAAAAGAGCTACATATAACCTTTTCTGCTTTCTCAACAACAGTCAATTGTATCTAACTAGATAGAGAAGATAGTGCACTCTGGCTGCCATTTACTGGACAAAAGGATAAAAGACATTTTGGTGGCTGTTTGTTCCCTACTTGGCCTTCATTGTCAATTCAACTGATTATAAAAATATAAGTTTTTTGTATTTGGCAGATGGAAATGGACTATGTGAGCACTTAAAAAAAAAAAAAATCAATATATCGGTCCAATGTTTATTCTCCAATTGCGGTCTTTGTTGCTTCATAGCATTTGGCATTTTATATTAAAGAGAATATTTTACACAGTAATAGCACCAATTCTTTTCTATTCACTCTGCAGAAAACAACAAATGTTTAAAGCCAAGTAGAATTATATAGATAGCACAGTTATACTAATGTGATATCTCATACTATCTAAAAAGAAGCTCTTTAGTCTCACGTCAGACAATGGGGGTTATTTACTAAAGGAAAATCCACTTTGCACTGCAAGTGCACTTGAAAGTAAAGTCGCTGTAGATCCGAGGGGGACGTGCAGGGAAAATAAAAAACAGCATTTTAGCTTGCACATGATTGGATGATAAAATCAGCGGAGCTTCACCTCATTTCAGATCTTCCCCTTAGATTTAGAGCGACTGCACTTCCAAGTGCACTTTCAGTGCAAAGTGGATTTGCCTTTCGTAAATAACCCCCAATGTGTCATGGGGAAATAATACAGGGGAGAAAAATATAACGTAACAAAACAAAGGCATTGCATAAAATGGTACAAGCTTTAATAACCTGGTGTTGTGGGAAGATATTAATGTATCGTTCTGCAGGTCCAATAGTCCCAACTCCACCATGACTGTCTGTGTAGATACTGTAATTACTGTATATCCAGCCTCGTTTTGGATTTTAGGTGTTTACATGTTTAAAACAGGTTTTTTTGCTAGAAAATTACTTAGAACCCCCAAACATTATATATGGGTTTTCTTCTAACACCCTAGAGAATAAAATGGCGGTCATTGCAATACTTTTTTTTTGCACCGTATTTGTGCAGCGGTCTTAAAAGCGCACTTTTTTTGAAAAAAAATTCACTTTTTTGAATAAAAAAATAAGACAACAGTAAAGTTAGCCCAATTTTTTTTTATATTGTAAAATATAATGTTACGCCAAGTAAATTGATACCCAACATGTCACGCTTCAAAATTGCGCCCGCTCGTGGAATGGCGTCAAACTTTTACCCTCAAAAATCTCCATAGGCGACGTTTAAAAAATTCTATAGGTTGCATATTTTGCGGTACAGAGAAGGTCTAGGGCTAGAATTATTGCTCTCACTCTACCGGTCGCAGCGATACCTCACATGTGTGGTTTGACCACCGTTTTCATATGCGGGCGCTACTCGCGTATGCGTTCGCTTCTGCGCCTGAGCTCATCGGGACAGGGTTTTTTTTTTTTTTTATTTATTTTACATTATTTTATTTATTTTTACACTGTTTTTTTTTTTTTTTTTTTCAATTGTGTCACTTTTATTCCTATTACAAGGGATGTAAACATCCCTTGTAATAGAAAAAAGCATGACAGGACCTCTTAAATATGAGATCTGGGGTCAAAAAGACCTCAGATCTCAGATTAACACTAAAAAGCAATAAAAAAAAAGTAATTAAAAAAAATTACATTTGAGAAAATGTGCCTTTAAGAGGCGTGGACGGAAGTGACATTTTAACGTTGCTTCCGCCCAGCAGTGTCATGGAGACGAGTGGGCGTCATCTTAGCCTCACTCGTCTCCAGGCACAGCACGGAGAAGGATGCGATCGCCTCCGCCGCTACCGACGGCACCGGATCGCGGCGAGAGGGGGGGCCCTCTCCCGCCACCGATAAAAGTGATCTCGTGGCGAATCCGTTGCAGGGACCATTTTTTTTCTGTAATCCAGCCGCCGCACGAAAACGGGGATACCGGGGTTATGGCAGCTAGCTGCTGCCATAACAACGATATACCCCTTCAAAGTTTGGACGTACATCGTTGTGCGGCGGTCGGCAAGTGGATATGTTGTGACATTTTGAAAGGCGAGGTGCTTGATGGACTGTATTTTTCACCTTGCATACGTCCATTTGTAGAGAACTAAGGTGGAATCCGGTCCAGGTTTTAACAGCCACCTTGGCAGGGTTGGTTCCGGACCAGATTTTGTAGTCCACTTGTGTCACCAACAGGTGGTATATTTTAACCACTTACGGACCGCCGCTGTCATTATACGGTGGCTCTTTGAAGTGGAATATCCTTGTTATGGCAGCAGCTAGCTACCATAACCCCATTATCCACTTCTTCAGCGGGCGGTCCGCTTTCAGATAAAAGTGAATTCGCGAGCAGCGGAGGCGAAAGAGGTGCCCTCCACCGCTTACCAGAGCTTACCAGTGCCGCCGGCAGCGGCGGAGATGATTGGATCCTGTCCCCTGCTTGGCTGGCTGCCGAGTGAGGGAAAGATGGCCCCCACCTGGCTCCATATCATTGCAGGGCCAAAGCAACGCCAAAACGTCACTTCCGCCCATACTGTAGCTCTTAAAGGGACATTTTTTTAATTTTTATTTTTTTTATTATTGTTGTATTTTAGTGTAAATATGAGATCTGAGTTCTTTTTGACCCCAGATCTCATATATAAGAGGTCCTGACGTGCTTTTTTTCTATTACAAGGGATGTTTACATTCCTTGTAATAGGAATAAAAGTGACACATTTTTTTAAAAAAAAAAGAAAAGTATAAAAATAAAAAATAAAGTAAAATAAATAAGAAAAAAAAATAAACATTTTTTACATGCCTCGTCCCACCGAGCTCGTGTGCAGAAGTGAACGCATAAGTGAGTAGCGCCTGCATATGAAAACGGTGTTCAAAACACACGTGAGGTATCACCGCGAATGTTATGCCGCATACACGCGATCGCACATTCCGACACCAAAATTCATGTTTTTTTTCCGACAGATATTGGCACAAATCTTGTCGGAAATTACGAACGTCAAGAACGTGGTGCCCTACAACACGTACAACGAGCCGAAAAAAATTAAGTTCAATAGCCAGTGCCGCTCTTTTGCTTGATTTCCGAGCATGTGTGGAATTTTGTGCTTCGGAATTGTGTACACACGATTGGAATTTCTGACAACAGATTTTGTTGTCGGAAAATCTGAGATCCAGAACTCAAATTCCGAAATTCCGACGGAAAATTTCCGATGGAGCCTACACACGGTCGGAATTTCCGACAACAAGCTCCCATCGAACATTTACCGTCCGAAAATCCGACTGTGTGTACGCGGCATTATAGGGCGTACACACGGTCGGACTTTGTTCGGATATTCCGACAACAAAATCCTAGGATTTTTTCCGACGGATGTTGGCTCAAACTTGTTTTGTCTACACACGGTCGCACAAAGTTGTCGGAAAATCCGATCGTTCTAAACGCGGTGACGTAAAACATGTACGTCGGGACTATAAACGGGGCAGTGGCCAATAGCTTTCATCTCTTTATTTATTCTGAGCATGCGTGGCACTTTGTCCGTCGGATTTGTGTACACACGATCGGAATTTCCGACAACGGATTTTGTTGTCCATTGTTATGGAGACGGGTGGGGGCCATCTTCCCCTCACTCGTCTCCATGCCCAGCAGGGGTGAAGATCTGATCTCCTCCACTGCTGCCGACGGATCCGGTAAGTGGCGGAGGGCACCAGAGCGCGGCGGGAGGGGAGAGCCCCCTCTCCCGCCACCGATAAAAGTGATCTCGCGGCAGAGACCACTTTTATCTAAAAGCGAACCGCCTGCTAAAGAAGAGGATACCGGGGTTATGGCAGCTAGCTGCTGCCATAACAACGATACTCCTCTTCAACCAGCCGACGTATAACGACGGTGGGTGGTCTGGAAGTGGTTAAGTGGTTAAGCAGGACTAGAGCAAAGGTTTGTTCTTCTCCTGGGACTCAAGAAGAAGCCAAAACCTGAGAGAACTGTATGTGAAGTTTGAGAGAGAAAGAAAAGGTTTGTGGTATCTTTGTTTTGTGAATGACTGGGAGAAGCCCTTCACCTCTGAGTTAGGAACTTGCAATGTTTAGTTAGTTCCTCAATGGCAAGGATTTATTCTCTGTTTTGTTTGTTTAAAATTTTCATGCAACCTTTTAAAATAAAACTGGCTGCAAGTCATATTTTTACAGAAAACCTGCCGTTTGGACTACCTTTTTTCCCAGGGAAGGTGATCCCCTTGAGTTATCCCCTGAAGATGTATAAATATATTTGGTTCAGGACCAAGGCTTTTTTAATGCAAACTCATGGTCAATTAGAAACAGGTACTTCACACCCCCATTGTTCTATAACTGTGGTTTTCTTGGAGTATTGCCTGAAGTACTGTATATACTATTTAGTCAAAAGTTTTCTTTTGTTTTGTTTTTTAATTTTAGATTATGATTAAAACCCCTGTCAAGTTTTATTGTTATCTGTGTCTCCTGTGATGGTGTGAGGCCCTGCCACTGGGAAAATGGAATTAGACATAGAGTTTGCACATATGCAGAGAGCGAGCTCTGGAACATTGATTTAGAGCAGAGAAAGCTGATCTTTTGGGCTTCTCAGGTTTTGGTATTCCTGCATTGGGTTCTGGACTTTGGGGATTTCAAAGGGTTTTTGGTGGGAAGAATCAACCCAGTGTCCAGGTCTTGCAGGAGACTGGCAGACTGTGAGTGCAGGTGCACACAAATTTTAAAATGACCATAGCTCAGATCTCCCACCAGGAGACAGGTTTGTGCTCCCATTAGGAGACAGGTGTGCTCCACTGAAGAGACAGCACTCCATGCTGGAAAGAACAGATTCTGTGCCCATAGGGCTGAGAGAGTTGAGATGGTTAAGCAAGTCTGTGAGACTAGGAGAGCTGAGATGACTAGGTGAGTCCAGGGGACTGAGGGTATCTAGAAGTCTCAAAGGAGTGAGAGAGCCTGGGGTGTCAGGAAAATACTGTATTTATTGAGAGGCCAGGGAGTGGACTTGTGCAGCAGGGTGCTGCAACTAAAAGGCTAAGAGAGCCAGGAGAGCCCGGAGAGCCAAGAGAGCCCAGAGAGCCAGGAGAGCCCAGAGAGCCAGGAGAGCCAGGAGAGCCAGGAGAGCCAGGAGAGCCAGGAGAGCCAGGAGAGCCCAGAGAGCCAAGAGAGCCCAGAGAACCAGGAGAGCCAAGAGAGCCCAGAGAACCAGGAGAACCAGGAGAGCCCAGAGAGCCCAGAGAGCCCAGAGAGCCCAGAGCGAGACAGTCTGAGGAACTAGTGACTAGCCAAGGTTAAGGTCCAAGCAGCGACACTGCTGAAGAGAGCCTGATGGCTTGACATTATTTTTATTACCTGTTTTTGATCTCTTCCCATTTTCCTTGTATTTCTAGCACAGGAAGTATAGGGAAGTCTCCACCGGGGCAGAAACAGCAAAAAATGAACTGGCAAGGGTTATAACCCTTCCCCACTATATCCTAAACCAAAAAAATATATATAATGCTAGGTGTGTCTGTTGAACATTATATAAAGAGTTACATTAAAGCTAAACGTTTTAATCCGTATGCTGCTAGAATTAGTAAATGGATAGGAAGGAATATTATATTTACATGTTTTAAACTTTTTTTTTTTTTACTTTGTTTCAGTTGCTTTCTGGTTTCTGATCTAGGCCAAAATTAAGTCATACATCTCCTTCATGGCCATTTTATTTTTATTTTCTTTGGAGGAGGGGCTTTCTTAACTAATCACAACCCCTGATTGCATGCCTGAGCTAAAGTCAGATGGATTCTAGGAAGTAATTACTACATGAATCCTCTGCCTCTACTTTAGATGGCATCAGCTAGAAATGCTAGGGGGTGTTCTGTTTTTCAAAAGGATTTCTCAGCAAAATAAAGCATGGAGACATAGATGGGTGGGTAAGTTTGCTTTGAATAATAAACATGAATGAAATAGTGTTTTCAGTTTGTGGTGCTCAGGTACAGTTTAGTTCTGCTTTAAAGCAAATCAAAGGGTGGCAAACAAAGGTGACCAAGCAGAATTGCATAACTACAACAGATAATAGTCAGGTCATTAACCTTGATGTGATGCCTGGCAGGGCTTTGTAAATCCTAGGACTGAATGACCACAAATGTAAATCTTTTAGCAGGTAAAACAGTCTTTAAATACGTAATTTAGCACCATGGTGGTTTACTTTAGGATCTACCTACTGTACATTGCCCGTGGCTGGAATTCAGCTTAAATTTTGGGGTATATTCACTGCCAGCAATTTCTCTTTATGGCATAGGTTTTATATCTAAATATCTAAGTTTGTTAATCTGGATACATTCTGCATTTCATTTGCCTAAGCGTTAAATGTTTTTCTGTGCCCTCTAGAAACACTGAAAGGTATTTGTAAATGAAGATTGTTCAGAATGAATAGATGATAACTTATTATTACTGTTATTGTATTTTAGGATGCATTCTTTTCTGCTGTATGAGAGTATTTCATCAGGTAACACACAGTTGCTGATCAACCTACATGTCATAACTCAAATCAACTAAAAATATATAGAAGTTTTATTGAAAAGCAGCATATTCTTTTTTTATAACTGTTCACCTGATGTGCAGACTAGTACCTGATACAATGAAAATGTATTTGATTAAGTTTTGTCCTACACTGCATTATATCAAATGGCAGTAAAGCCCAGATAGACCTTAGGTTATATGGCACCCAGCAGACCTAAAATATGCCGTTTCCATCCAGAAGTGCAGAAATTAAATCTTAAATAGAAGGTACTGTGTATCCTAGTTAGGTCTCTGTCTTCACTTGGTCAGCTTGATCAAATACCTTCTTCAGTAAGTGATTGTAGTAGTTCATTGATAAGGTCATAACTATGCTCTCTTGTCCTATCAGAAAGCTCTATGTGTTAGATTGGAATCATACCTAAATCGATAGCTCCCCTCCAGACCTGCTCCTCTTATCTTACAGGCACAACCTGGGTGCTGGCTATTATAATCCATCTCCACTCTCCATCAAACATATGAGAACATACCAGTGGCACTCCAAACTTAACTCCTCTTGCTGTATTTCTTGATTGTCAGCAAAGTCACTGCCAGGGCCGGTCCCAGGCGGGTGCACGGGGTGCAGTGCACCCAGGCGCCAGAGAGGTGGGGGCGCTGAAGCGCCAGAGTGCTCCCCTCCCTTCTCCTCCTCCCCTCCGTGTCCAGAAATATCCGGCCGTGCCGGCGCCGCCGCGCTTTACATTGCTAGAGTGAGCCTGTCCCCCCTCCCTCCTCCTCCTGTCAGAGGAGAGCAGCCGCCGGAGATCGGAGCGGCTGGTCTCTGTGTTGAGAGAGACCAGCCGCGCAGTGACTTCGCTGGGGGGAGGGGGGGCGGCCCGTGCCTGCAGCCTGACACAGGTTCTCTCTCTCCTCCGCTGTCTCTCACTCCCGCTCGATCTGTTCTTCACCCGGGCGGCGCGGCTGCACACTGTCCTCTCTAGCTGCTGCCCGGGTGTTAATGTGTCTGTCTGTACTAATGGGGGGGTTGTCCTGGGGGGTCTGTACTAATGGGGGGGTTGTCCTGGGGGGGCGGTCTGTACTAATGGGGGGTTGTCCTGGGGGGTCTGTACTAATGGGGGGGTTGTCCTGGGGGGTCTGTACTAATGGGGGGGTTGTCCTGGGGGGTCTGTACTATTGGGGGGGTTGTCCTGGGGGGGCGGTCTGTACTAATGGGGGGTTGTCCTGGGGGGGTCTGTACTAATGGGGGGGTTGTCCTGGGGGGTCTGTACTAATGGGGGGGGGTTGTCCTGGGGGGTCTGTACTAATGGGGGAGTTGTCCTGGGGGGTCTGTACTAATGGGGGGGTTGTCCTGGGGGGTCTGTACTAATGGGGGGGTTGTCCTGGGGGGTCTGTACTAATGGGGGGGTTGTCCTGGGGGGTCTGTACTAATGGGGGGGGGTTGTCCTGGGGGGTCTGTACTAATGGGGGGGTTGTCCTGGGGGGGCGGTCTGTACTAATGGGGGGGTTGTCCTGGGGGGTCTGTACTAATGGGGGGGGGTTGTCCTGGGGGGTCTGTACTAATGGGGGGGTTGTCCTGGGGGGTCTGTACTAATGGGGGGTTGTCCTGGGGGGTCTGTACTAATGGGGGGGTTGTCCTGGGGGGTCTGTACTAATGGGGGGGTTGTCCTGGGGGTCTGTACTAATGGAGGGGAGTTGTCTTGGGGGGGTCTGTACTAATGGAGGGGGGATTTGTCCTGGGGGGTCTGTACTAATGGAGGGGTTTGTCCTGGGGGTCTGTACTAATGGAGGGGGGTTGTTCTGGGGGGTCTGTACTAATGGAGGGGGGGTGTTTGTCCGGGGGGTCTGTACTAATGGAGGGGGGGTCCTGGGGGGGTTCTGTACTAATGGAGGGGGGTTTGTCCTGGTGGGGGGTCTGTACTAATGGAGGGGGGTTTGTCCTGGTGGGGGGTCTGTACTAATGAAGGGGGGATTTGTCCTGTTGGGGTCTGTACTAGTGGAGGGGGGGTTCTCCTGGGGGGGTCTGTAGTAATGGAGGGGGTTTGTCCTGGGGGGTCTGTACTAATGGAGGGGGGGTTTGTCCTGGGGGGTCTGTACTAATGGAGGGGGGTTTGTCCTGCGGGGTCTGTACTAATGAAGGGGGGATTTGTCCTGTGGGGGTCTGTACTAGTGGAGGGGGGTTCTCCTAGGGGGTCTGTACTAATGGAGGGGGTTTGTCCTGGGGGTCTGTACTAATAGAGGGGGGGTTTGTCCTGGGGGTCTGTACTAATAGAGGTGGGTTGTCCTGGGGGGGATCTGTACTAATGGAGGGGGGGTTGTCCTGGTGGGGGTCTACTAATGGAGGGGGGGTGGTTTGTCCTGGGGGGGTCTATACTGATGAAGGGGGTCTGTACTGAGAGAGGGGTTTATACTTAGTGGGGGTCTATACTTAGTGGAGGGAGGTCTGTACTGAGGGGCGACTGAAGTTGGTGGAAGGAGGGTGACACCATGTTATTCTGCACCTGGTGACACCAACCCTAGTGACGTCACTGCAGCTGCAGGCTCTTCTTTCGCCCCTTCCCCTCCCTCCCCCTCTCCTCCGCACGTGCACTGCTATACTAGTGAGCGGCGCTGGCCAGCACAGCCTCCCACTATGTTTCTTCCCCCGCCTTCATATCAGCCAGGGAAAAATAGAATAGAAAAAGGAGAAGAGGATTGTGGGACATGTAGTCCTGAGGACTGGCAGCCCCACTGTAACACGGAAACTGCAGTCCACACAGCATGCTCAGCTAAATGGGAGAGAGAGAGATACAGGAGCCTGGGAAAGCTTTCAGGGAAGTGCACCCAGGACTCCAGAGGGCAGTGCTCAGGGAACACCATCAGAGAGGAAACCCCGCTGCCCTGCGCCACCAGAGGGAAAGTCACACAGCCTGGTGCCATCCCTGGCGAAGAAAGGAATGGAGTCATTGCCAGAATACAGATCTGGGTGCTACCCAGCGGAGTCACCACGGGCAATTCAGAGTGAGCTTACTCCTGATCAGAGGAACCATCGCTGGGTCAGGTGAGAGGGCCAATCGGCCATTATCTACTAATGTCCATAGGAACTGCAGTCTCTGACCATCTCCTGTATTATATCTGCAGTCTCTGACCTTCTCTTGTATCATGTCTGCAGTCTCTGACCATCTCCTGTATCATGTCTGCAGTCTCTGATCATCTCCTGTACTATGTCTGCAGTCTCTGATCATCTCCTGTACTATGTCTGCAGTCTCTGATCATCTCCTGTACTATGTCTGCAGTCTCTGACCTTCTCTTGTATCATATCTGCAGTCTCTGATCATCTCCTGTACCATGTCTGCAGTCTCTGACTGTCTCTTGTATCATGTCTACAGTCTCTGACTATGTCCTCTACTATGTCTGCAGTCTCTGATCATCTCCTGTACCATGTCTGCAGTCTCTGATCATCTCCTGTACTATGTCTGCAGTCTCTGATCATCTCCTGTACCATGTCTACAGTCTCTGATCATCTCCTGTACCATGTCTGCAGTCTCTGATCATCTCCTGTACCATGTCTGCAGTCTCTGATCATCTCCTGTACCATGTCTGCAGTCTCTGATCATCTCCTGTACCATGTCTGCAGTCTCTGATCATCTCCTGTACCATGTCTGCAGTCTCTGATCATCTCCTGTACCATGTCTGCAGTCTCTGATCATCTCCTGTACCATGTCTGCAGTCTCTGATCATCTCCTGTACCATGTCTGCAGTCTCTGATCATCTCCTGTACCATGTCTGCAGTCTCTGATCATCTCCTGTACCATGTCTGCAGTCTCTGATCATCTCCTGTACCATGTCTGCAGTCTCTGATCATCTCTTGTATCATGTCTGCAGTCTCTGATCATCTCCTGTACTATGTCTGCAGTCTCTGATCATCTCCTGTACCATGTCTGCAGTCTCTGATCATCTCCTGTACCATGTCTGCAGTCTCTGATCATCTCCTGTACCATGTCTGCAGTCTCTGATCATCTCTTGTATCATGTCTGCAGTCTCTGATCATCTCCTGTACTATGTCTGCAGTCTCTGATCATCTCCTGTACTATGTCTGCAGTCTCTGATCATCTCCTGTACTATGTCTGCAGTCTCTGACCATCTCCTGTACTATGTCTGCAGTCTCTGACCATCTCCTGTACTATGTCTGCAGTCTCTGATCATCTCCTGTATTATGTCTGCAGTCTCTGATCATCTCCTGTACTATGTCTGCAGTCTCTGTCCAGCTCTTGTACCATGTCTGCAGTCTCTGTCCAGCTCTTGTACCATGTCTGCAGTCTCATTCCAGCTCTTGTACCATGTCTGCAGTCTTTGACCGTATCCTGTATTATGTCTGGGGACTCTTTCTAACAGAAGCCCTCTCTGTGTGCATCAGAGAGGTTCCCCTCCAGGTCTCATTAGTGTTCTCTCTTCCTGTATTTTCTTTATTGTTAAGAGATCATGGGAGGATTTCAGGGTAACAAAGACTTCTTAGGGGAGCAGCTCTGTATTTGAGTCGTTGCCATAGAATCATTTGTAAAGGGGTGGAGTTGGTAAGATGACCACGCCCATGTGGGGGCGCCAGAAATATTTCTGCACCCAGGCGCCGGTGACCCTAGGATCGGCCCTGGTCACTGCATATAACAGTATCTCCACCTGAAAACCAACCTTCCTCCAAGGGTGGTTTTCGAGTAGAGACACTGTTAAATGCAGCTACTTTGTTGACAATAAATACGGCAGAAATAAGTTTGCAGTGCAGCTGATGTTTTTTCATAACTTTGATAGATATTGGAAACATGACACAATTCAGCTGACCCTGATTATTTCTTGTTTGTTTATCACTTAGTACAGTGTTCTCTGTGAATATATTTAAGGGAGGGGGAGCAGAGGTATAGTTTTGTTCTATCTGTCCTAGCTTAGGTCCAAGGCCAGTGTGTATTCCTTAATTTAAAGTGGAACTAAACTGCATCTGAGCACCACAAACCAATTTATTAATATTTATCATATTATACTATTTCATTGATTTATAATATTCAAAACGAACTCATTCATCTATCCATGTCTCCGTGCATTATTTTGCTGAGAAAAACACCTCCTTCTTTAAGCTCTTATCTAGGCTCCCACTCCAGGATTCTGCTGAGGACTAGGGAATTGGCAGTATTCTGGGATTGTATGAGAGCTGTCTCAGTCCACAGCTACCTCTGGCATTTACATCCCAAAAGCACACAGTCACCAGGGATCACAATTCAGGGTCAGTACTCACAAGTCTCCAGGACTTCTGCACACCTTCCAGCTTCCTCCAGAAATGGTCCAGTGAAGGAGACAATCCTTTACCAAACCCAGTCCCTTATTGTGTCCCTCAGCTCTGCCACAGACCTAAAAGAACAGCAACACAGTCCACAGGCTACCTCAGGGGGCAGCAGTCCCAGAGGCTTTGGAACCCTCCGTACCAAGAAAAGAACACACTCTTCAGGGCTTCAAATTATTTATCACCTCCCCAGCCACCTTCTGGACCATCCTCTCCAGAGATTGACTAGAACATGATAAATATTTGGGTTGATCATTTGAATCTCCTCCACGGGCAGGGAGAAGCAATAAATCTCCAGACCAAAGCAAATGATCACTGCTCCCTTGACTATAGAAGAAGCCAAACACTATATTTGCCTAGCATCCTATGCTAGGAGGGTGCTACAGCTGAATTGTTTTGACTAAGTCCCTAAGAAAACGATGGCTTGTCTTACATAAAGATTTACATCTTGCTAAAGAACTTCGTATTCTGCCTGGGGGAGGCAGCCATGGCCGCTGACTTCCCTGCTAGCCTGGCCAGGGAACACGAGAGGCTGAAGACCGCCACCCTACACAGGGCTGGGGCGCTAACTGACTCTCTGCTGGCCAATCCAGAGAAAGCAGCAGCCGTGGAGGACATCTGTCATGGCTGCTGCGGAAGAGGTGAGCAGCAGCTCAGCCTGTAAGAAGGGCAACACCGAGCCAGCTCCCGAAAGACAGCTGGGGTAGCGGAGCAGGTGGGCACCATGTCTCAGGATGGAGGAGAAGTTCTGCTGCCCCAGTGAGTCTGCTCTGACAATCAGCACCCAGCTGTAGGCACCCACGCTCTAGGCAAGACTACCAACACCACCCCCACCACCCGGATTGGTGGGGGGGGTTTGTTATTTATGCCTATAGAGCCAATAGTGAAGCACTGGCCCTGATGGTGGGACATCCAGAAGTTGATATTGTCTTGTTGGCAGTGTAGAGGAAGAGTTGTGGGGTTTCAATTAATTTTAATACAGTGATTCTGGGGAAAAGTATGAATGATGATTTATAAAGCATCGCATTAGTTCATTGTAAACCCTTTTATTAAAAACAAACATGTTATTCTTATCTGCTCTGTGCAATGGTTTTGCACAGAGCAGCCCCAATCCTCCTCTTTTCCAATCCTTCGTCTGTGCTCCTTCCCCCCACCGAGTGCTCACTGTAAATGGGGGACCCTGCCCTCCTCTGATGCCACGTGACATCAGAGAAAGGAGAGTCACCCGTTTACGTCAACGAGTGGTCCCACCCTCAGCTATATAACAGCTGTCAAAGCGAGAAGCCTGCAGTGTGCGGGACTCCTCCCATGGCAGAGTTGTTGCATTTTTTCTTTTTTCGATCCGCCGAGCGCTGTCATCAAAGATGGATTTACTTTGCGGGATTTTTTTTTTTATATCTTAATAAAAGACATGTCCCAAAATGTCTCCTGTCATTTTTACTATTTTTGACACTTTTTTTGGTGAATTTGTAGGGGTACAATGTACCCGATACCCATTCACATAGGGGGGGCGAGATCTAGGAGCCCCCTTATTAAAGGGGGCTTCCAGATTCCGATAAGCCCCCCACCTGCAGACCCCCACAACCACCGGGCAAGGATTGTGGGGACAAAGACCTTGTTACCATCAACAAAGGGACAAAGACCTTGTCACCATCAACATGGGGACAAGGTGTTTTGGGGGGGACCCCAAAACATCCTCCCCATGTTGAGTTCATGTGGCCTGGTACAGTTCAGGAGGGGGGGGCGCTCTCTCACCCCTCGCTTTTCCTGAGGCCTGCCAGGTTGCGTGCTCTGATAAGGGTCTGGTATGGATTTTGGGGGGACCCCTATGCCATTTTTATGTTAATTTTGGCACAGGGTTCCCCTTAAAATCCATACCAGACCTGAAGGGCATTTTTTTTTTAATTTTGGTGTGGGGTTACCCCTAATATTCATACCAGACCCAAAGGGCCTGGTAATGGACAGGGGGGGGGCATGTTGTTTTTTTCATAGATTTGTATCTATATTACTGGGATCCGACAATACAATACAGCTGTGATCAGTTTTAAATGACATTTTTCCTTTAGAAATGTCATTTTGCTGTGGTATTATTCTAAACATGGGAAAAATGCGCTACTTTACAGGCATACTAAGGCCCCCCCTCCGGGCACGATATTTAAAGGAATATTTCATTTTTATTGTTTCACTTTAAGCATTTTTAAAATCACTGCTTCTAAAAAAACATTTGTTTTTAAAACTTTTTTGCATTGATACATGTCCCCTGGGCCAGGACCCGGGTCCCCAAACACTTTTTATGGCACTAATTTGCATATAAGCCTTTAAAATGAGCACTTTGGTTTTTCATGTTAGTGTGCCATAGACTTTAATGGGGTTCCGCGGCTTTCAAATTTGCCGCTAACACCGCATAATGTTCGCTGTTCGACGAACAGGCGAACATTGGGCTCATCCCTATCGGGGATTGTTAGTGGCTAATGTATAATGTGTCTAAACTTTTTATGCCCTTTGTACATTATTCTTCTCTTATGATGTTGCTATTAAGTGGAATAATAGCTTACCTCCCAACTGATCCTGATTTGGAGGGACTGTCCCTGATTTGGGGCAATGTCCCTCTGTCCCTCATTCCTCCTCATTTGTCCCTCATTTTGGCCCGATCTATAAAGTTGTATATAAAATGCACTTTTTATCTTTCAAAAAGAGTTTCCCAGTGCTAAACCTTTCATCCAATTTCTAAATTGCTGCATTTGTACATTTCAAAAGCCAATATAAAGGAATTGTAGTGGCAAAAAAAAGTCCTTGTGGATTTAATTAACCTTTTTTTTGGCTAATTCTCCTTTAAGGGGGTGTGGCAGGGGGGCGTGACCCTATGCCTGCATACATTTGTTAGTAGATGTCCCTCATTCCCATCTCAAAATGTTTGAAGGTATGTAATAGTATTTAGAAAATGAAAATAAATATCTTAGCAGGGGATATCTACAGAAGAAAGTCTATGGAATATTGTATCTAATCTGAAATTCTTCAAATGTGTTGATTTTCAACAGTCTCAAAGCAATCTGTAATACCAAAGTACTTCTAGTCATAAGCATGATGACTAAAAATGTAGGACATGCGCAATTACCCCAGAAGGAGGTAGTGTGTGGTATATTAGCATGTAGGAGTATTTTATCTGTTCTCTACAAGTATATACTGTGCATTTTATATAGGGCTTATTGTGCATACACTAGCTAAATTCATAATATGCGTTCTAACATTCACTCAGGTACTTTATACTGTCTAGTTAAATAATATCCTGTAGTGAACGTATCCTGGTTCTATCAAACTATTGCAGAATGGGATTTCCTAGTACAATAGACTTTAGGATTTACCTACTGTGCATTGCCCAGTTTTGCCCCCCTTGGTCACCCTGGTTAAAACAAGGGTCCATGGTTGAAACATGTGCTTATGGTTGAAAAAAGAATCCATTACAAAGCACATTGCACAGACATAGTTCGCAGTTGTCACTATCAGTATGTCGGAGGGACCCAGCTTATTTCCACACGACCGTCATGTGCAGCCATGTCTCTTTCTAATATAAAGGTTGAAGAACCTCTCAGGCTGTTAAGCCCAAACCACATACTGTACCTGCACAATTGTTGGTCCTAGACTGCCTCTTCCCATCCTCCTGGTCACCTCACAGTTAATCCCTCCCTACCTGGAGTACTCACATACATAGGCCTATGTTTAAAGCGGTAGTAAACCACTGGGTGTTTTTCTTTTTTTTTCCGAACCTGAAAGTCATCGCATACTAGCACATTATGTTAAACTTATCTGAAAATGAAGCCTTCCAGCACCGAGCTGTCACCGCTGCAGGCACTTCCATCTTCACCCGGTCTTCCCTCCGTGTCCGGGGACTCCGGCTGTGTGACTGGCCTGAGCCGCAATGATGTCACTCCTGCACATGCACATGGAAGCCGCCGTTTATGGCACAGGACTCTGAACTAATGTCCCAGGCGGCCATTCCTTCACAGCGCATGCACAGATGACGTCACTGGCTGCATGTACAGTAAATATCTCCTAAACAGCCCATGTTTAGGAGATATTTACAGTACATATAGGTAAGCCTTATTATATGCTTACCTATAGGTAAAAGTCAGAGATGGGAGTTTACTCCCACTTTAACTTGTAGGCCAAACGGAAGTTCCAGAAATCTAGCCATCCACCCTGAGCCCATGAGACATGGGTACCCAGGCTACCCAACATGTGCTACATGAGAAGATTCTCTTCCACTGTCAGGCAGGGGTCTCCTTTTCCTCTATCACCACCCACTCTAGTGGCAGACCAGGCTTGCACCAGTAAAGCACATATCTCACTCCACCTCTCAGGTATTGGCTGTACACAGTACCTTACTTCATCAGATCATGACACAGAGGCTCTCTGTTGCAATACAACTTCATCACTTACATAAGACATCAAAACAGAATCCAGATTTTGGTGTCAATAATTTCCAAATCATGACTTGCATAAGTTCAGCATCCAATAGTTGAATTTAGGATTCCGAAACACTGTGGCACTTAGTTTGAGGATATTACTCCCTCTCTAGTCCTCTTAGATGAGTCTTCACAATGTGCTGACCACTACTCCTCTGAAGCGAAGAGTAAGGGGAAACACCAGCCCTCAGCCTCTCTTGCAGGTCTCTGTCCCAGAACTTTCTGAATCTAGCCCCACCCACCGTTTATATGGGCACCCATGTAGAACACTCCAACAATAAGAAGTGCAACCCTTTAGGGACTTCTACCTGCCTTCAAGTAATCTGGTCCAGAGCAGTGATGTTAAGCAGCCAGGAAGAAAGCAGCACAAAAAAGGTAGAAAAATAACCAGTAATTTACGGTGAAAAAAAAACAAAAACATGGCAATTGTTTATAATACAGTTTCAAGAACCTAATGTCAAGCTAAATGTTAAATTTCCTTTAATCCAGTTAATAAAAATATACTAAATCGGATGCTTATGTGGTATCTGGAGCTATCAATCTCCTCCAGTGTTATCATGGATAATCTGATGGTGAACTAGGGTCCTTATTTATGTGTCTTTAAGTCAAATGCCCACATAAATCTGGAGTGTGGTTTCTAGATCATTTTGGCCAGGATTTTACAGTATAATAGTATAAAGTTGATATTTCTATTAGCACCACAATATGTTGGATCTCTACTTGAAATCAAATCAATGATTACTGTAACTTCATAAATAAATAATGGTACAATCTCATACCACAAAGGGTTGTTGAATATTTTCTTGAGTAGTGGGGATAAATTGTCGATAAAGCATTTATATAGTTTGTCTGGGATTCCATCTGGTCCAGGAGATTTATTGATCATTAACAATTAAATAGCAGCTTGGATTTTTAGTTTCGTTGTGTCAGAATGTAAGTAGGTCAACTTGCTCCTCTGCCAGAGTAGAGAAGACAATAGGATTGATGTACTAAAGGCTCTCTTAACCCTCTTTGTGTATAAAAAGAAAAAGTGCGCAATCAAACAATAAAACTCCCTTAATATAAAAAGGGAAGGGTGATAATGATATGTGATATCAATATACTTTAAAACACAAAAAGTCCAAAACAAGGTGCTCCAATAGTGAACGGTATTGCAGGACACTGAAGAGATCACTTGATGCTTCTATCCAGAAAGTAAAACGAACAACGCTGCTTACTAGATTCGATGGATCTCAAATTATAGGGATCAAACAAGCTCATCACAGGATCACTCAAATCAGGGATATTCCTCCACAGGTATCCATGCAGGATTTCCTTGTAATACAGCAAACTCTCCAGTGGTATAGTTGTCCTGTAGCTGCAACACTATCCTTATCCAGGAAATCTCCAGCAGTGGGGTAAATCATATGATAGAAAAGAGAGGCTTCATGGTGCAATTTATTGAAAACACTTCTTATGCCCTGATACACGATAGGATTTTCCGACAACAAAATCCTGGATTTATTTCCGATGGCTGTTGGCTCAAACTTGTCTTGCATACACATGGTCACACAAATGTTGTCGCCTTGTTGGAAATTCCGAGCGTCAAGAACGCGGTGACATACAACACGTACGACAAGCCGAGAAAAATGAAGTTCAATAGCCAGTGCGGCTCTTCTGCTTGATTCCGAGCATGCATGAAATTTTGTGCGTCGGAATAGTGTACACACGATCGGAATTTCAAACAATGGATTTTGTTGTTGGAAAATTTGAGATCCAGATCTCAAATTTTGTTTGTCAGAAATTCTGACGAAAAATGTCCGATGGAGCCTACACACAGTCGGAATTTCCGACAACATGCTCCCATCGAACATTTGTTGTCGGAAAATCCTATTGTGTGTACAGGGCATTAGGCACGGACATCCAAAAAAGACGGTGAACAGTACATTTAAACAGCCGTAACCCTCTTGTCTTGAATTGTATTGTAAAAGTACTGTCTTTTATTTGTAAAGTGCCACACAAAAAGTTGGCGCTATATACTAAATCCTGTGCAATAATAATATTAGTACTAACAATTATGAAGGCAAATAGGTTGTTCATTTTGCAAGAGAATGTTCCCTGAGCTTAGTGAATGTGATGAAAATGGACTTCACAAAGAATCCGCATGCAATGATTTTTTTTTTTTAAAAAAAACAATATTTTTTCTTGCACTTGGTTGGATGATTGAGGTCAGCAGGTCCCACATCTAATTCCCCCACAAAGTGAACAGTCATCTACGGAGTATTTTGACTGTTAGGTGTATAAATTGGACTAATACTCTTAAAAGCATTTTGCTAAAATCTGAACTGCTTTTATCCAATGTCCCATCAGCTTCCCTTATGTACTCTGTTGCCGAGGTTCGTTTTTTTTTGTTTTGTTTTTTATGTCATATTGACTGGTTTTCCAGCTCAAAACTTCTTTATGGAAGGTTTGTTTTCTTTTAGTTTTCTCTGATAGAAGTGAGTTGTATTCTCTCTGGGTCCTTTACCAGAATTTTTATGAATTTCTGTTGAGTTATTCATTCAGTTTAGTTCTGCCAGTTCTCCATTTAGTCTCTCTTGGATTGTAATATATTGCCATATATGATATTTTTGCATGCAGACATGCTCTCATGATTTGATAATGTCCCATGTGGTGTTATTAAACATCACCAGAATCAGAACTCATTTTTACATTGCGGTGATTTAACAGATTTAGGAAACTGTAAAATCTATAATGGATTAAAGAGTCATAGTTGTTTAGCAAATTTAGTTTAAAGCTCAGCTTCCACCAAAAATAAAAAATTGTAGCTTTGGATAGAGGGGGGAAGAGTCAACATTTTTGTCAGGTTTTTATTTCTAAACCAAAAGTAGAAAACCCTGATTAGGCTGTGTGATGTATATAGAAATAAAAAAAATAATAATACAGCATATACAATTGCTGGACAAGCATAATTGTAATTTTAACCTCCCTGGCGGTATCATTATGTCAGATTTTTGATGCTGAAAGCGGTACAATTATTTTGCATGGAAATTTGGGGCTTTATATTGTAGACATGTAATTCTTAGCAATAACACACTTAAATCTGTCCAAACAAGAGTCTTATGCCGCGTACACACGAGCGGACTTTACGGCGGACTTTGCCCGGCGGACTGGATTTCGTCGGACAATTCGATGTGTGTGGGCTCCAGCGGACTTTGTTTGCTCAAAAGTTGGACAGACTTAGATTTGAAACTTGTTTAAAATTTATCCGACGGACTCTTCTTTCTAGCGGACAAACCGATCGTCTGTGTGGTAGTCCGACGAACTCAAACTGACGCATGCTCTGAAGCAATTACAAGACGGAAGCGCTCGGTCTGGTAAAACTAGCCTTCGTCTTGAAGCTACCACATTCCTCTTCTGTCGTCTTTTAATACAGCCTTTTTTTAGGATTGATAATGCGAGAGGAATGAAGTTGTTTTTCTGCTTTATATTCACACAGAGTTCTCACAAACTACTTTCTTCATGATTTATCCTCCTGCCATGACTAATATAATATTTTGTAAAAGCCAGATCTCCCTAACTTTTAAATTTTAAAATCGATTTTGGACTATTTTTTTTATTTTTTTTATTTCAACACTTAGCTATTTTACAATGTGTGTTAAATGCTAACCACATTTTTTGTGTGTATTTTCAAGTTACCACAATTAACATTCATATTTTGTGTTGTTTTAATGAACCTTAATGAGGTTGTTGTCCCTTGTTCATTAGACATAGGGGGGTGTATTTAACAAAGGCAAAATCATTTTTCACTACAAGTGCTAATTATACATTGAATTCCACAGAAAGAGCATTTTGAAGTGTGTTCGCTGTGGATCCGAGGGGCACATGCAAGGAAGCCCAAAAAAAAGCAAATAATTTTTATTTGACATGATTTTCGGAATAAATCAGCAGAGCTTCCCCGAATGTAAGCTCTTCCCCTCAGATTTTCAGCGACTGCACTTCCAACAAGTGCACTTGCTGTGCAATTTCTCAAGTGAACGTTTCAGTTGATATTCTAAATGATTTAAGCCTTTTGTCAAAAACACACATAGGGGTTGATTTCCTAAAGGGAAAAAGACTGTGCACTTTGTAAAGTGCAGTTGCCCTCTGCAAGAGCAGTTGCTCCCAAGCTTTATTAAATGTGAAGCAGCTCTGCTGACTTCCATCATCCAATCATGTGCAAGCAAAAATGTTTTTTTTTCTTTTACTTGCACAGGATTGGGTACTCTTTGCAAAGTCAAGCTTTTAAATAATTTCTGATGCTCTGGAGCAATTGCACTTGCAGAGGGCAACTGCCCTCTGCAAAGTGCACAGACTATTTGCTTTTCTCAAATCAACCCCATAGTCTTTTGGACCTGTACCTGCCTACTCCCAAACAAAATGGCGTTTTTTAATCAAAAGACATAGGCAAGAATGTAAGGTAACCAAAAATGTATTTATTTTATTCTCCAAAAAATTAGGAAGGCAACACTGGAGACACTTTTAGAATCTGGGAAGCCTTTCGTTCCCCAGGACACACATCAAGTTTGAGGACAAGAAAATTGGTATCTTGCGACTATAGGGAGCACAGGGAGCACAGTCAGACCAGACAGAAACCAGGCAATCACTTTCGACTCTTCCGTGGAGCCTTCCCTCCACGCTTCTCTGCAGCCTTCCCTCCACGCTTCTCTGCAGCCTTCCTTGGGAGGTTGTGCCTCTGGTGGTGTACTTGGGGCAGGAGGAGGAGGAGGAGGAGTGGCTTCATCTGCCAGATACGTGGTAGCAGTAAGCTCCCCTCTCAAGCCCTTCTGGTAAGCCTCAAAAATTAGACCCTCACAGAGGAGGCGTTGGCCCTTTTCCAACTCCAGCAATCTGCTGGCTATATAGGTGCCATACGCCTCCTCTGCATTGGGTGGTTTGCTCAGGATGAGGCTTGCTTCCCGTATGAGGTCTAGGGATTCCTGCTCTGTTGGTGTCATTCTCCTGGGCCTTTTGTGGAGAATGCGGAGGGGAGGCACCTGACACTCTGTGCGGCTTCGACTTGGCCCAGCCACAGCCTCATCCTCTCTCCCACTGGGCAAGGCCTCCTCCTGGCTGAGGTCATCCTGTGTAAAAAAAGGGACATAAGTTGTAATTTTGTGTTATGCAATCACACACAATTTTCAGCTCATGACTTTCAAATATAATTACACAAAATAGTAAAGGCTATCTATTTGACCACACCATTATTTCAGATGATCAACAAGATCTGAAGTGAAGTATATATTTGGCCACTACTGTCTAGTGATATGTCTACATATTACTCTTTGTGCAGAAGTGATTTTTTATGAAGCACTTTCAAAATTAACACCTTAACATCATTAATAACATTTACACAATCCCAAATTAAAAAAAAGGATACCTGGCTGAAGCTGGGCGCATCAACTTCATCAATGCTGAAAAGGCCCAGTTCATCCTGGGACTCCTCAGCTGGGGTGGAGGTGGATGGAAGGCTGGAGGGAAGAGTGGAGGGAAGTCTGGAGGGAAGGGTGGAAAGTGATTGCCTGGCTTCGGTCTGCTCATCCAGGAATCGCAGTTTGTTGTAGTACCACAACTTGGGTACATATACTTGGTCAGCTGCTGCCCCGGATCTGAGCGACTCCTGGATTTTTTTGTGTTCCCGCTTATACATGTTTCGCAAGATACCAATTTTACTGTCCACAAACTTGAGGTCTGCCTGGGGGAGTCGAGTCTTCACAAACTCTAAAAGTGTGCCCAGTGTTGCCTTCCTAACATGCCGATTATAATATAGGGGGTGTTTGACCTCCCACAGGTTTTTCTTGTCCTCATAGAGCTCAATAAATTGGCACAAAAATTCTTCCTCTTTAAAGGGATTCATTTTTTCTGCAAGACAAGACACAAGATCCAAACTTAAATGTCAGTCCCAAATCTCAGGATTAGTTTGGGTTGTAATCTAGGGGACACACACACACACACACACACACACACACACACACACACTTTAATCTTACCTTCGTTTGTGACGCTCGCTACTTCCGCACGGACATACGTAGGCCATCGTAATAGCTTTATATACACTGCGCATGTGTCATGCTCCGCCTGCGTCGCCCGCCCCTGACGTTCGTAAGTACGATTTGGCCCCGCCCCTTCACTCTTCGTTGCGCAGTGGGAGTAGATAGCAAAAGATGGCGGAGAGATTAAGTGGAAGTAGCGCGGAGGAAAGCCCGGAGCCCCAAACATCCACATCCCGGAGGAGATATAAGGCCACCAACATGGCTTTTGAAGAGATGGTGGAGATGGTGTCCATATTGAGAAGGGAGGACTACGATGGCAAAAAAGGACCGTACACACGACCGAATATGAGGAAGGACAAAATAATGTCCTCAGTTGTCACTGCTCTTGAAGAGAAATTTGGTACAAAACGTTCGAAAGAACAATTGCGGAAGCGGTGGTCTGACATCAAAAGTCGGGAGCCAGAACAATATTGGCGAATAAAGAAGCTGCTTAAAAAAAGTAAGTACTTGTGTTTTACTATTGAGATACTGAACTTGCATGCTGATCCTTATTTTTGGAGTTTTTTCTGCATCGTTCGTAAAGACCGTTCTTTTGAATAGATATGATACTTTATAAAGTGACGTTATTTTTTCGCCAAATACGATGGGACAGGGTTGGACATACATTTATGTCTTGATAATTTGTCGAATTCCCACAATGAGTTGATGTGGTGTAGATGTGTTTGAAAATATAATGCTTCATCAAAAATGATTCAGTGTAATGTAGGGACAGGACACATCAGCTGTTTCCACATCTGGACTCACGAGCACTATAGTTAGTGGGAATGCTTTAGCAGTCCCACTATTGTTATTCGATTTTATTTATTTTTCTTTTTCTTATTATTCCGTACGTTTTTTGGTTCTGCGTTACTTCTGCATACTTTCAGCTATTAAAACAATTCAACTATTAAAATGTTCGTCTCTTTTAGCTGATGTGTGCTCTTTCAACTTTTTTTCTACCATTTATACTTTTTAAAATATTAAGCTTTTTAACACTTTTTTTTAACATTGAAGTCAATGGGAGAATGCTTGAAATCCTTAAATTCTTCTTCCGCTCCCAAAAGTTTCAGCTCCTTCATACTTTCACCTAGAGACACCAAACAAACTTTAAAATGTTCAAAAAATATTCAGCTATCTGGCTATATCTTTTCAGTTTGATATCTTTTACAGTTTTTGAGAAAAAGCTTTTTGTTTAGAGGTCATTTCAGGAAAGTTTAGCCATTAATCAGAGTGTACTGTGTTTGTTTTGTTGCCATGGTTACCAAAGCTTCTGTTATACACAGGGGGGGAGGTGGCTGGAGCATCTCAGCTCTGATTACAGAGCCCGGGGGAGGGGACAGACACACCATGTACTGATTTATAATAGAGGAATATGATGGGGCAGTTTTGATGGCAGTATGATGGGGCAGTTTTGATGGTGGCCATTTTAGCAATTTAGCTATTCAGCATTCCCACGCATTTTCCCCAGGAAATGCATTTTCTAGTGTACTATGTGACCATAAATAAATTTTAGAGGGGTAATACACATAGGAGATCATTGAGGTGTCAACATCTGTGAAACTTGCCCGAAAATAAGCATTCTTTATAATTGTTGTTCAGAGGTAATGTTCATCCTGTCTTCAACATTCATTATGATGAAAAATTGGCCAAAAATCATAACCAACGTTTAACTTTATTTATTAAAAGCTAAAAGATCAGTGTGTTTTAACTATACCTTTTGTTCAATTCTCATAGGGGAGAAAAGACTCAGACAACAGTCCAAGGATCTCAGGACCCCCCCAAGTCACCAGCCTGAGGCAGAAGATACCCCAAGCCCCAGCCCAAGACCACGCCCACCCGACGACCTTGAGGAAGGAGAGGTGGAGGAAGTGTGCGAGGTTTCAAGCCCACCAAGTGAGTGACTGACACCCCAGCTTGAGTTACTGTATTTTGGCGTGCATATTGTAAACCTTGTTTTTATTCACTCATTTTAGGTGAGTTTCTGGTTGTGGAAGGCCAAGCGGCAGAGCACTTCACCACAGACAGTGCGCAAAGACTAATTGGCCAGATAATGCTGTGGAATGGCCAGATCGATAAAATGCGTGACCAAATTCACAGCATGCAACTTCGCCTGGACTCCATGCAACAGGAAATGAAGAACATGATTGATGTTTTGGGCCGAATATAATCACGTTTGGCCTAAAAACATCAATCATGTTCTTCATTTCCTTGGGAAGTTGTTTTGTTTTAAATATTATATTTTAAATTTTTGGGGTATACCCAAATTTACATTGTGTGATGCACACGGTGTGTCATCATGTGCTATCTTCCATCATGGGTTAGCAATGTACTTGTTTTGTGTTTGCAACCCCTTCATCCTGAAAAATCTTTGGTGATGAGAGGAACCAAAAATGGGATTGCACACACAAAACACGTACATTGCTCACCAATGATAGGAGATAGCACATGTTGACTTGACCCTTTTGTAAAGCTCAATTTTGAGCATCTTATAAATAAACAATTTCTGCAAGGGTGACATTACATGCACCGTTCTCTAAATATTGAACTTTGTAAGTTAATTAATTTTTTGTTTGGTTTATAAAAACACTGTTGTGTATGTAAATCTTTTTAGATAAAGGTCTATATATTTGTGAAAATATGCCTTGAATAATTTAGTAAAAGAAAAATTTTTTACACAACGTAAAATAATTTAAAAAAATATCAAAAAAAAAAAAAAAAAAAATTTTGGTAAAAAATGCACCTTTCAATGTGCACAAAGTAAAATTTTTTACGCTATACAATGTGTGTGGCTGATTCTTGAAGTCAAATTTTGTGGTTTGTTTTTGTGGGCCTGATTAACTAAAGCTAAATGCACTTGACACTACTACAAGTGCACTAGGAGACAGACATAACTTAAATGTAAACAACAATAAAAACAAGATATTTAGATAAACCAATTTTCTTTTTTATTTTTGTAAGAAACTTACAGCTGTTGCTGAATAGCAATGGCCCCCCGACCATTAAAATAATTGACATAACGGTCACGCACTTGACGTGCGGTTCGGGGGGCAAAGCCAATACGGCCAATTTCTAGGCCTGTCAAAGTGCTATCCTCTTCCAGTCTGGCCTCAGGCCCAACAGAGGATAGATATGTAGCTGAATGTCTCCTTAAAAAGTTATGCAAGATGCAGCAAGCAAGGATGACGTAGTTTATTTTATAGTCCGCCAAATTAATAGAAGTAAGGAATAAACGGAACCGGCTGGCCAGAATCCCAAAGGCATTCTCCACAACTTTTCTTGCTCTGGCCAGCCAATAATTAGATACCCTCCTCTCAGGGGTGAGTGTCCTTTGGGGGAACGGCCTCATCAAGTTCTCACCGAGAGCAAATGCTTCATCAGCAATAAAAACTGAGGGGAGTCCATCCACATTCTCGTCATCAGGTGGCAATTCCAGGCCACCGGTCTGGAGACGATGGCACAGCTCGGTCTGTGCAAAGACTCCTCCATCAGACATCCGGCCGTTCTTACCCACATCCACAAACATAAACTCCAAATGTGCCGAGACCACCGCCATCAAAACTACACTATGGAACCCCTTGTAGTTATAGAAATAAGACCCCGAATGCGGTGGTGGCAAAATCCGGACATGCTTCCCGTCAATCGCCCCTACACAGTTGGGAAAGTCCCAACGGTCAGCGAACTGGGAGGCCACAGTCTGCCATTCCTGTGTACGTGAAGGAAACTGTGGAGTGCAAAAAAAATAAGATAAGGACTTTAAAAAATAAATTGTAGATCAGATTACACCAAAACATTAGTAAACAACAGCAGTCAAATATTATTAATATGTGTGTTTGTAATTGAAATGTTGAAAAACCTAAGGCACACTTATAAGATTACTCACCCCCTCTGATGGCCCATTGATACATTTGAATGTGGGGGGAGGGGTTCTAATTAGGTTAACAAACACACCTGACTGGTTGAAACATTTGTGGGGTGGGGGAGGGGTTAACAAACACGCCTGACTGGTTGAAACATTTGTGGGGTGGGGGAGGGGTTCTAATTAGGTTAACAAACACACCTGACTGGTTGAAACATTTGTGGGGTGGGGGAGGGGTTAACAAACACGCCTGACTGGTTGAAACATTTGTGGGGTGGGGGAGGGGTTCTAATTAGGTTAACAAACACCTGACTGGTTGAAACATTTGTGGGGTGGGGGAGGGGTTCTAATTAGGTTAACAAACACACCTGACTGGTTGAAACATTTGTGGGGTGGGGGAGGGGTTCTAATTAGGTTAACAAACACACCTGACTGGTTGAAACATTTGTGGGGTGGGGGAGGGGTTCTAATTAGGTTAACAAACAAACCTGACTGGTTGAAACATTTGTGGGGTGGGGGAGGGGTTCTAATTAGGTTAACAAACACACCTGACTGGTTGAAACATTTGTGGGGTGGGGGAGGGGTTCTAATTAGGTTAACAAACACACCTGACTGGTTCAAACATTTGTGGGGTGGGGGAGGGGTTCTAATTAGGTTAACAAACACACCTGACTGGTTCAAACATTTGTGGGGTGGGGGAGGGGTTAACAAACACACCTGACTGGTTGAAACATTTGTGGGGTGGGGGAGGGGTTAACAAACACACCTGACTGGTTGAAACATTTGTGGGGTGGGGGAGGGGTTCTAATTAGGTTAACAAACACACCTGACTGGTTGAAACATTTGTGGGGTGGGGGAGGGGTTCTAATTAGGTTAACAAACACACCTGACTGGTTGAAACATTTGTGGGGTGGGGGAGGGGTTCTAATTAGGTTAACAAACACACCTGACTGGTTGAAACATTTGTGGGGTGGGGGAGGGGTTCTAATTAGGTTAACAAACACACCTGACTGGTTCAAACATTTGTGGGGTGGGGGAGGGGTTCTAATTAGGTTAACAAACACACCTGACTGGTTCAAACATTTGTGGGGTGGGGGAGGGGTTCTAATTAGGTTAACAAACACACCTGACTGGTTGAAACATTTGTGGGGTGGGGGAGGGGTTCTAATTAGGTTAACAAACACACCTGACTGGTTCAAACATTTGTGGGGTGGGGGAGGGGTTCTAATTAGGTTAACAAACACACCTGACTGGTTCAAACATTTGTGGGGTGGGGGAGGGGTTCTAATTAGGTTAACAAACACACCTGACTGGTTCAAACATTTGTGGGGTGGGGGAGGGGTTCTAATTAGGTTAACAAACACACCTGACTGGTTCAAACATTTGTGGGGTGGGGGAGGGGTTCTAATTAGGTTAACAAACACACCTGACTGGTTCAAACATTTGTGGGGTGGGGGAGGGGTTCTAATTAGGTTAACAAACACACCTGACTGGTTCAAACATTTGTGGGGTGGGGGAGGGGTTCTAATTAGGTTAACAAACACACCTGACTGGTTCAAACATTTGTGGGGTGGGGGAGGGGTTCTAATTAGGTTAACAAACACACCTGACTGGTTCAAACATTTGTGGGGTGGGGGAGGGGTTCTAATTAGGTTAACAAACACACCTGACTGGTTCAAACATTTGTGGGGTGGGGGAGGGGTTCTAATTAGGTTAACAAACACACCTGACTGGTTCAAACATTTGTGGGGTGGGGGAGGGGTTAACAAACACACCTGACTGGTTGAAACATTTGTGGGGTGGGGGAGGGGTTAACAAACACACCTGACTGGTTGAAACATTTGTGGGGTGGGGGAGGGGTTCTAATTAGGTTAACAAACACACCTGACTGGTTGAAACATTTGTGGGGTGGGGGAGGGGTTCTAATTAGGTTAACAAACACACCTGACTGGTTGAAACATTTGTGGGGTGGGGGAGGGGTTCTAATTAGGTTAACAAACACACCTGACTGGTTGAAACATTTGTGGGGTGGGGGAGGGGTTCTAATTAGGTTAACAAACACACCTGACTGGTTCAAACATTTGTGGGGTGGGGGAGGGGTTCTAATTAGGTTAACAAACACACCTGACTGGTTCAAACATTTGTGGGGTGGGGGAGGGGTTCTAATTAGGTTAACAAACACACCTGACTGGTTCAAACATTTGTGGGGTGGGGGAGGGACAAACAAGATAATGGAGCAGACAATATACATTGTTCAATGGACTATAGGCTAGAGATATAAATGGACCCAGCATTGCATGGTGGGGAGGTTAATGAAAGAAATTATGCATGTAGGGCAATAAATGATTAAAATAGGCATGCACGAAGATAAAGGGGACATTCACAGCAGATTGAAAGCATGGCAATTAGGTAAAGAGGACAGTTCTACAATACATCAAAAAGCATATCATGTAATGTTAAAGGATAAAACTTACCTTCGTATATTCCTTCTGCAGGACCTGAATAATAGCAGAACAGGTCTCTGGGATTATGATCCCCAGAGCCTGGGGGGAGATGCCTGTTGAGAACTTCAAGTCCTGAAGACTTCTCCCTGTCGCCAAGTAACGTAACGTGGCAACTAGCCTCTGCTCCGCACTGATGGCTTGCCTCATGCAGGTATCCTGCCTGCTGATATAGGGGGTCAGCATAGCCAGCAGACGCTCAAAGACGGGGTCCGTCATCCTGAGAAAATTCCTGAAATCCTCAGGATTATTCTCACGGAGCAAAGGCATATGACAGAACTGGTCACGCTGGCGCAACCAATTCTTGGTCCATGAACTCCTCCCCACCCTGTTCATGGACTGGACTCGGGTCAAAGTATTAACCCCAACACCAAGTCCCCACACAGCACGAACTCGAGAACGAGAACGTCCACGCGACATGGCTTCAAAACGGTCGGCTGCTCAAACAAACAAACTTATAACAAACGCACTGAAGAACAGCAAGGCCTATGAAGAACGACCTGAAAATCAGGAACGAGCGGACCAGAACGGCCTGCAAGGCAGGTTACGAACTGACCAACACGCACTGAAAAGCAGATACAAACCTCACAAGCACAAACTGAACCGCAGAAAACGAACGAAATAAGCTGAAGTGTGAAAAGCGCGAATCGTCTCTAACCAAACTTCTACTAATACGAGATAAACACGAGATTAGCAGAAGAAGCCCAAAGGGTGCCGTAGTGGGGCTTGAACTTCCTTTTTCTAGTTCCGTCGTACGTGCTATACGTCACCGCGTTCCAAACCAGCGGACTTTTGCAGTGAGCGTGTGTGGCCAAGTCCGTCCGTTTTTAAATCCGGCGCAAGGAGCCAACAAAGTCCGACGAAAAGTCCGCCGGGCAAAGTCCGCCGTAAAGTCCGCTCGTGTGTACGTGGCATTAGACATCCCGGGTATTATAAGTTTGAAACACAAAATCATAAATTATAATAAAAATATAATTAACTATAAATAATTATAACAGATAATAATATAATAATAATACAAATTATTCAATAATGTAATCAAATCAAAACCCTCAGTTGCAGAATTGTCACTGTCATTACTTTCAGTGTTTTGATGACGGATTTCCCCACAAATCACTATCACTAAGTGATTCTAATTTATTATCGCTGTTTTCTAGCTGGTCTAAAACCACTTTTGATGTAAAGGGACACTTTTTGGTTGCTATGGACAATCTCCAGTTTTTGCAGGCACAAAGAACAGTATATATAATATAAAACTGCATGCAGGGCATTGGAGAAACCACTAGGGACAAAAGGGAGGTGAAATAAATTGATACAGTAATGTAATCTGTAATAAGATTACAGTGTACTGTATGTGTATTGTGTTTTTTACTTTTTGAATTTGGCGCCGTTCTCCGTTCCCGTGCGTCGCAACGCTCGCAGGGAACGGAACTCGGCTCTGTGATAGATCCGGTGGAGGACACGGCTCGCACACAGAGTGGGGAGACATCGCAGGATTCTGGGGACAAGGTAAGTAACCTCTTCCTGGATCCTGCTATGCGATCCTGAGTGTAGCTCGGGGTTACCGTTTTTGGTACTGAAAATCCACCCCGAGCCAGACTCGGGAATACCGTCAGGGAGGTTAAAATAGAAGTATGGGTTTTCTTTTTATTCCAGAAACATACTTACCTAGGTGGATGCAGCATCAGTCTGATGCTGCATCTGTCCCCCGGCACTTCTAAGACTGAGAACCAAGTGATCTAACACCGCCAATCGTTCAGTTCTCAGAGCTCCCTGATAGTCACCAGCTCTCTGCTCTGCCCCCACCTCTCTCACTGGAGAGGCGGGCTCAGGCTCTCAGCGGCTTGCCAGTCCAGGCCTATGGGCGGATCCAGACCATATGGTCGCGATCCTTCCCGAGCCTGGACAGGCTCTGTGACCTCAGCCATCAGCAGGCTTCAGTCCACTGTCTGCTGAAACAGGGTCACTGGAGTGCAGAATGAACTGCACTCCTGTGATCCGCAGGAGAACTACAGCCAAAGAGCTTTGGCTGTACTTCTTTAATGTTAAAAATTACCTTTCCTTTTCAATTTGCAATGCTGTAATTTTCTGTAAAATTCAATGCAATATGGCAACCTGGAACACCTGGAACAGCATACAACATTGGTGCTCGGAAATGTAAATTCCTGCTTCTATGACTGGCTCACTGATTTTCTCTGAAGTCTACACTAGAATACAAGTCAGATTGTAGGCATCCACTGTGACAGACATTTCATTTTTGGTGGGATACTCCCAAAGAGTTAATCATGTCTAAAGGGATGCAAACACCAACAGTTTTCTCATTAGAACCCTGCAAGTGCATCAGCTGAATAATAATGAAAGTCTCTCCCATTCAGATTCACTCTGCACATTGATATAACTAAATAAACAGCTATTTCTTCAGTGCAACAAAAGGCAGGGATCTGCAACAAAGTTTGTTAAAACCCATCCAATGTACATAGATCACCCAGAGGAGAATGTTTTTGTTTTTTTTTCTAAACAAAAGTGGAGTTACTCTTTAAAAAATAAAATATATTATAAGAAATAGGACATACAAGACATGCAGTAAATATACCTTCAAGAAAAAAAAGATTAGAAACCTCAGCGGAGCCCTGCCAGAAAAAAATGTCAATCTGTTGTATAACAGCCACTGTCCAAGTAAATAAGGAAAAAAAAAATCATAAATGTTGATAATTGAAAAATTATTAGTAGTGACTGTGCCAGATCACGATTAACTGATGAGATAAAGCTGTTGCTCTTTTCAATATGCTCTGTTTGCAAGTATACAACAGCTTTTGATATGCAGTGTGTGGGATAGTGACCATATGTCTTCATTAAAGCAAAAAGCAAAAGAAGCAAAAATTATATATATTGAAGCTTGCTATACTTACAGTAGATGTGGTGGCTGCATTCGTTTTATTTTTAGGCTTTTTTCCCTTATTTTAACCTGGTTGGCCAAGTACATCTCAATCTGCTAGTCCATGTAACACTACTCTCTCCGCTGATTGAGGCTGAATTCACACTATTGCAAATTAGATGCAGGTTTTCTCCGCATCCAATTCGCATGACAGTAGAGTGTGACCGGCTCTCAATGGAGCCAGTTCACACATCTCCGGGGAGGTTTGCAGAGCGCACAGCAGAAGAGTCCTGTGCGTCTTTGGCTCCATTTCAGGTTCAAATTCAGCCAAAAATTCAGACCTAATTCTGATTAAAAATGGCGAACTTGGACGCACCGAACACCTGCTGCGAGCCGCGCCGCACTCTCTGTGAACCCAGCCTGACAATGCTGCCATCCATGGGTGTCTCTGTTGCTCCTCCTTAAAGTGGAGACACCCTAAAACAGGAAGTGTGTTACTGGCAGGATCACCAAGTGAAAATGTAGGAGAAAAAAACCTTAAAAAAATAAAACCAATGTAGCCACCCCATCCCAGAATTGGTAAGCTACACTATATTATTTTTGGGGTTTAGATGCACTTTAAGCTCTTGTTCTGTATGAAGAAAATTGATTGATTGACCATAAAGTTATGATTCCTTACTATACCACATTTCTGACTGGGTGGAACTCTCAGACCCCTTTCACACTGAGGGGTTTTCAGGCATTTTAGTCCTAGAAATAGCCTCATGATCTTTTTTAGACATCCACAACGTCTGCTTCCAGAACTTCTACTTTTTCAGGACAACAATGTTATTAATAGTGAAAATAATTTCCATACTTGTCACAAACAGGATGTATACTTATAGGATAGTTTGCAAAATCAACATCTGTATGGTCAAAGAAACAGTACAACCTAAATTATTAATTACATATACATAAGTAATAAAATACAGGTGCACAGACAACACATGTACAGCAAAGTTTTATAAAGATCTCAAAGCTTTGTATGTGCCTTTTGGCACCTAGAAGGGATGCCAAGGCAGGACTAGACATGTGCAATTTGTTTTGGTCCAAATATTAATTCGGATAAATTTTGGCTTATACAATCTCTGAATGAAATAATAACGAATTTAGTTGAAATGAGTTTTGTTTTGTTTATTCGCTTACTAAGCAATTCCAAATTTTAGAAACGATTCTAATTCAGATCGGTCAAAAATGTTCGACCGATTCGAATAGCTGGTTGTTAAGGAGAGGGCTGGGAAGCCGGCTGCCCTGCCATAAAACCGATGACTCATCAGCTGTCAGTGGGTTTCCCTACTGACAGCTGAATGTAAAAAAATAATTGCCGGCAATTAAATATTTATTTAAAAAATGGCATGCCCCCCCAATGCATACCAGGCCCTTCGGGTCTGGTACGGATTTTAAGAGAAACCCCATGCCAAAATGTAAACAAAGCGGGGTGGGGTCCCCACCAAAATCCATACCAGACCCTTATCCAAGCTTTTATTAATTTAATGGCCATTTATTGGTCTATGCGGCAGGGAACTCCCATCACCCGCTTCTCTGCACTTCCTCCTTTTCAACCCCCATCCTATCCCACCATGGAATGACATCACTTCCGGTTCTGGAAACAGATGGCTTCCCACCAAATGCACAATGCGCTCCATTGTGATGCAACCACACTACTTCTGGGTTTTCCCAATATCAAGGCCTCAGCTGTGGTATCCACATTTCAACCTGAAGTGCATCTGGAACCTAATCTTTAAGAACATACCACAGCTGCATGGCCGGAAGTCTGCCAGAGAGTTCGTCCTGAATGCTGCTCCCACCTTAAATGAGTAAAAGCACACCTTTAAAGCGTTTGTAAACCAACCATTTCATATTCCTCATATGTGCCTGCTGTACCGTGTACTTGTATGAGAAAGTATCCTCTTCTCTTTGTATTGTTTTCTTTGTGAGAAATCCCTTGGGTTCCTGCCAGTCCCCCTGCTTTCCTAATAAAAACTGACCACACTAAGCAAGAGAATACACTGTGTCTCTAGCTGTGCTGGAAACTCAGTGTGCTCTCCTCAAATGATCAGACTTGTCCCGACACGCCCCCACTGCACAGCCATTTACTGGGAAGCTCAGTGTGCTGCAGCTTCCCCCCTCCCCAGTTCTTATGCAGCTGAGAACAGAAGGGAATGTGATCACTTATTAAAATGGGAAAATGTATTTATAAGGGTTTTTTTATATCTATACACAAATGTTTTGCCTTTTTTTTCAATTTTAAACTGAATTGGTTGTTTTACAAGATGCGGGTTCACAATCACTTTAAGGGTTACAATCTTAAAGCGGAGGTCCGCCCACAGCTGTAAACACTTAAAAGCCAACAGCTACACATACTGCAGCTGCTGGATTTTAATATTAGGACACTCACCTGTCCTGGAGTCCAGCAATGTTCGCACCGTTGCTGATGTTTCCATCAGCTGTCGGGTGCTGCCGCCGCCATTGCGGGTAAGGGAAGACGGCAGTGTAGCCTTACAGCTTCACGCCAAGAACCCTACTGTGCATGCGCAAGGCTCCGCTCCTCTTTCCTACTGGCCCGGGGGCAGGGGAATAAGGAGGGAGCCGAGTGGTGACGTCAACAGCCGCGGCTGTGGCTCCCGAAAGTGGGAACAGGATACTTGTCAAAGACGGGTATTCGCTCCCCCCTCCCCCCTGAAAGATGCCAAATGTGACACCGGAGGGGGGGAGGAGACAAATGAGCGGAACTCCACTTTAAGAATACACTAACATAATCATCCTGTGACATATATCTAATTACATCGAATTATATCTAATATACAATCGATTCTTTTGGAGCAGCCTAAGGGAGTGAGGAACCTCATATAATAATCTTTAATGAAATGGTTTAAAACTAATTTGCTCATTTAAGCGTGGAGGAATATTACCTTTCAGGTTGAAGATCTATTGGGTCTCTTTTTATAAGATTCCATTGAAACCCCCCCCCCCCCCCCCTAAAATTGGGTTGATTCTGTCAAGGACTATAAATGATAGAACCACAGGCCTATAACAATAGTGGAAGGAAAAGTGTCTAACATTTGGTGAATGAAGATTACCACTAGAAATGGCATATCTATGATTATGTATTTCCTTCCAGAAATTTCGCTTTGTTTTGCAGCAGGCTCTTCAGTGGCACTTTAATATATAGACAATTCAAATTGTATGACAGTTTGTACAATGTTGTGGCATGTATTTTTTACCATTTGGTAATATTGTTTTTCCATACAAATGTGGGTATAATGCACACAGTGACCACATTTAAATGAGCCATGTGGCAGCTTACCACTAGGGATGAGTTCGATGTTGGGGTCGAATATAAGTTCGATTCGAACATCGCGTGTTCGCCCATTCGCCGAAGAACGAACATTATGGGGCGTTCGCGGGAAATTCGAGCGCCACGGAACACCCCATAATGCAGTGTGAGATCGCAGTGCATTGCTGTATGATGATTGGCCGAAGCATGCACCTGACCTGCAAGTTACCACAACACCACTTTATAATGATGCTGACTAATGATTTAAAACTGATGTGTTCTTCTACCTTAGTTTTGCGTCTGAATTTATGCTTGTGTCCAGAGATGACCAAAAATAAGAAAAAATAAACAGAAACAAAATGTGACGTTTTGATGCACCAATGATAATATACTGTATAACTATACTATATATATTGTTTCCAGTTTTTAGCATACTAAATACAAGCGCAATAATTTCTTCTTCACTTTTAAAAATCGTTAATGAAACCCTGTCAGGTCTCTAAATGTTTTGAGATAACAGGTCCCAACAGAAGAAAACATACAGTATACGCACCTCTCCGATGGCCCATTCTCCTGCCTCTTCTCTGTTCCAGTGCAGCAACCTCAGAAAGCCTCTTTGGCAATTCATACTTCCCAGAATATTGGTTGCCTGTGTCACCTGCTGGTTCCTTCATCCAAACCCTTCCATCATTGCTGATTCCTGCAGTGCACAGTGCTGAGAAAGTAGTGATGTAGCTTGGGAAAGGAGAAAAAGGGTTAGGAGAAGCACCTCATCTGAGGGGTCCTGCAAGTCCCTGTATGGTAACACTCCATCTGAAAGATGGATGGCCAGCACTAGTAACTAATCAGGCTCTACAGTAGTGCACATGTGCTGGCATAGCTGCATTGGAGGTTCTGGGCCTGGCTGACTGGGAACAGTATACTCTCAAGCTTTAGATGTGTTTTACGTGTGGACTGTTATTTACATGCAGAGCTTCAAAATCCTTTGTGTGTGTATAGGTTGTGGAGGGTTCATTTTTGTGTACAACATTGTAATTCATTTTTTTGCATTCACTTAATAGGGGAAGAAGTGACATACAATAATGACTGGAAAAACACAGACTAGCAACGTCACCAACAAGAATGATCCGAGGTCAATCAACTCCCGGGTCTTTATTGGCAACCTGAACACTGGTATTGTGAAAAAGAGTGACATTGAAGGTATATTTGCCAAATATGGGAAAATAGTTGGATGCTCGGTGCACAAAGGATATGCTTTTGTACAATACGTCAGTGAAAGACATGCAAGAGCTGCAGTGGCTGGAGAAAATGCACGGATTTTAGGGGGTCAGCCGCTCGGTAAGTCCATTTTTAATTGATACCACCATGCTTAGTTTTTGTTTTTTTTGTATTTTATTACACCTTGATGCAAAATGGTTTAATAATAGAGGCAATGAGTGCAGCTGTTTTTCCCATTTTTGGATTTATTTTCTAATGAAACCTACTGTATAATCCATTTACCAAGATAAAATTCTTATTTACACTGAGCAAAATTTTAAATGCAACACTTTTGTGTTTGCCCCTATTTATGAGCTGAACGCAAAGATCTACGACTTTTTCTATGTACACAAAAGGCCTATTTCTCTCATATATTGTTCACAAATCTGTCTAAATCTGTGTTAATGAGCACTTCTCCTTTGCCGAGATAATCCATCCACCTCACAGATGTGGCATATCAAGATGCTGATTAGACAGCATGATTATTGCTCAGGTGTGCCTTAGGCTGGCCACAATAAAAGGCCACTCTAAAATGTGCAGTTTTATCACACAGCACAATTCCACAGATGTTGCAAGTTTTGAGGGAGCCTGTAATTGGCATGCTGACTGCAGGATTGTCCACCAGAGCTGTTGCCCTTGAATTGAATGTTCATTTCTCTAGCATAAGCCATCTCCAAATGCGTTTCAGAGAATTTGGCAGTACATCCAACCAGCCTCACAACCGCAGACCACGTGTAACCACACCAGCCCAGGACCTCCACATCCAGCATCTTCACCTCCAAGATCGTCTGAGACCAGCACCCAGACAGCTGCTGCAACAATCGGTTTGCATAGCCAAAGAATTTCTGCACAAACTGTTTCTCAGAGAACCTCATCTGCATGCTTGTCGTCATCGGGGTCTTGACCTGACTTCAGTTCATTGTCGTAACCGACTTGAGTGGGCAAATGCTCACATTAAATGGCATCTGGCACTTTGGAGAGGTGTTCTCTTCACGGATGAATCCTGGTTTTCACTGTACAAGGCAGACAGCGTGTTTGGCATCGTGAGTGGAATTCTGATGTCAACATTATGGATCAAGTGGCCCATGGTGACGGTGGGGTTATGGTATGGGCAGGCGTATGCTATGGACAATGAAGACAGGTGCATTTTATTGATGACATTTTGAATGCACAGAGATACCGTGACAAGATCCTGAGGCCCATTGTTGTGCAATTCATCCATGACCATCACCTCATGTTGCAGCATGATAAAGCATGGCCCCATGTTGCAAGGATCTGTACACAATTCCTGAAAGCTGAAAAAAAATCTCAGTTCTTGCATGGCCAGCATACTCACCGGACATGTCACCCATTGAGCATGTTTGGGATGCTCTGGATCGGCATATATGACAGCGTGTTCCAGTTCCTGCCAATATCCAACAACTTCGCAAAGCCATTGAAGAGGAATGGACCAACATTCCACAAGCCACAATCAACAACCTGATCAACTCTATGCGAAGGAGATGTGTTGCACTGCGTGAGGTAACTGGTGGTCACGCCAGATACTGACTGGTTTTTGTACCCCCGACCCCCCAATACAGTAAAACTGCACATTTTAGAGTGGCCTTTTAATGTGGCCAGGCTAAGGCACACCTGTGCAATAATCATGCTGTCTAATCAGCATCTTGATATGCCACACCTGTGAGGTGGATTGATTATCTCGGCAAAGGAGAAGTGCTCACTAACACAGATTTAGACAGATTTGTGAACAATATTTGAGAGAAATAGGCCTTTTGTGTACATAGAAAAGTCTTAGATCTTTGTGTTCAGCTCATCATAAATAGGGGCAAACACAAAAGTTTTGTGTTTGTAATTGCTCAGTGTAGTTTTGTACCTTTTTTTTTTTTTGCATATACTCAATAAAAACTAGTTTTTATTGAGTATATGCAAATAAATGTACATTCACATAGGAATATTTTGAATTCAGGAGTACACATCTGAAATGTCACATCGGCAAACAACAGGAGTATAGGAAAGTACACTGAACAAATGGATCAAATGCATCTACAGTGAATACATTTAGAAATTTGGAAAGGGACAGATAGCATAACATATAACCAAACTGTAAATAATACAGTAGCTCGACCTCTAGAGAAAAAAATTGTCAGACTCACCCATGTTTTTAAGCATAATAAACTGGAGGGTCTGTGCATGAAACAAACATCAACCAGGTTGCGTTTGCGCTTAATAAACCATGTGGTGGTCAAATAATAGATACATCCATCACGGCAATAAACAAATAAGGAAACGTTGTTGTAGAATACGCTATCAAGAAAAGGAGAGAGTCCACAGTGTCCTGTGTATCTGGCTAGGGCTCCCAAATTTTATAAAATTTCCCCGGGCACCCTCAGTTGCATATACCTTGGGAGATAAGATCCAGGTCCATGTTTTTATCTCCTGCCAGTGTTACGAGGCAAAATCTTTTAGTTTCATAATAATTTGGGAGATGAAAGTTGACCCTGGTTTGGGCAGTAAATATTAGCAAGAAGGCACTGAATGCTTTCTAAAAGCCCTTAGCCCTTTTCTAAAAAAAAAAAAATCTCCCGTGGTTGTCCCCTATCATATCTAACAATGTGAAAGGGGTATCCTTTTGGAAACCACCTTTAGCCTTTTTGTGTCTGCTGTCTGCTAAATTTGCTGCCTTTTTTATTTTACAAATACAAATAGAGTTAAGTGCCTTTAGTATCATGTACTTCTTAGGTAATTGTTTCAGAATTTTTGTAGGCTGTTGTGGTTGGACTGATGAAATTGTATACAGGTGTAGGAATCATAGGTTTTCCCCCAGGCCTACCATGCTTTTTGTAAAATACAGCCTTGACAGATTTTTAATTTAGAATTCTGAATTTATATTGTAAAAAAATATAAATGTGAAACAAAAGAAAAAAATGTGCTAAGGCTCCTAAACAACAATGCATTAAAGCAGCTGACACAATAACCCAATACATGGTATACATAAATCAAGAAACATACATTGTAGCGCATAAAATATCACGTGTATATAACATGCAAGTATTTCATATATTAAAGTGTGCTTATAACGAAGAACCCATTTATCAATGTATAATTAAATTAAGTCATAGGTGTGTGCAGCCTATTGTATTAGGGTGTGCACCTCAAAGCTCCAACACATATGCCTTTGTGACATATTAACCGGCCTCTTCCCCACTCGTCATCCTAAAACAATGGGGGGGAGCAGGTGAGCACACAGGGGGACCTGGGCAGCAGAAAGAAAAGGAACTGGGACAAGAGGGGTGGCATACATTGGTACCAATCCCCTGTATTTTCCTCCCGTGGCAGCTGAATATCGGCGAGAGGAAGAGGAGGAGAAGCCTACTTTCAGCTGCTGCAGAAGAAAATACAGATCGGTCCATTAATTTCCACTCCAGCCGCCTACCCTGTCCAGGTTCTGGGGGTCGGCAAGTAAGGATCGCGGCTTACCTCTCACCTGCCCACAATTGATAAGTTGCCAATTCCAGGATTAGGGTTTGCCCAGGCACACCTGGCACACCCCTTGCGTACGCCTATGAATGAAGTGAAAAACAATGTCCCTTTAAAGAACCAATAAAGTCCACAGGTGTATTTGTGAATTGATAACAATGTGTAGTTGTGAATCTCAACAAAAATCCCCAAGCATTTCAGCAGAAAGAACCCACCACAGAAAACCACCACAGTGAATGAATGGGGGCTTACCAGATTCTAGTGACCCTCACAAGAGAGGTCTCAAAGGGCATTATGGCAATCCACACACAGCCTTACAGCCTATATAGAATATAGTGAAGCTCCACACAGGCAAGGGTTATTAAAAAGGAGACAAAGAACACCTAAACATTTTTATCAAATATCCCTGTACATTTAATTATACATTGATATATGGATTTTTCGTTATAAGCATACTTTAATATACTTGCATGTTATACTTGCATGTTATATACACATGATATTTTATGTGCTGCACTGTATGTGCCTTATAAAAATATAAATGCTCTATTTTATAAAAAAAAAAATATATTATACAGTAGACCCCTAATTGCTGGTAACCAATGTGCTTAAAGTGCTTTTGAGGGGGCGCATGCGCGAGGCTTTACATGGCAGACGTGTCTCTGTGAAGCTCCGCACTCCCCGCCGCACACCCGGGACTATAAAGCCTAACTGAACCGACAAATCGGAGCCATTTCCACGGGGATCGCTTCTCTATACATCAGTGCCCCTTCCGGTATGGTGTTAACGGGCCACCGCCGAAAACCGAACCATAAACCCATCAAAGAAGCGCTGGCCCGCGCTTCCTCCAAGATGGCGTCGAAGGCCCGGAACCTGGCTGATCTCTCAACAACTTCTCCAGCTCGCTCTGATATACCTGACAGCGAGGAAGAGACTGACATACAAGAAGGCTCAGGGGGCTCTCCACCCGCCCCTGATACAGGTATGTCACAAGCTGCCTTTATGAGAGTCATGGAATCTATGTTACATAAGGCCCTTAAAGCAACTTCAGACCAGATCACCACTAGTCTGACACGTGAGATACGCGAGATAGGCCAGCGCACAGCAGACCTTGAAACAAGGGTTGATGACATAGAACTCACCCTCCAGGAACAAGCACAAGAGCAAATTGCTCTCAGAGAGGAGAACTCTATGCTCTTATCCCGCCTCGAGGACACTGAGAATCGCTCCCGCAGATCCAATCTACGCCTCAGAGGCATCCCAGAAACAATTGATGACCTGCAATTTTTTACAACAGCACTATTCCAAGAACTAGCACCCTCCATACCCATCGAACGACTCGAATTCGACAGAATCCACAGAGCACTCACCAGGCGCCAAACAGATGGTCCACCTAGAGACATCATCATCAAGCTGCACTTTTTTCGTACGAAGGAACAGCTCCTGGCGGCCGCCCGCAACAACAACACCTTGCAATTCCAGAGTCATACATATCAATTGTTTTCTGACTTGGCACCCCTCACGATTGCTAAACGCCGCGCCATGAAGCCTCAGCTACAGGTACTTATACATCATCAACTTAAGTACACATGGCGGTTCCCGTTCGCATTGCAATTCTCCTATCAAGGTCAGCAACATACCTCCACCACACCAGAATCTCTCCAAAAGCTGCTGGAATCACTTAACCTATCTCCCCAGTCTGCCCATTCAGACACAGCCCTTCCTCGCACCCCAGCCAGATCTGCCTCGCAACCGTACACCATTACTCCCAAACGGAAAAACTCCGGACCGCCATCCATCCGGAAGGAACCCCAGCCAGATTATCCGAATACTCCTATCGCAGCCCGAAATCCCGAGCTCCACGCTGAAAACAAAGGAACTACCCTTTCTATTCTTTTTGTCTCCTCTTCTTTTTTGAACACGCAGGTATTCGGTTGCACATGCAGAGAATGTCTCCATGCCACCTCAGAGACCCCACTTGTGACCGAGACCTGCTAGAGGACTCCCGTCAAAAACGGATATTTGGTAACCTGAAATTATTCTCTTTTCAGGGCTCGCAGGCCTTTTAAGGCCTTCTCAGGTTCAGTTATGTTGTTCAATTTTTCTTTTACACTTATTTTTCACTTTTTATTCGTTATTATCCTCATGTTGTTCTTAAACGTACAATTCTGTTCTGCACATACCCAGAGCGTACTTGATCTGGTTTACATTTTGTGAACCAGGTGAACCCCGCTACTCTGTCGTTTTCAAGACTTAATACCGGTAACGAATCAACCAGATAGCTTCTATGTTTTGTCTAACTTACCGAGAATTTCATGCACACTTTCCTAGTATGATCCCCATATCATCCCCATCCCCCCCTCCTCCCCTTCCTCCCCTTCCTCCCCCCTCTTCCCATCCCTCCCCCCCCTCCTCCCCCTCCCTATTCCCCCCCCTCCCTTCTTTCCCCTCTCCAACCCTCCCCTCCCCCCTTCCCCTCCCAGTTTTTCCCACCCTTATTCCTCCCTATTCCACCCTCCTTCCTCTCCAACCCCCCTTCCCCTCAACTCGTAGACAAAATTTTTTATGGTGAATGTCAACACCCGAGAACTCACATGTGTGCTTAGTAGTTACTGAATAGAACTGTACCATACGCTCTTATGTTCCCCACCCCCCACCCTATACGTGATATTTTGTTGATGTTAACATTATCAGGGGGCAATGGGAACGATTTCGTAATCTTCATTTTATTTTGTTTTGTTGTTTTCCATTATACCTACTTTTTAAACTACTTTAATCACTTGCTGCTCCCGGTTGCGGCGGGGAGCAGTCAATGCTTACCCCCTCAGCGGTGCACCCACTCTTTGACCGAAACCTCGGTCGCAGAGTCAGTGCACGCATTAGTCGGGTTCTACTGACGCGCTGCCCCCTTATCAGGGGAGCCGCTCAGTGCACCACCCGACCCACTATGCTCTCCCTCCCTCCCCCCTCCCTCTCCCCCCTTTTTGACTCTATATCTCTACTCCCCTCTCTCTTTCGGTGCCGGTTGACCTGCGTGGGCCCCCCCCTTTTTTCTTCTTTGATACTTACCACCCACACACCCCATAATGGCCCCACTTGAAATTCTCACCCTGAACGTTAAGGGGTTGAATTCCCCACATAAACGAGTAAAGGCATTTCAAACCTTTGCGTCCCTGAAAGCTAAAATCGTAGCCCTTCAGGAAACCCATTTCTCCATACACCACACACCGAGATTTTTTAGCTCCAAATATCCACAGGTATTTACTGCTTCAGCTAAAACAAAACACAGAGGAGTTTTACTCGCTTTTCATCACACCATGCCATTTACCCCCCTCACCGAAATAAAAGACCCTGAAGGTCGATACCTCATCCTAGTGGGACTATTACAGGACATACCCATAACCCTCGTCTCCTACTACGCTCCCAATACAAACCCGAATCCCTTTTTTTCACATCTATTACAAGTTGTACAAGCACACTGCAAGGGAACATTGTTCCTCTGCGGAGACTCTAACTCCATACTACAGCCACACGCAGACAAATCTCCCTATGCCCCTGAACATTACTCCCCCTCTTCACAATTTCGCAAACTTATACAGTCAGCCTCCCTCCTAGACACGTGGAGAGAACTCAATCCCTCCAAGAGAAACTATACATTTTATTCACATCCACACAAATCATTTTCTAGGATTGACCATATATTCACCACAATAGCTTCTGCACCACTTCTCCTTCACTCACACATCCAACCAATTACATGGACTGATCACTGTGCCGTTATTACCACAGTGTCATCCCTAATCCCACAATCTACTAATAGATCATGGTGTATGAATGATTCCCTCCTAACCAATCCATCATACTGCCTAGATATTCAAGTAGCCCTTAAAGAATACCTAAAACACAATGCAACTCCCGACATCTCCCCCGTCCTCCTCTGGGAAGCACACAAACCCGTGATTCGTGGCACATGTATCTCAGTGGCATCCCATCTTAATAGAGACAGGAAGCTCAAATTACGCCAACTTGAATCAGATTACCATAATAGCTTCCTTTTATTCCAATCCGACCCAACTGAATCACGCAAATTAACATTAGAAAAAATCAAGCTGGAACTAGATCTAATCTTAGCCGAGACGGCTGACAAAACTATTCGTCGAACAAGCCACACGATTTATACAAAAGCAAATAAACCAGACACCTACCTAGCCCTGCGTCTACGTAGACCAGACCGTGCTCGTGTTCCCATTAGACTCAGACTGGCTAAGGGCGAAATTACTAGTAATCCTGTTAAGGTTCTCTCGGAGTTCCGTAAACAGTTGGCAAATCTCTATGATTCTAAAACAGCATTTCCACTACGCCAAGCAGAAAAACTGTTCCATAATCTACCCATACCAACCTTGTCTGAATCCAGCCGTGAGCTGATGGAGAACACGATCTCGACAGACGAAGTACTAGCAGCCATTAAAACCCTAAAACCTAATAAACGACCAGGCCCTAATGGCCTCCCCAGTCTTTACTATAAAAAGTTTGCCACTGAACGTGCCCCCCTTCTTACCAACACATTCAATACTATACTAAAACAACACTCTTTTGGCAGGGACACATTGACTGCTCTCATCTCTATGATCCCCAAACCAAACACTGATAGCATGTTATGGTCCAACTATAGACCAATCTCACTTCTTAATGTGGATATTAAGATTCTAGCTAAAGTCCTTGCCCTACGCCTCAATCCCATCATTGGTGGCTTGATACACAAAGACCAGGTTGGCTTTATACCCAAACGACAAGCGAGCGATAATATCAGACGAGTAATCCTTTTGCAACATCTGGCTCGTACCCGTAAGATCCCCATGCACCTCCTTTCCTTAGATATACGCAAAGCCTTCGATACAGTCTCATGGCCCTACCTAATTTTTATCCTCCAACGTTGGGGCTTCGGTCCCAACTTCTTAAATTGGATCAAGGCCCTTTATAACCACCCACAAGCATATGTACACTATTCCGGATTCCGATCAGATCCTTTTCCAATAGCACGGGGGACTAGACAGGGATGCCCCTTATCCCCTCTGCTCTTCGCACTCACAATCGAACCCCTGGCAGCCCTGATTAGATCGAATCCCGATATTCGAGGCTTAGATATAGCATCCACCTCCCACAAAGTGTGCCTCTTCGCTGACGATGCACTTCTCTTCATTACTTCACCCCACACCACATTACCCAACCTAATGAATATCCTAGATAAATTTTCTAACATATCTGGACTTGAAGTCAACCAAACCAAATCGAGGGCCCTTGATGTGTCCCTGCCACAAGCTGATCTAGAAACTTTACGTAGCAATTTCCCCTTCCTCTGGTCTACCACATCGATCCCATATTTAGGGATCAAGCTCACTAAGGACCCCGCCAACCTGTTCCAATCTAACTACCTCCCAATGCTTTCACAGATAACTTCCTTACTAAATACCTGGTTACCACTATGTGTCTCCTGGCTGGGACGTATAGCTGCTGTGAAAATGTCCCTATTACCGAAACTGTTATACTTATATAGAGTGCTCCCTATCAAAGTCCCTCCTTATTACCATAGGATTGTGCAGAATAAAGTTTTCAAATATATATGGGGTCCTACTAGACCCAGAGTGGCGAGACCGATTCTTCTCCGCAACAAGCTCTACGGTGGCCTGGGTATCCCCAATTTCTCACACTACTACCACGCAGCCCGCCTAGCACAGTCTATTTTATACCATGCCAAGACGGAGACCCCACTCTGGGTAGCCCTCGAAGCCATTGATTTACACCCGCTAAATATAGGCAATCTACTATGGCTTCCCACATCAACTAGAGGACCCATAACTAATCCGTTAACATTTCACACTCTTAAACTTTGGGATAGACTAAAAGCCCCATTTAAACTAATCTCTTCACACTCCCCACTTCTGTCCTACTTGGGTCACCCTCAATTCCTCCCAGCCTACACAGAACCAACCTCATTTCATGCCTGGGTCCAGGCGGGTTTGACTCGCATTTGTGATCTCGTTAGTGGAGACACTGTGAAACCCTTTCCAATTATCCAGGAACAAACACAACTTCCTCACAGGGAATGTTTCCGCTACCTCCAAATTAAGCATTTTGTGCAAGAAACTATAAAAGCTAACTCTGGTCTGGATACTCTGACCGAGTTTGAACATATGTGCGAGTCTGATCCGCATGCCCCCGGTATTATCTCCCGCTTATACTCCCATCTTACATTACCACCCCCAAATCTACCCACATATGCACAAAGATGGTTGAGAGACCTCGACACTACTCTCGAACCAGAAGACTGGTCGACCATATGGTCTAACACAAAAAACTCATCCCAGAATGTTATTGCCTCAGAAGCGAACTATAAAGTGCTAATGCGCTGGTATCTAGTCCCAGCTAGAATTGTTAAGTTTCTACCAGACTCCTCCCCAAACTTTTTCAGAGGTTGTGGGGAAAGGGGCACGCACTTACATATATGGTGGACATGTCCACAAGTACAACGCTTCTGGACAATAATATTTCAGATGGCAACCACCCTACACCAAATCACTTTATCCCCCAGCCCCAAAATAGCCCTCCTCAACCTCTTTCCACAAGACTATACCAGATCACAACTCCAACTTCTCCTACATTTATTCACAGCAGCCAAACAGACGATAGCTAAGGCCTGGAAAACCCCCACTCTTAATATAGTCGAAACAAAGAATAGGATTACCCAAGCAATGATACATAGCAAAACTGAGGCAAAAATCCTAGATAAAGCCACCCAACACAACAGAGTCTGGCGACCCTGGGTGGAACACTTCTTGCCAACAGATACCGACGAGGACCTGGTAACGCTTTAAGCAGACCTGGATGTCACCCCGAGACTTTATTCTCGCACCTGCGCCCGCGCGGGCTGGCCGGCACCCCCCTCTTCCCCCTTCTCCTAACTACTACTTTCCCGCCTACACCCCCTTTTTACTACCCCTCCTTTTTCATAATCTCACCTCTCCATTTCACCTTATCCCCCAAAACTGAAAACAAGTAATATACTCTGTTACTAGCATTAATTTTGAGGGCCCCCCCACCACTGTTATTGGGGATTGGCCCAGATTTATAATGTTAAAAAAGGGACCATACCTCCCTTTAACCTCTCAAATATATTCGTACGTAGTTCCAACATGCCGTACAATTTAGAAATATATATGTTATCCTAGCACTTAGCTTTCATTAAGCCAAAATCTCATGTGTTACTTTTATGTTCACTGTCACATATTCAATTGAAACTATGTATGGAACTTAATGTAACAGCTGTATGTGAATTTACCAATAAAATATTTGAAACAAAGTGCTTTTGAAAGTAATAATGTAATCTAAAAATATACTATAAGATTTTAATTTACTCAGAATGGACACATCAGTTTAGCATTACTTTCCCAAAGAAATCTTACGTATCAGTGAGGATCAGGGGCGGACTGATAACTCATGGCAATAGGAGATTATGGGGCCCCAGGCAATCAGAGATTATGGGGCCACACAGTATACACACACACAGTATACAATCACACAGTATACACATACATGTACACACAGTATACACAGACAGATGTAAAAAAAACACAGATTTATACATACTGTCCCTGGTTTTACTGAGGCTGACAACCCTGATGGGGCCCCCTAGTGGCCCAGGGCCCTTGGGCAGTGCCCGAGTGGCTCAATGGTCAGTCCGCCCCTGGTGAGGATGTATCTATTTCTTTAATCAACGTTCATATATCATATCAACATTAGAAATATGTAAGTTTGATTTTACTTTCTGTTACTTTGGAAATATACATGCTGTTGTAACAACCCAAAGCTTGAGGAAATCTGTTCATTAGCTCATTTAACGATAAGTGCTGTAAATGACATGTACCAATAACACTTATATTGAGTGGTTAAACGTGAAAGTGTTTGTAAACCCCAACAATGAACTTTACTTATTTACTCTCTTTTGGTATGTTGCATATACCATCGGAAGAGGGGTCTTTTAACCGTACGATAAGTGCAAAAAATACTTGTTGATTTTGGCAAAAATCTTGTGATCTGATAATTTTTGGTGATCTCTAACGGTGGTTATGGAGATGAAGAGTAATCTGTTTTTTGGGGGGTTTTTTTGCAATTGATTGGAAATTAAGTAGGCGGAGCTAAGGAATCAGATCTGCATTTTCATTTCAAAGAGAAATGTAGGTGACATTATATTTCTGGCACATCAACGGTTATTTTTCTCTGTCCAGTATGTTAAAAGTGATAAAACATGAAGAAATGTGCATGAATTGCAGAGATGTACTAAATGTTTTGTTTTTTTTCATGACATGAGCTTTAACAAATGATTATTTATGCCATTTACCAAACAAAATACAACATTCTTCTTCAATAGCTGCATAAAAATAGGGTTCTTTTCAGCTGCCTAATAAGCTTGCTTTATGTGTTTTGTGATATGCTTAGTACTGTTTGGTGGTTCAGCTACATATATGCAAGGACATACACAGCACGTCCTTGAGCTTGTTTAGTGTAGCTTATAGGCTGTTAATATGAAATTTATAAAGAATATTTGCCACCCACAAAAACTGTCTTCCTTTTACCTCTGTTCTGTCCTTTTGATAGCCTTTCTCTCAATGCAGAGCTGTATGTTCTGCAATGCTGCAGTCATTCTTGGCTGGGAGAAAAAGAATTGTCCTGGCACACTACCTTTATTAATAAAGCACTGTGTTATTACAATGGAATTTTATAGATAATAATTTTATAGTTATAGTGTAACTTCATTATAAATGATTCAGGTATTTTTAAATGAAAAAAATAGATTGGATATTTTACAGACCTTGGCATATCATTTAACAAATTTGGGTGAATTGTAAATGAGAGTCCTAGATTTAATTAAAAAAGGCTTTCAATCCAGTTTGAAATCAACACACACATGCGCACACACAAACGTACACACACACATATATTTAAAGGGTAACATTCCTTTTATTTTAAAGTAATTGTAAACCTCTGAAATGAAAAATGAACAAAGCATATCGTCCTTACATGAGTGCTGCGAGTACACGTGGACTGTATTGTTGAGTATTAGTGTCAAGAAGCTAGTTGTTGGGTAATTTTGGATAGGGTATAATCCCCAATCTTCATTAAATTAGTAGGTATGATGACCGACGGGTGTGGAGATGCGACTCGGTGTACATCTTGCAGTATTTATGCGTTTTGAGGAAAGTGGGGTCCCCCAGGGTTCTATACTGGGACCTATCTTATTTTATTTGTTCATAAACAACCTGGAGGATGGAGTAAACAGTTCAATCTGTGTATTTGCGGACAATACTAAGCTAAGCAGGGCAATAACTTCTTCACAAGATGTGGAAACCTTGCAAGTAGATCTGAACAAATTAATGGGGTGGGCAACTACATGGCAAATGAGGTTCAATGTAGAAAAATGTAAAATAATGCATTTGAGTGGCAAAAATAATAATGCAATCTATACACTGGGGGGAGAACCACTGGGGGAATCTAGGATTGAACAGGACCTGGGGGTCCTAGTAGATGATAGGCTCAGCAATGGCATGCAAGCTGCTGCTAACAAAGCAAACAGAATATTGGCATGCATTAAAAAGGGGATTAACGCAAGAGATAAAGTGGTAATTATCCCACTCTACGAGACTCTTGTCCGGCTGCACCTGGAATATGCTGTCCAGTTCTAGGCACCAGTCCTCAGGAAGGATGTACTGGAAATGGAGCGAGTACAAAGAAGGGCAACAAAGCTAATAAAGGGTCTGGAGGATCTTAGTTATGAAGAAAGGTTGCGAGCACTGAACTTATTCCCTCTGGAGAAGAGACGCTTGAGAGGGGATATGATTTCAATTTCCAAATACCATAATGGTGACCCCACAATAGGGATAAAACTTTTCAGCGGAAGGGAGTTTAATAAGACATGTGGCCACTCATTTAAATTAGAAATAAAAAAAAGGTATAAACTGCGTAGAGGTTGGGTGGCGGTGGTTTCAGCGGGGAACACCGGTTAATTAAAAAAAACTATTAGATAAGCACCTGAACGATCACAACATACAGGGTTATACACTGTAATACTGACATATAATCACACACATAGGTTGGACTTGATGGACTTGTGTCTTTTTTCAACCTCACCTACTATGTAATGATGTAACTTTATCCTTCTATAGTGTATACCTGCCTCGATACAAAGCAACTAGTTTGAATCCTGTCTGCTCTCTCCTCCCTCTGCTATCTGTCCAAGTAGAATGTGTATACCGCTCAGGTGAGTATTGAATAGCAATCCAGCATAGGTGCCCACCCCGGCTCCCACCACTAACATCAAAGATAAAGAAAAACTTGCCACACTCCACCACGGAGCTATTGAAAAATTAATCCCTTTAGTGTCTTCATAGCCAGAAAAGCAGTACAGGACAATTTGTTGGCGCGTTTCACACTGAAATCTCGTGCCTAATTATAATGGTTATGATTTAGCACAAGATGTCAGTGTGAAATGTGTCAACAAATTGTCCTGTACTGCTTTTCTGGCTATGAAGACAATAAAAAGATTCATTTTGCAATGGCTCCATGGTGGTGTGTGGCAAGTTTCTCTTTACCTTTGTCTGCTATCTGCATGAGTCACTATTCCAACATGATAACAACCACAAACACACCTCCAAGACGAGCACTGCCTTGCTAAAGAAGCTGATGGTAAAGGTGATGCACTGACCAAGCATATCTCTCTAGACCTAAACCCTATTGAGCATCTGTGGGGCATCCTCAAACAGAAGGTGGAGGAGTGCAAGGTCTCTAACATCCCCCAGCTCTGTGATGTCGTCATGGAGGAGTGGAAGAGGACTCCAGTGGCAACCTGTGAAGCTCTGGTGAACTCCATGCCCAAGAGGGTTAAGGCAGTGCTGGAAAATAATGGTGGGCACACAAAATATTGACACTTTGGGCCCAATTTGGACATTTTCACTTAGGGGTGTACTCACTTTTGTCGCCAGCGGTTTAGACATTATTGGCTGTGTGTCAAGTTATTTTGAGGGGACAGCAAATTTACACTGTTATACAAGCTGTACACTCACTACTTTACATTGTAGCAAAGTGTCATTTCTTCAGTGTTGTCACATGAAAAGGATATAATAAAATATTTACAAAAATGTGAGGGAGGGATGTACTCACTTTTGTGAGGTACTGTATATGTATGTCTATATATATATATATATATATATATATATATATATATATATATATATATATATATATATATATATATATATATATATATATATATATATATATATATATACTGTGCGCATGTAACAAACATTTACACAATGAAATGGGCGAAAATTGATGTGCTTCCTCTACTATGTAATTCCTGTATTGTCAGTGCCACCTAGTGGATATGATGCATTTTTTCCCCCAGAAATACATCAATCAGGGAAAAAAATATATTGTGGCCACTAGATGGCTTTTTTAAGCTTTAGATATAGTAGGGAAGGGTTATACCCTTTGTCTGATTTTTATTGCTGTGTGTTGTGTGTCTTTGAGGATATTCGCTCATGTGTTTTTACTGGTGATCAGTGTTACTAAGAGAGAGAGAGGGGAGATCCAAATTTTTAGAGTTGTCACTAGAAAAAAGAGGTGAAGGAAAATCTTCCAATAGGGGCTCCTGCTCTGGGAACAAATGTCTAAATTGCATTTCTGGTTTTCTGAGGAGTGAGGACTGGTTTCGCTTTATCTCAATGAGGCCTTTCAGAGTATTGGTTTAGCAAATGATGGATATGGCCGGATCACACTGAACAGTAGGCATGATTTAAAGGGAGATAGCTGAAGCTAAACTCTGACCAAAACAATTTTTGTCCATTTGCACTTTAAAAATAAATGAAGACCAATGAAGTGAGTGCATAGTGCAGGCGCTGCCGCATTATGTATTACTCGTACGTTCCTTCCCAACATACAGTATAGTCAGAGCTGAACATTCCATACTGAAGCTTACAACTCACCCTGGAGTACATAGATCACATTGGGTCGCTCCCTCTGTAGCCCGTCCATTCCAAAAAGTCTTTGATTCTTTTTAATGATTGTGAGGCATTCTGTGATTGGAGGAAAGATTGCCACCTTCATCTGCACCTTCTTGTCATTCTGATTTCTATTGGGGTTTTTAACATACGGATTTGTAGATTATCCTTTTTTACATCCAAGATTGAAAAGAGAATCTTCCTGGACCTCTTTTGAGATATTGAGAGCTCAGGGACCTGGTCATACTGGCTTGTGTGGATGCCACAATAGTGACAGAACAGTACTACTATTCCTCTGGGACTTACATGAACAAACGACAACAAGCTAAGGCCTCGTACACACGATCGGATTTTCAGCAGGGAATTGTGTGATGACAGACTGTTTGCCTAAAATCCAACCGTTAGTATGCTCCATCAGACAATTGTTGTCCAACTTTCAGCCAACAAATGTTGGATGGCAGGCTAGTAAATTTTCGGTGGACAACAGTGTGTTAGATTTTCGTACCGTGTGTACACAAGTCCATCACACAAAAGTCCAAAGTACAAACACGCATGATCGGAATCAATGTTTACCAAATATGACATTAGCAGAAGGTGCCCAAAGGGTGGTGCACAAGAGCTGAAATTCTACGTAGTACGTCACTACGTTCAAGTTTGTTGGCCGACAATTGTGTACCGTTTGTATGCAAGACAACCTTCCGGCACACTCCCTTCAGACAAAAGTCTGATGCTCTGTTTGCCAACAATTCGATCGTGTATACGAGGCTTTAGACCCCATACACACTATTAGATTTTCTGCAGATTTTTGTCTTCAGATTTACCAAAACCATTCAATATGAGGTCAAACCTTAAGAGTTTCAATTTGTATGCAATCGGGCAGGCCCTTGCACTACATGGTTTTGGTAAATCTGAAGACAAAAATCAGCAGAAAATCTAATAGTGTGTATGGGGTCTTAGACCCCATACACACTATACAACTTTTGTTGTCAGATTTCCTTTAGACTTACCAAAACCATGTAGTGCAAGGGCTTGCCTGATTGCATACAAATTGAAACTCTGATGCCGCGTACACACGAGCGGACTTTACGGCGGACTTTGCCCGGCGGACTGGATTTCGTCGGACAATTCGATGTGTGTGGGCTCCAGCGGACTTTGTTTTCTCAAAAGTTGGACGGACTTAGATTTGAAACTTGTTTAAAATGTATCCGTTGAAATCGAGTCCGGTCGAAAAGTCCGCTCGTCTGTGTGCTAGTTCGACGGACTAAAAAGCCACGCTAGGGCAGCTATTGGCTACTGGCTATGAACTTCCTTGTTTTAGTCCGGTCGTACGTCATCACGTACAAATTCGACGGACTTTGGTGGATTGTGTGTAGGCAAGTCCGTTCATTCAGAAAGTCCGTCGTAAAGTACGTCGAAAAATCCGCCGGGCAAAGTCCGCCGTAAAGTCCGCTCGTGTGTACGCGGCATTAAGGTTTGACCTCATATTATATGGATTTGGTAAATCTGAAGGAAAAAAATCTACAGAAAATTGTATAGTGTGTATCCAGCTTAAAAGGAAGTCTTTAGATTTGTCTGCAATTTCCCTTCATGATAGTATATACCCCTAAATTTAGCATCATCAGTGTGGCTAGGTCAATTTGGCAATTCCTCAGTGACTAATTTGCCTACATTATCATTGCTACATTTGTATGGGGCTATTATTGCTTTGATAAATACCCTGATTTTTCTTTTCTTTTATAGGCCTCATTAAAATAGGTACTGGAACCCCTACTGCGTACAGGAGGCTTTTGTTTTGGTGCATGCAGGCTACTTATGAAAGTGGATGCAGCACGCAGTAGGGGTGCCAGCAACCATCTTAGAGGCCATAGGCTGAGAAAGAAACAACATTATATAGTATTTTAATGAGCCTAGTTTACACCATTGTGGTGATTTCATGTGTGTTTAAAAAAAAAAGTATAGTATGCATTTTTTGCACATTTTGGAAAGCATGTAAAAGCACATAAATGCACTGTAAAACACGAGTAAAAAAAGAATATAAAACACACATGAATGCATGGTAAACCCAAGTAAAAAAAATGCATGTAGATCTGTGCACTGAACACAGGGATTGGGGTGTAAACGAGCTCAACCACTGTGCAGCCAAGGTGCATCCATGCTAAATATCTCAGCTTTGACTACTTGCACATATGTAGTTATAAACACTTTAATCTCGTATATCATTTTAGTTTTAGTAACGTCCCATCATCCATCACTTGAAACCAATGTTGTGCAGATCTGTCAGGACACGTTAATCCAGTGCTTTGCTGACTGGCACAAATGACACTTTTATTCCAGTTCCAGAAGGCAGTGTGAACCTTTATAAAAAAAAAAAAAAAAAAGACCGAAAACTATCCTATGAAAATGGGGGTTTCTGGCTCACCTTGGCTTGATTATTTCCAGTTATTTAATTTGGTTCAATATATTTAATTTGGTTGATGTATTTTTATAGCTGAGCAAATATGACTATGATTATTAGTTTATGTATGTATTAAAGCATGCCACTTGTCAAAAAATGCATGAATAAACTTCCCTAAAGAAAGATGATCTGATGGGTAAAATGTCAAGCACAATTTTATCAAACAAAAAGAATTACAATGAACATATACATCCCACTGCAGTATCCCCAGTGACAGTAACAATGGATTTGCCACTTTTATGCATATTCTTAAAATAAAAGTGACGTTATTTTTATTCACTGACATCCCAGCTATCCGAGTCTAGCTGTGAGTATCACAAGCACAAGGCACTCACAATGTAGGAGGTTGAATGCTGTGATAAATCAAAAAAAAAAAAATTTATATATATATATATATATATATATATATATATATATATATATATATATATATATATATATATATATATATATATATATATATATATATATATATATATATATATATATATATATATATATATATATATATATATATATATATATATATATATATATATATATATATATATATATATACACACACACTAAACTACCAAAAGCATTGGGACTCCTACCTTTACACGCACATGAACTTTAATGGCATCCCATTCTTAGTCCGTAGGGTTCAATATTGTTGGCACACCCTTTGCAGCTATAACAGCTTCATCTCTTCTGGAAAGGCTGTCCACAAGGTTTAGTAGTGTGTCTATGGGAATGTTTGACCATTCTTCCAGAAGAGCATTTGTGAGGTCAGGCACTGATGTGGACGAGAAGGCCTGGCTCGCAGTCTCCGCTCTAATTCATCCCAAAGGTGTTCTATGGGGTTGAGGTCAGGACTCAACCCCAGAAATTGTCCAAAATGTCTTGGTATGCTGGCGTCTTGAGAGTTCCCTTCACTGTAATTAAGGGGCCAAGCCCAACCAATGAAAAACAACCCCACACATAATCCCCCCTCCACCAAATGATTTGGACCAGTGCACTAACCAGGTCCATAAAGATATGGATGAGAGAGTTTGGGGTGGAGGAACTTGACTGGCCTGCACAGAGTCCTGACCTCGACTCGATAGAACACCTTTGGCCGGGATGCCACTAAAATTCATATGCGTGTAAAGGCAGGTGTCACAATACTTTTGGTAATATAGAGTGTATTTATATAGACATAGATATATATATCTATATATACTGTACATATATACAGGGGTTGGACAAAATTATGGAAACACCAGGTAAAAGAATTAAATTGTTACCTAATATGGTGTTGGACCACCTTTTGGCATTCAAGACGGCCTGACTTCACCTGGGAATTGACAGAAAAAAACTCTTGGATGGTGGATAATGGAATCTGATACCACTCTTCATGCAAAAATCATTCCAGTTCTTGCAGAGATGCCGGAGCCAGGAATGAGCCTGAATCGTGTTCTTCAAAATTTACCATAGTGGATCGATGATATTGAGTTCCTGCAAATCCGGCTCCCAGGGAAGGTGAGAGGCTTCATCTGCAAGCTCGTCAGACCATGATTCTACAACACCAGCTGTGTGAATGGAAGCATTATGTTCTTGGTAAATGGCGCTGTCTTCGGGAAACATTGTCTGCACCATGGGGTGCACATGATCGGCCAAAATTTGTACATAGTCCCTGGCAGTAATTCTACCTTTCAAGGTGATAGTGGGGCCTGCAGAATACCAAGACATGGCTGCCCAAACAGTATGAAGCTCGATTTATCGGACCATATTACAATCTTCTATTGATCGACAATCCATGGTTTATGGGTGTTGCACGACTCTCTCCTCTTCTAAGCATCAATATCAGTCACTGGTGGTTTGGCAATTGCAGCTCGATGGTGAATGTTTTGCTTATGGATATCCTTACAGTTTTTATGCACATGGCTTTGGAAGACTAAAATTGATCTCTGCAGTCGCTTTTGCAGCACTTGTTTTCTTATTCCAGATCACAATCCTGTGCAATGTCCTTTTGTCTCTTTCAGTCAGTTCGACCGTGCGTCGACCACGCTTATGCTTATCAGACGACGTTTTCCCAGAAACTGTATAAGCCGTCATAACTTTTTGATACTGTACCTCATGACACCACAAATAAATTGGCAACTTTAGTCACAGAGGCACCAGCTAAGCAGGACTCTGTATTACTAGCAGCGCACGCACTGAATGATAAAAAGTGAGGCTTCCCACCTGTTAGGTAGGTGTCTCATCACACAGCGGAAGCAAAAGAATGTTACATCACTTCCGCTTTCAAAGCGAAAAATGTCTTCACTTTTACACCTGCAAATCATGTAGTGTTTCCATATTTTTGTCAAACCCCTGTATACACAGTATCTCACAAAAGTGAGTACACCCCTCACATTTTGTAACTATTTTATTATATTTTTTCATGTGACATCACTGAAGAAATGACACTTTGCTACAATATAAAGTAGTGAGTGTACAGCTTGTATAACAGTGTAAATTTGCTGTCCCCTCAAAATAACTCAACACACAGCCATTAATGTCTAAACCGCTGGCAACAAAGGTAAGTACACCCCTAAGTGAAAATGTCCAAGACCATACAGCGGTTTACCAGGACAGGTTCCACTCAGAACAGGCCTCACCACGGTCGACCAAAGAAGTTGAGTGCACAAGCTCAGCATCATATGCAGAGGTTGTCTTTGGGAAACAGACATATGTGACATATGAGTGCTGCCAGCATTGTTGCAGAGGTTGAATGGGTGAGGGTCAGCCTGTCAGTGTTCAGACCATACACCGCACACTGCATCAAATTAGTCTGCATGGCTGTCATCCCAGAAGGAAGCCTCTTCTAAAGATAATGCACAAGAAAGAATGCAAACAGTTTGCTGAAGACAAGCAGACTAAGGACATGGATTACTGGAAACATGTCCTGTGGTCTGATGAGACCAAGATAAACTTAATTGGATCAGATGGTGTCAAGCATGTGTGGAGGCAACCAGGTGAGGAGTACAAAGACAAGTGTGTCTTGCCTACAGTCAAGCATGGTGGTGGGAGTCATAAAGCAAAAGATTGCCGCTTCAATCTCCCAAATCTGTAACAAAACACCCACCCTAATAGAACTCACAGGTGCTGGCTCTGCATAGGCTTGAGGAAAAAAGAGAATCCTGGACGGCCTCACACCATAGAAGGCATCTTTATTGATATGAAAAAGTAAAATCCAAATGCAGTCACTTCATGTACAGGGAAAGATAGGAAAAATAGCTAATGCATTTCACGCCCTATTGTGGTGCTTATTCATAGCTAAATTTCCCTGTACATGAAGTGACTGCATTTGGATTTTACCTTTTCATATCAATAAAGATGTCTTCTATGGTGTGCGGCCGTCCAGGATCCTTTTTTTTTCCTCAATGGTGGTAGGAGTGTCATGGTCTGAGGGTGCATGAGTGCTGCCGGAACTGGGGAGCTACAGTTCATTGAGGGTACCATGAATGCCAATAAGTACTGTGACATACTGGAGCAGAGCATGATCCCCTCCCTTTGGAGACTGGGCCACAGGGCAGTATTCCAACATAATGACCCTAAACACACCTCCAAGACGACCTCTGCCTTGTGAAAGAAGCTGAGGGTAAAGGTGATGGACTGGCCAAGCATGTCTCCAGACCTAAACCCTTTTGAGCATCTGTGGGGCATCCTCAAACGGAAGGTGGAGGAGCGCAAGGTCTCTAACATCCACCAGCTCCGTGATGTTGTCATGGAGGAGTGGAAGAGGACTCCAGTGGCAACCTGTGAAGCTTTGGTGAACTCCATGTCCAAGAGGGTTAAGGCAGTGCCGGAAAAATATTGATACTTTGGGCCCAATTTGGACATTTTCACTTAGGGGTGTACTCACTTTTGTTGCCAGCTATTTAGACATTAATGGCTGTGTTGAGTTATTTTGAGGGGACAGCAAATTTACACTGTTATACAAGCTGTACACTCACTACTTTACATTGTAGCAAAGTGTCATTTCTTCAGTGTTGTCACATGGAAAGATATAATAAAATATTTACAAAAATGTATACATACAGTATATATATATATATTTTTTATACATGTTATACGGTTCTATTCCTGACCTCCTTTTAAAAATGCTAGTCGCCTGGCTCCCTGGATTTACTATATACTATTTACTATGTTTGTGCAACCTGTAATACTAGAACACCTAATTTGCATAGTTGTTTTAGATGCATACATATTAAAGCCACTGGGTCAGCATGTCAGCCAGGCAAAATAAATACGGTATGTGTAATCTTCGTGTAGTGAATTATTGATTACCACTCAATTATATCAGACGTGCATAATAAAGAAGTAAGTAAAAGCCGGCCTCCAACCTGAAACATACAAATGCAGTACCGCCATAGAGTATTAACACAAGCCTCTGAATAGACACACTGGGATTTGTTTTGTAAAGTTTTAGAGATTGTTAACTTTTCAAAGGGAATATTCACATTTGAAAGTGAATGTTCACGAAGCTTAAAGTGTAACTCTACTTTTGTTAAGAAAAAATAAATAAAAAATCCTCTCAAGGTGATTAATGTATTTATTTTAATAAGATTTTTTGCAGAATGCTACCTTTTTCTGTAGCTGCTTGTTTCATCCTGTCCTTCCTAGACATATTTTCTGAATATTTATACAAAAAAGTACTGTGCTGAAGTAATACTAAAATAATAAATACAGTCCTTGTGTGAAAGACTTCTAAAGCTGCATGGTCCCAGGCATTGGTGAGCGTATACACAAGGTACCCCCTGTAATATGCCTGTGAGATGGAGATAGATAGATCTTCCCCCTGAGGAAGACGTGATTACGAAATGCGTTAGGGCGTAGCTACGCAGCTCCCCTGTCTGCCAGTCCCAGTCTGTGTCATCCCGGGTCTCATCGCGTTCAGCAACACCAGGAAGCAGTGAGAATGACATGTACTGTGCTATGCGGACGCAACATTGGCATTGCTGGTTTTATCTGATGATCTTGTAAGCATAATTTTCTTGGTTGCGGGATGTTCCCAAATAAAACAGTGTTACACTATGTGAATTCCCTCTTTTTCTACATGTAACATTTGGTGAGCTACCTTAAGAAATTATTGGGATCTATACAAGAGCAGGATTCTTTTCCACACCATAAGGAGAGATCAGGTTTAATCTTTTGCTGTCTTTCGAAGGACTTGATCCCAGAATAGCAGTCTACTCAGTTGTTCCTGGAGATAATAAAGCTGATTTTTAGCCCAGTTGTGCATTACCAATGGGGGACCACTTTGAGCACAAGGTTTCTTTCCAGTGATGGTATAGAGTCTTTGAGGCTTCCCTACGATACTGAGGGGTCACGGAGCACTACATCTACCCTATGGACTTCTGTTGGCACATATGAATTATTGTTTGTGTGTGCTTTTTATTCGATTGCACCTAATACTCTTATTTTTTTCTAGCGCTGGTAAAGCTGGGATAACTTTGTTCATATTTTATGTTTGCATCTTTTTTTAATTGTTTTTATTTTAAATATAGCTGCTATAGTGCATCAACTTTTTTATCTGAGCGCTGGGATCTAGCATAATACGTAGTGTTTCTGATATTTTATTTAGATAGACAGATTGATTCATGTGCAGAGGTCTTTGACATGTTTATAGTACAGTGCAGCTCTCTATTATCACAGTGAAAATACAATAAACAATCTCACATACGTTGTGTTAGGTTATGGTGCCTTATAGATAATTACTTTGAACAGCACACTCTGTTGTACAATTTCATGGCAGGCAGGAATGCCCTGAAGGGATCCTCGAATCTTAACAACCAAATTGGCTACACTACATGAGAATCTCTAAAAGACACTAACGTGTTTCCTTGTCATGTTATCCTATGACACGTAAGTGCCTACTTTTATATCTTTGATTTACATTTGTGCTGAGCATTCCATGTAAATGTATAATACATTTATTTTATGCATTTGCACAGGAGAATTCCGCATAAAGCATAAACAAGTGGTTGTGTAAAATTAAAGTAATGGCGCCCCCTAGTGGTTAAAATGAAATTACTTGTGCTTTTACTTTTGATCTCATTTTTAAAAACCTTGTAAAGCAGATTGGCCTCTTTAAAATATCTATCTATCTATCTATCTATCTATCCGTTTGTGTTTTTCAAAATATTACCACTTTTTGGGAACAATATAAATAATACATTTATTATAAATATTAAAATAGCTTTCACATAGTAAATATATAATACATTTATTTTTAACAATTTTGCATCCCAAGCCAGAAAAGCCTGCAATGCTAAATGGTGCATATTAGTAATAAAAGAACACCCATATATCAATACAAAAAATCTACACATGTACATAAGATTGTATTAGACATCATATAGTAGTTTCCTCATCATCCCTTGCCAAAGTTGGGTGATGGCTTGCTTGCTGGGACTTCTGACGCATTTCACAGGTCACTGTCTGCTTCATCAGGAAGAACTACAGCCAGGCTCTGTCAAATATATATGTACCCTCTAGTGTGTACTACTAGCAGTGGCAGTGTAGGTAAAAGCATTGCCTGTCTGGCTCTAGGACTAAACCTGAGTCAATTACTTGGGTCAGGGTTATTAGAGGCCAGGGCTGGATGACTCATCCTGGCAGCTCTCTTGTGCTCCCCCTGGTGTCTAGAATATTGGAGAATGATCTAGAACTAGAGGGCGGGGGTTGAATATTTAGAGGCCTTTAGCCAATGGGGGCCTTGATAGGTAACTAAAGAGCCTGTAAATAGTCATGAGCCATGCCAGAACTGAGTTTCAGCATCCCATAATTCCCTATCCCATCCAAGTTATCAACCCCTAATAAAACAAGAAACAAAACAAGCCAAGGACTGTTTTTTGAGTTTGAGTACATGAAAGAAATGATGTGTGCCTGGTCATGCAGTAGTAGGGGACCCTAAACTCAGCAGCTCTCACTAAGGGTGTGCTACATATATAATAAGGTCATACAAAACCAAGCAAAATAATATGACCAGTTGTTGCAAGTTTCTGGAATAGCTAGGTCAGTTTATCTGGTATTTGTCCAGTATGTAACCATAGGCCAAAGTTCAAGCCTCAAAATTAGACTTTCTTAGGTATAGACATCTAGGGAATACTTGGTCATCATACTAATGTCTACAGGCATCCATTAACATTTCCCAAGTGGCCTGTATTTGATGACAGGGGGCCAGAGGGGCAAAAACGTAGCCCCTGCTAAGCCAGGTGTGATGGTTGTCCAATGTATTTTGATGGTGGCTGTTCACATGTAAGCACTCAACAGGGGAGGCCCGTCCAATAAGGTCGCACGGGCGCTGCCCCCTCTATCCACGCAACCCCCTATATGGTTAATGGATAGATTCATGCATAGCATGAATCTATCCACAGCCGCAGCTGCCACCCCTTATTCATACATCCGGCCCCTTTCATGACACCGTGCGCATGAATTACAGCGGCGGGATGTTTTTTTGAAGCACCTGATTAGAGCCATATGCTCTAATAGGCTTCAAAAAAGGTGGACTCGGAGCGCAGATCATTGTGCTCAGAGCCCACCCAGGTGTGTTAGAAAGCAAATGAATATTCACTTTTCTAACACATTGCCTCTCCGCCAATCAGGAAGTGCGGGTCTGATACCCATTTCATGATTGGCTGAAAGGTTGGGCATCCCCTGCCCAATGTGCCTCCCCACCACTGCGTGCTCGCCGATCCCTGTCACTGTGTGCCCACCGATCACCGCTGCTGTGTGCCCGCCGATCCCCCCCCACTGATGTGGTAAGTGCCGGTGGACCTTCAGAGAGCTGGGGGGGTTTGAGGTGCAACGGAGGGGGGATGGTTGTTTGCCGCCCCCCAAACAAAAAACCACCAGCCGTCACTAGCACTCAGACACCTGTAGCTCGATGTCTGATGCTCCAAAAGCTACATGAGCTATTTTTGAGCCAGAATTGGGTGTTTTTGACCCCATAGACTTTACTAGCAATGCCTAAAACTGTGCAAATCAAATGTTTTTAAGCTTTTTCACTCAAAATCAAAATCACTCTGCTCAGGTGTGAAGCAGCCTAAATGTGTAAGCAGTCCCGGGACATGGTTCTTTGACATCCAAAGCAAGAATGTCAAAGTGCATCCCCCTGGGTGAAGGGTGAAGCTTGCACATGTACACATACAGTGGCCGGCCCAGTGGTCTATATTATATAATCAGTCGGGTTCATATGTTTGTGAGAAAGCAGCGGTCTCTTTGCAGAGGGCCAACATGTCCACTGCTTCATTAGAGCAAGAGCTCTCCAATTAGCTGGGTGCATGAGCTTTTCAATAAGTCTAACTCAGTAGGGGTGTGTCAGACCTCTACAAAGAGACCACTGCTTCCACACAGACAGTAAGGGTCGGTTCACACTGGGGCAACACGACTTCAGCGCGACTTTGCACGGCGACTTCAACGCGGCTTCGACGCGACTTCAGCGCGACTTTAGCAAATTACAAGGCGACTTGAAGTCGCCTCCATGACAGGCGACTTCGGCTGTGGCCAATCACAGGGCAATCAGCTCTCTGGGAGGGAGGGGGGAGGGAGGGGTTTTCCCTGCAAAGTCGCTTGACTTTACAGAGAGATCCGACTTGGAGGAGACTTCCATTGATTTCTATGGTACAGGTCACCTACCAAGTCGGATCAAAGTAGTACAGGGAGTACGCTCTGAAGTCGGAGCGACTTCAGTAGTGTCTATTAAGACGCTCCCATTCACTTCAATGTGAATCTATTTCTGGGGCGACTTGGGGCGACTTGAGGGCGTACAAGTCGGATCCCAAGTCGCCCCAGTGTGAACCGACCCTCAGGGTCCCACTCTGCGACTGCTGGTAGAGGTTAGACTTTTCTACTCACACTGTGGCTGCTCCTGAAAGAAAATGAACTTTAATACATTGAAAACCTTTTGTTTTGGTGTGTTTCGTGGATTTAATCTAAAGGTTAAATTGGTCTTTAGGGCATCAGGACATAAATTTACTATAACGCTTAATTGTCCATAAGAGAACATGAAGTGCAGCAGTGCATACATGAATACGCTTTAGTACATTTGCTGTAACAAGATCGTTCTTAACAACCATGGTCGGAATGGATAAGCACATTTTTTTATATCTGACAAATGTGCAGAGCAATTCCTTTGCACTTGATTGTATGAATGTAACTTTACTGCAGTAAGTATAAAACTGTGCTTCTTTTTTAAATTAAAGTCATATTAAACCCTCACTTTTTAAGCACTTTTGGCAGCTGATTTATTCACTTACTGAGATAAAGCTTCTTTATCTTTTGATCCTTGCTTTTGTTCCTGTTTAACCCCTTCACGCCTAAGGGGTAAAACTAATCTTAATGCCTAAGCACAATTTTGCAACTTTGACATGTGTTAGTAAAAATCATACAGATCACCACAACTACTTTTGTGCATCCAGGTGGCTTATACCTTGTTTTTTTAAAGACAAACTCGGCTTTCATTTGGTAGTAAATGGTTATGGATATCTCCTGATTAGTTTTTTTATTATCAAAGGAAAACTGGCCCAAGATAGTAAAAAAAAAAATGTAAATATAAATTTAGCTGTATATTACATGTTACTACCATAACCTACCTCCAAAGAACAATCCAAAAAAAAAATTCTCCACCACATCAGCCACCTTGCAGGTGGACAGACAGACAAGGAAAATGCCACAACCAAACCCAGGATGCAGGAATGAAGAGCAGGAGTGTTACATTTCCTGACAAAAGTATTGTATATTAATATATTGTAGATTTATTTGCAGCAACAAGGTAGAGTTCTTGCCTACTTTTCACATGTTTTCCAGACTCTCATCAGCTCCAAAACAAGCATGCTGATTAACCACTTGCCTAACAGCCTGTAATATCCCTTCTTTACCAGGCCATTTTTCAGCTTTAAGTGCTGTGATAGTTTGACTGCCAATTATTCCATCATACAACTGTGTACCCAAATGAGTTTTAAATCATAGCCCTTTTTTTTTCTATAAAAAAGGGGAAAAAGGCAAAAGTTTTACTTTGTTAAAATGACAATGCCAAAATAGTATGAAAGCCAACTAAATTACCATTTTTTGTAAATAATCACCCTGAGGTGATTTCATTTCTGCCTTACATTTTTGGGAAATTAAGAAACATGCTGGTACTGAGGGGGTTAAACAAGGAGCTTGAGAATGGGGCACTAGATACCGTATATACTCGAGTATAAGCTGACCCGAATATAAGCTGAGGCACCTAATTTTACCACAAAAAACTGGGAAAACTTATTAACTCAAGTATAAGTCTAGGGTGAGAAATGCGCAGCTACTGCAATTGGAAAAGAGGGTCAACAATGCCCATTTGCAGCCTCACTGTGCCTATTTGCATGTCTCACTGTGCCCATTTGCAGCCATAGGTCCCCTGACCTTCAAACTCAGTAGTTAAGGGTTACTAGATGGCCCCTAGCTGCAGCCAAAATTTGGGGTCTCTGGACCCAAAGGGTCCCGAAATGACATTACTGCCGATGGATACAGTTGACCAACTTTGGGGCCCCGTATCTCGGGGCCCCTTGGTGCTAGGAAGCCCAAATTTGGTGTGCAAACCCAGTGGAACTAGCACTACAACATATCCAAAGTCCCCAAAGTCGGTTTGGAAAATGGCATTCTGTGCTGCAGAAAAGTGTTTGACTCGGGTATAAGCCAAGGGGGGCATTTTCAGCACAAAAAAATATGCTGAAAAACCTTGCTTATACTAGAGTATATACGGCACATCAATATACAGGGCATACACAGAGGAAGGAGGAAGTAAAGGGGTAATGTACTAGTTACATACAGTGGAAGGCTGCAGATGAAGGGGTTAATGTTCAGATGGGCATGATAATGGAGGTGAGGAGTTAATTTTACAGGCCACTAGAGACAGCATTATAACTAGTATGTGTGACTGGGGGGGCAGGAAAAGGGTTAAAAAAATATCTCTGTTGCTGCAACAGAATGAATGGATCAGAATCTGCAGCTGCTGATCTGTTCATTTTGTGATCACTCATGAATGGGTACATTGTCTCTGTTTACCCAGCCAACAGTAGATGGCTGGGTACACATACGATCACCTGGTGGATTGGCTCCCCGATGGCTAAACGGCACTGGGTAAATAAGGGTAAATCGGCTGTTACACTTACAACTGTGCACACGTTGTTCACAAGCTCAATAGCTCAAGCTTAACTTTTCACACACAAGAAAATACATCAGTGACTCCTCACCCTGACTCTCCCTCCCTGACATCCCTAAAAAAAAAATGTCTGAAAGAATGCAGCATCCGCTGAACTGTGTCTATTAAAAATCTTTCTCTCTCTTGCTCTCTCTCTTTATATTTCGAAAGCCTATTTAAAATGTCATTCACTCGTATGAGTCATTTGATTAATATTTAAAGGATTGCTCTACAGGGTTAGTGCCCTCTTCAACATGCTGTAAAATCCGGTTAAATGTTTATCAGGAGAGCATCACTTTAGGTACATTAGAGTTGACATATTTTTCAATCAGATGAGTAGAAAAAATTAATAATGCCGTGTACACACGGGCGGACTTTCCGACCGGACTGGTCCGACGGACTGGTCCTGCAGCCCCCCCACCCCAAAGCACCTTGTCCCCATGTTGATGAGGACAAGGGCCTCTTCCCGACAACCCTGGCCATTGGTTGTCAGGGTCTGCGGGCGGGGGGGCTTATCAGAATCCGAGAGCCACCCTATGTGAATGAGTATGGGGTACATCTTACCCCTATCCATTCACCTAGGGAAAAAGTGTCAATAAAAAACACACTACACAAGGTTTTTAAAGTAATTTATTAGACAGCTCCAGGGGTCTTCTTCCGACTTCGGGGGTCTTCTTCCGACTTCGCCGCCCTCTCTGGCATCTTCTCCCGGTGTCCGGTTCTTCTCCCACTCTCCGGCCTCTTCTCCCGGTGTTCAAACTCTTCTCCCGGTGTCCGGTTCTTCTGCCGGCTCCTCCTCTATCTTCTGCCGCTCTTTTGCTAGCGGTGGCCCGGACTTCTGCGTCGTCTTCATCCCTCTTCCCTTCTACCAATGTTGACACGACGCTCTCTCCCGCTGCAATGCTGTGTGAGCGCTCCGCAATGACTTATATAGGCGGTGACCCCCACCCCCTTTATGACGTCACAGTCCCAGGGCATGTTGGGACTGTGATGTCATAAGGGGGCATGGTCAACATCACCCAAAGACCACGCCTCCTAATGTTTTCAGACAGTTCAAATGTGGCCTGGTTTGCACTTTGGAATGTACTGTATGTATTGTCAAATTAAATCAAAGCACTAAAATTTCATATAAGCTTTAATAGGTTAATGTCGTTTCAGAAAGTACTTTTCCATATTTTTAAACTATTCATGCTATGCAGCCACGGATGGTGGGCATGCAGAAAGAGATGAAGTGACTGCTAAAAAAGGGAAATAACTAGTTTAGGGAACTAAATGAGCAAATGTTTAATTTACACATACAGTAATGTATAAACCACTGGCAACAAAAGTGTGTACACCCCTAGTTAAAGTTTCCAAAATGGGCCCAACGTGTCAATATTTTGTGTGGCCACCATTGTTTTCCAGCACTGCCTTAACCTACTTGGGCATGGAGTTCACCAGATCTTCACAGGTTGCCATTGAAGTCCTCTTGATTTTATGGAGCTGGTGGATGTTAGAGACCTTGTGCTCCTCCACCTTCTATTTGAGGATGCCCCAACAGATGCTCAAAAGGGTCTAGGTCTGGAGACATGCTTGGCCAGTCCATCACCTTTACCCTCAGCTTCTATAGCAAGACAGTGGTGTTTGGGGTCATTATCCTGTTGGAATACTGGAGCCTAATCTCTGAAGGGTGAGGATCATGCTCTACTTCAGTATGTCACAGTACATGTTGGCATTCATGGTTCCCTCAATGAACTGTAGTTCTCCAGTGCCTGCAGCACTCATGCAGCCCCAGACCATGACACTTCCACCACCATGCTTGACTTTAGGCATTTGTACTCCTCACCTGGTTGCCTCCACATGCTCTTGACACCATCTGAACCAAATAAGTTCATCTTGGTCTCATCAGACCACAGGACATGGTTGCAGTAATCCATGTGCTTAGTCTGCTTTTCTTCAGCAAACTGTTTGCAGGCTTTCTTGTGCATCATCTTTAGAAGAGGTTTCCTTCTGGGATGACAGCCATGCAGACCAATTTTATGCAGTGTACGGCATATGGTCTGAGCACTGACAGGCATCCCCCCACCCCTTCAATCTATGCAGCAATGCTGGCAGCACTCATATGTCTATTTCCCAAAGACAACCTCTGGATATGACACTGAGCATGTGCACTTAACTGTGGTTGACCATGGTGAGGCCTGTTCTGAGTGGAACCTGTCCTGTTAAACCCCTGTATTGTCTTGCCAACAGTTCTGCAGCTCAGTTTCAGGGTCTTCTTCTTATAGCCTAGGCCATCTTTATGTAGAGCAACAATTTTTTTTCCAGATCCTCAGAGTTCTTTGCCATGAGGAGCCATGTTGAACTAAACATGGAATAAAAATGTGATGAAATGTGAACAGAATAAGACAACAAATATGTAATAGAAATAATTAAAAAGAGATAAAATGCTGGTTTAAAAATTAAACACTTTGTAAAATAATAAAATAAACTGATCAAAAGCTGTTATAGTGTTCTTTTAAATAAAATCTAAAAAGTTCATGGAGCAAATAAGCAACCCCAAATTAGCTACTGGCATTTTCTTTCTAGAAAAGTCATTACCAAATGTTGTAAATTCTAATGTAGTCACAGCAACTTAACTGTGTGATTTTACAAGCATAAAGGAGCTGTGACTTTGTAGGATCAGTACTTAATTAGGATAATTGGAGCAATTGCTGCAGTGTGCATCTTCAAAAGGTACAATCTAATGGAACTAAAGAGCTCTTAACAGATGACTTTCTGATTACATGCTGTAAATGCTAATCCGATATTGACTTGTTTCCAGTGACTTCAGGTTACATGAAAAATATCTTAAAGTGTATGTAAGGTCAAAAGAAGAAAAACCCATATATATACATTAAGCAGATATTTCAAATGCATGCACGCTTCCCAAGGCTTCCTGGCCATTATCCCTTGAAAAATGCTGTAGGTTTGGAAAAATACCCATTGATCAGTTTTTTGTCTTTATCACAAAGTTATTGTTCATGATCAGGGAAAGCAGTGGTACAATTGTTGTAGGCATTTGATATGGAGGTAGATGCTTACTTTTTTCCTTCTACTCTATATATTAAAACTAGCCTAGAGCTAGCCAGGAACTTGACATCTGGTTTGTAAGACGTAAAAATATATACCTTAACGCTGGGGAAACAAAACCTTTAGACACCAAAGTCTGCCTCAATAACCGATGTGTAGCTGGTGTCAGTATTATCAAATACACATCGTTGAAGTTTCATTATAGTAATATGTGACACAGAAAACCTGTTTATGTACGATTTAACTGCAGTATGTTTATACTTATGTACTTATGTATATGCACTTAAAATTGTACTTTGATTCCGCAAAAAAATACGATTTTGTCTGCAGCTGGGCTTTAAGTGATAAATATCATACTGTCAGTGTACTACATTTTATAACAGTGTTCTTTGTATCAACTTTAGCTATTTTCCTTTGTATTCATTTACTTATTTGGCTTTTATGATTAATGATAACAGAGATAACTTTATTTCAATTTTTGGAGAATGATGCCAAATGTGTTTTATATAGATTTTATATCTCAAAATATATTATATTTTATATTAACACATCTTGTGCTTTAGATTCTCTGGTTCTTTAAGAAAACAGTTAGATATGAATCATTATCTGCCAGGTTTGCTGAGTTTTTGGTCCACATTAGAACTTGCTTCTCTTCTTATATCATGGATACTTTTACAGCAGTGAAAGGGGGTCCCACCTCCTCTCCCACTGCCACCGCTTTACTGGGCTCTACCATGTAATGTGACCGGCAGCATCCAGTTCCTGGGACACAATGAGAGGAACTGATGTTCCTCCACTGTGTGACGTCAGAACCTGGAAACAACGAGGATTTTGTCACTTCTGTTTTTGGGCTCATGTGAACAAGATGTTACTGGTTTGAAAAAGCATCTCATCAAACTTATTCTGATGATTTGAAGGACAGAGGAGAGATTTAGGGTCTGATAGACCCTAGAAGTCTCAGTAAAGAGTACCTGTCACTACCCGTGCTATCACAAGATATGTTGATCATCCCTTGTGATAGCAATAAAGTTAAAAAAAAAAAAGAATTAAATAGACAGTGTACAATTTTGTAAAAATAAAATAAATAAGAAAAAAACAAAAAACTAAAGTGCCCCTGTCCCCCATGGTCGCACGCAGCGTAATTACCATGTGACATCAAAAATTGCAACACTCACCATTTTTTTCTCTAGGGTCTCTGTTTAAAAATATATAATGTTTGGGGGTTCTGAGTAGTTTTCTAACAATAAAAAGCAGATTTTTGCACTTATGTGAAAAGTGTCAGAATAGGCCTGGGGTCATGTTTCCAGAGCAGTTCAATACTTGATGCTTAGATTTTATGTATATGTTATTCTTTTATGTCCATTCACATTTGAGCGATATGCTGTTGTTCAATGCTCAGAAAACCTACAGGAGCTTTTTTGGGACAGCTTTATGTAGAAACCAGCAGTGGCTGTGGAAGACAGAAATGGTGTATCCCCAGCACTGATATGCAACTCAGTATTACTCTATCCAACAGTTTTGCTGTGTCACTCAATACTTTTCTATCATTCAGTACTGCTGTATCAGTCAGTACTTTTGTATCCCTTAAAATCGATGTATGGTATTTTTTTTTCTTTTGTTGAAACATACTTACCTATGTTGATACAGCACCGGTCCAATGCTGCATCTGTCCCCTGCCGGCTCTAACACTGAGAATCAAGTGATCAAACACAGCTCATTACTCGGTTCTCAGGGCTCCCTGAGCAGAGAGCTGGTGGATGTCAGTCAGCAGCTCTCTGCTACCACCCCCTTGCTCACTGGAGTGCTGAGCTGTGGAGGGGGTGGAACAACCAGCTCAACCTCTCAGCAGCTCGTTGAGAGGCTGAGCCTGGTGTCGGTCCAGGCATGTGGGCAGATCCTGACTATATGGTTTTGATCTTTCCCGAGCCTGGACCAGCTCTGTGACATCAGCCAACAGCGAAAAATGGGTCACAGGAGTGCAGAATGATTTTGTACAGCAGACATACAGATAAATAGGAGAGATGGGGAAAGGAGAGATACACTTGAGTATCATCTGCATGCTTGTGATTCTCGATAAAATAATGAAAAGTATTGCAATCTATGACAGCTTTTTAGTACCCCCACTGCTCCTTCAGACTGAGATAAGTCAGGTCAGGCAGTATGGACCTCTAAAGATACCTTGTCACAGAAAAGATGTCCTGGAGAGGTGAGCTAGCACACCCTTATAATGCACTTGTGCCCATTAACTTTTTGCTGCTAAGCCCTGCTTCCCATTTTTCACCTTTAGTGGCCAGACCATTTTTGCCATTTTTCTCTTCTTTTTTTTTTGCTAATGTTTATCCAATCATATTTTCAATAAAAACCTGTTAAATCATTATTAGCACACACAAACACAACATTACTATCAAAATTCATATCATGTTGTAAAGCAGTTGGGGAAACGTGCATGAAAAACAAAATAAGTGTAGCGCTAATATAAGAAAAAAAAATGGCCTAAGGAGACCATGGCAGCAGTGGCATCCTACCCGACACGTTTTATCTCCTTGGACATCGTCTGGGGGGTCCCCCCACTGCATGGGTCACGGTGTATTTCATTGAAAAACAGTTTCATGTTTCATGTTGTGCGCTGTGGTTTGCCCTAAATAAAAGGTATGTTAAAGCATTAACAAACATTGAGAAACTATCACTTTTATATTCCAGGGAAAGTAACAGTGTCTGTGAAAAGGCCCCTCTTACCCACCGATACTCACATATATAGCACTCCACCACTGGTCCTTCCTCTGTTGCAGCAGCTACAAAAATACCCAGTGCTGAATATTGTCGGAGCTTAAGGGAGTAGTGCCAAGCACTCAGGCCTACTGATTTGCCACTAGACCTGAGTACTTTCACAGAGAAGGTACATGCACCACCATACTCAGAAACACTGTGTATAGTGGAACCAGTTACGTTAGAAGCAGAAGCAGTAGTATTGCTGGTAAGGTGGGTATCAGTAAATCAGGATGGGGGTGTCTTTAAACAGGCATTGTCACTTTGGCCTGAATGGTACCCCAACACAACAATACATTAATGAACAATATGCTTAAACTGTAGCACACCACAAAAAACAGGCCATGTATTGTGGTGTACTGTTTTTCTATTTCCAGCAATGTGGTATGTTGGCAACCTATTCAAAATGAATGGAATTCTGTGACACAGTACACCTTAATGTGTGTGTGGTAATGGACCACAATGCAATGCAAATATGTGCATCTAGCCTAAGATTTTTGTGCTTGGGGATAATTTTTTTTTTACTATAAACAGACCTATGACCCAAGTCCTATCTTTTCTATTAAAATATTTAGGAAAAGTATTGCATTACGGCCCTTAGATTGAACTGACAATCATAGGAGTTAATTATATTAAAAAAAGAACTGAATACAGGATTGGACAAAAAAAAACGAATGAAACATTGTTTGAATCACTTTTTAAACTATAAGAAAAATAGAATGTCAAAAATAAATTATGTGAACTATTTTAACCTTTAAAAAATCTATTCAGTGGAAATTGGAAATTAAATGTACATCACCCAGCTAACACAAACCCATAAAATCCTAAGACTATGAAGCTGTTAATATTTGGCACAAAACATTAAATCAAAATAGCAATAAAGGCTGCAGACAATCTAATATAGGACATTAAATGAGTTTATGCAGTATAATAACACAAATGAGCCCACAAGAGAATAACTCACTTAATGAGATAATGGATTTGAAAGCCAAGATGAGCTTTCATCTTTATAAATAAAAGGAGGACAAGTGATACAGACTTGATATTCTTAATGTCCTTCTCTAAAATGTTCATGTACACCTCTGCAAACTAAATAGATACTATCATTGGCCATTCGGATGCTTTGGACCACATCTATCTATCTATCTATCTATCTATCTATCTATCTATCTATCTATCCACTGACACCAACAGTGGGGCACTATACCTTCCACTGACACCAACACTGGGGCACTATACCTTCCACTGACACCAACACTGGGGCACTATACCTTCCACTGACACCAACACTGGGGCACTATACCTTCCACTGACACCAACACTGGGGCACTATACCTTCCACTGACACCAACACTGGGGCACTATACCTTCCACTGACACCAACACTGGGGCACTATACCTTCCACTGACACCAACACTGGGGCACTATACCTTCCACTGACACCAACGAAGGGGCACCATTTCTACTCCCACTCCCGAGACATTGTCTACTCCCACTAATGCTGGAACAATATTAACTTCCTCTGTCCACAGTCCAGCCCCCCTAAGGTGTGAAGTACAGTAAGCTGACCCCTGTCTATGTATCGTGCCAAAATTGAACGCTGAGTCAATGCTGCATTCTGGCCAACAAATGGAGCCGAGGAACATACTTATTTCATATGATAGCCAGTGCCATCTAGTGGCCATAATGCAATTTTTTTTCCCCATTCATTTATTTCTGATCTGCAATCAGAATACAGCTTGTGAACACTTTTATACTGCCCCTCTGATACAGAACAAATGTACATGCAGTTTGGATGGGCGAACAGACGTACAATTTTTTTTTATGGATGCACCCCTGGAAGTCTAAGAACAGTAGTAATAGGAGCTCAGAAAAAAACAGGGTTTAAGAGCAACATGAAACATTGCTACCGATCATAGTCCTCATGTATATTCATACAGTAAAGAGACTGCTTGAGATAAAATTCACACCCTTCTTCACTGTAGGAATGGCCCTGAAATGACTCATTTAATAAATAATGAATTGCTGACCTTCCGTTTGTTCATTATTTATTACTTTGTGTACCTGATTTTTCATGCCTTCTCAACCAAATTTTATCCCTTCTAGTAGGTGTGTTAAATGTGATTCATTCCAGCCTGGAAGCGTGTGAAATAGATGCCAAACACACAAGAGCCAGATCATCCATAATGAATTATCGTATCCCATAAATTGAAGGTTGAGGCTAGTCCAATAGTCTATCTCTGATAACAGCCCATCTATTCTCTGTAGGTAACTTTATATAAATAGACCATGCCCTATGTTAAATGAGTTTCTGAATATTTTATAGATTTTTTATAGTGTGAATTTTAAAGGTGATTTAACCGCCTGCACTACAAAATGACTTAAGTCATTAAAAACTTTTTTTTTTTTTTGCCAAAAGGAAGCTGCAAAGGTAATGTAAATGTCTCTTTTAACAGCAAATAGAAGACACGGAGCTGGGGGATCCTCTGACGTACAGTTTGTCACCCCCAGTGTGAGTCCATCAGTCAGCTTTGGTAACTCCATTCTATGTCAGTACCTTATAAGTCTGTAGGGAAGTCTCCAACCTCCATGTGAGGGCTCAACCAGCCACTGATTGTTCTTTATTGAATACATCAGTGACAAATGAGGGGAGTGGGGAAATTATGTGATTTCATTTCACCCTTCTGAACAAATTCTTGCAAAAAAAAAAAAAAGGGGGTTTGTAATGCATGGTGCTGTAAAGTCCTTAGGTCCTATGTAGATAGTCAGAACTGCTTCTCCCTCAATACAAGTCAATGGGGATACAATGCAGCTTAAAGTAGATTGATGCAGCTAAGAATATCAAACACATGTCAGAAGGAGGTCAACTTCTGGCCGAATGCACCTGCAAATTAATTCTGAATGATCACAGAAGCTTACATAGTTGATGCAGTACTTTAACCATCTCAATGGGCACTTTCACTACCGTCTTGCCCAGGTCAATTTTCAGCTTTTAGCGCTGTAACACTTTGAATGGCAATTGCACAGTCATGCAACACTATACCCATATGAAATTTTTATCATTGTTTTATACCGATAGAGCTTTCTTTTGGTGGTATTTAATCACCACTGTGTTCAATGTGATCTCTAGTAATAGTATTACCATACTTTAATGTCTTCCCACCTGGCCTATAGTGAAATGACGGCCAGGCGGGATCACTGCCATCCTGGGAGGGTGCTCCACCGGACACAGTAGATGACAAAATCAGTGTATTGGGCCACTTTCTGTACCATGTGATCTCTGTAACCAATCACAGCAGATCACAGGGCAATTGTACAGAATGAATGACCATTCATTGTGTACTATTGTGTGATTGGTCACAGAGATCACACAGTACAGACAGGGCCAATCACAGTGCATCTGTACCATGTGATAGCTGTGACCAATCATAGCTTCACAATAGTACACACTGGATGAATGCATTCCATTCATAACAAATCGTTGCTTCTAATGCCCTGTACACACGGTTGGACATTGATCGGACATTCGGACAACAAAATCCTAGGATTTTTTCTGACGGATGTTGGCTCAAACTTGTCTTGCATACACACGGTCACACAAAGTTGTCGGAAAATCCGATCGTTCTGAACACGGTGACATAAAACACGTACATCAGGACTATAAACGGGGCAGTAGCCAATAGCTTTCATCTCTTAATTTATTCTGAGCATGCGTGGCACTTTGTGCGTCAGATTTGTGTACACACGATTGGAATTTTCGACATTGGATTTTGTTGTCTAGAAATTTTATAGCAAGCTCTCAAACTTTCTGTGTCGGAAATTCCTATGGAAAATGTGTGATGGAGCCTACACACGGTCAGAATTTCCAACAACAAGGTCCTATCACACATTTTCCATTGGAAAATCCGACCGTGTGTACGGGGCATAAGAGTTATCACTGTTATAAGCAATCATAGCTTGTAAAATATATATATATACACACATCCCCTCTCCAGAATAGTACAGGGTGTAAAAAATGTGAAACAAAACAATTTTTTTCTTATTTTTTCATTTTCAAAAAAATTGTGACCAATAAATTACAACTTTAAAAAACTCAGCATGCCGCTACTTTCCAAAAAGGAGTCATTGGGGGATATTTGTACTGTCCTAGCATTTTTGGGCTTTAAGAAAATTACAGTATTTATCGGCGTATAACACAGACTGTTCCCCCATGAAAATAGGGGGCAAATCACGGGTGTGTTTTATACGCTGATATGTTACCTCGGAAGGGAAGGGGGGGACGAGCCCCGCTCTCACTTGGCTCTCGCAGTCACACATAGCCCCGCCTCCGCCATGGCATTGGACCAGAGTTCCGTCTATCATAGGAACTGGTCCAATGCCGGTGGCAGAGAAGGGGCCATGTGTGACTGCGAGAGCCGTGTGAGAGAAGAATGAACACGAGATGACGGCTCTGTGATTTCCAGTACTGATCAGCCAGCATTGATGGGAGATGGTGAGGCTGCAGATGGGTATTTATCAGGCTGCACTGAGGCTGCAGATGGGCATTTATCAGGCTGCATTGAGGTTGCAGATGGGCATTTATAAGGCTGCATTGAGGTTGCAGATGGGCATTTCAACTTCCATCTCATTGGCTTTCCTTTACATAGGCTATCCCCCCTTCAGTCCATCATGAATGCTGCTGCTAGACTCGTCTACCATACCAACAGTTCAGTGTCTGCTACCCCAATCCCTCCATTGGCTGCCACTCACCCAACAAATTAAATTAAAAATACTAATACGGCCAAAACCAATCGACACTATTCTGTACTCCTACTCCTGGACCTCTCTGCTGCCTTTGATCTGGTTGACCACCCCCTCCTCCTCAAAAAACCCCACAACTTTGGTCTCCGTGACTGTACTCTTCGCTGGTTCTCTTCCTACTTATCCAACCGCACCTTTTGCATTTTCCTACAACTCTACTTCCTCTTCTCCTCTTCCTGTTCTTGGACCTATCCTATTTTCAATCTACACCTCCTCCCTGGGTCAGCTGATAGCATCCCAAGGCTTCCAATACCACCTCTACGCTGACGACACCCAAATTTATTTCTCTACCCCTCACCTCACTCCCTCTGTCTCCTCACGTATCACTAATTTACTATCAAATATATCAGTCTGGATGTCACACCACTTGTTAAAACTCAATCTATCCAAAACTGAACTTATAATTTTTCCTCCACCATATGCCCCTTCCCCTGATCTCTCAGTTAAAATCGATGGCATAACTATAAGCCCATTCCCACATGCCAAGGTTCTAGGTGTAGTCCTGGACTCTGAACTTTCCTTCAAGCACCACGTCCAATCACTGTCCAAATCCTGCCGGCTCAACCTCCGCACCATCTCCAAAATACGCCCCTTTCTAACCAATGACACAACAAAGCTCTTACTTCACTCGCTGGTCATCTCACCTCGACTACTGCAACTCCCTTCTCATTGGTTTACCTCTACATAGTCTATCACCTCTTCAATCCATCATGAATGCTGCTGCCAGACTCATCCACCTTACCAATCACTCTGTCTCTGCTACCCCTCTCTGTCAATCCCTCCACTGGCTTCCGGTCAGCCAAATAATTAAATTCAAAATACTAACAACTACGTACAAAGCCATCCACAATTTAGCCCCAGCTACATCCCTAGCCTAGTCTGTAAATACCAACCTACTCGTTCTCCTCGTTCCTCCCAAGACCTTCTGCTCTCTAGCTCCCCCATCACCTCCTCCCATGCTCGCATCCAGGACTTTTCCAAAGCCTCTCCAATCCTATGGAATGCCTTACCCCAATCTGTCCGCTTATCTCCTATTCTATTAGCTTTTAGACGATCCCTGAGAACCCTTCTCTTCAGGGAAGCCTACCCTACCCACACCTAACAACTGTTTTTTAATTTTCTCCTTCAGCTCACCCCCCACAGTTATTACCTTTTTGTTTCCACTTGACCCTTCCCTCTAGATTGTAAGCTCTAACGAGCAGGGCCCTCTAATTCCTCCTGTATGGATTTGTATTGTAAATGTACTGTCTGCCCTCATGTTGTAAAGCGCTGCGCAAACTCTTGGCGCTATATAAATCCTGTTTAATAATAATAATAACAATAACTTATAACGCCATCCACAACTTGGCCCCCAGCTACATACAGTGGCTTGCGAAAGTATTCGGCCCCCTTGAACTTTTCAACCTTTTGCCACATTTCAGGCTTCAAACATAAAGATATAACATTTTAATTTTTTGTGAAGAATCACCAACAAATTATTCGGCCCCTTTACTTTCAGTGCAGAAAACTCACTCCAGAAGTTCAGCGAGGATCTCTGAATGATCCAATGTTGTCCTAAATGACTGATGGTGATAAATAGAATCCACCTGTGTGTAATCAAGTCTCTGTATAAATGCACCTGCTCTGTGATAGTCTCAGGGTTCTTTCGAAAGCGCAGAGAGCATCATGAAGACCAAGGAACACACCAGGCAGGTCCGTAATACTGTTGTGGAGAAGTTTAAAGCCGTATTTGGATACAAAAAGATTTCCCAAGCTTTAAACATCCCAAGGAGCACTGTGCAAGCGATCATTTTGAAATGGAAGGAGTATCAGACCACTGCAAATCTACCAAGACCTGGCTGTCCCTCTAAACTTTCAGCTCAGACAAGGAGAAGACTAATCAGAGATGCGGCCAAGAGGCCCATGATCACTCTGGATGAACTGCAGAGAACTACAGCTGAGGTGGGAGAGTCTGTCCATAGGACAACATAAGTCGTACACTGCACAAATCTGGCCTTTATGGAAGAGTGGCAAGAAGAAAGCCATTTCTCAAAAGATATCCATAAAAAGTCTTGTCTAAAGTTTGCCACAAGCCACCTGGGAGACACACCAAACATGTGGAAGAAGGTGCTCTGGTCCGATGAAACCAAAATCGAACTTTTTAGCCACAATGCAAAACGATATGTTTGGCGTAAAAGCAACACAGCTCATCACACTCAACACACCATCCCCACTGTCAAACATGGTGGTGGCAGCATCATGGTTTGGGCCTGCTTTTCTTCAGCAGGGACAGGGAAGATGGTTAAAATTGAGGGGAAGATGGATGCAGCCAAATACAGGACCATTCTGGATGAAAACCTGTTGGAGTCTGCAAAAGACCTAAAACTGGGACGGAGATTTATCTTCCAACAAGACAATGATCCCAAACATACAGCAAAATCTACAAAGGAATGGTTCACAAATAAACGTATCCAGGTGTTAGAATGGCCAAGTCAAAGTCCAGACCTGAATCCAATCGAGAATCTGTGGAAAGAGCTGAAAACTGCTGTTCACAAACGCTCTCCATCCAACCTCACTGAGCTCGAGCTGTTTTGCAAGGAAGAATGGGCAAGAATTTCAGTCTCTCGATGTGCAAACCTGATAGAGACATACCCCAAGCGACTTGCAGCTGTAATCACAGCAAAAGGTGGCTCTACAAAGTATTAACGCAAGGGGGCCGAATAATTTTGCACGCCCCACTTTTCATTTTTTTATTAGTTAAAAAAGTTTCAAAAATCCAAAAGATTTCGTTCCACTTCACAATTGTGTCCCACTTGTTGGTGATTCTTCACAAAAAATTAAAATTTTATATTTTATGTTTGAAGCCTGAAATGTGGTAAAAGGTTGAAAAGTTCAAGGGGGCCGAATACTTTTGCAAGCCACTGTAACTAACCAAGTTTCAAAATACCAACCAAATCATTCTCTTTGTTCCTCCCAAGACCTCCTGCTCTTTAGATTCCTTGTCACCTCCTCCCCTGCTTATTTCCAGGACTCTCCAATCCTATGGAACTCCCAACCCCAATCTGACCAGCTATCTTCTCCTCCGTCCGCTTTTAGGTGATCCCTGAAAACCCTTCTCTTCAGAGAAGCCTATCCGACCTCCACCTAACAACTGCATTTTCACTTTCTCCACCAGTGCATGCCCCACTGCTATTTCATTTTGTATCACTTGACCCTCCCATTTAGATTGTAAGCTCTAATGAGCAGGGCCCTCTGATTCCTCCTGTATTAAATTGTATTGTAATGCCCCATACAGATGATCAGAAATTCTGCCAGCAAAAGTCGGATGTGAGCTTTTGGTCAGAAATTACGACCATGTGTATGCTCCATCGGACTTTTGCTGGCAGAATTCCAGCCAGCAAAAGATTGAGAGCAGGTTCTCTATTTTTCGATCTGGAAATCCCATATCCCAAAATGCGTTCGGAAGCATTGAACTTCATTTTCTTGGATCGTCGTAGTGTTGTATGTCACCGCATTCTTGACAGACGAAAGTTCAGAGAACTTTTGTGTGACCGTGTGTATCCAAGGCAAGGCTGCGCAAACTGTTGGCGCAATATAAATACAATATAATATTATTATAAAAATAATAATCAGTATATTTGTAAATGCAAACAATGTAAGTGCCTGGATAAGCTTCTTGCAATCCCTGTGCAGTCCGTACAGCAGGGCCCTGAGAGAGGGAAGGAGAAGCAGCACAAGCAGTCACTCAGATGTGCTGTGCTACAAGGGACCATTCTGAGAAAAGAGCAGTGATAAAAAGATGAGCTCAACGGTGTGCTGGTTCTCTTTTACTGTCCAGTCATAGGGTGAGATAGGGAACTGTAGGTGAAAGTGAAACTAGAGCAGAGAAATATTTGGTCCTCTCTCTTCTAGACAGGGTTGTATTGTTTGGAAAAGCTTTGAAACTATTAGGGCTGGGTGGACAGAAATAGAAATGGAAGGTAACAAATCTTTTATATTTATTTTATCTGTGTATTTAGCCATTTGTTGGTAGTTCAGTTTTTAGTTACATAACGATTTCAATTTTGATTGATTTACTAAATTACGATAATTTGAATAGAGGAGGATGCCGGTAACAGAAACATAATGTAATTCAGATAAATAATGCAGTGTGGGCTCAGAAATGTGTCCAGATAAATCTGCATTATAGAACTGTGCTGTCCATAAAGCAATTAGTTACAGATAACAATGGCTACATTTTACAATCATTGTGAATTATGAAATGATTTTATTTTCATTTACAGAATGCCGCTGAGCACCAGATACCAGGCAGAATAAAAAGTAGCCCTTAGCTAAAACATTAAATGTGCACAATTAAAATAAATCACAGAAATTAATTGAAATGTATTGCCTATTAGTGTGAGAGTCTTATCCTTGTCTGGTATTTGATTTTCAAAGCTAAGTTTTACATTTAAAATAGAAACAAAACAATGTATGAATTACAGATACCTGTGTATGTAACTATAACAATAACTGGAGTATTATCTGATAAATACTACTCACACATGTTACAATCAATGACCTAGCTGCAAGGTTACCAACTGTGATTATTTATGAACACTGATTCTGCCACGATCACAGTGTGATAGTGTGTTTTTATTATTATTTTTGGAGGAGAATGTTTTTCCCTCTCAAATTGTAAAGGGCTTGGCGTGCTACTATGAAATTCAATAAAAAAGCATGGGCTAGGAGATAAAAAATTTTCATAGGTGGAACTTCAGCTATTGATATTTTTTACATAGTTACATTGGTCTAGTTTGAACCAATGTAACTATGCCTATATCATACTTGGATGATGCCCCTGGAAACTGGAAATTACTGGAGTAGACTCCATTACTCCAGGGATTTCCACTTGATTCCAGGTTCTGTGCTGAGTGGCTGCTCTTCTGCATTCTAAGCACAGGTCAGCTGCTCAGCATGGGCACCATTCAGAGAATGCTGTGCAGTAATGTCCCGCTTGTAGGCAGGTGCAGTCTACTTTCTCCACTACAGGTCTTCTTGGAGAGGAAGTCAAGAGGAACAGGGTTTCTCTATGGTTTCCTGAGTCACTGGGGAAGCTATTCTATTGGATGCTGCAATCCTATGTGACTCTAGCAGCCATCTTGGGTCAGGCAGAGCCTATTTAAGGCCCTGGCTCCCAGGTTTGGTGCACATTTCGCGAGTTGATAGAGTGGGCACAGGTACCCCATCTGTTAGGGACAGTATTAGTGTTAGGGAAGCTTCCTGATGAGGAGAAAAAAACATAAGGTCACAACTCTTCTGGGCACTTTCCCGATAAGGCACTAGATGGCCAGGCCACATTCTCAACAGTCGCCGTCAGTCCAGCTGGAATCTGCTCCTTTCACGGTACTGGAAACCGTGAGTGCACCTGGCCGGGTAGTCTGCTCACTGGTTTATTGTGACTGTTGCTGAATTAATTCAGTACAAGTTCTGCCCTGCACCAGTCTGTGTAAATTATTACAGGTGTGTATTATCTTGCGCTCCCTAACCAAATGCATCCCTCACTACTAACTTGTGTCTGATGGTTGCAACCAAATAATTGTCTTCCTACAACTGCAAACAAAACTAAATTAAAAATGTTGGCTGCGTCTATTCATATGTAATCCAATTAATGTTTTTAACCACTTACAGACCGTCCACCGTGGATATACGTTGCTACTTTGATGTTAAATACCGTTGTTATGGCAGCAGATAGCTGCTATAACCCCAGTATTTTTTTAACAGCGGCGATCTGCTTTAAGAAAATAGTGGTCTCTATGGCGCATTCGCTGCAAGATCACTTTTATCGGCAGCGGGAGAGGTGCCCACCCCCTCCCATCGCATCCCAGTCGTAATAGGTATAAAAGTTAGCCAAATTTTTTTTTAAAGGGACAGTGTAAAAATAAAAAATAAAAGTAAAATAAATAAGCATATGTAAGTTGCACCCGCATATGTAAATGGTGTTCAAACCACACGTGTGCGGTATCAATGCGATCGGTTCAGCGAGAGCAATAATTTTAGAAAAAGATCTCCTCTGTATCTCAAAACTGGTAACCTGTAGGGGGCGCAATTTTGAAGCATGACATGTTGGGTATCGATTTTTACTCGGCATAACATTATCTTTCATAATATAAAAAAAAAAAAAGTGGGCTAACTTTATTGGTTTCTTATTTTTAAATTCAAAAAATTGTTTTTTTAATCCCAAAAAATTGCATTTGTAAGAGCACTTTACGCAAATATGGTATGAAAGTATTGCAATAACCGCCATTTTATTCTCTAGGGTGTCTGAAAAAAAAATATATAATGTTTGGGGGTTCTAAGTCATTTTCTAGCAAAAAAAACTGATTTTAACTATACACGCCTCGCTGAGCTGGCTTTGTATGAACTTCCTTTCCTCCACGTCCCCTCAGTATAAAAGATACACTCCCATTATGTAGTATATAAAGTTTTCACATTTGTTGCATAATATCCACTTACATTAAAATTTGAAACAGTGAAACAGTGTGCTTTAACCACTTAAGGACCAGAAGATTTGCCCCCTTATTGACCAAACCATTTTTTGCGATACAGCACTGCGTCGCTTTAACTGACAATTGTGCGGTCGGACCTAAACAAAATTGATGTCCTTTTTTCCCCACAAATAGAGCTTTCTTTTGGTGGTATTTGATCACCTCTGCGTTTTTTATTTTTTGAGGTATAAACAAAAAAAGAGCGACAATTTTGAAAAAAATATATATTTTTTACTTTTTGCTTAAATAAATATCCCCCCCAAAAAATGTAAAAAAATCATCAGTTTAGGCCAATATGTTTTCCCCTACATATTTTTTGTAAAAAAAATTGCAATAAGCGTATATTAATTGGTTTGCGCAAAAGTTATAGCGTCCACAAAATAGGGAATAGATTTATGGCTTTTTTTAAAAATTTATTTTACTATTAATGACGGTGATCTACGATTTTTAGTGAGACATTGCAGACAGATCGGACACTTTTGACACTTTTTTGGGACCATTGATATTTATACAGAGCTAAAAATAGCCACTGATTAGTGTATAAATGTCACTGGCAGGGAAGGGGTTAACACTAGGAAGTGATCAAGGGGTTAAGTGTTCCCTAGGGAGGTGTCTCTAACTGTGGAGGCAGGGAAGTAACAGGGACTAGAGAGAGAGTTCGCTGTTCCTGATTACTCTGTTTACATTGACAGATCACGGTTCTGTCTCTCTCAGGAGCGATGGCAGGCAGACATCCCAGCCATGCGCATCGGCTCCAACGTCACGCGGCGGGCACGTGCGCGCACCCCCTATACCTCTTAAAGTGGCCGCCGTACAGCTACGGCAATTCACCCAGGGGAGCCAACCTGCCGCCTTATAGCAACAATGGCTGGTCGAGAAGTAGTTAAAAGATCATCCGACGGGGCAGCAGCTCCCGTATGTTCTGGTATGTTCCACAAACACAGTACTCTGTCACCCGACTCTTCCCACGCATATGGTCACGATCACATGACTTCCTCAGGGATTAGGGGGTGGGTGTTGGGTGACTTCTTTTAACATAAAATTGGTTGTCCAGGCAACTGCTGCCGGTTTTACATATGGTGTAGCAATCGCATCATTTGATTAAAACTCCCAATACCACATTAAAACATCTTATATAAAAAAATCTCTTTGAAAAAATCTTGCAAGGCCTCAACTCCGTACAAAAGCTAACACCCAATGAAGTATGGAGAGAAACGCAATTGAAAATAGCCCACAGAGCTTATATGCCCTTTTCATCGTCAAAGACGGACACTAGCAAAGCCTTCTGCCCACTATGCCACATTCGGAAACCTTCCCTGGCCCATCGCTTCTGGGACTGCTCCTATATCTCAACTTTTTGGGACCAAGTTCTTGCCTACATATTCGAAGTGACCCTATTAAAACTACCCAAAGACCCGCTACTACTCATATTCGGCTACTGGGACCCACTACTCCTACCCTGGTCAAAATTCGCCAACAGCGACACAAGCCCCTCAGGAAACTTGAAAGTCAACGCCTCACACAAAGGGTGGTCCCTAACCTGTCTTCTAATCGCAAGAAGGACCATCTTGAAACATTGGATCTCTCCACCGCACCCCAACATCACCCAAGTCAAACGAGAGCTCCTACATCTACTCATCAAAGACCGCATTAATACGGACTTCAAACAGAAAACCTCCTCAGACCGCTTTCACTCTAAATGGCACACCTTTATGCTCTCTCCCAAGAGGAAATAGCAAATGTGAGCCAATCCACCTTCTCCTACCACGACTCCTACCAGCAGATGCGAAACAAGAAAATCCCCCCATAAGAGATGACCCCCTGAATCATCCTAAACCATCCCGACCGCGGCATGGGCCACTGAACTCATTAATCCAAGATCACCAACAGTTCCACATGAAACCAAATACTACCAGCTACCTTATTTGCAAAATGTTCTTAATATGGTAAAATGTCTATGATCAATCGGATACTATACCCCCACCAACAGTCTCTTTCTCATACATCTCATGGCCCTCCCCCCCCTCCCACCCCTCCCCTGGTTTGAGTTCTTTTCCCACTTACAGGTATCTGATTGACATTAAATAATTTAGTACTCACAGAAATTGTCTAATCGGATCCATCCAGGCATCCACCACATTAGTCTATTATTTACTCTGTTAGGATCTGTCTAATTTTGTCCATTTAACCATACCTTTTACACTTATACTCCTGAAAATTATTGTCCCCCCTTCCTAGATTTGAGTTAATACCGAAATGTCTCCCCTATCTGTGAATGTACAAGTATATCAAAATATCTGTATACAACACTATATTTTATACCTTTTATTGTATGTTTGAAAAGCGAAATAAAACTTTTTGAAAAAAAAAAAAATCTCTTCTATTGAAGTCACGTGATAATGACGATACGCGTGGGAGGAGTCGGGTGACAGAGTACTGTGTGGAACATACGAGAGCATACGGGAGCTGCTGCCCCGTTGGATGATCTTTTAAAGCGCCCTGATTCAAGTTTTAATGTAAGTGGATATTATGCAATAAATGTGAAACCTTTATATACTACACAATGGGAGTGTATCTTTAATACTAAGGGGACATGGAGGAAAGGAAGTCCATACACAGGCAGCTCAGTGAGGAGAGAGGAGAGTGAAAGGAGATTGAACAGATGAGGACTGAGGAGCCTGTAATTAACCACAGAAGGGGAAGGGTGAAGGCGATTTTAGATCTGGAAACGGGTCTAAACTGGAGGTGAGCGAAGTGGTGAAGGGTGGTGGGAGTCACTGCACAATTGTATTAACTGAAATCCACAAGGGTGAAGGAGGAAAAATTGCGGGATATGAGAAGCACATTTAAAGGGAAGAATATTGAAAGAAGAAAAGCACTAATTTAATTAATCTGGGACTGTCACATTTATTTTATTTTACTGTACACGAGAAAGTTTGTCACTGAATAATAAAAGCAGTTTTGTGGCTTGAAAGTAAGGTTTTGATTTAAAAACATTAATTGGATTGCACACGGATAGGCGCAGCCAACATTTTTGATTCTGTGTGAATTTTTGTTGACGCACACGCTGTGCCCCTCTTACACGCTCTCCACCTCGTCCAATTAGAGAATTCTGAACAGTGGCGGCTCGTGGTTTTTTGTTTGGGAAGGTGGCAAACAACCACCCCCCCCCCCCGTGCTCACTGTCTGCCAGTTAGTCCACTTACCCTATCTAGGCGGCAGACAGCGTCAGGAGGGATCGGGCAGCGGTGGACATCAAGGAGTGACGGGGATTGGGGCATCAGCAGACATCAAGCTGCAGCGGGCATTGGGTAGCAGCTCCTGTGTTATCTCCTCCTCCCTCCTCCTCGCTTCTGCCGTGTGTCTCCTCCCCTCATCCTAGGTGTTCAATAGGATCGCCTGTCCTTTCATCGGGTGACGGATATCAGACCCGCTTCCCGATTGGCCGGGAGGAGGATGGTTGTTGCAACAGCGAATATTAATTTGCTGTTGTAACACCTGGGTGGGCTCGTAGCACAATGCTCTGCGCCATGAGCCCACCCTATTTTGAAGCCTATAGTAACACACATTTTACTATTTGATCGCCCCTGATGTTAACCCCTTCCATGCCACTGTCATTAGTACAGTGGCAGTGCATTTTTTTTAGCACCGATCACTGTATTAGTGTCACTGGTCCCCAAAAAAGTGTCAGTTAGTGTCCCAATTTCTCCGCTGCAATATTGCAGTCCCACTATAAGTCGCTGATCACTGCCATTACTAGTAAATAATAAATAAAAATTCCATAATATATATACCATAGTTTGTAGATGCTATAACTTTTGTGCAAACCAATCAATATATGCTTATTAGGATTTGTTTACCAAAAATATGCAGAATACATATTGGCCTAAATATATGAAGAAATTCGATTTTTGAAATATTTTTATTGGATATGTTTTATAGCAAAAAGTAAAAAAAAAAATTTTTTTCAAAATTTTTGTTGTTTTTAACACAAAAAATAAAAACCGCCGAGGTGATCAAATACCATCAAAAGAAAACTCTATTTGGGGGAAAAAAAAGGGACATATATTTTATTTGGCTACAGCTTCGTTGTCAGTTAAAGTGGAAGTTAACCCTCCTATCGTTTTTTTAGCCAAGGAAGCTGCCATCTTGGCCTTGGTTTAATCTTCAACTGTCATGATGCTGCACATGTGATCAATTATGACACCAGCCATTGAATGGTTTGACAGTTTGGTTGAGAGCACAACCAATGTGACAGTTAGCATTTCTGGCATGCTGGGAATGTAACTGATTTTTGAAACGATTAAATCGATGGGTTTAGTTCCGCTTTAAAGTAAAGCAGTGCCGTATCGCACAAAAATGGCCTGGTCATGGAGGGTTTAAAGCCCTTGCTTTACCAAAACACTAGATCTGTTCTTTTAATTTATTTATTAAGAACTATATTGCCGAAAATACTATACTGCTGAAAATTGCTGAAAATAAATACATCAGGGCATCCAATGTAGGAAATGCAACGATATACACATATGTATTAGAGCTGTATGGAGTTAAGCTGTAGCTTTACTCTAATAACTGTATAAAGAATGAATGTACCATATAGGTTGCCCTTTAGGTCATTCAAGCAGAAAAGCCATTAATCAAAACCTATTCTTACATTTGGATTAGGCCACTGCCAAAAAGAGATAGGAACCTGGTGAATCTTTCAAACCCTACAGCCTGGCTTCCTGAGCTCTTATAGCTGAGTAATACATGTTAATAAAAACCCTAATGGCTCCTTTGCAGACTTTATTTACATGTCTTTGTAAAGCTAAAGCAAATGCATTTTAACTTCATGGAAGATTTAAAATCTCCTGTGCACCTATTAATTCAAATATGTATGCAAAATATGGGCACATAAAATTCATAAAAACTGTACGTGAGTAGAAAAACCTAAACAAATAACCTTATCTTCCCGGAACAACTAAGCTTCCATAAGTCTCATGCATGGAAAACTCATTTTTAGATCTTCAGTCTTATTTATGAAATGATGTGCCTTCAGCAACCAATCACATGCTCCTATTTATTTATTTATTTATTTATGCATGCATTCATTCATGCATTCATTCTGCACCGGGAGATGGAGGATGAAAATATGAAAACACTGATTACTGTATGCAAAATGTTCCATTTTCAGGGCTTGTTCATGCCATAATACATATCTCACATATTGCATTAACATTTTTAAATGGCCTAAATGAATAAACACAGGTTTATAATAAACACAGGTTTAAAAAATGGATATTTTTTTTCTCATCGGAGAGCTGTTGATCTGATTGGACATGCTAGGGTTTTCAGGTTAAAAGCAATTTGACGAGGAAGCTTCTGTGTACTATCACCAAACCCAAGATCTGTTACGTTGAGTGGGGGAGTGTGCCAAGTCCGATGCAAACACTGGCAAGCCTCTCAGAGCTCCACTATATTAAAAGTGTTGGGTCAAAGCTTGAACAGGCTCTTTCACCAACTTAAGTGGTTGTAAACCTCAGACATGAATTCTGAACAAAGCAGACCTTTTCTCAGCAGTAACGCGGAGGAACGCACCTCTAGCACTGACTGTATGTAATGGCAAGGGGTGCTGGGGTGTGCTTCAGGGTCTATTGATGCTGGCTGCTGGGGGGATCTATTCTAGCTGGAGGGAATCTATTTTTGCAGGGGGGTCTATTGTTGCTGAGTAGGGTTTATTGTTGCTGAGTAGGGTCTATTGTTGCTGGTGGGGGACATACTGTTGTTTGAGGTGGGCCTTATATTGCTGGGAGGGTCAGTTGTTGCTGGGAGAGATCTACTGTTGAGGAAGCGGTCTATTGTTGTTGAGGAGCTCTATTTTTTCTGGTGGGGGGCCTACTGTTGCTGGGGGGGTCAGTTGTTGCTGGGAGAAATCTACTGTTGAGGAAGGGGTCTATTGTTGCTGAGGAGGTCTATTGATGCTGGTTGGGGGAGATCTGTTGTTGCTGCCAGGAGCCTATTGTTGCTAGGGGGGGAATTTTGTTGCAGGTGATCCATTGTTGTTAGGGGGGTATATTGTTGCTGGTGGGGCGGGCTATTGTTACTGCCTGCAGAGGATCTATTTTACTGCTTTTCTTGTTACCATTATCAAATTCCATACAAATTACTTAGCACCACAAAATGATACATGGTTCTGTATTCTCTAAAAGGGCAGTACTGGGAGGTGGGAAGGGGGTGGAACCAAGGAATGGTGCGCGGAGGTGGGTGGGGGCGGAGAAAAGGGGTGACTCAGAAAGAGGAGAGTTCTTGAACTTTTTCTCTGAGAAAAAAGCCCTGAAACAAAGAATATCGCTCTATAGTATGCACTTGTTTCAGTCCAGAGCACTATGGGGTTGATTTACTACAAGCAAACAGACTGTGCATTAGGAAAAGTGTACTTGCTCCAGAGCTTAGTAAATTAGCTAAAGCTTCACTTTGCAAAGAATACCCAATCACATGCAAGGAAAAAAAATACATTTTTGCTTGCACATGATTGGATGATGGAAGTTAGCAGAGCTTCTGCTCATTTACTAAGCTTGCTTTGCAAAGTGCGCAGGGTTTTGCCTTTAGTAAATTAATACCTAGGTGTCACAGGGGAGTGAGCTCCAGCATGCTATACACGGATCCTTCATCCTTGCTGCTTTGCTGTTTTTTATGTAGAGGGATCTGCAGCACACAGCCTCTGATTGACAGCTTCAGCTCTGTTCTGTTTGAAGGGGGATCTGTCCCTTCCCTCCAGTCAGCTCTTAGGTCTTCTTTCTAAGCACAGGTAAAAGCTCAGGCAAGCTATATAAAAATTCTGCACTTTGAACTGCTGTAGAGAAGAAAGATTGCGGAAAACAGGTACAACTTATGTAGGAAAATTTGTTTCACCTTGGTGTAGCACCTAGGGCTAAACACTTCACTGCGCATATGTAAAGGTTTATAACCACTTTAAAGAACTGCGGGTAAAAGCACAGAAAAATAATTTATTTTAAATGCTCAATTGAACAGTTTTTCCTTCCCAAATTTTTATTTTTTTAAATTTGCAATCTGCCTCTTAACTTAACAAATGTTATTTCTTTGGTAAGAGTTGATTCAAGCACAGCTTCCCCCCACCTTCCTTGTATGTCATAGCCATCTCTTCTTCTGGGAGGGTCTTATTACTATCTGTGCTGTACTAGCTCCTCTGTCCCTCACCTCGCTACATAACCCTGTAGGAGTAAAGTGGAAAACCAGAGGTCTCTAAACTGGGGCCCCTTGCTTACCTTTATCCGGCCCTTGAGGCATCATTCCTGCCACTGATACCAACAATGGGGCATAATTCCTGTCACTGACACCAACAATGGGGCATAATTCCTGTCACTGACACCAACAATGGGGCACTATTTAAAAAATTATTAAATTTCGCGCAATATTAAGATAGTAAAATAATGTGTAAATCTGTTGTGGAACACTGTTGTCTATTAGGTGGTGGTATTGAAATCTCTCTTGTGTACTACTAAAGAGTGAAACTAGAATCACAGTAATTAATAAAATAATCCTTATAGTTGATGAAATGATCCTTATACCACCCTCTTTTTAGCATGCATACATATGTGATGGCATTGACGTACAAATAAGTGCATAAAAAATCTGTGCATAAAAATATTTCCAATAGTGAATCATGTGCATAAAAATATTTCCAATAGTGAATTGTGTACGATCTACTAAAAACCACAATCAAAATCTGTGCAATAAAACATATGTGCACCCTTTAAATAATAGTTTATATAATAATCCAATGAGTGTAAAAAATCCGTTGTGTTGCTACAATTTCTGTAGATCTTCTATTGCCAAAGTGATTTAAAATATAAATGAATAAACAAGTCGGTGAATACAAATTGAAAAATAACTGTGAATAGTTCTTCTGTTGTTTAGAAAAAATATATAAATAGTGAAAGTCTATCTTTCTGCTGCTGGTGTTTCTCAGTATGGTCTCTCAGAACTCTCACCTTACATTGGTGGTAATCAGGCATTCAGTATTGGGTCTTTAAAATTTGGGGTTGGTTTCTGGTAGCTTTCTCTTTTAGTTTCTCTCCTCCAGCGTTCCCTCTCTGCTGCTCCGCTCTAGTGAACACTGAGTTTGGATGTACTCCTCGATCAGAGCCTCCCCACACAGCAGCCCAACCATCCAGTGTGCCCGCACGCAGCAGCACCCCGGAAGAAGGGGGAACAGGAATCCACTTGATATGGCTTGCAAGGAGTCACACGTATAATTGCCCCCCCACCAACACACCACTGGGGGGTGGGGTCGGAATTCCTACTGTTGAGGAAAAAGAGTCTGGCCGTCCAAGGGCACACTGGATGGTTGGGCTGCTGTGTGGGGAGGCTCTGATCGAGGAGTACATCCAAACTCAGTGTTCACTAGAGCGGAGCAGCAGAGAGGGAACGCTGGAGGAGAGAAACTAAAAGAGAAAGCTACCAGAAACCAACCCCAAATTTTAAAGACCCAATACTGAATGCCTGATTACCACCAATGTAAGGTGAGAGTTCTGAGAGACCATACTGAGAAACACCAGCAGCAGAAAGATAGACTTTCACTATTTATATATTTTTTCTAAACAACAGAAGAACTATTCACAGTTATTTTTCAATTTGTATTCACCGACTTGTTTATTCATTTATATTTTAAATCACTTTGGCAATAGAAGATCTACAGAAATTGTAGCAACACAACGGATTTTTTACACTCATTGGATTATTATATAAACTATTATTTAAAGGGTGCACATATGTTTTATTGCACAGATTTTGATTGTGGTTTTTAGTAGATCGTACACAATTCACTATTGGAAATATTTTTATGCACATGATTCACTATTGGAAATATTTTTATGCACAGATTTTTTATGCACTTATTTGTACGTCAATGCCATCACATATGTATGCATGCTAAAGAGGGTGGTATAAGGATCATTTCATCAACTATAAGGATTATTTTATTAATTACTGTGATTCTAGTTTCACTCTTTAGTAGGGATGAGCCGAACACCCCCCGGTTCGGTTCGCACCAGAACCCGCGAACGGACCGCAAGTTCGCACGAACGTTAGAACCCCATTGACGTCTATGGGACTCGAACGTTCGAAATCAAAAGTGCTCATTTTAAAGGCTAATTTGCATGGTATTGTCCTAAAAAGGGTTTGGGGACCCGGGTCCTACCCCAGGGGACATGTATCAATGCAAAAAAAACTTTTAAAAACGGCCGTTTTTTCGGGAGCAGTGATTTTAATGATGCTTAAAGTAAAAAAAAAAAAGTGAAATATTCCTTTAAATATCGTACCTGGGGGGTGTCTATAGTATGCCTGTAAAGTGACGCGTGTTTCCCATGTTTAGAACAGTCCCTGCACCAAATGTCATTTTTAAAGGAAAAAATCTCATTTAAAACTGCTTGCGGGTTTAATGTCATGTCGGGTCCTGGCAATATGGATGAAAATCAGTGAGACAAACGGCATGGGTACCCCCCAGTCCATTACCAGGCCCTTTGGGTCTTGTATGGATATTAAGGGGAACCCCGCACCCAAATTAAAATAAGGAAAGGTCCCTATATACTCTGAACAGCAGTATACAGGCGGTGCAAACAAGACAGGGACTGTAGGTTTGTTGTTAAGTAGAATCTGTTTGTAATTTTGAACATTTTTAATGTGTTTAGCTCCAGCCAAAAAATCTTTTCTAAGCTTTTTGGAAAACATAGGGAAGGGTTATCACCCCTGTGACATTTGTTTTGCGTCTTTCCTCCTCTTCAGAAGATTTCACCTCACTTTTTTGTCCCAATGAAAAATGTTTTTTGAAAATTTGGGTTTTTTTGTGGAACAAGGATTGGAAAGCATCAGTGGAAAGGAGAAATTGTTTTCCCATATTAACTCTTACATGAGAGAATTTCCCTTCCTATGGGTAGATTTCATCTCACTTCCTGTTGTCTCCTTCCGTTTGCAAGTAGGAGTCGTTTGTAAGTTAGATGTTTGAAAGTAGGGTCCTGCCCTATATACTCAGCAGAAATTTGGGCCTTAGGTGTTGCTGTGGCCAAAACACTGTAAGCCCTCACAGGGCCCTGCTGTGAAATATTAGATCAAGAATTGTAATTACATGCCCCTGTTGAACAGGAGCTGAAAAATTAGGCCTTAGGCACTGGTGCTGGTGCCACAACACTGCAACCCCTCACAGACACTCTAGTTGGAACGCAGGAACGAGCACTGCTGCAAAGTATTGCATCAAAAATTGTAATTACACGCCCCTGTTAGACAGGGGCAGAAAAATTGGGCCTTAGGCACTGGTGCTGGTGCCACAACACTGCAACCCCTCACAGACACTCTAGTTGGAATGCAGGAACGAGCCCTGCTGCAAAGTATTGCATCAAAAATTGTAATTTCACGCCCCTGTTAGACAGGGGCAGAAAAATTGGGCCTTAGGCACTGGTGCTGGTGCCACAACACTGCAACCCCTCACAGACACTCTAGTTGGAATGCAGGAACGAGCCGTGCTGCAAAGTATTACATCAAAAATTGTAATTACACGCCCCTGTTATACAGGGGCTGAAAAATTGTGCCTTAGGCACTGGTGGTGGCGCCCAGAACCAAAAATGTTCTTACAAGCTATCAGCGTGATGATTGAGGAGGAAGAGGATAATTACTCAGGGATAATCACTCAGCATCAGCATAGGCAGTCTTTGAAGGGATCTGAAAAAAATTATTCAGTTACATCAGCATCAGGTGCTTGGTAGCTGGTGGTGATCCAAGACTGATTCATTTTTATGAAGGTCAGCCGATCGACCGAGTCAGTGGACAGACGCACCCTGTGATCGGTTACCACGCCTCCAGCAGCACTGAATGTACGTTCCGAAAGAACGCTGGATGCAGGACAGGCCAGTAGCTCAATTGCATACTGTGCAAGCTCTGGCCAGTGATCCATCCTCAAGACCCAGTAACCCAGAGGATTTTCGGTGGGAAAGGTGTCCAAGTCTGATCTTGCCCCTAGGTATTCCTGCACCATGTAAAACAGACGCTGGCGATGGTTGCTGGAACCGATCATACCTTGGGGCTGCGGACCAAAAAATTGTCTGAACGCATCGGTCAGACGGCCACCTTCTCCACCGCTCCTTCTTTGACTGACCGAAGCCTCAGCAACACGTTGTCCAGAAACAGGAGTTTGTAACCTCCCAGTCTCTGGGAACGCGTTGCACAGACCTTTCTGCAAGGCCTCCCGAAGATGTTTCATCCTCTGCTCCCTCTGCGATGGCAAGATAAGGTCCGCAACCTTACCCTTGTAACGTGGATCAAGGAGGGTTGCCAGCCAGTATTGGTCCTTCTCCTTGATACCACGAATACGAGGATCCTTACGCAGGCTTTGCAGGATCAGGGAGGCCATGCAGCGTAGGTTTGCTGAGGCATTCGGTCCGGAGTCCTCTGGGTCACTAAGGACAACAACGTCCGCAGCCACCTCCTCCCAGCCACGTACAAGTCCATGTGTTCCTTGGGACTGATCCCTTAAAGACTGCTGATGCTGAGTGCCAGGCTCCACCTCCATACTGACACAATCTTCCTCCTCCTCCTCCTCCTCCTCCTCCTCCTCGTCCTCTTCCTGTGTGATCGGCGGGCATGCAGGAACACTGTCTGGATAAAGGGGGCCTTGAGAGCTAAGGAAGTCCTCCTCTTCCTGCCTCTGTTCTGCCTCAAGTGCCCTGTCCATTATTCCACGCAGCGTGTGCTCCAACAGGTGGACAAGGGGGACAGTGTCACTGATGCATGCACTGTCAGTGCTCACCATCCTCGTGGCCTCCTCGAATGGTGACAGGACAGTGCATGCATCCCTGATCATGGCCCACTGGCGTGGGGAAAAAAAACCAAGCTCCCCTGACCCTGTCCTGGTGCCATAGTCGCACAGGTACTCATTGATGGCCCTCTGCTGCGTGTGCAGCCGCTGCAGCATGGCCAACGTCGAGTTCCACCTGGTGGGCATGTCACAGATTAGGCGGTTCTTGGGCAGGTTAAACTCCTTTTGGAGGTCCGTCAGCCGAGCACTGGCATTATATGACCGGCGGAAATGCACAGAGACTTTCCTGGCCTGCCTCAGGACATCCTGTAAGCCCGGGTACCTGCCCAAGAACCGCTGCACCACCAAGTTAAGGACGTGAGCCAAACAGGGCACATGGGTCAGTTGTCCCTGTCGGAGGGCAGAGGGGAGGTTGGTGCCATTGTCGCAAACCACCATTCCTGCCTTAAGTTGGCGTGGCGTCAACCACCTCTGAACCTGCCCCTGCAGAGCTGACAAAACCTCTGCCCCAGTGTGGCTCCTGTCCCCTAAGCACACCAGCTCAAGCACCGCATGGCATCTTTTGGCCTGCGTACTTGCGTAGCCCCTTGAACGCCTACGGAGCACCGCTGGTTCCGAGGAAGAGGCCATGGAGGAAGAAGAAGAGGAGGGGGTGGAGGAGAGAGGTGTGTCACAATCAGCATTTTGGAGGCGTGGTGGCGGAACAACCTCCAACACTACTGCACCTTGTCCTGCATCCTTCCCAGCTGCCAGCAGAGTCACCCAATGCGCCGTGAAACTTAAGTAACGTCCCTGTCCATGCCTGCTGGACCATGAGTCAGCGGTAATATGCACCTTACCGCCCTGTCCAGCGAGGCATGGACATTGCCTTCCACATGCCGGTAGAGAGCCGGAATCGCCTTCCGTGAGAAAAAGTGGCGTTTGGGTACCTGCCACTGAGGAACCGCACATTCCACAAACTCACGGAAGGGGGCAGAGTCTACCAACTGAAAAGGCAGCAGTTGAAGTGCTAGCAATTTTGCCAAGCTAGCATTCAACCGCTGGGCATGTGGATGGCTGGGAGCAAACTTCTTTCGGCGGTGCAGCAGCTGGGGCAGGGAAATTTGCCTGGTACAATCTGACGTCGGTGTACCCAAAGCAGATTGCCCACAAGTACTTGGCTGTGACACACCTAATTCTACACCTTCATTCCTCTCACTGCAGGTCTCAGAGAGGACTGAAGGTCTAGTGGGGTTGGAAATCTCAGCTGATGAGGAGCAAGGAGAGATCCTCTTTGTTCTTTGGTGTGGGTCTTTCAGATACGCTTGCCAACGAACTGCATGGCAGGTCAACATATGTCTGGTCAAGCATGTGGTACCCAAGCGGGAGATGTTTTGGCCACGCGAGATACGCTTGAGACATATGTTGCAAATAGCAGCGGTGCGATCTGATGCACTCGTCTCAAAAAAGGCCCACACCAAAGAACTTTTTGAATAACGCGCAGAGACTGCAGCGCCCTGCACATGTGGAGCTTTGGGGTGTGATGCAGTCAATGTGCTGCCCTTAGGCTGGCCCCTGGAGGGCATCCTGCCTAGTTGGTGATGTGCCACCTCCTCCTCCTCCTCTCTCCTATCAGGCACCCACGTTGAGTCAGTGACCTCATCATCCCCTCCCTCCTCATCACTGGAGCAAACCTGGCAGTATGCTGCAGCAGGGGGAGCATGACTGCCAGATTGCTGTCCTTCTTGGGCACCCCCTCTGTCCGTGCTCATGTTACTGCCTTCATTGAGCTCAGTATCATCATCAGAGCCTTCCAAACGCTGGGCATCCTCCTGGAGCATGTACCCAACACTGTGGTCAAACAGTTCGAGGGAATCCTCATGAGGACATGGTGGAGCTAGGGAAGGAGTCACTGATGACATTGAGCTGAGGGAAGAGGCCGCTGCTTTGCCAGACAAAGCACCCTGGGCATGGGTGAGAGAGGATGAGGAGGATGAGGACGGCTTGGTCATCCACTCGACCAAGTCTTCCGCATGTTGCGGCTCAACACGGCCAGCTGCCGAAAAAAAGGCCAAGCGTGTCCCATGGCCACGTGCTGATGAGGATGCACCGTCTCCACGACCAGCACTAGACACAGAGCCTGCTTGCCCTCTCTTATTGGCTTGTGACTGTCTGCCTCTCCTTCTTGGCCTTCCAGACATACTAATGGCCTGTAGCTGCACTAAGCTGGGATAGAACACCTGTAATTTTCTTCAGGTAGCTTTATATACTGTAACCAGACAAGCCTGCCTGTCAGTAGGAAGATAACAGGAACGGATCTAGCTGAACACTGAGCAGGACGCACTGCACTAAATGTAAATACCAGGAACGGATCTAGCTGAACACTGTGAGCAGGACGCACTGCACTGAATGTAAATAGCAGGAACGGATCTAGCTGAACACTGTGAGCAGGACGCACTGCACTGAATGTAAATAGCAGGAACGGATCTAGCTGAACACTGTGAGCAGGACGCACTGCACTGAATGTAAATAGCAGGAACGGATCTAGCTGAACACTGTGAGCAGGACGCACTGCACTGAATGTAAATAGCAGGAACGGATCTAGCTGAACACTGTGAGCAGGACGTACTGCACTAAATGTATATAGCAGGAACGGATCTAGCTGAACACTGTGAGCAGGACGCACTGCACTGAATGTAAATAGCAGGAACGGATCTAGCTGAACACTGTGAGCAGGACGCACTGCACTAAATGTAAATACCAGGAACGGATCTAGCTGAACACTGTGAGCAGGACGCACTGCACTGAATGTAAATAGCAGGAACGGATCTAGCTGAACACTGTGAGCAGGACGCACTGCACTGAATGTAAATAGCAGGAACGGATCTAGCTGAACACTGTGAGCAGGACGCACTGCACTGAATGTAAATAGCAGGAACGGATCTAGCTGAACACTGTGAGCAGGACGTACTGCACTAAATGTATATAGCAGGAACGGATCTAGCTGAACACTGTGAGCAGGACGCACTGCACTGAATGTAAATAGCAGGAACGGATCTAGCTGAACACTGTGAGCAGGACGCACTGCACTAAATGTAAATACCAGGAACGGATCTAGCTGAACACTGTGAGCAGGACGCACTGCACTGAATGTAAATAGCAGGAACGGATCTAGCTGAACACTGTGAGCAGGACGCACTGCACTGAATGTAAATAGCAGGAACGGATCTAGCTGAACACTGTGAGCAGGACGCACTGCACTGAATGTAAATAGCAGGAACGGATCTAGCTGAACACTGTGAGCAGGACGCACTGCACTGAATGTAAATAGCAGGAACGGATCTAGCTGAACACTGTGAGCAGGACGCACTGCACTGAATGTAAATAGCAGGAACGGATCTAGCTGAACACTGTGAGCAGGACGCACTGCACTGAATGTAAATAGCAGGAACGGATCTAGCTGAACACTGAGCAGGACGCACTGCACTGAATGTAAATAGCAGGAACGGATCTAGCTGAACACTGTGAGCAGGACGCACTGCACTGAATGTAAATAGCAGGAACGGATCTAGCTGAACACTGTGAGCAGGACGCACTGCACTGAATGTAAATAGCAGGAACGGATCTAGCTGAACACTGTGAGCAGGACGCACTGCACTGAATGTAAATAGCAGGAACGGATCTAGCTGAACACTGTGAGCAGGACGCACTGCACTAAATGTAAATACCAGGAACGGATCTAGCTGAACACTGTGAGCAGGACGCACTGCACTGAATGTAAATAGCAGGAACGGATCTAGCTGAACACTGTGAGCAGGACGCACTGCACTGAATGTAAATAGCAGGAACGGATCTAGCTGAACACTGTGAGCAGGACGCACTGCACTGAATGTAAATAGCAGGAATGGATCTAGCTGAACACTGTGAGCAGGACACACTGCACTAAATAGTCTAGATAGAAGATAACAGGAACGGATCTAGCTAAACTGAATACAGTGTATATATATATATATATGCAACACCTGGGATGCATATATATATATACACAATACACTGTAAGTGCAGCTAACTGACTGACTGTTCTGCCTAATCTATCTAACTCAAATCAAATGACACTGTCTCTCTCTCTCTCTCTCTCTCTCTCTCTCTCTCTCTCTATCTCTCAGCACACCGGAACACACACTACACAGGGCCGCCGTGCAGGCGGCCTTATATAGTGTGGGGTGTGCACTAAATCCCCTGAGCCATAATTGGCCAAAGCCACCCTGGCTTTGGCCAATTACAGCTCTCTCTACTGACGGCGCTGTGATTGGCCAAGCATGCGGGTCATAGTGCATGCTTGGCCAATCATCAGCCAGCAATGCACTGCGATGCCGCAGTGAATTATGGGCCGTGACGCGCCACACGAATTTGGCGCGAACGGCCCATATCGTTCGCAATTCGACGGACGGTCGAACAGCCGATGTTCGAGTCGAACATGGGTTCGACTCGAACACGAAGCTCATCCCTACTCTTTAGTAGTACACAAGAGAGATTTCAATACCACCACCTAATAGACAACAGTGTTCCACAACAGATTTACACATTATTTTACTATCTTAATATTGCGCGAAATTTAATAATTTTTTATTTAGCCATTAAGTGTTTGGTGTGGACACCCATATTTTGCGGCAATATTTATTATTCATTAATTATTTTACACAGCACTTTATTACACTTGATCACTTTACCATCGAAAATCCACCAGCGCGAAGGACAATTTTATATTTTTATATCTAATGGGGCACTATTCCTTCCCCTAATACCAAAGATCTGGCATTATTTGCTCCCACTGAGCATAGTCCGGCCCCCCTAAAGCCTGAAGGATAGTAAACTGGCCCTTTCTTTAGAAAGTTTGGAGACCCCTGCTATAGAGTGACACCTCTGAGTCTGCTGGGGCTGCTGATATCAAATTCAAGATGGCAGCACCCGACAGCAGTCTCTAAGCTTTTGGATATGTACACAAGGGAGGCATTTACAGGTATATAACATTCATAAAATACATTAGATACACATATAATCTTATGAAGAGATTCTTGTTAAAATTTATGGTTTGGTTAAAGAGTCTCTTTAAATTCAATTCCCAGTCACATTGAAAATGTAAAAATTAGGACGCTTCGCATGGGAGGAGTAGAGATTTTGTTGGCATTTGTTGGTTTAGGAAAAGTAACCACAACATGCAGTATCTTAAAGAGGAGTTCCACCCAGGGGGGCCATTAAAAAAAAAAAAAAATTAAAAGTCAGCAGCTACAAATACTGCAGCTGCTGACTTTTAATTGGACACTCACCTGTCCCTGGGTCCAGCGGTGCGGGGGATCGAAGCCCCGCTCGTCCCCCCCTCCGCTCGTCGGCGCCGGCATTTCAACTGTGGGCGCCGGGCTGTGGCTTCACAGCCTGGCACCCACTGCGCATGCGCGAGCGGCGCCGAGCGCCGTGATTGGCCGCTTAATCACCTGGGACCTGCAATGGGTCCCAGATGATTGACAGGAGGGAGGGAGAAGAGCCGAGCCCTTCCTGTGCCAGGGGGAAGTGATGTCACCAGCCCAGGCAGACGAAGGGGCAGACTACGAGGGACCACCTAGCAACAGGCATTTAGAGGTAAGTAAAAAAAAAAAAAATATCCAAATGTTTTTTTGTTTTGTTTTTTTAGAATTTTTTAGATATGTTTGTTTTTTTGGATGGAACCCCACTTTAAGTTTTTGGTGTTTTACAGTTTAGTTCCTTTCTGTGTTTTTTGCAATATTTAAAAAGGGAAGTGAGGGAACACCAAAGTGTGGACTACCCTAATTTTAATACTTACCCCTTTGTTGATTTTCTTGAGATTTTCTTTTACTTTCAATGATAATGGTAAACAGGAACAGAGAGGGTGAATCTCTCTAATGGGGGCACAGACAGCAATAAAAACCTCACAGGTGTTCTAATCCATCTACACTCTATCCAAAACTAAAAAAAAAAGTTTTTGCCTTTAGTTATACTTTTAATTGTTCTTCAGCTTGTTTTACAACAGCTGACTATGGTCAGCAAGGGCGTTGCTAGGTCTACAAAGATCTGGGGCTAGAGCCCATAGCAGCGTAGTAAAGAAAGTCATACGCTTGGGCGGGCATACACATTCCAGATATTATACGTGTGTGTGTATATATATCCCCAGAGAGCCCCCCTTACATCAGGGTCCCCAGATAGCCTCCCCCTTAAATCAGGGTCCCCAGAGAGCCTCCCCCTTGCATCAGGGTCCCCAGAGAGCCCCTCTTACATTAGGGTCCCCAGAAAGCCTCCCCCTTAAATCAGTGTCCCCAGAGAGCCTCCCCCTTGAAATCAGGGTCCCCAGAGAGCCCCCCACTTACATCAAGGTCCCCAGAGAGCCTCCCCTCCCCTTGGGGACCCCTGCAGAGACTCGGGGCTATGGGCCCCAGATTCGGGGCTATAGCCCAAAAAGCCACCCCCTAGTGACGCCACTGATGGTCAGCATCCAGAATCCCACTCTTTCTAATTTTCCCTGTTCATACCTGTATGCCCAGTCCCCTGGCCCTATGCCCTGCACCCTACGCTCAAAAAAGTACAAGGTTGATTTGTTTTTTTTTAAGAATTCCCCAACAACTTCAATGGGAACATCTGTAAGCATGCAGAACATGCATTTCTATGTGTTTTTGCATCTAAATAATTCTTCTACTACTATAGAACTGCTCTTCTCCCTTTGCTCAGCTTGATACATGTGAAAAAACATTTGTAAAAAGCTTGTAAAATGCCTGTAAAATGCCCCCCCCCCCCCCCCCCCCAAAAAAAAAAATACTTAAAAAATCACTAGGAATATGCTCTGCTAATGTATAAATGCGAACTTCCCCAAAAAACTCTGTATTCTCCAGCTCCATGCACACAGGACATTTAAAAAAGTCTTTCCGGACGTCGGTTTGCCGGCAGGAAAACGCTGCTTTAAAAATACGCTTTTAACAGCTTTTTAAATGCGTTTATGCGCATTTTTGAGTGTTTTTCTGCGCCGGCTTTTTTGGCCATTTTTTAAAATTATACCCAGCTTACATTCAGCTCTGCAATGTAAGTTTTTAGTGGTCAGAAGAATTGCTCTTGAGCGCAATTTTAGGGCGTTCTGACAACAGCCCATAAACTCCCCTACTGATAATCTTCAATAAACGTCCATGTGTGCATGGACACATAAGATAGCATAAAGGGGAGTTTAAGGGCTGTCAAAAAAAACAACAACGCCCAAACACGTCAGTTTATCAGCTTCAGTGTGCATGAGGCCTAAGACCGTCTTATTTAATGTGCAAAAATACAAAATAGCTCTTTAACTATCATTGCACAGATAAACATTTCACACAAATATTTATGTATGTATGTGTGGAATATGTAAAGAGTTTTTTATAGTTAGATTATTCACATACAGTGGCTTGCGAAAGTATTCGGCCCCCTTGAACTTTTCAACCTTTTGCCACATTTCAGGCTTCAAACATAAAGATATAAAATTTGAATTTTTTGTGAAGAATCACCAACAAGTGGGACACAATTGTGAAGTGGAACGAAATCTATTGGATATTTTAAACTTTTTTAGTAATTAAAAAACTGAAAAGTGGTGTGTGCAAAATTATTCGGCCCCTTTACTTTCAGTGCAGCAAACTTACTCCAGAAGTTCAGCGAGGATCTCTGAATGATCCAATGTTGTCCTAAATAACTGATGGTGATAAATAGAATCCACCTGTGTGTAATCAAGTCTCTGTATAAATGCACCTGCTCTGTGATAGTCTCAGGGTTCTGTTGAAAGCGCAGAGAGCATCATGAAGACCAAGGAACACACCAGGCAGGTCCGTAATACTGTTGAAGTTTAAAGCCGGATTTGGATACAAAAAGATTTCCCAAGCTTTAAACATCCCAAGGAGCACTGTGCAAGTGATCATTTTGAAATGGAAGGAGTATCAGACCACTGCAAATCTACCAAGACCTGGCTGTCCCTCTAAACTTTCAGCTCAGACAAGGAGAAGACTGATCAGAGATGCAGCCAAGAGGCCCATGATCACTCTGGATGAACTGCAGAGAACTACAGCTGAGGTGGGAGAGTCTGTCCATAGGACAACAATCAGTCGTACACTGCACAAATCTGGCCTTTATGGAAGAGTGGCAAGAAGAAAGCCATTTCTCAAAGATATCCATAAAAAGTCTCGTCTAAAGTTTGCCACAAGCCACCTGGGAGACACACCAAACATGTGGAAGAAGGTGCTCTGGTCCGATGAAACCAAAATCGAACTTTTTGGCCACAATGCAAAACGATATGTTTGGCGTAAAAGCAACACAGCTCATCACACTCAACACACCATCCCCACCGTGAAACATGGTGGTGGCAGCATCATGGTTTGGGCCTGCTTTTCTTCAGCAGGGACAGGGAAGATGGTTAAAATTGAGGGGAAGATGGATGCAGCCAAATACAGGACCATTCTGAATGAAAACCTGTTGGAGTCTGCAAAAGACCTGAAACTGGGACGGAGATTTATCTTCCAACAAGACAATGATCCCAAACATACAGCAAAATCTACAAAGGAATGGTTCACAAATAAACGTATCCAGGTGTTAGAATGGCCAAGTCAAAGTCCAGACCTGAATCCAATCGAGAATCTGTGGAAAGAGCTGAAAACTGCTGTTCACAAACGCTCTTCATCCAACCTCACTGAGCTCGAGCTGTTTTGCAAGGAAGAATGGGCAAGAGTTTCAGTCTCTCGATGTGCAAAACTGATAGAGACATACCCCAAGCGACTTGCAGCTGTAATCGCAGCAAAAGATGGCTCTACAAAGTATTAACGCAAGGGGGCCGAATAATTTTGCACGCCCCACTTTTCATTTTTTTTATTAGTTAAAAAAGTTTCAAAAATCCAAAAGATTTCATTCCACTTCACAATTGTGTCCCACTTGTTGGTGATTCTTCACAAAAAATAAAAATTTTATATCTTTATGTTTGAAGCCTGAAATGTGGCAAAAGGTTGAAAAGTTCAAGGGGGCCGAATACTTTCGCAAGCCACTGTATACTGTCACTATAGCCTGTAAATTAGTGGTTATCTAGGCACAGGTTTTCTGGGTATAGATATTTTGGCAAGAGAAATTCCTGCACACAAATTGTTGCCATCAGTAATAAATTGAAGTGCATTTCATTGATGTCTATTTGGCACTGGTACTTCTCCTGCATTTCAGCAGTGATTACAGCACCAATAAATTTTTTCTAGACTAAATCAGATATTTGTATATCAGTATAAAAATATTGGCCCTAACATAAGAAACATTATTAGTCCCCATGCAGGAACCTTATAATATAAGAATATATACAGTGCCTTGAAAAGGTATTCATACCCTTTGAAATTTTTCACATTTTGTCATGTTACAACCAAAAAGGTATTTTATTGGGATTTTATGTGATAGACCAACACAAAGTGGCAAATAATTGTGAAGTGGAAGGAAAATGATAAATTGTTCAGATGTTTACAAATAAATATCTGAAAAGTGTGGCGTGCATTTGTATTCAGCCCCCCTGAGTCAATACTTCGTAGAACCACCTTTCGCTGCAATTACAGCTGCAAGTCTTTTTGGGGATGTCTCTACCAGATTTGCACATCTAGAGTGAAATTTTTGCCCATTCTTCTTTGCAAAATAGCTCAAGCTCTGTCAGATTGGATGGAGAGAGTCTGTGAACAGCAACTTTCAAGTCTTGCCACAGATTCTCAAATTGGATTTAGGTCTGGACTTTGACTGGGCCATTCTAACACATGAATATGCTTTGATCTAAACCATTATATTCTAGGCCTGGCTGTATGTTTAGGGTCAGTGAACCCTAGTCTCAAGTCTTTTGCAGACTCTAACAGGTTTTCTTCTAAGATTGCCCTGAATTTGACTCCATCCATCTTCCCATCAACTCTGACCAGCTTCCCTGTCCCTGCTGAAGAAAAGCATCCCCACAATATGGTGCTGCCACCACCATGATTCATGGTTTGGATGGTGTGTTCAGGGTGCTTTTAGGCCAAAAAAGTTCAATTTTGGTCTCGTCTGACCAGAGCACCTTCTACCACATGTTTTTTGTTTCTCCCACTTGCAAACTGCAAATGGGACTTCTTATGGCTTTCCTTCAACAAAGGCTTTCGTCTTGCTCCTCTTCCATAAAGGCCAGATTTGTGGAGTACACGACTAATAGTTGTCCTGTGGACAGATTCTCCCACCTGTGCTGTGGATCTCTACAGCTCCTCCAGAGTTACCATGGGCCTCTTGGCTGCTTCTCTGATTAATGCTCTCCTTGCCCGGCCTGTCAGTTTAGGTGCACGGCCATGTATTGGTAGGTTTACAGTTGTGCCATACTCTTTCTATTTTCGGATGATGAATTGAACAGTGCTCCATGAGATGTTCAAAGCTTGGGCTATTTTTTTTATAACTTGACCCTGCTTTAAACCTCTCCACAACTTTATCCCTGACCTGTATGGTGTGTTCCTTGGCCTCCATGATGCTGTTTGTTCACTAAGGTTCTCTAACAAACCTCTGAGGGCTTCACGGAGATTAAATTACACACAGGTGGACTCACTCTCACTTCTGAAGGCAATTGGTTACACTAGATTTTAGTTAGGAGTATTAGAGTAAAGGGGGCTGAATACAAATGCACGCCACACTTTTAACATATTTATTTGTAAAAAATGTTAAACTATTTATCATTTTCCCTCCACTTCACAATTATGTACCACTTTGTGTTGGTGAATCACATAAAATCCCAATAAAATACATTTACATTTTTGGTTGTAACATGACAAAATGTGGAAAATGTCAAGGGGTATGAATGAGGGACGTGCGGTGAGGTCAGTGTCTGGTGAGGCTCTGGCTAGTATCAGAGCCAGATACACACAGGTTACATATGCCACGCTCGTTAGAGCGAGAACAATATTTCTAGCACTAGACCTCCTCTGTAACTCTAAACATGTAATCTGTAAAAAAATTTAAAGCGTTGCCTATGGAGATTTTTAGGTACTGAAGTTTGGCGCCATTCCACGGGTTTGCGCAATTTTAAAGCGTGACATGTTAGGTATCTATTTACTTGGCGTAACATCATCTTTCACATTATGCAAAAAAATCGGGTGTAGTGGTTTTTTTTTTTTTTTTTTTTTATATATTTATGAAACTGTATTTTTCCCCAAAAAAAAGTGTTTGAAAAAAATCTGCAGCAAAGACCATTTTATTCCCTTGGGTGTCTGCTAAAACAATATATATATAATGTTTGGGGGTTCTGAGTAATTTTCTAGCAAAAAAATTATGATTAGTACATGTAGGAGAGAAGTGTCAGAATTGGCCTGGGTGGCAAGGGGTTAATTACCATAAGTAATATACAAATTATTATATATTGTTTTTAAGGTAATTTACTATATTTTCAAAAACTGTACTCAAGCATGTGGCTTAATGGACAAATTACTGAAGTTTGAAGTTATAGCTTCAAACCAGTCATTTCACAGTAAATAGATAAATAAATTATTATCTTATAACATATAGCATAATAATATATGATTTTAGTTGATTATAACTGAACCTTTTCAACAGCGGCAGATTCTCATTCTCCCTCTTAACTGTGTGAGAAAAACATGGGATTGTGGGTAAATCTTATACCCATAAACCCATGTTTTTTTCTTGTAGTTAAGAGGGCTGGGCTTGAAGGGAGCAATTGTCTTTTAGACACATACTCCCTCTATGACACTGCAGTGAGAGGCGTGCCTCCACTGCAGCATTTTTATTGGACAGCTAGGGCCAATGGTGCTTTGCCATTGGTCCAAGACTCCAAGCTGTCCATTGAGCTCATTGCCTCTGACAAGAAGTGAGGAGAGGCACTGTGAGCTCATCCTCTCGGTCTGCTGCAAACAGTGTGCCAGCTTGTATTTAAACTGGCCATTCTGTATGTAGCTTGTGACAGGCTGTGCAAGGAGCTCCGTATTTCCATAGGTCGTAGGAGCCCCACATTTTTGCCAGTGGTGGGGTAGGACTTAGGCTAACTACCAAATGGGGGTCTCTGTGACCTCAGGTCGCTGAGCTACGACCCTTGAAGCTCAAATGTTTTTTTTTTTCATTGTTCATGGCAGGTCATGGCTCTGCCTCACCTGCCTCCCCTATTTGCACGTCCCTGGTATGAATACTTTTTCAAGGTGCTGTAAGAGAAACACACAAGTGTGAACAGTCCCCATAGAAAATAATGTTAACTTCCTTAAAGTGAAATATCACACATCTGCCAATGCAGATTTATAAAGGAGGATATTCCCCTAATTTAAAATATTTATTTAGCATAGAGTAGATGCTAACAGATTTAACCACTTACCAGCTTCCTAATAAACAGACGAGCTCTCCCCACCTGTCAGATTAGACTGAACCCACAACCTGTTATAATGCTGACATTTAAACAAAACAAATCTTATATTTTTGTGCCAGCAGGGTTGCCAAATTATATATACTCTGTTCCAGTGGCAGATGCAGTCAACTAGGGGCCCCAGTGCAGAAATGATATTTGCAACCAACACCCCAGCAATAAAAGCCAGTGATGGCTAAAGACTTATATGCACGTGGCTAAAACTAACTAATGGCTAGTGTAGTGGGTGCCAGCCTCCACCATTGCCCATTTCCCGGCTCGCCCCGCCCCCCTTTTTGTGTCAAGCAGTGCACAAGAAGACAGAGGGGCGCTCACAGGGATCGCAGCTCACTTTAATTCCTCCCCCATTGGCTGAATTGAGGACCAATTACAGGAGGCCTGTGTTATGGGCATATAGATTACTAGTCTTTTTTATACTTATAGCTGCTAAATATTGAAGGTTGTCATTTCTATTGTATTGATTCTCTGCAGCAAGGTTTAACTGTGCTGTAAGTTTCCATATGCTTTAAACCGTGATAATATATTTAACTTGTTTATCACTACCAGATGTGTGTCTGTTTTTGGTGAAAATCCACAGCCAGGATAACAGTATTTTCCACATGTGTCCTTAAATGTGTTTGCAGTCATTTTGTTTAACTAGATTTGCAAGAGGGGCTGAGGTCATTCTTGGAGTTGAGGCGGAGATCAGAGAACCCAAAATCACCAAGCGGCTCCTTCGGGGGTGGCGCTACACTAGTAATACATGTATTCCAGCTCATTGAATTGTTAGATATGTAGCACCTCTCTGACACTCCAAAGGCAGAAAAGCACCTCCAGGGACAACGGCTGGCTATCATTTCATCCCCAAGCCTAAAATGGGGGATCTAGAAAGAATATTGGGCGCCAGTGACTTTTGCCTTTACAAAGTTTTATTGCAAAATGGTTAAAGAGTTGAGGGTTAGAGGTTCCAGATATTGTAGCAGATCACTTACAGTCTCTCCAGATCCAGATCAATGTCCAGCTTCAGAGTGTCAGAACCTTTAAGCCGACACGGCAAAACTGTAAGCACGTTCCCAAATTTCACCAGGCCCTTCTGAGAGACCAGTCTTCTTCCTGGCTCTCTCCAGCAAAGGGCCTTCCCTGGGTCTCCTCCTTGGCCCAGCTTTCTCCAGACCAGGCAGGACAGCTTCAGGACCACTTCAGCACATGTTATGCCCCAAAACAAGCTCAATGCAGGAGCACCTTCCTAGGCTTTAGCCAAGGGGAAAAGAGTGAGCACATGGCTTGTGCCAAATATTTATATTCTCCCCCAGCATGCACCAGTGGTATAAATATCCTATTGGATTGGATAAGGAAGATATAAATATTTATAACTTAGTTTTGCTTGTGAAATCTCATACTATCACCAGTAATACCAGTGACATCTACTGGTGACAGTGAAAAATCACAAGCCAACCTAAACCGTTTGTTAACCCCCCAAAAAAATGGATCCTGCTCCTTTAAAGCATGTTTTATGACACAGTGCTTGTCCTGTGTCATTTGGCCCCCTGTAAAACCTAAAAAACCTGGCTGATTCTGCCAGTTTCTCCCCACCCCTCTGTAAACTGACCACGGTGTATCATGGCTGCTGAGCCCTGACACCGTGGTCAGTTTACGTGCCTCTGCCATCAGCAGCCTGCTATGTGCTCTCCTCTCTGCTCCTGTGTCCTCCTCCCCCCTCCCCTCTCTGTCTGTTTGTGAGCCGCCCCTCCCCGCACCTGCTACTCTCATAAAACTAACCTGTATACACCATCAGCACTGCCTCCTATTGCAGTGTCCCCCTCTGTGAATGGTTTATAAATATAAATGCTGTAAATAACTAATTTAAGAGCTGAGATTGTGATCACAAGACCAGCCAGCTCTCTCCTCCTCCCCTCCAGACTGACATCAGTAGGCGAATCTCAGCACCACCCACTGCATCTCTCAGAGGAGGAAAGGAGAAAGCTGGCTAGTCATGCGATTGCAATCTCGGCTGTGAAATTAGGTATTTGCAGCATTTAATTTTATATATCAAGTGGCTTAGCAACCACTTTAAGCTTAGGAAAAACCAGGTGAAAACTATACAAGCAGTCTGAGCTAACTACAGCCCAGCCAAAAACTAAATTGACATAGTAGCCCCTGTTTAGGACAAGGTGGCTACAGATAAAACAATGTTGAGCAAATTCCCATTTCATTAAAACATTTTACCAGAATGATATTGATGTTTGTGTGCTGAACAGTTTTAAGAAAATAATTATTATCAGATAAAATAGCAAATCAAATTAAAATAACTCATCTGTCTTAGTGAATTGAGACTAATATGCAACATAATTATACAACATTGCACTGCAAACTCAAACTATAGTATATGATGCCATTACAGCAAATTATGCAAATTGCTTTGTAATAATATTTTTTTACTAGTATATTAAATCAGCAAGTGTCCATTATATCACCCAGAAAGAATATAGACAACAATAGCACAATTATAAAACTCTGAAATCACATAGACTAGGTTAACACATTAAATCATTGAGAAAAACTGCTGCAAATTTATACTAAAGCAGCTGTAAATCGCTGGACATTTTTTTTTTTTTACCCTGCAAGTTAATGTCATAATGTGCTAGTATGCATCACATACTAGCACATTATGTTAAACTTACCTTAAAATGAAGCATTCCAGTGCCGAGATGTCAGAGCTGCAGGCGCTCCCATCTTCACCCATCTTGCTTCCAGGTTTGCAGATTTCGGCTCTGACTGCCCGGAGCCGCGATGACATCACTCCCTCGCATGCGTGCGGGAGCTACCGTTCACAGCACAGGGCTCTAAAGGAATGGTATGGGTGACACCAAAAAAACACTGACATTTTAGAAGAAAAAACAGCGCTTGTTAAAATGCAGATCTCAGGCAATGTTGGTGGTGTCAGCAAGGACTAACTGCTGACTAGGGATGAGCTTTGTGTTCGAGTCGAACCCATGTTCGACTCGAACATCGGCTGTTCGACCGTTCGTCGAATTGAGAACGATATGGGCCGTTCGCGCCAAATTCGTGTGGCGCGTCACGGCCCATAATTCACTGCGGCATCGCAGTGCATTGCTGGCTGATGATTGGCCAAGCATGCACTATGACCCGCATGCTTGGCCAATCACAGCGCCGCCTGAACAGAGAGCCGTAATTGGCCAAAGCCAAGGAGGCTTTGGCCAATTATGGCTCAGGGGATTTAGTACACGCCCCACACTATATAAGGCCGCCTGCACGGCGGCCCTGTGTAGTGTGTGTTCCGGTGTGCTGAGAGAGAGAGAGACAGTGTCATTTGATTTGAGTTAGATAGATTAGGCAGAACAGTCAGTCAGTTAGCTGCACTTACAGTGTATTGTGTATATATATGCATCCCAGGTGTTGCATATATATATATATATATATATATATATATATATATATATATATATATATATATATATATATATATATATATATATATATATATATATATATATATATATACATACATATATACACACACACACACACACACACACACTGTATTCAGTTTAGCTAGATCCGTTCCTGTTATCTTCTAGACTATTTACATTTAGTGCAGTGCGTCCTGCTCACAGTGTTCAGCTAGATCCGTTCCTGTTATCTTCTAGACTATTTACATTTAGTGCAGTGCGTCCTGCTCACAGTGTTCAGCTAGATCCGTTCCTGTTATCTTCTAGACTATTTACATTTAGTGCAGTGCGTCCTGCTCACAGTGTTCAGCTAGATCCGTTCCTGTTATCTTCTAGACTATTTACATTTAGTGCAGTGCGTCCTGTTCACAGTGTTCAGTTAGATCCGTTCCTGTTATCTTCCTACTGACAGGCAGGCTTGTCTGGTTACAGTATATAAAGCTACCTGAAGAAAATTACTGGTGTTCTATCCCAGCTTAGTGCAGCTACAGGCCATTAGTATGTCTGGAAGGCCAAGAAGGAGAGGTAGACAGTCACAAGCCAATAAGAGAGGGCAAGCAGGCTCTGTGTCTAGTGCTGGTCGTGGAGACGGTGAATCCTCATCAGCACGTGGCCATGGGACACGCTTGGCCTTTTTTTCGGCAGCTGGCCGTGTTGAGCCGCAACATGCGGAAGACTTGGTCGAGTGGATGACCAAGCCGTCCTCATCCTCCTCATCCTCTCTCACCCATGCCCAGGGTGCTTTGTCTGGCAAAGCAGCGGCCTCTTCCCTCAGCTCAATGTCATCAGTGACTCCTTCCCTAGCTCCACCATGTCCTCCTGAGGAGTCCCTCAAACTGTTTGACCACAGTGTTGGGTACATGCTCCAGGAGGATGCCCAGCGTTTGGAAGGCTCTGATGATGATACTGAGCTCGATGAAGGCAGTAACATGAGCACGGACAGAGGGGGTGCCCAAGAAGGACAGCAATCTGGCAGTCATGCTCCCCCTGCTGCAGCATACTGCCAGGTTTGCTCCAGTGATGAGGAGGGAGGGGATGATGAGGTCACTGACTCAACGTGGGTGCCTGATAGGAGGGAGGAGGAGGAGGAGGAGGAGGAGCAGGAGGAGGAGGCGGCACATCACCAACGAGGCAGGATGCCCTCCAGGGGCCAGCCTAAGGGCAGCACATTGACTGCATCACACCCCAAAGCTCCACATGTGCAGGGCGCTGCAGTCTCTGCGCGTTATTCAAAAAGTTCTTTGGTGTGGGCCTTTTTTGAGACCAGTGCATCAGATCGCACCGCTACATATGTCTCAAGCGTATCTCGCGTGGCCAAAACATCTCCCGCTTGGGTACCACATGCTTGACCAGACATATGTTGACCTGCCATGCAGTTCGTTGGCAAGCGTATCTAAAAGACCCACACCAAAGAACAAAGAGGATCTCTCCTTGCTCCTCATCAGCTGAGATTTCCAAACCCACTAGACCTCCAGTCCTCTCTGAGACCTGCAGTGAGAGGAATGAAAGTGTAGAATTAGGTGTGTCACAGCCAAGTACTTGTGGGCAATCTGCTTTTGGTACACCGACGTCAGATTGTACCAGGCAAATTTCCCTGCCCCAGTTGCTGCACCGCTGAAAGAAGTTTGCTCCCAGCCATCCACATGCCCAGCGGTTGAATGCTAGCTTGGCAAAATTGCTAGCACTTCAACTGCTGCCTTTTCAGTTGGTAGACTCTGCCCCCTTCCGTGAGTTTGTGGAATGAGCGGTTCCTCAGTGGCAGGTACCCAAACGCCACTTTTTCTCACGGAAGGCGATTCCGGCTCTCTACCGGCATGTGGAAGGCAATGTCCATGCCTCGCTGGACAGGGCGGTCAGCAGTAAGGTGCATATTACCGCTGACTCATGGTCCAGCAGGCATGGACAGGGACGTTACCTAAGTTTCACGGCGCATTGGGTGACTCTGCTGGCAGCTGGGAAGGATGCAGGACAAGGTGCAGTAGTGTTGGAGGTTGTTCCGCCACCACGCCTCCAAAATGCTGATTGTGACACACCTCTCTCCTCCACCCCCTCCTCTTCTTCTTCCTCCATGGCCTCTTCCTCGGAACCAGCGGTGCTCCGTAGTCGTTCAAGGGGCTACGCAAGTACGCAGGCCAAAAGATGCCATGCGGTGCTTGAGCTGGTGTGCTTGGGGGACAGGAGCCACACTGGGGCAGAGGTTCTGTCAGCTCTGCAGGGGCAGGTTCAGAGGTGGTTTACGCCACGCCAACTTAAGGCAGGAATGGTGGTTTGCGACAATGGCACCAACCTCCTCTCTGCCCTCCGACAGGGACAAATGACCCATGTGCCCTGTTTGGCTCACGTCCTTAACTTGGTGGTGCAGCGGTTCTTGGGCAGGTACCCGGGCTTACAGGATGTCCTGAGGCAGGCCAGGAAAGTCTGTGTGCATTTCCGCCGGTCATATAATGCCAGTGCTCGGCTGACGGACCTCCGAAAGGAGTTTAACCTGCCCAAGAACCGCCTAATCTGTGACATGCCCACCAGGTGGAACTCAACGTTGGCCATGCTGCAGCGGCTGCACACGCAGCAGAGGGCCATCCTTGAGTACCTGTGCGACTATGGCACCAGGACAGGGTCAGGGGAGCTTGGTTTTTTTTCCCCACGCCAGTGGGCCATGATCAGGGATGCATGCACTGTCCTGTCACCATTCGAGGAGGCCACGAGGATGGTGAGCAGTGACAGTGCATGCATCAGTGACACTGTCCCCCTTGTCCACCTGTTGGAGCACACGCTGCGTGGAATAATGGACAGGGCACTTGAGGCAGAACAGAGGCAGGAAGAGGAGGACTTCCTTAGCTCTCAAGGCCCCCTTTATCCAGACAGTGTTCCTGCGTGCCCGCCGATCACACAGGACGAGGACGAGGAGGAGGAGGAGGAGGAGGAGGAGGAAGATTGTGTCAGTATGGAGGTGGAGCCTGGCACTCAGCATCAGCAGCAGTCTTTAAGGGATCAGTCCCAAGAAACACATGGACTTGTACGTGGCTGGGAGGAGGTGGCTGCGGACGTTGTCGTCCTTAGTGACCCAGAGGACTCCGGACCGAATGCCTCAGCAAACCTACGCTGCATGGCCTCCCTGATCCTGCAAAGCCTGCGTAAGGATCCTCGTATTCGTGGTATCAAGGAGAAGGACCAATACTGGCTGGCAACCCTCCTTGATCCACGTTACAAGGGTAAGGTTGCGGACCTTATCTTGCCATCGCAGAGGGAGCAGAGGATGAAACATCTTCGGGAGGCCTTGCAGAAAGGTCTGTGCAATGCGTTCCCAGAGACTGGGAGGTTACAAACTCCTGTTTCTGGACAACGTGTTGCTGAGGCTTCGGTCAGTCAAAGAAGGAGCGGTGGAGAAGGTGGCCGTCTGACCGATGCGTTCAGACAATTTTTTGGTCCGCAGCCCCAAGGTATGATCGGTTCCAGCAACCATCGCCAGCGTCTGTTTTACATGGTGCAGGAATACCTAGGGGCAAGATCAGACTTGGACACCTTTCCCACTGAAAATCCTCTGGGTTACTGGGTCTTGAGGATGGATCACTGGCCAGAGCTTGCACAGTATGCAATTGAGCTACTGGCCTGTCCTGCATCCAGTGTTCTTTCGGAACGCACATTCAGTGCTGCTGGAGGCGTGGTAACCGATCACAGGGTGCGTCTGTCCACCGACTCGGTCGATCGGCTGACCTTCATAAAAATGAATCAGTCTTGGATCACCACCAGCTACCAAGCACCTGATGCTGATGTAACCGAATAATTTTTTTTGAAATCTCAGATCCCTTCAAAGACTGCCTATGCTGATGCTGAGTGACTATCCCTGAGTAATTATCCTCTTCCTCCTCAATCATCACGCTGATAGCTTGTAAGAACATTTTTGGTTCTGGGCGCCACCACCAGTGCCTAAGGCACAATTTTTCAGCCCCTGTTTAACAGGGGCGTGTAATTACAATTTTTGATGCAATACTTTGCAGCAGGGCTCGTTCCTGCGTTCCAACTAGAGTGTCTGTGAGGGGTTGCAGTGTTGTGGCACCAGCACCAGTGCCTAAGGCCTAATTTTTCAGCTCCTGTTCAACAGGGGCATGTAATTACAATTCTTGATCTAATATTTCACAGCAGGGCCCTGTGAGGGCTTACAGTGTTGTGGCCACAGCAACACCTAAGGCCCAAATTTCTGCTGAGTATATAGGGCAGGACCCTACTTTCAAACATCTAACTTACAAACGGAAGGAGACAACAGGAAGTGAGATGAAATCTACCCCTAGGAAGGGAAATTCTCTCCTGCAAGAGTTAATATGGGAAAAACATTTCTCCTTTCCACTGATGCTTTCCAATCCTTGTTCCACAAAAAAACCCAAATTTTCAAAAAACATTTTTCATTGGGACAAAAAGTGAGGTGAAATCTTCTGAAGAGGAGGAAAGACAGCAAAAGAAATGTCACAGGGGTGATAACCCTTCCCTATGTTTTCCAAAAAGCTTAAAAAAATTTTTTGGCTGGAGCTAAACACGTTAAAAATGTACCCGTTCAAAATTACAAAGAGATTCTACTTAACAACAAACCTACAGTCCCTGTCTTGTTTGCACCGCCTGTATACTGCTGTTCAGAGTATATAGGGCCTTTCCTTATTTTAATTTGGGTGCGGGGTTCCCCTTAATATCCATACAAGACCCAAAGGGCCTGGTAATGGACTGGGGGGTACCCATGCCGTTTTTCTCACTGATTTTCATCCATATTGCCATGACCCGACATGACATTAAACCCGCAAGCAGTTTTAAATGAGATTTTTTCCTTTAAAAATGACATTTGGTGCAGGGACTGTTCTAAACACGGGAAACACGCGTCACTTTACAGGCATACTATAGACACCCCCCAGGTACGATATTTAAAGGAATATTTCCCTTATTTTTTTTTTACTTTAAGCATCATTAAAATCACTGCTCCCGAAAAAACGGCCGTTTTTAAAAGTTTTTTTTGCATTGATACATGTCCCCTGGGGTAGGACCCGGGTCCCCAAATCCTTTTTAGGACAATACCATGCAAATTAGCCTTTAAAATGAGCACTTTTGATTTCGAACGTTCGAGTCCCATAGACGTCAATGGGGTTCTAACGTTCGTGCGAACTTTCGGTCCGTTCGCAGGTTCTGGTGCGAACCGAACCGGGGGGTGTTCGGCTCATCCCTACTGCTGACACCACCAACATTGCCTGAGATCTGCATTTTAACAAGCGCTGTTTTTTCTTCTAAAATGTGAGTGTTTTTACTTTCAATAAACAAGCTTTAAACCGTCTATACAGTATCACGCTATGTATCTTTACATTTCTTCTATATACACATTGGATGCCTGAGTGGATGTATCCCCTATACTATTTACAATATTTGTGAGCACCTGGGCCACCTGGATTAACACTTACGCAGTACAGATATCATTGTGGATCCCCACAGTTACAAGCTAGATTGACCCAGTGGGTGTACACCCATCTGTGTCCAATCTTTCCGGTAAGCCCCCAATATAAGAGGTGGTGGATCTTCTATCAATACACATACAAAAGCTTCTTCACGATTTTTTGGTGCTATATACTCTTTATGGACTTTCCTTCTTTTGGTTTTGAAGATTGTATGATTAGTGTATCATTAGCACTTTCCTTTTTACTATGGACTCATTGTGCACTGGTTTCTAATGATTACTATACACATTTATGTATCATACACATTATAATTACTGATTATGTTTATAACTGTTAGCGCTACACTTTTTTCTATTTACCATTAGCAATATGAACTATTAAAAATACTATATGCAGTATAGTATACAGTAAATACTGTTTTACATTATATTATACATTGTCATGTGCCCCCCTAAAGGTATTGGCACAGTGTGATCCCTCATCCGCAGCATTTTCTTCACTTTCATTGGCTCGAAGGAACAGTCTAGGTCCCGCCACAGCGGGACCCCTAAACATACAAAAGTGTGGAATGTAAGTGTAATATAGGTGTAAATGAGATTTAATATCGATCAGTCACAGCTTTAGAGCATAAAAAGGAACAGTTCTATGTGCAAAAGCATTGTCATAATCCCAAGTATGACCATGTGCAGTCATTTATCATATGGCCTGCTGTACACACCACCTGTGGTGAGTAAAAGGCAGGAATTTTACACTAGATCACATTTAAGCCTCAAAATACCTGTGAGGCCATATACAAGCAAATTCAAAAGAACAAATAAATGAAATAGACTGTGCAAACAATCCCATGCTTATGATTTCCACTCAGCTCCAACTAAAATTGTTTTTTTTTTTTTTTAGTTTTGGATAGAGCAAGGATTGGGTTGCTTTTCTGTATCTGTTACTGTTGGAAAGATCTACCTTCACAATTTGTCCCATGGCCCCTTTCACAGGGAGAACACTTAAAGTGGAAGTAAACCCATCCATAAAACAATTACTGCACAGTGCACATGCCGGAAATGTAACACTCCCATTGGATGTGCTCTCAGCCAAACCATCCAATGGCTGGTATCATAACTGATCACATGTGCAGCATCATGGCAGTTGTAGAATAAACAGAGGCAAAGATGGCAGCTTCCTTGGCTGAAAACGATTGGGGGGTTTACTTACACTTTAAAAATTTTACGGTTGTCACCTAGACAGGGTAAAAGAGATATCTTCCACATGGGACACTGTCAAAGATCTCCATTAACTTTCTGTTGTGTCTTCAGGGGCAAAATGTCACTGATTGAGCTATAGATAACAGTAAAAGCATAGGTGTCTGAACCTAGCACACTATTTCCAAAACTAAATAAAAATGGATTAGACTTCCATTTTAAGAATAAACTTAGATCTAAGCATACAAAATATTGTCAAAGTAGCCTGTGATGCACATGACCTGAATTTCCAAGAAACTAATTTATTTATTACACTATTACAAACCAGACAACAAATTCACCTTACTTGCTCTTTCCATCAGCCTAGAAACAGACACCTACTTTCCTGGGATTTTTTTTGTGATTTGTTATTTGAAAGTACAGCAGTAGTAACTGTTCTTAAGAGTCCCATGAGAAATGCTGCTTGCTCTAGTAATATACTTTGATACAATAAAAGGCAGGATTCTAGGTTTTAACAACAGCACAACTCAGTAACCTTTCTAAGTTTTCAAAGTGATTTCATGATACAAAATCATTATCAGAGTTAAAAAATAAAACAAAAAAAAAAAAATGTATTTTTAATGGGAATGTCCATGATACATGTGTGGCAGGTACAAAGAATGTATTTTGCTGTATCCAAGCCTGGTAAAGAGGCAGTGCTATTTTAGATTTAACAAGAACCTCTCACAGCACTATAAACACTAATGCCTCATGCACACGAGACGCTGTTAACCACCTGACAACTGGGCACTTAAACCCCCTTCGTGACCAGACCAATTTTCAGCTTTCAGCGCTCTCACACTTTGAATGACAATTACTCAGTCATGCAATACTGTACCCAAATGAATTTTTTGTCCTTTTTTTCATACAAATAGAGCTTTCTTTTGGTGGTATTTGATCACCTCTGGGTTTTTTATTTTTTGCGCTATAAATGAAAAAAGACCGCAAATTTTGAAAAAAAACGCATTTTTCTTAGTTTCTGTGATAAAATTTTTCAAATTAGTAATTTTTCTTCATAAATTTTGGCCACAATTTATACTGCTACATATCTTTGGTAAAAATAACCCAAATTAGTGGATATTATTTGGTCTTTCTGAAAGTTAGAGAGTCTACAAGTTATGGTGCAAATCATAAAAATTGATCACATCTGATGCACTGACGGCCTATCTCATTTCTTGTGACCCGAACAAGTCAGGAAAGTACAAATACCCCCCAAATGACCCCTTTTTTGAAAGTAGACATTCCAAGGTATTTAGTAAGATGCATGGTGAGGTTTTTGATGTTGTAATTTTTTCCCACAATTCTTTGCAAAATGAAGATTTTTTTTTTTTTTTTTCCCCCCCACAAAATTGTCATTGTAATAGGTTATTTCTCTCACATGGCATGTATATACCACAAATGACACCCCAAAATACATTCTGCTACTCCTCCTGAGTATTACGATACCACATGTGTGGGACTTTTTCACAGCCTGGCCACATAGAGAGGCCCAACATGCATGGAGCACCATCAGGTGTTCTAGGAGCATAAATTACACATCTAATTTGTTGACTACCTATTACACTTTTGAAGGCCCTGGAGCACCAGGACAATGACACGTGACACTGACGTGGCACTGATGACAAATGGCACTGATACGTGGCACTGATGTGGCACTGATGACAGATGGCACTGATACGTGGCACTGACGTGGCACTGATGACAGATGGCACTAATACATGGCACTGATGACAGATGGCACTAATACGTGGCACTGACAGATGGCACTAATACGTGGCACTGACAGATGGCACTAATATGTGGCACTGATGACACATGGCACTAATATGTGGCACTGACGACATGTGGCGCTGATGACAAATGGCACTGATATGTGGCACTGATGACATGTGGCACTGATGAAAGATGGCACTAATACATGGCACTGATGACAGATGGCACTAATACGTGGCACTGATGACAGATGGCACTAATACGTGGCACTGATGACACTGATGACAGGTGGCACTGATACGGGGCACTGATGACACTGATGACAGGTGGCACTAATACGTGGCACTGATGACATGTGACACTGATGACAGATGGCACGTGACACTGACAGGTGGCACTGATGACAGATGGCACTATGTGGCACTGATGACAGATGGCACTATGTGGCACTGATGACAGATGGCACTATGTGGCACTGATGACAGATGGCACTATGTGGCACTGATGACAGATGGCACTATGTGGCACTGATGACAGATGGCACTTATACGTGGCAGTGGGGACAGATGGCAGGGGCAGATGGCAGGGGCAGATGACAGGGCAGATGGCAGGGGCAGATGACAGGGCAGATGGCAGGGGCAGATGACAGGGCAGATGGCAGGGGCAGATGACAGGGCAGATGGCAGGGGCAGATGACAGGGCAGATAGCAGGGCAGATGGCAGGGACTGTTAACAGCGGGACACCTTTTTTTTTTTTTTTTTACACTCACCGCCGCAGCGGTTCGCTCTCCCTCCTCACACGCTGTCTCTGTGTGAGGAGGGAGAGCCGGCGATGAGAGAGGATCTCATATGTTTACATATGAGATCCTCTCTCATTGGCACCGCCGATCGCACCGTAAACGGCCGCTGTCATTGGCCGTTTACGGTGATCTGTGACTGGCTGTGTCCGAGGGACACGGCCAGCACAAAACTTCCGCGATGCGCGCTCGCGGGAGCGCGCAATGCGGAAGTAAACAGGAGGACGTCCAGGGACGCCCTCCCGGCAATTGGAGTCCGCGCTGTAGCCGTCTTTCGGCTATAGCGCGGACGCCTAGTGGTTAAACTCATGTTCAGAGGCAGTTGGACACTTTTTTCAACTGCCCCTGAACCCATTCAATTTTATCCTATGTGTCCATGTACACAGTCTCGTTTTTTGGCATTTTTAGGCAGTTGCGTTTAACCTGGTTTTTCCAGAAGCAAAAAAATGGGTTCAGACGCAAAAGTTTTCCACGTTTCAGACGCCAAACGCGGCTAAACACGGCTAAACGTGGCTAATCACGGCTAAACGCCGGTACCGCGTTTAGCCGCGTTTGCGTTTATAAGTGTTTTTAAAGGAACATTTTATGACCCGACTTTGGGGCCCCATATCTCAGGGCCACTTGGTGCTAGGAACAACCAAATGTGGTGTACAAACGCAGTGTAACTAGCACTACAACATATCCAAATTTAAGGTTCCTAGCGCCAAGTGGCCCCAAGATATGGGGCCCCAAAGTCGGGTCACAAAATGTCTTTTTCTGCTGCAGAAAAGTGCTTGACATTTTGCGACCCGACTTGCTAGGAACCTCAAATTTGGATATGTTATAGTGTTAGCCCAACTGTGTTAGCACACCCAATTTGGTAGGGTCGCAAAATGTCAAGCACTTTTTCTGTGTTAGCACACCAAATTTGGGGTTCCTAGCATCAAATTTGGAGTTCCTAGCACCAAGTGGCCCCGAGATACGGGGCCCCAAAGTTGGGTCGTAAAATGTCATTCTCTGCTCTGCAGACGCTTCTAGACGCAAATGCGGTAAGACACCGGTTACAGCTTTTAAAAACATGTGTTCAGCAGAGTTTGCACCGGCGTCTCGTGTGCATGTAGGCCTAAGAGGTCAAGGTTCTAATGTGTTGTGTGATAGAAGGATCTTGTAAAAAAGTGTTACTAAACCCAGGACCCTGCACTCGCTATATTTGGTCTCCCACAGTACACAGAACATGGAAATGCAATTATTTAAGTAACTATAAACTGATAAATACCTTTTATCAGCAATATATATAGCAGTCTTGTTACTTCTATCAGTCTCCAGCTGAGCACTGGTTAAAGCTTGTAGGAGGAGTTTTCATTCTTCTCTTACTGTCCTATGAGGCTGCATGACTCCCGACCCTCTGTCTGGACAGTGCTGATTGGCCCTGTGCTGATCACATGCATGCTCCCAAAAAAAAAAACTCTCGAGCAATACACACCAAACTGAGCATGTGCAGAGTGCCCCCCAAGGCTCTGTACTATCAGGAGATGGATTGGGGACTGTGGAAGAAGGGGAGGATCAAAGAAGCCAGGATCAAACATCCATTTGACACAGGGATTAACCCCTTAGGTTCCACAGTGAGTATAACAAGCATGATTTACTGCATCTACAGACTGATTTTACAGTTGTGGATTTAGCAACACTTTAAAAAGACCGGTTTAGGATGGTATTATCCTTTTATTCTAATACTCATCCTCGGGCTATGGCATGTTGTGTGCTCTGTTGTAATCCAAAGGGGGATTTGTTTAGCTAATGCAATAACATATTTTATATAGGTATAACTTTTTTACCCAATCAAAGTACCACCTTCTGTACTTTTGGCATGGCTACTTTGTTCAGCTTTCCTTTCAGTATAGCTTCAGATGTCACCAACGTTTAAGATTACAAGTTGTTATCCCCTGGGTAGAGAAGAAAGCAGGTGACATCTAATACTTATCCAATGTGTTAAAGCAAGGTAAAATACTCTATAAAGTGAGCAATATAAGGCTGCAGTCATTGTAGGTGCCTGCTTTGTAGCTAAACCTCCACAATCTGAGTTTTTCCTTCCTCTAGAGTTTAAGTTCTTTGAAGTTATATATCCTAATTAAAGCTGGGTGACCTCTCGAGTGAACTGAGACTGCCTAATTTGTCTGCTAAAAGAGAGATATTATTTTCTCCCGCTGAAGAAATTGCTGGTGATTGGCAGAATAAAGCTTTATCTTCTACAGTTTGACCCCAGAAGTCCAATCCCCTAGCTCCTATTAGTAGATGCATAAGGACGATACAGAAGGCACCGCTTCTGAATCTGTAATTACAATAGTCCGCTTCTATACAAAGTTGTCCTTAGTTGTGGAAATGTTTTTTAAAAAAAAGGAGAAATGCAAGAAAGGGCAATATTATTCACATTAATAGAGAGGAACCTGAAAAATGTTTAAAAAAAATGTGCTTAGTACTCGTTACTCAAATTAAGATGCTGAGGGGCTGATTCACTAAAGGCAATAGACTTTGTAAAGTGCAATTGTACTCTGCAAGTGCAGTTGTTCCAGAGCTTAGTAAATAAGGTAAAGCTTCACTTTTACAAAGAGTACCCAATCACATGCAAGGAAAATAAAAAAACAACATTTTTGCTTGCATGTGATTGGATGATGGAAGTCAACAGAGCTTCTGCTCATTTACTAAGCTCTGGAGCAACTGCAAAGTGCACAGTATGGGGGTTATTTACAAAAGGCAAATCCACTTTGCACTACAAGTGCAAAGTGCACTTGAAATTGCACTGAAAGTGCACTTGGAAGTGCAGTCACTGTAAATTTGAGGGGTAGATCTGAAATGAGGGGAAGCTCTGCTGATTTTATTATCCAATCATGCGCAAGCTAAAATGCTGTTTTTTATTTTCCTTGCATGTCCCCCTCGGATCTACAGGGATTGCACTTCTTAGTGCACTTTCAGTGCAATTTCAGGTGCACTTTGCTCTTGTAGTGCAAAGTGGATTTGCCTTTAGTAAATAACTCTCTATTTGCCTTTAGCAAACCAACCACTATATGTTCATACAGATCTCTGCTTGCATTCTGGGCATTCGGCCCTGAGCGCATATGTCCCTAAATATAAGTACCATTCGGTGCACCTTCCAGCCCTGCCCAGCCTCAGCTGCTGTCAGCTTGTCATAGAAATTTACAAGCTGCTGGCAGCAAGGCTTGACGGTATGCATGTACCTTCCACTTACAGCTAAATGTCGGAGCCTCAAGGGGGTGCACAGGGGTGTGCGTGGGCACATCCTAATCACTATGTGTGGTGCCAATTACCCCGAACTGCGTGCCCCCCCCCCCACCCTGCAGTGCTGCTGGCTTCCCTCCTCTCCCCCCCCAATTGCTGCAGGAGATGTTTCTGGATGGAGAGCAGGAGAAGGGGCTAGTAAATATGTAACTTACCAGCCCCTTCCTTTTCTAAATGAACACAGTGAACACACTTACTGTATGCATTCATAACTGAAGCATAGTAAACTGCGTTTACTATGCTTTCGTTTGTGAATAAAGAGGAAGCCACTCAGCACAGAGCACTTCCCATTCATTCACTGCCCCTTGCAGCTGGGGCTGCAGAGAAAAGTATGTGTGTTTGAGCTTTGGGGTGCACATCTATGTGGAGCCTCAGCATTGGGGCTAAATGCTTAGTATGCATGGGGCCTTAGGGAATCACTGACTTTAAACAAGTGCGCTACATATTCTGTTAAGTTACTTACTGACTTGTAAAGCAGGGATAACATTCACAGTTTTGGAGCCTATACCTTTAACCACTCTGATATACGTCGGCACAATGGCAGCGATGGGCACATGGGCGTACCTGTACGTCCCCTTTAATTGGTAGGGCTAGCGCACGCGCGCTGCATACAGTTTGTGCCCGGGGGACCTGCGGACTCTATGTCCGCCGGTGTCACGGCGATCGTGTCACGGAGCTGCAGAACGGGGAGATGCCTATGTAAACAAGGCATTTCCCCGTTCTGCCTAGGGACATGACAGAGATCTACTGCTCCCTATTATCGGGAGCAGTGATCCCTATGATGTCAGTGGTAGCCCATCCCCCCCACAGCTAGAATCCCTCCCTAGGACACACTTAACCCCTTGATCGCCCCCCTAGTGGTTAACCCCTTCCCTGACAGTGTCATTTACACAGTAATCAGTGCATTGTTATAGCACTGATCACTGTAAAAATGACAATGGTCCCAAAATAGTGTCAAACGTGTCCGATGTGTCCGCCATAATGTCACAGTCACGATAAAAATCGCAGATCGCCACCATTACTATTAAAAAAATTAATAAAAATGCCATGAAACTATCCCCTATTTTGTAGACGCTATAACTTTTACACAAACCAATCAATATACGCTTATTGCGATTTTTTATTACCAAAAATACGTAGAAGAATACATATTGGCCCAAACTGAGGAAGAAATTAGTTTAATATATCTTTTGTGGATATTTATTATAGCAAAAAGTACAAAATAGTGTTTTTTTCAAAATTGTCGCTCTTTTTTTGTTTATAGCGCAAAGAATAAAAACCGCAGAGATGATCAAATACCACCAAAAGAAAGCTCTATTTGTGGGAGAAAAAGGATTTCAATTTTGTTTGGGTACAACGTCGCACGACCGCGTAATTGTCAGTTAAAGTGGCGCAGTGCCAAATTGCAAAAAATGGCCTGGTCATTGAGCAGCCAAATCTTCCGGGGCTGAAGTGGTTAGGCTGAATTTATCACAGACCACTGATATCTCTAGGTATAGATTCCTAAAAATAATTTATTTTAATACAGCAAACGTACCTGAATTACGTCTTGCATTAGGCTTTTAGAACTTCCTGCAGGCTAGACTTTAACAACTTAAGGACCCGAAGGATTTACCCCCTTAATGACCAGGCCATTTTTTGCGATACGGCACTGCGTCACTTTAGGAAATATCAAAAGACTAAAAACTTTTTGGGACTTTAAAGGCACAACTGTAGTGAGCTACACAACGTATATAAAAAAGGTTGAATTGTATTTATAATATACAAAAAAGCACAAAAAGAATAGACAAAACATTATTAAAAACACATCGGATCTAGACATACATAGCATATCCTAACACCATTAGGGATCCTATCCTGCGTCACTTTAACTGACAATTGTGCAGATGTGCGATATTGTACCCAAACAAAATTGAGGTCCTTTTTTTTTCCCACAAATAGAGCTTTCTTTTGGTTTTATTTGATCACCTCTGCGGTTTTTAATTTTTCCGCTATAAACAAAAAAACAGCGACTATGGTATTTTGAAAAAAAAAACAATATTTTTTAGTTTTGCTATAATAAATATTCAAAAAAAAATATAAAAAAAAAATGTCTTCCTCAGTTTAGGCCAATATGTATTCTTCTACATATTTTTGGTAAAAAAAATTGCAATAAGCGTATATTGATTGGCTTGCACCAAAGTTTTAGCGTCTACAAAATAGGGGATGGATTTTTATTATTATTATTTCTTTTTACTAGTAATCGCGGTGATCAACGATTTTTAGCGGGACTGCGACATTGCAGCGGACAGATCGGAAACTTTACACTTTTTTTGGGACCAGTGACATTTATACAGCAATCTTGTCAGGGCTGGGCTCAGCCCTTTCTTCTCTGAGCTGGCCGCTCAGCTGTCGGCTAATTGCCAGCTCCTATCTCTCCACAGTTACTCAGCTGTTGTTCATATCCTGCTCGTCAGTCCTGCCTACTTAAGTTGTCCAGTCCAGTCCAGAGGGTCTCTGCCTTCGCCTTGGTCAATATCACAAGAAACATATCCTTTGTTCCTGTTTAAAGACTGGCTTTGCTGACATCCCTTCTGGCTCCACTACTTTGATCCCTGACTTCTGGCTTGGCTGACTATCCGTTCCGGTTACTGAACTCTGGCTATGTTTTGACTATGTTTGTTCTTTTTACTTTTATTATTAAACAAGTGTGATTTAACTGTACTACTGTCTCGGTCTGATTTCATGGTTTCTGACAGATCTGTGCTATAAAAATGCACTGGTTACTGTATAAATGACACTGGCAGGGAAGGCGTTAACACCAGTGGTGATCTAGGGGTTAAATGTGTTCCTTGGGAGGTGTTTTTAACTGTGGGGGGAGTGTACTGACAGGATGAGGAGAGAGATCGCTGTTCCTGATCACTGGAAACAGCAGATCTCCCTCTACTCCCCTGTCAGAACAGGGATCTGTTTGTTTACGTTGATAGATCCCCATTCTGGCTCTCTGTGGAGCGATCGCGGGTGCCCAACGGACATAGCGGCCGCCGCTCACGTGCATCTATTACACGAATCGAGCCAACCTTCTGCAGTATTATGCGGCTAATCAGTGAGTGGTTAAACTGAGAGTGAGTGCACCATCAAAAATCAGCCTAAACCCCATCACACATATTTAATGGTGGAGACGGGTTTTAAATAATGAAACTTCCCAAATTCTTCCATATCATATATGGGAGTACTAGTAAACTATAAATGGAGGGAGCACAGAGAATATACTGTGAGTATAACTAGAGGCCATAAGATATTGTTTAAAAGGAACCCCACTAAACTGAAATAGGTATGCAGAATTTAAAGACAAAGCTCCCACATTGTAAGCCGGTTCCAGGTACTGTAGGTGACTTACTAAGTAGTTAAGCCAAGATTAAGCTGACAATTCTGGAGTCTGCCCCTTTAAAAAAAAAAAATCAGCTGCCATATTTCTATGCCCACAAGATTCATTTTGAACTATGATTGGTTAAAAGTTTCCATATGCAAAATGTAACCATCAGTAGTTACTTCCTGCCAGAAATATCAATCTGTCCAAGATCTCAGCTTCAGGAAATATGTACACGTTCTGCTGCAATTTATTTCTTACAGATATAATGGAAATAAGGCAGGAAACATGATTTTACAGAGCTGAAAAGCAATTATACATTTTCCTAAATCAATCTACAACAGTTTTTATCGACAAGGAAAACCAATATGTTCTATGGTCTGCAGGCAAAAAAGATGAGTAATGGTTAATTTCAATTATCTATGATATGAATGTAAAAAATGTATTTTGTACTTCTACCAGGCAGGGTGTTCAGGTTGGTTAATGGTCCTTTGGAGCCACCTTGTGGTGCTTCCTAAGAATGCATTACTATATATTTAGACATTCTGATGCCTTGTATGAGAACAGTATTGAACATTTAGTAAAATCTCAGTGATTGTGTTTATATGTAATTTTAAAATATAATTACTTTATATCTGAAATGCAACGAGATTTGAGATAACTAGTATCCATAGAGAGTCTCTCTCTAGAATCTTCCTTTTTCACCAGTAAATGATAGTCTATGAAAACGTCTGTTGCATCTAACGACATTAAAGTTGAATTTGAAGCAAACTTTAATTCCTAAAAAGGACCAAGAAAAAGGTTCCTTTGCTTGTGCAAGCTTTCTGATCACCATCTTGCACACAGTACCTGATCTAGAATAAAAGGTGGGGATCCTAACTCTTTCTAACTTCCTTTCTGTTTGTGTGTGTTGTTTGACATCTGAAGAGTACCTGCTATCAGAATACGATAACACAGAACGGAGGATTCTCTCACTTGTGTGGATGGGTGAATCTTCTGCTTTTTGAAGGGAATCTGTTGTATTTGTTTTTTTAATTAGCACGCTGGCTGATCAAAAAACAAACAAACAATAAAAACAAAAAAAATAGACCTTTCATGTATAGCCAGCATTATTATAAGCCGCTCACATCCAGTGAAAAAATAAACAATGGAAACCGAGTAAAGACTAGTGTATTGATAAAAATATTATAATAATACTCCCTACCTTCACAATAAACAAATGCAAAATAATAAATCTGTCACCATAACCTAGTGGATGCATAATAAACCCCACTTAGTCAAAATGTACTGTATCAACTCAACTCAATACATTCACCACATCGCAGAAAGCTCAGTGTTATAAAAGATGTTCAGAGGCTGCAGGACTGCTACAGTAGATGATCAGAGTCTGCAGGACTGCTATAGTAGATGGTCAGAGGCTGCAGGACTGCTACAGTAGATGGTCAGAGTCTGCAGGACTGCTATAGTAGATGGTCAGAGTCTGCAGGACTGCTATAGTAGATGGTCAGAGGCTGCAGGACTGCTATAGTAGATGGTCAGAGTCTGCAGGACTGCTATAGTAGATGGTCAGAGTCTGCAGGACTGCTATAGTAGATGGTCAGAGTCTGCAGGACTGCTATAGTAGATGGTCAGAGTCTGCAGGACTGCTATAGTAGATGGTCAGAGTCTGCAGGACTGCTATAGCAGATGGTCAGAGGCTGCAGGACTGCTATAGTAGATGGTCAGAGGCTGCAGGACTGCTATAGTAGATGGTCAGAGGCTGCAGGACTGCTACAGTGGATGGTCAGAGGCTGCAGGACTGCTACAGTGGATGGTCAGAGGCTGCAGGACTGCTACAGAAAGGGGTCAAAAGGTGCAAGCCTACTATAGTAGATGGTCAGAGGCTGCAGGACTGTTACAGCATATGGTTAGCGGATACAGGCCTGCTACAGTAGATGGTCAGAGGATGCAGCTTGCTACATTACATGGTCAGAGACTGCAGGACAGCTACGATAAGTGATCAGAAGGTGCAAGCTTACTATAGTAGATGGTCAGAGGTTGCAGGACTGTTACAGTAGATGGTCAGAGGATGCAGCTTGCTACATTACATAGTCAGAGGCTGAAGGCATGCCACAGGAGTGGTTGGGTACATGCTTCAGGAGACTGCTAGAGATTCCTGACATAATGTTTGCACATTATCCCCCCTGCAGCCCTCTTTAAAACAATTGTCACCAGCTTTGATTTTTCTTTTAGCATAAAAGATCAGTGGAAAAAAAATATGAAAAGTGAAAAGGGAATAGATAGCAAAGAAGGTGAGAAGGTAAACCAAACCATGTAGCATTCTAGAAAAATTTAGTCTAATGATTATTTTCCTTACACTGGATCGTAGTCATTTACTTTGGCAAGGAGAACACTGGCATCTGCCTGCAGCACGATGAAGATCGCATGTGGCCTTAGGTTGGGCACTAGAGGTATAAATGATTAAAACTAGAACATGTACAATATTTGTAAATCTATTTCTCTCTGTGTTCTGCCCTACAATTTTCAGTTTGCTAGGAAGATTAACACTCGTGATACAGATAAATAAAATGTGAAACTGCAGACAAAATGAATGATGAAATTTGTACCATTATAGACAAGTGCACTGTTATCAATCTCTTGCAGTCCCTGCACAACAGAGCTCAGACTGATAGAGGGAGAATCAGCACAACCAGTTAATTATGTAGCAAGGGACATACCAATAGGAGGAGAGCGCAGGGTGACGTATAGCTCATCACTCGGCTACTTCTTTACCTGTCCAGTTAGAGACTGGAGGAGGGACAAGATCTGTAAGAGAAAATTAGCTCCCTCCACCCCCACCAGACAGGGTCGTGCTGTGTGGCAGAGATGTCTAGCTGGAGCTACTGGGCTCGTCCTCGACGCTGTAAAGATCGGGTTCAGGTGCAGGCTGCTGCAGCACAGAAGGTTTTTCACCTTAATGCATTAAGGTGAAAAACCTCAAGACTTTACACCTCCTTTAAGCTCTGTTTGCACTTAAAGGGGCTGTAAGAAGAGCGATACTGTATGAATGTATTTTAGTGGTATGCATAGTTTTTTTTTTTTAAGGTAATTTAAACTATATTCTAATTTCAGATTTAATGCATGCTGATAGGCACCCATTCTCTAGAGCAAAACAAATCAATGAAATAAAACTTACAGAAATGTAAACTAAAATTGTACTTCAGGTGGTGGATTTATACTACCTGAAGTTATAAAAGTTTAAATACATTATACATATTGTACTGCCTTCCCTCCTGTACATGCCTGGGGAAGCAAGCACAGCTCAAGTTTTATTTTAATAGGCAGACTGCTATGCAGAACACATCCGCAGAAATTCTAACTTAAAATTATAGATATCACCTTCAAGGGGTAAATACATATTCAGCTTCACTATAGTTGGCTAAAATGTAAATACCTTTGACAGTGCTCAAAAATTTTTTTTTTTTTTTTTTTTTTTACTTATTTTGTATTGGTATCATCTGATTGGAGCAGTGGTTCCAGTGCCGTGACCCCTTGATAAAATTTCCCAAGTTGTGGGGACCCCTAACAGTAAAATTATTTTCACAGCGTGAGTTGTCAACACCCAAGGCAAGACAGCCGCGGGTTCCAGGAACAGCCCAGCTGGGTGGCCACAGGCTCCAGGGACAACCCTGCTGGGAGAGCGGTGCGGGCTTCGGAAACAGCCCAGGATTCGGTGGCCCCTGGCAAATTATCATTTGACCCCCAGGTTGAGAACCACTGGATTAGAGGATACAGTGCCTTGAAAAAAGTATTCATACCCTTTGAAATTTTCTACAATTTGTCATGTTACAGCCAAAAAAGTAAATGTATTTTATGTGATAGACCAACAAAATGATAAATTGTTTTCAATTTGTTTTTTTTACAAGTAAATATGTGAAAAGTGTGGTGTGCCTTTGTATTGAGCCCCCCAAGTCAATACTTTGTAGAACCACCTCCTGCTGCAATTACAGCTGCAAGTCTTTTTGGGAATGTCTCTACCAGCTTTGCACATCTAGAGAGTGACATTTTTGACCATTCTTCTTTGCAAATTAGCTCTAGCTCTGTCAGATTGGATGTAGAGTGCCTGTGAAGAGCAATTTTCAAGTCTTGCCACAGATTCTTAATTGGATTTAGGTCTGGAATTTGGCTGGGCCATTCTAACACATGAATATGCTTTAATCTAAACCATTCCTTTGTAGCTCTGGCTCTATGTTTAGGGTCGTTGTCCTGCTGGAAGCTGAACCTCCACCCCAGTCTCAAGTCCTTTGCTGACTCTAATGTCGTGTACACACGTGCGGACTTTTCAGCATCAAAGGTCCGACGGTCTTTGACGGACTTTCGACGGCCTTTCAAACGACCGGACTTGCCCACACACGAACGGACTAAAGTCCGTTCGAAAGTCCGTTGGTTTGAACGTGATGACATACGAAAAGGACTAGAATAAGGAAATTCATAGCCAGTAGCCAATAGCTGCTCTTGCATCGTTTTTTGTCCGTCGGACTAGTATACAGACGAACTGATTTTTCGACCGGAGTCGAGTCCGTTGGAAAGATTTGAAACATGTTCTAAATCTAAAGTTTGTCTGATTTTTCGACAACAAAAAGGTCCGATGAAGCCCACACACGATCGAATTGTACGGCGTATTCGTTCCGTTGGACCTTTGCTGTCAAAGTCCACTCGTGTGTACGCGGCATAACAGGTTTTCTTCTAAGATTGCCCTGTATTTGGCTTCATCCATCTTCCCATCAACTCTGACCAGCTTCCCTGTCCCTGCTGAAGAAAAACATCCCCATAACATGATGCTGCCACCACCATGTTTTACAGTGGGGATGGTGTGCTCAGGGTGATGTGCCATGTTAGTTTTCCTCCACACATAGCGTTTTGCTTTTAAGCCAAAAAGTTCAATTTGAATGTGACCAGAGCACCTTCTTCTACATGTTTGCTGTGTCCCAGCACATGGCTTCTTGCACACTGCAAATGGGACTTCTTATGGTTTTCTTTCAACAATGGTTTTCTTCTTGCCACTCTTCCATAAAGGCCAGATTTGTGGAATGCACGACTACTAGTTGTCCTGTGGACAGATTCTCCCACCTGAGCTGTTGATCTCTGCAGCTCGTCCAGAGTTACCATGGGCCTCTTGGCTGCTTCTCTGATTAATGCTCTCCTTGCCCGGCCTGTCAGTTTAGATGGACGGTCATGTCTTGGTAGGTTTGCAGTTGTGCAATACTCTTTCCATTTTCGGATGATAGATTTAACAGTGCTCCGTGAGATGTTCAAAGCTTGGGATATTTTTCTATAACCTAACCCTGCTTTAAACTTCTCCACAACTTTATCCCTGACCTGTCTGGTGTGTTCCTTGGCCTTCATGATGCTGTTTGTTCACTAACGTTCTCTAACAAACTTCTGAGGGCTTCACAGAACAGCTGTATTTATACTTATACTTTCTCTGTGTTCATAACTTGGTTTATCATTGCTCTGTGTCTTTAAGCTGCCTTCTCCTGTCTAAGCTTAGCTCTTTCTCTCACCGTACTTGTGTATACTTCTCCCCCCTCCCTCTCTCTGTAGTCATTCTACAGTTCCCTGTCATCGTGTATACATCTTTCCATGTGACCAACAACATTAACATTTTTCTACCTATGATTATCCTCCATTAAACGGAACATTCAAAAGGCTTCCTCGTCTGGCTTTCTCAACATGTAAGTATGTTCATTGAGTTGAACTGTCTGAATCGATGCAAGTGATAAATGCAACACCAGGTTGTATAAGCCCTATATGTCGCTGGAGATAAAGTTTATGGTCTTTTAGTGGACTCATAACACTGATCTATTTCTGGTTTTCAGAGAGGAGAGAGTGTAGATAATGTAGCCCTCTATGCTGATGATGCACTTTTATTTCTGGGTGACACCAATAGCTCCCTATCTTCTTATGCCCACTATGCCTGCCAACGCCTGGATCCTTTTCTGGATTCATAATAAATTGGGACAAATCTGTCCTTCTGCGAGTGACACATCCCCATTGTACGTGGCAGATCAAAATGGTGACCTCCTTGAAATACTTGGGGGTCTGGGTTTACTCCAAATTAGTTTACTATGTGCAGTAAAATTTTCAGCCCTTACTGGATAACTTCAAGCTTAAGAGCAAATTCTGGCGGAAATTGTCCATGGTAGGGTTCGCAAACCTTATTAAAATGATTTGGGCACCACAATTGCTATATATTATGCACAACTCACCACTAGTGTTGATTACTTCTCAATGGTTCAAAAAGATATACTCTTTTTAGGATTCTAATTTGGAAAGGCAAAAATACCAGAGCCCATCTACCCATTTTACAATTATCTAAAGATAGTAGGGGTTTTGCTGTTCCTTCGGTGAGGCTGTACTTGATAGCTGCTTGATTACAACACTTGATTGGTTGGGGCGCTACGAATATGAGATCCCAATCAGACTGTTCTCTTGACTCGGTCCTGTAAATATCATCTATTGGCTCAGTTGGAGGCAGGTGGGCTTTGGGACAGCTCTTACTACCCTACTTTACTCCTTATATCCAAAGTCTGGGATGAGATAAGGTGGATCATGCAGTGTGATGGGGGCTCACAGTATTTACCCATTTGGGAGAAGAGCCGTTTGGAGGAACTAGACACGTTTCAAGGCTTTGATGGCTGGTACTCAAAGGGGGGTCCAGTTTCTCTATCAATTATATTATAATGATCAGTTAAAATCCTTTTAAGCTATACAACAGGAATTTGTTTTTTCTTCCCATAGGTTCTCCCAGTACCTCCAGCTTTGACACACTCTTCCAGCCTAAACTAAGCAAACTACACTTATGCCGCGTACACACGGTCGGACTTTCTATCCTACTTGGTCCGGCACACTTTCCGACGGACTTTGTCCGCCAGGTGCGCCAGACTTTAAAACGGACGGACTTGCCCACACACGACCGGACTTTCCGGCGGGCTAAGTCCGCCCGTCTTTCCGACGGACTTTCGCCGGAGTTCCGGCGGACTTTCAGAATGAACGGACTTGTTCAAAATGAACGGACTTGTCCGTGTGTGGACAAGTCCGTTCATTTTGAACGTGACTCAGGTGCGACAGGACTAGCAAAGGATGTCAATCTTGCCGCTTTTATCGGCGAGATTGATACCTTGCGAGCCCCGTCGCGGGTCATACCAGGCCCTTAGGTCTGGTATGGATTATAAAGGGAACCCCGCTATGCCGAAAAAACGGCGTGGGCGCCCCCTCCCCCAAAGCACCCACCCCCATGTTGAGGGCATGCGGTCTGGTACGGTTCAGGAGGGGGGGGGGGGGCGCTCAGTCGCCCCACCCCTTTTCCTGACCGGCCAGGCTGCGTGCTCGGATCGGGGTCTGGTATGGATTTTAGGGGGGACCCCACGCCGTTTTTTTCGGCGTAGCGGGGTTCCCTTTATAATCCATACCAGACCTGAGGGCCTGGTATGACCCGCGCTCGCCGCAATAGGAAGATTTGTTTTTCCTATTGCAGCGAGCGCGAGATGCAATACCCTGCCCTCGTGTCGTATCTGGTCCGTCGGACCAGCATACACACGAGCGGGCTTTCCGTCGGACCAGCACACACACGAGCGGACTTTCCGCCCGAAACTGAGTCCGACGGAAAGATTTAAAACTTTTTTCAAATCTAGGTCCGGCGGGCTTTTGGGAAAAAGTCCGACGGAAAGATTTAAAACTTTTTTCAAATCTAGGTCCGGCGGGCTTTTGGGAAAAAGTCCGCCGGAAAAGTCCGCCGCCGCCCACACACGGGCGGATTGTCCGGCACACTCTGGTCCACCGGACCAAGTATGCCGGAAAGTCCGACCGTGTGTACACGGCATTAGAGTGACTAATACCAGCGTGTACTGTAGACAAGATAATCACTACTATAGACAGGAAAGGCCTGATTTCTTTCCTGTCTATAGAGTTCTACTGGATGGCTCCCTTGGTAATCTTTAGCTCCCTGGGAGGAAAGGAAGGGGCTAAAGATGTTGCATTAAATGGGAAGGTTTGCCAAGCTGTATTAGAGCAGGTCCTAATGGTATCTATGGTATCTCTGGCCAGGGCCGGCCCAAGACATTGTGCTGCCTGGGCCCAAGAATTAAATGCTGCCCCCCTCACAAAAAAAAAAAAAATTACGTCCATCACAAGGCCCCCATATTCATTATAACGAAAATTAAATTTATCAGAAAATCAGAATAAAAATGCCATAAATCTATTCCCTATTTTGTAGACACTATAACTTTTATGCAAACCAATCAATATACGCTTATTGCCATTTTTTTAACCAAAAATATGTAGCAGAATACATATTTGCCTAAGCTGATGAAGACATTTTTTTTTGGGGGGGGGGGGGGTATATTTATTATAGCATAAAGTAAAAAATAGGTTTTTTTTTTCAAAATTGTCGCTCTTTTTTTGTTTATAGCGCAAAAAATAACAACCGCAGAGGTGATCAAATACTAGAAAAAGAAAACTCTGTTTGTGGAAAAAAAAGGACATCAATTTTGTTTTGGTACAGCATCGCACGACTGCACAATTGTTAATTAAAATAACAAAGTGCCGCATCGCAAAAAATGGCCTGGTCATTAAGGGGGCAAATCTACTGGGGCTAAAGTGGGTAATCATAGCTGGGCAAGGCAAGTCTCTCTCAGGCTTTCATGTCTCATACAACTTGTGATGTGTGATAGTGTATTTACAGTACTCGGATTCAGACTCCTGCAGACAATTCTGCTATGGTGAACTCACTGGTGGCAGAATGGACACTGAGGGTCAATTCTGAGCCTCCAGAACATGGACACAGTGACAGGCAGGCTGCAACAGCTCAGGCAGCGACAGGTGCTTTGCAGGTGGACTGTGGACAGCTGCTCAGCTCACACTCAGGCAGCTCTCTTCAGACATGCTTGCTTCCCTCAGGCTCTGAGCCACGCTGAAGAAGATGGAAGAGGTGGGTGGGGGGTGGGTGGAGGTGCAGAGGCTGAGCGCTCTGAATGCTGGGGCGGCCGCTGACATCACTGGTTGCTGGACGCCGGGGGCAGGCAATTCTAGCAACCAGTGCAGCACACAGCCGACCAGGATCGGCCTTGCTCCTGCTGACTGATCCGACCTCCTACTGACATGTTGGGTATGGCCAGGCGGCTACTAAGGTACAGGCATAGGCCCGCACAGCCTATTGCATTAGGGTGTGCACCCCAAAGCTCAAACACACATGCTTAGTTTTGGGACGCCCACCTTTACACGCACATGAACTTTAATGGCATCCCAGTCTTAGTCTGTAGGGTTCAATATTGAGTTGGCACACCCTTTGCAGCTACAACAGCTTCAACTCTTCTGGGAAGGCTGTCCACAAGGTTTAGGAGTGTGTCTATGGGAATGTTTGACCATTCTTCCAGAAGCACATTTGTGAGGTCAGGAACTGATGTTAGACGAGAAGGCCTGGCTCGCAGTCTGTACTCTAATGCCGCGTACACACGAGCGGACTTTACAGCAGACTTTGCCCGGTGGATGGGATTTCGTCAGACAATTCGATCGTGTGTGGGCTCCAGCGGACTTTGTTTTCTCAAAAGTTGGACGGACTTAGATTTGAAACATGTTTTAAATCTATCCGTCCAACTCGAGTCCAGTCGAAAAGTGCGCTCGTCTGTATGCTAGTTCGACGGACAAAAATCCACGCTAGGGCAGTTATTGGCTACTGGCTATGAACTTCCTTGTTTTAGTCCGGTCGTACGTCATCACGTACGAATTTGACGGACTTTGGTGGATTGTGTGTAGGCAAGTCCGTTCAATCGGAAAGTCCAGCATAAAGTCCGTCAAAGTCCGCCGGGCAAAGTCTGCCGTAAAGTCCGCTCGTGTGTACGCGGCATTATTCATCCCAAAGGTGTTCTATTGGGTTGAGGTCAGGACTGTGCAGGCCAGTCAAGTTCCTCCACCCCAAACTCTCTCATCCATGTCTTTATGGACTTTGCTTTGTGCACTGGTCCAAATCATTTGGTGGAGGGGGATTATGGTGTGGGGTTGTTTTTCAGGGGTTGGGCTTGGCACCTTAGTTCCAGTGAAGGGAACTCTTAAGGCATCAGCATACCAAGACATTTTGGACAATTTCATGCTCCCAACTTTGTGGGAACAGTTTGGGGATGGGCCTTTCCTGTTCCAACATGACTGTGCACCAGTGCAGAAACAATGTCCATAAAGACATGGACTTAGCAAGGGTGGTGTAAAATGTACTTCAAGTGCACAATTCACATTGTAATAGTAACTAAAACATATAAAATTAAAGTGTAACAATCTAAAAAATAAAAATTCCAAAGTGCTATAATGGTATGAACCCCCCCCCCCCCCCCCCCAACTAAAAAATTGTTGCACTTGTGCTTAATCTGTAAAGCCAACAGCTATATGAAGGGTTTCCACCATCCCTGCTAAGTTTAATTGTATACAGTATGTCTTATTTTCAGTTTGATGTGCATTATATGTGAAGTTGCGTATCAGAGACCGGTATTTTCGTAATATTGAAGCCTATTGAGATTTCCATACATTATAGGATTCCACCATTATTGTTAAGTTATTGATCAGTAAGTTATCGCTGCACTTTTTTTTTTTGTGGTATGGGAACACATAACCATGCTTAGTCGCAGGCCTTTTACTGACACTTTTATTTTACCTCCAGTAGCTTATTGTAAATAGTAGTGTGGTGATTACCTATTATACTAAAGATCGACATGTGGAATTAATAAACATCAACAGATTCCAGTTGTGCCCCACTAGGCTGGCCCCTCATGGACAATGTGCCTGGCTGCTGAGTTCATCGCCCCATCCCTGCACTCAGTGCACTGATTGGCAGCACTGATTGGCACTGATAGGCGGCACTGATTGGCACTAATAAAAAGCACTGATGGGCCCTGATAGGTGGCACTGATTAGCAGCACTAATGGCACTGATTGGCAATAATAGGCAGCACTGATCGGCACTGATATGCATCACTGATAGGCACTGTTAGGTAGGACTGATAGTCAGCACTGATAGGTGGCACTCATGGGCATTGATTGGCCGCACTGATGGGCACTGATAGGCAGCACTAATAGGTGGCGCTGATTGGCAGCACTGATTGGCACTGGTACGTGGCACTGATTGGAAACACTAATTGGCACTGATAGGTGGCATTGGTTGTCACTAATATTAGGCGGCACTGATTGGAAGCACTAATTGGCACTGATAGGTGGCATTGGTTGTCACTAATATTAGGCGGCACTGATTGGAAGCACTGATTGGCAATGACAGGTGGCACTGATTGGAAACACTGATTAGCACTGACAGGTGGCACTGACAGGTAGCACAGATTGGCACTGACAGGTGGCACTGATTGGAAACACTGGCACTGATTGGCACTGATAGGTGGCACTGATTGGCACTGACAGAGGAGAGGGAGTTTCACATTGAGTCGATGTTGACGCTTTGTGAAACTGTGTTTGAAACTGACATGTAAATGTAACTGCATGCAGAGAAAGAGACCAGCTGTCAAAATTCAGCGGTGATGCTGGGAGTGGGCAGGACTTGCGGTGGCCGGGACCCAGCAGCTATCACACACCAGCCAATGATTGGACTGCTTAAGAAAGGGGGTGGGCCACATACACGTAGAGGCCCGCCCATACCCCATCCCATTGGATGGTGTTTGATAGCTGCTGGGTCCCGCCCACCCCTGACATCAACGCTGAATTTTGACAGCTGGTCTCTCTCTGCATTCAGTTAAATTACATGTCAGTTTCACACACTCAGCGACTCTGGCAAGCATCATGAAACTGTCTCACAGGCAGCACGGACTGCACACTCATTGGATGCGGCCTTTCACAGCAGTCCCACAGGCAGATCTCGGTAGACAGCCGGCACGGGTGACCACACGGGTCCAACTTGGCTGCCGCTCCTCTTAAAATGCCCCCTGGGACAATGGGCCCACTGGGGTTCATGGTATGGCCAACCCTGTCTCTGGCACCTACTCAAGGATTATCCCAACTCTTTTTCCTACACAGGGTGTGTAGAACTCCTCAAAAACTGTACCAGTGGCACCAAAGAGAGAGCCTGGATTGCCCTGGATGTGGAGGATCCCCAGCAGATCTTCTTCACATCCCAGATAGCAAGGATAACTTGCCACACATTTGTGGCAGTATTGAATTGTAAGTCTTGTGAAGTTGCTGCACATCTTCCCTGGCAAGTTGTACATTTGCAGAGCACTTGAAGCACAAGTTCTAGTTGACACTTTTCCAATTTGTAGCAAATGTGCGTGGCAAGTCTCTAGCAAAAGCAAAGTTGCAGTGGTGAGTCTACAGCAAGAGCCCCGCAAGTCAATAGCACGAGCCCCGCAAGTCAATAGCACGAGCCCCGCAAGTCAATAGCACGAGCCCCGCAAGTCTCCATTTTTGGCAAGAAAAGAGAAGCAAGCAGCGCAAATCTATAATCCCATCATGCAAACAAGTGCAGAGAAGGGCAACCAAATTGATAAGAGGCATGGAGGAGCTCAGCTATGAGAAAAGATTAGAGGAACTGAATTTATTCACTCTTGAGAAGAAGAGATTAAGAGGGGATATGATCACCATGTATAAATATATAAGGTGTTCATATAGTGAACGTGTTGAGTTAATCACTTTATGGTAGACATGTGCATTCGTTTTTGTCTGAATTTCAGGGATTTTCGCGTTTGTTTTAACAAACGATAACTAACGTGCAGAATCCGATATCCGAAAGATCCAACATTAAAAAAATGCTTTATTTTCGTTTCGTTGCGACAACAGTTCGATATAGATAGAAGATTCGACATGACGGCGACAATAGCGATCTGTGTCTATCGAACCTGCGGTTGAATGTGCCTAATCTAACTCTATTGGTCCAAGATTATTCGACATAGAGAGAAAAGATTCAACATTATAGAGACACTAAGATTCGACGAAGCAGCTAAAAACATTGCCTCTCTGGGATCAGGAAGGAATTTTTTCCCCTGCTATAGCAAATTGGATCCTGCTCAACTGTGGGTATAGGATTGGGTATATGGGATTGTATGATATTTTTTATTTTATTTATTTTTTATGGTTGAACTAGATGGACTTGTGTCTTTGTGTCTCCTGACTAACTATGTAACTATGTAAGCTGGTTACAGTGAAGCCGCTGCTATTAACCTAAGCCCTTACTGTACACATGCGAAAGACATTCAATTCAATAATCATATAATGATAAACCCTGTGTCATTGCATAAAATCATCTATCATACAAAAATTGTTTCTAACAAACAAACCATTAAAGTGCAAATGCTGTTAAAAAAAGTGCAAAAGAAAAAATTGTGTGCTGACAGTGAACAAAAAGTGCTTAGTACAAGAAAATATTATTCATTAGTAAAATGCATGCATCAAAAAATGCATATGTGTACTGTCACAGCCCAGGTACAGATGTCGTCCTTCTTGTGGCCTGGCTTCCCCATGACAAACGGAACTCGGCAGGGGTGTCCCCTATCACCTGTACTTTTTATCTTATGCTTAGAACCCTTAGCCGAGTCTATCCGCATTAACCCGGATATTCGTGGGGTGGTGATGCGGTCCTAAAAATGTCTATTTTACCCAGATTACTCCACCACTTAGAAACATTGCCAGATGCCGTACCTTACTCTCAACTAAAAGCACTTCAGAGGAGTTTTCTAAAGTTCATGTGGGGCGGCAGGGCCCACAGCATACCAAGCTCAGTGGTTTTTTCCCTAAGATCCAGGGGGGGGGATTGGGAGCCCCGGACATTATTACCGTATTTATCGGCGTATAACACACTTTTTTCCCCCTTAAAATCAGGGAAAAATCATGTGTGCATGTTATACGCTGATCCCCCGCCGATTGTGAGACTTTTGGTGGCTCGCGGTGACTTTTGGCCATTCTCTGCGGATTTCGGCCGCTTTCAGGCATTGCCGGTGGCTCTCGCAGTCCCGCGTCAGCCGCCGAAAGCCGAGTGCATCCAAAAGCCGCCGAGAATGGCCAAAAGCCTCCAAGAGCCACCGAGAATGGCCGTGAGCCGCCAAGAACGGCAGCGCCATTTTCAAACAACAGATTTCTGCAAACGAAGGGCAAGGCTACAGATGGACACTGACAAGGCTGCAATGGGGGACAAGGCTGCAATAAGGGACAAGGCTGCAGATGGACACTGACAAGGCTGCAGATGGACACTGACAAGGCTGCATTGATGGGCATTTAAATGTAAGTTTTTTTCCTTAAACTTCCCTTTCCTAAAAGTTTTTTTCCTTAAAATTCCCTCCTAAACTTGGGGTGCGTGTTATACACCGATAAATACAATAAGTATTATTACTCTTCACACTTCAAGGCTATTGTTTCATGGTCCTCATTACATGCTCCAAACCAGTGGTCTGCCATTGAAAAGGGAGTATTATACCCAGTTCACCTATGCTCTTTAGTTTGGGGTACCCTCCCCTCCCTGGACCCTTTTTTTAAAAGTCAATGTACTGCTCCAATGACTTTTACTTTATCCATTGTGGGGGGGTTAGCTCGGCAGCGGGTGTGTGTGACCCCCTGGATGGGTTCACCACACAAAATCAGGCACAGCAGACAGCGTTGTAGGTGAAACAAAAACAAAGGTGCGGTTTATTTAGACTATATGCATTGAAAAATAACAGAAAAACGAAAAGAAACATGAAAAGAAATCCTGGTCAGCTTGACCGCTTACTACACACGTAGATTCCTTAACTAACAACTGGGTGCAGCCTTGTGCTGCCCCAGTCCCTATCTCTCTTTGAGAAGTTTTGCCACACAGGCGTTAACTCACCGCACAGGTCAGATACCACACTCCCCAGTCTACACAAACACAGAACTGGTTCCAGGATGGAGCATCTCCCTAAGCATGCTGGGGTGTTTTCTATAGGTCTTAATGAGCCCACTTAATTCAGCTGGGCTCATTAACTCTTCGCCTGCAGGACTCCCAGCACTCCCCCTAGTGGTATAAGTACGCATAAAGCCTGAATCTAGGGCATACATATTTTCCATCCTGGATGCAACCAGGTGTTTTTACCTGCCTGCTGTCACATACCCCCCCCTCTTGTTTCAACCTTGGGGTTGGAACACACGCAGTCAGGCACGCATGTACTCGAGACAAAGCATCCACATTCCCCATTTTAACGCCAGGGCGATGCTTTACTGTAAAGTTGAATTCCTGTAGGGCCAGGAACCACCTATTTATCCTTCTATTGGTCTCCTTGTTTTGAACCATCCACTTTAAAGGAGCGTGATCAGTTACCAGGTCAAAGTGCCTACCTAACAGATAGTACCGAAGGGAATCTAGAGCCCACTTCACCGCTAAACACTCCTTCTCAATTGTGGCGTAATTTACCTCATGGGACTTCAATTTCCTGCTGAGGTAAATGACTGGGTGCTCTTCCCCGTTCCAGACCTGGGACAACACTGCTCCCAACCCAACGTCTGATGCATCAGTTTGTACAACAAAGTCCTTAGAGAAGTCTGGTGAGTACAACACTGGCTGGCTACATAAGGCGGTTTTTAAGGACTGGAATGCTGCTTCAGCCTCTGGGGACCATTTGACCATGACAGACTCTTTCCCTTTTGTCAGGTTGGTGAGGGGCACAGCCTGAGAAGCAAAATGGGGGATGAATCGCCGATAATAGCCAGCGATTCCCAGAAAGGCTCGTACCTGTTTCTTGTTGTTGGGACGTGGCCAACTCTGTATGGCCTCGACTTTATTGACTTGAGGCTTTCACTCCCCTCCCAATAGTGTACCCCAGATATTTGGCCTCCTCCTGTCCAATGGTACACTTCTTTGGATTGGCTGTAAACCCAGCTTTCCGGATGGAGTCTAATGGGGCGTACACACGGTCGGACTTTTCAGCTACAAAAGTCCAACGGACGCTGACGGACTAAAGCTGGCTGGTAATCCGATCGTGTGTGGGCTTCTCCGGACTTTCAACTGACTTTTTCAGCCTCAAATCCGACGGACTTTAGATTTGAAACATGCTTCAAATCTTTCCGACGGACTTGAGTCCGGTCGAAAAATCCGCTCGTCTGTATGCTAGTCCGACGGACAAAAACCCACGCTAGGGCAGCTATTGGCTACTGGCTATGAACTTCCTTATTTTAGTCCGGTGTACGTCATCACGTAAGAATTCGACGGACTTTTGTGTGATCGTGTGTAGGCAAGTCTGTTCGTTACAAAGTCCGCCGCAAGTCCGTTGAAAGTCCGCCAAAAGTCCGTCGAAAGTCTGTCGGACAGGCTGTCGGACTTTTGTAGCTGAAAAGTCCGACCGTGTGTACGCCCGATTAGACTGCTTGCACTTTTGGCAGATGTGAGACCCAATCTGTGCTATGGATAATCACATCATCCAGGTAAGCTGCAGCATACTTCTGATGGGGCCTCAGAATCTTGTCCATTTTCCGCTGGAATGTTGCAGGTGCATTCTGTAACCCAAACGGCATTCTCTTGTATTGGAACGCCCCATCTGGGGTTACAAACACAGTTTTCTCCTTGGCCGACTCGGCCAGGGGAATTTGCCAATACCCTTTGGTGAGATAGAGAGTTGTCATGTATCGGGCTGTTCCCAGCCGGTTGATCAACTCATGTATACGCGGCATGGGGTAGGTGTCAAATTTTGTAACTTTAATTGTCGAAAATCGTTACAAAACCGCCAGCTCCCATCAGGTTTGGGCACTAGTACGATAGGACTGGACCAGTCACTCCTCTATCACACCCAATTCCAGCATCCTTTGAACCTCCCCACGTATTGCCTCCTGTCGGTCTTCTGGTATTCTATTAAGTTTTAGTTTTACCCTTTCTCCTGGCGGGGTAATAATATCATGCTCCAGGCCAGATGTTTCTCCCGGCAGCTCAGAGAAAATCTCTTTGTTGCGAAGTACAAAAACTCTTTAACCTCCTGTTTTTGGGGTTTCGATAAGGTGACTGCGATTCCAACCTCAGGAACAAAGCAATCAGACTGGACCGGTGACAAAGTCTCTGCGACTAGGGATTCCCTATCCCTCCAGGCTTTCAGCAGATTGACGTGATATACCTGTTCCGGCTTTCGCCTTCCTGGCTGTCTGACCCTATAGTTCACCTCACTTTTTCAAGAACTTCGTATGGACCTTGCCATTTGGCCATGAATTTGCTTTCAACCGTAGGGACTAGCACCAATACCTTATCCCCCGGGGAAAAAGTACGGGTCTTGGCCCCACGGTTGTACACTCTCTGCTGTGCTAACTGCGCTTGGGCCAAATGTTCCTTTACGATTGGCATTACCTGTGCAATTCTATCTTGCATCAGGGCGACATGCCCAATCACACTCCTGTGGGGAGAACTCTCATTTTCCCAAGTTTCCTTGGCGATATCCAGCAGGCCTCTTGGGTGTCTCCCATAGAGTAACTCGAAGGGTGAGAAAACCGTAGAGGATTGGGGTACCTCCCTAATGGCAAACATCAAATAGGGTATTAGACAGTCCCAATTCTTTCCATCACTATCCACCACCTTCTTTAACATTTGTTTTATGCCGCGTACACACGAGCGGACTTTACGGCGGACTTTGCCCGGCGGACTGGATTTCGTCGGACAATTCGATGTGTGTGGGCTCCAGCGGACTTTGTTTTCTCAAAAGTTGGACGGAATTAGATTTGAAACTTGTTTAAAATTTATCCGTTGAAATCGAGTCCGGTCGAAAAGTCCGCCGTCTGTATGCTAGTTCGACGGACTAAAAAGCCACGCTAGGGCAGCTATTGGCTACTGGCTATGAACTTCCTTGTTTTAGTCCGGTCATACGTCATCACGTATGAATTCGACGGACTTTGGTGGATTGTGTGTAGGCAAGTCCGTCGGAAAGTACGTCGGAAAGTACGGGCAAAGTCCGCCGTAAAGTCCGCTCGTGTGTACGCGGCATTAGGGTTTTGTTGAATCTTTCAACCAACCCATCTGTTTGGGGGTGATACACAGACGTACGTGTCACTTTGAACAACTTGCATAGTTCTTTCATAACCCGGGACATAAAAGGTGTACCTTGGTCCGTAAGCAGTTCCTTACAAATACCCACACTGCTAAAAACAAGAGAGTTCTTTGGCTATGGTTTTGGCCGAGGTATTTCGAAGAGGAATCGCCTCCGGATAACAGGTGGCATAGTCCATTATAACCAAAATGTACTGATGCCCCCTAGCGGACTTCATTATCGGACCTACCAAATCCATTGCGATCCTCTCAAAGGGGACCTCAGTGATAGGAAGAGGTACCAGCGGGTTACGGAAATGTTGCATAGGTGCCGACTTCTGACACACAGGGCAGGAGGAACAATAATTTTCTGTTTCCTTCATGACCCCAGGCCAATAGAATCTCTGCAATACTCTCTCTCTCTGGTTTTCTCTGTCCCCAGATGACCTCCAAGAATGTGCCCATGGGCCAATTCCAACACCAACTTCCTGTAAGGTTTGGGCACCACAAGTTGCTCAACGGTTTCTTCTGCCCTTTTAGCCACTCGATACAGTAGGTTCCTTGCCACAGTGAAGTACGGGTAAGTGCAAGTTTTTTCTGGGTTCACTAACTCACCATCTATTTTCACCACATTTTCCCGTGCCTTTATTAGGGTGGGGTCTTTTAACTGTTCTGTGGCAAAATTTTCCCTGTGAACCTCAAGATCCCAAAACTCCACAGACGGCATGTTTTCATCTGAGGATGTTGGCTCCTCCCCATTTTCTTGAGTTTCCCCTGCCAATACCGACAAGGGAAATTCAGGAGAGTCCTCACCACTCTCAGAGGAATTCTGGTCATCATCTTTCTGGTCTATAGGGGCACAAGTGGGGGGCTCAGGACAATCCCAGAGTTCTCAGAACATTGGGAAATCCCTTCCCACAATGGCATCATGTGGTAAGTGAGACACTAACCCCACCTGATGAGAGAGGTTACCTTTGTGGGTCTCAAAAACACTGAAGTTACAGGATACTCTCGGGTGTCCCCATGCCACCTTGTGATTCCCAGAGACCTCTGTAGTAACTAATTCAGCCTTTATCAATGTCACCAGGCTACCTGAATCCAGCAACACATCAACATTTCTACCATTAATACACATTTTACATAAATGTTTCTCAGGTCCCCGAATGGCAGTGCATGCGACTGTCGCAAACAGCGACTGACGTCTGTCTAGGGTTGCCACATCATCCCTTTAATCCAGGACACGCATTAATTACACAGGTTCTGTGGCTGATTAAGGTGGTAATTAAACTCACTTGGTGCCTTATCTGCATTAAATCAGCCTCAAAACCTGTGGAATTCATATGTGTCCTGGATTAAAGGGATTATGTGGCAACCCTACGTCTGTCCCTTATAAAGTCACATTGCATAGGTTCATCCACAACTGGGCAATTGGCTGAAATATGTCCCTCTTGCCGGCAGCGGTAGCAAATAATCTTTTTCGCTGCCTCTTGCGGCCTGGGCTTCCCGGGCTGCTCCCGCCAGACATTAGGTTGAACCCCCACCCTCTCACTCTCTCCACCCTCACCCCTTGGAGTCATCTTACCCGCCACTGGGGATGGTCTGGTCTTAGGGTGGAAAGTCCGTGAGTCCCTGGAAAAGGTGGTCAGGTTCTCTGTAGCCAAGTACCTCTCAACCAGATCCACAAGCTTATCTGCAGTTTCTGGGTCTCCATGGCTTACCCACTTTTGGATGGCAGTAGGAAGAGCTCTCAGGAAACGATCCATAACAACACGTTCCACAATGTTTGGTGCGGTCAAAGTCTCTGGCTGCAGCCACCTCCTGCTCAGGTGAATGAGATCATACATTTGAGACCTGGGGGGTTTTCCAAGCCGGAAAGTCCAGTTATGTACACGCTGAGCCCGGACGGCCAGGGTGACACCCAGCCGTGCCAATATTTCTGTTTTTATCACCACATAGTCTTTTGCTTGGTCCGGCTCTAGGTCATAATAGGCTTTCTGCGATTCCCCCGTTAACAGAGGGGCCACAAGTCCAGCCCACTGCTCCTTAGGCCACTTTTCCCTTTCTGCAGTCCTTTTAAATGTGGTCAAAAACACCTCCGGATCATCCTCTCCAGTCATTTTTGTCAGTAAACGGCTCACACCAAAGGATGCATTATTAGTGGAACCACTTGCCTCACTGGTCTGCGGAAGTTGCTGCATTAATGTCTCGATTTGTTGTTGGAGTCTCTGCTCTTGCTTTTGTAATAGCTCTGTGAAGCGGGCCTCAGATTGCTGCTGGGCTTGTTGCTGAGCGTCCAAACTCTGCAGGTGAGCTTTCTGCTGAGCTTCCAGACTCTGTTGCAAAGTTGCATTTGTCTGCTGCTGGGCTGCAAGGCTCTGCTGTTGAGCTGCAAGGCTCTTTTGCAAACCCGCATTTGTCTGCTGCTAATTTGCATTTGCTAGAGCCAGCTGTCTCAGTATCTCCTCCATGCTGGCCTTAAAAAAAAACTGCCCCTGCTTCTCCACCAACTGTGGGGGGGTTAGCTCGGCAGCGGGAACCTCTGAAGAAGTCACGTGACGTGACGATATGCATTAGGATTGGAGCACGGGACGCTGCCACAGACAAACAGGAGACGAGCTCGGCGCTCATAGTTACTACACACTGCAGCATTGTTTTAAATGTAAGTTGATTGAACTTGTTTTATCAAATAAATATACCTTTTATATGGGATCACGCTATGTGCGTCTCTTTCCCCCTCACACTGTACATCACTACTCTACTTGACGAACACTGAGGAGAGGCACGGGGACAAATTCCAGTTTCCAGGCACGGGGACAGATTCCAGATTCGTGATACTCCTGGAGGCATACGAGCTCGGCGCTCGTGGATTGATGCCCACACTCACTTCATGAAAGTGAGTGCAACCTTCCCCCGTGTGTGTCTTGCCCCCCCTCCACTGTGGTCATCGCAGAGTTATTTTACATGCTGTATATTTTTTATTTTTTATATTTCGCTTGGCATGTTCATCATTGTCACTACCTTATACATGGAACGTCTACACCTGCGGGTCATTTGCAACACAGGCTGTAACCTTACAGCTGTAAGGTAAGCGACTTGCAAACACGGAGGTGTCCTCACTGAAGATCCCCCTTCCCTTCACGATTGGAATTGTTTTGTGTTTCTCATCACGAGTTTTTGTTTTTGGACTGGATGATAGAACTAATATTCATGTTTGTCCTAGGGATTTGTCACTTGTAGTCCACCAGGATCTGGCACGTTTTTGCTAATGGGGCACTAGCCCACATGTATTTTTCTTGCATTATATATTTTTTTGCATTGTGTCATTATTTATCCTATTTGTGTTAGTATATGCAGTTTCGCTTTGATCTCTTACATTTTATTAGCAGCCAAAAGGCTTATCCCATTGTGTTGGCTGTCTGCTGCGCCTCCCCCGTGGTCCAGATTCCTCCATCTGGTGGCGGAAATTCGGAGGATGGAGTTTCTGACAGCCTCAGTGCATGATTCTATCTCCCAGATTGATAAAGTTTGGGAACCTTGGGATTAGGGATGAGCCGAAGACCCTCCTGTTCAGTTTGCACCAGAACATGCGAACAGGCAAAAAATTTGTTTGAACGCGCAAACACCGTTAAGGTCTATAGGACACGAACATGAATAATCACAAGTGCTAATTTTAAAGGCTTATATGCAAGTTATTGTCATAAAAAGTGTTTGGGGACCTGGGTCCTGCCCCAGGGGACATGGATCAATGCAAAAAAAAGTTTTAAAAATGGCTGTTTTTTCGGGAGCAGTGGTTTTAATAATGCTTAAAGTGAAACAATAAAAGTGTAATATCCCTTTAAATTTCGTACCTGGGGGGTGTCTATAGTATGCCTGTAAAGGGGTGCATGTTTCCCGTGTTTAGAACAGTCTGACAGCAAGATGACATTTCAAAAGAAAAAAGTCATTTAAAACTACTCGCGGCTATTAATGCATTGCCGGTCCGACAATACACATAGAAGTTCATTGATAAAAACGGCATGGGAATTCCCCACAGGGGAACCCCGAACCAAAATGTAAAAAAAAATGACGTGGGGGGTCCCCCTAAATTCCATACCAGGCCCTTCAGGTGTGGTATGGATATTAAGGGGAACCCCGGCAAAAAAAAATTTTAAAAAATGACGTGGGGGGTCCCCCTAAATTCCATATCAGGCCCTTGAGGTCTGGTATGGATTTTAACCACTTCAAAACCAGCCTCGTTTTGGATTTTAGGTGTTTAAGAGTTTAAAACAGGTTTTTTTGCTAGAAAATTACTTAGAACCCCCAAACATTATATATTGTTTTTTTTCTAACACCCTAGAGAATAAAATGGCGGTCATTGCAATACTTTTTTTTGCACCGTATTTGCGCAGCGGTCTTCTAAGCGCACTTTTTTTGGAAAAAATTCACTTTTTTGAAAAAAAAAATAAGACAACAGTAAAGTTAGCCCAATTTTTTTTTATATTGTGAAATATAATGTTACGCCAAGTAAATTGATACCCATCATGTCACGCTTTAAAATTGCGCCCGCTCGTGGAATGGCGTCAAACTTTTACCCTTAAAAATCTCCATAGGCGACGTTTAAAAAATTCTACAGATTGCATGTTTTGCATTACAGAGGAGGTCTAGGGCTAGAATTATTGCTCTCACTCTACCGGTCGCGGCGATACCTCACATGTGTGGTTTGACCACCGTTTTCATATGCGGGCGCTACTCACGTATGCGTTCGCTTCTGCGCACGAGCTCGTCGGGACAGGGCGCTTTAAAAAATTTTTTTTTTTTTTTTTAATTATTTATTTTACTTTATTTTATTTATTTTTTCACTGTTTTTAAAAAAAAAAAAATTTGGATCACTTTTATTCCTATTACAAGGAATGTAAACATCCCTTGTAATAGAAAAAAGCATGACAGGTCCTCTTAAATATGAGATCTGGGGTCAAAAAGTCCTCAGATCTCATATTTAGACTATAATGCAAAAAAAAAAAAAAAAAAGTCGTTTAAAAAAATGACACAAAATAAATTGTGCCTTTAAGAGAAGTGGGCGGAGCCGTCGTAATGACGTCGCTCCGGCCGTCACATAGACGGGTGGGGGCCATCTTGGCCTCACTCGTCTCAGTACCTCAGCAGTGAAAGGACCCGATCGCCTCCGCCGTTACCGACGGCTCCGGTAAGCGGCGGAGGGTGCGGGAGAGCGGCGGGAGGGGGGGTGGCACCTCTCCCGCCGCCGATAACGGTGATCTCGCGGCGAACCCGCCACATAGACCACCATTATCGTGTGCAGAATCGCCGGCCCTAAAGATGGATACCTCGGTTGTGGCAGCAGCTGCTGCCGTTACCGAGATATCCATCTTTAAAAAACAGGACGTCAATATACAGTGGGCGGTCGGGAAGCGGTTAAGGGGAACTCCGCGCCAAAATTTAAAAAAAAAACGACGTGGGATCCCCCCAAAAATCCATACCAGACCCTTATCTGAGCACGCAACCTGGCAGGCCACAGGAAAAGAGGGTTGGACGAGAGAGCTCCCCCCCTGAACCGTACCAGGCCACATGCCCTCAACATTGAGAGGGTGCTTTGGGGTAGCCCCCCAAAACACCTTGTCCCCATGTTGATGAGGACAAGGGCCTCATCCCCACAACCCTGGCCGGTGGTTGTGGGGGTGTGCAGGCGGGGGGCTTATCGGAATCTGGAAGCCCGCTTTAACAAGGGGACCCCCAGATCCCGGCCCTCCCTCCTGTGTGAAATGGTAAGGGGGTACTTACCCCTACCATTTCACTAAAAAAACTGTCAAAAATTTTAAAAAAGACAAGAGACAGTTTATGACAATTCTTTTATTTAAATGCTTCTTCTTTCTTCTTTCTTCTATCTTCCTTCGGTTTTTTCCTCCATCTTCTTCTCCGGGCCGCACCGCATCCATGGTGGCATAGAGGGAGGCTCCCACTGTGTGTGACGCTTCTCCTCTTATGACGGTTCTTAAATAACGGGGGGCGGGGCCACCCGGTGACCCCGCGCCCCTCTGACGCACGGTGACTTGATGGGACTTCCCTGTGGTGTCACGAGGAATGCCACGGGGAAGTCCTGTCAAGCCCCGCCCCCCCGTTATTTAAGAACCGTCAGAAGAGGAGAAGTGTCACACAGCGGGAGCCTCCCTCCATGCCACCATGGATGCGGAGCGGCCCGGAGAAGAAGATGAAGAGAAGAAGATGAAGAGAAGAAGATGAAGAGAAGAAGATGAAGAGAAGAAGATGAAGAGAAGAAAATGAAGAGAAGAGCGGGAGCCTCCCTCCATGCCATCATGGATGCGGAGCGGCCCGAGGAGAAGAAGGGAAGAAGACGCAGACGCCGCAGAGGAGATGCCGGAGGAAGAACACCGGAGGAAGAACCAGAAGAACCAGAAGAACCAGAAGAAGAAGAAGATGGAGGAAGAAACCGAAGGAAGATAGAAGATAGAAGAAAGAAGAACCATTTAAATAAAGTAATTGTCAAAAACTGTCTTTTGTCATTTTTAAAATTTTTGACAGTTTTTTAGTGAAATGGTAGGGGTAATTTTGTACCCCCTTACCATTTCACACAGGTGGGAGGGCCGGGATCTGGGGGTCCCCTTGTTAAAGGGGGCTTCCAGATTCCGATAAGCCCCCGCCACAGACCCCCACAACCACCGGCCAGGGTTGTGGGGATGAGGCCCTTGTCCTCATCAACATGGGGACAAGGTGTTTTGGGGGGCTACCCCAAAGCACCCTCCCAATGTTGAGAGCATGTGGCCTGGTACGGTTCAGGAGGGGGGGGCGCTCTCTCTCCCCCCCTCTTTTCCTGCGGCCTGCCAGGTTGCGTGCTCGGATAAGGGTCTGGTATGAATTTTTGGGGGGACCGCACGCCGTTTTTTTTTTTTTTGGCGCGGGGTTCCCCTTAAAATCCATACCAGACCTGAAGGGTCTGGTATAGATTTTGAGGGGGACCCCACGCCATTTTTTTAAAAAAATTTGGCCGGGGTTCCCCTTAATATCCATACCAGACCTGAAGGGCCTGGTATGGAATTTAGGGGGACCCCCCACGTCATTTTTTATTTTTTAAAATTCCCCTTAATATCCATACCAGACCTGAAGGGTTACATTTTGGTTCGGGGTTCCCCTGTGGGGAATTCTCATGCCGTTTTTATCAATGAACTTCTATGTGTATTGTCGGACCAGCAATGCATTAATAGCCGCGAGTAGTTTTAAATGACTTTTTTCCTTTGAAATGTAATTTTGCTGTCAGACTGTTCTAAACACAGGAAACATGCCCCCTTTACAGGCATACTATAGACACCCCCCAGGTACGAAATTTAAAGGGATATTACACTTTTATTGTTTCACTTTAAGCATTATTAAAATCACTGCTCCCGAAAAAACGGCCATTTTTAAAACTTTTTTTTTGCATTGATCCATGTCCCCTGGGGCAGGACCCAGGTCCCCAAAGACTTTTTATGACAATACCATGCATATAAGCCTTTAAAATTAGCACTTTTGATTTCTCCCATAGACTTTTAAAGGGTGTTCCGCGGCATTCGAATTTGCCGCGAACACCCCAAATTGTTCGCTGTTCGGCGAACTGGCGAACAGCCGATGTTCGAGTCAAACATGAGTTTGACTTGAACTCGAAGCTCATCCCTACTTGGGATAGATCGGAATATGGGACCCCTATGCCAACTGCCACATCTTAATTTTTAGTGACATTACATCAATTTTATCCCTATCCCCCCCCCCCCATTCCTACATAAACTACTTGGTGCCTTTTTAGAAAAATTGCAAAATCTACACCAAAGGGCTGAAGTAGAAAAAAATAATGCCTCAAATGTGCCACCAGTACCCCCTGCCAGTGCCACCTGACACATTGCCTCATCACAGTTCCCACAGTGCCCACCAGTGCCACGTATCAATGCCCATATGTGCCACATATCAATGCCTGCAAGTGCCACCTATCAATGCCCACCATTGCCACCTAATATGGCCCACCAGTGGTGCCAATCAGTGCCACCTAGCAGTGTTGCAGATCAATGTACCAGATCAGTGCCCATTATTGCCACCAATCAGTGCCCATCACTTCCCATCAGTGCCCATCACTGCCACCTATCAGTGCCCATTGGTGCTGCCTCATCAGCGTACATCAATGAAGGAGAAAAATTACCCTTTTTAAAATTTTATAACAAAATATAAAAAAAAAAACCTTTTTTTTAACCACTTCAGCCCCGGAAGGATTTACCCCCTTCCTGACCAGAGCACTTTTTACAATTTGGCACTGCGTCGTTTTACCTGCTAATTGCGCGGTCATGCAATGCTGTACCCAAACGAAATTTGCGTCCTTTTCTTCCCACAAATAGAGCTTTCTTTTGATGGTATTTGATCACCTCTGCCGTTTTTATTTTTTGCGCTATACACGGAAAAAGACCGAAAATTTTGAAAAAAAATGATATTTTCTACTTTTTGTTCTAAAAAAAATCCAATAAACTCAATTTTAGTCATACATTTAGGCCAAAATGTATTCGGCCACATGTCTTTGGTAAAAAAAATGTCAATAAGTGTATATTTATTGGTTTGCGCAAAAGTTATAGCGCCTACAAACTAGGGTACATTTTCTGGAATTTACACAGCCTTTAATTTATGACTGCCTATGTCATTTCTTGAGGTGCTAAAATGGCAGGGCAGTACAAAACCCCCACAAATGACCCCATTTTGGAAAGTAGACACCCCAAGGAAATTGCTGAGAGGCATGTTGAGCCCATTGAATATTCATTTTTTTTGTCCCAAGTGATTGAATAATGACTAAAAAAAAAAAAAATTACAAAAAGTTGTCACTAAATGATATATTGCTCACACAGGCCATGGGCATATGTGGAATTGCACCCCAAAATACATTTAGCTGCTTCTCCTGAGTATGGGGATACCACATGTGTGGGACTTTTTGGGAGCCTAGCCGCGTACGGGACCCCGAAAACCAATCACTGCCTTCGGGATTTCTAAGGGCGTACATTTTTGATTTTACTCCTCACTACCTATCACAGTTTTGAAGGCCATAAAATGCCCAGATGGCATAAAACCCCCCCAAATGACCCCATTTTGGAAAGTAGACACCCCAAGCTATTTGCTGAGAGGCATGGTGAGTATTTTGCAGCTCTCATTTGTTTTTGAAAATAAAGAAAGACGAGAAAAAAAATTTTTTTTTTTCTTTTTTCAATTTTCAAAACTTTGTGACAAAAAGTGAGGTCTGCAAAATACTCACTATACCTCTCAGCAAATAGCTTGGGGTGTCTACTTTCCAAAATGGGGTCATTTGGGGTTTTTTTTTGCCACCTGGGCATTCCATGGCCTCCGAAACTGTGATAGGCAGTGAAGAGTGAAATCAAAAATTTACGGCCTTAGAAAGCCTGAAGGCGGTGCTTGGTTTTCGGGGTCCCGTACGCGGCTAGGCTCCAAAAAAGTCTCACACATGTGGTATCCCCGTGCTCAGGAGAAGCAGCAGAATGTATTTTGGGGTGTAATTTCACATATTCCCATGGCATGTTTGAGCAATATATCATTTAGTGACAACTTTGCGCAAAAAAAAATAAAAAATTGTCTTTCCCGCAACTTGTGTCACAATATAAAATATTCCATGGACTCGACATGCCTCTCAGCAAATAGCTTGGGGTGTCTACTTTCCAAAATGGGGTCATTTGGGGGGGTTTTGAACTGTCCTGGCATTTTATGCACAACATTTAGAAGCTTATGTCACACATCACCCACTCTTCTAACCACTTGAAGACAAAGCCCTTTCTGACACTTTTTGATTACATAAAAAAATAAAAATTTTTTGCAAGAAAATTACTTTGAACCCCCAAACATTATATATTTTTTTAAAGCAAATGCCCTACAGATTAAAATGGTGGGTGTTTCATTTTTTTTTCACACAGTATTTGCGCAGCGATTTTTCAAACGCATTTTTTGGGGAAAAAACACACTTTTTTCAATTTTAATGCACTAAAACACACTATATTGCCCAAATGTTTGATGAAATAAAAAAGATGATCTTAGGCCGAGTACATGGATACCAAACATGACATGCTTTAAAATTGCGCACAAACGTGCAGTGGCGACAAACTAAATACATTTTTAAAAGCCTTTAAAAGCCTTTACAGGTTACCACTTTAGATTTACAGAGGAGGTCTACTGCTAAAATTACTGCCCTCGATCTGACGTTCGCGGTGATACCTCACATGCATGGTGCAATTGCTGTTTACATTTGACGCCAGACCGACGCTTGCGTTCGCCTTAGCGCGAGAGCAGGGGGGACAGGGGTGCTTTTTTTTTTTTTTTTTTTCTTTATTATTATTATTTTTTTTTATCTTATTTTTAAACTATTCCTTTCATTTTTTTTTTTTTTAAATCATTTTTATTGTTATCTCAGGGAATGTAAATATCCCCTATCATAGCAATAGGTAGTGACGGGTACTCTTTTTTGAAAAAATTGGGGTCTATTAGACCCTAGATTTCTCCTCTGCCCTCAAAGCATCTGACCACACCAAGATCGGTGTGATAAAATGCTTTCCCAATTTCCCAATGGCGCTGTTTACATCCGGCGAAATCTAAGTCATAAAATGCTCGTAGCTTCCGGTTTCTTAGGCCATAGAGATGTTTGGAGCCACTCTGGTCTCTGATCAGCTCTATGGTCAGCTGGCTGAATCACCGGCTGCATTTTCAGGTTCCCTGTTGAGACAGGAGAGCCAGAGAAAAACACGGAAGACGTTGGGATGGGGGGCATTCCCTCCCACGGCTTGTAAAAGCAGTCTAGAGGCTAATTAGCCGCTAGGATTGCTTTTACATGAAAGCCGACCGCTGGCTGAAAAGAATGATACCAAGATGATACCTAAACCTGCAGGCATCATTCTGGTATAACCACTCAAAGTCGTGAATGGCGTACCTGAAGACAAAAAAATGGTTAACAATAAAGCACAGTAAACTGTAAAGTATAAAAAATTGCATACCTGAAAAAGCAAACATGATAAAACATAATAACAATAAAACATTGCAGAATAGAATACAGTAAAAAAGAGCAGAACAATAGAGAGAATAGAGAGAGAGAGAACAATAAAACGACAACTATTTTATTTTTATTTTATATTTTTGTATGTGTTTTTATTTATTTTTTTACACTTTTTTTTGTAACTGTAACTTTTATAACTGTAACCGGTTCCAGGTTCGGGTCTCTCAAAATGCGATGGCATCTTGGGAGACCCTGTGAAAGTGTGCCTAGTCTGTGGAATGCTGTACCCTACGCTAATACTCAACTAGTGCATGGTAGCGTTCAAAACATTCACCAATGCAAAGACCAGAATTGTCAGGACAGGAGGGACAATAATAGCGGGTGTCACGCCTATATCCGCGCTTGCTGCAGACACGACATCTTTTTTGGGGGGGTTCGCTGGGTAGGGGTACTCGGGAGGACATGAAGAAAATGCCTCTCATGCAGCCGACTGCATTTGGTTGGGGATGTGAATGGGGGAAGTACGGGCGCTGCAGAAGCGGTGGGTTCCCAATTAGGATTGGCGAATGCAGCAGGAAGGGCACTATGGGCACGATGGGCCTGTGTTTGTCTTTTTGGTGGCAGCGGGACACTACTTGTGCTTGCCACCTCACCAGCTTGAACTGCACTTATGGGACTCGCCACGTCACCAAGTGTTACTGCAGTGCTGGTTTGACTACGACCGGGGTGTACTAGGCCGCTGGTGCTTGCCAGTTCAATAAAAAGCTACCAAAAAAACTGTTAGCGATCGCAGGGATCAGGCCTGACTCTGCGAACGCTGCAGTTATGCGTTTAGTATTTTGTAAGTGACAGTGATCGATCGATACTGCACTTGGGTGGGCTGGGCCGGGCGGAGGGGAAAAACGCAGGTGCTAGCAGGTATCTGGGCTGATTCCGCTAACGCTGCGTTTTTGGGAACCCTAAACTGCTGGGGACGCCAGTATAGATCTGATCGGATCAGATATTGATCCGATCAGATACTATACCACTAAGGGAGGTGTACGGTGCGTGCGTGGGTGTTAGCGGTACTGGCGCTAACCTGACGCTGCCTGGGGGTGGTGCTTGCCAGTTCACCAAAACGCTACCAAGAAAACTGTTAGCGATCGCAGGGATCAGGCCTGACTCTGCGAACGCTGCAGTTATGTGTTTAGTGTTTTGTAAGTGACAGTGATCGATCGATACTGCACTTGGGTGGGCTGGGCCGGGCGGAGGGGAAAAACGCAGGTGCTAGCGGGTATCTGGGCTGATTCCGCTAACGCTGCGTTTTTGGGAACCCTAAACTGCTGGGGACGCTAGTATAGATCTGATCGGATCAGATATTGATCCGTACAGATACTGTACCACTAAGGGAGGCGTATGCTGCGTGCGTGGGTGTTAGCGGTACTGGCGCTAATCTGACGCTGCCTGGGGCGACGCATATCACCGCCGGGCGATCAGGGGGCTAAACCTTTATTCGGTAATAAACGGGGGGTGCCCTGACACTATAAAAAATAAACGAACTAATCAGCGTCACCCATAATGGTTATACGGTGATCAGTGGTGAAAGGGTTAACTAGGGGGCAATCAAGGGGTTAAAACATTTATTAGATAGTATATGGGGGTCCCTGACGCTATAAAACGCTGACGGTGAACCTAAATATTTACGTCCCTAACTAGCGTCACCAGCGACACTAATACAGCGATCAGAAAAATTATCGCTTAGTGACACTGGTGAGGGGGGGTGATCAAGGGGTTAAAACTTTATTAGGGGGGTAGGGGGGTACCCTAGACCTAAAGGGGGCTAACACTCACTGCCCTAACACAGTAACTGTCACAAACTGACACTATGCAGTAATCAGGAAAAAAAAAAAAAAAAAACCTGCTTGGTGTCAGTTTGTGACGGGGGGGGGTGATTGGGGGGGATCGGGGGGCGATCGGGGGGGGATCGGGGTGTTTTGTGTGCCTGGCATGTTCTACTGTGTGTGTGTGTGTGTTGGTGCACTCACTCACATGTCTTCTCTCCTCGGCCCGGAACGGAAAATACAGAGCCGAGGAGAGATGACATCATTTCCTCTGCCTCTGTGTACAATACAGAGGCAGGGAAATGATCCCATTGGCTGGGAGCGATCGCGAGGGGGGGGCCACGAATGGATGGCCTCCCCCTCACCACCGATCGCCGGGGGAGATTTGCCGACCGCCGCAGGCACCGGGGGGGGTCCAATCGCACCCCCCACCCGCGGGCAGGCAGGGACGTACAGGTAAGCCCTTTTGCCTGCCCGTGCCGCTCTGCCGACGTACATCGGCGTGCGGCGGTCGGCAACTGGTTAAATTCGGTCTTTTTAAATTTTTTTAACAAATAATAAAAACCGCAGAGGTGATCAATTACCACCAAAAGAAATCTCTATTTGTGGGGAAAAAATGATAAAAATTTAATTTGGGTACAGTGTTGTATGACCGCGCAGTTGTCATTCAAAGTGCGTCAGCGCTGAAAGCTGAAAATTGGTCTGGATAGGAGGGGGGTTTAAGTGTCCTGTAAGCAAGTGGTTAAAAACCAAACATATACTTACCTCTACTGTGCAGCTTTTTTTGCACAGAGTGGCCCCAATCATCCTCTTCTGGGGTCCCCCAGTGGCTCTCGCGGCTCCTCCCCACATCACCCCCTAGGAGAAGCGCTCTCCCGAGGGGGTTACCTTGAGGGCACGCTCCCGAGTACAGCATTCGGCATCCATAGCCGCTGAATGTATGACTCGCCCCCCCCCCCCCCCCCAGCGCCCTCATCATTGGATTTGATTGACAGCAGCGGGAGCCAATGGATGCGCTGCTATCAATTTATCCAATCAAGAGCCGAGAACCCTGGGCAGAGAGACAGAGCGTCCCCGTTGGGTTAGTTTTGCTAAAGTGCAGAAACAAGGGGCAACATTCACGGATGTTAGGAGGCGCCTCCGGGAGCTCAATTTGCAATATGCCATGCTTTACCCTGCTAAGCCCTGCTAAACCTACTGGTGCATCCCAATGGTTGGACAGAGAGGAAAGACTAATATCTAAATATGTGTCCATGATCAGCAGTGACCTAATGACCCATGTATGCCCTCTGCTACTAGCTGAGCTGCAGTAACATATTGATAATTTGTGTATATGCGGAACACAGATGGCAAATTGTTTGAGTTGTTCTTGCTCCAAAATTCCAGCTGTTGTGAAGTTCATTGTTCCACCTTTGAGTTTCCACTGTTCCCCCCATGGAAGTCCTATGTGGACAGTTTGATGTGAAGTCTAAATAAAAAAGAAAAAAAAACACGCTAAAGAGCAATAATAAACGCTGAACTGTAGCTGCAGCAAAAAAACACTAATATCAGTGTAATAGACTAAGAGAGATAAACTAAGTGCGCTTACAGTCAGATAGTCAAATGAATTAATAAGTAAATAAATCTATAATCTGTAAATGATTAATGAAATCAAAATACCAAATTCAAAAAGTGTTTGTGAATAAGTAATAAACTCCAATATTAGATTGAGTGCACATTCAATGGCCTAACATATAAATAAATATAAAAAAAATAAATCAAATTTCATAAATTCCTACTGAAACTAAACATAAGAAATAATGGTGATAAAGGTGAGTACAGTCCATTCATAAGAAGCTCAATGAAGGCGCACCAGTCCCATGAAGAAGAGTCACATATCCTCAGTTCATTGAACACAGCCCATGTGAGTGAAGAAAGGAGGGAGGGAGTGTGAAGGGATATCCAGGCAAACGGTGAATCCGGGTGACAATAAAGATGGACCCTTACCAGAAGTGGTGGACCTCCTTAATAGCAAGGTCTTATACGCGTGCAGATACAGCCCTCTGCAGGGACAGCTTGATAGCGGCGTCCAGATCGGCAGATGGATGCAGCGTTCCAATGGGAGACGATTCCAGCGCGTCAGCCTAGAAAGAGGCACCCACTGGTCCGAGGGGCCGTGAGTGCAAACAAGGCAAAAAGGGCTCCGATGGTGTAGTAAAATTAAGAAATAGTTATTGCTTAAATGGAGGCAGAAAACATATCCGCCATACAATGTTTAAAATAAGTTAAAAAGCCGGCATACAAATAGAGCGAACACCAGTGTAAACATGGGGCGAACGACGTGATGGCGTACAGTGCTGTCATGTACCTGATGGCGAGCCTGACATGTAGAGGAAGGTCTCCCGTACAACTCCGGCTCAAGGGCCGCTGGTAGTGGAACAGCTGGCGCTGGAGCACGGTGGAGTAAGAGTGCCTATGGAAGTCCCGAAGCCGTCCACACAGGTGGACGGCTGGACTTGACTGGAAGCAGACTGGAGCGTAGCTGGATCACTGGCAGATGATGCAGCTGGCAGGAACGTAGTCAGGTCACAGGCAGATTTGGCAACGGCTAGGAAGATCAGGTACAACAGCAGGCAGGAGAGAGGTCAGGTCACAGGCAGGTTCGGCGGCAGGTAGGCAGATCAGGTATAAACAGCAGGCGGGAGAGAAGTCAGATCACAGGCAGGTTCGGCAGCAGGTAGGCAGATCAGGTATAAACAGCAGGCAGGAGAGAAGTCAGGTCACAGGCAGGTTCGGCAGCAGGTAGGCAGATCAGGTATAACCAGCAGGCAGGAGAGAAGTCAGGTCACAGGCAGGTTCGGCAGCAGGTAGGCAGATCAGGTATAAACAGCAGGTAGGAGAGAAGTCAGGTAGCAAGCCGGAACGGTAATCAGGAATCAACACGGGTAGCAGGAATTCAGGTACACTCTGTAGACCAAGCAGCAACCAGCCAGTACTAAGTCTGTGTTTAAATAGGCCATCTGGCGCCAGTTCTGATGACAGGCGTGCACGTGCGCACGCGAATGCGCGATCGCATTCAAGCATGCGCATGTGCATTTACTGATGCACCTGTGGTTATTCTGTGAATCCCTTGCTGGTGCCTGTGCACAGGTATGCGCCTGCGAGCATCAGCTGTATTCTGCGGACGACTTCCCTGACATTGCCCCCCCCTTAGGGGCAGCCTCCGGATGCCCAGTTGGTTCCTCTTCAGGGGATGACTGCGGAAGAAGGCATGTATTAAGTCCATAGCATGTACATTCCGCTCTGGTTCCCAGGAGTTCTCCTCCGGTCCATAACCTCTCCACTTGATCAGATATTGTAATTGAAGGGATCGGGCAATGCGGGCTTTAACAAAGATACATGAAATACCGGATGTATGCTGAAGGATTCTGGTAGGGATAGTTCGTAGGAAACATCATTAATCCTTCTCCTCACAGGATACGGCCCAAGGAATTTAGGGGCTAACTTCTTTGATGGGCAGGCCAGTCTCAGATTGGTTGTTGCCAACCAAACCCAGTCCCTTGGTTGCAGAATAGGTTCCCCTCTCCTCTTCCTATCGAAAGCTCTTTTATTATCCTGTTGAGCCTTGGCTACAGTCTCTTTCAACAGCTTGTTGTTGCGATTGAAGAAGTTCACAGTGCTTTGGACAGCCAGTACTGAAGACTCAAGGACAAGATCAGGCAAAACGGTGGGATGGAAGCCATAATTTGAAAAGAACGGAGATTGCTTGGTAGCTGCATGGCAGGAGTTGTTATATGCAAACTCGGCTAAGGGTAAGAGTGATACCCAGTCATCCTGCACAAACGAGGTGAAACAACGGATGTACTGTTCCAACGTCTGATTGGTCCGTTCAGTCTGACCATTAGATTGCGGATGATATGCGGATGACATGGAAACTTTAATTCTTAAGGCTTCACACAGTGCCCTCCAAAACCTCAAAGTAAATTGGACTCCTCAGTCAGAGACAATGTCGATGGGTACCCCATGGAGTCTAACGATTTCCTTAATAAACACTCGAGCAGTCTCAGCAGCAGAGGGTGTACCCTTCAAGGGTAAGAAATGAGCCATTTTAGTCAGCCGGTCCACTATGACGAAGATGGCTGTACAGTTTTCAGAGGGTGGTAGTTCAACTATAAAATCCATGGAGATCATGGTCCACGGCCTGTCGGGCACAGGTAAGGGTCTGAGCAAACCCCACGCCTTGTTTCGGGTGCTCTTACTCCGGATGCAGGTAATGCAGGTGTCTATGTATTCCTTGCAGTCCTTTTCCAAATGAGGCCACCAAAATGTGCGTTGCATTAAGTCTATTGTTTTGCGACTGCCGAAGTGACCTGCTAGGGGGTGATCATGGCAGAATCCTAGAACTCATAACCGGACTGCTTCCGGGACAAAGACTTGGTTCCCTCTCCAAAGAAGTCCATCTCTTGCCTGTAACGTCTCCCTGATAGGATCAGGGGGAACTGCGGACGTCTGCTTCAGCTGTGACATGAGGTCAGACTGCAGCAACAGAAAATTTCCTGCTGGTAGGATGGTGTCAGGTACCGGTAAGACTTTTGGATCCTCGAACATACGTGACAGCGCATCAGGCTTGATGTTTTTTGATCCGGGTCTATAGGTCATGTGGAACAAGAACCTCGAAAAGAAAAGTCCCCATCGGGCCTGGCGAGGTTTTAGTCTTCTGGCAGTCCTTAAATATTCAAGGTTCTTGTGGTCTGTATAAATCAATATTGGGTGAGCGCCTCCTTCTAACAAATACCTCCACTCTTCCAGGGCGGCCTTTATGGCAAGAAGCTCCCGATCTCCAACGTCATAGTTTCTTTCCGCTGAAGCAAGTTTTCTAGAGAAGAAAGCTACCGGATGGACTAAATCCTTGGGACCTTGCCGCTGAGACAGAACTCCCCCAACTGCACTTCTGAAAGCGTCTACCTCCAGGATGTAAGGTAGTGCCGGATCTGGGTGACTTAGTACAGGAGCACTTGTAAACAGTCCTCTAAGTAAACAATAATGAAAATGTCCAGATAGTCTTTGAAAACATCATTGATAAAGTGTTGGAAGGTAGCCGGGGCATTACACAAGCCAAAGGGCATGACAAGATACTGGTAGTGACCAAAACGGGTACGGAAGGCGGTTTTCCACTCATCCTCCTGCCATATGCGCATGAGGTTGTAAGCTCCCCTCTGGTCAAGTTTAGTAAAAATAGTAGCAGAACGAAGTCTTTGAAAAAGTTCAGGAACCAAGGGAAGAGGGTAACAGTTCTTCACCGTAATTTTGTTTAGGTCCCGGTAGTCTACACATGGCCGTAGTGAATGGTCCTTCTTTTCCACAAAGAATATTCCCGCCCCGGCAGGTGAGGTAGAAGGGCGAATGAAACCTTTCTGGAGGCTTTCATCAATATATTCCTTTAGAGCTGCTAATTCTTTCTCAGACAGTGGGAAGATCCGACCAAACGGAATAGCAGCCCCAGAAAGGAGCTCAATGGGGCAATCGTAGGCCCAGTGTGGAGGTAAGGTGTCTGCTTCCCATTTGCTGAATACATCAAGGAACTCGTTATGGGTCCCAGGCACCTTTTGGCAGAGCTCAGCATCAACGTCCATACAAAACAGAGTGGTGGGTGCAACAGTGGGATTGGACAGACAGTGGTTCTGGCAGTAAGATGATTGGTACTTGATACTGCCTGATTTCCAATCAACCACCGGGTTATGGGCCTGTAGCCAAGGTAGACCCAAAATGACAGGGTACAGAGGTGAAGAGATAGCATCTAGACGCAAAAGTTCTTTATGGGTCAGATGGTAGACGCACCAACTAGAAACAAAACATTACTGGATCTACTGATTACCAGCAATACAGACCTGATCATGGATGTGGAAATACGGGGCAATTTAGGTAACAGCGATCACAGGTCAATTAGTTTCAGTATAAATCACACAAATAGGAAACATAAAGGGAATACAAAGACACTGAATTTCAAAAGAGCCAACTTCCCTAAACTACAAACCTTGCTAAAAGGCATAAATTGGGATAAAATATTAGGAACAAAGAATACGGAGGAGAGATGGGTTTGCTTTAAGAGCATATTAAATAAGGGCATTAGCCAATGTATCCCATTGGGTAATAAATTTAAAAGAGCGAACAAAAGTCCTGGATGGCTTAACTCCAATGTAAAAATGCAAATAAAAGCCAAAGAGAAGGCCTACAAAAAATACAAGGTTGAGGGACCATCCTCAGCATTCAGACTTTATAAAGAATGCAATAAGAAATGTAAGGGTGCAATTAGGACAGCTAAGATAGAACATGAAAGACACATAGCGGAGGAGAGAAAAAAAAATCCCAAGAAATTCTTTAAGTATGTAAACAGTAAAAAAGGGAGGACAGACCATATTGGCCCCATAAAGAATGAGGAAGGACATCTGGTTACAAAGGATGGGGAGATGGCGAAGGTATTGAATTTATTCTTCTCCTCAGTCTTCACGAGTGAATCGGGAGACTTCAGTAACCAAAACTGCAGTGTTTATCCTCATGACACAACACAGGAAGCACCTCCATGGTTAACAGAGGACAGAATTAAAATTAGACTTGAGAAACTTAACATTAATAAATCACCGGGACCAGATGGCTTGCATCCGAGGGTACTTAGGGAACTCAGTCAAGTGATTGCCAGACCGTTGTTCCTAATTTTTACAGATAGTCTACTGACTGGAATGGTACCAGCTGATTGGAGAAAAGCCAATGTAGCACCAATATTTAAAAAGGGCCCAAAATACATCCCTGGGAATTACAGACCAGTTAGCCTAACATCAATAGTATGTAAACTCTTGGAGGGGATGATAAGTGACTATATACAAGATTTTAGTAATAAGAACGGTATCATTAGCAGTAATCAGCATGGATTCATGAAGAATCATTCTTGCCAAACCAATCTATTAACCTTCTATGAGGAGGGGAGTTGCCATCTAGATAAAGGAAGGCCCGTAGACGTGGTGTATCTGGATTTTGCAAAAGCATTTGACACCGTTCAACATAAACGTTTACTGTACAAAATAAGGTCCGTTGGCATGGACCATAGGGTGAGTACATGGATTGAAAACTGGCTACAAGGGCGAGTTCAGAGGGTGGTGATAAATGGGGAGTACTCAGAATGGTCAGGGGTGGGTAGTGGGGTTCCCCAGGGTTCTGTGCTGGGACCAATCCTATTTAATTTGTTCATAAACGATCTGGAGGATGGGATAAACAGTTCAATCTCTGTATTTGCAGACGATACTAAGCTAAGCAGGGCAATAACTTCTCCGCAGGATGTGGAAACCTTGCAAAAAGACCTGAACAAATTAATGGGGTGGGCGACTACATGGCAAATGAGGTTCAATGTAGAAAAATGTAAAATAATGCATTTGAAATATGAATGCAATCTATACACTGGGGGGAGAACCTCTGGGGGAATCTAGGATGGAAAAGGACCTGGGGGTCCTAGTAGATGATAGGCTCAGCAATGGCATGCAATGCCAAGCTGCTGCTAACAAAGCAAACAGAATATTGGCATGCATTAAAAAGGAGATCAACTCCAGAGATAAAACGATAATTCTCCCACTCTACAAGGCTCTGGTCCGGCCGCACCTGGAGTATGCTGTCCAGTTCTGGGCACCAGTCCTCAGGAAGGATGTACTGGAAATGGAGCGAGTACAAAGAAGGGCACCAAAGCTAATAAAGGGTCTGGAGGATCTTAGTTATGAGGAAAGGTTGCGAGCACTGAACTTATTCTCTCTGGAGAAGAGACGCTTGAGAGGGGATATGATTTCAATATACAAATACCGTACTGGTGACCCCACAATAGGGATAAAACTTTTTTGCAGAAGAGAGTTTAACAAGACTCGTGGCCACTCATTAAAATTAGAAGAAAAGAGGTTTAACCTTAAACTACGTAGAGGGTTCTTTACTGTAAGAGCGGCAAGGATGTGGAATTCCCTTCCACAGGCGGTGGTCTCAGCAGGGAGCATTGATAGCTTCAAGAAACTATTCGATAAGCACCTAAATGACCGCAACATACAGGGATCTATAATGTAATACTGACACATAATCACACACATAGGTTGGACTTGATGGACTTGTGTCTTTTTTTCAACCTCACCTACTATGTAACTATGTAACTATGTAACTATGACCGGTAGAGGTCGTAGTTAACAGTGTAGGGGTTTCCTGGGTTACCAGTCCGGACCTTATACGAGAGCCATCAGCCAGAAATACGGTAAATCCCTGCTCTTTGGATTGAAGAGGAATACCTTGTTGGGCAGCAAACGCCAGGTCAATGAAGCAACTGCACGCCCCAGAGTCCACAATTGCGGGTGGCTGACACACTTTTCCCTGGGAGCTGAAAGGTAACAGGAAGTGCCAATTGACCAGAGGTTGCTGGCGGGACCGCCTGACTTGCTGGAGAAACAGAGGGGGATCCACTTCCCTTAGCAGGACAAGTCCGTACATAGTGACCCGCCCCGCCGCAGTAGAGGCAGAAGTTGCCTTGAAGACGTCATGTCCGTTCCTTAGGGGACAGCGACGGGTGAATCGGGCCTAGTCGTGTGGGTGTTACAGTCTCTAGTGCAGGAGAGGCCAACTTAACAGATGTCCGCCGAACAGGAACTGGAAACTTAGGCGTCATCCATACAGGTTGGGAAGAAACTTCTCCCGCCTGCGCTCTCGCAGACGACGGTCGACCTGAATTGATAATGTAATTAAGTCCTCCAGGGAACTTGGAGCATCCACACAAGCTAACTCGTCTTTCAAGTCTTCCGATAACCCCTGGCGAAACTGATGTCGCAGGGCTGCGTTATTCCAGCCGGTATCTGCACTCCAGTGCCTGAAGTCCATTATATAGTCCTCGACCGCTCTGCGGCCTTGTTGAAGCACATGGAGAGAGGACTCGGCAGTAGCGGTTAGTAGAGGGTCCTCGTATAATTTGGACATTGCCTGGAAGAAAGAGGACATAGTATTTAGTTGTATGTCCTTCTTTTCCAACAGACGATGAGCCCAGGTTTGGGGCTCACCTTGAAGTAGGGATATAGTGAACTCCACCTTTGTAGTCTCTGCAGAAAAAGTCTGTGGCATTGCGGAACGCTCTGAACTTAGTCCGGTCTCCATAAAATCTGTCAGGATTAGGTACTCGTGGTTCTGGGGATGTCATCATTGCAGCGGGAATGGCCGAAGAGAGCTGGACTTGCACATGCTCCACAAGACGCACGTATTTCTCCTGCAGGGACTTGACCGCTTGAGTAAGCCCTGTGAGACATTGGCAGACTTCATGTAGGGGAGAAGTTCCTCCTGCAGGCTCAGTCATGGCTGCTTGGTACTGTCACGTACCTGATGGCGTGCCTGACGTGTAGAGGAAGGCCTCCCGTACAACTCCGGCTCAAGGGCCGCTGGTAGTGGAACAGCTGGCGCTGGAGCACGGTGGAGTAAGAGTGCCTATGGAAGTCCCGAAGTCTGCGCAAGAAGTTGCCGGAAACACACAGGTGGATGGCTGGACTTGACTGGAAGCAGACAAGAGCGTAGCTGGATCACTGGCAGGTCTCGACAGCAGAGAGACAGATCAGATGATACAGCTGGCAGGAACATGGTCAGGTCACAGGCAGATTTGGCAATGGCTAGGCAGATCAGGTACAACAGCAGGCAGGAGAGAGGTCAGGTCACAGGTAGGTTCGGCAGCAGGTAGGCAGATCAGGTATAAACAGCAGGCAGGAGAGAAGTCAGGTCACAGGCAGGTTCGGCAGCAGGTAGGCAGATCAGGTATAAACAGCAGGCAGGAGAGAAGTCAGGTCACAGGCAAGTTCGGCAGCAGGTAGGCAGATCAGGTATAAACAGCAGGCAGGAGAGAAGTCAGGTCACAGGCAGGTTCGGCAGCAGGTAGGCAGATCAGGTATAAACAGGTAGGAGAGAAGTCAGGTAGCAAGCCGAAACGGTAATCAGGAATCAACACAGGTAGCAGGAATTCAGGTACATGCTGTAGACCAAGCAGCAACCAGCCAGTACTAAGTCTGTGTTTAAATAGGCCGTCTGGCGCCTGTTCTGATGACAGGCGTGCACGCGTTCGCGCACGCTCATTTACTGATGCGCCCATGGTTATTCTGTGAATCCCTTGCTGGTGCCTGTGCACAAGTGTGTGCCTGCGAGCATCAGCTGTATTCTGCGGACGACTTCCCTTACAAGTGCGTAGCCACGCCCTACATGTTTCGGCATAATTGACGTCTTCAAAGGGGCACGGGCGATGCACTGAACCATAACCTATATAGCGCTGAGTGGGAACCAGACCTCGTTTTCATCTGGGTACCGTTCAGCACTCAGCAATATTGAGGAAATGCAGGAAAACACCAAGCCTCCATCTGGTGCATACCACGCAGTGAAAGCTTCACACAGAAATCCCGGGAAGGGAGAAAGCTGGATTAAAAATTAAGGGTATATATAAACGAATCCAAGATTAGACCCAATGTATAAGAGTCCAAAACAAATGACAAAGGGAAAAAATTTTGTTTTTAAAAGAACTAAAATGGAATAATAATACCACAACCAGCAGATAGAAATCATATCACTTATAGGATATCAGAAAAAAAAAAAACTTAATATTAAGTGTACCTCTGGGGGGGGGGGACTCCAAATTTTTAAAAGATAAACTAAAAAATTATCATTTTTTAGTTTATCTTTTAAAAATTTGGAGTCCCCCCCCCCCCCCCAGAGGTACACTTAATCTTAAGTTTTTTTTTTTTGTTTTATGTTTTTTCTGATATCTTATATGATTTCTATTTACAATAGGGGCAATATGCCGTTTGTGACACTCAGAGTATATTTTTATCTGCAATCTGCTGGTTGCGGTATTATTATTCCATTTTAGTTCTTTTAAAAACAAATTTTTTTCCCTTTGTCATTTGTTTTGGACTCATATACATTGGGTCTAATCTTGGATTCATTTATATATACCCTTTATTTTTAATCTAGCTTTCTCCCTTCCCGGGATTTCTGTGTGAAGCTTTCGCTGCGTGGTATGCACCAGATCGAGGCTTGGTGTCTTCCTGCGCTTCCTCAATATTGCTGAGTGTTGAACGGTACCCAGACGAAAAAGAGGTCTGGTTCCCGTTCAGCGCTATATAGGTGATGGTTCAGTGCGTCGCCCGTGCCCCTTTGAAGACGTCATTTACGGGGAAACGTGTAGGGCGTGGCTACGCACTGTACGCCATCACGTTGTTCGCCCCATGTTTACACAGGTGTTCGCTCTATTTGTATGCCGGCTTTTTAACTTATTTTAAACATTATATGGCGGAGATGTTTTCTGCCTTCATTTAAGCAATAAATATTTCTTAATTTTACTACACTATCGGAGCCCTTTTTGCCTTGTTTGCACTCACGGCCCCTCGGACCAGTGGGTGCCTCTTTCTAGGCTGACGCGCTGGAATCGCCTCCCGTTGGAACGCTGCATTCATCTGCCGATCCGGACGCCGCTATCCAGCTGTCCCTGCAGAGGGCTGTATCTGCACGCGTATAAGACCTTGCTATTAAGGAGGTCCACCACTTCTGGTAAGGGTCCATCTTTATTGTCGCCCGGATTCACCGTTTGCCTGGATATCCCTTCACACTCCCTCCCTCCTTTCTTCACTCACACGGGCTGTGTTCAATGAACTGTGGATATGTGACTCTTCTTCATGGGACTGGTGCGCCTTCATTGAGCTTCTTATGAATGGACTGTACTCACCTTTACCACCATTATTTCTTATGTTTAGTTTCACTAGGAATTTATGAAATTTGATTTATTTTTTTATATTTATTTATATGTTATGCCATTGAATGTGCACTCAATATAATATTGGAGTTTATTACTTATTCACAAGCACTTTTTGAATTTGGTATTTTGATTTAATTAATAATTTACAGCTTATAGATTTATTTACTTATTAATTGATGTGAAGTCTACAAGGTTATGGATCATGTTGGTCCCATATCTGTTTGTTTTTTCTCCTTTTCTTTTAACTTTTTGGATTTTTCTTTCCCTGGATGCCTAATGGGATGGAGCTCCTCTATCATATTATACCCGAACCTGCTCCCTCCTGCTGGAATCTATTCTGTTTTACAGCCCCTTATGGAAGGGAATAAGCAAAGCTTTTACAGTTTTTCTCCTGCACAAGAAATGTGGGGACCTTATGGATTGCTACGACTGCCATTAGCTGACCATTGTACACTTTACCTAAACTTAAGCAGGCCTTACACGGTCGAATTTCGAACGAATTTTCTTTTCAAAATAAGAAATTTCGTTTTTTTTGTGATCCGATGATGCCACCATTGATTTTCGAAATTCGGCCGACCAAGCCTTCAATTTCACCTCATATTGCTACAGAAAAGAATTTTCTTGGCCGGGAATCTTCTTTTCTCTCCGTAAATTTTCTTTTCTTATTACATTTTTCGCACGATTCTCCCATCATTGATTAGAAAATCGTTCGCTTTTCGGAAAATTTCCAACATGTCCGATTCCTCAAATTCGATTGCCGCACGAAAATCGGCCGTTGTTGCAGCCCACTAATGATGCGAAATTCATATGAAAATTCTTTCATACGATTTTCGAAAGAAAATTCTTACGAAATTCGAACCGTGTATGGCCGGCATAAGACTGCTACAATACGTGTGCTGTCCTGGAATGTTTGTGAACTTAGCAACCCAGTGAAACGTCTGGCAGTTAATAGAAGTGCTAAATGACTATGGGCTGACCTTATTTGCCTTCAAGAGACTCACCTATCACCTACTCCGCCTCCCTGTTTTTCTATTATGTACTATTTCTGGGTTGACATGCATATTCACAGGTGTGTCCTCTCTTCTCAGCCAAGGTCCTGAAAATACTGGTGAGTTATATGGCCCGGTTTCCTAGTACTCTGCTGCTAGCAGTGGGTGATTATAATAATTTACTGGATTACAAATGGGATAAACTTCCATTTCCATCCCAAACTTCCTCCCTTGATGGAGGTCCCACTCCGTTTTCTCTCCTAGTGCAGGAACTCGGACTAACCGATGTGTGGAGGTTGCACTATCCTAATATTAAAATGTTTTCCTGTTATTTCTACTTCATTTGAGGGACTGTCTAGAATAGATTTAGGTTTGGACAATGATTCACTCCTTCCTCCTTCCTCTCCTGGCCTCCTCTCATTACGAGACCATTCCCCTTTTTGGATGGAACTTGCTATCCCATGTTACCCTAGACATTTTGGTTGGAAGCTAAACCCGTTTTGGCTGTCTTTGTTCCTGGATAGGGATGGGCGAACGGTTTGGCCAGAGCATACGTTCGGGCCGATCTTTGGTTGTTCGGATGTTCGGCGAACACCGAACAATATGCGGTGTTCGTGGCAAATTCGAAAGCAGCGGAACACCGTTAAAGTCTATGGGACACTAACATGAAAAATCAAAGGTGCTCATTTTAAAGGCTTATATGCAAGTTATTGTCATAAAAAGTGTTTGGGGGCCCGGGTTCTGCCCCAGGGGACATGTATCAATGCAAAAAGAAGTTTTAAAAACTCCATTTTTTTCGGGAGCAGTGATTTTAATAATACTTAAAGTGAAACAATAAAAATAAAATATTCCTTTAAATATCGTGCCTAGGGGGTGTCTATAGTATGCCTGTAAAGTGGCACAGTTTTCCCGTGTTTAGACCAGTACCACAGCAAAAATGACATTTCTAAAGGAAAAAAGTAATTTAAAACTGATTGCGGCTGTATGAATTGTCGGGTCTCGGCAATATATATAAAACACATTGAAAAAAATGGCATGGGTTCCCCCCCCAGACCAGGCTCTTTGTCCATTGTACCCCTACCATTTCACAAATAAAAGTGCTAAAGATAGTAAAAAAGACAGGAGACAGGGACAGGTCCTTTATTAAAAGATAAAAAAATAAAAAAAAGTCCCACGATGTCCATTCATCTTCTATCATGCCGCCCGACGAACCGAAAAAAGAAAAAAATAACAAAGTTCGGGCCGAACTTTGGTTGTTCGGATGTTCGGCGAACACCGAACAATATGCGGTGTTCGTGGCAAATTCGAAAGCAGCGGAACACCGTTAAAGTCTATGGGACACTAACATGAAAAATCAAAGGTGCTCATTTTAAAGGCTTATATGCAAGTTATTGTCATAAAAAGTGTTTGGGGGCCCGGGTCCTGCCCCAGGGGACATGTATCAATGCAAAAATAAGTTTTAAAAACTCCAGTTTTTTCGGGAGCAGTGATTTTAATAATACTTAAAGTGAAACAATATCATGCAATATAATGCATAGAATGCATTAAGATAAAAACCTTATGCCTTTAGAACTCCTTTAAGTAGAGATATGGCCATTGTAAGCCCCTTATCTGTAAGGGCCCCTTTGTTTACTAAAGCACTGTGTATCATAAAAAAATTATATTTAAAAAAAATAAAGCATCAACTGCACATCATTGTTCTAGACCTTCTTCCTGAGCACGAGAATGGTAAATCGAGCCTGGTCTGTAAGGCTGTTTGTACATGTTATAGGGTGATAGGTGGAAGAAAGCTGTCATTCCATAACAGAAAGTGTGTGAACAAGGACCTTTATGGCAGGATCATTTGGTATTTTTTTTAAATGATAGCTGCATTTATAAACAAGATTAAAAACAGCTTTTGAAACACAAAAATTGGGCCTTGTTCAGACATTCAGCAGACCTCTGAAAAACAATCAAAAGTGGACTGATTTTGAGAAGGCAGTTGACAGATGGCAAGGAGGACCTATGTTTCCTTCTCACTGCCTGTTCTAACCCTGAAATGGCTGAACTACTGCACCACAACTGTGTGCATTGCAGTGCACCCCATTCACTTGTAGGGCAGTGCTGCCGGTGTTCTGTCGAATAGTGCCTTCTATCGAAAAATGCCCGCTCCGACCTGCACATGCGCAGGACAGAACGGCACAACAGCTGATTTCCCGATCAGCTGTTGTGACGGCGCGTCGGGGACAATAGCTGACGAGCGCCGAGGGACAGAGTTACTCTCCAATTCTGCCTTGCGGGGCGTGTTCAGTGTTGTGAAGGGCGGGGTTTTTTTTGTGTTGATGGGCGAGTTCAGTGCTGCAAAGGGACAATGTTATTCTCCGATTCTGCCTCGCAACAAAAAATAAAACTGCCCTTCAACACACTGAACATGCCCCGCAAGTGCGAGGCAGAATCTGAGAATAATTCTGTCTCTCATCGCTTGTCGGCTATTGTCTCCAGTGCACTGCGCATGCGCCCTCACGCTGTCACAACAGCTGATCGGGAAATCAGTTGTTGTGCCGTTCTGTATTGCGCATGCGCAGGCCGGAGTGGGCATTTTTCGATAGAGGGCACTATTCGACAGAACACCGGCATGACCCAGGGCTGTATTTTTGCACGTGTGCAACTCTAATAAATATAAATATAATAAATCAGAGACAGTTAGGAGCTATGCGTAAAACCGTGGCTCAACTGTCTGTTTTTACCACCCCCTGGCCACCTATGTGAATAAGTCGTCATATGCAGATTTAGTGGGGAGTTTTAGATATACTTTAAATTGAACACACATGCTATTATGGAGTTTTAAAGGTCCTGGATTTCAATGTAAATGTCACCAGTGGTAGAATTAGGCTGCAGGATACTGATTGAAATCCTACAGAGCCAAAGTGACACCATCATTACATTATTATAGATGATCAGTCTCTGTGCAAGCTTGAGGAATGCAGAGGGAAGAGGAAGGTGTAGTGTAATCAGTAGTTTTACTCATTTTCCTGCCTCCTTGTCGAGATTGTAAGTGCTATGAATATGTAATCCTGTCACTAGGGGCCTAGCAACCTAATGATCCATTCACCAACATATTCATAATGATGGAAGTACTATAAATAGTCAAGAAATTCTAAATATACACTGTATATCTTTGTGTATATACTGTATATGCAGTATGTGCAGTGTTCAACTTTCTAAGCTATCATTTCATAAGATGTTCACTAGGTGGCAGCAAAGAACAACAAATACATTTACTGCAAGTATGCTAGTAAAAAAAAAAAAAAAAATGTTTTTTTTTAAATCAAAAGGGAAGATATATTCAGCGGTGAATGATTGATTCGATAGTCATCTGCTGTTATCTTCACGGTTCAGCACTTATGTGAAGATTCACCATATTTATAGAACACATTCACTTTCTGAGTTCATCTATGCTTTTGTCCAATTAGGTCACATATGCTGCCGATCACCAACTCGATTTTGCCTTTTTTTTAAGGGGCTAATCATTCAATATATCAATAACTCAGAATTACACTAGGTCTACTTTCACACTGAGGTGTGCGGGCGCTGGCGGTACAGCGGCGCTAAATATGGCGCCGCTCTACCGTAGTTTTTGCGGCGCTAGTGGGGCGGTTTTAACCCCCCGCTAGCGGCCGAGAAAGGGTTAAAACCGCCCGCAAAACGCTGCTGCAGTGGCACTTTGTGGGCGGGTTTGCAGTGCTGCCCCATTGTTTTCAATGGGAAGGGGCGCTTTAGGAGCGGTAAATACACCGCTCCTACAGCGCTCCAAAGATGCGGCTTGCAGGACTTTTTTGACCGCCCTGCAAGAGCAGTGCATTGAGCGGCTCTTTTGGGGCGCTTTGAAGGCACTATTTTTAGCACTTTAGCGCCTGCAAAGCGCCTCAGTGTGACAGGAGCCTTAAGGAAGAAAAAACAGTAGTTGTTTTGCCGTCTTGGAGATTTAGTCCAGCCCAATCTATTCAAATTTTACCCACTACTGACTAGAGCTGCGCATCTTCCTTGGCCTCACAATTCTATTTGATTACGATTATCCTGTCAACGATTCGATTCTATTTGATTCCGCAAGATGCATCAGAATTATTGCCCATGGTTTTCATCAAAAACCCATCAGTGCAGCCTATCAGTGCCCATCAATGCAGCCTCATGAGTGCCGCTTTATATGTGCCCATCAGTACAGCAATATCAGTGCAGCCTCATGAGTGCCCATCAGTGCAGCCTCATCAGTGCTCATTAATGTGCCGCCTCATCAGTGGCCATCAGTGCAGCCTCATCAGTGTAGCCTTATACTGTATGTGCCCATCAGTACAACAATATCAGTGCAGTCTCATCAGTGCTTATCAGTGCTACCTCATCAGTGCCCACCAGTGCTGCCTCATCAGTGCCCATAAGTGCCACCTCATCAGTGGCCATCAGTGCCGCCTCATCAGTGGCCATCGGTGCTGCCTCATCAGTGGCCATCAGTGCCGCCTCATCAGTGGCCATTGGTACTGCCTAATCAGTGTCCATCAATGCCGCCTGATCAGTGCCCATCAATGCAGTTTCATCAGTGCCCATCAATGCAGCCCCACCAGTGCCCATCAAATGCAGCCTCACCAGTGCCCATCAAATGCAGCCTTACCAGTGCCCAGATCACACAGAGCGGGGATCTCCTGCTTTGACGGGGAGCTTGGATCTGAAATGCCTGGTGGCCACTGTCAACAAAGTCCCAAAGTCACCGGTCATCTCGCCCACATATGTAAACGGTGTTTGCACCACACATGTGAGATATCACTGCGAACGTCAGAGTGAAAGCTATTATTCTAGCTCTAGACCTCCTCTGTAACTCTAAACTGGTAACCTGTAGAAATTTTTAAAGCGCCATCTATGGAGATTCTTAAGTACCACCGTTTTGGCACCATTCCACGAGCCAAATTTTAAAGCATGACATGTTAGGTATCTATTTACTCGGCGTAACATCATCTTTCATAACATACAAAAAAATGGGGTATATATTATGTTTCTTTAAAATTCAATAAAGTGTATCTTTTCCAAAAAAGTTGCGTTTGAAAACTGTTTTGCAAAAACCGCGTGACATAAAACATTTTAATGACCGCCTTTTGATTCTCTACAGTCTCTGCTATATATATATATATATATATATATATATATATATATATATATTTATGGTTGGAGCCCTATGTCCGGTATGTACGTGGATACCACTTACAGTAAAGATAGGACTTACCATCGGAAATAGACCTGAAAGTGTGGACTTACCATATGAAATGGACCTGAAAGTGTGCCTTGGTCTAATGGCCGGTATGCCAAAATAAGGGGGCATACCCTGGTTTAAGAAATGATTATTCTGTAAGAGAAATGAATGAAATGAATAGTTTGAGAAATGCTGTGAAATGGGGATGGGAGGGTGGGTATCGCGCACAGGAAACCGACAAGCACCACAGGTGAGCGGGCTGCTTAAGTACCCCCCGGGCTCCTCCCATAAATTCAGGCCACCATACTGGCCTTCCTACTTATGGTTGGAGCCCTATGTCCGGTATGTACGTGGATACCACTTACAGTAAAGATAGGACTTACCATCGGAAATAGACCTGAAAGTGTGGACTTACCATATGAAATGGACCTGAAAGTGTGCCTTGGTCTAATGGCCGGTATGCCAAAATAAGGGGGCAAAAACATTCAGGTAGGGTTATGATTTTATTGATTTTCAATTATTTATTGAGCCAATTTGGAGAATGCCTGTGCCATCTCTGTTTGTGGGTTGGGGATATACCGGGCGAAGCAGGCTGATTTCCACCTGCCCAGTCTTTTGATGATGTGGTCTGGAACACCGTGGCGGGATGCCGCGGAGGCTGCTCCGATGCGAAACGAGTGTCCGGAATACTGACTAGGGTTAAGATGAAGATTGCGGAGAAGTATTCTTATGTGTTCCACAAACTGAGAGGCGTTTAAGGGTTTAACTGGGAACGGTAGAAGGGGACTGCTGTCTGGTTGTTCAGGCAGGAGTGACAGGAGCCGGTTGAGTACGGCGACTGGACACCAGCTGTTGTCGGTTTTGTAGAGGTGAATGTTCGCTCCTGAGCCCGTTTGCTGGGTTTTAGAGACCTCGAGGTGCAGGATGAAGTGGTCTTGGTATCTAAGTAAGTGTCGTCTGCATAGTACTCGGTCTGTGGGTTTGTTAGAGGTGAATTCGCCAGGGCGCAAGAACCCATAGTACGCTAGATATATAGCTGCTTGTAAGACCGTGCTGCGGAGCAGACCGAATGGCGAGGTAGCCAGAATCGTTGACATGTCCCTAAAGATGGGTCCCGTAATGGGCAAGCGCTTAGTGCTGATGACTGGTTGTTGTTTCTGAATTCCCCTTAAAACGGCTCGTATAGCGTGAGATGTGAATAGTGAAGATTTCGTGGGGTCTTCAAGCGCCATAAAATGTTGAATGCCGGCTAGGTATAGCCGGATGGTATTGTAGGATAAGGCCAACTGCGTGTGGCAGTGTGCAGTGAAGGCCAGTACCTGCTTGATATCTGTTGGTCCTTTACGGCAGGACGTGAGGAATTTGTTAAAGGCCTTCCAAGCTGTCTGGTAGGCTTTAAGTGTGTTGTAGGAGAGGGAATGATTTATGAGTTGTGTAGCTCCGTGTAAGTGTTGAACTAGTCCAGGGTCAGTTGTGACCAGACAGGGATAGGGGCCGACATTGGATCGGCATCGGGAACCTGTTTGAAAAAAGAGGAATAATTGAAACGTGACAGTGCGTCAGCTGCTGAGTTGTATCTGCCGGGAATAAATGCACAGTGTATATTGAACTGATGTTGTAAAGACAGTTGTACCAACCTGCGCAGGAAGGACATGACTGCTAGGGACTTGGACCTGCCTTTGTTGATGATGTCTGCCGTGGCCTGGTTGTCGGTGCTAAAGACTACAGTTTGTCCTGTCCAGTGGTGGCCCCAGAGTTGTGCGGCTGCCACTATGGGGTAAAGCTCAAAGAGGGCAGATGTTTGGGAAAAGCCGGGTATCAATAGTATCTGTTGAGGCCAGGGTCCTGAAAACCAATGATGGCCAAAAATTGCCGCGAAACCTGTGGAGGCTGCGGCGTCCGTTACCACCTGGGGTGAATGGACCGAAACTATAGGTATGAATAGAGATATGCCATTCCAGGCGGACAAGAATTCCTCCCACATGGATAGGTCCGCTATGGCTGCGGAGTCTAAATTCAAAATCTGATCAGGGTCTTGAGTTTCCGACAGAAATCTGAGTAAGCGTGATACAAATGTGCGGCCTTGTGGAATAATTCGCATAGCGAAGTTGAGCATACCCAGGAGGGACTGCAACTGTTTTTTGGTACAGTCCTTGGTGTGTGTAAACTCGTGAAGAACTGCCCTAATGCGTGTTAGTTTGTCGAGGGGGAGACTGGCTTGCATTGCGCAGGTATCCAAGCTGACCCCGAGAAAAGTGATGCTATTTGCTGGGCCATCGACTTTGTGCTCGGCAATAGGAACATTGAGGTTTCCAAAAATTACCCTAAGTTTGTCGAGATCTCCTGGGGGCTTGCTGGGTGGTTCTATCAGTAGGAAGTCATCTAGATAATGGATGACTTCATGGCATTGACCCTTGTGTAATAGTATCCAACCGAGGGACTGGGCGAACGTGTCGAAGAGCCACGGGCTACTCTTCGAACCGAAGGTGAGCTTTGTAGCAAAATAATATGCTTCCTTCCACTTGATGCCATGCCAGCACCAAAGGGCTGGGTGGATGGGCAGGAGCTTGAAGGCATCCGAGATGTCGGCTTTGGAGAGCCAGGCGCCTGAGCCTGCTTTGATGATCGCTTGTATTGCCATGTCCACGGAAGAATATTTTAGGGAAAACTCCTCGGAGGGGATCAGGGAATTGAGACTGGGTATGTGGGAAGAATGAGGCGCAGACAAGTCGTACACCAAACGCAATTTATTTGAAAACTTGCCCTTGACAAGCCCAATAGGGCTGACTCTCCATGTGTTGAAAGGGGGGCAACTGAAAGGGCCTATCACGTAACCTCGATCCACCTCTGCCTGCAAGAGCTGATCTATGGCTTGTTCGTCAATGGCTGCCGAACGAAGATTGGCACATTCGTGAGTAGTGTGGGGTAGTGAAATGAGGCCGGTGTGAAAGCCTGCTGTGAAGCCTTGGATAAGGAAGGTGGCCAGGGAAGGGGTGGGATGTGAAGTGAGATACCATCCTAACCATAAGAGGTTGACCCGGCTTAGTCACGCCTTCTTGTGTTGCTTGACTTCACACAAAATCCTAGGGTGGGCTCTATGACATATGGTGCAGAGGTGAAGTAGACGGCACTGGCTGAAGTTGCAGGACCCCTGATTAAAGTTATTACAGATGGCTGCCCCTCCCACGGTTCGGACTGGGCGTCCGAGTCTATCCACCTGAGGCGTTGGTTCAGGGATCGGCTGACCCTGTACTGAACCTGAGGTAGAGGGAAACTCGAAAGGCCGTCTGATTGCCGTATTGGCGCACCAGGTGGCAGTGTGGGTGGAAGACTGGCAAATCGCACACAGAGGTGAGCGTAAGCCGGCAAAGTGGCGGCAGAAGAGCTCTGTGTCCATGAGACTCCAATCTGTCGTGACCTGGAACTGTATGAGTCTGGCCGCGGCCTTGGCTGAAAAGGAACGATGGTAATCGTAAAAGGCAGAACCTCCATACTTGTGGCCCAAGTCTACCACAGTATGGAGATACAAATCTAACTCTTCCCGCCTGCTAGGGGTGGCTGAGCACAGGACATCTCTGAGCATGCCAAAGGCCAGGGTAAACTCTGAGACTGTTAGCTTGCGGTTCAATCTGGGGTCTTTGGCTTTAAGGACCACTGATATGTCACCCCAGGAGTAGGCTTTATTTTCTGCCAAATCATGTACGGAAATGAGGAGAGAGGCCAGGTTGACGTCCTTGCCGTCCAAGATGTCCTTCCTGATACTGGTTGGGACCAGGTGGGAGGGGTAGACAATGTGGCTTGAGCCTGAGGTACCTGCAGGAAGAGGTGTCAAGCTTTGAGTTGCCGTTGGGTCGGGGACAGCCGTGGCCGGTCGGGCCTCGAGAATTGCAACCCTGGTTTGGACGTCTGCAACTGAGGTGGATAGAGATGACACCATCGTGTGTAATTGCGCAATGGCCGATGATATCGACTGAAGGGATGCCTGTTGGGTACTGGGTCCTGCTGCTGGTGGGGGAAAGAGGAGTTTGAAAAGCTCGCCTTTCCTTGCTGTGGCGGGGAAGGGGACACCTCTGCGTCTGAGCTCTGCCGTCAGTTTGGGGATAGTCCATCCCCTAAGGGATTGCACGCTGCCGCTTTCTGAGACCGGAGAAGGTGACAGAGGGGCCGTGAGGTCTTCGCTGCCGGACTGAGACATGGTTGCTCTGGTGAGGATTCTCTTGAGCTTTTATTTCCTGGTTGACTGTAACCTATTAGGGGTGAGATGAATTTCAAGTTTTTTCTTTGATCCGCTGAGTCATACTTACCCGACTTATTCTCCCATTCCCCTTTTTTTTTTTTTTTTTTACCTGGGGGGATATCGTCCAACCTGGTGCAGGGTGGACCTACTGAACTTTGACTGACCTGAGAAAAACGAAAAGGTGACACTTCGTGAAGGGATTGCTAACTGATTTTTTGAAGCAACGATTTGTATGACAATGAAATGATTCGAAATGTTTGCCTTGATTATGAATGGACTTCATGACAGAGGTCTGGCCTGGTCGTCATCTTTGATTCGACCGAGAACCGGGCTCTGGAGCATGTATTGAAATGAGGCAAGTGAAAACATTGGTGCACCCGGGACGATCTGGTGCCTGTTTGATGCATCTGGATTCGAATCGGCGCATCATATGAAATGAAATGAGAGAAATGATTATTAGACTGAGGCTTGAATTGGTTGTGCCGTGTTTGCGACTGGCAACCAACCGAGCTCTGGTATGGTATGAAATGCTGTTTGGAACCAGCAAGGCATTCCGTAAAGAATCGGTGCATGTCAGATGCGACTGGTTCTGGTACGGTGATGCGTTGTGGGAGTGAAATGGTAGTAAGCTGTATGGCAGAGACATGGATCCATCCCCCGACGTCTGCGATTAGCTATGATCCGGACTTTGAAGCATGTATCAGAAATGAGGCCGAGCCCTGGGGTACGCCGTAATGAATCGGTGCATTTCCATGCGACTGGATTCATGTGTGAACGTGATACGTGGAAATGAAATGATAACCATGACAGAAGGTACGAATTACTGATAAACGTAACTCTGGAGCATGTATAGAAATGAGGCCAGTCCTGGGGCACGCCGAGACGAATCGGTGCATTGCCATGCGACTGGATTCATGTCGGAACGTGATAGGTGGAAATGAAATGATAACCATGACAGAAGGTACGAATTTACTGATAAACGTAACTCTGGAGCATGTATAGAAATGAGGCCAGTCCTGGGGCACGCCGAGACGAATCGGTGCATTGCCATGCGACTGGATTCATGTCGGAACGTGATAGGTGGAAATGAAATGATAACCATGACAGAGGTATGAATAACTGAAAACGTAACTCTGGAGCATGTATAGAAATGAGGCCAATCCTGGGGCACGCCGAGACGAATCGGTGCATTGCCATGCGACTGGATTCATGTCGGAACGTGATAGGTGGAAGTGAAATGATAACCATGACAGAGGTATGAATGACTGATAAACAAAACTCTGGAGCATGTATAGAAATGAGGCCAATCCTGGGGCACGCCGAGACGAATCGGTGCATTGCCATGCGACTGGATTCATGTCGGAACGTGATAGGTGAAAATGAAATGATAACCATGACAGAGGTATGAATGACTGACAAACAAAACTCTGGAGCATGTATAGAAATGAGGCCAATCCTGGGGCACGCCGAGATGAATCGGTGCATTTTTGCATGCGACTGGATTCGTGACGGAACGTGATACGTGAAAAACATGACAGAGGTATTAATGACAGACAATAACGTAACTCTGGAGCATGTATAGAAATGAGGCCAAATAACTGGGGCACACCGGAACGAATCGGTGCATCTTTTTGATGCGACTGGATTCGAATCGGAGCGCGGTAGGTGATTGAAATGAGAAATGTTTTGAAATGATTTGAAATGTCAGAAATGAGTTCTAGAATGTTTCAGAAATGAGAAATGATTGGTATCGAACTGACTTGATCCGATAACTTGCAATTGCGATTTGCTATGGCTGTTTACTGATACATATTTTTAAACACCGACATGCTAGAAATGAAGCGACGTCTGCGTCGCGGTGCTGTCGAAATGGTAACATATCGAAAGTACGAGCGATATACATTACAATAGTGAAGTGCGAGTAACGAAATTTGAAAGTACGGTTTAGTGACATGACATGAAACGAAAAATGCGATATACATTGCAGTTTATGAAAAGCGAGTGAAACGAAAATTTTTGAAATTACGGTTTAGTGACCTGATATGAAAACGAAAAGTCCGACGGGACCTTACCTGCGACAGCCAAGCCAGCCGCGTGGTACAAACTACGAACGAAAAACGCGGACTTCGAAAGTTTTGAGAACGGTATCGAAAACGGAATTTTGCGAGGCAAGAACTTGCGGACGCTGGTATATCGAATAGTCGGCCTAGTGACGTATATCGCGCACAGGAAACCGACAAGCACCACAGGTGAGCAGGCTGCTTAAGTACCCCCCGGGCTCCTCCCATAAATTCAGGCCACCATACTGGCCTTCCTACATATATATATATATATATATATATATATATATATATATATATATATATATATATATATATATACATATATATATATATATATTGTTTCGGGGTTCTAAGTAATTTTCTAGCAAAAATACTGATTTTAACTTGTAGGCAACAAATGTCAGAAAAAGGCCCGGTTGGCAAGTAGATAAAAAAAACCCACACAGATATATATATATGTGAAAAACACTGCTACGCCACTTCTTTCCAATAAAGCTTATACGTGAATTACAAAATTGTGATTAATTACACACTACAATATTCCAATATAATAATAGAAAGCAATCTAATTTAAAAAAAAAAAAATCTAACTTAAAAAAAGTATCTGTGTAGCTTTAATAATCACTCCACTTTATAGTGTGTGTTTAACAGTCTCTCTGTGTATAAAAAACTATTTTACATATATATTCACGCAAATGTATAAGTGCGACTGGTGACGAAACATGTTGGGCAGAGGCTGGGTGACATTCAGTGGAGACAAACTAGGAAGTGGCCTTTTTTAAAGGTGTATGTATACAGATTGCTGGTAACCCTGCATTAAATTTCACCAGACTAGCATGTAAGAAAAAGGAAAACTGCAGTTCTTGTCTCTAGCCACTGGATGTCACTCACGCACATATTTTGCTCTTGTCTTCTTTTAGATTTTTCTTTTAAAAGGATTATATAAGAGGAAAACGTGTCTGAACATTATGTTTTTTTGTCAATTTGTTTCATTTTGTTTAAAATCATCATTTGCAACTTAAGAAGCTGCCTTGTCTTAAAGTCTTTCAATAACTCATAATGCACACGGTTAATATTATGTAATGTTATTTTAACTATAAAATAAAAAAGGGATTATTTAATAGACAATTTTTACTTACCACTACAGTTAATTAAACTAAAAATGTAAGAATATTTTAATAATCGGGTTCTTTCAAAGTAAAATACTGGTATAATGTTTGTATAGCCCCCCCTTATCTGGAGGGGCCTACCTTTATTTGGAATCAGATCCTTCATTCTATCTGTCCTCTTCGATGTACAAACCTCTTTAAAAATGTAATATGTAGCTTTTAGAGGCATCATACTGCACTAAGGACCAGTTCTCACCAGGGCCGGTTCACATGCGGAGCAGTGCGGGGTGATTTTCGCCCATTCATTTTAAATGGGCTGAATCGCACCGGACAGCACCAAAAGTAGTACAAGAACTACTTTAAAAAATGCATTGTAACCGGATCACACAGTACTTCTGTACCATGCAGTCCAGTGGAGGCAAATACACTGCATTTGGGGTGTCATTAACTTAACATTGACACCCGCCGCAGAATGCAACTACAGTGAGATATGAATGTGGTGCTGAAAACACACAGAGAACGCGGGTTTCCTGAACAGCGTTGTGATGTGAACAGGTAACCAAACCTTTCATCCAACCTTTATAGTGTTGTACCTAATATTTAAAAAACCAACAATAAGAAAAGGTAAAAAAAGGGTTTGGTTTAACTAATAATTGTCTTCACATACTATTTGTGTACAAACTAAAAAAACTGACACTTCTATTTCATAGAAAAAATGCACAGCCCCCTGATACTGGAAAGGTATTCCAGGGAAGATGCTGTAAGGGCTCATGCACAAAGATGCAGAGGGCCATACAATGTAAAAATGTGCCATATTTCTGTGCCTGGAAGTCACAGATGTTGCATATAGCTGCCTGTGCAAATCAATGACAGGATGCCACATAGCTCCCAACTGTGCCTGATCTTGAAAGACTTTCCCTGATTTCAAGGGACTGTCCTTGATTTAGAGAAACTGTCCCTCTGTCTCTTTTTCCTCCTCCTTTGTCCCTCATTTTGGTCTGATCTATATAGTTATATATAAAATGCACGTTTTATCTTTCAAAAAGTGTTTCCCAGTGCTAAACCTTTCATCCAAATTCTAAATTTCTGTATTTTTACATTTGAAAAGCCAATATAAAGGAATAGTAGTGGTTAAAAAAAGCACTTGTGGGGTTAACTAATCTTTTTTTGTATGATTCACCTTTAAGGGGGTGTGGCAGGGGGTGTGTCCTATGCCTACATACTTTTGCTAATAGGTGTCCCTCGTTCCCATCTAAAAAAGCTGGGAGGTGTGATGCTGCTTTATGCCCTGTACACACGGTCGGATTTTCCGACGGAAAAAGTGCGATCGGATTGTGTTGTTGGAAATTCCGATCGTGTGTGGGCTCCATCTGACTTTTTCCGTTGGAATTTCCGACACACAAAGTTTGAGAGCAGAATATAAAATTTTCCGACAACAAAATCCGATCGTTTAAATTCCGATCGTGTGTACACAAATCCGACGCACAAAGTGCCATGCATGCTCAGAATAAATGAAGAGACTAAAGCTATTGGCTACTGCCCCGTTTATAGTGCCGATGTACTTGTTTTACGCCACTGCGATCAGAACGATCGGATTTTCTGACAACTTTGTGCGATCGTGTGTATGCAAGGCAAGTTTGGCCCAAAATCCGTTGGAAAAAATCTGACGGATTTTGTCGTCGCATGTCCGATTAATGTCCAATCGTGTGTACAGGGCATTACACTGGTAAAGACTATGTGCCTTCAGCGATGTACCTTAGAACCTGTACACAAGTATATGCTCAGATCTGTGTATACCACGTACAGTCACTCCCTTTATTGGATTTGTACAGACGGCTGTACACAACAACCTGGGCACAGAAATGCATCTAGTTTTTAAACTGTACAGTGGTCTGTGTAGGTGTACATGAGCCCTAACAGAGAAAAATCTTTTTGAAATCTACAGCTGACTTCCTCTCCAGCAACCTAACAGAATCAAACTTCTAACTGTCATTCTTCTGACACATATAGAAGTTAAAGCAGCCTGTATAAAAAAAATGTTCAAAAGTCAGCAGCTACAGTATTTAACTTTTAATATAAGGACTCTTACCTGTCCAGAGATCCGGTGATGTCGGCACCGTCCATCAGCCTCAGGTGCAGGTGCTGGCATTGCTAGTAAGGTAAACCGGCAATGAAGCCTTCTGGCTTCACAGACGGTTTCCTACTGTGCATACAGGGCCAGTGCTACCACTAGGCAAACTAGGCAGCCGCCTAAGGCGCACTACTGCCTAGGACGCACGGCCACTGTTGTTCCTACTCTCTATTCTCTGCAGTAAGCAACTAAGTCTCAGCATCAGCAGGCAGCCACCGCTCCGTTCGCACATAGTGTCAGAGGCGCAGAGGCGGCGGAGGGCGGTGTCTGTGTTCCGACTCCCGAATGAATGGAAGCAAGTAAAAATTCATTGATGGGCACTGGTAGGCTGCATTTATTGGCACTGGTGAGACCCCATTTAATGGGCACTTCATTAAAAAGGTGGGGTATACATGGGCTGGGCAAAGGGGGTGGAGTCAGGGGTGGAGCCAAAGGGGTCTGCAAAATGAGGTTTTGTCTAGGGTGTCAAAAATCCTTGCACCAATGCTGTGAGCATACGTGGGTCACGCTGCGCTTACTGAATGGTCCTGTAATCTTCTTGGACACACACAGGTCCCAGAAGGCAGCGGGGGGGGAGGAGGAGGGCCTGATGCAATCATGGAAATTATTTAAGGTAGGGCGGAAGTCCAGCTGAAAACTAATAAAAAAGGTACCAAAAAGACTAAAAAAAAAAAAAGATCTAAAAACCAGGCGGTGTGGGGTGCTCTATTCTTTAAGATAGACATGTGCACAGCCAAAAAATTTGTTCATTTTGTTTTCGTTTCATTAGTTTACTATTTTTTCGTTCATTCGTAAATTCGTAAATGCGTTCATTCGTACATTCATAAGTTTGAACATTCATTCATTCGTGCATTTGTTCATTTTTACATTCGTACATTCGTAAATTCATACATTCGTACATTTGTAAATTAGAAAATTCGGAAATTTGTAAATTAGAAAATTCGGAAATTTGTAAATTCAAAAATCTGAAATAGTAACCAACTATTAAATTATAGGTATTGTAATGTCCTTTCAAATTTGACTGTCAGTGAACGTAACAAATACGAATTTATCCGAAGTTACGAATTATTCAAAACGAATGCTGCATCTAAGCAAATGGAACGGAACAAATTAATAATAAATAATAATAATAAAACGTTGTTATTATTATTATTTTTATTTATTATTATTCATTACGTTCCATTCCGTTTTTTCGGATCATTCATAACTTCGGATAAATTTGTATGTGTTACGTTCACTAACAGCCAAATTTAAAAGGAAATTACAATACCTATAATTTAAAAGTTACTAGTAATTACTAATAGATAAGTTATTATTAGTTAACTATTATTTCAGATTTCCGAATTTTTGAATTCACAAATTTACGAATCCACTAATTTACTAATGTACGAATGTACATTCATAAATTGCGAATGTGCGAATGTACGAATGTACGAATGCCCGAATTTACGAATGTCCAATTTGAGGTGCCCATAAGTGCCACCTCATCAGTGGCCATCAGTGCCGCCTCATCAGTGGCCATTGGTGCCGCCTCATCAGTGGCCATCAGTGCTGCCTAATCAGTGGCCATCAATGCAGCCTGATCAGTGCCCATCAATGCAGTTTCATCAGTGCCCATCAATGCAGCCTCACCAGTGCCCATCAAATGCAGCCTCACCAGTGCCCATCAAATGCAGCCTCACCAGTGCCCCTCAAATACAGCCTTACCAGTGCCCAGATCACACAGAGCGGGGATCTCCTGCTTTGACGGGGAGCTTGGATCTGAAATGCCTGGTGGCCACTGTCAACAAAGTCCCAAAGTCACCGGTCATCTCGCCCACATATGTAAACGGTGTTTGCACCACACATGTGAGATATCGCTGCGAACGTCAGAGTGAAAGCTATTATTCTAGCTCTAGACCTCCTCTGTAACTCTAAACTGGTAACCTGTAAAAAATTTTAAAGCGCCATCTATGGAGATTCTTAAGTACCGTCGTTTTGGCACCATTCCACGAGCCAAATTTTAAAGCATGACATGTTAGTTATCTATTTACTCGGCGTAACATCATCTTTCATAACATACAAAAAAATGGGTATATATTATGTTTTGTTTCTTTAAAATTCAATAAAGTGTATCTTTTTCAAAAAAGTTGCGTTTGAAAACCATTTTGCAAAAACCGCGTGACATTTAAATGACCGCCTTTTGATTTTCTACAGTCTCTGCTAAATATATAAATATAAATATATATATATATATATATATATATATATATATATATATATATATATATATATATATATATATATATATATATATATATTGTTTCGGGGTTCTAAGTAATTTTCTAGCAAAAAATACCGATTTTAACTTGTAGGCAACAAATGTCAGAAAAAATCCCGGTTAGCAAGTAGATAAAAAAAACCCACACAGATATATATATATGTGAAAAACACTGCTACGCCACTTCTTTCCAATAAAGCTTATACGTGAATTACAAAATTGTGATTAATTACATACTACAATATTCCAATATGATAATAGAAAGCAATCTAATTTAAAAAAAAAAAATTTAATTAAAAAAAGTATCTGTGTATCTTTCATAATCACTCCACTTTATAGTGTGTGTTTAACAGTCTCTCTGTGTATAAAAAACTATTTTACATATACATTCACGCAAATGTATAAGTGCACTTTAACTGTGTACCAAAGATGTCAAGTGCCTTTAAAACAGTTTTTGCAGGATCCCCCTATGCGTCTGGTGACGAAACATGTTGGGCAGAGGCTGGGTGACATCCAGTGGAGACAAACTAGGAAGTGGTCTTTTTTAAAGGTGTATGTATACAGATTGCTGGTAACCCTGCATTAAATTTCACCAGACTAGCATGTAAGAAAAAGGAAAACTGCAGTTCTTGTCTCTAGCCACTGGATGTCACTCACGCACATATTTTGCTCTTGTCTTCTTTTAGATTTTTCTTTTAAAAGGATTATATAAGAGGAAAACGTGTCTGAACATTATGTTTTTTTTGTCAATTTGTTTCATTTTGTTTAAAATCATCATTTGCAACTTAAGAAGCTGCCTTGTCTTAAAGTCTTTCAAAAACTCATAATGCACACGGTTAATATTATGTAATGTTATTTTAACTATAAAATAAAAAAGGGATTATTTAATAGACAATTTTTACTTAACACTACAGTTAATTAAACTAAAAATGTAAGAATATTTTAATAATTAGGTTCTTTCAAAGTAAAATACTGGTATAATGTTTGTATAGCCCCCTTATCTGGAGGGGCCTACCTTTATTTGGAATCAGATCCTTCAGTCTATCTGTCCTCTTCAATGTACAAACCTCTTTAACCACTTCAGCCCCGGAAGAATTTCCCCCCTTCCTGACCAGAGCACTTTTTGCGATTCGGCACTGCGTCGCTTTAACTGACAATTGCGCGGTCGTGCGATGTGGCTCCCAAACAAAATTGGCGTTCTTTTTTTTCCCACAAATAGAGCTTTCTTTTGGTGGTATTCGATCACCCGTGCGGTTTTTATTTTTTGCACTATAAACAAAAAAAGAGCGACAATTTTAGAAAAAAACGCATTATTTTTTGCTTTTTGCAATAATAAATATCCCCCAAAAATATATAAAAAAACATTTTTTTTCCTCATTTTAGGCCGATACGTATTCTTCTATATATTTTTGGTAAAAAAAATCGCAAAAAGCGTTTATTGATTGGTTTGCGCAAAAGTTATAGCGTTTACAAAATAGGGGATAGTTTTATGGCATTTTTATTTATTTATTTTTTTTTTACTAGTAGTGGCGGCGATCAGCGATTTTTATCTTGACTGCGACATTATGGCGGACACGTCAGACAATTTTAGTGTGATTTTGGGACCATTCACATTTATACAGCGATCCGTGCGATTAAAATTGCATTGATTACTGTGTAAATGTGACTGGCAGTGAAGGGGTTAACACTAGGTGGCGCTGTGGGGGTTAAATGTATCCTAGGGATGTGTTCTAACTGTAGGGGGATGCGCTAGCAGTGTCACTACACTGATCGCTGCTCCTGATGACAGGGAGCAGAAATCAGTGACACTGTAACTAGGCAGAACGGGGAGATGCTTGTTTACCTTAGCATCTCCCCGTTCTTCCTCTCCGTGAGGCGATCGCAGTTATCCCCGCGGCGATCGAGCCCGCGGGACCCGCGACCCAACTCACGGAGCTCGAAGATGCTGTAAGGGCTCATGCACAAAGATGCAGAGGGCCATACAATGTAAAAATTTGCCATATTTCTGTGCCTGGAAGTCACAGATGTTGCATATAGCTGCCTGTGCAAATCAATGACAGGATGCCACATAGCTCCCAACTGTGCCTGATTTTGAAAGACTTTCCCTGATTTCAAGGGACTGTCCTTGATTTAGATAAACTGTCCCTCTGTCACTTTTTCCTCCTCATTTGTCCCTCATTTTGATCTGATCTATATAGTTGTATATAAAATGCACTTTTTATCTTTCAAAAAGTGTTTCCCAGTACTACTAAACCTTTCATCCAATTTCTAAATTTTTGTATTTTTACATTTCAAAAGCCAATATAAAGGAATAGTAGTGGTTAAAAAAAGCACTTGTGGGGTTAACTAATCTTTTTTTGTATGATTCACCTTTAAGGGGGTGTGGCAGGGGGTGTGTCCTGTGCCTACATACCTTTGCTAATAGGTGTCCCTCGTTCCCATCTCAAAAAGCTGGGAGGTATGATGCTGCTTTATGCCCCGTACACGCGGTCAGATTTTCCAACGGAAAAAGTGCGATCGGATTGTGTTTTCGGAAATTCCGATCGTGTGTGGGCTCCATCGGACTTTTTCCATTGGAATTTCCGACACACAAAGTTTGAGAGCAGGATATAAAATTTTCCGACAACAAAATCCGATCATTTAAATTCCGATCGTGTGTACACAAATCCGACGCACAAAGTGCCACGCATGCTCAGAATAAATGAAGAGATAAAGCTATTGGCTACTGCCCCGTTTATAGTGCCGATGTACTTGTTTTACGTCACCGCGATCAGAACGATCGGATAGCTCTGGGAACCAGGGAACCATCCGGTGGCGGCAGTTTCTTCACATAGAGATAAGCAATGGCAAGATGGCCACTGCTCATCTCTAAGCCCTTGGGGGACCAGAGCAATGTCGACGTCACTTCCGGTTCTCGAGCCATGTAAACATGTTTTTTTTTTGTTTTGTTTTTCTTACAACAAAATATATTTTTTATTTGTTTTCTTTTTATCTTTTGCTTTTAAAAGAGAAGTAAGGGTAATTTTTATTTTTTTTTGATTCATACTTACCTAGGTGGATGCAGCATCGGTCCCATGCTGCATCTGTCCCCCGACGCCTCTAATGCCCTGTACACACGGTCGGATTTTTCGACGGAAAATGTGTGATAGGACCTTGTTGTCGGAAATTCCGACCGTGTGGGCTCCATCACACATTTTCCATCGGATTTTCCGACACACAGTTTAAGAGCTTGCTATAAAATTTTCCGACAACAAAATCCGTTGTCGGAAATTCCGATCGTGTGTACACAAATCCGACGCACAAAATGCCACGCATGCTCAGAATAAATAAAGAGATGAAAGCTATTGGCCACTGCCCCATTTATAGTCCCGACGTACGTGTTTTACATCACCGCGTTCAGATTGATCGGATTTTCCGACAACTTTGTGTGACCGTGTATATGCAAGACAAGTTTGGCCCCAAATCCATTGGAAAAAATCTGACGGATTTTGTCGTCGCAATGTCCGATTAATGTCCAATCGTGTGTACAGGGCATTACACTGGTAAAGACTATATGCCTTCAGCGATGTACCTTAGAAAGTGTACACAAGTATATGCTCAGATCTGTGTATACCACGTACAGCCACTCCCTGTATTGGATTTGTACAGATGGCTGTACACAACAACCTGGGCACAGAAATGCATCTAGTTTTTAAACTGTACAGCGGAGAAAAATCTTTTTGAAATCTACAGCTGACTTCCTCTCCAGCAACCTAACAGAATCAAACTTCTAACTGTCATTCTTCTGACACATATAGAAGTTAAAGCAGCCTGTATAAAAAAAATGTTCAAAAGTCAGCAGCTACAGTATTTAACTTTTTAATATAAGGACTCTTACCTGTCCAGGAATCCGGTGATGTCGGCACCGTCCATCAGCCTCAGGTGCAGGTGCCGGCATTGCTAGTAAGGTAAACCGGCAATGAAGCCTTCTGACTTCACAGATGGTTTCCTACTGTGCATACAGGGCCAGTGCTACCACTAGGCAAACTAGGCAGCCGCCTAGGGCGCACTACTGCCTGGGGTGCACGGCCACTGTTGTTCCTACTCTCTATTCTCTGCAGTAAGCAACTAAGTCTCAGCATCAGCAGGCAGCCACCGCTCCGTTCGCACATAGTGTCAGAGGCGCAGAGGCGGCGGAGGGCGGTGTCTGTGTTCCGACTCCCGAATGAATGGAAGCAAGTAAAAATTCATTGATGGGCACTGGTAGGCTGCATTTATGGGCACTGGTGAGACTCCATTTAATAGGCACTTCTTTAAAAAGGTGGGGTATACATGGGCTGGGCAAAGGGGGTGGAGTCAGGGGTGAAGCCAAAGGGGTCTACAAAATGAGGTTTTGTCTAGGGTGTCAAAAATCCTTGCACCAGCGTTGTGAGCATACGTGAGTCGCGCTGCGCTTACTGAATGGTCCTGTAATCTTCTTGGACACACACAGGTCCCAGAAGGCAGCGGGGGGGGGGGGGGAGGAGGAGGGCCTGATGCAATCATGGAAATTATTTAAGGTAGGGCAAACGTCCAGCTGAAAACTATTAAAAAAGGTACCAAAAAGACTAAAAAAAAAAAAAGATCTAAAAGCCAGGGGGCGTGGGGTGCTCTATTGTTTAAGACCTTGTTGCATGTTAGCCACAAACTCCTCTTTAACCATTTAAGCCCCGGACCATTTGGCTGGCCAAAGACCAGAGCACTTTTGCGATTCGGTACTGCGGTGCTTTAACTGACAATTGCGCGGTCGTGCGACATGGCTCCCAAACAAAATTGATGTTCTTTTTTTCCCACAAATAGAGCCTTCTTTTTGTGGTATTTTATCACCTCTGCAGTTTTTATTTTTTGCGCTATAAACAAAAAAATAGCGACAATTTTGAAAAAAAAACGCATTATTTTTTACTTTTTGCTATAATAAATATCCCCAAAAAGTATATAAAAAAAAACATTTTTTTTCCTCAGTTTAGGCCGATATGTATTCTTCTACATATTTTTGGTAAAAAAAAATCGCAATAAGCGTTTATTGATTGGTTTGCACAAAAGTTATAGCGTTTACAAAATAGGGGATAGTTTTATGGCATTTTTATTAATATTTTTTTATTAGTAATGGCGACGATCAGCGATTTTTATTGTGACTGCAACATTATGGGGGACAGATCGGACACTTTTTTGGCGCGATTTTGGGACCATTGTCATTTATACAGCAATCAGTGCAATTAAAAATGCATTGATTACTGTGTAAGTGTGACTGGCAGTGAAGGGGTTAACCACTAGGTGGCGCTGTAGGGGTTAAGTGTGTCCTAGGAGTGATTCTAACTGTGGGGGGAGGGGCTGTGTGTGACACATCACTCATCACCGCTCCCGGGAGCTGTGATCAGTGACAGTGTCACTAGGCAGAACCGGGAAATGCTTGCTTACGTTAGCATTTCCCGTCCTTCCTCTCCGTGAGAAGATTGCGGGTATCCCCGCGTACATCGAATACGCGGGACCCGCGATAACTCTCACGAAGATCCCAGCAGGCATGCGCCCGTAAGCCACCTATTAAAGGGCAACGTATAGGTACGTGATTCTGCCTGTACGTGCCCTTTTGCCGACGTATATTGTCGTGAGGCGGTCAAGAAGTGGTTAAAGCGGAACTAAACCCTCCTATCCCTTTCAGCCAAGGAAGCTGTCATCTTAGCCTCTGTTTGATCTGCAGTTGCCATGGTGCTGCACATGTGATCAGTTATGACACCAGCCACCTGATGGTTTGACAGGCTGTATGGTTTGACAGTTTGGTTGAGAGCACAAGCAAACGTGACCGTTAGCATACCCCTCATGGCGGGAATGTAACTATTTTTTGAAACCGTTAAATCGATGGGTTTAGTTCCTCTTCAACACAGAGCAATAGGCTACCGAACCAAATTATGAATGCATTAATACATCAATGATGGTTTTTGAAGTTTGTTTTACCTTTTACTAGCTATATAATCCTCTTTACTGTAATATGGACACATCCTCAAAGATACAAATAGTGATTTTCTTTAGGTCTATGTTTGCATATTAACTTCCTACAATTCTTTTTTTTGCATGCAGCTGGTCTTGTGTGAGATTCTGTAGCTGTAGCACCAGATCAGCCCACACCTTGCCATTGCAATTGTAATGGAGCTGGTTTATTCAAAGCAAACAGACTTTTTACTTTGCATAAAAAGGGAATTTTCTCCAGAGCTTAGTGAATGAGGTTGCATTCTGTTGACTTCCATAATACAATCATGTGCAAGCAAACATGCTGTTTTTTTGTTTTTTTTTTCCTTGCACATGACTGGGTATTCTTTGCAACGAGAATTTTGTCCACATGCATGAAGCTTTGGGGAAAATTCCCTTGCAGAGTGAACAGCCTATTTGCCTTTAGTCAATCAACCTCAATGAGTAAGAGAAATACATAATCATGCTATGCGCTTGTAGGCAGGTGTAGTCTTCTTTCTCCACTTAAAGCGGAGTTCCACACAAAAATGGAACTTCCACTTTTCGGAACCCTCCCCCCCTCCGGTGTCACATTTGGCACCTTTCAGGGGGGAGGGGGGTGCAGATACCTGTCAAAGACAGGTATTTGTACCCACTTCCGGCATAGACTCCCATGGGAGTCTACGCCACTTCCCGTCCCCACCGCGCTGTCTCCTGGGAACACACAGCTCCCAGGAGAGAGCGGGGACCACTAGGGATGCGCAGCGCGACTCGCGCATGTGCAGTAGGGAACCGGGAAGTGAAGCCGCAACGCTTCACTTCCTCATTCCCTTACCTAGGATGGCGGCGGCAGCTGCCGAGAACTGAGCGGGTTCTCGGTGTCCCCTGCCGACATCGCGGGACCCTGGGACAGGTAAGTGGCCATGTATTAAAAGTCAGCAGCTGCAGTATTTGTAGCTGCTGGCTTTTAATATTTTTTTTTTTTGGCGGTGTGGGTGAACCCCCGCTTTAAGGTGGCGGTCCTCCACAGCCACAATGCAGTTTGAGAGGAAGTCAGAGGAACATGATTCCTCTGTGGTTTCCTGGGTCAATGGGAAAGCTATGCCATTGAATGCTACCACCCAATGTGACGCTAGCAGCCATCTTGGGTCAGGCAGAGCCTTTTTAATGCTCTTAATGGCTCCCAGGTTTGGCGCTCATTTTGCGAGTTGGCAGAGTAGGGACAGGTACCCTGCCTGGTAGGGACAGAACTAGTGGCAGTGAAAGGATCTTCATGAGGAGGGAACGCTTAGGGCTCATAACTTCTCTGGACATCTTCCTCCTTGGGCACAAGATGACCAGGATGCATTCTGCGCCTCTCAACAGGCGCTGTCCATTTGGCTAAATCCTGCTCTATACACGCAGTTGGACCCATGAGTGTTCCCAGCTGGACTGCCTTCCCACCGGGTTAATTGTGAATTGCCTTTGCATTATTTCAATTCAAATTCTTGAATCACACTTGGAATGTGTGTGCTATGCTAATATTGCTATGTGCTTCATTTTTACTAACTTGTTTTTAAAGTATTTTGGGCAAAAAAACATGTTTGCTTTAGTTCCCTACATGCATATATTGCAATTACCTTTCCTTTGCTCCCTTGTTGCTCTGTTTGGCACAGGGAGCTGCAGAAAATACTAAGTATTTCTGGTATGGTGGAGCATGTGACTCACTTTACATGACAGCACTGAGTGGATCAGCGATGTCCCACGAGGAGTCCATAATCCTATGTGAGCCATGACTCCAGCAGATCATAGCTTACATGGAGTTTTGCTTTTTACACACAGAGGCTGAATGGAGCAATGATGTATTATTATTACTATTATTATACAGGATTTATATAGCGCCAGTGGTTTCGCAGCGCTGAACAAAAAAAAAAGGCAGACATTACAGTTACAATACAATTTGGTACAAGAGGAATCAGAGGGCCCTGCTCGCTAGAGCTTACAATCTATTGAAAGGATGGAAAGTATTTGCCTATTTGTCTATGAACTGTAAATAAAAGTCGTTGTGCTATGTATTTACCAATTGTTCCTATTCTCGGCATCAGCATGAGAAACATAATGAAGACTTTACAAGGGCAAGTTTCCTTAACCACTCCCCCCACAATCATCTGCTGAAGATCCCACAATGGTCACACTCCTGGGATCCCATTCACATGACTTCTTACATGTCTACATGCTCAGCATTTAGATTAGGTTTTGGAAAGTTGACTTGGACACTTTTTAATATGGCCCTGGAAGACAGCGGGGGATTGCAAAAGTGCTGCCCTCTGTTCTAATAGGGTGAGCAGTGGACTAATTAAAGATGTACGTTTTATAGAAGATTTATTTTTCAGTGTATAAAATAAATACTTTGTGACTGCTGCTCTAATTTAATTTTTGTAAATTAAATAATTGAATCAAAGTTAAAACAAACTCTACATGGCATAATATAACCTTACCATAAAATAGGGCTGCCATTGCTGAACTCCCTTGGCAACCTTAGCGGCCTGGCTGTTATTCTAATCCCCTGACCTCAGTACTCTGTACTCAATACAAGATACACTTCTGATTGGATATTTGCTGCAGATCGTTGGCTCAGAAAGCAATAACACCAGAGTGTTAACTAGAATGTTCCAAATAAGCTTAGCAGTAGCAGGCTTTGTAATCCTGCTATAATAGGTTTCCTGTTTTTGTGAAGAGTTTTGGTATCTGTAGACATACGATAACATTTTTTTACAGGGTTTGTAGCTCTTACCCAATACCTTATAGCTGAGCGTACTAAAATGGGTTCCTGCTGCCAATGCCCGCAGAGCTCCCCTCCTCCTCTTCATAGATACAAACATGCATATTTTTATGTTTGACGATCAGGACACTTGTTTGAAGGCCAGGTAGTGCATTCATGGTCAGCTGCTATCTAAAGTCCTAAGCTAGCCATAGATGAATCAAAATTTGGCCAGTTTAGCAGGAACCAGACAAATTTTTATCCATGGGCAGGCTGGTTGTACCGAAGTCGATCTCTCAATCGACTTCTGTACAACCAGCCTGTTGCCAAATTTTTTCTCAATCAGTGCCACCAAGTATAGTGCTGATGAGTATATTCTGATGGCAGGGAAGCTTTCCTGCCATCAGAATACAATAGCTTGGCAGGAGGGATTCCCCCATTCACATCAAATGTGTGTGTCAGGACCTGGTTCACCTGCTGGTGGCACTGTGGTTGTAGTTCCAGTGTCCAACAGTGGGTGTCTCCCAGCAGCCAGTAGTTTCTAGTAATCAGTCTCCACCTGACGCTGGTTGCTGGGAGGGCACTTAAAGTGGATGTAAACCCGATTTATGAAATTTGAGTTGGGCACATATATCTGCAGTGTTTTCGTATCTCTCTTTAAAGCACTATGTCCTGTGGATGTCTCCTTCTCCTGTTATCAGCATGATAACTTCTGACAAGTTCTCCGTCAACTGTGATAAAACCTAAAACCAGCCTGAAATTTGTGTTAGGGAGGGTGCTATAAAGAGGTTAGCAAAGAGCTGGTCAGTTCACAGCACAGCTCTGCAAGTCTCTCCCTGCGAGGAGAGGGCGGGGGGGGGGGGGGGGTGTCTTTCCTCTAATCAGCTGTCAAACAGTGTGTGGCAAGACTCCCCTCCCCCTGCTGGAACAGGAAGAGAAAATTCTAACACAATGTGCACTTTCTAAACAGTATATAATGTTGAGCAGATATACGTGTAAAACTTATGTAGGGAGATTTGTTTCATCCCTGTGTATCATCTGAGGCTGTTCACTTTACTGGGTATATGTGAGGTTTTCATCCACTTTAGGGCAGGCCATACACGGTGCAAGTTTCTTTTCTGCAACCACAGGTTCACATGATTCCCCCATCAACACTGGCAGTGCTGACAGGGGAATCCCTCCTGACGAGCAATTATCTGCTCCTGGCAGGGTGGGGGAAGCTGTCCCCACTGGGAGAAGATAGCAGCAGCTAACGACAATCACAAGAGTGTCCAACAGGCTGGTTGCACCCAAGTTGATCGATTGGTCAACTTGGTACATTCAGCCTGCCAATTAACAGTTATAGTCTCGGCCGGTTCAGCAGGAACCATGTATGGCCAGCCTAAATCTCTCTTCTGTGGATACACCTTGCGCCAGTGTTTTGCTTTGCTGTGCTAAGTCAAATGTTGCTGCTATTTATGCTGCTCCAGCATCCTGTACCCTGCACCCGGCTGCCTTAGATCTGCTCCCCCAATTCCTGATCCCAGTCCTTGTTCCACCCTTCCTTGCATTCCTGGTATTCCCTGTGACCTGTGATCCTTATCTTGTATATATTGTACATATTGTATATAGTAGTTTGTAGTTAGGAATTTTGGTTATATGCTTGAGGTTCACTTGTATTTTTATGTTTGCTGTTTGCTGGTGTGTGGATGTCTTTTGTTTTACTATTATTAAATTGACTTTACTATATAAAGTCTGGTCCAAGTTTCTAAGTGTAGCCACGCAGATCTGGCCATCTCTGCTGCTGATTCCTGACAGCGTGAATGGGGGAATCAATTCCTTTTCTTTTCAACAACCAGCTAGTTGAGCGAAAGAAAATGAATCATGTATGCCCTGCCTTTGTGAAGGGTTCAATGACCCCATAAATACCCCAATTCTGCAAGTTCATGGAGATTTAAAATGAAATATTGGGGTAGATGGAAATCCACTAGGTGTGTTTACCATGATATGCATGTGTTTTTTTATATGTGTTTTGCACATTATGGCAAACTTAACTCTGCATTGGCCCTGTTCCAACAATGACAGCTTTTTGTGCTCCTTCGTTGCTCCGGGGTCGCTAGTTGCATTTTCATGGTGCTGCTGATTATGTCTACTTTTAGGTCACTTCATCAATCTCTACAATTTCTAATAAGGAATGTATTAATCGCCACAATTTCTAACAGGGAATGTATTTGTTTTTCTTATTTATAATGATTGTGTGTGTGTGTGTTCTTGTGTTTGCGAAACTTGTCAATCTTCATATGCACATTTCCCTAGATGCATTGTACTTTTTGGCAAATGTGGAGACAGATGGAACATATAGAGAAATAACACTCTCTGTTACAAACAGCACTTTGTAATCTATGAACATACTGGGCTTGATTTACTAAGCCTCGCAGCATGCTGTCAGGGAGAGGTGGCAGCAATACAATGCTCACTTGTTCATAACCATAAGGCAGACAAGTATGTGCACTTACATAAACGAGTGACTCCGAATGTTGGCGATGCAGGGGATCAGTTTAAAAAGAAAGGAAGAAAGTAATGAATAGCTCGTTTAGCAGAATATTAAACACAATGCACTAGACAAAAGTGTAAACTTGGGTATGTTAAAAGAAAATATTGACAACAATCTAGGTGATGTTAAAAATAAAATATGTTGATGATCTACTTCCTAAACCCATTTCAATTAAAAATGCATTGGAGGAGATTTAATAAAACTGGAGCAAACAGAATCTGGGAAGTTGTGCATAGTAACCAATCAGCTTCCAGGTTTTGTCAAAGCTTATTTGAACAAGCTGAAGTTAGAATCTGATTGGTTTACTATGCACAACTGCACCAGATTATGTTCAATTTTACAAAGTTTACATTTTTTTGTTGAAAGGGATTTTCCATAACCATGAAATATATGTAAATCTGTGATAAATTTTAGTTTAGTGGCATATGTACGAAACATTCACTGGAACAGTCCCATTCCCAAATGCAATATACGACGAATGGCCATTGAATGTCACATTTACAGTAAGCTAGTAAGCAATATAAAAAAAAAAAAATAAGAAACTTTAAAGTAGAACTATAGGCATAGAGAAAGGTTTATTTTTGCCCTCTTTGTCCAGTTAGGGAGATTTCCCTTCACTTCCTGTCCCATAGCCAAAACAGGAAGTGAGAGGAAATCTCTGCAAATTAAGGGAATCTCTGGGAGATCCCCAGATCATTAGAACTAGTGTCCCCATTGTATAATTTTCCTCCTATTACTTTTCTGGGGAGAACCCAAAATTTAGAATTTTCTTTTACTTTCACTTTCAATGATAATGGTAAACCGGACAAATAGAGAGGGTGAATCTCCCTAACGGGGACACAGGCAGCAATAATAACTGACAGGTGTTCTAATCCACCTCCCCTCTAACCAAATCTAAAAAAAATATTTTGCTTTTACTTATTCTTTAGACCCCCATCGTCTGGAACTGTCCATAGTGCTGAAACTGGGCCGTTGCCGTGCTCTTTTTAACAGTTTCAGTTATAGGATGCTTTGTTTTTGGATAAGCACTGTGTCTAGCCTGTACGCTTCCTCTCCCTTTGCCTCTTTACCTTTATGAAAAAAGAAAAAAAAAGTTTAATTGTTAACAATTTTAGCCTCCCAGCATGGCTTACCTAGGTGGCGCTGTAGGGGTTAAGTGTGTCCTAACTGTGGGGGGAGGGGCTGTGTGTGACATGACACTGATCACCGCTCCCGATTTACAGGGAGCTGTGATCAGTGTAAGTGTCATTAGGCAGAATGGGGAAATGCTTGTTTACATTAGCATCTCCCCGTTCTTCCTCACTGTAAAACGATCGCGGGTATCCCCACGGACATCGAGTCCGCGGGACCCGCGATCACGCTCACGGAGTTCCCGGTGGCGCGCGCATAAAGGGCAATGTACAGTTACGTTAATCTGCCTGTATGCGCCCTTCTGCCGCTGTTTATCTGCGTGAGGCGGTCGGGAAGCGGTTAAATATCTTTTTTTGCATGTTTTTATTTTTTTTCATTAACCTCCCTGGCGGTATGATTATGTCACATTTTTGATGCTGAAAGCGGTACATTGTTTCGCATGGCGTTTTATATTGTAGGCCTGTGATTCTTAGGAATAACACACTTAAATCTGTCCAAACAAGAGTCTAGTAGACATCCCGGGTATGATAAAGTTTGAAACACAAAATCATAAATTATAATATAATAAATAACTATAAATAATTATCAAAAATAATAATATAATAATAATAATAATAAAAAATCTATTCAATAATGTAATCAACTCAAAAACACTGAAATTTGCTCAGTTGCAGAATTGTCACTGTCGTCACTTTCAGTGTCTGATGACGAATTTCCCCACAAATCACTATCACTCAATACTGCAATTGTTCTAATTTACTATCGCTGTTTTCTAGCTGGTCTAAAACCGCTTTTGACATAAAGGGACACAGTATATATAATATAAAACTGCATGAAGGGCACTGGACAAGCACTAGTGACACAAGGGATGTGAAATAATTTGATACAGTAATGTAATCTGTAATATTACAGTGTACTGTACGTGTTCTGTTTTTTGCACTTTTTGAATTTCCCGCCGGGCTCCGTCCCTGTGAGTCGCGCCACTCGCAGGGCATGGAGCCCGGCATACAGAGCATCGGGCGGAAGACACAGCCACTGCCCACAGTGCGGGGACATTGTAGGATCCTGGGGACAAGGTAAGTAACTTTCCCTGGATACTGCAATGCAGTCCCGAGTGTGGCTCGGGGTTACCGCTCTTGGTATGGAAAATTCACCCTGAGCCACACTCGGGAATACTGCTAAGAGGGTTAATATATGGGGTATTATGTTTTTTTTAGCCTTAAAAATTCAGATTCATCGCTCCACATAGGAGTTTTAGCTGCATATGAGTTTGTTCAGACTCACACCCATCCAGAACCTGTCCAGAACCATGCATGTTCACTTGTGGAATCAAAACAACATTTCCAATTAGGAAAAGGCACGTGTTTCCTGCACAATATGTGACCCAGCCACATAGTAAACCCATGTGGGCTGGAATATGACCACTGGCTGCTATGTTTAAAAGAAAAAAAATATGAACTTGCTGCTAAAGCATTGTTCTCAAGACAAAATAAATATTAAGGTGGTACTAAACCCGAAAGTAATCATTCATTATATTGCAGCTTACCATTTCTAAGATGTGATGGTTGCATTTCTTTTTTAGGCTTTCTTTATTCTATTTTATTGAGACAGAAATAAAATAGCCGGTGACATCACCAATGCACGCGTTCTGAAGGTCTGGAATACCATGACGGAGCTTCAGAGCTCTGTGACGTCATCGCTGCTCCGACCACTCATACAGCCAGAGGCTGCAAAGCTGGAAGGAAGACCGGGGGAAGATGGAGGCCCTATGAGCGGTGACAGCACACCACTAGAAGGCTTAGTTCTAAACGACATACTCCATAATATGTTAATAAGCGATGCATACTACCACATTATGCAATTGCCTTACAGGGGCAAGTTTTTTTTGTTTTTTTTACTGCTGTGTTTTACAACCACTTCAAGGATTTTTCTTGTTTTAATTTAGTAGTTTATCATCATCGTTGTAGATCAAGTGAGGATTGACAACCCATTAACGCTTAGTAATTTAGATGACTATGTATGTAACAATTTAGAAAACTTGCTAATAAAAACAATGGAGTGTGTTTTATCTGACTGTAAATTTTTACGCATCTTAGTATTCACAAAGGGGTTCCATGACTATGTGATTGCATGAATCCATGGGCAAAGTGTATTTATAAAGGTCACATAGCTCTGTGAGTAGTTCTAATAGCCTTAATAATTTATTGCAGAGCAAATAAACAATATTAGCATTTGCACAGGCTGACTGACACTGGCTGGTATATGAAATATGGATGGAAAAACATGGACAGCAGAGGACACATATACAGACCCAGGTAAATTTTCAACTGCTCCATTCACCGCGAGCAGCAAAGGAAAAATCTGCGTAAGCTATAAGTCGCTAAAGTCGTAGTTTACACAGGGCTATGGGCTCCCCATGTGACAGCACTGTCACATGGAGTGAGTCACATGCTCCTTTCTTTACCTGGAAGTACCAGGTTTTAGCTTTGGCTCCAGACATAGAGGTAAATGAAAGGTAAGTTTATGCTGATGGTTTATGGGGGATTAAAGCAAACAAAGCATTGCATTTAACCGCTTGCCGACCGCCACACACAGATGTACATCAGTAGAATGGCCAGGGCCGTCTTTTATATTGATTGGACCCTGGGCAAAACTTTTCTTGAGCCCCCCCCCCCAGCAGTTTCGCTCTCCACCTGCTCTGAAACATACAATAAATAGCAGCTAGACTAAAAATCAGTTTACTGAATCAGATCAGGCAGCTATTGCGATTGGTTGCCAGAGGTTACAGTGTATCATTACCGCTCACTGACTGGTTGCTAGAGGTTGCAGCACACATTACAGCTCACTGCTTAGTTGCTAGAGGTTACAGCACATGGTTTCTGCTTGTTAATTGGTTGCTAGAGACTACTGTGGATATGACCTCAGGGGGGCATAATATACATATCAATGCCGCCAGCCGTCGCTATTTACATATGAATGCTGGTAATTTACATGTAAACACAGGGTCTGCAGGTGAGTCATCTGTACACAACAATAGGGCAGAGCTGGGCAGCATTAGTAGCAGCACTTCACACTGAGATATTGGGACACAGCATGGGACTAAAACCTTAAGGGACGAGGGAATTTAAACCAGGATAGTTGGCAAGTATGAGGCAGCTGCTTTGGGCACCACAACAATGACAGGGCCCAGGGCAGCTGCCCCTTTTGCCCTGCCTTAAAAATGGCCCTGAGAATGGCACGGGCAGGCAAACGGGTGTACAGGTACGCCCCTTTAAATTTGCAACCTTTCGGGGCGTGCGCTGCGGGAGAGTGCATGCGGATCCCGGGAACTCGATGTTCTCAGGCATTTCCCCATTCTGCCTTGTGTAATGACAGAGATCTACTGCTCCCTGTGATTGGGAGCAGTGATCGCTGTCATATCCTAGGTAGCCCCCCCCCCCACAGTTAGAATCACTTAACCCCTCGTGGTTAACCCCTTCACTGCCAGTGTCATTTACACAGTAATCAGTGCATTTTTATAGCAGTGATTGCTGTATAAATGACAATGGTCCCAAAATAGTGTCAAAAGTGTCTGATGTGTCCGCCATAATGTCGCAGTCACGATAAAAATCGCAGATCGCAGCCATTACTAATAAAAAAAAGTTACTAATAAAAATGCCATAAAACTATCCCCATTTTGTAGATCCTATAACTTTTGTGCAAACCAATAAATATATGCTTATTGCAATTTTTTTAGCAAAAAATATGTCGAAGAATACATATCGGCCTAAACTGAGGAAAAAAATTAGTTTTTCTATATATTTTTGGGGGATATTTATTATAGCAAAAAGTAAAAAATATTGCTTTTTTTTCAAAATTGTCACTCTTTTTTTGTTTATAGTGCACAAAAATAAAAACCACAGAGGTGATCCAATACCACCAAAAGAAAACTTTATTTGTGGGAAAAAAAGGACGTCAATTTTGTTTGGGTACAACATCGCACGACCGCACAATTGTCAGGTAAAGCGACGCAGTGCCGAATCGCAAAAAATGGCCTGGTCATTCAGCAGCCAAATCTTCTGGGGCTGAAGTGGTTAAACTTGAGACAACCACATTTAGTCACTTTTCATCTAAGACTTTTAAAAGAACAGAGCAGCTAGGCTGAAAGTAAAGATATGTATTTGCTTTGGGGTATATGGGGGGAAGGAATAAAAAATATAGGCTTCCATTGCTGACTTCATCTTCTGAGAATGCTAGTTGTATGATGGTGAAGCTTCTCTAGTGCCTGTATTACTTTTAGAATCGGTGACCCATAACACGGGTCACTTGTTTTCTGATCAGTGACTTAAAGCGATAGTAAACCCGCTGACTTTTTTTTTTTCCCCTACACCTCTAAGGGAAAAGGCATAATGAGCTAGTATGCACGCAGTATGAACTGGTACAGTGCCTTCTTCTTAGTAAATCACCCCCTCTGTGTCCTATGTGTTCTTTTTTTTCCTTGGGTTCCCCATTGCCTGGATGACCTAGAAAGTTCCTTTTGATTGTCCAGTGGTGGGATCCTTAGTACATTGGCTTATAATGTCAGGAACAGGCAAGAGTTTTCTGAAGCGCTGGATCTACTGCCAATGATTCCCAGAAGGGGGTACGATTTGCAAACTTGTAATGTAAAAGAGCCCATTAAAGAGGAGTTCCACCCAGGGGGGCCATTAAAAAAAAAAAAAAATTAAAAGTCAGCAGCTACAAATACTGCAGCTGCTGACTTTTAATTGGACACTCACCTGTCCCTGGGTCCAGCGGTGCGGGGGATCGAAGCCCCGCTCGTCCCCCCCCTCCGCTCGTCGGCGCCGGCATTTCAACTGTGGGCGCCGGGCTGTGGCTTCACAGCCTGGCACCCACTGTGCATGCGCGAGCGGCGCCGAGCGCCGTGATTGGCCGCTCAATCACCTGGGACCTGCAATGGGTCCCAGATGATTGACAGGAGGGAGGGAGAAGAGCCGAGCCCTTCCTGTGCCAGGGGGAAGTGATGTCACCAGCCCAGGCAGACGAAGGGGCAGATTACGAGGGACCACCTAGCAACAGGCATTTAGAGGTAAGTAAAAAAAAATATCCAAATGTTTTTTTGTTTTTTTTTTTAGAATTTTTTAGGTATGTTCTTTTTTTTGGGTGGAACCCCACTTTAACATTTATTTTTTTATGCTGAATGGGTGTTTGGGAGGTGGGGGAGAAGGTGTGGGGAAATAAAATTTGTTTGGAGGTAGGCTTTAAGGTTTTTGTCTGACTACATAGCAGAACTAAAGGGAATATTTTTTTTTTTATTTTTTTTATTTTGTGTTTGTGTTTTAGGTGCTGCTTTAATTCAGTTATAGTGCCAAAAATCTATAAACGAACACATTCTGATTTTGTAAAATCTTGTGTGTAAAAATATTTTTGTACGGGCAAAAATATTTAATGGAGGTATGCAGCATAATTGTAGAAGACATTTTGATTTATAACATGTAGGAGGATAAGAACTGACCAATTTGTTCATCTTCTGTGTTACTGTGAAAGTGCTTTGGCCATTTTACAGCTTGCTGGATGGCCTGGAGTGTTTAGATTGTATTTTAATCAGCTTCATGAAGATAGGGTGCATTTAAGGAGATGCATCTGAATTTTACAGGTGCCTAGAAATGGAGGCTGTCAGGCTTGAAACATTAACTTTAATGGAATGATTTTTATATCATTTATGGGAATCTGATGTGGGAAAGCACATGCAAATATATATCAAACAGAGTAATCAAAATATTAGGTACGCTTACTGCCCAGTGAAAGGTTTGCTCCAGCAAATTCTTATGTTTCATACAGATGATCGGTTAGAGAAATATACTTTTTTCATGAGGAAAAAAAAATAAGTTTTTACTTCTCATATTAATCAACAAGTAGCGACAAAGAGGGAATGATTTGCTAAAACCAGAGAGCGCAAAATTTGGTGCAGCTCTGCAAATAAACCAATCAGTGACCATTTTTTTTTTTTGTCAAAGCTTAAAAGAGAAGTATGGGATTATAAAAATAAAATAAAAAATCATACTTACCTATATGTATGCAGCACCGATCCCAGCTGCAGCTGTCCCCCGCCACCTCTAAGACTGAGAACTGAGTGATTAAACACTGCTGATCGCTCAGCTCTTAGTCTTCAGCCTGCAGAGAGCCAGTGACTGTCAATCACCGGCTTTCTGCTCTGCCCCTCTAGTGCTCACTGGAGGTTGTGGGAGGCTAGGGAGTGGCTGGCTCAGGTTCTCAGCGGTTCTCTGAGAGGCTGGGCTAGCTCCCAGTCCAAGATTCTGCGTGGATTCTGACAATATGGTCAGGATCTTTGCAGAGACTGGACCAGGTCTGATGTCAGCCGTCAGCAGGCTTTTTTTTTTAACAACAAGGTTGGTCTTTATTGGAAAAAAATTAAGTTGCAGTACATTATAAGGCACGCAAGCATTGCAGTGTACACATCGATAGAACAAGAGCAGTACATATACAGTATGCAATGGGGGAGAGGGGAGGGGGGGGAGGGGGAAGGGGAACGGGGGGAGGGGGAAGGGGAACGGGGGGGGGTGGAAGGAGAACGGGGGGGGGCAGAGGGAGGGGGAGCCTCCATAAATGCAACTCAGTCTAATATAGTGCAGTATAAACCTATAGGGTGGGGGTTACAGAAGAGGATAATAAATAACAATATCACAGGGGGTCGGTCCATGGCTGCCAGACCCTCTCAAATTTACGAGGACAACCTCTACTTATGTATGTGAGTTTATACATTGGCAAAATAGCATTGATTGAGTTTTCCCATGACCTTATAGTAGGTGGTGAAGGAGACGTCCATCTAAGGAGGATCTCTTCGTCAGCAGGCTTTAGGCTGCTGTTGGCTGAAAACGGGACACAGGAGTGCAGAACTAACTGCACTTCTGTGATCCATTGGAGAAGTATAGCCAAAAAAGCTTTGGCTATTGGTTTGCTCAAAATATCCACTGTATCAAATTGTATTATTAATATATCATAAGAACACACTAATCACTATCTTTTGGGACTTTCAAGGTCCATGCTGCCTCCTTTCCTGAACCATACCAGGCCACATGTCCTCAACATGGAGGGACCCCATGTTGATGAGTACAGAGGTCTCTTCACCACAACCCTGGTCCGGTGGTTATGGGGGTGTGTGGGGAACTTATCAAAATCTGGAAGTTCCCTTTAAAATAAGGGGTCCTCAGATATCCAGCTACCCCCCCCCCCCTTTACAAAAGTCAGTTGTAAATATACATGCACACATTTTTGACAAGTCGTTTATTTAAAAAAAATTAAAAACCCCTAAGAAATCCAGCATCAGTCACCATTATTATTGCCCATTGAAAGAAAAACCATCGAAATGCCGACCCACCCACTCACATTGCACTCTTGCACTAATGACAGCTGTCTGGAGCACTCATTAGATTGGATTACATTAGATTTGTTTCAAAGGGGGGATGTGGAGACACCACTGACCAAATATGGACATGGTCATATTTGGTCAATGGATATGACTATATTTTGTCAGTGTTGTTACTACCACCCTGCCCCTTTGCTCACGTGGTTGGGGATTCCCAGAGAAGGTAAGTGAATGGTGCAGATGATGTCACTCGGCAGTGCCTGCTCTTGCTGGTGTCCTTACTAACCCTTGACAGTGCAAAGCTGTCTCCCGACAAATGGGTAACTCTTCAACTGAACAGCTAACCTTAAGACCATTAAAGTGATTTTAAACATATTTTTTGTTTTTGTCATACTTATCTGCTCTGTGTAATTATTTTGCAAAGAGCAGCCCCAATCCTCCTCTTCTGGGGGCCACCGCTGATGCTCCTTGTTCCCCCCCCCCGCCGAGTGCCCCTATAGCAAGTCACTTGCTCAATCTCGGGCCACTCTGTGTGTGTCCATTGACACACACAATGTGCCTCACCCCATGTCCGCTCTCTGCTCACGGTGATTGACAGCAGCAATAACCAATGGCTCCTGCTGCTGCCTCCATGTCCAGGGAGGAGAGAGACAGCAAAGAGAGCTACTGCTCTCGGGCACAGTGCTGAATCAAGAACGGGCTCAGGTAAGTAGGGGGGGGGGGATATTTTTTACCTTAATGCAGAGAATGCATTAGGCTACAAAACCTTATACCTTTACGGCCACTTCAGGCTCACCCCTAGTTGTGAAGAGGTCCTTTATTACTGATGCCATTAAGGACCACCTTTACAGGATAATAAAATATACACCTCTCAGCTGTCTCATGGAGTTATTCTTTTATAAGGATATACGCCACTGGAGAATCTTTCATCCCTTGATCTCCCAAGCACCCACTGGGGAGCTAGATTTTGACAGGGTGCACATACAAAGAATAATTGATGTTAAAGAGTATGTAAACCCAGAATTTCATATTCCTGATATGTGCCTGCTGTACCATGTACTTGTATGAAAAAGTATCCAGTATTGCTTCCTTTGTGTGAAATCCCTGGTGTTCTCGCCAGCCCCTCAGTGTTCCTATTATAAACTGACCACACTAAGCAGGAGAACACACCATGGTCAGTTCTTTAACTATGCTGGGAACTCAAGCTGCTCTCCTCCAATGATCAGACTTGGCCTCCCCTGCACAGCCATTCACTGGGAAGTTAATTGTGCTGCAATTTCTCCTCCCCCAGCTCTTATGCAGCTGAGAACAGGGGGATTGTGATCACTTATAAATAAAAGGTATAAAAAGTATTTATAATGTTTTTTATATTTAGATTAACCGCCGCAGGTACAGTTCCAAACACTCACATTACATAAACAAACCAGCCCTAAAGAGATGAAATGCACCCAGGACTGATTAAAAATTAAAAGTGCTAGTGTAAGTGCATGCTGAGATATCTGCTCTTTCCACCTGAAGAGGTGAATTGCTTTTATGAAATGCGTTAAGATTTGCCTATTTCCCCATCATTATCCTTAGATTTATGTGAACCTGTGTTTTTGTTCACATCAAGACAATAGAGGAATTGTAGAAGCAGGTTCATAGGCTGGAAGGTAGTGAAAATAATATATACTCAGTGACAGTATTTTCTGTTTTTCATTATAATTTTTCATTTAATATAAAAAGTATTTATTTCTTTTACATGAAGAATGATACTATAAAACAGAATGTGATGTACGTAATACAAGAATATCTAACACAACCATTAATATTATTAGAATTTTTTGCATCATGTACATCACATTCTACCTTCTATCATTTATTCTGGAGATTTTTGTTTTTATGAAATTGGAATAAAATAAGTCTAATTTCTTGTTTTAGAATTTTGTATAAATATATAGATGTGGTACTGTTCCAGTCCATCGCATCATTTACTAACTGGCAATAATGCGTCAAAGCTGTGGGGTACCCTTATCGGTTGCTCCTTGGAAACATCATCTAAAAATAACCCTAGTCATGAAATTGCTCTAAAGCAGATCTAGAACTAAGTGTTCCTTCCACTTGTATGAAACATAACCACCTTAGGACAGTTGAACGGATAACTGACCTTTTCAGTAATAAAAGATGGAATTGGGTATAAGTAATATAAACTAAAAAGAGCATTGCATAAAATTGTATAAAACGCTCATATTTTTGAATCTTTCCACTTATATGGAAATATTAAATTTGTAATGGAGTCTAATAGTATATGGGGGTAGGAGAGGGAGTAGGAGAGTGGGAAGGGAAAAGGACAAACTTCTGTACCTTTGGTTTTGAATAAGAGGAGAAAGAAGAAGGGAAGAATTAAATATAGAACATGTTACATCTAGACACTGGGACTGGCGCATGCGTGGATGCGTGGTGGGGCTTCTACATGGTCTCTTGGACGGGTTGGGTATCCCTGCAGCGGATCTGCACAAATGCGCTAAGTCTCCATATAAGATAGAATAAAGGTAATTAGCCATGAAATTTGGTGAGAATAATTGGTGGTATATACCTTTTAGGCTACTAGATAGGGTGCTGGGTTTGTTCTTTTATTAATGTATTACATTGAGTCTTGGTATGCCCATTAGGCTCTGTTTTGTATTTTAATTTTTGAAACTGGATAAAAAACTAAAATTGTCAAAAACGCTCATATTATAAAAATTATTAATTGCTAAGCAAATTGTCACAATAAAAGTATGCTGTGGTTTGGGTTCCCTCTATATAATGCAGGCTTTGCACTATTTGAGCCAGTATAGGTGTACTTTAACACATTTCCGTCGTGCCCAGTGCATATGGTGGGTGACAGATCGCGCCGGAGGTCCCGTCATTTTACAATAGGCTGGACGGGGGCACTGTAGTTCTGGGAGGACATCATATAATGTTCTTCCAGGATCAGGCCTCGCTCCGGCACGATCTTTCACCCGCCATGTCCACGGCCGATGACATATCGCTGTACTGGCCCACTGTACCATATGACCACTATGGCCAATCATAGCAGATCACATGACAGTTGTACACAATGAAGAAGCTTTGTTACATGTCTTTCATTGTGTACTGTTCTGATGAACTCTGTGATTGGTGACAGTCATAACATGGTACAGACAGGACCAACCACAGCCCATCTGTACCATATGGTTAGTTTTCATTCAGAAAAAATGGATGCTTATAACTGTAAAATTCACAGTTATAAGCAACCATAGTATTGGGAGAAAAAAAATCCTGATCACGTCCCCAGAGTAGTACTATGATAACACTGTATTGCTCTGATCACTGCATTAAAAAATTGTAAAAAAAAAAAATTGTAAAAAAAAAAAAAAAATTGTAAAAAAAAAAAAAAAAAAGTAATAAAAAATATTTAAAAAATTGAAAAAAATTGTTTTGTTTTTTTTAAATTTTACATACTGTCACCAGTCAGTAATCACCGCCACACTATTTATATGATGAAGCTGTACTGCACTGGTGACAGTATGTAAAAAAATTTTAAAAATAATTATTTTTTACATTTCATCATTTTCCAAAAAATTGTGACAAAAAAATTACAACTTCAAAAAACTCACCATGCCTCTTACTAAATACCTTGGGCTGCCTATTTTCCAAAAAGAGGGATATTTGTACTGTTCTGGCATTTTCGTGCCTCAAGAAATGAGATGGGGCCGTTAGTACATCATGATTGATTGATTTTCAGATTTATACCATAGTTTGTGGCCTAAAAGATGCGTTTTTTTTTCTAAATTTTTGGTCTCTGTTTCGTTTCTTTTGCAAAAGATAAAAAAAATAGCGGTGATCATGGGAGAAGGACCTTCAAAATGAATGGGACCTAGAGGACTGGCTCTTATCTTTCTCCAGATCCTTTAAAGGAATATTCAATTTATCCCTAATAGAGGCCAACCTTAAGATCATCACTAGATGGTATCTAGTCACCACAAGGCTGGCTGGCATCTACCCCTCCTTGTCCTCATTATGCTTCGTCTGGTGGGAATGCCCGAAAATTAGGGATTATTGGAACAAAATCTTTTACCTCACTCGTAGAGTCACTGATTATTCGATTCCAATGAACCCAACAATTGCACTACTCAATCGTCCCATCCCAAATATCCCCAAACATGCCCAGAAATGAATCTTGTTTACACTTCTGGGGGCAAAGTTGTTCGTAACTAGGGCCTGGAAAAAAACAATGGAGTCCATATTAAAAAATATCATGGACATCATGGATTATGACCCAGGAAAAAATAGTAAGCAATATCCTAGATGAATCTAAAAAATTTTAAGCAATATGGGAACCATGCTCTCAATATGTGGGAATCTCTCTGCTTTCTGGGACTGGCAACACATGAACATAAGAGGAGGCCTCGTGGAGACCAGCAAGTACCTTTATTCTCTCATCTATTCTATTAACTTTCTACCTTTTCTCCCTTTCTATCTATCTCTGTTACACTACTAGATTACTCCGATTAAGGATAATCTGGACAATATCTGGAGTTGCTTAACACCCGTAAAATTTAAGAATCCTCCAGTAAGCTCAGGTAGGTTATTCAAGTCCCCGATGGGGTTCTCTTGAATACTTTACCTCCAAACTAAGTTCTTTAGTCACAGTTAATGGCCTGGAGACACAAATTATATTCCAAGTTTAGGTTACGCGAGGCCCTCTAAGACTTTGGGGGGGGGGTTTCTCCAGCTGCTCCAGGACATAGTGAGTTCCCATTGGGGTGTCAGGGGCAGAGAGAGGTCCCCCTAATTCTTTAACAATTTGAGAGACCTTATACCTCAAGCGGCCTCCTCCCACTTAATTAACTTGTCTATTATAGATTTTGTTGTTGTGACTGATGTAATCTAATGTACTACTTAATGTTATATTGCATATCTCCTGTATTGATGTTTAAAAAATCAATAACATTTTTGAAAGAAAAAAATAGCGGTGATAAAATACCACAGAAAGAAAACTCTCTTTGCATGAAAAAAATGATAAAAACTTCATATGAGTACAGTACAGACCGCGCAATTGTCATTCAAAATGAGACAGCGCTGAGAACGGAAAATTGGCCTGGGAAGGAATGGGGGTAAAATTGTCTGGTATTGAAGTGGCTAAGATTTAACTTAGTTGCTAATAGAAGACACCAAAAAACAAAACAAAATAAAAAGCATTTTGCTATTAAAATTGAGCTTAAGACCTCTTTCACATTGAGGCAGTTTTAGCACTAGAAATAGCATCTGTAAAGCTCCGGAAAATTGTCTCCCTTGCTGCCGAATGTGAAAGTCTGAGTGCTTTCACACTGGGTCAATGCGCTTGCGGGAAGTTAGAAAAAGTCCTGCAAGCAGCATCTTTGGAGTGGTTTGGGAGTGCTGTATACAGCGCTGTATACAACACCCTGCCCATTGAAATGAATGGGCAGCGATTCTAAATCGCCTGAAAAGTGCTTCTGAAGAGCCGCAACGCGGGAGTTTGTAACTCCTTCAGCCTCTAGCGGGGCGCTTTTAACCCCCGGGTGAAAAGTACCACTTAAACAGCGCTAAAGAGCCGCTAAAACGAGCAGCGCTTTAGCACTAACGTTAGGGCAGGCCCAGTGTGAAAGTAGCCTTTAAGCCTAGGTTCACACTGACTGTGGGAATGAAATCATGCCATGCAACTTCAGCAGGTTTCTGCACAGATGTCAATGAAAATCTCACTCCAAAATCTCCAAAAGTAGTGCAGAAACTACTTTTGGGAATTGGACGCTGCCATTGCCGGCAATTGCCGCTGATTTGACATGTGATTTGACATGTCAAATCATATGTCAAATCGCATCAATGTGAAGCAGGGCTCAGCCCCATACACACTATTAGATTTTCTGCAGATTTTTGTCTTCAGATTTAGCAAAACCATGTAGTGCAAGGGCCTGCCTGATTGATACAAATTGAAACTCTTAGCCTGGGTTCACACCTATGCGAATTAGATGCGGCTTACACTGCATCTAATTCGCAGGACATTTTAAAATACATTCATATGAATGCATCTGGTTCACATATGTGCGTTGCATTCGCACTGCGCATTGCAAAAAAAACGTGTGCGTTTTCTGGGCATTGCGGTGCGAATTACGAGCCCCTTATCTTCTATGGGAACGCATCTGCTTCGCAGATGCATTGCGTTCTGAACATGGATTTTCTCCTTCTCCTCAATACACCCCCCCTTCCCTCCCTCCCACTCTCCCTGCTCACTGATCCTGAGCTAAAATGCAGTGATTCCTTTGAACAGGAGATTTTTATCTCCCCAGTGAAACCTGAGCTTCAATTCGCACCGCACATGTGTGAAACCGGGCTTAAGGTTTGACCTCATATTATATGGTTTTGGTAAATCTGAAGACAAAAATCTGCAGAAAATCCAATAGTGTATATGGGGCTTTAGAGGTTCTGTTTTGTCTTGGATTGAGTGATTAGAACATCTGTGGGAATTTTACTGGTCAGCAGAAAAGGAGAAGGGATGGGGGGTGAATTATTTCCTATACAGAACCAGAAAGCAATAAAAACCTGATTGAAATTCCCACCTGTTCCCACTCAGATGAAAAAAAATCGGCCCTATCCCTCACTTCTCTGCCTCTGCGTTCTATGCTGCTGTTTTCTTTTTCATAAACTGAAAAAAGCTCTTGCAAAGCATATTGCATATTTAAAAATGCTTATTGGGAAACGTATAATGTGTTTCGAGAATTCAAAGGAGCAAATTAAAAGAGGTGACATTGCTTAGCAACAAAAGCATTTAGGTGCATGTGTTTTCTCTGTTATTTTCTATGCTTGAAAAAAAGCCGAAGCGAGAAACACTCAGCTAAATGGTGCTCACATCTACATCTGGCAGTCAGTGTAAAATCATCTTCATTAAAATTTTGGGTGATCACCGCAACTCATTGTCAAACCTCATCTTTTGCTTTCATTGCTGATGATATAAATGTTGTACTAGGAAGTCTTTGAAAATGTTTAGCTTTGCTTCATTAAACTTGCACAATTGTCTTGTTCCACTGCAAGCTGGTGGGCAAATGAAAAAGTTATGAACACTAGATAAGAAAAATAAGCTTGCTAAACCAAATTATTGAGTAAGTAAAGCTAGAACTGCATGGGTAATTTTAGCTGAAGACTTAAATTGAGTGCAATTAATTGCCTTCTTTGGAACACATTTCCTTTTATGTGATACATTTCATGGACAGTTTTTAGTTGTGCAGTCATGCAAAGGATCTCAGATGGTAACATGGTGTTCAAAATGAGTTGTATTTCGGGTAGTAGTAATGATGTATTTTTCCATATATTTGTATGTAAATAACCCAGGTCTCGATTACCTGCTAAGAGGCTGCCAGCCCAAATACCAGTTCCAGAGCACAAAAACAAAATCCAGGCAGTCTCAGGGTCTCATTTTGAAGATTTATTGCAGTACATGAACACAGGTGGGTAGGATACAACAAAAACACAAGCAGCTATTAGAGGACAGATTCTCAGGTCTTAAGCCTTAAATTAATTCTAAAGTCTTTCTTAAAAAACATTACACTTACCTGCACTTACCTGTTCTGTGCAGTGGTTTTGTGCAGAGCAGCCCTGATTCTCTTTTGCTTGGGTCCCTTGCTGGTGCTCTTGGCCCCTCCCTCCTGCCAAGTACCCCCAGAGCAAGCCACTGCTCTGCGTGTCCATTGACACACAGAGCCGTGGTTGGCCTGCCCCCCTCTCTCCTCATTGACTCACTGGCTGTGATTGACAGCAGCGAGAGCAAATAGCTACCACTGCTGTCTTAGACAATGAGGAAGGAGAGTCCCCAGAGAGTAGAGGCTCTCGTGCACATCGCTGGATTGAGATGGGGCTTAGGTGAGTGTTAGGGGGGCTGGGGGCTGGGGGCTGCTGCACAGAGGAGGTTGAGCCTTCAGAAACACTTTAAGTATTGCAGGAGGTAGAGTGGGCAGCCAGCTAATCTGGGACTCTGTAAAAGCAGTCACAGTTCTTGTAGCAGCCTTTGGCATCTAGCCCTTTAAATCACAGGCAAACCTGAAGCTCTAGGCAAAAGGTCCTAATCACAATGTCCAGTGACAACTCCCTAACCAGCCTCCCTGCGACATTGTTCCATGAAAGGCGTCCTTCAACCCAGATTCCGAAAGGTCTTCCAGTAGATTTATTGCAGGCCCCCAGCCAAACACATGCTGAGCCCTAACAGCAACAGATCTTTAGTAGCATAAACTGCCTCCCATGGGATAAGGCCCCAGGAGAAGAGAGCAGACCCTCTCAAACATTTATTTTCTCCCCAGCCACAACTTCTGTTTCCCCCTCCTAAGAATTGGCTGAGGTCAGATAAATAATAGCCCAAAGATTGATCCTCCTACTCTATTTGGACAATTGCTAAACAAGCTACTGGATATTGTCTTTTAATGCGGAGCTCCACCCAAAAGGGGAAGTTTCACTTTAAGGCCTCTTCCCCCGCCCTTCTTCCCCAAATTACATTTTTTTTTTTAGGGCGATCCGACCAGAAGTTTTCTTCTCCCCCTCCTTTCCTGTAGCCATCTGGGACACGTCACAGGTCCCAGAAGACTGTAGGACAATTCACAAGGTGTAGCGTGGCTCGCGCATGTGCAGTGGGCACCCGGCTGGGAAGCAACAAGCTGTCACAGCCGGGTGCCCCGAGTTGGGATGCCGGCGCCGGGGCGGGGGGACCAATTGAAGGGACAGCTCGAGTGAGCAAATCGCTGGATCGTGGGACAGGTGAGTGTCTGTTTATTAAAAGTCAGCAGCTACAATTTTTGTAGCTGCCGGCTTTTAATAAACACAAAAGTCACTTTAGCTCCTCTTTAATGTTACTAAAAATTATCTTTCTATTTCACTCTGCAGCGCTGTAATATTCTATAACATTCAATGCAATGTGGCAACCTAAAGGCGTTTTGTACGTTGGTGTACAGAAAACCTCCAAAAATTGTCATTTCCTGCTTGTGTAAAGAACTCTGCACTAAGTCAGATTTTAGGCATTCTCTGCAACAAAAAATGTAAGTTTTGGTGAGATACCCCCTATGGGTTAATTACTTATAAAGGGACACTGCAGCTTTCCTCATAAGAACACCAGCTGATTATAATGAACCAGTCCTCCCCTCAGCCTCCAAGGCCTTAACCCTCATTCACATTGGAGCTGAACTCGCACGATTTCAAACTAGCATTTCATCGCGAGTTCGGGGGCAAGTGTGCAGGTTCATGCACAGATGTCTATTGAAATCGCCCCTGAAGTCACTAAAAGTAGTGCAGGAACTACTTTGGAAATTGGTGCAGCGCCGCAAAGTCGGCATCGCATCGATTCAGACAGTGCCGTTGCCGGCAACAGGCTCCGATTTGGCATTGGAGTTGACATGTCAAATCGGCCCGATGTGAACGGGGGGCTAAATGTGTCATGGCTGGGAACTCAACATGTATTTGCAATGTAAAACATTTTTTTTTACCAAATGCCCCACATGTTGATCTACTTATCACAAGTAACTGTTTACGAATGTTTTTAAGAACAATTCCTTATGTAAAAAGGAAACACGATGCTTTAATATTGTTTGAGGTTCTCTAAAAGTAAAATTTTGCTCTGCAAACATGTATACAAACATTATCTGTAGGAAACATCTGTTTTAGAGCAGCGTAGCCTGCAGCTTGCAGATCTCAAAAATTGAAATTATGCTCCAAAAATCAGTATAATAAATGTATCTGTTGCAAACATCGGTTTCAGAGCTGACCAACTTGTTATTCTCTCATCCGAATCCCTCCTTTGTATTTAGAAATCTGCAAGGCATGTCTGTTTCCTGCTGGACCCCAATCATCTGAAGCCAGCCTGACATAGACATCACCCCTCTGTCTCCCAACTGGAGATGAGAGGCAAATACCTGCAGTGGCTGTAAATAACACAGAGAAACCATGCAGACTAACCCACTCTAAACTGATGTTTCCTGCAGATAAGGTGAGACTTTAGTATACAGATCTTCAAAAGGAAATGTGGAGTCTAAGAATTTATCGTAACAACACTTACCCTTTACATAACTAAAATTACTCATTAAAACTTGATTTATAAATGAAATATCTTCAAACATTTTTGCCATGATGATTCATTTACCGTATATACTTGAGTATAGGCCAACCCGAATAAAAGCCGAGGCCCCTAATTTTACCACAAAAAAAATGGGAAATCATATTGACTGGAGTATAAACCTAGGGTGTGAAATGCAGCAGCTACTGGGTAAACAATGTCCATCTGCAGCCTCACTGTGCCCATTTGCAGCCTCACTGTGTCCATTTGCAGCCTCACTGTGCCCATCTGCAGCCTCACTGTGCCCATTTGCAGCCTCACTGTGCCCATCTGCAGCCTCACTGTGCCCACCTGTATCATCAGTGCCCATTTTCAGCCTCACTGTGCCCATTTGCAGCCTCACTGTTCCCATCTGCAGCCTCACTATGCCCATCTGCAGCCTCACTGTGCCCATCTGCAGCTGTACCTTTGATAACTAAAACAGCGGGTGTCTCCCGCTGTGTCATGAGGCCGTCCATTGTAACAAAGCCCCGCCTCCTCCTCGTCTGTGATAGACGGAACACTGATTCAGTTTCCCAGCATTGTATTCAGTCTATCACGGACGAGGAGGGCACAATGAGGCTGCAACCTCACTCAAGTATAATCCGAGGGGGGGGGGGGGTGTTTCAGCCTAAAAAAACTAAAACCTCTGCTTATACTCGAGTATATACGGTACTTCAACAAACAGAACCCCTAGGCTACACATATTAATGATAGGTAGTCAGCTCTGTACAACATTTTTTCTGAGCAGAACAACACATTGTCAAAGATAATGATTGTATTTTTTCGTATTGTGACCACTTGCCTCCACTGTAGAGCCTTGATAAGTCTGAGAGTAAACTGTTTTCAGTCTATGCCGATTGTCATGCATAAATGTTCATGTTGGCTGTGTACACAAATATACACTATTTTACCAAAAGTATTGGGATGCCTGAATTTACATGCACATGAACTTTAATGGCATCCTAGTCTTAGTCCGTAGGGTTCAATATTGAGTTGGCCCACTATTTGCAGCTATAACAGCTTCAACTCTTCTGGGAAGGCTGTCCACAAGGTTTAGGAGTGTGTCTATGGGAATGTTTGACCATTCTTCTAGAAGTGCATTTGTGAGGGCAGGCACTGATGTGGACGAGAAAGCTCATCCAAATTGCATCTAGAGAAAGGAAAAAAACAACACAGCGCATATTGCAGCTCCATAAATCCATTGCAGATTTAGAGGCTCAACACAAAAATCCCACTACTATCCACCCACATACTAGAACGCCTTACTTCCTGTCATGAGGAATTGTGGCAGGAACTCAGGGCAGACTATGACACATTCTTCAAACTCATGAAATTGTCCTTCTACCCTCAGATCTAGAACAACTGCACGGTCTTAGTCAATGAGGGAGAGCCCATGACAGCCGAGGCTCTCGTGCAACTCTGAAATTGAGAGGGGGCTTAGGTAAGTATGAGGGGGGGGAGGGCTGCTGCACACAGGTTTTTTATCTTAATGCAAAGAATACAAAACCACGTTAAAGGGCCCATTCATGCCATTCAGTTGGTCTACATTCTTCACGCAGCCTGATGCAAGATCAAGAACAATTGCCCTCATTCCTGTTGTTCACAACAACTTGCTGCATTAGTGTGCACTAATCAAGAATAGAACATGGTGCAATTAAACACAGCATAACATGTTTTGATGTATATTAAAGTACAACTAAAAGAGCCCACAAGTTCATTTTTACAAACCTCTCTTCTTGTATTTTTTGTTGGTGTTTTTGTCCTTTTTCTTTCTCTATACTGGTCCCCTCTCTCCCCAAACTGAGTTGGAAAAGGATGGGTCCCTTTGGTTATCGAGTCTTAGTTAGTGGGGCTTATGAGATGGAAGTGATAGGGGACTTGATGGTAAAGATGTGTAACGGAATTCTTTGGTCATTATGACGATATAAAAAGCAATGAGAAAAAGTATAATCCACTATGATGTGAATATGAGAAGGCGACAGTTAATGAACATCAAACTGATTTAGCCCTCCAAATACTGTTTACTGATGTGAAAAAAAAAAAAAAAGAAAAAAAAAAGTACAACTAAAGGCATAACTTTTTGGGGGGGAAAACGGGTGTATAGGCGCTGCAACCGTCCCACATGAGCCATGACTAAGGACTAACGTCCGAAACGCATAGGCTGTTATAGAGCTTTGTAAATGCATTTAACCGCTTGCTGACCGCCGGCTGTCTATTGACGGCCAGGCGGCGCAGCTCTCGTTCCGGGCGGGCGTCATATGACGGGCTCGCATTCCTAGGCCACCAGGGGGCGCGCGCCGCTGCCGGCGATCGCGCGCGCCCGCCGTGTCACTAGGCACCTGGTGCGCGTGCCCAGCGGCCGCGATGTCCGCCGGGCACCCGCGATTACCGGTAACACAGCAGGACCGTGGATCTGTGTGTGTAAACACACAGATCCACGGTCCTGTCAGAGGAGAGGAGACCGATGGTGTGTTCCCAGCACAGAGGAACACCGATCGGTCTCCTCCCCTAGTGAGTCCCCTCCCCCTACAGTTAGAATCACTCCCTAGCAACACAGTTAACCCCTCGATCACCACCTAGTGTTAACCCCTTCCCTGCCTGTCACATTTATACAGTAATCAATGCATTTTTATAGCACGGTTCGCTGTATAAATGTGAATGGTCCCAAATATGTGTCAAAAGTGTCCGATGTGTCCACCGCAATATCGCAGTCACAATAAAAATCGCAGATCGCCGCTATTACTAGTAAAAAAATAAAATAAAATATAAATGTTATAAATCTATCCCCTATTTTGTAGACGCTATAAGTTTTGCGCAAACCAATCTATATACGCTTATTGCTATTTTTTTTACCAAAAATATGTACAAGAATACATATCGGCCTAAACTGAGAAAAAATTTGTTTTAAAGAAAAAAAATTGGATATTTATTATCGCAAAAGATAAAAATTATTGTGTTTTTTTAAAACTTCTCGCTCTTCTTTTGTTTATAGCGCAAAAAATAAAAACCACAGAGGTGATCAAATACCACTAAAAGAAAGCTCTATTTGTGGGGAAAAAATGATAACAATTTCATTTGGGTACAGTGTTGTATGACCGCGCAATTGTCATTCAAAGTGCGACAGCGCTGAAAGCTGAAAAATGGCTTGGGCAGGAAGGGGGCGAAAATGCACTGTATTGAGGTGGTTAATAAAGAAATACTATTTTGGATGTCATCCTGAGTGCCGACCATACCTTTCCTTTATTCTTTTTTTTCTTCGTTTTGGGTAGAGTGGAGAGGAATATGAACATCTATCAATTTTTATTGATGTTTGTGCCCCGTTTAGGAGATGCCCCTCTGTATTTGTCCTGTTTACTATTACAGTATAATTAAAAGTAAAAGGAAATCACAAATTTTCGGGGGGAAATCTTCCAATAGGGAAACTTGTTCTGGTGACCTAGTTCTGGTTCTGGTGACCTAGGGTTCCCCAAGGAATTCACTTAATTTGCAGGGATTTCCTCTCACTTCCTGTTTGGCTCTGGGACAAGAAGTAAAGGGAAATCTCTGCAAAGGGACATAGATGGCGCAAAATAATCTGTCAGGGGTTATAACCTTCCCTTAATCTATCCAAAATGAAAAAAAAAAAAAATTGCCTATAGTTCTACTTTAAAGGCAACATTTTTGCTCCTGCTGTGAAAAAATGCATTTAAACCCAATGCAGCTTGTTAAAGAAAAAAAAAGCATGTCAGCACATGTCAACTCAAGTGCATTTAGTGCTTGTCAACATGCACTGAACACAATTCAAGCAGTATGAATGCAACCTAAAGCATTTCCAATGTAGTTTAACATGGTCTAGTGCTGAAAGGCATTGGGTGATTACTGAGCAGGAATAGCTTTCAAATGTGCAAATTAAAATAATGCTGCTCTGTTACTGAACAGTAAGGAAAAATCTATGGCTGTAAGGTAGATTAGTACAATGTATGTCTGTTACAGCAATCAGGTAAACATTACTGTACCAGAGAATATGCTGTAGAAGGACAGTTTGCAAGAAATAGTTAATACTTCACTTCTCAGCTTCCTATTCACGTCTTACAGTGGAGTAAAGAATTCAGAGAAGCAGGTCCTGCAGCAAAACATTTTTCTTTTTTCTATGACCTCTTTAGGGATGCAGTTTACCCCAGCTTTGGAAATATTGCCTTAGGATAAAGGGGAGACATCATTTTCAAGACAGCTTAACTCCATGGATAGAAGTGCTCATAAGTGTAAGAAGCGTAGAAGAGTTGAACTCTTCATAAAACCAAATATTCTCTTTTTTGCTCTGAAATATTAAACTCAACTCAGTACCTGCTTCCATGGCTTTGTCCATCTCCATCGTGTTTTTTATACGGATTGTATTTATTATATATAATTTATAATCTGTCCTAGAGCAGCTATTTTACATAGATAAAAGCTTCTTCTGGGTATCCTACTGGGGTTTTTATTAAGATACGCCAGCCCTGTCTGTTCTGCTCGCTGTAATTTGTACATGATTTAAGCAGAATGTTATTAATTAAAGGTATTGTTACAAGGGAGCTGGCTAAGAACATTGCTTACATCAGACTGTAGATGAGTAGATAGGAGACCCATCCTGAAAGTAATTAGCATGTGCAGAACACCATAAAGCACTCAGGATTTCCATAAGATATATAGTATTACTGCTTCAATGCATCTATTCACAAGGACATTAACGAGTTCTCCTTGTGTACCGTATTTTTAAGTAAGGACAGCAATTCTCTTTTATAAAACAAGTATTGAGGATTGTCTTGCGATGACAACGGAAGACATCATAATGAATAAAATCTGCTGGAGAGAAAAAAAAACAAGAAAAGGAGGGATGGCTTGAGTAATTTTCAAGGTTGTGTTTGTGCTGTTATGTTTTGACACACATTATAAGTCATTATGGTTGTACTTCCTTACATAATTGCACAGAAGTGCTGTTTGCAAACTGTTTTCTTGCACCTTTATTATGGGGAAAATATTTTAGATTGCTGTAATCTACTACAGAATAAAATCAGTTATTAAAGTAATGAAGACGAATCATAAACTTGTATTGCAGCGAGCAGTAAAGCAGACCCATTGAGGTTGATTTACTAGAGGCAAATACGCTGTTCACTTGGCAAAGTAATGTTCTCTAAGTGTAGTGAATGTGGTAAGAATTCACTTTCCAAAAAATACCCAATCACATGCAAGGAGAATAATAAAACCAGTATTTTTCTTGCACGTGATTGGATGATGGATGTCCGCAGAGCTTTATCCCATTTACTTAGCTAAACCCTACAGTGTAGCACTGCAGAGCAGGAAGCAAAGCCGGTGTATGTAATGAGCAAACATTAAACACAAAAACATTGTTTTTAAAACATTGTTACAAGTTTTTTTACATCAAGATAATCTTTGTACATTCAAAATGGTGTAAAGACTACAGATTACATTTAGGAACTACAAACTGTCATCATTAGAGTTATAATTTCCACATCTGAAACATGGTAAAATCAGATTGGTTGGCTGGGAGACAACTACAGAGCAGTATTAATTTAAAAGAAAACTATAATGGTGCTGGGTTTATTTTATTTAAATGTAAAGTTTATATATTTTTTTATTTGGTGTTTTATATTCTTTTGTAATTTTTAGATAAAATAATGTTTTTGCAAATAAACATTTTATACAGGTTGCACCCATGTCATTTCATGGCATCATGAGAGAGGAACTAACTGTTTACTTACAGACTGTCTCTCTTTAATGTGTTACTAAACCCACAACAGTAAAATCAGTCTGTAGATGCAGTAAAGCATGCTTGTTATACTCACTGTGGAACCTAATGCTGTGTACACACGGGTGGACTTTTCGATCTAACTCGTCGGCTGGAACGAATCCATCGGACAATCCGACCATGTGTGGGCTTCATCGGACTTCCAACTGACCTTTTCGGTCGAAAATCAGACAGACTTTAGATTTGAAACATGTTTCAAATCTTTCCGATGGATTTGAGTCCAGTCGAAAAATCCACTCGTCTGTATGCTAGTCCAATGGACGAAAACCGACGCAAGGGCAGCCATTGGCTACTGGCTATCAACTTCCTTATTTTATCATCATGTACGAATCCGTTGGACTTCGGTGTGATCGTGTGTAGCCAAGTCCGTTCGTTGGAAAGTCTGTCGAAAGTCCATTGAAAGTCTGTCGGAAGTCCGTCAAAAGTCCTTTGAAAGTCCGTCGGAAAAACCGTCGGACCTTTGATGCTGAAAAGTCTGCCTGTGTGTGCGTAAGGGTTATTCCTGTGCATTGTGTATAAAGGCTGATTGATCCAGTCTTTTCTGATCCTCCCCTTCTTTTACTGTCCTCAATCCATCTACTGATAGAACAGAGCCTTGGGGGCAAGCTGCCCATGCTCAGTTTGGTGTGTATTGTTAGAGAGGTTTTTTTTTTTTCTTGCGAGCATACATGTGATTGGCACAGGACCAATTAGCAGTGTCCAGACAGAAGGTCAGGGGTCATGCAGCCTCATAGGACAGTCAGAGAAGAATAAAAACGCTTCCTACAAGCTTTAACCAGACACTGATAGAAGTCACAAGACTGCTATAAACTGCTGTTGAGAAAAGGTATTTAGCAGTTTTTATTTACTAAAATAATTGTATTTTCATGTTCTGTGTACTGTGGGATACCAAATATAGTGAATGCAGGATCCTGGGTTTAGTAACACTTTAAGTAAAACTCTGTATGAATCCATACAGAGCAAGGAGAGATCGGGGAGGGAATAGCAATTACTTATTTTAACTAATTCTTTTGCATGTGTAGACTGAGATTTAGCTATTGAATTTGGCAAATAACAAACTTTAGGTTTAATTGGCAAAGCTGACATGCCAGGATAGGAGTCCTTTGGCTGGCTGTAGTTTTTTTTTGTGCGTTCAGCCAGTATTCTAAGCTATTGTTATTTTGAGTGGCGGGAGTCTGTCAAGTACTGTGCAGCTTCAGTTTTTTTGGATTGTCTAATTTAAGACAACACTGGGAGCACCAAGGTTAAAACACTCACAACTACGTGGTCACCTTAGCAGGAGGCTCATAGGTAGAGGCCCTTTTTGATGACAGGCTTATGGGTATCACCCTTTTGGTGATATTACTGGTTCCTGCCAGTTTTTAAACATTGTTTTATTCCTGGGGATGGCAAAGATGTGTTTGTTAAAAATAACGATTAAATAATAATAAATGATGTCATAATGATTGATGTTTAGTATTCTATACATTTAAACTCTGTAGTAGATTTCTTTCATCAAGTTCATCAGAGCAGATTGAGATTTGGATTATAGTAACATTGAGTGTTATTACGCTCTAATAGAATTAAATTTCATTTTATTTTTAAGGATGAGTGAAAAAAGGACCATAATGATAGCCTTGGATGTCTGTGATTGCCTTGCCACTGTATTTATGGAATCACAGACTTTCACCCATTGTGATAAATGCTGAAAACTACTTTGCCTAGCTAAGAATTTCCAGTTCAGAGATTTCTTTTTCCATGTTGAGCTTTGAAGAAATAGCTTTCTTGACAGAGTGACATTTTTATCAATTTCTGATGCAGGTAAATTGCTGATTGTGTAGCAAAGGTTATTTATTATTGATGTAGTTATTTGATTGCCAGTGCAAGAAAAAGGATTTCATTAAATGACAGTTTTCTGCAACAAAAGAGAATCATTGGAAGACTTCTTTGAGTAAATACATCTTTTGATCGAAATATGGGGTTTACTGATATGATTGAAGCAGCTTAATACAAAATAGCGCTTTAAATATAACTTTAAATGTATTTATAAAATATTTTTTCTAATATTTAATATTACATAATATGTAACAAGCAAAACCACTTCTATTACACTAGTTATTTTGGATTTTTTTATTTTTTAATTCATTTATTTAGCACCTTGATCTGTGATTCTGCTGATCATTACATTAATCATTAAAGTATATGTCAGAGCAAAAAAAATCCCAACAAAACAACATATGCCGTATATCTCTGCAACGCACACACCTGTGTTTTGTCTGTTTAAAAGCCCTGTTAGTACAGAAACAATGCTTGCTGATCTGACATTTTCAGTACTTTGAAATCTGCAGCTTTTAATAAAATAAGTCCTGGAGATCCTGCAAAGGAGCTCCTTGTTCAATCACTTGCTGATGTAGGTTGATAACATCCTGTTTCTGCCTCCCAACTATTGCTCATCACTTGCCGACTGCATAACTGAGAATGTACGTCATGATTTTGATGGTAAATTCTGGGGTTACGGCTGCAGTTAGATGCCATAACCCCGGTATCGTCTTTTTCCATTAGGCTTTCCAATAAAAGTGATCCCAGCAGCAGATTCGCCACTGGATCACTTTTAAATGCCCCCCCCCCCCCCGCTGGTTCCCAGGTCACCGATCGGTAGCTCTGGGAACCAGGGAACCATCCGGTGGCAGCAGTTCCTTCACATAGAGATAAGCAATGGCAAGATGGCCGCTGCATTTCTAAGCCCTTGGGGGACCAGAGCAATGTCGACGTCACTTCCGGTTCTCGAGCCATGTAAACATGTTTCTTTTTTTTGTTTTGTTTTTTCTTACAACAAAATATATTTTTTATTTGTTTTCTTTTTATCTTTTGCTTTTAAAAGAGAAGTAAGGGTAATTTTTAATTTTTTTGATTCATACTTACCTAGGTGGATGCAGCATCTGTCCCCCGACGCCTCTAACACTGAGAACCGAGTGATCGAACACCGTCAATCGCTCGGTTCTCACAGCTCCATGAGCAGAGAGCTACTGATTGTCAGTCACAGCTCTCTGCTCTGCCACCTCCTCGTTAAATGGAGCGCTGGGCTGTGGAGGGGGGCAGATCGGCCAACTCAGGCTCTCAGCGGCTCGCAGAGAGGCTGCGCCGGGTGTCCGTCCAGGGATCTGAGCCTAGACCGACTCTGTGACGTCAGCAGAGAGCATACTTTAGCCCGCTCTCTGCTGAAAACGGGTCACAAGAGTGCAAAACGAACTGCACTCCTGTGATCCATAGGAGAAGTACAGCCAAACAAGCTTTGGCTGTACTTCTCCTTTAAGGTTAAAGGAGAGATTTGGGGTCTTTTAGACCCCAGATCTCTCCATAAAGAGGACCTGCCATGCTGTATTATTATCACAAGGGATGTTTACAATCCTTGCAATAGCAATAAAAGTGAAAGTAAAAGTAAAAAAAATAGTTTTTAAAGTGACAGTGTAAAAATTAAAAAGGGTAATAAAATAAATAAATGTTTTCTTTTAAAGATCCTCCGTCCTCGCGTGCAGTAGTGAATGCATACATAGGTCTCGCCCACATAAGTAAACGGTATTTGCAGCACACGTGTGAGGTATCGCCGCGAACATCTGAGCGAGAGCAAGAATTCTAGGACTAGATCTCCTCTGTAACTCTAAACTGGTAACCTGTAAAAAGTTTCAAAACGTCGCCTATGGAGATTTTTAAGTACCGTAGTATGGCGCCATTCCACGAGCATGCGCAATTTTAAAGCATGACATGTTAGGTATCTATTTACTTGGCGAAACATAATTTTTCATATTATACAAAAAAATTTGGGTATATATTATGTTTTATATATTTTCTTAATTCATTAAAATGTATTTTTTTTAAAAAAATTGCGTCTAAAAAAACGCTGCGCAAAAACCGTGTGACATAAAAAATTGCAATGACAGCCATTTTATTCTCTAGGGTCTCTGCTAAAAAAATATACAGTGCTTTGAAAAAGTATTCATACCCCTTGAAATTTTCCACATTTTGTCATGTTACAACCAAAAACGTAAATGTATTTTATTGGGATTTTATGTGATAGACCAACACAAAGTGGCACATAATTGAGAAGTGGAAGGAAAATGATAACTGGTTTCAAACATTGTTTACAAATAAATGTCTGAAAAGTGTGGCGTGCATTTGTATTCAGCCCCCTTTACTCTGATACCCCTAACTAAAATCTAGTGGAATCAATTGCCTTCAGAAGTCACCTAATTAGTAAATGGAGTCCACCTGTGTGTAATTTAAATTCAGTATAAATACATTTGGTCTCTGAAACCCTTAGAGGTTTGTTAGAGAACCTTAGTGAACAAACAGCATCATGAAGGCCAAGGAACACACTAGTGAGGTCAGGGATAAAGTTGTGGAGAAGTTTAAAGCAGGGTTAGGTTATAAAACAATATCCCAATGCTTTGAACATCTCATGAAGCACTGTTCAATTCATCATCTGAAAATGGAAAGAGTATGGCACAACTGCAAACCTACCAAGACATGGCCTTCCACCTAAACTGACAGGCCAGGCAAGGAGAGCATTAATCAGAGAAGCCACCAAGAGGCCCATGGTAACTGTGGAGGAGCTGCAGAGATCCACAGCTCAGGTGGGAGAATCTGTCCACAGGACAACTATTAGTCGCGAACGCCACAAATCTGGCCTTTATGGAAGAGTGACAAGAAGAAAGCCATTGTTGAAACAAAGCCATAAGAAGTCCCGTTTGCAGTTTGTGAGAAGCCATGTGGGGGACACAGCAAACATGTGGAAGAAGGTGCTCTGGTCAGATAAGACCAAAATTGAACTTTTTGGCCTAAAAGCAAAACGCTATGTGTGGCGGAAAACTAACACTGCACATCACCCTGAGTACACCATCCCCACTGTAGAACATGGTGGTGGCAGCATTATGTTGTGGGGATGCTTTTCTTCAGGAGGGACAGGGAAGCTGGTCAGAGTCGATGGGAAGATGGATGGAGCCAAATATAGGGCAATATTAGAGGAAAACCTGTTAGAGTCTGCAAAGGACTTGAGACTGGGGCGGAGGTTCACTTCTTAGCAGGACAACAATCTTAAACATACAGAGGTACAATGGAATGGTTTAGATCTAAGCATATTCATGTGTTAGAATGGCCCAATCAAAGTCCAAACCTAAATCCATTTGAGAATCTGTGGCAAGACTTGAAAATTGCTGTTTACAGACGTTCTCCATCCAATCTGACAGAGCTTGAACTATTTTGGAAAGAAGAATGGGCAAAAATACCAGCTTTGCACTTCTAGAGAGTGACAGAGACATACCCAAAAAGACATGCAGCTGTAATTGCAGCGAAAGGTGGTTCTACAAAGTATTGACTGTGGGGGGCTGAATACAAATTCATACCACACTTTTCACATATTTATTTGTAAAAAATGCTGAAAACCATTTATCATTTTCCTTCCACTTCACATTTATGTGTTGGTCTATCACATAAAATCCCAATAAAATACATTTAAGTTTTAGGTTGCAACATAACAAAATGTGAAACATTTCAAGGGATATGAATACTTTTTCAAGGCACTGTGTATGTATGTATATATATATATATATATATATATATATATATATATATATATATATATATATATATATATATATATATATATATATATATATATATATATATATTTCTAGCAAAAAATACAAATTGTTACTTGTAAACAACAAATGGCAGCAACTTTAAAATAATGCATGCACTTATTTGGCCTGGTTGTAATGAAACTTGAGGGCCATAGACTTCAATGTTAACCCTCAAAAGTTGCATGAAAGTCATACTTGAATGTTATACAGTGTTATGCCCCGTACACACGGTTGGATTTTCCGACGGAAAATGTGTGATATGACCTTGTTGTCGTAAATTCCGACCGTGTGTAGGCTCCATCACACATTTTCCATCGGATTTTCCGACACACAAAGTTTGAGAGCAGGATATAAAATTTTCCGACAACAAAATCCGTTGTCGGAAATTCCGATCATGTGTACACAAATTCGACGGACAAAGTGCCACGCATGCTCAGAATAAATAAAGAGATGAAAGCTATTGGCCACTGCCCCGTTTATAGCCCCGACGTACGTGTTTTACGTCACCACGTTCAGAACGATCAGATTTTCCGACAACTTTGTGTGACCGTGTGTATGCAAGACAAGTTTGAGCCAACATCCGTCGGAAAAAATCCTAGGATTTTGTTGTCGGAATGTCCGAACAAAGTCCGACCGTGTGTACGGGGCATAACAGTTGTGCAACAGTTGTCCATTATCACTGGTCAAAGCCAAAGTCATATCCAAGTTGCTCACATCCAAAGCACAAATTTGGAGTCTTACAAGTGTTAATAGAGTCTAAGCAATAACATGTATTCACTGCTATAGAAAGAGTGCATTCTCCTAGCTTAAAGCCAAGGAAGGGCACATGCTGTCATGCTTTGTTTCAGTCACTTTTGTTCTCCTGGTAAATTTACTTTACTTTATTAAAAAATCAAAATATCATGGAAAAAAACAGACAGTAAGGTTGGCCATAAATTATACAATTTTCGTGTACAATTTTCCTTTAGATTTACCAAAACCATATAATATGAGGTCAACTTAAACACTTACAATTTTTTTGCAATCAGGGAGGCCCTTGCACTACATAGTTGAAAGTAAATTTAAAGGGAATTGAATAAGAAAATTGTATAATGTATGGCCAGCTTAAGTTTTATGTAGGTATTCTTAAAGTCTAATTGAACCTTCAGTTTAAATGGTTGCAATTCATTTGTATTGAAAGGAATTTTCAGAAACAATACACTGCAAAATATAAGTTATTCAATATTGTAATTTTATTTTCTTTTTTTAGGGCCGGTTCACACTGCGATCGCACAAGAACGTGTGCGTCCACGTGTGATTCCAGCGTGTTATCATGCAGTTCATTTTGACAGCCTATTCGCTGCAAAATGCACCACTGGATCGCAGAAATATTAGTGCTTGCACTACTTTTCAAAATGCACTGCACCAAATTGCATGATACTGCGGTACCATGAGATTTGGTGCTTACAAATGCACTTCGTACGTGATCTGCTTTTGGGGTGCTGTCAACAACACATTGGCACCTGTATGCAGATTGCAAAGGCAGTGCATTTAGTATGCGGTGTGGGGAAACGCGCGAGGAAGGAGCCTTTCCTAAAACCACATTCTGGCGAGAAACAGCCCTTAATGGCTAAGTTCACCTTTTTTTTTTTCTAAATTCCAGCTACCCTATGTACCAATATACCAATGATCCCTTTGCACTAACTGTACACAAATATGCGGCCTCGCTGTACTGGGTTTAAGAAAAGTAACCTTTCTATGAAAACCAAAAATGCAGATTTTTCTAAATACAGAAAATGAGGAACCATGTGGAGGTACTTATCCACTTCCTTGTATGATAGAAGAGCATTCCTAAATCAGAAAAAAAAGCTCTGGTGTTACCTTATCAAGATCCTCCATAGATAAGCCATTAATTATTGTAGAGCTGTATTCAGTAATGTTGCTAACAACCTATATGTGTCTTCCTTTCCTGGCCACTTGGTGCAAAATCATGCCGGAGCTTTCTCTCTCTCCCAAAACCAAAGTTCATAAAAAAGGTATCCACACTCTCACAAATTACAGCACTAATCTATAACTTTATTGATCCTGGTGTGCACAGATAAAGCCCTCTTAGTACCTCCTTCTCTAAATGCTTTTCACCCAGTCACAGGCTTATGCCGCGTACACACGGTCGGACTTTCCGGCATACTTGGTCCGGCGGACCAGAGTGTGCCGGACAATCCGCTCGTGTGTAGGCACCGGCGGACTTTTCCGGCGGACTTTTTCCCAAAAGCCCACCGGACCTAGATTTGAAAAAAGTTTTAAATCTTTCCGCCGGACTCAGTTTAGGGCGGAAAGTCCGCTCGTGTGTGTGCTGGTCCGACGGAAAGCCCGCTCGTGTGTATGCTGGTCCGACGGACCAGATACAACACGAGGGCAGGGTATTGCATCTCGCGCTCGCTGCAATAGGAAAAACAAATTTTCCTATTGCGGCGAGCGCGGGGCATACCAGGCCCTTAGGTCTGGTATGGATTATAAAGGGAACCCCCTACGCCGAAAAAACGGCGTGGGGTCCCCCCTAAAATCCATACCAGACTCCGATCCGAGCACGCAGCCTGGCCAGTCAGAAAAGGGGGTGGGGACGAGCGAGCACCCCCCCCTCCTGAACCGTACCAGGCCGCATGCCCTCAACATGGGGGGTGGGTGCTTTGGGGGAGGGGGGCGCGGGTGACATCAAAAGGGGGCGGGGTCTCCGCCTATATAAGTCACAACGCAGCCCTCGGAGAGCAGTCCAGCCGGAGAGAGCGTCGTGTCAACATCTGGAGAAGAGAAGCCTACTTGAAGACAGAAGAGGAGCCGGCCGAAGAACTGGAGAGAAGAGAGCGAAGAAGAACCAACCGGACGCCGGGAGAAGGTGAAGCGGAGGGACATCCGAAGCTGGAAGAAGACCCCCCGAAGCTGGAGGAAGATCCCCCCCCGGAGCTGTTTAATAAAATATTTTAAAACCCTGTGTAGTGTGTTTTATTACTTACACTTTTTCCCTAGTTGAATGGGTAGGGGTACCATGTACCCCATACTCATTCACATAGGGTGGGGGGCCGGGATCTGGGGGCCCCCTTATTAAAGGGGGCTCCCAGATTCCGATAAGCCCCCGCCCGCAGACCCAGACAACCAACGGCCAGGGTTGTCGGGAAGAGGCCCTTGTCCTCATCAACATGGGGACAAGGTGCTTTGGGGTGGGGGGGGCCCCGCAGGGCGCCCCCCTCCCCCAAAGCACCCACCCCCCAATGTTGAGGGCATGCGGCCTGGTACGGTTCAGGAGGGGGGGGGCGCTCGCTCGTCCCCACCCCCTTTCCTGACCGGCCAGGCTGCGTGCTCGGATCGGGGACTAGTATGGATTTTAGGGGGGACCCCACGCCGTTTTTTCGGCGTAGGGGGTTCCCTTTATAATCCATACCAGACCTAAGGGCCTGGTATGCCCCGCGACGGGGCTCGCAAGGTGTCAATTTCGCCGATAAAAGCGGCAAGATTGACATCCTTTTCTAGTCCCGTCGCACCTGAGTCACGTTCAAAATGAACGGACTTGTCCGTGTGTGGGCAAGTCCGTTCTTTCTGAAAGTTCGCCGGAACTCCGGCGAAAGTCCGTCGGAAAGACGGGCGGACTTAGCCCGCCGGAAAGTCCGGGCGTGTGTGGGCAAGTCCGTCCGTTTTAAAGTCCGGCGCACCTGGCGGACAAAGTCCGTCGGAAAGTGTGCCGGACCAAGTAGGATAGAAAGTCCGGCCGTGTGTACGCGGCATTAATCATAACATAAACTATGACCGAGGTTGGCAGGGTTGGTGCTAGTCTTCAAATTGATTCCTATAGCTTCTTGGATCCTAGGTTCAGGTTGTAGATGATAGGTTCTGTGGGGTGCATTGCAGACCATTCATTTTTTATAGGCTGTCTAATGCAGCACATCAAAATGTGCCACAACATGCCTCAACATACAAAAACAGGTGTGTTGCAGCATACTGCATTGTGGTTTGATATGGCTCTTAGTTCTGACCTGGGTGGAAGTCAAGGTCCTATAAACAGCCTAGGTTTAGTAACAGGGGCATATGTACAGGGGTCACCGGGGTCGCCATTGTGGCCCATATGAACACTCCAGGGGGCCTGTGTGGCTACCCTGTACACCAGGATAGGAAGGGCGGTGGGGGGGCATATAGAAGAGTCGATGCCCTCCATTTTTAGCAGCTGCATGAGGAAAATGAGGAGGATTGGTCCCTCTAAATGCCGCCCTGACACCCCTCCTGTCAACCTGCCCCTCTACTCTCCCACCAGCTGCTGTGGGAGATATTGTCAGGATAGAGAGAGGGGAAGGGGCCAGTAAATGTGTAATTTCCTTGTCTTAATGAATAGTCAGTGATTGGTAGCGACGATTGAAAGTTGTGTTCTTTACCTCCTTTCTCTGTGTCAAAGGTGAAACGTCAGAGATCTGTTTAGACCCCTGATATTTCACCAAAGCCTCCCAATGGGGCTTCTAAAAAATAGTAAAACAAAATAATAAAAAATAAAATTGTAAACATAAATAAATACGTTAAATAGAATGATAAAAAAATTATTAAAAAAAATAACAAAAATTAAACACTAATGACACCAGTGGCAGAACTACCAGGGTCGCAAAGGTTGCATGAAAAGAAGGGGGCTCACTGCAGAACATGTGAAAGGGTCCTGCTGCAGGACTGTGATAAAAGACCCCAGGATCAGTGGAAAGGGAACTGGCCAGGGGTCAGGGGGGCCTTTTATGGTTTCTTGCACCGGGGCCCTGAAAATGCCAGTTACGCCTCTGTTTAATAACCAGGGGGCTCTACAAAGAGAGAGATTTATTTGAAGACAAACATATATATCTGAGGTCAATACAAGATGTCTGCACTGGAGTACAGCTGTTACCTTTATAGGCTATGCCAGGTTCATCATAAGATAGCCTTAAATGGGTTGTAAAGTCAGAAGGTTTTTTATTTTAATGCATTCTATGCATTAGGATAAAAAGCCTTCTGTGTGCAGAAGCCCCCCTCTGCCCCCATAATATATTACTTACCTGAGCCCCATCTTTGTCCAGCGATGTCAACGAGTGTCTTGGCCGTCTGAGACTCTCCCTCCTGATTGGCTGAGAAACAGCAGCGGCACCTTTGGCTCCCGCTACTGTCAATCAAAGTCAGTCAATCAGGAGAAAGAGGGGGCAGGGCCAGGCCAGGCCAGGACTCTATGTCTGAATGGGCACAGGGAGCTGTGACTAGGCTCGGGTGCCCCCATAGCAAGCTGCTTGCTGTGGGGGCACTCGACAAGAGGGAGGGGCCAAGAGCACAGGCGAGGGACCCGAGAAGAGGAGAATCCAGGCTGCGTAGGTATGTAAATAAATGTTTGTTATTTTTATGAAAGAAAACCAAGACTTTACAATCACTTTAATGCTTTTAGGTATATATTTGAAAATGGATCTTGCTATGTGTATGCGGATCATGTCAGGGCTTGGTAACGTTAAGCTAGTTTTTCCAAGTTTTCCATTTTAAAAATTATGTTTTCATCTAGTTTGTTAACCAATATCTTGTCACAGCAAGCTAGTATAGACTTTGGCTATATTTGAAGTGCTCTATAAATGCTAAATAATGCAAAGTATATTGGCTTCAATTTGAATAAATGTAAAATATTTAGGTTCCTTGTAACAACATATTTCAGTAAGTTTATCATTACAAAATATGTCAAAGTTGTGCTTTAAGAAGCTGGTTACCATTTTATTGCCGCTGGCAAAGCCGCAGAACTTTTTACTGATAATAAAAAGTAAATGTTGCATTTCACATTTTTTACCGGTACATTGGTGAATATTTATTCACTTGCAGTCTTCTGCTATGAGCTGAAATATTTATCGCCCTTCCTGAAAAAGTTTAAAGAGTAATGTGGTCATAGTTTGTGCCTCCCTTTCTTTTTGAAGTATATATACATGTACCTGTAGAAGGTCAGATTAATTAATATTCACCCAGATTTTTTGGATTTTTTATATTCACTTGCTTAGAAATCACAGGATGTTTCATAAGCTTGTAACATTTCAGAAGCTCATTTGAATTAATAAGCATGTAGAAAAAGATCTTACATGAAAAGATCTCACATCCAATTATTGATTCATGAAAAGCCGTTTTTGTATTATTAACCCCTTAGCGCTGGCTCCTGCCAGCTCTTTAAGGGGATTGGAATGCCAGGGGGTGGAGCGTGTGACCGCTGTGATTGGCTGTCATGGCGGTCAGATGATCGGAAAACTCCTGATCACAAGTACCGACAGGTGTTCTAATTCCTCTCCACTCTGTCCAAAACAAAAATAAAAAGTTTTACCCTTAGTTACACTTTTATGTATTTCATGTTTGCATCGTTGTATAATTAGCTTCTGTCAGGAATGGAAGTCAGTCAGTTTCTCTTGCATTGTGTACTGCTGTCACACTAGGACTAAAGCCAACCATACAATACATAGATCGAAATTGGGCTGGTTCAGCAGGGAGCAGCTGAATTTTCATCAATGTATGGGCAGGCTGGTTGGAGCCAAGCCCAAGCCCCGAAAAAACAACCCCACACCATAATCCTCCCTCCACCAAATGATTTGGACCAGTGCTCAAAGTAAGGTCCATGAAGACATGGATGAGCGAGTTTGGGGTGGAGGAACTTGACTGGCCTGCACAGAGTCCTGACCTCAACCCTATAGAACAACTTTGGGATGAATTAGAGCGGAGACTGCGAGCCAGGCCTTCTCATCCAATATCAGTGCCTGACCTCACAAATGCACTCCTGGAAGAATGGTCAAACATTCTCATAGACACTCCTAAACCTTGTGGACAGCCTTCCCAGAAGAGTTGAAGTGGTTACAGCTGCAAAGAGTGGGCCAACTCAATATTGAACCCTACAGACTAAGACTGGGATGCCATTAACCACTAGCCGACCTGCCGGCCTCATTATACTGCAGCAGGTTGGCTCTCGTGGGCAAATCGACATAGCTATACGTCGACCCTTTATATTGCCTTAGCAGGCATGTGCCTCGAGGCCACAATGTCCGTGGCAGCCACGATGTCCGCCGGGCACCCGTGATCGCTCCTGAGAGAGTACAGAGGACCTGTCAATGTAAACAGACAGATCCCCCATTCTGTCAGGTAGAGGAGAGAGATCTGCTGTTTCTAGTGAATAGAAACAGCAGTATCTCTCTACTCCCAGTCAGTACACTGCCCCCACATTTAGAAACACCTCCCTAGGACACACTTAACGCCTTGATCACCCCCTGGTGTTAACCCCTTCGCTGCCAGTGACATTTATACAGTAACCAGTGGCTATTTTTAGCTCTGATTGCTGTATAAATGTTAATGGTCCCTAAAAAGTGTCAACAGTGTCTGATCTGTCTGCCGCAATGTCGCAGTCCCTATGAAAATCGCAGATCGCCGCCATTAATAGTACAAAAAAAATAATAATAATAAAAATGCCATAAATCTATCCCATATTTTGTAGATGCTATAACTTTTGCACAAGCCAATCAATATACGCTTATTGCAAATTTTTTTTTACCAAAAATATGTAGAAGAATACATATTGACCTAAACTGATGAATAAATTTGTTTTTTTTTTAATTTTTTTTGTGGATATTTATTACAGCAAAAAGTAAAAAATATTGTTTTTTTTTCAAAATTGTTGCTCTATTTTTGTTTATAGCGCAAAAAATAAAAACCGCAGAGATGATCAAAAAGGACATCAATTTTGTTTGGGTACAGCGTCACACAACCCCGCAATTGTCAGTTAAAGCGACGCAGTGCCGTATCACAAAAAATGGCCTGCTCAGTAATGGGGCAAATCCTTCCTGGGCTGAAGTGGTTAAAGTTCATGTGCGTGTAAAGGCAGGCATCTCAATACTTTTGACAAGATAATGTATATTTTAATTGTGAATTGATATGCTTTGTTACAGTTCTACTTTAAAAACACATTGGGGGTTATTTACGAAAGGCAAATCCACTTTGCACTACAAGTACAAAGTGCACTTGAAATTGCACTTGGAAGTGCAGTCGCTGTAAATCTGAGGGGTAGATCTGAAATGAGGGGAAGCTCTGTTGATTTTATCATGCAATCATGTGCAAGCTAAAATGCTGTTTTATATTTTCCTTGCATGTCCCCCTCGGATCTACAGCGACTGCACTTCCAAGTGCACTTTTAGTGCAATTTCAAGTGCACTTTGCACTTGTAGTTTGCACTTATAGTGCAAAGTGGATTTGCCTTTAGTAAATAACCCCGACTGAGTTTAAGGGATTGTGACCAGCTTCTATTCCCAGCTTGACACATGGTTTGTCAGGCCTGGTTCAGGTTTGTTATAGCATTCAAGCCTATAAAAAGTCCAATAAGAACTAATTTGCCACTGTACAAGTGATGAATTCTTTACAGTAGGATCATGTTTAAAAAGCCTTGCAGGGAAGAAAAGTAAAAGCAAGTATAAAATGTAGCGTAACACAGCTGTATGATGCGGATTATAAAACATCCAGTTTTCTTTTTGTGATTACACACAACTTTACAGTGTAGATTTATGCTGCAGTAATGCACGCTCATTATATTTTAGCTGGCATGACAGTGACATTTTATAGCTAAAGCACTTAAGCCTTGGCCTATCATGGGAATGCCAGTTAAAAATATGGTGATGTGTTTATCAAAGGCAAGTTCAAGCAGTCTACTGTAAAACCGCTATCACAATTTTATTTCCTAAAAAACCTGAGGGAGAAAGTAACACTCATTTATTTTACTTTTTTTGCTGCCCATTAGTTGCAAAATTATTGGTGTCAGCAATTTATTTGACGTTAAGGGGGTCAATAATTGTAAAGTCACTGGAGTGCAGTAATGTCCTGAAGCAACTAAGCAACATAAAATGATTTTACAGAATATAGACTATTTTTCCTCACTGACTACAAATTTTCTGCTTTCCATACAGTTTTGCTAAATGTTTACAACTTATATTGTTAAAAGCATATCAGTTTATTAAGCAACTTCTAAGGAAGCAGTTGGCCTTGTTTTTCCCAGTGCTGCTAAAGCAGACTGTGCAGCTGCAGGTCGGCCTGGTAGGGTTCAGTGCTAGAACTGCCAGCAGGGGTCCAGTGTTCAGCCCAAGAGACCAAATGACTAGATCCTGAATTTCAAATGCTGCTACAGAATTCTCTTTGGGAGAGAAGACTTAGTAAATAAATCCTCTGGCCTGCAAGGAATAGTATAGGGAGAGCCACTTAACTGCAGCTTAACGTGTTACTTTGGTGAGGTTATAGCAGATCTCCAATTTTATTTATAATCTTTATTTTGTTGATTTTCACATTTTAAATAACCTTAAAAAAAAAAATTGAAAAAACAATTAAATACATCGATACATCAGCACATTACAACTTGACAATTCTGTTTTTACATCCAAAAAAAAACCCCAACTCAGTAACCATGAAATATAGGTCCATTAGCCAGGCTATAAGGCCATGGGCCATTACAAATAAAAATAACTATAATCAAAACATGTTGATAGCAAAGACCGAGACATATATTCAAGTTAGCCATATAATAAAATGTAACGCGGAAGTAAATAAACAAAACAAAAACTACCAAAAAAAAAAAAAAGAGAAAAAGAAAGTAAGAAGGACAAAAAAGTAAGTTAAGTCCAGATTCTGTTTAAAAGTCCCTCCAAGGATGACTAAAAGAGCATGAAAAAAAAATTGGGCATGGGGGCGGAGACGTACCGCCCTCACTTCTCATAAATATTGTAAAAATGTAGTAGAGGTTCGAAAATGACCCCATTGCAACCACTCTGATGGGGATCCTTCCAAAAGTCTCTCTTCAGCATCAAACATCTGTTCCATTGATTGAATCATGTTCATCTCACACACCTATTCCGCCATTGAAGGACAAGTAACATTGAATATCTGGAGAGAAGAGTCTTTAATTTTATGATGATACAAAATATTTTTAACCAGAATGGCAATACGAGCGGGCAATAGTGCCAAATATGAGACATAATACCCCGTGCATTTAGGCAGATCTCCAATATTAAATTAATTAAAAATAAATTCCCCAGCCTTTGAAAAGTAAAAATGCACCTCTTGAAGCCTGCATGACAATTCTGCAGACACCAGGGCAATTCCCTGTAGTATGGAAGACCAGGAAGAAGACTCAAGGGTGTCATGTGGCCATCCAGAAGACTACAGGAAAAATACTGTTGTGCATTATGACCTGTTAGGAAAAATATGCATGAAGACTAAATGTAAAACTAGTTCTTCTTTAAAATGTATGTATAGCTTAACAATAAACTTCTGTAATTTGCTTCCCTTTGGTCTGTTTGGTCAGAGATAATAATTCACACAGGCAGGTGCAATGGAACTTTGAATCGAAGTAATGCAACAACAGTTCACAACAAGCCCTGTGGGAAAGCCACCCAGCCGGGCACGCTCAGAGTTAAGTAGCGTGACAGTAGATTCTAGCAGGAATGACAGAGTTGACCGAATGCAGCCTGGCCATCTGGTCCCAATCGGGAGTCAGTTCAGAGAGAAGAGGCACTACGCTTACCCTTCTCGACAAGAGTCTTTCCCTAGTGTTATTACTGTACCTCACAGATGATATGTGTCCCTATTCTGTCCACCTATATAATAGGTTCTGCCTGACCCAAGATGGGTGGTAGCATCCAATAGGTTTGATTCCCCCAATGACCCAGGAAACCATAGAGGAACCTTGTCTCTCCTGCCCTCCTCTCCAGCAACAATGCTGCTGCGGCTGAGCTCCCCCTTCTGTGGAACTGCAACAACCACCATTTTTTTTCTACAGGGCCTTTGCTTTCAGAAAATATATAATGTTTGGGGGTCCTTAGTACGTATATAGTAAACAAAATGCTGATTTAACATGTTAAGTGAGAAATGTCAGAATTGGCTTGGGCAGCAAGTTGTTAAAGAATGTTTAAGGGGGTTGGGACAAAAGTGCCTTAACCACTTGAGCCCCGGACCATTATGCTGCCTAAGGACCAGAGGTCTTTTTCCAATTTGGCACTGCGTCGCTTTAACTGCTAATTGCGCGGTCATGCAATGCTGTACCCAAACAAAATTTGCGTCCTTTTCTTCCCACAAATAGAGCTTTCTTTTGATGGTATTTGATCACCTCTGTGGCTTTTATTTTTTGCGCTATAAATGGAAAAAAACGAAAATTTAGAAAAAAATTGATATTTTCTACTTTTTGTTATAAAAAAAATCCAATAAACTAAATTTTAGTCATACATTTAGGCCAAAATGTATTCGGCCACATGTCTTTGGTAAAAAAAATTTCAATAAGCGTATATTTATTGGTTTGCGCAAAAGTTATAGCGTCTACAAACTAGGGTACATTTTCTGTAATTTACACAGCTTTTAGTTTATGACTGCCTATGTCATTTCTTGAGGTGGTAAAATGGCAGGGCAGTACAAACCCCCCCCAAATGACCCCATTTTGGAAAGTAAACACCCCAAGGAAATTGCTGAGAGGCATGTTGAACCCATTGAATATTTATTTTTTTTGTCCCAAGTGATTGAATGACAAAAAAAAAAATATTTACAAAAAGTTGTCACTAAATGATATATTGCTCACACAGGCCATGGGCCTATGTGGAATTGCACCCCAAAATACATTCAGCTGCTTCTCCTGAGTATGGGGATACCACATGTGTGGGACTTTTTGGGAGCCTAGCCGCGTACGGGGCCCCGAAAACCAATCACCGCCTTCAGGATTTCTAAGGGTGTAAATTTTTGATTTTACTCCTCACTACCTATCACAGTTTCGGAGGCCATGGAATGCCCAGGTGGCACAAAACCCCCCAAAATGACCCCATTTTGGAAAGTAGACACCCCAAGCTATTTGCTGAGAGGCATATTGAGTCCATGGAATATTTTATATTTTGACTCAAGTTGCGGGAAAGTGACACTTTTTTTTTTTTTTTGCATAAAGTTGTCACTAAATGATATATTGCTCACACAGGCCATGGGCATATGTGGAATTGCACCCCAAAATACATTTAGCTGCTTCTCCTGAGTATGGGGATACCACATGTGTGAGACTTTTTGGGAGCCTAGCCGCGTACGGGGCCCTGAAATCCAATCACCGCCTTCAGGATTTCTAAGGGTGAAAATTTTTGATTTCACTCTTCACTGCCTATCACAGTTTCGGAGGCCATGGAATGCCCAGGTGGCACAAACCCCCCCAAATGACCCCATTTTGGAAAGTAGACACCCCAAGCTATTTGCTGAGAGGCATGGTGAGTATTTTGCAGCTCTCATTTGTTTTTGAAAATGAAGAAAGACAAGAAAAAACATTTTTTTTTTCTTTTTTCAATTTTCAAAACTTTGTGACAAAAAGTGAGGTCTGCAAAATACTCACTATACCTCTCAGCAAATAGCTTTGGGTGTCTACTTTCCAAAATGGGGTCATTTGGGGGGGTTTGTGCCACCTGGGCATTCCATGGCCTCCGAAACTGTGATAGGCAGTGAAGAGTGAAATCAAAAATTCGCGCCCTTAGAAAGCCTGAAGGCGGTGCTTGGTTTTCGGGGTCCCGTACGCAGCTAGGCTCCCAAAAAGTCTCACACATGTGGTATCCCCGTACTCAGGAGAAGCAGCAGAATGTATTTTGGGGTGTAATTTCACATATTCCCATGGCATGTTTGAGCAATATATCATTTAGTGACAACTTTGTGCAAAAAAAAAAAAAAAAATTTGTCTCTTTCCCGCAACTTGTGTCGCAATATAAAATATTCCATGGACTCGACATGCCTCTCAGCAAATAGCTTGGGGTGTCTACTTTCCAAAATGGGGTCATTTGGGGGGGTTTTGAACTATCCTGGCATTTTATGCACAACATTTAGAAGCTTATGTCACACATCACCCACTCTTCTAACCACTTGAAGACAAAGCCCTTTCTGACACTTATTGTTTACATGAAAAAGTTATTTTTTTTTGCAAAAAAATTACTTTGAACCCCCAAACATTATATATTTTTTTAAAGCAAATGCCCTACAGATTAAAATGGTGGGTGTTTCATTTTTTTTTTTCACACAGTATTTGCGCAGCGATTTTTCAAACGCATTTTTTGGGGAAAAAACACACTTTTTTAAATTTTAATGCACTAAAACACGCTATATTGCCCAAATGTTTGATGAAATAAAAAAGATGATCTTAGGCCGAGTACATGGATACCAAACATGACATGCTTTAAAATTGCGCACAAACGTGCAGTGGCAACAAAATAAATACATTTTTAAAAGCATTTAAAAGCCTTTACAGGTTACCACTTTAGATTTACAGAGGAGGTCTACTGCAAAAATTACTGCCCTCGATCTGACCTTCGTGGTGATACCTCACATGCATGGTGCAATTGCTGTTTACGTTTGACGACAGACCGCCGCTTGCGTTCGCCTTAGCGCGAGAGCAGGGGGCGACAGGGGTGCTTTTTTTTTTTTTTTCTTTATTATTTTTTTGCTTTTTTTATCTTATTTTTTAACTGTTCCTTTCATATTTTTTTTTTAATCATTTTTATTGTTATCTCGGGGAATGTAAATATCCCCTATGATAGCAATAGGTAGTGACAGGTACTCTTTTTTGAAAAAATTGGGGTCTATTAGACCCTAGATCTCTCCTCTGCCCTCAAAGCATCTGACCACACCAAGATCGGTGTGATAAAATGCTTCCCCAATTTCCCAATGGCGCTATTTACATCCGGCGAAATCTAAGTCATAAAATGCTCGTAGCTTCCGGTTTCTTAGGCCATAGAGATGTTTGGAGCCACTCTGGTCTCTGATCAGCTCTATGGTCAGCTGGCTGAATCACCGGCTGCATTCTCAGGTTCCCTGTTGAGACAGGAGAGCCAGAGAAAAACACGGAAGACGGTGGGGGGGGGCATTCCCTCCCACGGCTTGTAAAAGCAGTCTAGAGGCTAATTAGCCGCTAGGATTGCTTTTACATGAAAGCCGACCGCTGGCTGAAAAGAATGATACCAAGATGATACCTAAACCTGCAGGCATCATTCTGGTATAACCACTCAAAGTCGTGAATGGCGTACCTGAAGACAAAAAAATGGTTAACAATAAAGCACAGTAAACAGTAAAGTATAAAAAATTGCATACCCGAAAAGCAAACATGATAAAACATAACAACAATAAAACATTGCAGAATAGAATACAGTAAAAAAGAGCAGAACAATAGAGAGAGAATAGAGAGAGAACAATAAAACGACAACTATTTTTTTTTATTTTATATATATATATTTTTTTGACACTTTTTTTGTAACTAACTTTTGTAACTGTAACCGGTTCCAGGTTCGGGTCTCACAAAATGTGATGGCATCTTGGGAGACCCTGTGAAAGTGCGCCTAGTCTGTGGAATGCTGTACCCTACGCTAATACTCAACTAGTGAATGGTAGCGTTCAAAACATTCACCAATGCAAAGACCAGGATTGTCAGGACAGGAGGGACAATAATAGCGGGTGTCACGTCTATATCCGCGCTTCCTGCAGACACAACATCTTTTTTGGGGGGTTCGTTGAGTAGGGGTACTCGGGAGGACATAAAGAAAATGCCTCTCATGCAGCCGACTGCATTTGGTTGGGGATGTGAATGGGGGAAGTACGGGCACTGCAGAAGCGGTGGGTTCCCAATTAGGATTGGCGAATGCAGCAGGAAGGGCATTATGGGCACGACGGGCCTGTGTTTGTCTTCTTGGTGGCAGCGGGACACTACTTGTGCTTGCCACCTCACCAGCTTGAACTGCACTTATGGGACTCGCCACGTCACCAAGTGTTACTGCAGTGCTGGTTTGACTACGACCGGGGTGTACTAGGCCGCTGGTGCTTGCCAGTTCACCAAAACGCTACCAAAAAAACTGTTAGCGATCGCAGGGATCAGGCCTGACTCTGCGAACGCTGCAGTTATGCGTTTAGTGTTTTGTAAGTGACAATGATCGATCGATACTGCACTTGGGTGGGCTGGGCTGGGCCGGGCGGAGGGGCAAAACGCAGGTGCTAGCAGGTATCTGGGTTGATCCCACTAACACTGCGTTTTTGGGAACCCTAAACTGCTGGGGACGCTAGTATAGATCTGATCGGATCAGATATTGATCCGTTCAGATACTATATCACTAAGGGAGGTGTATGCTGCGTGCGTGGGTGTTAGCGGTACTGGCGCTAACCTGACGCTGCCTGGGGCCGGTGCTTGCCAGTTCACCAAAACGCTACCAAAAAAACTGTTAGCGATCGCAGGGATCAGGCCTGACTCTGCGAACGCTGCAGTTATGCGTTTAGTGTTTTGTAAGGGACAGTGATCGATCGATACTGCACTTGGGTGGGCTGGGCCGGGCCGGGCGGAGGGGCAAAACGCAGGTGCTAGCAGGTATCTGGGCTGATCCCGCTAACACTGCGTTTTTGGGAACCCTAAACTGCTGGGGACGCTAGTATAGATCTGATCGGATCAGATATTGATCCGATCAGATACTTTACCACTAAGGAAGGTGTACGGTGCGTGCGTGGGTGTTAGCGCTACTGGCGCTATTCTGACGCTGCCTGGTGCTTGCTTGCCAGTTCACCAAAATGCTACCAAAAAAACTGTTAGCGATCGCAGGGATCAGGCCTGACTCTGCGAACGCTGCAGTTATGCGTTTAGTGTTTTGTAAGTGACAGTGATCGATCGATACTGCACTTGGGTGGGCTGGGCGGAGGGGCAAAACGCAGGTGCTAGCGGGTATCTGGGCTGATCCCGCTAACACTGCGTTTTTGGGAACCCTAAACTGCTGGGGACGCTAGTATAGATCTGATCGGATCAGATATTGATCCGATCAGATACTATACCACTAAGGGAGGTGCATGCTGCGTGCGTGGGTGTTAGCGGTACTGGCGCTAATCTGATGCTGCCTGGGGCGACGCATATCACCGCCGGGCGATCAGGGGGCTAAACCTGTATTCGGTAATAAACGGCGGGTGCCCTGACACTATAAAAAATAAACGAACTAACCAGCGTCAACCGTAACGGTTATACGGTGATCAGTGGTGAAAGGGTTAACTAGGGGGCAATCAAGGGGTTAAAACATTTATTAGATAGTATATGGGGGTCCCTGACGCTATAAAATGCTGACGGCGAACCTAAATATTTACGTCCCTAACTAGCGTCACCAGCGACACTAATACAGCGATCAGAAAAATGATCGCTTAGCGACACTGGTGACAGGGGGTGATCAAGGGGTTAAAACTTTATTAGGGGGGGTTAGGGGGTACCCTAGACCTAAAGGGGGGGTAATACTAACTGTCCCAACACTGTAACTGTCACAAACTGACACTATGCAGTAATCAGAAAAAAAAAAAAAAAAACCCTGCTTGGTGTCAGTTTGTGACAGGGGGGGGTGATTGGGGGGGATCGGGGGGCGATCGGGGGGGGGATCGGGGTGTTTTGTATGCCTGGCATGTTCTACTGTGAGGTGTAGTGTTGGTGCACTCACATTGATGTCTTCTCCCCTCGGCGCTGGAACGGAAACTACCGAGCCGAGGGGAGATGACATCATTTCCTTTGCTGCTGTTTAGCATACAGCAGCAAAGGAATGTTCCCATTGGCCGGCGGCGATCGCGAGGGGGGGGCCACGAACGGATGGCCTCCCCCTCATCTCCGATCGCCGGGGAACAGAACGGGACCGCCTCGGGCACCGGGGGGGGTCCGATCGGACCCCCCACCCGCGGGAGGCAAATCACGTACATGTACGTGATTTTGCCTGCCCGTGCCGCTTTGCCGACGTACATCGGCGTGAGGCGGTCCTTAAGTGGTTAAAGGAGTTGTAAAGTCTCAAGGTTTTTCACCCTAATGCATTCTATGCATTAAGGTGAAAAACATTCTGTGCTGTAGTTCCCTCTACACCCCCCCCTTTTCCTTACCCTAACCCGAACGTTCCAGTGATGAGCATGAGCCCAGCAGCTCCAGCTGCTGTCTTGGGTCCTCATTGGATAGATTGATAGCAGCAGGAGCCAATGGCTTTCAATCAAATCCAGTGACACGGGAGCCAGGGGGTGGGGCCGAATCCTGCTGTCTGTGTCAATAAACGTAGCAGCAGGACTCGGGAGCGTGCCCGCATGAGTACCCTCATGTAATGCGTCTTGCTGTGGGGGCACTTGATGAAGAGGAGGAGCCAGGAGCACAGCTGGGGGACCCCAGAAAAGAAGAATCTGGGCCGCTCTGTGTGAAACCCTTGCACAGAGCAGGTAAGTATGACATGTTTGTTATTAAAAAAAAAAAAAAAAAAACGAGCCTTTACAATCACTTTAATAGAAGGATAAAACTGAAACAAGAATATTTAGAGAGCCATTTAAATATGCCTTCATTCAAATCAGTTTTTGTTTGCATCTACCCCAGCCATATCTGCAAGATTTTGCGCTTAGGAACTCATTGGTTGGTGAAACTGGGTTAGGGCTTTGACCATTCCGCTCTGTTACTGACACAAGTCAATAGATTGTTAAAATATTTATTGTCAGTTTAGTTGCTGGTCTAGAAATCATTGGAAGTTTAATTTCCTGCAATTTAAAAAAAAATGGTGGGAATGATAGCAGCATAACCTGCAACAATGTAGTGTCGTTTTTTCAGATGACATCAAAATGTTCACATGAAAGAGGCTCCTGACAGCACAAAGACTCAGATGCTCTAAATCTTTCTTTCTCTGAAGGAGGTGATATTTCAGTCTGTGACCTTTCTTGGGTTTACAAACTGTGCTACAAACTTCCACCAAAATGAACGAAGAAACCCATAAATAACCCTACCCCTCAATTATATATGACACCTTAGTTCCAGTCAGATATCCAGCAAAAAACGGATTGCTTCATCGCTGCTAGCTGTAAATGAAAAACGCAAAAAATACCAGGCATATGGGTTGATGAAGGAACAGCATATCATGTTAACATGAACATACAACCCCAAATACCCTCCAACACCAGATGGGCACCATCTCAACATCCCAGGTAGCAAGCAATTCAACTGCAAGTTTGAAAATTACTTGCTAAGCTATTGCTAGACTTGCCAGGCTTCACAAGTTTGTTGCACAATTCCAGCAAGTCCACATTGCATGACTCCAGAGCAACATTCTTTGCAAGCATTCTGCAAGTTGTGGTTCAGTTATGTTGTGCAATAGTCATCCCACCACAGGGGTCACTGTGGCTACATTTTAGACTTTTGTAGACTTGCAGCGCTCTTGCTGTAGACTCACCGATGCAACTTTGCTCTTGTTAGAGACTTGCCACACAAATTTGCTACAAATTGGAAAAGTGTCAACTAGAACTTGTGCTTAAATCAAGTATCAAGGGGGATGTGTTTTTGTCTATATGTCTAAAATCATATCTAATCCATGAGATCCTTGCATTAGTCCATTTTGCACTGTGGAAGATTTAAGAAATTTTAAAGACTGAAGAGTTGCTTACATAAGAGGAAAAGAGACATCATTTCACTAGGAACATTTTTAGTGTAGCTTGTATTTGGTATACCTCCCTTCTTTATAACTTGAGAAAGAGGGGCACACCAAAAAAGACAACATGAAGTGCACTGCAGAAAAGTGGCAATATTTTGTATGTGAATTAGGGCTCATCCATGCAGCTAATTAGGACTGTACACCACCAAGATCAGTGCATTCCTGAGGGTGGTATGGCCAGGTATATCACTTGTAGCTCGAATACTGAGGAGTATTTTGTGGGTACAAGGACAACAGCACACGTGTGGCAAGCTGAGACTGTCCACAGCTGTCTGCAGCTATTCACATATAAATGCACATAGAGTGATTACTTGCTGTTGGGGATGAATGTGTGCCCCTAGTTGCTGACAGTTTGCGATAAGTAGCGCACATCTTTTCCTAACTGCAGGTAATGGCTCCATGTTATTTCATGTGAACAGTTGCAGGAAGCCTCAATCAGTGTCAGCCTGGCTTTGATTGGAAACACCTATTTGTGCCTACTACAGAAATACACTGACATGAGTGGTGTATGGACCTAATTGGCCATGAGCCCTTAACCTCCCTGGCGGTATGATTATTTCAGATTTTTGGTGCAGAAAGCGGTACCATTATTTTGCATGGAAATTTGGCGTTTTATATTGTAGGTCTGTAATTCTTAGGAATAACTCACTTAAATCTGTCCAAACCAGAGTCTAGTAGACATCTCGGGTATGATAAAGTTTGAAACACGAAATCATAAATTATAATATAATAAATAACTATAAATAATTATACCAAAAAATAATATAATAATAATAAAAATTATTCAATAATGTAATCAAATCAAAAACACTGAAATTTGCTCAGTTGCAGAATTGTCGCTGTCATTACTTTTCAGTGTTTGATGACAGATCTCCCCACAAATCACTATCGCTCAATTCTGCGAGTCAGGGGCGTTGCTAGGGGGTGGCTATTGGGGCTATAGCCCCGAATTTGGGGCCCATAGCCCCGAGTCTCTTACTGCAGGATCCCTGCCTAACCAGTGGGTTGCGGCTGCTGCGGCGGGCTGGCTGCATGAGAGAGGCGGAGGAGAGGAGAGAAGCAACGGGCGGACGAGCAGAGATGACATCTCTCTCCGCCCGCTCCACATCATCGCTCTTGACAGCCGGGCCTCTTCAATTTGGGAGCGAAGTGTGGGGAGCAGCAGAGAGATGACATCATCTCTCACTGTCCGCCACACGTCAGTGCTCTTCTGCCCTCACAGCACGGTGGAGTGGAGGTCACGTGCTTCCTGTCATCATGGAGCTCCACTTTGCAGACCCCCTTGCTTCAATGTCGAAGGTGTGGCGGGGAGCAGCAAGATGACATCATCTCTCACTGCCCGCCCCGCATCACCGCTCTCCTGCTCTCACTAAATGGACCAGTGCTGTCAGCCTGCTACCAATGCAGCATCAATGCACATTTGGTGCAACTGGCTGGCATGGCAAGTGACAATCCACATCAGTTGGCAAGTGTCAACCCACATCTGGTGGCCGGTGACATGGCATTTGACAATCTGCAAATGGTGGCAAGAGATGTGACAAGTGACAATCTGCAAATGGTGGCAGGAGACGTGGCAATCTGCAAATGGTGGCAGGTGATGTGGCAAGTAGCAATCTGCAAATGGTGGCAGGTGACGTGGCATGTGGCAATCTGCAAATGGTGGCAGGTGACGTGGCAAGTGACAATCCACATCTGCTGCCAGGTGAAAGTGGGAAGTAACACGCTGCATCTGGTGACAGGCGAAGGTGGCAAGTGACACGCTGCATCTAGGGGCAGTAGATGTGGCAAGTGGCACGCCCAGGGCCCAGTTGAACCCCTTCATTATATATTAGAATGTAACAATAGAAATAATGCACTTCAATCACCCTGACACCATATCAACCATGGTACCATGATGATTGAAGCGCACAACACCAGCCATCTCCCGTGAGAAATTGCTTACCACCGGTCCCCCCCCCCCCCCCCCCCCCGCAGGCATGCAAAAAGGTTGGTGACCGCTGCTATGGGCTCTAGCCCCAGATCTTTTGCAGACCTAGCAACGCCCCTGCGCAGGGATTCTAATTTATTATCACTGTTTTCTAGAATTATAGAGTAAATGCCACAAAGATAGAAGAAAAAAAAAAACTGTTAGTGGGTACCTTCATCCTTCAATCGTATAGTAATGAGGGGGGTTGACTTCTCCAATCAAGTCCTACCTCACCACCCGGAGCTAATTGGACTATCACGGTACCTCATAGAAACATACAAACATTGATAAAAATTTTAATTTATTCAAAAATAAACATTAAAAAATCTATACATACATAATATAGATCTAACAGAAATATGTTACAGTACAAAATTATTGGGATAACATTTAAAACGCCCACAAAGGTGGTTGGAGGCAGTTTTAGAGTACTTGAGAACGTAACCTCGACATTTTTGCGGTCAAGCCGCTTCTTCAGGAGGCGTCCAAGTAAATTCTCTATAAATCAGATAACCATGATTACATATACATAATGAAAGAGAGTGATATAAGGTTGATAGCATAGCGTTGGAGTAGTTGTTAATTTCAGATAAACATGTACACTCACCAACCACTGCCCTATCCGGGCTTAGACGGCACTGTGAGACGCCCAATATGGGCTGAAGAAGCGGCTTGACCGCGAAACTGTCGAGGTTACGTTCTCAAGTACTCTAAAACTGCCTCCAACCACCTTTGTGGGCGTTTTAAATGTTATCCCAATAATTTTGTACTGTAACATACTTCTGTTAGATCTATATTATGTATGTATAGATTTTTTAATGTTTATTTTTGAATAAAAATAATTTTTTATCAATGTTTGTATGTTTCTATGAGGTACCGTGATAGTCCAATTAGCTCCGGGTGGTAAGGTAGGACTTGATTGGAGAAATCACTGTTTTCTAGTTGGTCTAAAACTGCTTTTGATGTAAAGGGACGGTTTTGGTTGCTAAGGACAATCTCAGGCAGAAAGAGCAGTTTTTATATTATAAAACTGCATGCAGGGCACTGGAGAAACCATTAGTAATGTAATCTGTAAGATTACAGTATACTGTATGTATTGTATGTGTTTCACTTTTTGAATTTGGCGCCGTTCTCCGTCCACGTGCGTCGCAACGCTCGCAGGAAATGGAGCTTGGCACTGTGATGAATCGAGCGGAGGACGAGCCGCTCACACTGCGGGAGACATCACAGGAACCAGGGGACAAGATAAGTAAGCTCTTCCTGGAACCTGCGATGTGATCCTGAGTCTGGCTCTGGGTTACCGCTTTTGGTTCTGAATATCCACCCCGAGCCAGACTCGGGAATACTGCCAGGGAGGTTAAAGGGCATAGTTAGACCCCATTAGCTGTACACACTCCATACATTTGCTGTTGTCCTTGTATCCAAAAAATACTCCTAAGTTACTTTGCTACAAGTGACAGTCTCCCAGATGCACATACACCTCAGCACTTAGAAAAATGGAACTCTTCCATCACATATGCTTTTCTGCGTACAGATTATCAACAGAGAGCTAACAGTTTCTGAGCCTACCTTAAAGCGGTTGTAAACCACTGGAAGTTTTTGGGTTTTTTTTGTTTTTTTTTCCCCCTGTAATGTAAAGTCATAATGCGCTAGTATGCATTGCATTCTAGCACATTAAATGAAACTTACCTTAAAACTAAGCTGTTCCAGCGGCGCGATGTAAGCGCTGCAGCCGCTTCCATCTTCACCCGTCTTGCTTCTGGGTTCACGGGCTCAGGCTGTACGACTGGTCGGAGGCAAAATTACGTCACTCCTGCACATGCGCATTGGAGCCGCCGTTCACGGGACAGGGCTCGGAAGGAATGGCATGGGTGGCCATTCCTTTAGAGCGCATACCCCAGTAATGTCACTGGCTGCATGTAATGTAAATGTCTGCATGTTTAATAGATATTTACACTACCTATTGGTAAGCCTTATTATAGGTTTACCTATAGGTAAAAGTCAGTAAAGGAAGTTTACTTCCTCTTTAAAGGAAAACTTCAATAAACAATCAGGAACTACTGTGCAACACCCAGAAGCTGTTGCGACAATAATCAGTACAAACAAATGGCAACTCCCCCCAACCTATAACTGCCCTTTGCAGCAAGGAGCATCTGGAAGGGGCGACACATGTCAAAAATCAACACACAAAAATTCCCAGCTCACTTACCAGCAACAAACTGAATTGACCCTGTCTAACAGTTCACGTTAAAACCAAGGGGTTGAGTTTGCATACGTTTGCAAATACATGCATAAGCTGCAACGGCCACATCACAGCACCCCACTGTACTGCAGTTCTAACTCTATAATTTTGAGAGTCTCCTGAGTTTGAGCACATACTGTATATAATAATTTATGTGTGCAAACTAAACTCCTTGGTTTTAACGTGAACTGTTAGATAAGGTTGATTCAGGTTTGTTGCAGGCTGGCTGGTAAGTGAGCTGGGAATATTTGTTTGTTTTTGTTTTTACATGCATCACCCTTCCATGTGCTCCTTGCTGCAAAGTCCAGTTATAGGTTGGGGTGGTTGCCATTTGTTTGTACTGTTGGTAATTTGTGATATCTTTGCTGCCATTGTGCTATTGCTGGGTGTCCAGTGCGCCCCTGTACCTTTTAAGGAGGGGAGGACTCCTCCAGGTGTACCTGTCCTTAATCTATCCATTAATATATATGTGCTCCAACTCAGGAGACTCTCAAAATTATAGAGCTAGGTTTCGGTTTGCTGGTAAGTGAGCTGGGAATGTGTGTAGGGGACAGGAGTATGTAATATAATGCTAATACAGTGCCCTTACCTGGCCAGTAAAAGTACCCTTAAATGGAGGTCAGTGGCAATAGGATTCCCCCAACAACCATTATGGTCAGCGACAGTTCAATGATCTGTGAATTATTTCCTCTTTTCTCCCTCCTCTTTAATCTACAATGAATTGTAGATTCTCTCTCTCCCAAAGTTTAGTGCTCAGTGGATCCCCCCTTTCCCAAACATAAATAAGTAGTCTGTTGATTCTCTTATCACCTCCCCAAAATCATTAGTGGTCAGTGGATTATTTTCCACTCCTTCCCAAAGAAATAGTGGTTAGTCGATTCTCTCCCCTCCTACATAAAATATTAGCGGTCAGTTGATTCTCTTACCTTAGATTCTCACTCCTGATACCTCTTACCCTTATCTCTAAAGCATTATCAAGTGGCAATTACTTACAACATTTACCTTAATGAGAGATGCTTGTCCTGCATTGTCGTCTGGGTAGTAAAACACCATTTCAATAATTTAGCTACTATCAGAGAAGAGACCACTCTGTGCTGCTGTAGAGATCCAGAGCTGAGATTTAAAACAAGCTTCCAGCCCTGTGCTCTGGGACACAGCCTAGATCTATGGAGCCTTGGTTTATATGTATTATATTATTTAAAAGGACAGTCCTTGTGGGATCTGGGACAGTTGGGTTGCATGCATTTAGGCTAATAACCTGTCCTGACAGGTACCTGAATGGTTGGACTTTTTGGATGTGAATAGATTGATTACTGTATTCTTCATCTCTCACCTTATAGAGACATTAGTCTTAATTCCCAAATATAACACACCAGGATCCTTAAAGTAGAACCATACCAAAATAGAAGAAAAATAATAATAACATATATGATTCAGTCTGTCAGTAGCAGGAACTCAGACGTTTTGTTTTGCCCCCTGTGTAATATAATTGTATTACCTATTGATCCTGCCAATAGATCTGTTATTTTTCTAGTACATTTAAGATAACAATGCTGTTTGTTCTGCAGTAAAACCATACACCATTGTTGTTCACCCTATGGACAAGGTAATCTAATGCCGTGTACACACGGGCGGACATTTTTCGACCGGACTGGTCCGACGGACTTTCCGACTGACTTTCAACGGACTTTTGACGGACTTCCGACTGACTTTTTAACGAACGGACTTGCCTACACATGATCACACCAAAGTCCGACGGATTCGTACGTGATGACGTACACAGGACTAAAATAAGGAAGTTGATAGCCAGTAGCCAATAGCTGCCCTAGCGTCAGTTTTTGTCCATCGGACTAGCATACAGACGAGCGGATTTCTGGGTCCGGCGGAGTTACGACGTAAAGATTTGAAGCATGTTCCAAATCTAAAGTCCGTCAGCCTTTCGACAGAAAAAGTCCACTGAAGGTCCGATGAAGCCCACACATGATCGGATTGTCCGCCGGACTTGGTCAGTCGGACCAGTCCGGTCGAAAAGTCTGCTCGTGTGTACGCGGCATAAGACATGTAGTTTTTCTTCAAAGTGAAATTAAACCCACCATGTTGCCACTTTCTCAAAACAGTTACATTCAAGGCATGCCTTGTGTGATATCTGTCAAGTTTTCCATTGTATTTAGGTTAGATTCCAACCAAACTGTCATAGTTGATCACATGTGTAGCATCATGGCAATTGCAGATCAAACAGAGGCCAACATGGCAGCTTCCTTGGCTGCAAAGGAAAGGGGGGTTTAGTTCCAATTTAGGTATATGACAAACAAATTCTAGTCCAGCATCAGTTAATAATTTTTAAGCAATTACAGCAAAAATTTATGGAAATATTTTTCTTTTGGAAAAAAACAGCTTTAAGCTATATGATTAAAATCGAATTATTGTAAACACCCCCAGCAATGTAATATGTTTTGTCCCAACACCAGTTACTGCCACTTTTGCTGGACAGATTCATCTTCATGTAAATGCAGAGAAAATATAAATAAATACAAGTCAAAGAAAAAAAGTAATTGCTATACCTACAGGTAACTGGCCAGTTGAAGACCTATGTGAAAAGGAAGTATTAGTGTATGTTTCACCATAAAGGGTAAATAAGTACAAACTGTGATCACACACCTCTTCTCATTAAAATCTATAGCTAGAAATGTAGAAATGTGCAAATTAAAAAAAAATTGCTCTACTTCTAACTATACACATAGGCACTCTAATACCGTGTCTGATCCAGTTTCTTAATTTCAAATTCTGAATAATAACACCAGATAGCTGTCTTCTGTTCATGTAAGTGACAGGTGGTTTTTTAACATCAACTCAGGAAGCTTGTATATGCAGTATATATGAGTGAATGCATTGACTCAAGCTTAGATATGACACAGATTAGGATCATTTACAGAATTTGCTATAGTTTACTGATAAAACCACAATCTGAGGTGTCAGCAAAGCAATATTAACAGTCTTCTGCAAGTTTTATGTTTTTCAGTGCTCCTTTCTGTCACCCAAACATCCTCCCTGCTTTCTCCAATATACTTTGTCAGGGGGATCAGCAATTAGTAAGCAATCAGCCTTTTTACAGTTTTCTACCATCATCAGAGACCAGGCTGTTAAAGAGTGCAGTAGCTTACTTGAATGGCAATCCCACCAGTTGCACATGGCTTCCATTAATTCCCCCAGAAATTCAGTTTCGCTGCTACTGATGGATTATGTCCTGCTAATGTGACTGCTGTTAAAGTGAACCAGTTGCTTTACCCTGCATGCAAGTGTTTCTTCTTGTATTTAACATAAAGTTTATAAATGATAAATATTAGCCACCATAGGTGTAACCAATCTGTCTGTTGGGATAATGCATCAGCCACATACAGATTACAGATAGTTGGACAACTTGAGATGCTATGTGAGAAATAACAGTAGCACAGCTGTATGCAAGAACGTGAGAAAAATGGTGGCCCCCATTAGATATGTAATTACAAATGTAGCGCACCCCCCTAAGGAGCCGGAGGTAAAACGGGGTTCCCCACCCTGCACAACCAAACACACCAAATTTTCACAGTCTTCCAGTGTCAGAAAACAGTACAGCACTTTGTTTTGTTTCTTTATTGAGGTGGAGAAAATTGAGTACTGTCCATGATACTTTTTTTATTTGCACTACTTTTTAAAGCTCGTCCATTTTTCATGGACGAGCTTTCGGGGTGTGTCCCATTCTTCAATGGCTAAGCAGTACTGAGTCACAAAAGTTTTAGCAGAAGGTAAAATGTTAAAACAAAACAAAAAAGAAACAAAAAAATTAATAAATCTCTGAGGGAAAGGAAAAAGAATAATAATTGGATTGGGTGATAATAATGGTGATAATTGGATTGGGAGTAGCAGTATTTTGGGATGCCCACTTGACTTACAACAAACTTCAGGGACAACTTTGCCTATATACATTCTATTTACACTCCTCAGCTTCCTCCAGCACACTTGCTTGCAGAACTCCACTGGCACAATGATAAAAAGTGATCTGACACAGCACTCAGTCAGATTGTTGAACAAAAGCCTATTATAGGCAGAAACCCGAGGTCCCTTGTGATGTGTAGCAAAAATCAGTGTCCAGCTTGCATCCCTGTGGCTACTGATCAAGTGTTCTTCAGGCACTGCCAGCCTGCCTGGCTGTGGTGCCCCTTTCACTAGCCCTACTGGCTACTTCTCCACAGTCCACCCAGACAGACACTCACTCACCAGCCCACCCGGCTGACTCCTCTCTAGAACTCCTGGATGTGCTGACCTGCTCCTGTTGTCCTCTCCCTGCTCCCGTGTCTCCAGGAAGGATTTCCTCTGTGTGTTGTAGAGGGTCCCTCCAGCACCCGAGCCCCAGGCTCCCCAGCTCAATGGCCACGAACAGCCTCCTCAGAACTCCTTCTCCATCTTCCACACGACTGCCGCTGCTGGCGTCACCCATGAGCATTTATGAAGGCCCTGCCAGCCCATTTTGCTGGGGATTGGCTGGGGACCTCATCAATACTCCAAGAAGCTCCTCTGAGACTCCACACTCTACTTCTGGAAGCTTCTCCAAGGTTCCAGCGAGCAGGGGGAGTTACCAGATGTGCTGCTTGCTGAGTCATCCAGCCTCCTTGAGTCACTCATCCCTAACCCAGATTCAACCCAGGCCTGGCTCTCTCTTTTTCTACACGAACAACTATATACATTAACACTCACTAGAGGGTTCTACACAAATACAAAAAAGTATGTATTTTTACAGTTATCTACATTGTATTATTCTGTTTTGCATATAAAAAGAGATATTGAAAATATTGATATCATATTGTAGATCGCTGGGTTCTAGTTCAGGTTTAGAAGTATTCATCTCTAGTGCAGAAGCTGCAGGACAGGTAGGTATGCAAACAGAAGACTAGTGGATAAATAGACCATTTAGGACAAAGTGACAGGGTATGTGGTATAAAGGCCATCCAAATTTTACCTGTTTCAGCACCCCCCCCCCCCCCCCCCACTGCTCCTTCTGTGGCCAGTGCTTCAGGGTATGGCAGATCATGTAACCTCCACCATTAATGCAGTGTTTGGGCCTAGCAACCAATTGCTAGGCCAAACCATTGTTATATGGTGGAGAGGATGATATCACTTCTTTCTCCAAACTCTGACACCATGCTAAAACAGAAATATTATTGGCAGCTAGAGATAGAGAAATGGAGAATAAAGATAGAGAAAGGAGCAGCAATTGAGGGCTGGAGATGGGTAAGTAAAAGGTGGTCAGGTTGTGGAATTACCTATCCTTTCCAATCTTCAACTCTGTATTTTCTGTAAAGTGCAATGCAATATGGCTACCTGGAGGTGTTCTGTACACAGAATGTGTACAGAATGTCCCCCAGAAACATCATTTCCTGCTTGTGTGATTGGCTCACAGATTTTCCCAGATGTCTACACTAAGATACAAGTCATCCCCTACAGCAAAAATGTTGTTTTTAGTAAGATACTACCAATAGGAAATAACGTCTAATGGGATGCAGACCCTGCAATTTTCTTCATTAGAGCCCTGATTCTGCAGCAGCTGGTTGATATTTATGAAACCACTCCTATTAGACTCACTCATCACAGGGGCACAGAGGAACAAACAGTGATTTCTTCAGAATAACAAAAAGTAGGAATCTGCAACAAAGTTTGTTAAAAACCTTTAGATCACCCAGAGAGGAATGATTTTTTCTCAACAAAAATGGAGTTACACTTTAAGGTTAGGGTTAGTGAAAACTGAGGTTACTAATCACATATTGGAAATTCTGCTGTTTAAACCCAACATAGCAATATATATACACTGAACAAAATTATAAATGCAACACTTTTGTGTTTGCCCCTATTTATCATGAGCTGAACTCAAAGATCTGCGACTATTTCTATGTACACAAAAGACCTATGTCTCTCAAATATTGTTCACAAATCTGTCTAAATCTGTGTTAGTAAGCACTTCTCCTTTGCCGAGATAATCCATCCACCTGACAGGTGTGACATATCAAGATGCTGATTAGACAGTATGATAGCATGATTATTGCACAGGTGGGTCTTAGGCTGGCCACAATAAAAGACCACTCTAAAATTTGCAGTTTTATCACACAGCACAGATTTGTGAACAATATTTGAGAGAATTATAATTATAACACACACACACTATATTACCAAAAGTATTGTAACACCTGCCTTTACACCCACATGAATGTTAATGGCATCCCAGTCTTAGTAGGTAGGGTTCAATATTGAGTAAGCCCACTCTTTGCAGCTATAACAGCTGCAACTCTCTTGAGAATGATGTCCACAAGGTTTAGGGGTGTGTCTTTGGGAATGTTTGACCATTCTTCCAGAAGCGCATTTGTGAGGTCAGGCGCTGATGTTGGATGAGAAAGCCTGGCTCTCACTCTCTGCTCTAATTCATCCTAAAGGTAATCTATCGGGTTAAAGTCAGGACTCTGTGCAGGCCAGTCAAGTTCCTCCACCCCAAACTCTCTCATCCATGTCTTTATGGACATTGCTTTGTGCACTGGTCCAAACCCTTTGGTGGAGGGGGGATTATGGTGTGTTGTTATTTTTCAGGGGCTCCTTAGTTAGAGTGAAGGGAACTCTTAAGCTGTCAGCATACCAAGAGATTTTGTACAATTTCATGCTCCCAACTTTGTGAACAGTTTGGGGATGACCCCTTCCTGTTCCAAATATGACTGCACACCAGTGCTCAAAGCAAGCCTCATAAAGACATGTACAGTGGGGAAAATAATTATTTGATCCCCTGCAGGTTTTGTTAGTTTACCCACTTACAAAGAAATTAGGGGTCTATAATTTTTTTTATCATAGGTGTATTTTAAATGATAGAGACAGAATATCAACCAAAAACATAGATAAAACACGGAATACAAATGTTATAAATTGACTTGCAGTTCAGTGAGTAAAATTAGTATTTGATCCCCCAAAAAAGCAAGACTTAGTACTTTGTGGAGAAACCCTTATTGGCAAGCACAGAGGTAAGACATTTCTTGTAGTTAGTGACCAGGTTTGCACACTCAGGAGGGATTTTGATCCACTCTTCTTTACAGATCTTCTCTAAATCCTTAAGGTTTCTTGGCTGTTGCTTGTCAACTTTTTCAGCTCCCTATATAAATTTTCTATAGGATTGATCTCTGGAGACTGGCTAAGCCACCCCATGACCTTAATGTGCTTCTTCTTGAGCCATCCCTTTGTTGCCTTTGCGGTATGTTTTGGGTCATTGTCATGCTGAAAGACCCATCTATGACCCATCTTCAGAGTTCTGGCTAAGGGATGAAGATTTTCATCCAAGGCTTTACAATTCATGACCCCATCCATTGGCTGCTCAATGTGGCAAAGTCGGTCTGTACCTGTCAGGGAAGTCATCCGCAGAATACAGCTAATGCCTGCAAGCATACGCCTGTGCGCAGGCGCCAGCAAGGGATTCTCAGAACTACTACGGGCGCATCGGCGAATACGCGATCGCGCATGCGCGTTCGCGAGTGCGCGCGTTCGCGATCGCGCGTCCGCGCGTGCGCGCGTCCGCGTGCGCGCGCGTCCGCGCACGCCTGTCATCAGAACTGGCGCCAGACGGCCTATTTAAACACAGACTTAGTACTGGCTGGTTGCTGCTTGGTCTACAGCGTGTACCTGAATTCTTGCTACCTGTGTTGACTTCCGATTATCGAACCTGCCTGTGACCTGACCTCTCTCCTGCCTGCTGTTTGTACCTGATCTGCCTACCTGCTGCCGAACCTGCCTGTGACCTGACCTCTCTCCTGCCTGCTGTTTGTACCTGATCTGCCTACCTGCTGCCGAACCTGCCTGTGACCTGACCTCTCTCCTGCCTGCTGTTTGTACCTGATCTGCCTACCTGTTGCCGAACCTGCCTGTGACCTGACCACGTTCCTGCCAGCCAAGTCATCTGATCTGTCTCTCTGCTGCCAGTGATCCAGCGACTCTCCTGTCTGCTTTCAGTCAAGTCCAGCGTCCACCTGTGTGTTCCGGCAACTTCCTGCTCAGACTTCGGGACTTCCATAGGCACTCTTACCTCACCGTGCTCCAGCGCCAGCTGTTCCACTATCAGCGGCCCTTGAGCCGGAGTTGTACGGGAGGCCTTCCTCTACACGTCAGGCTCGCCATCAGGTACGTGACAGTACCTTTAGCAAAGAAACAGTCCCAAAGCATAATGCTTCCACCTCCGTGCTTGACTGTAGGGATGGTGTTCTTAGGGTCACAGTCAGAATTTTTCTTCCTCCAAACATGGTGAGTCCCCCTCCTTAACCACTTCAGCCCCGGAAGGATTTACCCCCTTCCTGACCAGAGCGTTTTTTGCGATTTGGCACTGCGTCGCTTTAACTGACAATTGCGCGGTCGTGCGACGTGGCTCCCAAACAAAGTTGACGTCCTTTTTTTCCCACAAATAGAGCTTTCTTTTGGTGGTATTTGATCGCCTCTGCGATTTTTATTTTTTGCGCTATAAACAAAATAAGAGCGACAATTTTGAAAAAAAAACATATTATTTTTTACATTTTGCTATAATAAATATCCCCCAAAAATATATAAAAAAACATTTTTTTTCTTCAGTTTAGGCCGATCGTATTCTTCTACATATTTTTGGTAAAAATAAAATGGCAATAAGCGTTTATTAATTGCTTTGCGCAAACCTTATAGTGTTTACTAAATAGGGGATAGTTTTATGGCATTTTTATTAATATTTTTTTTTTTACTACTAATGGCGGCGATCAGCGATTTTTATTGTGACTGCGACGTTATGGCGGACATGTCGGACATTTTTGACACATTTTTGGGACCATTGTCATTTATACAGCGATCAGTGCGATTAAAAATGCACGGATTACTGTGTAAATGACACTGGCAGTGAAGGGGTTAACCACTAGGGGGCGGGGAGGGGTTAAGTGTGTCCTAGGGAGTGATTACTAACTGTAGGGGGATGAGCTGTGTGGGTGACGTCACTGATCTCTGCTCCGATGACAGGGAGCAGAGATCGAGTGACACTTGTCACTAGGCAGAACGGGGAGATGCTGTTTACAATGGCATCTCCCCGCTCATCCGCTCCGCGAGGCGACCGTGGGTATCCCCGTGGCGATTGAGTCCCCGGGCCGCGACCCGACTCACGGAGCTCCCGGCCGGCGCGCGTGCGCGCCGCCGGCGGCGCGCACGCAATGCCACGGCGGGAAATTCAAATGGACGTACAGGTACGCCCATTTGCCCAGCCGTGCCACTCTGCCGACGTACATCGGCGTGCGCCGGTCGGGAAGCGGTTAAGAAGGCACATGCACAGCCATGCCAATGAACATCTAAATGATTCAGAGAAGGATTGGGAGAAAGTGCTGTGATCAGATGAAACCAAAATTGAGCTCTTTGACATTAACTAAACTCGCCATGTTTGGAGGAAGAAAAATGCTGACTATATTCCTAAGAACCCCATCCCTACAGTCATGCACGGAGGTGGAAACATGATCCTTTGGGGCTGTTTCTCTGCTAAAGGTAAAGACCCACTTTGCTGCATTGAGGGGGCAATGGGTGGGGCCATGTATTGTAAAATCTACCGGGGATCAAATAACTATTTCCCCAACTGTATGAGCAAGTTTGGGGTGGAGGAACCTGACTGGCCTACACAGAGTCCTGACCTCAACCCAATAGAACACCTTTGGGATTAATTAGAGCAGAGTCTGCGAGCCATGCCTTCTCGTTCACATCAGTGCCTAACCTCACAAATGCTCTTCTGGAAGAATGGTCAAACACTCCCATAGACACACTCCTAAACCTTGTGGACAGCCTTCCTAGAAGAGTTGAAGCTGTTAAAGCTGCAAAGGGTGTGCCAACTCAATATTGAACTCTGATCAGCCTAGATATGAGGAAGGGCTAGGCTAGGCCGAAATGTGTCAGCTTTACCCCGTGTTGTGTTCCTACACATGTCTACCCACTGTGTGTGTTTCTATGGCTTATTGAGATTTGTGCTTTGTGCGTACCCACTTTTTATGTTTTTTTATTAATTAAATTGTCAATGGTAATGCACTAGGTATGCTCGCCTTCCATTTTGTCTTTTTCGTAGTTCCACTCTTAGATTACATCTACATACACCCATCTGCTCACCTTTACACCACAAAACCCACTTCTCTGATTACATCTGCATGCTTTCATCTACTCACCTTTGCATTTTGACCCCCTTCTCATCTGTGCACTCAAATGGTTAATTCCTCTTCACTCTGCTCACCTCTACTGTAGCACCATTTAACTGCTGTACCTTATAGCGTTCTCAGTGGTAGGAGTGGCAGGCAGGACTGGTGCTGACTGTATACATCCCCTGGACAGCATTCAGGAAGTGAACTGCAGGGGGAGAGAGATCGTATAAATAAATACGTAATTTATATATTATTGATGCAATATTTACATATACATTTAATTCATATGTAAATATCGTAACATTCATATGTAAATTCCCTGATTCAGTTGTACACACTGCAAGATGGCAGGGCCGGGTAGATGTAATTACATTCTGAGTCATCATGCTATGCATTTTCCCGATTCTATGCAGAGTTCTCTGCTCAAGCCGACAGCTGTCAAAAAAAAAAAAAAAACAGGCAGTCCGCGAAGTTTCACAACATTCCTCAGCCACTGAGCTAACTATAAACGTTGTAATGTTTTGTTCGTTAGATCAAAGGAATGAACTTCTGTCTGTAAATGAGGGAAGTTTAACCACTTCGCATCCAGGCCATTTCTGACACTTCGCTCCTACATGTCAAAAATCATCATTTCTTTGCTATAAAATTACATAGAACCCCCAAACATTATATATGTTTGTTTAGCAGAGACCCTAGAGAATACAATGGCGGTCATCGCAACTTTTTATCTTGCACGGTATTTGCGCAGCAATTTTTCAAATGCGTTTTTAAAAAAAAACAAAACAGTTTCATGCTTTAAAAAAAAACAAAACAGCAAAGTTAGCCAAATTTTTTGCATTGTGTGAAAGATGAAGTTACGCTGAGTAAATAGATACCTAACATGTCACGCTTCAAAATTGCACACGCTCGTGATGTCTCTTAAAGAAAATTCCAGGTCTTAAGGAGCAGTGATTTCTATAACTGTCACCACTAGAAGTATAAATTGAACATCCATTCCGAATCAGGCTGATTCAGAACTATAGGATATCTGTCATAACGTATAGGCTGATTCAGAGATCAAACAATGTACCACTTCTTTATTGTTTTTAAATGAGCACCATTTCTTTAAAGTTTTTAACCACACCATCCCCGGAAGATTTTTTTCCCATAAATAGAGCTTTCTTTTGGTGGTATTTGATCACCTCTGCGTTTTTTATTTTTTGTGCTATAAACAAAAAAAGAGCAACAATTTTGAAAAAAAACCCAATATTTTTTACTTTTTGCATTGTGTGAAAGATGAAGTTACGCTGAGTAAATAGATACCTAACATGTCACGCTTCAAAATTGCACACGCTCGTGGAATGGCGCCAAACTTTGGTACTTAAAAATCCCCATAGGCGACGCTTTAAAATATTTTACTGGTTACATGTTTTGAGTTACAGAGGAGGTCAAGGGCCAAAATTATTGCTCTCGCTCTAACGTTCGCGGCGATACCTCACATGTGTGGTTTGAACATCGTTTTCATATGTGGGCGGGACTTACGTATGCGTTCGCTTCTGCGTACGAGCTCACGGGGACAGGGGCGCTTTAAATTTTTTTTTTTTTTTATTGTTAATTTTACTTAAAAAATTTTATTTTGACACTTTTTAAAAAATTTTTTTTTTTTTTGATCACTTTTATTCCTATTACAAGGAATGTAAACAATCCCTTGTAATAGTAATATGGCATGATCAGTCCTCTTTACAGTGAGATATGGGGTCAATAAGACCCCACATCTCACCTCTAGGCTGGGAAGCCTAAAATAAAAAAAATTAAAAAAACGATCGCCGCTTCACAGCCGAAGCGGTGCCGTTTTTTTTTAATGCAGAGGCCGGGAGTGACGTCATAACATCGCGCCCGGCCTCCGAACGATCATAGAGACTCCGGCGACCATCTGGTCCGCCGGAAATCTCTATGGTGAACATCCGGCGCTGGCGGATCCGCTATCCGACTCACCGATGGCTGAGGTGAGTCGGTAGAAGCACCGGAGGGCGGCGTCCCCTCTCGCCGCCCGTAAGAACGATCAAGCGGCGGAACAGCCGCTATGATCATTCTTATGGTGTACGGAATCGCCGGCTGAAAAGGTATCTGAATGATGTCTGTAGCCTCAGGCATCATTCAGATATAAGCCCCGAAAGTTGAGGCTGTCATATGACGGCCTCCGGATGCCAAGAGGTTAACCACTAAAGACTAAACCTTTTTCTGACACTTGTTGGTTTCACGTTAAAATCATTTTTATTTTTGCTAGAAAATTACTTAGAACACCCAAACATTATATATATTTTTTTATGAGAGACCCTGGAAAATAAAATGGTGGTTGTTGCAATATTTTATGTCACATTGTATTTGCGCAGCGGTCTTCCAATTTTTGTTGGAAAAAAATACACGTTAATGAATAAAAAAACCTGAAACGGTAAAGTTAGCCCACTTTTTTTGTATAATGTGAAAGATGATGTTATGTCGCGAGAATCATGAGAGAATCGTGATCTTTATTCTAAGCAAAAAATTGTGATTCTCATTTTTCCCAGAATCGTGCAGCTCTACATTAGAGGTGAGGTTTTCTTTCACTTCACATGAAAAGTGCCATGGACATAGGTTACAATAACATAATTTGGAGGGGTAGCTCCTTTTGCTTTATGCCACAGGTACACAAACACACCCCCAAACCCCCATTTATGCTGATCATTGGCCCTTTAAATACTGCATCAAATTAGATCTAAACTTTAATTGGATGACATTTAGGGGTTGATTTACTAAAACAAATAGACTGTGTACTTCATAGGTTGCACTTATTTTCCCCAGTGCTTAGGTAATGCGGTGAAGGTTCACTTTGTAAAGAATACCCAATCAGGTGCAAGGAAAATGAAAAATCAGCATTTGTGCTTGCACATGATTGGATGATGGAGATCAACAGAGCATTCACTAAACTCTGGGGAAAATGAGTACAAATGCACTTGAACTTGCACTTGCCTTACTACATAAAAATATATGCATTTGCCTTTAATACATAAAAAAAAAAAAATATATATATATATATATATATATATATATATATATATATATATATATATATATATATATATATATATATATATATATGGACCATACCTATTCATTGTGGGTCAGTATGGCTGTTTGTAGTTTCCATAAAGGGTACATGTGGTAGAGTGACAGAACAAATGCACAGTGGGGAGACAGTTGTCACTTCCTTACAGAAAATGCCTGATCAAGGATCTTCACAGCAGGTTCATCGGCAATTCTTTTAATAAAAAAGCTGCATTATTAAAATATTTTAAACCATTTTAGAAATTACATTATTATGTTAAAGCTTATTTTACATTATATTGATTGGGTTTAGATCTTCATTAAGCTAAAATATATATATATTTCTGTATTTTAATCATTGCAGTAGTATAGTCTGTTGGATGGCACGCTATTCACTGCAGACAAAACTTCCCCTTATGTCTGTGTTCTCCAAGAATAATGACACAGTAAAACTATATTAAAAAACATTCTGTTTAATCCACAGACTAGGTGAGAAGGTCAGGCTAAAGCAAGCACATTTAGCAAGTTATAAAAATCCCTAAAACCACATATCCTTTGGATGTTGATTATCTACAAGAATATAATAAAATTGTAAAATTTTAATATGTTGTCATGAAAAATTTAGGAAACTACACAATATTATGTATGTATAACTTTGACAACCAAAGAGAAGCTTAGTAATCTGTTCAAAGTTAGAAAAAAAGCCAGAAAGTCCACATCAAGTTCAACAAAGGTAAAGTCCAGTACTTGGTGAAAGAAATGAAACACATAACATCATACTGTTGCATGGCTTGAAGCATGCTACTTAAAAAAGAACATTCAGAGTCAATAGGAATAAGATCGGGTCAGAAAGCCAGTCTTACAGAAGTACCTGCTTTAAGCTTTTTTTTGACATGTCAAAACCAAATGGAAATATAAGCAGTTACATCAATAGTTGTCTTGCTAGAAGGAAAACCTTATGTACCCATGGCCTTGTCATATGCTGAACAAAAGTGTGTGCAGACCTACTTCACTTTTCTCAGTTGCCAGAACTATTATGTAACATTATAATCCCAAAATGTTGCAAATCTGAAATGCTTCCTACAGCTCATTAAGGCATCCAGTGTACCAAAACCAGAGTAAAATAGATGATTTAGTGGCCTGAAACAAACAATAGGTTAAACGAAAATTAAAACATTATTAAAAAACTGCAAAACCTGGGCCAACCAAACAAAAAGAAATTTTGTTGCCTTAGCTGACCTTCCATGGTACAATTTATTCATGGGTATCTTTGATTTAAGATGACAAGTATTCTTTATTATTACTGTCTATGATTACAGGTAATCACAGATTACAGGATAAAACACCATTGCTAAACTTAATTCTTTTTTCACATTCTGATGCAAAAAGGGAGATATTTCTGGCCAAAATGCTTTCCTCCAGCAGAGATATGTACTTTGAATCACCCTGGAGAATTCATCTGGTTTACTCTAGACCTAGATACCTTTATTGTAACAGACAATATGGTAACATAGCTGATTTCAAAAGCACATTTTGATTTGAGTGATGTCTCTTAAAGAGAATTCCAGGTCTTAAGGAGCAGTGATTTCTATAACTGTCACCACTAGAAGTATAAATTGAACATCCATTCCAAATCAAGCTGATTCAGAACTATAGGATATCTGTCATAACGTATAGGCTGATTCAGAGATCAAACAATGTACCACTTCTTTATTGTTTTTAAATGAGCACCATTTCTTTAAAGTTTTTAACCACACCATCCCCGGAAATTTTTTTTCCCATAAATAGAGATTTGTTTTGGTGGTATTTGATCACCTCTGCGTTTTTTATTTTTTGTGCTATAAACAAAAAAAGAGCAACAATTTTGAAAAAAAAAACCCAATATTTACTTTTTGCTATAATAATTATCCCCAAATTAAAAAAAAAAAAACACATTTCTTCATCAGTTTAGGCCGATATATATTCTTCTACATATTTTTGGTAAAAAAAAATTGCAATAAGCATATATTGATTGGTTTGCGCAAAAGTTATAGCGTCTACAAACTGTGGGAAAGATTTATGGCATTTTAATGGCATTTTTATTATTTTTGTTTTACTAGTAATGGCAGTGATCTGTGATTTTTAGCAGTATTGCGACATTGCAACGGACAGATCGAACACTTTTGACACATTTTGTGGGACCATTGACATTTATATAGCCATCAGAGCTATAAAAAGGCACTGCTTACTGTGTAAATGTCACTGGCAGGGAAGGGGTTAACACTACGGGGCGATCAAGGGGTTAAATGTGTGTTCCCTCAGTGTGTTCTAACTGTATGGAGATAGGACTGAGTAGGAGAGGAGACATATCGCTGTTGCTACCTACTAGGAACAAACAACATGTCTCTTCTCCTCTGACAGCATAGACATTTGTGTGTTTACACATACAAATCCCCATGCTGGCGCTCGTGCACGCGATCGTGCGTGGCCAGCGGCAATCGTGACCACCAGCCACGCACATGGGGTTCCCCGCCGTGCAGCAGGTGCACACACGCACCCTCTAGCGGCCGAAAATGTGAAGGAACATACCTATATGGGATTTCACCCAGGAGAGCCATTCTGCCGCAGTATATATGCGTGGGCTGCTCGGGAACCAGTTAAATAACAAATTAAAGAAAAACATTCTCCACTAAGAGAAGCTGCCCATCCTGGACCTCCAGGTGTTTGGGAAGGCATATACAAATTTAGATTTTAGTTTGCAGGTCCCTGGCCAGGTGCAGGTGATGTGAATGACTTTCCGGCTGTCACCTGATGACCAGACCCTGCCAACAACAGGTGCATCCACACACGCTCTCCAGAGGCTCTCCCCTGCCCCCGAGGCCGCAACACAGCCGCACCCAGAAATCTGTTCTCTTCCTCCAGCTGGCTGCGGCTTGTAGTCCACAACGATCCAGGTTTTATTGTAAACTCAGCTTTCCAAACTATATATCCCAAAATCCTCCACTCAACCCTGCATTCAGGATGTGACAAGGCAGATCCCAGGCTAAGCACTAGAGGGAACAGCCTCACTGTGGCAGATGCTGTAGAGTGTACTCTGATAATATAGGCAGTTTTGCCAGCTCATGGCTACAATAGCAAAAAATCTTAACGTCTTTTAATATAACATTTTCTTATATAGAATCTGTCACAAGGATAAATAGCCATTCCCAGCCTGTATACCAGTTGAAACAGCATTGCTGTTAGTGAGCTAACTTCTTTAGAACAAGTATGAAGCTGAACAATCAGGGCATGGTATCTGCCATTAAAATCTTCTTTGACAGGAATTGTGCTTGATTGTTAGGCTTCCTTTAAAGCCCAACTCCAGAAAACTCCAGAAATTAGAAAAATATATACTTTTGCAGTGCCTCCTCCCAATCAAATTGCAAAAGTTAAATGCTCTTTTTATTTATGTTGTAGAGCAGTGGTCTGCAAACTGTAGCCCGGGGGTGGGATGCAGCCCTTTGTCTGTTTTTATCTGGCCCTTGGGACATTATTCCCCCCACTTTTAGTGGGGCATAGTTCCTGACACCAACAATGGGGGCATTAGTCCTCTCACTGCGCCATTGAAGGGGCACTTTTTCCTCCCACTGACATTGATGATGGGGCACTATTCCTCCAATTTATACCAATGATGGAGCACTATTCCTCCCACTGACACCAATGGGCATTATTCTTCCCACTGACTTGATACCAATGATGGGGCACTATTATTCCTCTCAATACCAATGATGGTATTGTTTACTCCCACACTGACGCCAGGGCATTTTCTTCTCCCACTGGCCACAGTCCAGCCTCCCTAAAGTCTGAAGGGCAGTAAAATGGCCCTTTGTTTAGAAAGTTTGGAGACCCCTGGTGTAGAGGAACAGGCAGGATTACTTACCCTATCCCCGCTTTGGCTGTTCTGCAAAACTTCTGTTTTGTACATGGTGGGGGCAAACATGCAACCGCAGATGGGAACAGCTTAGAGAGTAGCCTGCAAGGGGACCAGCCTTACTGTTGGAAGGAATAAAGTATTTCTCCTTTATCTAGTACCCCTAGACACAATGAGCATTTGACTCTTGCCATACCTAATATTTTTTAATATTTCTTACTTTTTAAATGTTTCTAAGGAGAAAGTGTCATGGCTAATTCTAGTAATTTCTGGACAGTCCCAAGTCTCTTTGCCCCGACGTATGATGCAGGAGGGTGGTTTCTAAATTTTTAACCCTCTGTTAGGACAGACAGTTTAGATCCAGTTTAAAGCTGGTGATGAAGAACTGCTAACACAGTACAGACAGGGTTACTTATGTTATACATTACTGCACAGCCCCATCATAACAATTACAGCAGGGGGAGCATGTAGGGAGAAAGTGTTATAAACCGAAAAGCAAATATTTACTATATTGCAGCTTATCAATTCTTAGATGTGATGGCTGCATTAGTTTTTTTTGCCTTTTTTCTTTTTTTTTTTTTTAACTAGGTGTTCTGGCTAGTCAGTCTGTTGTTTTTCAAACATGTATCAGATAAGAGTGTTGAGACAAACCATTTACCACTGATAAGGATGCTTACAATGATTAGCTTTTATTTATTCATGCAAAACCTTTATCTCAAAAGAAAAGATAAAAAAACAAAACAAAAAAAAAGATTGCTTCAACTGCTTGTGTAACAGCTTATAAAGTGTGAGCTGGAGTTTGGCTTCAATTTGAAGGCCGAGGTAGATGAGAACAGTATATTAGAAAGTCCCAACAATGAACAATCAGGCCTGGAGGGTAGGCACAGAGCTGGCCAGAGCCACTTACAAACAGCAGCAGGGGATCCTAATCTTGAAATTATGCCGACAACTTCTGCAGCGAAGAGTGGGAATGCGGCCACACTCAAATGGGAAGCTTCTTTAAAGAAAAGTTCCACCCAGGGGGTCCATAAAAAAAAAATTAAAAGTCAGCAGCTACAAATACTGCAGCTGCTGACTTTTAATTGGACACTTACCTGTCCCTGGGTCCCGCAATGTGGGGGATCGAAGCCCCGCTCGCCCCCCCCCTCCGCTCGTCGGCGCCGGCATTTCAACTGTGGGCGCCGGGCTGTGGCTTCACAGCCTGGCACCCACTGCGCACGCTCAATCACCTGGGACCTGTAATGGGTCCCAGATGATTGACAGGAGGGAGGGAGAAGAGCCAAGCCCTTCCTGTGCCGAGGGGGAAGTGATGTCACCAGCCCAGGCAAAGGAAGAGGCAGACTACGAGGGACCACCTAGCTACAGGCATTTAGAGGTAAGTTAAAAAAAAAAATATCCAAATGTTTTTTTTGTTTTTTTTTTTAGAATTTTTCAGGTATGTTTGTTTTTTTGGGTGGAACCCCACTTTAAGTGAAGATGGCATAGTCCCTGTACTTTTTTTACTCCTTAGGAACCCTTCCCTGCTGCTATGGACTGTCCTGGCCCGACGGGGAACCTGTCCCTGCTCTAGTCACTCACACAAATGCACAAAGTGCACCAAACCCGGGAGCCAGCATATTAAATAGACACTGCCCTGACCCAAATTGGCTGCCGAGGTCATGTGGGGTGCCAGCGTCTAACCAGACACATGTCCCCCTAGTGACTGCAGGAAGTCATGACTTCCTTCCTCTTCTGCATTGCTGCTTCGGTTGAGCACTGCCTACAGTGGGGAGTACAGACTAAAGATTTAAATCTGCTAGTACATCTAACACTTTGCTGTCCAAAGATACCCCTGTGCCCCTTCATCTGGAGTGGGGGCATGCTAATACAGGATGTGTGGTACTGGCCAAATCATCAGAGAAAAACAGAGTGAAAAAAGATGAATAAAAGGAAACTAACACAGCCACCACTTCTGAATGATTGGTAAGCTGCAATATATAACATTTTGGGTTTGGGGTTTATTACCACTTTAATCAATAAAACACCTAAAAAAGTAACCGGCAATTTTTTATATATATATTTTTTAAGTTATGTTATGTCAATGGGAAGATATAAATATAAAGTACATGTTATCCAAAACTTGGCTGCAAAAGTGGAAATCACTTTAATGTTGACGTGATTACATGTTAAAGATGAAGAACACCTCCTGCATTAACTTGTACCCCCAATTGAAAAAAAAATGGGCAGCTATGCTTTAAATATTCCACATATGAGGGCTATACATTAATTACCAATATGAAGAAGGTATCAAGCTATTAGAGTGATGTGTATTTTTTTTTTCTTTTTCATTTGCACTTAATTTGCCCTCTGCAGTGTTATATGTATTTTTAAATGCACAAGTGACTTTTTCCCTTTTACCTTATAAACAGTATAAGCAATTCCTCCTTCTTTTCGGTTTGCATTATCTAGATGCAGGGCTCCTTGTAGCACCCCTCTGTATTTCATTCGAATGGTTTCTGCCATGTTCACAGTGTGAAATTGCTGGTTAGCTTCCATCAGCACTAAGCCAAGTGTCTCTCTGCAAAGCACAAGCTCGATCCATCCCTTTTGTGTTCCCGTTTGAAAAAAAATAATAATAATTACTTCCTGAAAAAGTCGGATACGTCTTGCATGACCATGTACAAGAGTAAGCGCAGAAATCAGAGATGTAAGTAGATATTTTTTTTTTCATTTAATTTCATCCCCCACCCCTAAAACACCCTCTTATAGTGAAAAATGTGAATTCTTATTTTTGCTGTGAAGTAAGACATGAATCAAATGACATTCATCTGTGAGAAATACTGCCAGGCTTTGATCCATTCTGCATAAAATGAAAGGGATAGAAAAATAGTTCCTTTGTTACTATGGAAACTCTCTTAAATTATCAGTGTTAGAGCCACCAAAAAATACAACAAATTTTAAGTTTTAAATGTGTGCATGAACTGTTTGCGCCGAGACGGATTAGAAGATATAGGTGCTTTAACAGCTAGGCAAAGAACTAGTGTTATCATTTAATTTTGATTGCTTTTGTAGTTATCCCTCAACATAGCACTGTATGTCAATATAGAAATATTAAGCATTATTGTTTTTTTTTCTATAGCATGTTTAATTAACTCTCAGAAACAGAACTGCATTGTAGATTATATATATATATATATATATATATATATATATATATATATATATATATATATATATATATATATATATATATATATATATATATATATATATATATATATATATATATATCTTATTTGTGAGGTTTTTAAACATATACAGTACATAGACCCGTCATTTAGTGGATTGCTTATTTAGCCTATTGTTATGTAGCAAAATAATTCTTCATACTATATTGCTATTGATTTTATGATATTATAGCCTATGAACATGCATGCTACGTTTGTTGTGCTGTGTATTGTTGTGATTTCACATCTATCTATCTATCTATCTATCTATCTATCTATCTATCTATCTATCTATCTATCTATCTATCTATCGGTTTGTCTCTGTATTTGTCTTATGTCCTTATAAAACTTCAAAAGATTTGTATAGACACAAATTTAGATAAGCATTTTCCAAATCTGCCAAAAGTGGAATAATTGGTGTGGAGCTAATTAAATGTTGCTTATTAACATAGCCAGCCTTACTGTGTTACTCATGCAGTTTGGTTGGTAGGGACCCACAACTGGGCTTTTTACCCAGCCCTAGAAAAAGTCATAAGACATTCAGTGGGTACACCCATACCTCCAGCCCCTCTAACTTTTACTTGTTGCAAACTGCTCCCTCACTTCTTCCCTTCCTTCATCTTCATTTTTACAGCCATGGCACCATCTGGAAGCTTATTATATGGCAAAAAGGCTTAGGTATAGTCTCTCATAGCATCTAAACTTCTTGCAAGGGTGGAGAAAATCCTCACAGAAGGCATTGGGTTCTGCAAGATGCCAGTTTCTGATTGATAGCTGGCATAGGTAAATCAAAAGCCAACAACCTTGGTTGAACTAGATGGACTTGTGTCTTTTTTCAACCAGGCTAACTATTTAACCTGTAGACTATTTTGTGTTTTGTAAGTACCACTGTGTCCTAGAAAAGGAAAAAAGTTTTCTCAGATACTATGCCTGCCTACAACTTGGTGAGGATGTTTTTTTTTCTCAGCAAAGGGGAGCATCTTATTATTGGTCCACCACGGTTATGGGTGGTCTTTTGGGCAAATGGGGGGAGGGTTGGGGGACTTACTAAACCTGGAGCATGCAAAATCTGGTGCAGCTCTGCATAAAAACCTATCAGCTTCCTGGTTTTGTTGTCAAAGCATAACTAAACAAGCTAACGTTAGAAGCTGATTGGCTACCATTCGCAGATTCACTAGATTCTGAGTGCTCCAGTTTTAGTAAATCTCTACCATAGTGTGGTATAAAAGTAAGGAGGGAAGGGGGTTGAGTCCTTACTACAAGACATGATTATGGCTCCATTCACACCTGGGCATTTTGGAATTTCAGAATCGCGGCAAAACATGGGAGGCGTTTGCGATTCTTAATGGCACCTCAATTGCGGCACGGTTTTGTCACGCGTTAAATCGCGCTGCAATCGTGGCAAAACCACAATGCGCAAAGCTTGGCACTCAAAAAGAAGCAGGAGCTTCTACTTGGATTCCAGAATGCCCAGGTGTGAATGGAGCCTAAAAGTTGCATAATAGAGTGGCCCAAGAGTTTAGGCTCATGGGTGCTTTAACAGAACATGGAAATGAAGGCAACTGGAGGAGCCTGCTATTGGAAGCATTGGTAATTTAATTTGTTTAGACCAAAGGTACTTTTGGCATTTTGTTGTTGGGTTTGATGCAAATTTTCAGAAGTGCTAGGAACACGCATATGTATTTTAAAGACCAGGGATGAGTTGTATGTTTTCTATTCATTCTTGCCCCTGTTCCTCTAAATCGTGGCCAATGATAAATATGTCCCTAGTCTTTGCTTCAGCAGTGTACAAAGCATGTAGTCATACAAGAGTTTTTTTTACTCCAGTACTGTTTTTCTTTTTTATTGAAAATTGTAGCCCACAAGCTTCATGCCATGTAGATGATCGAGGCATCATCTTAGTTTGAAAGTCATATGCCCCATACACACGATCAGAAATTCTGCCAGCAAAAGTCAGATGTGAGCTTTTGGTCAGAAATTCCGACCGTGTGTATGCTCCATCGGACTTTTGGTGGCAGAATTCCAGCCAGCAAAAGATTGAGAGCAGGTTCTCTATGTTTCGGTCGGAAAAAGTTCCTATCCGAAAATTTCGTTCGTCTGTAGGCAATTTGGACGCGCAAAAAATCATACATGCTCGGAAACAATTCGACGCATGCTCGGAAGCATTGAACTTAATTTTCTCTGCTCATTGTAGTGTTGTACGTCACCGCGCTCTTGATGGTCGAAAGTTCAGAGAACTTTTGTGTGACCGTGTGTATGCAAGGCAAGCTTGAGCGGAATTCCGTCAGAAAAAACATCCGAATTTTTTCTGACGGAATTTCTGATTGTGTGTACACGGCAATAGAGAGGTGCTTTGGTACTGTCACGCTCAGTAGACTACATGTATCCGTTTTTGGGAAAAGGTCCTCTTGTTTGATAACACCAGAGTGCTTTACATTAAAAAAAATCACTGGCATGAAAAACTGTTGTAAAATATGTGTGTAAGTAATCATCAGACAAAATCCACAATAAAATGTATTAGTCATGGAGAACTACCATAGTACCATTTAAATGTTTCTATTTTGTCTTCTAAATTGACAAAAAGTAGGTGATCATAAAATAAGATTAGATCAGATTATATATGTTTTCATAACCGTGTTCAATTCAATGACATATTACATGGTAGCTCTCAAAGTTTAAAAGGCTGCCTGATCTGTTTAAATCTTCAAGAAAGAACATCCTCTGTTGTGCTTTCCTCACCAGATTGGAGGTGTTGAGTGACCACAAATATTCCTCTGTTATATAAATTTCCATTAATTTGATGTTATTTAGTTCCATTTATTTGCAGAGGGTAATGGATAGTCTTCCTGGATCATCTGTAGTCCACTATTATCTTCTTAGTTTTACTATTAGGTTGTTGTCTGTGCTCTACTCAACCAGATGTTGAACGTTCTCTCAATAGGCTATCATTGTTATGTACAAGTGTGATTAGACTGTTATCATCTGCGAAATTCACTATAAAGGCATTGATAGGGGATACAATCATATTGGACTGAATCCACAGCCCTGTAGTATTCCTGTGTTATGAATGAGAGTGGAGGTGAGTTGATTTCCCATACTCACAGTTTGTGGTCTTTTAAGTTAAGAAATCCATAATGCATGAACAGAATGAGGCGCCCAAGGTGTTAATCTTGTACACCAGTTTGTGGGGATTACTGTACCGAAGGCAGAACTAACCAATAAATATCATCCTAACATAAGTGCTTGGGTGTTCGAGATGGGTCAAGGGCGGCTGTATGCAATGCAATATTGATAGCATCATCAGGCGACCTGTTCATTCGGTAGGCAAACTGATGTTTATACAGTTGAGTGGGGATGCTGGCCTTGATGTGTGATAGTACAATCCGATCGAAACACATTGTAAGCACCGGAGTTAAAGCAATGGGGCAAAAGTCATTATGATTATTATAATGAATAAATAATATCTTCTCAATCATAAGGTAAAGTATTATAGTGAAACTACAGCCAAATACTGTATGAATAAAATGTTATAATGATCTGATTTGCTTACCTAAAGTTTTGAATTGTTTTCATCTACTCATTTGGTTTACACTGGTTGCAATGAATAGGTTGGTGACATCAGTGTTCACAGCTACAGATTTCTGGGTCACCTGCCCCCTAACTGGACAATGAATGACTTTTATCAGCATGCTGCTGAAGTATGTGTGTGGGGGGATCGGAATTGTAATATTGACTTTGTGTATGTAGACAATAAACCGCTAAACACAAAGATGAAATAAATATACGGTATATGAATTATTTTATCTGCCAAATTATTTGCATGGCAGGGGAAGACATCTAATTTTTCTTCTCCTACAATGGGTTTTGCACCCCTATAGACTTACAAAGAAACGCATAAATCTTCTGATGCAAATAAAGGCTTTTAAACACAAGCCCTTACCTTTACAGGCTTCATTTCCACCCCCACCCTTTGAATGTACAGTGAAAGGAGAAGCAGCAGACTGATGAGCACCTTTCTCTGCTCTCTGGTCTCTCCTTCAACCAGCATGTTTCTTGCACTGTAACACAACTGATTAGCTCCTAGTGTTCTTTCTTCTTGCCATAGTCTGTTCTCTGCTGCACAGGGACTGTAGGAGACTAATATCAAGTCATATTCATACTTACATTGCTTGCATAAAAAAATTTAGATCAATATAATGATGTATTAAAGAACACAGCACTGCATTATTTTTTATCTTTTATATTTGCCTGGAGTTCAGCTTTAAAGTGATATTAAAGTGTCAGCTTTTAAAAAAAAACAAAACAACTCATACCTACCTTTTTGTGCAATGCACAGAGCAGCCCGATTCTCTTCTTCTTGGGTCCCCTGCCAGTGCTTTTGGCTCCCCCCTTGAGCCTCTTGCTATGGGGGCACTGATGCTCACTTCCGAGCTAAATAGTGGAAGCCAATTACTCCCACTGCTGTGTCAGCCAATGAGGAGAGAGAGACCTGGGAAAGCTGAGGCTCATATGCACATCTCTGGATCGAGAGGGGGCTAAAGTGATTATTAGGGGGGGGGCTATGGTGGGAGCAACAAACAGAAGGTTTTTCACCTTTATGTATAGAATGCATGATGGTAAACAATCTTCAGCCTGTACAACCACCTTAATGATGAATGATGATTTTGATCAATATATTATTATGAAACAACTTGGGATTTTTTATAGTTGGCCTTTTAAAAAGTGAGAGTCATTATCCTTACGTTGGAGCAATATTTTTCTGGGAATTCTGACCAAAATTCACATTTGAGATATACACTATGTTTTGCTTACAGTTTATGTACTTTTAGGCCTCATGTAGACTGCTGCTGGTAAACGGACGTTAAGGAGCAGTTGGGCATTTTTTTTCAGCTACCCCTGAACTCTCCTCTGTTATCTTATCAGTACATGTACACAGGGTCGGTTATAGTAGTTTCTAGGTAGTTGAGTTTAGAAGTATTTTTGGAATGCCAAAAAATGCATTCAGGACAGATGTTCAAAGGCATTTGAATCGCCAAATGCCTGTAACAGCTTGTAAACGCTGCTAAACGTGGTAACTCGCTTTTAGCAGTGTTTTGTTTACAGACGTTTTTCATTTTAACAAAAAAAAAAAAAAAAATATATATATATATATATATATATATATATATATATATATATAAATTAAATGCTCCTAAGCGCAAATGGGGCATGTAAACGCGGCTAAACGGACGTTTTTAAACGTCGGATTCTAGCTGTCAAGTTAAATCGTTAGGAGAGGTAAAACAACGTCCCATGTATATGAAGCCTAAATCTTAGTTTTCTGTTAAGCTAATTTCCTCCCACTTTGTAATACTTTATTCCTGGAATGCTATATTCTGACAATTATTCATATTTATTGTAGTGATGTTCAAATTAAATGGCAACCAGTCAGATTACAATTGTCACTTTTCTAGTTTATCTAGAGTTAAAGAAATAATCAATCAATCAAAAGAAACAAGGGCAATGCAACATAAATGGTTTTATACATGCATCAAATTATTGCTTTTGTTTTTATGTAGAAATGAAACTGTGCTAGCACTATCGCAATTATTGCCCCTCATAATGCTATTTTAATGCTGTTCCTCAAGGCATCTATTATTTATTGGGTTATACTGTAACATTCAAAATATCTGTCTTTATGTCAAATTATCAGTAGAATACAAAGAGAATAGTTTCTATAAATAAACTTAAAAAATAATACCGTATAAGGCAGGGGCGTTGCTAGGTCTAGAAAAGATCTGGGGCTAGAGCCCATAGCAGCGAAGTAAAGAAAGTCATATGCTTGGGTGGGCATACACATGTATAGGATATACGTGTGTGTGTGTATGTATATATGTATATATATATATATATCATTACATATCTGAGTGCGGATTCCCCCTTACATCAGGGTCCCCAGAGAGCCCCCCCAACTTACATCAGGGTCCCCAGAGCCCCCTCTTACATCAGGGTCCCTAGAGAGCCTCCCTACTTACATCAGGGTCCCCAGAGCCCCCCTTACATCAGGGTCCCCAGAGAGTCCTTGGGCTCAGGAGTTGGCTACATAGAGAATGCAGGGCTCAGCTGTGCCCATCTATGCAGTCTCACCGGTGCCCAGCAATGCAGCCTCACCTGTGCCCAGCAATGTAGCCTCACCAGTGCCCAGCAATGCAGCCTCACCAGTGCCCAGCAATGCAGCCCCCACTGTAGTGTCCACTGTCCCCTGCACCCCACCCCACTGCACCGCCCCCATCCAGCCCTGTGATAATGTCTGCGGGCCGGGTGCCCACATTCAGTGGTGGCAGGCCAGGTGCTGACCCCTGCCCTAGAGACTCGGGGCTATGGGCCCCAGATTTGGGGCTATAGCCTAAATAGCCACCCCCTAGAGACTAGGCATTCAGATGCCAAAACACACTGGTTATATGTTATATGAAGGTCATATGTATTTAGGACTGATATAAGTGGGCCTTGGGCAGTCAGTTAAATTAGCAGGTGTCCTTTCCTAAGGCACAAAGAGCACTATATCCCAGAACAATATATTAGGTAACAGTGTAAAAATACATATACAGCTCTGACAAAAATAAATAAATAAACCTAAAACACAGTGAGCGAATTCACTGAATTGTGCTTGCACCACTCTTCAAAATAAGAGGGAGCAGATGCTGATCCTAATTACCAAAAGAGCGCAAGCAATCAGTGTTCCGTTCTTTGACTGTGACAGAGCACACAGCACAGGGAATGGAGAGCTTGGGTTGCATGCTCCCACCCCTCTGCCATCCCTGCCCCCGCTCATATGAGTGCTTGTGGTATTAAACCTGCAGGCACTGCTCATGTAGTGTTATCACTGCACAGGCAGAGAAAACGGATGTGTTCCCAACATAAGCTTTGTCATACAATATTTGAAAGTAGTGCCCTCATAAACAAAACAAAAAGGGGGTTCCAGCAAACACAGGTTCTTTTTGATGCTGCAGAAGCAACTCTGTAAGGAAAACCAATTTCTCAACCAAGAATCAGTCAGGTGGGCACATACTGTATGTTACAGTAAGTGATTCTAATCATTCACTGTAAACTTGCCTATTTATGTTTCCTTTTCCTACATATATATATTTGTACTGAAAATAGCTTTAATTTATATGATAAAACTTTCTCCAAATCACTAACCCTGACACACACCAAGATGTATTTATTGCCCTAGGCTCATGAACTAATACATGAGAGGAACTCCTTTTCCTTATTCTCATTTGGTAATTCCCACTCAACAGCTGCTCTTGGGAAAACATTTGTGAAATTTGGAATACATTTCCAGAATAACTGAAGAAAGAGTGTATCAATGTTCTGCCATCTTGAATTCAGCCCTTGCGGTATGCACCTGTATAACCGGGTACCACTAGGGGTTCACATATCCCTGAGAGCTACCGTGCTAAACCATTCCCAGGGTTTAACCTTTTGTCTGTATTTTCTTCTTCGTAAGTACCCTCTAAACTGTGTGAACAGGCCATCTAAGCACACCATATATTCTACATTGTGACATGACATGTCACATGGTTTATAGTTGCAATATTTTTGTGATCCTAAGGTCTACTGCAGCTGAAAGTTCAGTTTTCTATGCTGCTTGCTAAAAAAAGGAATGCATTTCAAATAACCAGCATCTTTTATAGATAATAAGAATCCACATACTTACCAAATACTGCAGGTGATATAAATACCCTTGGGGAAAAACAAGAAGCTGATGACAGGTTGACTGCTATGTCAGTGTATTGAGGTAAAGTAAAATAAAAGACTGTGTGCTTTTGTCTTCCAACTATGGCTGTTTGAAAGCATATATAAATCCAAAAAACTAAAATTTATATTGCAGCTACTGGTCCATAGATTTTATTTTTACCATGTAACTCTGAAAAATAACACATTTCCTTTCCTTTCATTTCTACGTAAATTTCTCCATTGTATCTACAAAGGGTACTGGACTTCAAAGTTGCCTTCTTTTGTCCATTACATGGTGGAGCGCTAGTCCTACTCAGGGGAGTGTGGGGTACAAGCTACATTCATACAGATCTAGAATCAGGTAGAGGGTTGGTATTGCTTGCCTCCATCATGCCTTGCCATATTCTACAAGATAGAACCACCAAAGTCTCCTCAATGACCCAGTGGTCAATTTATTATGAAAGATGGATAAGAACATATAAATACCCAAGGAGTATGTATGTGTGTGTACGTGTAGGGAGGTGCTCTGGTTGTGTCCCATCACAATTTCTCTTGCAATGCTACATGCACTTATAAATACATAAAAACTGCCATTACAGAACTTTACACCTCAGCATTGTTTTTAATCTGCTTTTTTTCTTAACCAAAAGTGCATTCATGTCTATATGTATTTGAAGTTGCATATTGCGACTGATATTGCTAACACCAGGCAAAGTGCCATTTCTGTAAATATTGGAGGGTTTTCACACTCACTGGCACCTTTATCTTTTCGTTCTTCCTTGGTGATTGAATTCATTGATTGATGTTGCATAGATGAATACTGATGGCAGTAATGAGTGGATGATAGCAGAATCAAAGATGCTTGTTGGATGAAGCCAGACAGAATTATCTAGAAGTCAGCCATGCAAAAGCTGCATTGCAATTTATGTAAGATCTCAGTGACTGTGAGTTATAATAACCTCATCTTGTGTTCTTGCTAAATCTGCTTTCTTTACTTCATTAATACATTTGCAACTCTAATTAAACCCTAAAGCTGAACATGAACGTCAGATAGAAGTTAAACGTTAGAAAATGATCCAAAGACCAGGCAGATTTGTGGCTGATTGATAGAAATGTGGACAAATATGTTCATAATGCATAAGTGCTTATTTTCTTGTGCTCTGCGCGCACTTCTAGAAAAAGGAATACTGGCCAGAAAAGTCTGATATGACCGATAGACATTTATAGAATGCCCAGACAGTGATTTCTAAGGTGGACTGAAAAAAGGGAAACCATTTGGTACCTGATCACAAATATAATAGTAGGGTTGGTAGATGGCCATGTAACTCTTATGCCCCGTACACACGGTCGCATTTTCCGACGGAAAATGTGTGATAGGACCTTGTTGTCGGAAATTCCGACCGTGTGTAGGCTCCATCACACATTTTCCATCAGATTTTCCGACACACAAAGTTTGAGAGCAGGATATAAAATTTTCCGACAACAAAATCCGTTGTCGAAAATTCCGATCGTGTGTACACAAATCCGACGGAAAAAGTTCCACGCATGCTCAGAATAAATAAAGAGATGAAAGCTATTGGCCACTGCCCCGTTTATAGTCCCGAGGTACGTGTTTTACGTCACCACGTTCAGAACGATCGGATTTTCCGACAACTTTGTGTGACCGTGTGTATGCAAGACAAGTTTGAGCCAACATCCGTCTGAAAAAATCCTAGGATTTTGTTGTCGGAATGTCCGAACAAAGTCCGACCGTGTGTACGGGGCATTAAAGTGGAACTAAACCAAGAAAGCTGCCATCTTAGTCTCTGTTAGATCTGCAGTTGCAATGGTGTGTGTGTTGGGGAGGGGGGTATAAGGAGAGGTCTGTGCTCTTTGTAAGCCACCAGGACTGACACCACACCACCACCACATAGCGTGGACCTATTTGCCTAAGCAATGGCCTTGGTGTTTATAATAAAAAAACATTTCCAGTTAGAAAGTTAAACAGTTAGTTACTAGTTAAGCGACAAAGATTTTTATAATGAAACCTTTGAATGTCATGTAAGCCTTGGGACGTTTTTATTGTAAATCTGTTTTTTTGAGAATCACAGCCAATAAATGATTTGGTTTCACTCAATCACATGGATATCTACACAGTAAAACATAAAACTAAATATAGCTGTTTCTCAGTCCTTATGTCGTGTGCACACGACCGGACTTTACGCCGGACTGAACTCCGAAGGACTTTTCAACGGAGTTCCGACGGAGTTCCAACAAAACGGACTTGCCTACACACGATCACACCAAAGCCCGATCATTTCGAACGTGATGACGCACGACCGGACTAGAATAGGGAAGTTCATAGCCAGTAGCCAATAGCTGCCCTTGCGTCCTTTTTTGTCCGTCGGATTAGGATACAGATGAACGGATTTTTCGATCGGACTCGAGTCTGTCAGAAAGATTTGAAACATGTTCTATTTCTAAAGTCCGACAGATTTTTCGTCAGAAAAGGTCCGATGAAGCCCACACACGATCGAATTGTCCGACGGATTCGTTCTGTCGGACTAGTTCGGTCGAAAAGTCCGGTCGTGTGTACACGGCATAAGAGATGGTGGCTGCATTCCTTTTTTAAGGCGATTATCCACTTTATTCACCTGTGGATTCTGTCAATACAGTAGCACACTTCCATCCTAAAGTTATAATGCTCACTCCTGGCACTATTTCTACAGAGGAGACATTGTCATGCTTGGCTGCTGTTATCTTATTTTGAAATACAAACACTCCCATCTTTCCTCTCCTCCATTGCATAGAGGGAAGTTGTTTTGTAGTTCACAGAAGATAACTGGGAAAGCTGACAACTTTGTTAGAAATACACATTCTCTGCTCTGAAAGCTACAAGAACACTGGGATTCTGGTAATATCAAATGATATAGTTTTTATACTTAAAGAATAATTCCAGGCATGGTATATTTTTACATAGGTAGGTTGGTCCAGCTTGAACCAATTTAACTATGCATAGTGTATATTGAGCTTTTTTATTTTTTATTTGTGTGTGTGTTTTGTTTAGTTTTTTTGTCTCTATTGGTTGAACTGGATGTACGTGTGTCTTTTTTCAGCCAGATTAACTTTATAACTATACATATATATATATATATATATATATATACACACACACACACACACACACACACACACACACACACACACACACACACACACAATACCTGGCTGATGCCCATGGAAAATGGAAATCACCGAAGAAGACAAGTGATCTCCACTTGCTTCCAAGTCTGGTGCTGAGCAGCCAGTTTGGTGTACTTTGAACTAACGAGGTCGGCCTTTATGTAATGCTTTACAGTCTTTGAAATAATGCAAAACGTTCTCTGATTGGACGAGGTGGAAAGGTGAGGTGTGACATCACATGCTCCACCCAACCCAATCAGAGAATGCTTTGCATTCATTCAGAAAATACAAAGTTATTCTCTGAATGGCGTCCATGCTGAATGGCTGAACTCCTGTATTCATAATGCAAGAGGCTCAGCATGGTACCTGGAAGCACATGGAGATCACCGAAGTAGCAGTGTCCACATCAGTGATTTCCAGCTTCCAGGGGCATCAGCCAAGTATGGCATATATTGTACATAGTTACATTAGTCCAAGCTGGATCAATGTAACTATGTGAAAATATATCATGCCTTGGAATTTATCCATAAATAAAGAAAATCAATGTAGCACATACAACGACTGGTAAGCTGCAATATACTGTATTGAATGGTTGTTCTTGTGTTTATTAATCCTTTAAATCTTTTAAAATTAATATTTTTACCGTTTTTCTTGACAGTGCTTTATTTTTATTTTTCCTCACCTTTAAATGGAAAGCAACTCAACTGCTATGCAATGTAGAGAGTAGATTTGCTGTGTGCTGGTTGCTAGGGCCAGTGATGCATAGCTAGGAAGTCACCACAACAGCAGCTGGCCTAAATCATCATAATTTGTATAACTATACACACAGCAAGGAAATTCAATAACTACTGAGTCTTTGGGGACTACAACCTTTTCACTAATGTTTAGACTGCTTATAAGTGATGTTGATGTTTTTACATTTAATTAGCAATTATGAAGTGTTTCATCTTTTGTTATTTTTCTTTGTGTAAAGACTGCCATACAAGAAATCCATATTTAAAATGAAAGTATATATTTTATGTTTCCTTTCTTTATGATGTTTAAATGGTAAAAATACATTGTAAGCTTTTAGTCAGGTAAAATTATTACTTTTAAATATTTCACATTTACATTTCCAGCCAGCAGCTAGAATTTTAGGCTCATTTTGTGGGCTATACATAAATGCTTTACTGAAAAAGTCAGTTGTTAACAGAGTGTCTGCCTGCTTCAGAAATCATATACTGCAACAGTTAAAGTGTTACTAAACCCAGTAATATGAAAATAGTTCAACCCCCCCAGCACCCCCCCCCCCACAGTGCGCACAGCTTATAAATCTTCTTTTTACATTAAAATACTGCCACTATATACCTTTTTGGATGATCTGTATACCACAGTTACATGCTAAACTACACAGTTTCTCCAATGCTGAGAGTTCAGGTAGGATGAGATTTCCACTACAGCCTGTATACATGCCCACATGTGTGATGTCAATATCATGTGACCTGGCTAGCTCTGAGAACAAGTAAATGTTCTCTCCAGCATAAAAGACACAACTGAGCATGTGCAGGTCGGCTACACTGCCTGTGTTAGCTGGCCTTCCCCAGATAGACAGTGCAGGAGGGGGAGATTCTGTGCATACAGGATAAAACAGCCTTTTTACATAATGCAGAGGATTAACCCCTTAAGTTCCACAGTGAGTATAACAAGCATGCTATGCTGCATATACAGATTTTACTGTTGTGGGTTTAGTAACACTTTAAGGGTGAAGAGTCCTAAACACTGACACTTGTTTGAACTGTAGCACATAGTTTATGAGGAAGTGCTACTTTCAATTTATTGCTCTTGTTCATGTTTTGGAAGCACCTGTGTGGCGGTGGAGCAGATAGTTTATAAGGGTGAAGATCCCTCCACACTTGCACATTTTTTTTTTTTATGCTTTTGAATATAAACTGCAGACTATTTGGAAGCTTTTTCAGTGAAGCACAGCGTTTTCAAGGGTGAAGGGCCCTAAACACTGACACGTGTTTGAATTGTAGCACATAGCATTAGAGGGAGTGCTACTTTCACTTTATTGCCATGTTTCATGTTTTTGAATTTTTTAATGTCATTAAGTGTATAAGGGGTTGATGTCATATGAATATGATTTTGATAAGAGAGATTTTCTATAATATGTTTAAGCACCTATGATTATGTTCACTTAATGCCAGAGGTTGGTCATATAATTAGGCAATCTGTTTTAAGCAGCACAAATACACACCTTTTTTCAATTAGCACTTGCCATTGTGGGAACACAATTTGTATTTGTAGCAGCTTAGAGGTCAATTTAAATAAGGTTACTGGTCACTATGTTTTATATATCACTTTGGCAACACGCAGCACCATTTTTCTTTATTTTCAAAAGAGTTTACCCAAACCCTTACGATTAAAGGAAGCTTGATGAAAGAGCTACTGCTGGTAATACATGGCAGATTCTTCCAAATGCCAAGGTCATTTTTTATCTTTTGTGCTCTGAATCCCTAGACTCTCTGGTATTCAAATATTGGCCCAAGAGTCTGGCCCAACTCCTACCCATTACTTTTACCCCTCACATTAATGAGGAAGGAAAGGTAGGCCAGACTCCCAAGCTAGGAAGCTGGCTCAATATTAAAACACAAGCGTAGCCCTGGATTGAAGCCCTTGGGGCACTGAAGAAGAAAGATGCTGTAATATCAAGAGACATCTAGAATTGCCTGTTGTGTATTGATAATTTAGCTAAATCACTTCAGATTTGCCCTAAACTCACCATGCTAAGGTATCTGGTGTAAGAAGATCCTTTACAGTCCATCCCCTCTTGAGCATTCATAATTAATAGATCCAAACAGAATATTGTTTGTCCCCTTTCCTACTGGATCAATCCCTTGGATCTTGAAACATACTCTACTTCCACAACTCTTCTTGTATCCTCTCACTGAGTCAATTTGACATGTTTTCTATATTGAAAGAAAAGATGTACTTTTTTCATCCATGTATAGCCTGCTAATATCACTCAAGCAAACCTAAGCCTCCACCACTACCTGTAGTTATCCCCATTTTCTAAAAGCGTAGAACCAATGATAGTAACAGAGAGCCCTTTTCTAGGACATTGGACAACAACACATTTAAAACTAGACATATTTTCACAAGAATACATAAAAAAAACTTTCCAACCAAAGCAAGAAAGCACATCCAACACCTCTTATAACTACAGAATAAAATTCACATAAACCTCTCCACCTGTGGCAAAATCGGACTATTCAACTTATCTGAGTTTTAAGAATCTTTACTCCATTCCCAATCCTAATCCTTCCTCCTCAAATTTATTTCCATTTTCTCTCTCTCGCTCTGTTCTTCTTTTTTTCTCTGTCCAATAGATTTTGTCACTATGTTTTCTGTACATCTGTACATTATCTAATACCCAGATCTTCCATTTTGGGCATGTGCATGTGGCGTAAACACCTACTTTTGGTAGGACAAGTGATTGCCCAATGTTATCATCACTCACACTTTAGTTCTCTCAGATAAGCCTAACATTATACTCTGTGTGCTTACTCTTTGCTGCAATTGAAAGTCTGTAAGAGTAAAGCACCGTGCACATGGGACAAATGTCGGGAGACAACGGGCGGTTCAAAAAAACTGGCCGCAATTCAGCCCGTGTGTGAAACAAGGAGCCAACTGACTCCTGATCAGAACTCTCAGACAATGGCAGAGAGCACTGATGACTGTGTTCTGGCGGGGAGGCCGCCCCTCTGTCAGAACACAATAGCTCAGCAGGGGAGATAGCTGGACTAACCTCGCATGATTAGTTCAGCAGCTCCGACCAGAACAGATCCTGCTGGGTTGCACAAAAAAAAACTGTACTGTGTACCCAGCTTAAGGGCCCTTTCACACATGCAGTCTGTCCATTTCATCAGTACAGTCATGTCTTTAAAAAAAAAAAAAAAAAAACGGATGAAGTTTTCATCCGTTTTTCATCCGTTTTTCATCAGCTGCTCATCAGTTTTTCATCAGTTTTTCATTGGTTTATTTATATCCACTTCCAATGAAAAAAATGGATGAAAAATGAACTGTTTGTCAATTTACATCTGTTTTTCGTCCAATACTTTTTTTAACGGAAGAAAAATAGAGCTTTGATCCGTTTAAAAAAACAGATGTTGATGGATACAGATGTAAACTGATGTAAATGGGTGATCATCCATTTACATCCATTTTTCTATAGAGATGCATTGATGACTGTTTTTTATCCGTCAACGGATGAATGAAAAATGGACAAATGGAGCGCAAGTGTGAAAGGGGCCTAAGACTTACTGTTCTAATTAAGTTAGCTATACTTTTAGAGATTTCTTCTTCAGCCCACTCAATGAACAAGAAAAATTGAATAGATCCCTTAATTTATGCTAAATAGCATTGATAGAGAAACCCCCTGTGTTCCCCTTGTATTCTGACAGATGGCAGTTACACTTACTGAAAGAATAAGCTGTTAGAATCCCCAAACAGTGATGACATCTGGCTGAATGAAGTCATTTTTCGGCCCAAAATTTTCCACCCAGCTCCTTCAACAAAAGTTGATTGGAAAAATTGACTGCCAACAGGGCCACCCACGGCTCTAACTTTGGCTGATTTAGCAGTCTAAATTTTAACCATCTAGGGCAGCCTTTACTCACAATTTTGTAAATAAAAATTGTTTAAAATGCAACTATTCACATTCTTGTAACTAAATTGTCAATCTGTCTCCTGATCAGTACAAATCTCAGTAAGCTGAGTGTTGCAGAATTTCTTAGGAGTGGACATTTTTCCGATTTACTAGTTTTGGATTGTGCTAAAGTGCAGAGCAAGATTTAGGGTTACTATAGGCGTTATGAATAGGGCAGAAGTTGACCAGAATGCTAATGCAAATAAAGGCTTAAAAGCCAAGTTATTCCAAAAGGTGATTTTTTTCTCAAGTGCTCTTTAAAAACAGTGCTATTTTGCTATTTTGGCTATACTAAAATAGCTATTGCAAAATTAATAAAGAAGCAGAAAGGTGGGACAGCTGTTTATTGCTCTTATTATGATTCATAATTATAGTTAGAATTGGACAACACAAACCTTTTATTTTACATAAGTCTTGGTTTGGCTTAATTAATTATATAAAAAAATCAAATGATGCAGATAGCAAGTAATTAGGTGCTCACTTCTATTTTTACCTTACAATAGAGAAATGACAAATGCTGTGTGATTGGTTTTTGTGAGTGACACCTCTAATTTTGCTTTCCTCAGACCACAAAAGATTTTTGTCTTAGTATAGAAAGCTACATATTTACCATAGTCCCCAGTATTTATATACATAGCAGAATGAATAGACAAATGTCATGAGATGCTGAAAGCTTCTACATGTTACCCTGCATTTATCTGAGACAGTACACAAAAAGGGAATGCATTGTATCGTGTTTTGTATTGTAATGTAAAGAAGACTGTCAGAGACATGGTTTTTTATTAATGCTTTCTGCTCTACTGGATGATTTTCATCAATTTTTGAAACTGCAGCCAAGGACTGTCAATGATATGTCTTGAAGTTTAAGGCCTTTTGGTTCTGAATGAAAATGACATTTTATCTTGGGCTCAGAGGAAATATTGTGCTCATTGATCAATGTCAGGTATTTATTTTGTAACCATTCAATGTCACCCAGACACATATTTAAACTTGAAAACTCTATAATCACAGCTGCATCACAAACATCAAAAAAGATTCATATATTATTGTTTTTTGTAATGAAATTCCTTGTTGTTTTGCAACACATAACATGGTATAAAACAATAGAAATAAACCAAAACCATTATGGTTTCCCTTTAAAAATTGTTACAGTTGTTGTTGTGGATGAAACGGTCAGATATTGCAAACCCATTGAAGTGTTCTTTTTTCTTTTTAACCTTTTCACTATCTTCTTATTTTTTGTTCAAAGTTTTATTGAATTTTCAGTAGATAATATCCAGGTATACATACAATCCCATTTATAGGGAATGACATGGCATGAAAGATACAAATACGAATAAGAATCAGTTAAAAATGTACACCTTGTATATATTGGTGGTTATTGCAATATACATTAAACAACAACATGAGGATAAGGAAGGTGGTGTGGCATACCTCCCAACTTTTTTATAAAAAAAAAATAGTTAAAATGATCAGTGCTTTTTCTTACCACTTCTATTCCTTTATACTGGCTTTTAAAATGTACAAATGTAGCAATTTTAGAATTTGGGTGAAAGGTTTAGCACTGGGAAACACTTTTTGAAAGATAAATAGTGGATTTTATATATAAATTTATAGATCAGACCAAAATGAGGGACAAATGAGGAGGGAAGAGTGACAGAGGTACTTTTTTCCAAATCAGAGACAGTCCCTCGAAATTAGGGACAGTTGAGAGCTATGTTGTGGTTCGGTAAGTGGGATGGGGAGGAGGTTTCCAGGGGTCCTGAGTGAATTAAGGGCTCTCAGTTTCACCGGGGGTATAAGTCATTTGGTCTGGATGAATGTAATGGTTTGAGGAGGGTGGTGGCGAAGCCTGTTTATAGATATTTATCAATCCAGGGTTGCCAAATCTGGGTATATAATGGAATTTGTCTGCTGGTGTTGCTTCAATTTTGTAATGAGTCATGGCTCAGGTTAACCTATTTATACTTTCAGCAAAACAGACATTCTGTTTCTTCCAGTCTCTAACTATGGTTTGGTTTGGCACTGTAAACACTTGGAGTAAAAGTTTAATTTGTACAGTGCTGATATCTGTGTGATGTTTATTCAGTTATGCTAGGGTAGGGTGAGTTTGAATTGGACGTTCAATGAGGTTCATAAGAATATTAAATATATTTATCCAGAAGGCCGAAACGAATGGGCGAGACCACCAGGTATGGGCCTGGGAGCCTAAATCGAGACAACCTTATATTTTGAATGCACATACAGTATCTCACGAAAGTGAGTACACCCCTCACATTTTTGTAAATATTTTATTCTATCTTTTCATGTGCCAACACTGAAGAAATTACACTTTGCTACAATGTAAAGTAGTGAGTGTACAGCTTGTATAACAGTGTAAATTTGCTGTCCCCTCAAAATGACTCAACACACAGCCATTAATGTCTAAACCGCTGGCAACAAAAGTGAGTACACCCCTAAGTGAAAATGTCCAAAAGTGTCAATATTTTGTGTGGCCACCATTATTTTCCAGCACTGCCTTAACCCTCTTGGGCATGAAGTTCACCAGAGCTTCACAGGTTGCCACTAAAGTCCTCTTCCACTCCTCCATGACGACATCACGGAGCTGGTGGATGTTAGAGACCTTGCACTCCTCAACCTTCTGTTTGAAGATGCCCCACAGATGCTCAATAGGGTTTAGGTCTGGAGACATGCTTGGCCAGTCCATCACCTTTACCCTCAGCTTCTTTAGCAAGGCAGTGGTCATCTTGGAGGTGTGTTTGGGGTCGTTATTATGTTGGAATACTGCCCTACGGCCCAGTCTCCAAAAGGGAGGGAATCATGCTCTGCTTCAGTATGTCACAGTACATGTTGGCATTCATGGTTCCCTCAATGAACTGTAGCTCCCCAGTGCCAGCAGCACTCATGCAGCCCCAGACCATGACACTCCCACCATTATGCTTGCCTGTAGGCAAGACACACTTGTCTTTGTACTCCTCACCTGGTTGCCGCCACACACGCTTGACACCATCTGAACCAAATAAGTTTTATCTTGGCCTCATCAGATCACAGGACATGGTTCCAATAATCCATGTCCTTAGTCTGCTTGTCTTCAGGGCTTTCTTATGCATCATCTTTAGAAGAGGCTTCCTTCTGGGATGACAGTCATGCAGACCAATTTGATGCAGTGTGCGGCGTATGGTCTGAGCACTGACAGGCTGACCCCCCCACCCCTTCAACCTCTGCAGCAATGCTGGCAGCACTCATACGTCTATTTCCCAAAGACAACCTCTGGATATGACGCTGAGCATGTGCACTCTCTTTGGTCGACCATGGCGAGGCCTGTTCTAAGTAGAACCTTTCCTTTTAAACTGTTGTATTGTCTTGGTCACTGTGCTACAGCTCAGTTTCAGGGTCTTGGCAATCTTCTTATAGCCTAGGTCATTTTTATGTAGAGTAACAATTCTTTTTTTCAGATCCTCAGAGAGTTCTTTGACATGAGGTGTCATGTTGAACTTCCAGTGACCAGTATGAAAGAGTGAGAGCGATAACACCAAATTTAACACACCTGCTCCCCATTCACACCTGAGACCTTGTAACACAAACGAGTCACATGACACCGGGGAGGGAAAATGTGTAATTGGGCCCAATTTGTACATTTTCACTTAGGGGTGTACTCACTTTTGTTGCCAGTGGTTTAGACATTAATGGCTGTGTGTTGAGTTGTTTTGAGGGGACAGCAAATTTACACTGTTGTACAAGCTGTACACTTACTACTTTACATTGTAGCAAAGTGTCAGTGTTGTCGCATGAAAAGATATACTAAAATATTTACAAAAATGTGAGGGGTGTATTCACTTTTGTGAGATACTGTATATGTGTATATATATATATATATATATATATATATATATATATATATATATATATACATTTTTTTCACTTCAAAGTTTATTCAGAATTTCAGATTGCAAAAATAATACGAATGATGCATTAAGTATTTACTAGGTATTATTAGTAGAAGGGTGGGGAAAGGAGAGGGAAAGGAGAGGGTGGAGGAAAATGCCCGGGAGCCTAGCAGAATGACAGTTTAGTTGAATGTACCAAGAAGAGAACAGCAAATAAAATGTTTACTTTCATGGTGTAAAGATATTTCATCAGGTAATCTAAGTTAATACTATTAGGGGGTGATAATGTTCGTGAAGTAATTGGTCCAAGGGGCCAAAGGTTCTTGCATTTTAGATACTGAAAGGTGTGCTTTTGCATACATAAGTTCCAACTGAAAGTGTTGATCTAGCGTGACGTGTAGTAGTTGACTTGGAGGAAGAACTTTGCTGTTCCAGTTACGTGCTATCAATAGCCGTGCTGCAATGAAGAGATGCGTAATAATGGAGTGGTATGGAAGGGGCCACGACTCAAGGTCTAGCCCTAGTAAGGCTTGGGGTGGGAGATTGTTCAATAAGGGATTGCACCGTATTCCAAAAAGGGAGAAGTAAACGGCAAGACCGCCAGGTGTGAATGGTTGATCCTAGGTCACCACACCCTCTCCAACAGGTGGCTGAGTGTGAAGGAGAGATGCGGGCTAGTTTTTCTGATGTTTTCCAATGAGTAAGGCATCTGGAGAATTTAAGTGGGCCTTTTGTAGCATAGTGCCAAGTCTTGATATCTGTTGAGAAGTTGAGGATTTGTTCCCATTTGGCCATTGAGGCTAGTTTGGTGTGATTTTGTGCGATATTCTGTGCTTTGTAAATGTGTGAAATCCCTTTATTGGGGTATGAGTTTTTTTCCAAAAAGCTTAGAATGTCAGCGGTAAAGGTAATGTCTGACCACATAAACGTTTGTAGAGCATGGCGTATTCGGAGGAATTTGTAGAACTCTCGGTTGGGTTTCTGAAATTGAGAGTGTAGGCTTTGAAATGTGCGCAAGTCGCCCCTATCATATAAGTCCTCAATTGTTGATGTTCCAGCAGTTGACCATGTAGAGGTGGATAAGTCAGCACATATGAGTTCCAGGGAGGAGAGAAGAAGGAACTTCAGAGTTTGCGATGTTAGTCCTCTGGCATTTTGGTTGCAAGATTTCCAGACTTTGATTGTGGCATTTACCGTGTTGAGAAAGGAATGATGTGGGTTGTATTGTAGCCAGATTGCGGCAATAAGAGGTCTGGTGAAGTGTTCAGGGAAGTCTCTTCGATTTGGACCCATGAGAGGCATTCTGAATACTACTTTGTAGTATTACTTAACGTCTGGTACACCCAATTCAGCTTTGGATGTTGCCATGCATGTAGTGGAATGCTTTATTCTGGGATGTTTGTTATCCCATATGAAGGTGTTAATGACTCTTTGTAGCATATATAATTGAGTGGATGGATAGTATGGGTACAGGGAGTATGCAGAGAAAGTATAAAACATGAGGCATTAGGAAAATTTTTGTCATTGCAATTTTCCCAGCCCAGGAAGCTCTGGTTGAGTGTGGAGAGGAGTTTTTTGTAGTTTGCTGAGTAAGGCTTCGTAGTTTATTTGAAGGATGTTGTTGGAAGGGGTTGTTAGTTGTGTTCCTAAATAGGAGAGACAGTTTTTTGTGGTTCGGTCTAGGCCTATTCAAATCATGGAGTGCAATTAACTTTATAAAGGGATATACGACCAAAAAGCATTAGTAGATCATGCAGGGCTGGGAAGGATTGGAGGGGGTTTGTCATGGCTACAATAACATTGTCTGCATACAGACCTATTTTGTGTGCAACATCTTCAACTTAATGCCAGAGATACGGAAATGCATTCTGATGTGTTCCGCTAGAGGTTCCATTACAAGGGTAAATATTAATGGGGAAAGGGTGACGACTGCCATTGGTAATCTCAAACTGATCACATGTTATTCCTGAGGTCCAGAATTTAGCTGTGGGAGAGGATTATAATGCTAGGAGTGCTGAGTATAACATCCCTGCTAATCCAAATTTTTGTAGAACTGCTCTGATGTAGGACCAGTGTACTCTGTCAAACGCCTTCTCTGCATCCAATGATAGGAGCAGAGAAGGTGTTTTGTGGTATTCTGCCCATTGTATGAGATTTATAAATCTTCTGGTACCACCAGAGGCCTGTCGGCATGAGACAAAGCCTACCTGGTCTTTGTGTACTAGTTTGGGAATAAACAAGGATATGCGCGTGGCTAGTATTTTTGCATACATTTTAAGATCCGCGTTCAGGAGGGAAACGGGACGGTAATTGGCAGGTTCATCATGAGGTTTACCAGGTTTCGGAAAGGTGAGGATAAGCGCCTCAAGTCACTCCTTAGGGATGTCACCAGTGTGCATTATGTAGTTAAAGGAATTGGTTAAATGGGATGCCAGAAGGTGTGCGAATGTTTTGAAATGTTCATTGCAATATCCATCTGGTCCAGGGTTCTTGTGGAGTGGTGGTGATTGCATTGATTTTAGCACTTCAGTTTCCGAGAACGGCTCATTAAGCCTGTCCTAGTTGGTCTGAGGTGAGGGAAGGTAAGTGTAGGGAATCAAGGAATTGTGATAATTGCACAGGGGCTGAGGAAGAGACTTTTAAGTTGTATAAGTAAGCGTAGTAGTGACTAAAGCAGTTTGCTATGTCTTTAGGGTTGTCAACTCTTTGCCCTTTGGCTGTCCGCATAAAAGGTATTTTTGCAGCCACTGCTTTTTGTTTAACTTGTTTGGCCAAATGAGAGCCAGGTTTGCTCCCAAAGGCATACCAAGTTACCCTTAGGCGTTTATTATGATAGCTGAATTTTAGAAAAGAACGTAATTCTTCCCTGAGTTCACGGAGACGGGTTGTGTCCGCGACGTTGGGTGATAATTTGTTGGATTGTTCTAATTTTCGATATCTGGTCAATGTATTTGTTTACTGTCTCGGTTTGCAATCGCTTCTCCCTGGCTCCAAGTTTGATGAAAACTCTCCTCATATAAGATTTATGTGCATTCCACAGTAATAAGTTGTTTGTTACAGAATCAACATTGCAGTTGAAGTAGGTTTCTATATCTAGTTTAATCTCTTCTTGACACTTGGGTTGAGAAAGAATGGACGTGTTCATGTTTTAAGAAGTGTGTGGGTTCCCACTGAGCGCAAGGGTAATGGTTACTGATGCGTGGTCAGACCACGTTATTAGGCCTATTTCAGCCTTAGGTATAGATTGCAGAGTGGTTTTGTGTGTCAGGAAGAGATCAATCCTAGAGTAAGATTTTTGGGCTGCTGAGTAAAATGTGTAATCCCTTCTGCGCCATGTAGACAATGGGTCAAATAAGTCTACGCATGAGGGAAGAGAGGGCCGTGAGTCTATTTCCTCGGCGGCTGGAGGAGTCAATTGTTTGGTCAGCTACATCATTAAAATCTCTGCATAAGATTATTTGTTCTTTTGGATAGTGGGACAATTTGCTCATAATTTCTTTGAAAAATGATGAGTATTAAATACATAGATATTGACAATCACCAGTGGTGTATTGTCAAAGATGCCTTCTAAGATAATATATCTGCTTGATAGGTCGGCATCAAGATGTTGGAGTTGGAAGGAGATAGAGTTCGAGATGGTGATCATTACGCCCTGCACTTTTTTAGTTGCGTGTGCATGGAACGTGTGAGGGTATGACCGATGAAGACATAGGGGAGCTTTACCGTGCATAAAGTGTGTCTCTTGCACGCACAATATGTCTGTTCTCTGGGATAAGGCTTCTTGCCATAGTCTAGATCGTTTAAAAGGGGAGTTAAGGCCTTTTGCATTAATGGTAGTGATACATAATGACATGTTTGCGTGGATGTGGAGAAGAATCACTGCAGCAGTTTTAAGGCACTTTTGGGTACGGGTAGGTAGGGATGGAGAAGTGATACCTGTACTTGTGCTAGTTACAATATTGAAAACAGAACAGTAGTATATGGAATAATGAAAACCAAAAATACACAGAACAATTTGTTAAAATTAGCGGTAACAGTTATGCTTCAACAAAGCTGTGTGCGTAGCACACTTTGTGCTGGGGGTGTGTGAGTTAAGCACGACTGGAAGACCCGTAAGAACTTCTGAAAAAAAAAATAGAGAGAGAATACTCACAAATTTCCCAATACTCTGGGCTCTCCTGAAACAGCATTGATATGAGTCAGCCTATTTATTGGAGAAGGGTACAAACAGAACCAACCGGGGAGTTTTTCATTATTGTTTCAGTAGAGTTGTCAATATATTCAGGTCTTCTATATTCAGATATTCTGACTTGTGTTGCTCCATGGCGGGTTGGGCGAAAGAGATGGGGAGGCCCCAATTTTGCAGCTGCTTGTATCCATCTTTTGGGGTGGTTATGATGTTTACTTTACCATGGTGGGGGACTAGGAGCTTTGTGGGGAAAACCCAGCGACAGATGATATTGTGATCTCTCGGAGTTGCTGTGATGGTTACAAATTCCTTTCTGCGTTGGGAGGTTGCAGCCAACAGGTCTTGGTAGAGAAATACTCTAGCATATGGATGTGAGATATTGCGAGCTGTTCTAGCCAAACAAAGAAGCCGTTCCTTGATGTGGTAGAAATGGATTCTTGTCAGGACATCTCTAGGGACTGTGTCTGGGAGATGGGCAGGTTTTGGGGATCCTGTGTGCCCTATCTATGAGGACATCTCTGGGGGTCAGGTCCAGTATTAACTTCAGAAAAAGTAGGGAATCAGGTCTTTTGGCTTAACTGCTTCAGGGACCCCACTTATTTTAGGGTTATTTCGCCGCAAGTGGTCTTCGAGGTCCGCTAATTTTAATTGGAGTTTATGGATTTGTTCAGCTTGTTCTTCATGTGCATCGACCCTCTCATAATGCGCTTTGACCACTTCAGTTATCTAATTTTCTAGATGTTCAGTGCGGTCATCAATAGCATCAATTCTTTTAGTGAGGTGTGATATGGAGGAGCACAGCTCATTTTACAATCCTATTCGAAGGAAGAGAAGCATGGCTTTCAAAGTGTTCTCAGAGGCAGGAACATCAGAGGCAGGGAAAGCTATTAGGGCTGCTGTGTGATCTGCCTGCAGCTCTGTATGTGTGCCTGAGGTATCAGCCAAGTGGAGCTTTTTGGCTAAGGGGAGCATGTGAGGGGAGTGTGCAGGGGAATCTGCAGCTCTCTTACCCCGATCCACTGGTGAGGCCAAAGAGGGCTGGTGAGGGGATTCCTCCATGTCAGTGAGATTCTCCAGCACCTCTTCTGTCTGTGAGGGAGGCGGGGGAGAAGAGCAGCCGATCTCCTCAGTGTCATCTTGTGTACATCTGCCCGCTGACAGCATGTAGAAGTCCATGAGGCGGCGCGGTCCCGAAGTTTTGTTTTCTCTTACAGGACATAGCACGTTCATGTCCCCGTGTTGTGGTCTGCCTTGTGGGGCAGTTGCAGGTGGCTGTAATGCTGTGAGCTGCTGTGGAAAGCTGAGTATCAGCGGAGCCTCACAGCCTCGCGGCTATCTTCGGTAGCGGCCAGGACACTCCCTGCACATATTTTTATAGAAGCAAATTTAGTGGATTTCAAATTTGATCCCAGTCATCTTCATAAAAGGTAATCTTAAGGTCAGTTGTCCACCTTGTTTCAAAAGGATAGGAATGTGGAGAAGTTTTGCAATGAAAATTGAATACAGAGAGGAAATAAGGCCTGGAGTGTGCAGGTCCCTTAAACACAAAGTATGTAAGGTTTCATGAAGAAGTTATTACCTTAAAGTGGTGTTTCACCCAAAAAAAAAAAAAAATACATGAATGTGCCTAAAAAAAATTTAAATTTTTTGGAATTTTTTTTTTTACTCACCTCTAAATGCCTGTTGCTAGGGGGTCCCTCGTAGTCTGCCTCTTTCAGTGCCTGGGCTGGTGACATCACTTCCCCTCAGCACAGGAAGGGCTCAGCTCTGCTCCCTCCCTCTTGTCAATCATCTGGGACCCATTACAGGTCCCAGATGACTGAGCGGCCAATCACGGTGCTTGGCGCCGCTTGCGCATGCGCAGTGGGTGCCCGGCTTTGAAGCCACAGCCCGCCACCCACAGTTGCAATGCCGGCGCCACCGAACGGAGGGGGAGACGAGTGGGGCTTCGATCCCCCGCATCGCTGGACCCTGGGACAGGTAAGTGTCCAATTAAAAGTCAGCAGCTGCAGTATTTGTAGCTGCTGACTTTTAATTTTTTTTTTTTAAATGGGAACTCCTCTTTAAGTTGCCGATCAGTGAAGTGTTTAACTTGTAAGCAGCAAAAGATCTTTAAAATAGAAAGGTGAAATTCAGTTTGCATAGTTTGAAATTATTTCATTCACAGAGCATCAATTAGGAATGTATCCTAGTGATCCCTGATGATTCCCAGGCTACAAAGGAAGCTTGTGAAGTGAAGTCTAGCTGGAATGAGAGATTATTTAAGAGAGAGAGAGTCGTGAGCTGCATGGAGATAATCCACATTTTATATGGATAAATGACATTGTTTTGTGTAATCCATGACATAGAGCTGAATGCTTGTGTGACTTCATTTTAGAAGGTATATTAGAAGAAGAGGGCGCTGTTGTTCCTGGTGACCAAATTGTCAGCTAACTTGACAACTCTTAAAACTGTCCTCCAGGCAAAAAGCAACTCTTTATTTATTAATACATTAATACCTGCATTTTTGAATGCATGCACTTTAAAGACTCAAATTGGAGATAGCAACAGAGCTTAGACTGTGAAAGTGGAAAGCAGCACAAGCTGCCGATCAATTGTGCTGCAATACTTATATGGTGAGATGGAGCATGATAGGAGGAGAGAGCAGAGAGATACGCTCATCAGTGTACTGTTTCTCCCTCACTGTCCAATCACAGGCTAAGAGAGGGGCAAGACCTGTAAGCGTTACTTTAAATACAGCAGAGAAAGACCAGGTCTCCTGCACTGCGAGACAGGGCTGTGCATGTATACAGGTTGTATAAATCTCAAAATTGGTTGGGTAGAAATACAATATTTTTTGGCAGGTAAAACTGCTCCTGTATATTTATTCAATTTATTTAGCTGTTTGCCTCAGTTCAATTTTAATAATACTAAATACTGCTATTTTCGCTACTAATAATATACAGTTTATGTATTCTATAATGTATTCAGGGCCGGGGCAAGGGGTGGGCAAGAAGGAAGGCTGCCCTGGGCACTGGTTTACTGTATAGATGGGGGCACCATTGAGCTCATTCTAATACAAGGAAATTTGACAAGCGGATGACTGCTGGGGGAGAGTATCCCCTAAACTCGCACATAATTGGGGGGGGGGGGGGCAGTTTGGCTTCTTTGCCCTGGGCACTGGATTACTTTGTCCCAGCACTGAATGTATTCTATATTATTTTGTATCCAATACAAAACAATCAGTGCCCTGTCCAGGCCAGTGTTGTATGATGTATTTAGATCGACTGGAATATTTTATATGAACATATATGAGTAGTCATTTTACAGATATTTCCTTAGAAGGAACTGAGTCTAATGCCCCAGCACCACTACCTGTTTCCTACTCCTGTTTTCTGTAGCACTGTAAATGTGGACATTGTGTCATTTACATCTTTTGGTCCTTTTGAAATAGCTTAAAAGTGCAAAGCTAAAATTCCAAATATCTAGTGAAGAAAAAACATGTAAAAATCAGTCTAGTCATAAAAGAGATAAGATGAAAGAACTATTGATCATGGTTGGCTAGGCAGTGGCATGCTTACTTTTATTTTTTTTTTGACTAAACACTTGCATTTATTCATTTCTCCATACTGATGTTTCTTTTATCTCCATCGGTTGCCCATAATTATAACCAGAGTACAACATTAATTACTTTAACCGTCAATAGGAGCTTTCATCTTCAAATACAAACCTTCAGCCATATACTGTTTGGTGGACCTGTTCCAAATATCGATGTCCAAATGGGGCAGAAATTAGAGTGCCAAAGTGATTGGCTGCACCAGAATGTACAGTATGTCTTGTATAATTCAGGATCGAATTTGTACATAGCAGGGTTGGGTTTGGTTAAATCATGGTGAGAACTAATTGGTGTTTCTGATGTGGGGTTAGTAACTGCTGGGGGGAATATTTGAAGTGATTACTTTATGAGAAAGCCATGGTATTATATAAAATACAGCATTTGCTATAGCCTATTCTTGCAGGGTGTAGTAATTCACAACAACTCTAGGTGAACTCTTGAAGTTTCTACACAAATAGCATGAATAAATAACACATTTACCTACTTATAATGTAAGAAGGGTTCTAGGTCAGTTTGCACAGGTATCCAAATAATGAGGCCTGAATATGATTGAACTGGCAAAACTCCACCAAAGAGCACATGATGATGTCAAGGGGAAAGCAAAGCTCCATGCTTTGTAGAATTGAGATGTTTAACTGTTTCACGGTCACAAGGTGAGCTCCATTAATGCTATTAACATGTTGGTTAAACATAGTGACAGATGACAAAGGACTGGCTTGTATTTGAGAGTAAAGCCTGGTACACACTATTAGTTTTTTTCCCTTCAACCCAGCGCCTTGAGCAAAAAAAAACCTATCAGCTCTGGTCGGAGCCACTGTACTAACTATGCGAAGTTAGAATAGCGATCTCCCCTGCTGAGTTATTGGGTTCTGACAGGGGGACGGACAGCCCCCCCACCAAAACAACCCAATCAGCGCTCGAGAGCGCTCATCTGGAATCGGTCAGCTGCTGGTTTTTCAGCATGCACATCTGACAGAACGGCTTCTGTCAGACAGACCAACATACACATGGCCCGAATGTTGGCCTTTTTTTTTCTTAACCAGCCGATGTCTCCCGACATTCGGCCCGTGTGTACCCGGCTTAAGAGGGATATACCAGAAGCAGATGGTGGGAAGGTGCATCTGAAAATCATTGACAGAGAACTCCGGTAGCCAGCTCCTCTAGAAGGTGTCCAGGCTTAGAGCCCTTTCACACTGGGGCGGTTTGCAGGCGTTATTGCGCTAAAAATACTGCCTGCAAACCGCCCCTAAACAGCCTCCGCTGTTTGTTCAGTGTGAAAGCCCGAGGGCTTTCACACTGAAGCGGTGCGCTGGCAGGAGAAGAAAAAATATCCTGCAAGCCGCATCTTTGGAGCGGTGAAGGAGCAGTGTATTCACCGCTCCTAAACCGCTCCTGCCCATTGAAATCAATGGGACAGCGCGGCTATACCGCAGCAATACCGCGGCTATAGCCACGCTGTACGAGTGGTTTTAACCCTTTTTCGGCCGCCAGCGGGGGTTAAAACCGCACTGCTAGCGGCCGAATACCGCGGTAAAACAGCGCTAAAAATAGTGCTCTTTTACCGCCGACGCCCCCTACCGCCCCAGTGTGAAAGGGGCCTTAGTGCATATATGTGTAAAACAACCACGAGTATTCAAGAAACTCTCAAATTATTTTTCTGCTCAAGGGTCTCCTACAGTCTTTGTCCTCCACTTAGCAGAACATTTGTGGTCCAGCACTTCATACCCACTCATAATTTATTACATATTGTCATTACTCTCTGTTTTTGCTATGTTATGTTTGTTACAGAAACAACTCAAATAGTGGAAAGTAGTCAGATAGTAGATAGTAGTCAGCTGTATTTTATAAGATTTCAGTTCTAAACTAAAAAACAAAAAGTAATACAGTATATTGTAGCTTACATTCCTTAGAAGGGGTACCTGCATTATTTTTATTTTTTCTGGCTTCTTCACCTGATTATTCTCCTGGTAATCCTGCGTACTTCCTGTTCTTCTGTCGACTGTACTTTAAACATGTCTACATTTGTGCATCTCTCTTATGTGTGGGGTGATAGAGAAATTAGTTATTCACTGTACACTTAAAGTGGTTGAAACTCCACTTGGTTATTTTCTGGCACTTACCTGCAGTGACGGGACAAGGTCATCTAGCGCCCAGGGCGAACATGCCAAACTGTGCCCCCCCCCAAGATGTATGAGCATCATGTGTCAGCAAAAATCCCCCCCAAAAAAACACTGAGCACTGATCTGCATGCTTACCCCCAAAAGCATAAATCCCTCCTCCTTCCAGTACAAATCTGTCCCCCTGCTAAAATCCCTCCCATGCAGCACAAATCCTACCAGCTCAAATCCCCCCCCCCGAACAAAAATAAATCACCCCTTCTAGCACAAATCCTCTACCACTAAAATCTCTCCTCCTAGTACACATCTTCTCCCCCCACTTTAAATTCCACCCCCCAGCACAAATTCCCCCCAAATCCTCCTATCCTACCATAAATCATCTTCCCCAACCCCCCTTTCCTACACAAATCCCCCTAAATCACCAAATATTATAATACCACAGTGCCCAGGGCAACCCCCCCTCTTGCCCACCCCTTGTTCCAGCCCTGCTTTACCTGTCTTCCTGAATGCAATGTCTCCAGTGTATCCGTTTTATTTTATTTTTTAATCATAGATTTTTATTGAATTCCACAATGTGCATGTACAATAGAAAGCAGGTCTTACAGCATAAGAAACATACAAAGTGGGTAGCAAAAAATGATCTTACTGTAGAAACATTACTACATTTTCTCGGGCTTCTTAAAAAAAAAAAAATACGGAATATGACCTCAACAGGAGGTATGGCCTGTCACCCCAACTGGGTACACACTGTGAGCAGGCTCTCTATTAGACTTTTAGGAAGTAGCCACCTTGGACCTTATTGAGGGTCTCTGGAGATAAGTCATGTAGTAAGTTCTTAAGTGCAGTAATATTAACCAGTAAACAAACAGTGAACTTTTCTTCTGATACAGAGTAGTACACATATGCTGATTGTGCTGTGGTCAGCTACTCAAATTGTTATTTATGGGTCACAGGAAATGACCACAAGTAATATTAGGTCTTACCACTAGATGATTGGTAGTTTTTATGTAGGTATCATGAGTCAGTATTCATAGGAGGAACTAGTTATGCATCATAAATCATAAATGTGAGGAGGCATTCTGGGATGTCCTCCAGATTTCCCAGTGTTTATGGAATGTTGGGGCTCTTCTTACTTTATCGGTGAGCATTTTTTCCAAGGTATATTGTGCATTCATTCTAGATATTACCTCTTCAATTTTTGGGGGTGCTTTGAAGCGCCATTCCTTTGCTAGGGTAATGCGTGCTGCAAATAATATATGGATAACTACTTTCCTTGTCAGCGGGGGAAGTGTTCAATACCAAGGCTTAGGAGAGTGAATGCGGGAGTTAAGGCATATTTGATTCCTGTAGTTATTTGGATAAGGGACGAGACATCCGTCCGGAAAGAATGTATTACATTACAGCTCCAAAGTATGTGTAGTAGGCAGGGTTCTAGACAGGTATCCCTAATGGACCCTATCAAAGGCCTTTTCTGCATAAAAATTTCATGGCTTTTTTGGCCAACAATCTGATCCTGTGTACGAGGCTTAAGAGTTTGCCTGCCCTATTGTTTTGAGAGTAGAAGGACAGTTTTATTCTTTTGAAGTATGTGTCATAATCCGCCCTGTGTTCCTGCTGTAATTCCTTGCGGCAGGAGGTAAGACGTTTTAGTATGTGGGTTGAAGTAGTACTGGGATTTTTGTGTTGAGCCTCTAATTCTGCAATGGATTTGTGAACCTGTGATATGCGCTGTATTTTTTAACTTTTTTCCTTTCTCTAGAGGCAATTTGGATAAGGGTTCCCGTAGCGAATGCCTTATGTGCACACCATGTCGTCATTGGAGAGCATTCTCCATTATCATTGAATTGGAAATATTCTCTGAGTTAGGAGGAGGAGAATAGGAGGAAAGTGTTGTTGCACCACAGTGGTTTGTGGGAAGTTTTGCTCGTATCCACAACATAGTCACAGGTGCATGGTCCGACCATGTGATGTGGATATCAGCATTTCGTACATTCTGCAAGGTATACATATCAGTAAGAAAAAAGTATATTCTGGAATAGCTATTGTGCACTATGGAGTAGTATGTGTAGTCCCTTTCAGTGGCTGTAAGGCAGCGCCATGGATCAAAGAGTCTCTCTTCAGGGCATAATGATCCTAAAGATGGCTTCTGCCTGTGGGTCACCGAGGAGGAGTCAAGCTCTTCATTCAAAATCATATTGAAATCCCCACACAGTATCAAATTACCCTTTTGCATTGTTTTAGCAAGCTTAATGACCTTACGGATACATTTCAGCGATTTGACGTTAGGTTCATATAAGTTCACCAGTGTGTAGATGACATGATCCATTTCTGCGACCGATATGATGAAACGTCCTTGGGGGTCAATATGGTCCCGTAATAAAGAAAAGGTTACAATGGCAATCAATACACCATTTTTCTTGGAAGTGTCATTGGCTGTAAATACGTGTGGAAATTTAACGTGTGAGCATTTCTGGGGTTTGATGCTAGAGAAATGCATCTCTTGTGCACACAGAATATCGCATTTTAAGTCCATTGCTGTTTTCCATAGTGCTCTGCGTTTGTAGGGACTGTTCAGGCCTCTCACATTGTATGACATCAGCTTAAGGTTAATTTAAATGGTAGAAAGTGCTTTGCCACCATCTAGTGGTAATAATTGGTATGAGAAGTGTTACAAAGTTCTTGTATGACATGTGTATGTCCTGAGGAAATTTTTTCGTTATAACAATCAAAAAACAAAAAAAAGAAAAATAAACCAAACTGAGTAGTTCAGTAACTTTAAACAGTTAAGTAGTACTTGCTGACAAAAACAGGTTATGGGAAACATCACGTAAATGAAGTTGGGGAAAGAATATTACTTGAATCAGCCGAACAACGGGTGAGGGTGGAGCTAACACAGAAACATGTGGTTAATCTGGAAGGAACCAAGGGTTCAGTGACCCTAAAGAGAAGGTTAGGCATGTAGGTGACCTACCAGAGTACAAACATGAATAAGTTATCACCCCTCCTGTTTTGGCGATTGTTGCTGCGTCTGTCCTGGAGGGGATCAGGGACTGCAGAATTGCTGTTCACAGGGAGGAGGCACCACTTTTGGAGGAGCTCTATACCTTTCTCCAGTGAAGTGATTGAATGTGATTCGTTGTGTATTTCCATCAGCAGTTTGGCTTGAAAGCCCCACTTGTAGAGAATTTTGTGGTTACGCAGAATTTTGGTAATCGGAACCAAATTGTGCCTCGCCGTCAGTGTAGCTTGCGACAAATCAGCATAGAGTGCGATTCCAGCGAAAGAGTCTAGGAATGCAGGGTGCTGTCTGGCAGCATGCATGGATTCTTACTATGACGTCTCTGGGGATCTAGTCAGGCAGGAATGATGGTTTTGGCAGTCTGTGGGCTCTGTCTATTATATCTGGGAGGGCTGTTGTCATGAGCTTTTGAAGGTATGCAGAAAGGTCTGCTGGTTTAATTGATTCAGGGATCCCTCTAAATTTGATATTATTCCTGTGAGCCCTGTCTTCAATATCCGCCATTTTAAGACACATAACTTTGAGCTCATCCTCAACATCAAAATGAACATCTACTAGTTCATTATGTGCCATAGTAAATTCCTCCATCTTCTGTTTAACATATTCTACTCTGCTACTGACCTCTTTCATTTCTTTTTTTGTGGAGTGCATGAAAGCTGCCATGTCTTGCTGGAGGGCCCCCCGCAGTGTTTGCAGCATCTCTTTCATAGTGGTGTCTATGATGGGCTGCCCTGTGGTAGGGAATGCATCTAGGTGCTGTCCCTATGAGGAGGATTCCTCCATATCTTCCCCTGCTGTCCCTGCATCTTCCTGAGCCTCTCCCTCCTCCCCAATCCTCCTTTTCTACTTAACAGGGCTATTGAAAGAAGGGGATGGTAGTGGATGGTATTTATATCGTGACTCACCCGTGGATGGCGATGGATGGCTGAGCGCCCTGGCTGGGGATGACAAAGAACGACTCTCGGCGTTGGCGCCATCTTAGATCTCCCAACACACCACGGTGGGGGAAGAAATCGGTCACTTTCCTCAGGCCCTCTCTCTATTTTCTCTTGTTCATGGTGGCCGGTGTGTGCCGCTCGGTCTCCCCTTGCTGTGGATGCTATTTTTGCCTGTGTTTGCAAGCTGTGAGCCGCGGTATGTCACCCAATGTGGCAGAGCTCATCTCTCACACCACCATTCTCTCTGGCCGCCGACTCTGCCCCCCCAGTGTATCTGTTTTATTTAAAAAATGCCATTCTATATTGTATTTCCGGGTGCCGTTCAGCACTTACATGATGGGCCACTGCTCCCTCTGCCGATCTGACAGGTGCAGTGGGAGGGGCCGAGAATCCCCCACTGACGTCAGTCAGGAGACAGAAAGAGGTGGCCAGTCATGTGAGTGCCGAGCGGCGCTTGGAAATATAGTATAGAACGGCATTTTTAAAATAAAACAGATACACTGGAGACTTTGCATTAAGGAAGACAGGTGAGTGCCTGAAAATAGCATTGTTATTTCAGCAGGAGGGGAGGGACGGGCCCTGACACAGAGCTTACAGGCAGGGAGGGGAGGGGGGAGAGGACGGAGGAGAGGACAGAGGAGAGCTGCGAATGATTGAGGCACATAAACTGAACATAGTATCAGGGCTCAGCAGCCATGATAAATCGTGGTCAGCTTTTAGGGGGAGGGCAGAACTAGGCAGGATCAGCCAGGTATTTCAGGTGATACAAGGGGCCATATTACACAGCACAAGCACTGTACTGTATAACAAGCTTTAAGGGCACAGGATATATATATATATTTTTTTTTTAGGGTAACAAACGCTTTAAGGAAGTTAAGATCATTCTTACTTTTAATGCAACTCACAGAAAGTTAAAAAAGGAAACAGCATTTCCGGCAATATCAACAGGTAGAAGAAATAAAAAATAAAAACCAGACTGAGCTCAACCTCAATGTGCAAAAATGTATAATAATCAAACCACAAAAACAATGCGCTTAGGACATAGGCAAGGGGAGACGGGAAGGATAATATGGTGGGAGGGGGGGGGAGGGGGGGGGGAAAGGAGGGGGGGAAGGTGATGGGAGAATGGAAGAAGAATATAAGGTATGCTGCCTCCCCAGGTTAAGCCCTCAACCGAGAACTAACGTGTAATGAATAGTTGTTAGGGGTATGGCGCTCCCTTGTAAGCTGTGCAAATACGGTGATATAAACAGTGACTATATCAAATAAGTAAATTGTGAACCAAACACATACAGTGAGACCTGTGAACTGCTTGATGGGTGAGACTCATAATAGATCACAGAAACTATAATGAAGTAAAGGTGAACGTATGGCAAACCTAAGCATATTGCACATACCTCTATACCAAAAAGGATTGTAGGAATAAAAACTAGAACGCTACTGCTAAGCAGCTAATTAATAAATATACAAAGTATGACATGTGTATGTGTGCCAGTGCAATACCGAACATAAACCTGTGCCAGGTATATAATATGACAGTGCAAAACTGCACTTACATATGTGTTTGACCGTGCACCCCAGCTAAAATATACAATACAGTGCAGTATAATGCAGTCGAGTCCAACGGGACTCTAAATGACCCGTGCAATGGCGAGAGTATATAACAAACCAATATATGTATGTAATGTGACAGTGTAATCCCACACAGGCGTGTATAAATAACCAACAGTCCAACTGATAAGTGTTCAATAAAGTGCAATATAGTGCAACCAAGTCCGACAAAACTCTATATCATATCAAAATTGGAAAAGTCTGTTCTCAAATAATGCATCCCAATGTTGAGTAGCAGCAAAAGAAGTTCCAACAGCTTAGTGACTTTTGGTGCCCACAGAGGTAAATCCGTGACTTCTGTGCTCCCCTTTGGCTCCCCACTCACCAGCTTCCACTACCCCTGCAGGGGTGATAGGCAATCTAGGATCCCAGAACCGTCCTCTTGTTCGGTGTCCCGTGGTTGCTGCGGTGGAATAGCCTCTCTCCCAGGAATCTCGAATTACCACTTTATGCGATATCCAGGATGGGGGTCAGCAACTAAGCCCTGCTTATTATGAGCACTCTGTGTGACCACCTCCCTCTCATCATGAAAGCTCGATCACAGGTATGTCCCCCGTTGCTGACCCCCATCCTGGATATCGCATAAAGTGGTAATTCGAGATTCCTGGGAGAGAGGCTATTCCACCGCAGCAACCACGGGACACCGAACAAGAGGACGGTTCTGGGATCCTAGATTGCCTATCACCCCTGCAGGGGTAGTGGAAGCTGGTGAGTGGGGAGCCAAAGGGGAGCACAGAAGTCACGGATTTACCTCTGTGGGCACCAAAAGTCACTAAGCTGTTGGAACTTCTTTTGCTGCTACTCAACATTGGGATGCATTATTTGAGAACAGACTTTTCCAATTTTGATATGATATAGAGTTTTGTCGGACTTGGTTGCACTATATTGCACTTTATTGAACACTTATCAGTTGGACTGTTGGTTATTTATACACGCCTGTGTGGGATTACACTGTCACATTACATACATATATTGGTTTGTTATATACTCTCGCCATTGCACGGGTCATTTAGAGTCCCGTTGGACTCGACTGCATTATACTGCACTGTATTGTATATTTTAGCTGGGGTGCACGGTCAAACACATATGTAAGTGCAGTTTTGCACTGTCATATTATATACCTGGCACAGGTTTATGTTCGGTATTGCACTGGCACACATACACATGTCATACTTTGTATATTTATTAATTAGCTGCTTAGCAGTAGCGTTCTAGTTTTTATTCCTACAATCCTTTTTGGTATAGAGGTATGTGCAATATGCTTAGGTTTGCCATACGTTCACCTTTACTTCATTATAGTTTCTGTGATCTATTATGAGTCTCACCCATCAAGCAGTTCACAGGTCTCACTGTATGTGTTTGGTTCACAATTTACTTATTTGATATAGTCACTGTTTATATCACCGTATTTGCACAGCTTACAAGGGAGCGCCATACCCCTAACAACTATTCAAAAATGTATAATAAATCCCTAGATAGATGTTTGTGTGTGTATATATATATATATATATATATATATATATATATATATATATATATATATATATATATATATATATATATATATATATATATATATATATATATATATATATATATATATATATATATATATATATAGTCTAGCAAAGTAGTCTGACACATGTAGCAATTAACGAAAAATAGCAACTTTATTAAACCCTTATAATCTAGAAAATACAAATACATACAGATAAAACATAATTGGCCAATTATTAAAAACCCAACCATGGCAGCTGCAGTGACATTGTGTGAACAACCCCTCCCCCCAGAATAAGAGGGGTGAAAAAAGAGAAAAATAATTATGCATTACCAATTGTCCATAGTAGTCCTAGTAGGGGGCACAGTCTACATGAACTAGATCACACAATTAAAGTTTCTCCTCCATATTGTATGTACCTAAGTGTACTTCAGAATTCCTGAAAGGATCCTTTGGTGGAATATTTTCCAGGACTAATATATGGCTGAGTGTCATTCAAGGGATCCTCTAATAGACTATGGAGTGAGACCAACCCATGTATAAACGGTGTTGAAAGGCCACTGCATGTGGCTAATAGCATTTAAAGTCCCCCAGGGTGTCCTTCAATAAAATGTGTTATAAGACCAACCCCCATATGAAGTGGCGGTACGTACATTGTGGGTGCACGGGCGCCGCCCCCCCACTACACCTCCGCCACCGTCCCTATTCATGTGCCCAGCCCCTTTCAGGATGCCGGACACATGAAATACTATGGCAGGGATAGGCGGGGGTGTGTATTTTGAAGCACGTGATTAGAGCCAGAGGCTCTAATAGGCTTCAAAATAAGGTGGGCTCGGGGTGCAGAGCACTGTGTCCTGATCACGCCCTGTTGTGTGGCATAGCGAATTAATTTTCGCTATTTTCACACTAACGTTCTTCCCTGCCAATCAGCAGGCAGGTCAGTGAGACCTGTCTCCCGATTGGCCAAAGCATTAGGCGAACCTATTGGATGCCTAATGCTTTGGCGGAAGAGTAGACATAGCGGAGGAAGCCTGAGGAGCCGAGCAGACACAGGAGCCACAGCCGCTGCTTCCCCTTGAGGAGGAAAGCCGCCGCTTCCCGCCGAGGAGATCCGCAGAGGAGGAGAGCCCTGTCACTCCAGGAGAGGAGCAGAGCCCTGCCACATGAGCTGTAAGTAGTGCCGCCGGACCGGGGGGGGTTAGTGAAGTGACAGCCGAGCCGAGGGATGCGCCTGGCTGCATATACTGGGCACAAGTGGCTGCATATGATGGGCACAAGTGGCTGCATTTGACAGGCACAAATGGCTGAATATGATGGGCACAAGTGGCTGCATTTTATTGGCACATGTGGCTGCATATGACACGAACAAGTGGCTGTATATACTGGGCAAAAGTGGCTGCATATGATGGGCACAAGTGGCTGCATTTGATTGGCACAAGTGGCTGCATATACTGGGCACAAGTGGCTAAATATATTGGGCACAAGTGGCTGCATATGATGGGCACAAGTGGCTGCATTTGACGGGCACAAATGGCTGAATATGATGGGCACAAGTGGCTGCATTTTATTGGCACAAGTGGCTGCATATGACGGGAACAAGTGGCTGCATATACTGGGCAAAAGTGGCTGCATATGATGGGCACAAGTGGCTGCATTTGATTGGCACAAGTGGCTGCATATACTGGGCACAAGTGGCTGCATATACTGGGCACAAGTGGCTGCATATGATGGGCACAATGGCTGTATTTGATGGGCACAATGGCTGCATTTGATGGGCACAGTGAGGCTGCAATCAATGGGGGGGGGTTCAGCATTTTTCAGTTTGTTTGCGCCCCCCCCCCAAATATTTTGAGCTCCAGCTGCCACGGTCCATATGGGCAGCATGGAGCCAGAATGAGTTATGGCACATGTATTAAGCATAACTGGAAAACTCCCAGGGAATGGTGCCCCTGTCATCACATATAACATTCATATAGCTTATAGCATGGCACTTTATGTCCTCCCTTTGTTAGCAACTAAATTAACACAGGATAGCTCCTCCAGCCGTGTAGTGTGTAATTCATATTTGCACAGTATGGGAGCCATCAGTTTCGATCAAAAGAAGTTTCCAAGCCATATAGCACTCCAGTAGAAAAAAAAAGTACTTACCCATCCGTGTGGGTCTTATAGAAAGTGGTGGTCTATAAGTCTATGTCTAGAGAAGCTATAGTCCCTTAAATGGATGGAGGAGATAGGGGAGGAGGTATCCTAGAAGCTGGCTTAATGGGAGCAAGGCTGGAAGCCATTATCATCAGCTATGTTATTTACTTGCTGAAATGCTCTTTGCCTGAAAACTAATACAGCCACCACACACATCTAAGGACTGGTAAGCTGGAATAATATATATATACACTACCGTTCAAAAGTTTGGGGTCACCCAAACAATTTTGTGTTTTCCATGAAAAGTCACACTTATTCACCACCATACGTTGTGAAATGAATAGAAAATAGAGTCAAGACATTGACAAGGTTAGAAATAATGATTTGTATTTGAAATAACATTGTTTTTACATCAAACTTTGCTTTCATCAAAGAATCCTCCTTTTGCAGCAATTACAGCATTGCACACCTTTGGCATTCTAGCTGTTAATTTATTGAGGTAAGCTGGAGAAATTGCACCCCACGCTTCTAGAAGCAGCTCCCACAAGTTGGATTGGTTGGATGGGCACTTCTGGCGTACCATACGGTCCAGCTGCTCCCACAACAGCTCAATGGGGTTCAGATCTGGTGACTGTGCTGGCCACTCCATTACCGATAGAATACCAGCTGCCTGCTTCTGCTGTAAATAGTTCTTGCACAATTTGGAGGTGTGTTTAGGGTCATTGTCCTGTTGTAGGATGAAATTGGCTCCAATCAAGCGCTGTCCACTGGGTATGGCATGGCGTTGCAAAATGGAGTGATAGCCTTCCTTATTCAGAATCCCTTTTACCCTGTACAAAGCTCCCACCTTACCAGCACCAAAGCAACCCCAGACCATCACATTACCTCCACCATGCTTAACAGATGGCGTCAGGCATTCTTCCAGCATCTTTTCATTTGTTCTGCGTCTCACAAACGTTCTTCTTTGTGATCCAAACACCTCAAACTTGGATTCATCCGTCCACAACACTTTTTTCCAGTCTTCCTCTGTCCAATGTCTGTGTTCTTTTGCCCATCTTAATCTTTTTCTTTTATTGGCCAGTCTCAGATATTGCTTTTTCTTTGCCACTCTGCCCTGAAGCCCAAAATCCCGCAGCCGCCTCTTCACTGTAGATGTTGACACTGGTGTTTTGCGGGTACTATTTAATGAAGATGCCAGTTGGGGACCTGTGAGGCGTCTGTTTCTCAAACTAGAGACTCTAATGTGCTTATCTTCTTGCTTAGTTGTGCAACGCGGCCTCCCACTTCTTTTTCTACTCTGGTTAGAGCCTGTTTTTGCTGTCCTCTGAAGGGAGTAGTACACACCGTTGTAGGAAATCTTCAATTTCTTTGCAATTTCTCGCATGGAATAGCCTTCATTTCTAAGAACAAGAATAGACTGTCGAGTTTCAGATGAAAGTTCTCTTTTTCTGGCCATTTTGAGCGTTTAATTGACCCCACAAATGTGATGCTCCAGAAACTCAATCTGCTCACAGGAAGGTCAGTTTTGTAGCTTCTGGAAGGAGCTAGACTGTTTTTAGATGTGTGAACATGATTGCACAAGGGTTTGCTAATCATCAATTAGCCTTCTGAGCCAATGAGCAAACACATTGTACCATTAGAACACTGGAGTGATAGTTGCTGGAAATGGGCCTCTATACACCTATGTAGATATTGCACCAAAAACTAGTCATTTGCAGTTAGAATAGTCATCTACCACATTAGCAATCTATAGAGTATATTTGTTTAAAGTTAGGACTAGTTTAAAGTTAGCTTCATTTAAAAGTACAGTGCTTTTCCTTCAAAAATAAGGACATTTCAATGTGACCCCAAACTTTTGAACGGTAGTGTATATATATATATATATATATATATATATATATATATATTGGGGATGGAAAGTATTCAGACCCCCTTAAATTTTTCACTCTTTGTTATATTGCAGCCATTTGCTAAAATCATTTAAATTCATTTTTTTCCTCATTAATGTACACACAGCACCCCATATTGACAGAAAAAGACAGAATTGTTGACATTTTTGCAGATTTATTAAAAAAGAAAAACTGAAATATCACATGGTCCTAAGTATTCAGACCCTTTGCTGTGACACTCATATATTTAACTCAGGTGCTGTCCATTTCTTCTGATCATCCTTGAGATGGTTCTACACCTTCATTTGAGTCTAGCTGTGTTTGATTGTACTGATTGGACTTGATTAGGAAAGCCACACACCTGTCTATAAAAGACCTTACAGCTCACAGTGCATGTCAGAGCAAATGAGAATCATGAGGTTAAAGGAACTGCCTGAAGAGATCAGAGACAGAATTGTGGCAAGGCACAGATCTGGCCAAGGTTACAAAAAATTTCTGCTGCACTTAAGGTTCCTAAGAGCACAGTGGCTTCCATAATCCTTAAATGGAAGACGTTTGGGACGACCAGAACCCTTCCTAGAGCTGGCCGTCCGGCCAAACTGAGCTATCGGGGGAGAAGAGCCTTGGTGAGAGAGGTAAAGAAGAACTCAAAGATCACTGTGGCTAAGCCCCAGAGATGCAGTCGGGAGATGGGAGAAAGTTGTGGAAAGTCAACCATCACTGCAGCCCTCCACCAGTCAGGCCTTTATGGCAGAGTGGCCCGACTATCTTGGATATCCTGGACGAAAACCTTCTACAGAGTGCTCAGGACCTCAGACTGGGCCGAAGGTTTACCTTCCAACAAGACAATGACCTTAAGCACACAGCTAAAATAACGAAGGAATGGCTTCACAACAACTCCGTGACTATTCTTGAATGGCCCAGCCAGAGCCCTGACTTAAGCCCAATTGAGCATCTCTGGAGAGACCTAAAAATGGTTGTCTACCAACGTTTACCATCCAACCTGACAGAACTGGAGAGGATCTGCAAGGAGGAATGGCAGAGGATCCCCAAATCCAGGTGTGAAAAACTTGTTGCAGCTTTCCCAAAAAGACTGAGCAAAGGGTCTGAATACTTAGGACCATGTGATATTTCAGTTTTTCTTTTAATAAATCTGCAAAAGTGTCAGTGGAGTGGCCCAGTCAGAGTCCTGACCTCAACCCGATTGAGATGCTGTGGCATGACCTCAAGAAAGCGATTCACACCAGACATCCCAAGAATATTACATAGTTACATAGTTACATAGTAGGTGAGGTTGAAAAAAGACACACGTCCATCAAGTCCAACCTATGTGTGTGATTATGTGTCAGTATTACATTACATATCCCTGTATGTTACGGTCATTCAGGTGATTATCTAATAGTTTCTTGAAGCTATCAATGCTCCCCGCTGAGACCACCGCCTGTGGAAGGGAATTCCACATCCTTGCCGCTCTTACAGTAAAGAACCCTCTACGTAGTTTAATGTTAAACCTCTTTTCTTCTAATTGTAATGAGTGGCCACGAGTCTTATTAAACTCTCTTCTGCGAAAAAGTTTTATCCCTATTGTGGGGTCACCAATACAGTATTTGTAAATTGAAATCATATCCCCTCTCAAGCGTCTCTTCTCCAGAGAGAATAAGTTCAGCGCTCGCAACCTTTCCTCATAACTAAGATCCTCCAGACCCTTTATTAGCTTTGTTGCCCTTCTTTGTACTCGCTCCATTTCCAATACATCCTTCCTGAGGACTGGTGCCCAGAACTGGACAGCATACTCCAGGTGCGGCCGGACAAGAGTCTTGTAGAGCGGGAGAATTATCGTTTTATCTCTGGAGTTGATCCCCCTTTTAATGCATGCCAATATTCTGTTTACTTTATTAGCAGCAGCTTGGCATTGCATGCCATTGCTGAGCCTATCATCTACTAGGACCCCCAGGTCCTTTTCCATCCTAGATTCCCTCAGAGGTTCTCCCCCCAGTGTATAGATTGCATTCATATTTTTGCCACCCAAATGCATTATTTTACATTTTTCTACATTGAACCTCATTTGCCATGTAGTCGCCCACCCCATTAATTTGTTCAGGTCTTTTTGCAAGGTTTCCACATCCTGCGGAGAAGTTATTGCCCTGCTTAGCTTAGTATCGTCTGCAAATACAGAGATTGAACTGTTTATCCCATCCTCCAGGTCGTTTATAAACAAATTAAATAGGATTGGTCCCAGCACAGAACCCTGGGGAACCCCACTACCCACCCCTGACCATTCTGAGTACTCCCTATTTATCACCACCCTCTGAACACGCCCTTGTAGCCAGTTTTCAATCCATGTACTCACCCTATGGTCCATGGCAACGGACCTTATTTTGTACAGTAAACGTTTATGGGGAACTGTGTCAAATGCTTTTGCAAAATCCAGATACACCACGTCTACGAGCCTTCTTGATCTAGATGGCAACTCACCTCCTCATAGAAGGTTAATAGATTGGTTTGGCAAGAATGATTCTTCATGAATCCATGCTGATTACTGCTAATTATATCGTTCTTATTACTAAAATCTTGTATATAGTCCCTTATCATCCCCTCCAAGAGTTTACATACTATTGATGTTAGGCTAACTGGTCTGTAATTGCCAGGGATGTTTTTTGGGCTCTTTTTAAATATTGGTGCTACATTGGCTTTTCTCCAATTAGCTGGTACCATTCCAGTCAATAGACTGTCTGTAAAAATTAGGAACAACGGTCTGGCAATCACCTGACTGAGTTCCCTAAGTACCCTCGGATGCAAGCCATCTGGTCCCGGTGATTTATTAATGTTAAGTTTCTCAAGTCTAATTTTAATTCCGTCCTCTGTTAACCATGGAGGTGCTTCCTGTGTTGTGTCATGAGGATAAACACTGCAGTTTTGGTTACTGAAGCCCCCCGATTCACTCGTGAAGACTGAGGAGAAGAATAAATTCAATACCTTTGCCATCTCCCCATCCTTTGTAACCAGATGTCCTTCCTCATTCTTTATGGGGCCAATTTGGTCTGTCCTCCCTTTTTTACTGTTTACATACTTAAAGAATTTCTTGAGATTTTTTTTGCTCTCCTCCGCTATGTGTCTTTCATGTTCTATCTTAGCCGTCCTAATTGCACCCTTACATTTCTTATTGCATTCTTTATAAAGTCTGAATGCTGAGGATGATCCCTCAACCTTGTATTTTTTGAAGGCCTTCTCCTTTGCTTTTATATGCATTTTTACATTGGAGTCAAGCCATCCAGGATTTTTGTTCGCTCTTTTAAATTTATTACCCAATGGGATACATTGGCTAATGCCCTTATTTAATATGCTCTTAAAGCAAACCCATCTCTCCTCCGTATTCTTTGTTCCTAATATTTTATCCCAATTTATGCCTTTTAGCAAGGTTTGTAGTTTAGGGAAGTTGGCTCTTTTGAAATTCAGTGTCTTTGTGTTCCCTTCATGTTTCCTATTTGTGTGATTTATACTGAAACTAATTGACCTGTTACCTAAATTGCCCCTTATTTCCACATCTGTGATCAGGTCTGTATTGTTGGTAATCAGTAGATCCAGTAATGTTTTATTTCTAGTTGGTGCGTCTACCATCTGACCCATAAAACTGTCCTGCAAGACATTAAGGAACTGGCGAGCCTTAAATGAATGCGCGGTTCCCTCCGCCCAGTCTATGTCTGGATAATTAAAATCCCCCATTATGATAACACTTCCCATCCTTGCTGCTAATCCAATTTGTGATAGGAGATCCATCTCCACTTTCTCCCTCAGGTTAGGGGAACTGAATTGCTGAACTGAAACAGTTCTGTAAAGAGGAATGGTCAAGAATTACTCCTGACCGTTGTGCACAACTGATCTGCAACTACAGGAAACGTTTGGTTGAAGTTATTGCTGAAACACAATAGAAATCTCTCCTGCGCTCAGGTGTATAGTTCATCGGCACTCAAGTGTCTAGTTCATCATCAGCACATGGTGTAACCAGCTTCATACAGTAGTGCCTGCCGTCTTGCAGCCCTCCTCAGAATAATGGGTATTCATAGGCTAAAGGAAAAAAGAAAAAAGGAAGGTGCACCGACCTAGTGCATTACCACTGGTAAAGCTTTATTGAAGCATAAAACAACAAAATGTATACTCACAAACGAGCATAGGTAACAGGAAATGACAATGCGGCAGGTTTGCGGTTTGAATCCCGACAAGCCAGAACCTGACGTCAAGTGGATCGAGCGATGGCTGACGCGTTTCGGGGGAGAACCCCTTTTCTCCAATAAAGCTTTACCAGTGGTAATGCACTAGGTCGGTGAGCCTTCCTTTTTTCTCTGCCAAAGGAGGTTCAACCAGTTATTCAATCCAAGGGTTCACATACTTTTTCCACCTGCACTGTGAATGTTTACATGGTGTGTTCAATAAAAACATGGTAACATTTAATTCTTTGTGTGTTATTAGTTTAAGCAGGCTGTGATTGTCTAGTGTTGTGACTTAGATGAAGATCAGATCACATTTTATGACCAATTTGTGCAGAAATCCATATCATTCCAAAAGGGTTCACATACTTTTTATTGCAACTGTATATATATAAATTGTATATATACAGGTATGCACACACATGGAAATCAGCAGAGCTTCCCCTCATTTCAGATCTTCCCCTCAGATCTACAGCGACTGCACTTCCAAGTGCACTTGCAATGTACAGTGGATTTTCCTTTAGTAAATAACCCCCATAGTTTGGTTTAGTCTAGTTTAGTTATTCTTTCAACCTTTATTCCAAAGAAAACTGCTGTTATAATTGCTTAAAAGTTGTTAGCTGGATTTAGTTGGTTTGCCTGTTACTGATGTAGTACCCTGATGTTTAGGCACGGTTGCTATTAAATTTATTTTCCAAGTGATAGTTGCCTTGGCCAATTGATAGGTCAATTGATTTCACTCTAATTCTGGAATTGTTGCACTTCTCTCTTCTGTCATTAGATGGCTGGGTATCTGGTGACATTAGATAGGACAAGGACATTGCAAGGACAGATGAGGAATGAATGGGGTGTCTCAGCCAATGGACAGGGATTTTTATGGGTCCCTTGGCCTGCTGGGAGAGCCTATTTATTTGGGTGGAGTCAGGTGATTGAGGTTCTGTGCCACCTCGGCAGCCCCAGGCAGCCCCAGGCTGCTAGACCAGAAACCTAAGGCATATACCGGGGACATCTGACTGCTAGGCTACCTGAAAGCCTATCCAGAAGTAGTGCACGGTTGGGACTGCGGGCTTGTAGTCCAACCAGAAGTAACAGTTCCGCCGGCCGGGGATCCAGTCATGGTCGCAGGTAGAGGGGAAGCTGTCGCCACAAAGGGTACATCCACCTTGCTACTGGAGACCATTGTGAGTAAACTGAGGAAAGTACCAGAGCAGACTTCTCCCTAACCGGGGACGGTGAAGAAGTGGGAAAGCATCAGCAAGTGCCAAGTCAGGGACCCAGCAGGATAGCAGAGGTGACGCTTGTGGAGTGCCAAGCCAGGAACCTAACGTGTCAGCAGGGGTGAAGCTTGAGGAGTATCTGAGTGCCAAGCTAGGGACCCAGCAGCGAAGTGGGGTGATGCTTGAGGAAGATACTGAGTGCTACAGCGAAAGAGCTCAGGGGATCCAGTGGCTAGTGGATCTGAAGTCTAGTGAGAGAGACTGGGAGCTTGTTGAGTGAAGACCCACAGTGAGTGAGTGTGGGGTAAAGAGAACTGTTCGTATTGCAGAAAGTTGAATACCTTTACCGTTAGTAACAGCTACATTATTGTTGCCATAGGAGACAGCGGTCCTACCTATACAGAAGTGGTGTCTGGCTGGAGGCCTTCACCTGTATAGCTGTCTACCTATAGAAGTCTCAGAGTCTGCCAATTAACATTGGATTTACCTAAGGGTGTTCTGGCCCTAATCCTCTCCCCCACAGTTTAAGAGACAATAAATCTCTTTGCATTCAAAAAGTGTCTGGCGTCCACATGTTCATCTTGCATTACACCCACCATGCCTTTTAACCCACTCTACACTGAAGCATGTCAGCTGTCCTTAACCCAAGAGGTCACCATTGGGCTTCAGGGGCCCTGGGACTTTGCTACACTTAAAGTCCTTTTAAAACCACATGTACATCTAAATCTACCCTGACAACACTGCTGCAAGATTTCACTGCCGAATAAACAGTTTTGTCATCCTCCTAAAGAAAGTGAACAAAAAAAAAGACATCCGCTGAAAGGATTAACAGTTATTCAAGATGCTATAAGGGAGTCCCAGAAAAATAAAATAAAAACTGCTTTGTTTTTGCTCCTGAAAGACTGCATCACATGTGTTTGATTTTGCAGATAGTTACACTTTAAGAAAACAAAATTTTCTTAACTGTGTGATTTTTTTTTCTTATATTATTTATTTTGTATGTCATTTTCCACATAAATATTTAAGCATTTCATTAAATACTATTGGGATTCAGCCCCCACTAGTCCAAATTAAAATATGTATTCTTACTTTGAGCTATACTACTTGATATTGTTGTGATTTTTTTTCAGTTTCATTTTTCCCTCTAAATTATAGTGCTTATAATGTATGATGTCATTCAAAATACATGAAAACAAATTAGGGAAATAGTTCTACAGCAAATGACTGAGCTGTCTTATAAGACTGCAACATAAGATTGCCTGTTATAAGTGAAGAACATCATTAACTCCAATTAGTGGAAAAAAACATGTTTTAAAAATTAATCAACACTGCAACAATAAACACGGTACATAGTTTAACAATTATGAGAGAGAAATGCCTGTAATGAAAAATAGCGGGTAATTGTCTGAGGAAGAAAAGGAACAAAATGCGCCCTCCAGCTTGGTAACATTGTTGCAAAAATGAGATGCCAAGTTTCATAATAGCAAGCTGCAGCGTTAATTATTAATTGAAGCGAACAGCGGAACAGAAGCTATTATTAGTCAAGTGCAGCTATCTCTCTTTCTATATATAATATACATATATATATATATATATATATATATATATATATATATACACTACCGTTCAAAAGTTTGGGGTCACATTGAAATGTCCTTATTTTTGAAGGAAAAGCACTGTACTTTTAAATGAAGCTAACTTTAAACTAGTCCTAACTTTAAACAAATATACTCTATACATTGCTAATGTGGTAAATGACTATTCTAACTGCAAATGTCTAGTTTTTGGTGCAATATCTACATAGGTGTATAGAGGCCCATTTCCAGCAACTATCACTCCAGTGTTCTAATGGTACAATGTGTTTGCTCATTGGCTCAGAAGGCTAATTGATGATTAGCAAACCCTTGTGCAATCATGTTCACACATCTAAAAACAGTCTAGCTCCTTCCAGAAGCTACAAAACTGACCTTCCTGTGAGCAGATTGAGTTTCTGGAGCATCACATTTGTGGGGTCAATTAAACGCTCAAAATGGCCAGAAAAAGAGAACTTTCATCTGAAACTCGACAGTCTATTCTTGTTCTTAGAAATGAAGGCTATTCCATGCGAGAAATTGCAAAGAAATTAAAGATTTCCTACAACGGTGTGTACTACTCCCTTCAGAGGACAGCACAAACAGGCTCTAACCAGAGTAGAAAAAGAAGTGGGAGGCCGCGTTGCGCAACTAAGCAAGAAGATAAGCACATTAGAGTCTCTAGTTTGAGAAACAGACGCCTCACAGGTCCCCAACTGGCATCTTCATTAAATAGTACCCGCAAAACACCAGTGTCAACATCTACAGTGAAGAGGCGGCTGCGGGATTTTGGGCTTCAGGGCAGAGTGGCAAAGAAAAAGCCATATCTGAGACTGGCCAATAAAAGAAAAAGATTAAGATGGGCAAAAGAACACAGACATTGGACAGAGGAAGACTGGAAAAAAGTGTTGTGGACGGATGAATCCAAGTTTGAGGTGTTTGGATCACAAAGAAGAACGTTTGTGAGACGCAGAACAAATGAAAAGATGCTGGAAGAATGCCTGACGCCATCTGTTAAGCATGGTGGAGGTAATGTGATGGTCTGGGGTTGCTTTGGTGCTGGTAAGGTGGGAGCTTTGTACAGGGTAAAAGGGATTCTGAATAAGGAAGGCTATCACTCCATTTTGCAACGCCATGCCATACCCAGTGGACAGCGCTTGATTGGAGCCAATTTCATCCTACAACAGGACAATGACCCTAAACACACCTCCAAATTGTGCAAGAACTATTTACAGCAGAAGCAGGCAGCTGGTATTCTATCGGTAATGGAGTGGCCAGCACAGTCACCAGATCTGAACCCCATTGAGCTGTTGTGGGAGCAGCTTGACCATATGGTACGCCAGAAGTGCCCATCCAACCAATCCAACTTGTGGGAGCTGCTTCTAGAAGCGTGGGGTGCAATTTCTCCAGCTTACCTCAATAAATTAACAGCTAGAATGCCAAAGGTGTGCAATGCTGTAATTGCTGCAAAAGGAGGATTCTTTGATGAAAGCAACGTTTGATGTAAAAACAATGTTATTTCAAATACAAATCATTATTTCTAACCTTGTCAATGTCTTGACTCTATTTTCTATTCATTTCACAACGTATGGTGGTGAATAAGTGTGACTTTTCATGGAAAACACACAATTGTTTGGGTGACCCCAAACTTTTGAACGGTAGTGTATATATATATATATATATATATATATATATATATATATATATATATATATGTATATGTGTGTATGCTGTTCTATTGAAAAGAGGGGGTTGTTAAGTTTCCTGCTACTTGCTGGTAAGTTTCACTAATTGCAAGTTCATATTTACCCAGTTCTAATTAGAATTCCATGTTATTTAATAATTACCATACCAGAGCCATTATACATAAAAAATAACAAAGCTATGTTTTAGGAAACTTAAAGTTATGATGAATATTTTTGTTTTGTATCTCATAGGTGATTTTGAATCACAGATGAAGAGGTCAGTGGTAACCCATTAAAAACCAAGACATGTTTAGGCTTGCTTTTTACGGCCAACATTAGATATACAATGGACATATAGGCATGGTTTGGCCTCTGTAAGATCTTTCCTCCTTATATGGAGGAGAGATGGATGCTGGAAGGAAGCCTTGTGTTATTTTTTCCTGTAGTGAAAAAATAGTAGCAAAGCCTTGTGTTATTTTTTCCTGTAGTGAAAAAATAGTAGCATTGGGCTGGAAAATGTAAACCAGCCATTCAGTTTTCTTTTAAGAATGACCAGTGGCTATCTGTCAAGATCAGTAAGGTCTTATAGACTTATGATTGTTGCCCATGCCAATCAGTGGTCATGTTGACCTTATATCTATAGGTGTTAAAAAACTGAACTTGTGAAAGGGAATAATTTAAAAAAAAGGAACATTTCAAAATGGAAAATAATACACTTATGGAAGTGCAGTCCTCTGATAGAGTTCACTGTTGGGAGGACAGTGTTGACTGGAACTACACTGGAAAAAGTATTGGGGTGCTTACAACGTATTTCAGATGATTGCAAAATGAGCAGTGTGGCAAGTGGCAAGTGCTGTCACCTACCATGTTTTTTGCTGGAAGTGCTAATTAGAAAAACATTTAGGACTTGGATAGCATGTGTAGGGAGGTGGATTCATAGTCCAAATAGTGAGTTCAAGTTCATTTTATTTATTGATTACATATACTTATATAGCACTGTCAATTTATGCAGCGCTTTACATACATATTGCACATCAGTCCCTGCCCTCTAGGAGCTTAAAATCTAAGGTCCCTAACACATTCATACATACACATACTACAGCCAATTTACCCAATTTAGACAGGAGCCAATTCAGTTACCAGTATGTCTTTGAAGTGTGAGAGGAAACCCACGCAGGCACAGGGAAAAAATCCAAACTCTGTACAGGTAGTGCCGTGGTAGTAATTTGAACTAATAACCCTAAGGCTACTAGGCAGAAGTGCTAACTAGGGATGGGCGAATACTTTAGCGTGAGCATAAGTTCAGGCCGAACTTTTGCTGTTTGGATGTTCGCCGAACAGCCGAACAAACGGGACGTTCAACCGTTTGTTTGGCCCCCGGACCAACCACAATGCATCGCGGCGCTGAACAGTGCATTGAAATCCCTGATTGGCTGAAGCAGTGAAAGCTTCAGCCAATCAGGGCACAGAGCACTGTCAGAGTCATGATAGGACACTGTCATCATGACTTTATCCAATCATGGCTCATTCCCGCCCCACAGTATAAAAGTATTCTTTCAATGGCAGCCATTTTGATTTTGGCGTGGAGAGAGATAGAACAGGGCACTGTTCAGTGCTATTAGTTATTGTGCTATACTGTGCTATTTTGCTTCAATTGTCAATGTAGAATATTACTTTAGTGTCAGTCTAGGCAGGGCCGGTACAAGGGGGGGGCGGAAGGGGCGGATGCCCTGGGCGGGACTATTTACTGAAGGAAAGGGGGCGCATGTGAAGTGCTGGCTGTGGGCTTCTAAAACTGTCTGGACACATCAGCCGCTAATACCTACGCCTGCAAAGATGTGCTGAGTGCGCTCCTGCACCCAGCACAAGCCTAGATAGGATAAGCGCTTCACCTATTTACTCCCCTGTCAGTGGAGATACTCCCCCTGACAGGCACTTGGTATTCCCTGCCCAGCGTCACACACTGAGAGGCTGGCCGGAGGCGGGATGGGAGCAGTGGCGTGACGTTGCTATGGGGATGGGGGGGGGCGACCGCACCTGGGTGACGCCTTAAAGAAAGCTGACAGGTGTAGTGGGTGCTGTCAAGCCCCCCTCCCTCCACCCCCATCAGTGAAGCTCTCAAGAGCGGCGGTGTGACAGGGTAGAGGCGAGCTGCGGGATGTCAGAATGTTTCCCCCACTCGCCCCCCTCCTTTCTCCTGTCAGCAGTGCGGGAGGAGAGATAGCGGCTCTCTCATTAGGTTTGCCACCCAGCTTCCTGCCCGCTGTTTTCCACTCCCCATTGGCCACAACGCAGGGCCAATCACAGCGACCCATTGCTCTCCACAGGGAAGAGACTACAGCTCCCAGCATGCACTCTGCTGGGGGAAAAAAGAGAGAGAGCCGGGAACCCAGAAACAAGCTGGGGGAATGAGTGCTATACTTTAACTGCTCCAAAAGACAGAAACAGAGAGAGAGGAGTGTACCTGGGGAAGCCAAACAGAGGGCCATGCTGCTAACCAGCGCCACCAGAGAGAGCCACGCTGCTAACCAGCGCCACCAGAGAGAGCCACGCTGCAAACCAGCACCACCAGAGAGAGCCACGCTGCAAACCAGCGCCACCAGAGAGAGCCACGCTGCCAACCAACGCCACCAGAGTGAGCCACGCTGCCAACCAGCGCCACCAGAGTGAGCCACGCTGCCAACCAGCGCCACCAGAGTGAGCCACGCTGCCAACCAGCGCCACCAGAGTGAGCCACGCTGCTAACCAGCGCCACCAGAGAGAGCCACGCTGCCAACCAGCACCACCAGAGAAAGCCACGCTGCTAACCAGCACCACCAGAGAAAGCCACGCTGCTAACCAGAACCACCAGAGAGAGCCACGCTGCTAACCAGCACCACCAGAGAGAGCCACGCTGCTAACCAGAACCACCAGAGAGAGCCACGCTGCTAACCAGAACCACCAGAGAGAGCCACGCTGCTAACCAGAACCACCAGAGAGAGCCACGCTGCTAACCAGAACCACCAGAGAGAGCCACGCTGCTAACCACAACCACCAGAGAGAGCCACGCTGAGCCACTACCAGGGTACAGACGTGCTACACTACTGACCAGAGTCGCCCAGGGTAACACAGAGTGAGCAAACATCTAGCTGGAGGGATCACTGCGGCAGTTTCCCTGGGTCTGGTAAGAGGGCCTGTCGGCCATTATCCTTTACTGATCCTAGGGACTGAGCTATTAGGAACTGCCTAACCTGCTATCCACTAGCCCTAATACTGCCTCTGCAGGCTAGAGGATAGCAGGTTAAGCAATTACTGACTGCCACAAAAAGCTCCAATGCTGTGCTGCTGGCTCGAAAACATTGTGTGTGTGTGTGTTTGGGGGGGGGGGGGGCAGTTTGCCATCTTCGCTCTGGGCACCAAATGACCTTGTCCCGGCACTGAGTCTAGGGATAGTGCGAGTGTAGTGAGGAGGACCATCATTCAGCTTTGCATAGTGTGCAGCTAGAGTAGGGACAGCTCAGATAGTTTCACTGTAGTATAGTGAGAATGTGTCATTCATACATACATTAGTGTAGAGTAGGAACAGCTCAGATAGTTCCAGTGTAGTGTAGTAAGACCGTATCAGTAATCTTTACATTAGTGTATAGCTAGAGTAGGGAAAGTTCAGATAGCGTCAGTGTAGTGACGGTTGAACACCATCTATTTGATTGCGTTACTGCCAGTTTAACGCCATTTACTTCTGCGTGTGTTACTGCCAGTTTAACGCCATATAGTTCTGTGTGCGTTACTGCCAGTTTAATGCCATATAGTTCTGTGTGCGTTACTGCCAGTTTAATGCCATATAGTTCTGTGTGCATTACTGCCAGTTTAATGCCATATAGTTCTGTGTGCATTATTGTCAGTTTAATGCCATATAGTTCAGTGTGCGTCACTGCCAGTTTAACGCCATATAGTTTTGTGCATTACTGCCAGTTTAACGCCATATAGTTCTTTGCGTCACTGTACGTTTGGCGCATTATATTGCAGTATATTATAGTGTATCCTTGGAGTGTGTCTGTGTAGTGTGAGTACTCAAATTAAAGTGCACCATACACCTCTTTACATTGATTAAAGTGCATCTACGTACATAATTCAACTTCTTCTTTACATTTGCTTATAAGCACCGCCCCCTCCCTCCCAATAATGTCTGGGAGGACAACAAGGAAAGGCAGACGTTCCCCTGGCACTATAAGGGGGCCAGCAACACATGTGTCCACAGGCAAAGGTGGACGTGGTGGTCGGTCCTCAGGCAGGGCATCATTTCCTCTGTTTAGTGAGTTTGCCTGTGCTATCAAGCCACAGCATGCAGAGGAGGTGGTGGACTGGCTTACTAAACCTTCCTCATCCTCCTCATCCTCTGTCACGCAAGCAGAGACAAGTGTGTAGTCACCTGCAGTTGCCAGATTGGATAAACCTGCCTCCTGGACCACATCTATTCCCGCCAAAGCCCCAACATCAGCCATTGAGAAATCAGCTGAGTTATTTGACCACAGCATCAGCCACTTGCTCCTTGTTGATGCCCAGCCATTATTGGATTCAGATGTTGGTTCTGAGGTTGAGGATGACAGGAACATGAGCCTAGAGAGAGGGAAGAACACTGGTAGACAAATATGCATTCATGTTTCCCAAGCCGCAGCGTATTACCAAGTTGTCTCCAGTGGTAATGATGAAGATGAAGGAGATGGAGATGATGATGAGGTCAATGATGAGACTTGGGTGCCAGATAGAGCAGAGGAGGAAACTGAAGGTGAGGCGGCACAACCCCAAGGACCCCGACATCAAGAAAGAGTAGAGAGCAGCCACCCTATTCCATCACATTCTGCAGCTGTTATCTCCCGGCCCACTCCCCAAAGCTCAGCTGTCTGGGCCTTTTTCAGCACATCTGAAGCAGATCACACTGTTGCTATCTGCAAACTGTGTCTCAGGCACATCAAACATGGCAAAAACACCAACCATATGCATATCATTGCAATTTTTTTTGGCTTCATCAAGAGCACCTCTATAGGGTTACGGTGGGAAGGCGCCTCTGACAACCAAATAGTAATTTTTCTGCACCTGTTTTACAGGTGCATATCTTTGCAATTTTTTACAGCAAGGCCAATTCTTGCTTTCATCAAGAGTACCTCTATAGGGTTATGGTGGGAAGGCGCCACCGACACCCAAAGACCAATTTTTACGCAACCGTTACTTCTATACAAAGTTAAAGTGACACCAGAATATATCTAAAAAATCTTTAATCTTGTTCCCAGTGCACTACATTGTGGCCTCATCATACACACTGGCTCCCCAGCTGTTGCTGAGCAAAATAAAGGCAGCTTGCAGGGAAAATGTCATTTTTTTGGGCTTTATAAATGCAATTATTGCTACAGCAGATTTGAGACATGGTACAGATCTGCCACTTTACAGGTAGACTAAGGGGACCCCCCAGGCACTATATTGGAAGGAATTTTTCATTTTTAGGCTTTCACTTTAAACATAAAAAAATCACTGTTCATTTAAAAATGACGTTTTTCACAAACTTTTTTTATTGATACATGTCCCCCAGGGCAGGACCCAGACCCCTATAACCATTGTATGCCCAATTACTTGCATGGAAGCCTTTAAAATGGGCACTTTTGATTTTTGATGTTCAGGTCCCATTGACTTTAATGGGGTTTGTTCGGAAGTTCTGGTGTGAACTGAACAGGGGTCTGTTCAGCCCATCCCTAGTGCTAGCCACTTAGCAACTGTGCTCAAGTTTAGAGAAAGTGTCATGGGAATATTATATATTTTCTGCAGGGACCCTGGAGAATAAAATATTGGTAGCTACACATTTTTATTTTGCACACACACATATTTTCAGTAAAAATACACTAAAATGAATTTTAGTGCACACAAACACAATATATTACCCAATGTATGACATAATAAAAAAATGAGGCTGCATTCAGTAAATTTACATGTTAGGCCTAAAATTGTGCGAGTCCATGAAACAACAACAAACTTCTGTACCCAAAATTGTCTATAGGCAATGCATTAAAGCGGAACTAAATAAAAAAAAATTGAGAACAGGCAGGGTTGGTTGCAGAAGAGACATGTAATGATAAATCTTGCATTGTACCTCAAAATTTGCTGCCAAGTCCTGTTCTCAGGCAGTGTAAGGGTGTCACACACAATGTTTGCTAGGCCTCAGCTGCAAAATTTCTAGTTACCTGCAGGGTAAATCATGTTTCTTAATGACAGTACAATATTTGTGGATATTGTTTCTGAAATATTTTGCTCTATTTTGTATTTCACGATAAATATCAGGCATTTTCTCAACTGGCTATAAGCACTCTGCACTTTAAAGGGCTGTGGCACTGAGAAGTATATTTTCAGTATGGGGCCCTATTAAGGATTTATGGTATTTTATTTATAGCATGGTGCACTTTATGTTATAGTGATTACAAGAAGATGTACAGTGGGGACGGAAAGTATTCAGACCCCCTTAAATTTTTCACTCTTTGTTATATTGCAGCCATTTGCTAAAATCATTTAAGTTCATTTTTTCCTCATTAATGTACACACAGCACCCCATATTGACAGAAAAACACAGAATTGTTGACATTTTTGCAGATTTATTAAAAAAGAAAAAGTGAAATATCATACGGTCCTAAGTATTCAGACCCTTTGCTGTGACACTCATATATATATCATAGGTGCTGTCCATTTCTTCTGATCATCCTTGAGATGGTTCTACACCTTCATTTGAGTCTAGCTGTGTTTGATTATACTGATTGGACTTGATTAGGAAAGCCACACACCTGTCTATATAAGACCTTACAGCTCACAGTGCATGTCAGAGCAAATGAGAATCATGAGGTCAAAGGAACTGCCTGAAGAGCTCAGAGACAGAATTGTGGTAAGGCACAGATCTGGCCAAGGTTACAAAAAAAATGTCTGCTGCACTTAAGGTTCCTAAGAGCACAGTGGCCTCCATAATCCTTAAATGGAAGACATTTGGGATGACCAGAACCCTTCCTAGAGCTGGCCGTCTGGCCAAACTGAGCTTTCGGGGGAGAAGAGCCTTGGTGAGAGAGGTAAAGAAGAACCCAAAGATCACTGTCTAGAGATGCAGTCGGGAGATAGGAGAAAGTTGTAGAAAGTCAACCATCACTGCAGCTGTCCACCAGTCGGGGCTTTATGGCAGAGTGGCCCGACGGAAGTCTCTCCTCAGTGCAAGACACATGAAAGCCCGCATGGAGTTTGCTAAAAAATACCTGAAGGACTCCAAGATGGTGAGAAATAAGATTCTCTGGTCTGATGAGACCAAGATAGAACTTTTTGACCTTAATTCTAACTGGTATGTGTGGAGAAAACCAGGCACTGCTCATCACCTGTCCAATAAAGTCCCAACAGTGAAACATGGTGGTGGCAGCATCATGCTGTGGGGGTGTTTTTCAGCTGCAGGGACAGGACGACTGGTTGCAATCGAGGGAAAGATGAATGCGGCCAAGTGCTCAGGACCTCAGACTGGGCCGAAGGTTTACCTTCCAACAGGACAATGACCGTAAGCACACAGCTAAAATAATGAAGGAGTGGCTTCACAACAACTTCGTGACTGTTCTTGAATGGCCCAGCCAAAGCCCTGACTTAAACCCAATTGAGTATCTCTGGAGAGACCTAAAAATAGCTGTCCACCAACGTCCACCAACGTTTACCATCCAACCTGACAGAACTGGTGAGGATCTGCAAGGAGGAATGGCAGAGGATCCCCAAATCCAGGTGTGAAAAACTTATTGCATTGTTCTCAAAAAGACTCATGGCTGTATTAGATAAAAAGGGTGCTTCTACTAAATACTGAGCAAAGGGTCTGAATACTTAGGACCATGTGATATTTCAGTTTTTCTTTTTTAATAAATCTGCAAAATGTCAACAATTCTGTGTTTTTCTGTCAATATGGGGTGCTGTGTGTACATTAATGAGGAAAAAAATGAAATGCAATATAACAAAGAGTGAAAAATGTAAGGGGGTCTGAATACTTTCCGTCCCCACTGTATATATTGCACATACTATTATTAGGATTATCTTTTTATAGTTTATTTATGGTATACTGTATGGAGTGCAGATTTAGGTGCTAGATATGAATTAGCACCGTATACACATAGATATGCATGTTTTGACACAAGGGTATTTAATACAGCAGCTTGCAGGTGCTGGGGAAGGGGTTAGTGCAAGTTCACTATTTTTTTTTCTTTTTTATATGTCTTATACAGTACTACTGACCGCTATTTTCCATCTAACATTTTTTTGTTAAAACAAATAATGGCAATGGTACAATTTTAAAAGGTCGGTGCAATTCAGGCTATTAAATACTCCCACAGTGAGCACTTATTGTCAGCAAACTGTCATTTCCACTACAACAGGAATCAAAAGTCATTAGCACAAATATTTTGAGCAGGTTCATGCAGTTCTTTATGCACTCTACAAAAATGACTTACATTTACTCAAGCATTTACATTCTGTTATACGCATGATGACAATAAGAAAGTTTTACTTTTCTCTTTCCACTAGTTGTATGTGTACCCCTACGAGTACTTCTTATATTTGTACATTGGTAAATTGAAAATAATGGTTAAAAGATGTGAGAATGACATCTACTATTAAAAAAACAACAAAATAATAAACTAAAAGGGAGCTAATAAGGGGCTTTATCTGCCAATAAAAATGATATTTAAAAAATAAAACATTTTTTTATTTTTTTATTTTTGCTATTGCAGCCATGAGTTTTTTTTTTACATTTTCACTTCTGGTGCTGGCTATGTAGTAGAGGTGATTTGGGCAGCTGTAAAAGAAAAAATGTTTAAAAAAAGTTCATCAAAATACATTTACAGAAAACCACAAAGTATTTTTAAAAGCCTGTGACTCCCATGTACACATACATGCAAACGTAAACATGTACGTTTGGTACACGCATTGGAAAATGACAATTACGCCACACATATTAGGTATTTAGAGCCAGAGTGAGAGCAATAATTCTAGGCCCATTATTTACTGTTAACTCTAAATTGCTAAACTGTAAATGCATTTAAAGCATGGCCATTTTGGATACCGTAGTTTCTTTCCAATTTTGAGGCTTGACATATTTGGTATGTGGCTACTCAGCACAACTTCATCTTTTCTATTTTACCAACAATCGGGTAGTATATTGTATATGAGCCTTTTTAACGTGTGTGCAAAAAATTTGTGAAAATGACTTAGGTCACAAAGGGCAAATGCCTTAGTGGGCCCCAATGTCCTATCTCCAGCAGTACATATACTTACTGTATCTACTCCCACCCCATGGAGACCTTTCAGATGCTTCTATTTTTCTAAATCCAATCTGGGGAAGGAATCTGTATACCTGATCTCCATTCATTGCAATAAAACGTATGCACACACCTAGGAATTTATATTGAGGCTTTCAGTTTTAAGTATCCTGATTACAGTTTATCAGGCTAACCTGTACACAGATATATGCTCATACATAATGTTGGTAAAAAATGTCTCACAGCTTAGCCATCATGTTATCCAGTTCAAGGTCTACAGTAAAAACCATCACCAATGCTAAGTGGTATCCGTATGTATCTAGCAACCTTCAGTAATCTTACATTGCGCAGTACATGAAGAGCTTTAGGCATAAGGCTGAATATCTTGGAGCACTGGATTATAGAATGCACGCAACAAATAGCTTTTCATTTCCAAGATTGGATCAGAGGTCACGTTTTATATAGTTGTATATTTCTGTTCAGCTTTTCTTCTATAGCATTGTTCCGAATCCTAATAATTCTGACCTCATTCCAGGACCCACAGGTTGAAAACATCCTCCATTTAATATTTACTTTTTCTTGTGTCAGTATTTTTATTTGTAGCAATATTCTCTGGAGAAGTAAAGTAATTGCTGGATATTTCATAAAAAGTAGAGACGTCGATCTTACGATAGAAGAATTTGTGGTTAACCATTAAATAGGGAGATGGGGAAGGTTTAGCATGATGGGCCATAGTAACGACAATCTGAAGTATTATGAACCTAATTTCTTAAAGACCTAAGCAGGACATTGACTATTTTGCCTAAATGTCAATGAATGAATCAGCTAAAAAGGAAATGCTCCCCTTAACACACTAAGATACTGGATTACCTTTAAAGTATTGCACAGGATTTTGTATATCTAAAAATCCTAAATTGGGTGTTTGATTCAGATGCAGGCATGTACATGCCTGCATCTGAATCAAACACCCAATTTAGGATTTCTTCAAACATCCAGTCATACAGTGTGATAGCATTATATTTATACCGTGAACATTTAGGAAAAACTTTGGTCATATTCCTTCAGTTTCATCTTTGCTATCTTATGAATGTGTTCTCTCCTTTAAGGATAACATGCATTGTTGAAGACAGCTGTCACCTCCTCCCATCCTCACCTCTGGGACTTTTCCCTGAGCCTCTGCCACCCTATGGAATACCCTACCCCAATCTGTTCAGCTATCTCCTACTCTGTCGACTTTTAGGTAATCCTTGAAAACCCTTCTCTTCAGAGAAGCAAACTGTATCTCCACTATCTCCATCAGCTCATTCCCCCACAGTTATCAGCTTTTTTTTATCATTTGGCCCTTCCTTTTAGATTGTAAGCTCTAATGAGAAGGTCCCTCTGATTCCTCCTGTATTGAATTGTATTGCCACTGTACTGTTTGCCTTCATGTTGTAAAGCGCTGCATAAACTGTTGGCGCTATAGAAATCCTGTATATTATTATTAATAATAATTTAATGGTGTCTGTATAGTCAATGATATATGGCAGAGCCAGCTGCATAAACCCAATATAATTTGTTGCTGCCTTTAAAGCTGTTATTTTGACCACCACCATAAGGGGAGCATTCTTCCCAGTAGCTACCAATGTATGTAGCTACCAGTGTTTCCCATTGACCATCAATTAATTGATTTTAGCAAAGGTACCTGGAGACCTGAATTTTTTTTAATGGTTCCCCTGGGGTAAAAAGTTCGGAAAAGGCTGCTTTTAAGGTGACCTCCCACCCTCTGACTGTCCCAGCAATGGCAGATCTCATATTTGTATCCTGACCCTTAACCACTTCCCACCCGGCCACTGCACATAAACGGCCGGGTGGGTTATCTCTCCTTCTGAGTGGACGTTCAGAAACGTCCCTCAGAAGGAGCGGGATCGCGCATGCGCGTGCCCGCGCAGCGGCGAAATCCCGATGCGCTCTTGTCACTCGGACACGGCGCATCTCCGATCGGTAGGAGGGCTCTGTGTTTGGCCCTCCTGATCACATGATGGCCATGTCGAATGTAAACACAGAGCCGGTTGCTAGGCAATCTGCTCTCCTCTCCTCTCGGAAGTTGTAAGTGAGGAGAGGAGAGCGGATCGCTGCAGCAGGCTGGTGATCAGTGAGTATGAGCTGTTTTTTACAGCCTTTTACTCACTGATCACCAGTCTAGTGTCCCCACAATGTAAAAAAAACACAAAGTAAACACACAATGTCCCCAAAACACGTCCCCAAAACACATGTCCCCAAAACACATGTCCCCACATAGTAAAAACACCTGTCCCCCACATATGTCCCAGTAAAATCACATGTCCCAATGATTATCTGCACACATATGTCCGTGATCACCTGCGCACATCTGTACATGATCATTTGCGCACATGTGTCCGTGATCACACGAACCAATTATTATACACTTGTCTGGATTTTTTTAAACAAAAACATGTAGCAGAATACATTTTGGCTTAAATTTATAACAAAATTTGATTTTATTGGATTTTTATTAAAATAGAAAGAAGAAAATATTGTTTTTTTTTCAAATTTCCGCTCTTTTTTTCGCTTATATCGCAAAAAATAAAAAACAGAGTCATGAATAAATACCACCAAAAGAAAGCTCTATTTGTGTGAACAAAATGATAAAAAATTCATTTGGGTACAGCATTGTATGACCGCTCAATTGTCATTGAAATTGTGAGATTGCTGAAAGCTGAAAATTGGTCTGGGAAGGAAGGGGGTGAAAGTGCCCAGTATTGAAGTGGTTAAGGACAATGATGAATCTCACCTGTCATGGCATTAAGGTTCTACATAAATCAGGGGTTTAAGCTTATGCTGGACATTTCAAAATTCTACTCCTTTTCCTTGCTTGAAACTGCTGCCTTCAGTTCTCCTCTTTAAACTTTCAGCATCAGAAGTGATAGCTTCACACTTCTACCTACCTCTGTAAACACTGGGGACACACAGCAGGTATGCTGATCATCTCCATTCCCAAGTCTTACAAATGAAGAGAAGGAAGCTGGAGACTGTGGCCACTTTTCTTTCTCCTCCTAGGGGGGCACTGGGACAGGATTATCAACCTGCAGAAATAGTTAAGGCTGGAGTTTTTTTTATAATTAGACTATTCTGACTCCGATGGTTGTTAAGCGACTATCCCTTGTGAGACCTCTATGCCTGGCCTGTATAAGATAAAATCACTGAGGACAATCCTCATCAGATAGTTTGAACTCACCAAATACCGATTCCATCCACAAGATGCTTTTATTCTGAACATCAGGTTACAGCAGATGACAGGATACAAACAGATGAATAGGTTGTGGTATTTATGCGTTTAAAAGATGATATTGTCTGTAGCTTACAATGCAGAATACATGTGCCCTGCTACATGTGGCTTGTAGCTGCATCCATGACACAGGAAGTACACTCACAGGAAGAAAGGGCGGAGCATTGCCTACAAAGGAAGTGTCATGCATAAGGGAAAATACATGTAAAACAGTCTATAAAAATTCTATGCCCCATTGTGGCAGCACATAGACAATAAGACAACAAAAGACAAGATTCTTAGGTGCTATATTCGATGGTTGCCAGTATATTATGGATAAAATAATAATAATAGCATGTTTTGCTTGCTTCCAAATCAGTTGTAAGAAAAATAACCAGGATATCTTTCATGCAAACAGAATGATGGTTTGGAGAGCTGTCCTCCCACAGTTAATCAAACAAGGTCTTATATTGTCTGGAAAAATATGCATAAGCTTCTTAGCTGCACCTTGAATAGATTTGTTTGTTGGTAGAACTGTTCGAGGAGATTATCAAGCACAGTCTAGAAGCTAATACAAATGTGAAAGCTTTACATTTTCAGCAAGATGATGGCAATCAGAAGACAGACTGAATTTTTAGCATCACAGTATGGAAGCAAAGACGAAAGACTCAGTGATAATACATGTGAATGTGGGTGATAAATACAATAAACCCTATGCCATGCATAATCCCACATATATTATTCATTCATTATGTACCTCAAGCTATAGTGTTCTATGGCTATAGCTTATGTAAATAGGTGTTTGCTTAGTCTGATTCTGACAAAAAGAGACCTAATTTTTGTTTATTTACCGTATTTATCGGCGTATAACACGCACCCCAAGTTTAGGGGGAAATTTTAAGGAAAAAAACTTTTAGGAGTAAAGTTTAAGGAAGAAAAACTTACATTAAAATGCCCATCAATACAGCGTTATCGGTGTCCATCTGCAGCCTTGTCAGTGTCAGTGCAGCCTTGCTCCAGTGTCTATTGCAGCCTTGTCAGTGCAGCTTTGCCCCAGTGCAGAATTGTCAGTGCATCCTTGTCAGTGCAGCTTTGCCCCAGTGCAGAATTGTCAGTGCAGCCTTGTCAGTGCAGCTTTGCCCCAGTGCAGAATTGTCAGTGCAGCCTTGCCCCAGTGTCCATTGCAGCCTTGTCAGTGCAGCTTTGCCCCAGTGCAGCCATGTCAGTGCAGCCTTGTCAGTGCAGCCATGTCAGTGCAGCCATGTCAGTGCAGCTTTGCCCCAGTGCAGCTTTGCCCCAGTGCAGCCTTGCCCCAGTGCAGCTTTGCCCCAGTGCAGCCTTGTGGGATCGCCGCGATCCCTGCCGACATACACAGCCGTGTGTAAATTCAAATATGGCGCCGAGACTGCAGGGACACGGCGGAGCCGAGATACACATACCCGAGTGTCCTCGGCTTTTCTCGGCGCCGCTTACAGTCCCGCCCAGTCCCGCCCAGTCCCGCCCTATGATGGACATCACACAGGTCCAATGGCGGGACTGGGCGGGACTGTAAGCGGCGCCGAGAAAAGCCAAGGACTCTCGGGTATGTGTATCTCGGCTCCGCCGAGTCCCTGCAGTCTCGGCGCCATATTTGAATTTACACACGGCTGTGTATGTCGGCGGCGATCGCGGCAATCGCCGCGATCGCTCCGATCACACAAAATTGGCGGGGATCGGCCTATAACATGCACCCACGATTTTCCCCTGATTTTCAGGGGAAAAAAGTGCGTGTTATATGCCGATAAATATGGTATTTTCCTTTGTAGTGCTTGCGAATCTTCTACCTAGATATGTTTAATAATGTTTTTTTTTCTTATTCAAAGGAATGTTTAGGCATAAAATGTCCGCATGATTATCCTATATAAGTAATCTTTTATTGAAACAATATATTTCCAAAAATCCTGCTTCTGTATATAGTTTATATTTATGTATGTACCTGGGGCTACAATATTAGCTTGTTATTTAACCACTTGCCCACTGGACACTTAAACCCCCTTCCTAACCAGATCAATTTTCAGCTTTCAGTGCTCTCACATTTTGAATGACAATTACTCAGTCATGCAACACTGTACCCATATGACATTTTTATCCTTTTATTCACACAAATAGAGCTTTCTTTGGGTGGTACTTAATCACCACTGGGTTTTTTTATTTTTTGCGCTATAAATAAAGAAAGACTGAAAATTTTGCAAAAAAAAAATTATTTTCATCGTTTTTGTTATAAAATTTAGAAAATTTGTAATTTTTCATAAATTTTGGCCAAAATGTATACTGCTACATATCTTTGTTAAAAAATAACCCAAATCAGTGTATATTATTTAGTCTTTGTGAAAGTTATAGAGTCTACAAGCTATGGTGCCAATTACTGAAAATTTATCCCACCTATTGTACTGATGGCCTATGTCATTTCTTGGGACACTACTGCTGGCCATACACAATATGAAAAATCGTCCAAAATTCGGTCATTTGGCCAGTTTGTTCATATTTCGGCCAGTTAATGGGCACAAAATCGATAATCATTGGGAAATTTTTGAGCCGAAAAAATGAAGGACAAGTTTGGAAATGTTGTGCCGAACGAACAATAAATTGAAAGGTTAATGTGTTTCCCGTCCGAACTGTTTGCACTAGGTATATGTAAAAAAAAACGAACCAAAAATTAATTCATTTATGTCCACTGAATGATTTATCGGTTATTACATGATGGCATCGTTTGCTCTCACGGCCGAATGTCCGTTTTTCTAAAATGGGTTCGGACGATTTTTCGTATAGTGTATGGCCAGCATTAGACCCCTTTCACACTGAGGCAGTTTTCAGGTGTTTTAGTGCTAAAAATAGCCTGAAAACTGCCTCTCATGCCTCCCCAGTGTGAAAACCAAAGTGCCTTCACACTGGGCGGTGCGCTTGCAGGACGGGAAAAAAGTCCTGCAAGCAGCATCTTTGGGGCAGTGTAGGAGCGCTGTATACATCACGCCTACAACGCCCCTGCCCATTGGAATTAATTGGGCAGCGTTTCCAAAGTGCCTGTCAAGCGCTTTCAAAGTGATGCAACACGGGCACTTTTAAACCTTTCTTTGGCCGCTAGCGGGGGTTAAAAGCGCTGAAACGATGGTAAAGCTTGGCTAAAACTAGCCGTGCTTTACCGCTAAGGTACCCACCGCCCCAGTGTGAAAGGGGTGTAACAAGCCAGGAAAGTACAAATACCCCCCAAATTTTTTGGAAAGTAGACATTCCAAGGTATTTAGTATGAGGCATGGCGAGTTTTTTTACGTTGTAATTTTTTCCCACAATTCTTTGCAAAATTAAGATTTTTTATTTATTTATTTATTTATTTATTTTTTACAAAATTGTTATGTTAACAGGTTATTTCTCTCACATGGCATGTGCATACCACAAATTACACCCCAAAATTCTGCTACTCCTCATGAGTATGGCGATACCATGTGTGAGACTTTTAGGCTGGGTTCACACTACAGCACGCATCGGCTCACAGCAGGAGTCCGGTGCTTCTCCATTCACCATCTCAGGTCTGATTTCAGCCCGAATTTTAGTCTGAATTTGGACCTGAAATGGACCAAAATACGCACAGGGCTCATGTGCAATTCGCACTGGAGCTGCTGCGGAGATGTGTGAACCGGCTCCATAGAGAGCCAGTCACATCTCCTGCTAAGCAATTTGGATACGGGGAAACCCGCATTCCAATTTGCACTGGTGTGAACTCAGTCTTACACAGCCTGGCCACATACGGAGGCCCAACATGCAGGGAGCACCGTCAGGCGTTCTAGGAGCATGAATTAAACATTTAATTTCCTGACACCTATCACACCTTTGAAGGCCCTGGAGCACCAGTACAATGGAAACACCCACAAAATTACCCCATTTTGGAAAAAAACACCCCAACACATAATCTATGAGACATATGTAATAAGTCTTTTGAACATGTGATTTTGATTCCACATGTTTTTGAAAAATCTGGAAATAAAATGAAAACACATTTTCCTACGCATTTTTTACACATACGGGTGCTGATAAGGATCCACTGATAGGGTGGCACTGATGAGCACTTACTGATGGGCACTGTATTGGCACTGATGGGGCACTCCTGGGCACTACCTCTGCACCCAAGCAGCCTCACAGCTTCACCCTCCTCTCTTCACAGGATCGGTGTGAGGAGAGAGAGAACCAGACATGACGCCGGTTCATTGACAGTGATTGCTCCGTCCAATTGGACGGAGCGATCACGTGGTAAAGGGCCGCTGGGATTTGCCCTTTACAACGATACAGGATGCCCCGGGTCCCGAGAACCTGGCGGTCATGGGCATTCCCGTGTGCGCAACCTTGACAGTCATTCAGCAGAGATGCTGACCATGCCGCCTGTTATGAGGATAATCATTAAAGCAGTGTCATAAAACATACTTAACTCAGACCTGTTATGAGCAAATCTGTAAATAACCAATTGAATGCCTTAAAGTCTAAGTTAACCTTTTTTTCTAAATTCCAGCTCTCCTATGCACCAATATAGCATTCATGTACTTTTTTGCAAAAATATCAAATCTTTCCATAAAATCTACAGACACGTACCTTACTGTCCTTCATCCATGATTCCAAACGTATCTATTGCTTCTGTCTTATGTCCTTACAGACTGTAGGTCATGACACAGGAAGGAGTTGACCAGCTGATCTCATTAGCACACACCCTGCATCATCCACCCTCCCACTCCCAGCTGCACATTTTTTAAATGAAATGCAATCAATCAGTGATCACCCTTCTCACTAAATACACAATCAGATTGCATAGTGTATGGCCATCTTTATACAAGTACATAGGAGGTAGTTTACAGAAACACTCAGATGTCAAGCCCCGTTCACAACTCTGCATAGCTGGAACTCACATTCCCACATGCCTTTTCTCCTCTAGATTTACCAAATTTATATAATAGGAGGAAACACCTATCTGGCCAATCACTCTATATCCAATCAGGCAGGCCCTTGCACTAACTGATGGCAGATCTAAATCAGATTGTATAGTGTATGGCCACCTTTATACACCTAAAATTACTAGTTGCCCTTTCAGTGCTATTAATTGTGAACAACACACCAAACACAGAAGCAAACACACATTTTGGCATGCGAAAAAACGAATGGCAAATGCTGCAAAAAGCACAATAAAAAACACTCAACCCACAAAATGCCAACATGTCCCATAAGCCACATATAGCACAGCCCATTTAAATCAACAGGCTGCCCTATGCATGTCACAGGAAAAACTAGGCACAAAATGTGCGCTCCCACTATGCTAGATGTGGATGGGTCCTGAAAGTGAAATTGGTGCGTTAACACAAGTACATCGAGGCTCCATTACATCTGTGCATTTCCTTGCATTTCATAAATGTGCTACACCAAAAAAGTAGAAAACGCACCAAGCTCCGCTCTAAAAAAAAAGTTCTGAAGCTTCTTTGGGGCGATTGCTGTGTGTAGGGAAGCCCATTCAGGTGGATGGACTGCCTTATGTGTGCTGAGTGAAAATGCTCCAAAACACCTCCCCACCTCGCTAAAAAAAAAAAAAAAACGCATGTGGGAATGGGATTTCCCGCTATGCAGAGATGTGAATGGGGCTTGACAGCTGAGTGTTTCTGGCCACTCACTTCTATGTACTTAAATAAAGATGGCCATACACTATGCAATCTGATTGTGTATTTAGTGAGAAGGGTGATCACTGATTTCATTTCTTTTAAAAAACGTGCAGCTGGGAGTGGGAGGGTGGATGATTCAGGGTGTGTGCTAATGAGGTCAGCTGGTCAACTCCTTCCTGTGTCATAACCTAAAGTCTGTAAGGACGTAAGACAGAAGCAATAGATACGTTTGGAATCATGGATGGAGTACAGTAAGGTACATCTCTGTAGATTTTATGGAAAGCTTTGATATTTTTGCAAACAAAGTACATGAATGCTATATTGGTACATAGGGGAGCTGGAATTTAGGGGGAAAAAAAGGTGAACTTAGCCTCAAGATGTCTGGTTAGTAACACTACAGTATATCAGGGTTTGCTTATCATCTCAATGTCTTAACAGCAAACATAAAGAAAGGTTATCCGCACTTCCCACTGAGAGAATTAGAATTAGCCCATCATAAAACTGTAAAACATTTCAGTTCTGTCACACTACATACTGCAGGCAATTAACCCATTAGGAGTACATGGTGTGCCATAAAAAATTTATATAGGGCCAACAATTTACGCAGCACTGTAAGATATAAAGGGGGACACCACAATTACAATACAGTTCAATACAGAAGGAATAGGAGGGCCCTAATCGTGAAGCTTACAATCTAACAGATGTTGAGTTCAGCCATTATTACATATACAGTGGGGACGGAAAGTATTCAGACCTCCTTAAATTTGTCACTCTTTGTTATATTGCAGCCATTTGCTAAAATCATTTAAGTTCATTTTTTTCCCCATTAATGTACCCACAACACCCCATATTGACAGAAAAACACAGAATTGTTGACATTTTTGAAAATTTATTAAAGAAGAAAAACTGAAACATCACATGGTCCTAAGTATTCAGACCCTTTTCTGTGACAATCATATATTTAACTCAGGTGCTGTCCATTTCTTCTGATCATCCTTGAGATGGTTCTACACCTTCATTTGAGTCCAGCTGTGTTTGATTATACTGATTGGACTTGATTAGGAAAGCCACACACCTGTCTATATAATACCTTACAGCTCACAATGCATGTCAGAGCAAATGAGAATCATGAGGTCAAAGGAACTGCCTGAAGAGCTCAGAGACAGAATTGTGGCAAGGCACAGATCTGGCAAAGGTTACAAAAAAGTTTCTGCTGCACGTAAGGTTCCTAAGAGCACAGTGGCCTCCATAATCCTTAAATGGAAGACGTTTGGGACGACCAGAACCCTTCCTAGAGCTGGCCGTTTGGCCAAACTGAGCTATCGGGGGAGAAGAGCCTTGGTGAGAGAGGTAAAGAAGAACCCAAAGATCTCTGTGGCTGAGCTCCAGAGATGCAGTCGGGAGATGGGAAGAAGTTGTAGAAAGTCAACCATCACTGCAGCCCTCCACCAGTTGGGTCTTTATGGCAGAGTGGCCCGACGGAAGCCTCTCCTCAGTGCAAGACACATGAAAGCCCGCATGGAGTTTGCTAAAAAATACCTGAAGGACTCCAAGATGGTGAGAAATAACATTCTTTGGTCTTATGAGACCAAGATAGAACTTTTTGGCCTTAATTCTAAGCGGTATGTGTGGAGAAAACCAGGCACTGCTCAACACCAGTCCAATACAGTCCCAACAGTGAAGCATGGTGATGGCAGCATCATTCTGTGGGGGTGTTTTTCAGCTGCAGGGACAGGACGACTGGTTGCAATCGAGAAAAAGATGAATGCAGCCAAGTACAGGGATATCCTGGACGAAAACCTTCTCTAGCATGCTCAGGACCTCAGACTGGGCCGAAGGTTTACCTTCCAACAAGACAATGACCCTAAGCACACAGCTAAAATAACAAAGGAGTGTCTTCACAACAACTCCATGACTGTTTTTGAATGGTCCAGCCAGAGCCCTGACTTAAACCCAATTGAGCATCTCTGGAGAGACCTAAAAATGGCTGTCCACCAACGTTTACCATCCAACCTAACAGAACTGGAGAGGATCTGCAAGGAGAAATGGCAGAGGATACCCAAATCCAGGTGTGAAAAACTTGTTGCATCATTCCCAAAAAGACTCATGGCTGTATTAGATCAAAAGGGTGCTTCTACTAAATACTGAGCAAAGGGTCTGAATACTTAGGACCATGTGATATTTCAATTTTTCTTTTTTAATAAATCTGCAATAATGTCAACAATTCTGTGTTTTTCTGTCAATATGGGGTGCTGTGTGTATATTAATGAGGAAAAAAATGAACTTAAATGATTTTAGCAAATGGCTGCAATATAACAAAGAGTGAAAAATGTAAGGGGGTCTGAATACTTTCCGTCCCCACTGTATTATCTATGTGGTCTTCCATTAACAAAGCAGGGAAAGAAGATGTGAGTCACGCCTCTGAGTCATTAATTTATGTGTATGATTTGGACTCCATCTATTCAGCCTTGTAGTTAACATTTTTCTCCAACAAATCAATTAATGTTTATCTCCAGTCAGTGTAACAAGTTGATAGTATGGGGAAGGATTAGAACATCTGTCAGGTTCTGCTGCTGTTGGAGGCCCAGTTGGGAGATTTACCCTCAGTTCCAATCCTAGTGAAAAGCGAGGGGAAATGTCTATTAGGAGCCATAGGTAAAGTGATATTCAAGGCAGATTTTTTTAAAATAACAAGCATGTCATAATTACCTGCTCTGTGCAGTTGATTTTGCACAGAGCAGCCTCGATCCTGCTCTTATCGGGTCCCCCACCTTCACTCCAGGCCACTCCCTCCTGCCAAGTGCTTCCATAGCAAGCAGCATTCACACACAGAGCCCAATGAGAAGGAAGACACCCGGGAGAGCCGCTGCTCTTGTGAACATCGCTGGATTGAGATGGGGCTCAGGTAAGTATTGGGGGGGGGGGTGCTCAACACAGAAGGTTTTTTACCTTCATGCACAAATGCATAATGATAAAAAAACCTTGAGCCTTTACAACCACTTTTAATATAATAACTTTTTAAGTAGAGCAAAGTAACGCTAGAACCACTGTAAACACTATATCACTGTCTGTGACCCCCTCTGGAAATTGTCCCCCAATTCCTGTTCCTATGACAATATTGCCATTAGGACAGGAGGTGAAAGGAAGTCTCCGAAAGGTGCCACAGGTAGCAATAAAAAGATTGAGGTCCAAACTCCTCCCACTGTGTTTCAAACAAAAAAAAAAGAGAGGCTTTGGCTGGAGATATATTGAAAGGGAGCCTAGAGCTCCATCTGTCTGCTGGAAATATGAAATAGAAAATATTGATAAAATAATTCATTGATGATATTTTATTTTATTACATTTTTGTATGCTGACCATCAGTGATAAATTGCTTAAGAAGAAGAACCCCTTTAGAGATACACCTACTGCTGGTTAACATTTTCTGTTTTTCAATACAATCTTGTGTTTATATAATTTAGTATGATTTTTTGGAATCTGAGAAAACCTGTAGTAAAAGAAATAATAATTCCCCATTGCCTGTTAAGGTCAGTAACCTCCATAAATCAGACTGACTCATTTTGTGAATATAAAACACTGAGATATGGCAAACTGTAATCCTGGCATGACCCTGCATACATAAAGTTATATTACAGTGCAATGCTTCTCTACAGCAAACACAAATTCATTATCCCTTGAACAAGTGCATGTACGTTTATCACACTGTAGAATATTTTACTGTTTTTTTAAATATAATTTGTCTAGAAACATTAAAGCGGGGTTCCCATTTAAAAAAAATAGAAAATAAAAGTCAGCAGCGACAAATATTTTTTTTTAAGAACATTACTAATTTTTTTTTGGGGGGGGGGGTGGGTGGAACTCCACTTTAACTATTACAACATGCATATTACTATACACCGATCAGCCATAACATTACGACCACCCACCTAAAATTTAGTATGGCCCCCTTTTGCTAACACAGCCCTGATCCATTGAGGCATGGACACCAAAGTAACATCCACATGAATGGCAGGACCCAAGGTTTCGCAGCAGAACATTGCCCAAAGCATCACACGGCCTCTGTCAACTTGCCTTCTTATACCGTACCCTGGTGCCATCTCTTCCCCAGGTAAGTGACGCACATACATCTGGTCATCCACATGATGTAAAAAAAAAATTAGTTCATCAGATAAGGACACCTTCTTTCATTGCTCTGTAGTTTAGTTCTAATGTTGATGTGATCATTGTAGAAGCTTTTGGCTGTGGACATGGATCCTGCGATACCCATTTTTTTCTGCTTTCACCACATCAAGTTCAAGGACAAAATATATTCACTTGCTGCCATATATATTCCTCAAATTTTCAGATGCCATTGTAATAAGATATTCCCTTTACCTGTCAGTGGTCATAATGTTATGGCTGATCGGTGTTTACATAGAACACAACCTCCAGTATGCTTTAGTAAATATAAATAATATATTCTACACATTTTCTTCATAATTTGTTAATTAATTAATGCATAACTAAAAGCAAAACTTTTTCTTTTTAGTTTTGGATAGGGTGGAGAACGATTAGAACACCTGTAAGGTTTTTATTCCTGTCTTTGCCCCTGATTAGAAGATTTAGCCTCTCTATTTGTAATGTTTAGCATTATCATTGAAAGTGAAAGTAAAAGAAAATCACAAATTTTGGGTTGCCCCCAGAAAAGTAATAAAGAGGAAATCATCTAATGGGGACACTAGTTCTGGTGATCTGGGGGTCCCCAAAGAATTCCCCTAATTTGCAGGGATTTCCTCTCACTTCCTGTTTGGCTATGGGACAGGAAGTGAAGGGAAAGCTCTGAAATGGGATACAGATGGTGAAAAAAAAAATTACAGGGGTTATAACCCCCCCTTGCTCTATCCAAAATGAGTAAAAAAGTTTTGCCTATAGTTCTACTTTAAAGAATTTGCTCCTACAATTGCTGTCATGTATGGATCTTTGTGTTGTTATTTTGCTTGTATTTTTAGGTTACTTTGCGGAAAAGCAAGGAAGTAGAAACCCCTCTAGTGTGTAGTGGTGTATATATGTGTATTGGTATAATTAATACTTAATGTGTATTGGTGTTTTTACTATACAAGAATGCTGTACATACAAGCTACTTCCAAATACAAAACATACACAGTATTACAAATATGCATAGACCACACATGCACACGCTACCTAACCTTCCTAGCAAATGAGCATTGACAACAGTCTGTATGCAATAGGGATACACTAAAAAGTTACGTCGCTTAGGATATAGTTCATGATTTCCATAAGAAACAAGAACTGATTCTACTCAAATGATTGTAGGAAACCAGGTGCTCTTGTAGTGTAAATTTAGTGTGAAGTCCCTTCTTTGGTCTTGTGACGTTCCCTCTGGCACAGATCTTCCTTGGTGTTATGGAGCCCTTTCTTTCACAGACCCTCCTTGGTGTTATGGAGCCCCCATGTCCTCTTCTTGTTATGAAGCTCGCTTTCTTCTCAGTTCTTGTTGTTGTTATGAAGACTTCTTTGGTCTACCCAGGTCTTTGTTCAGACTCTGTGTTCTGTGTTGCATATATCAACATTTGAAACAGTCTCGCTCTCCCCCTCCCCCTCACACTTGTTTCTATTATACAGAGCCTATTATGCCCCACAAAAACCTTTTCTATTCAGCCGTAGACTGGATGCTAGCTGCCCCAGGTGTGGGAAAACAGAGGTGGATTTAATCCATATGTTTTGGAGATTCTCAAAGCTGATTCGCTATTGGAGGGAGGTATTGGGAATTATAGATCTTGTATTTGGGGTTTCCCTAAGCCTGGATGTCAAACCATGTGTCCTAGGCGAAGATGAGGGAAACCCAGGAAATATTCAAGTTGCCATCTTAAGATACTTATTTCAGGCAAGGAAATTGATAGCCCAGAGATGGCAATCAGCTCTGCCTCCATCCAGCAGGGAATGGGAACATGGCATGAATGAGACCATTCTGAAGGAAAAAGTGACATATATTAGACAAGGCGGTTTAAAGAAAAATGACAGGATCTGGAAACCCTGGTTGGATGCAAGAGGCAATAACATTTAATAAAGAGAGGGTAAAAGAATAAGGAAGGCCGGATGTGACCTAATGAAATGGGGGAGTAGATTAAATGAGACCGAAAGGTGTTGGATGGGAAGACGAGATGAATGGCTGTGACTGCTGGAGGTTGTTTGGCTGGTGTAGGGGGGCTGGATGAGGAGATCGGAGTAATGGAATTAAGTAGTGTGGAAGACAATAGTATCCCCCCACTCAACAAACATCCGAGAAATTCATACCTTAGATGTATTCTCTTTTCCCATGAATGGATGGGGGAGTGGGAGGGGGTGATGGGGAAATGTATGTTATGATGTATAATGAAAGATGTTTCAAAAAATATATAAAGTTAAAAAAAAAAAACATTTGAAACAGAACAGCTTCTCTCTCAGAGAGTGAGAGTTGGGATTGGAGGCCATTGCTATTACACTTTGTACCAGAGATTAACGTTTTCTCTTTTTATTAGTGTATTACCACAGTTCCAATATATGGAGGTGGCCTATTGCTGGAGCCTGGGAAGATTTGCACTGGGCTTTTAAAATGGTTTGACTCAAATGTCATTGTTTCTTCACTATACCAAAAAAAATGGAGGGTTGGAGAAAGAAGAACAAAAAGTTGTCATTGACTCTGGAATATAAAAGGGAACTAACAGCAGTATATTCCTGATTAAATCTTTATTCAAAAATATAAATAAAGAAAGGCATAGACAATAGGTAATTGCAAAAGATAATTAAAAATGACGAAGTTGCCAAGTTTAAAAACGCATGCCCATGGGTTCAACCACGCATCACGCAATTAAAGGTGAACAGTAGGGTATAGTGATAGGACTGAGAGGGTCCTGGGAAACCTCAGTAGCACGCACTGTGTACCAATCTTGTGCTTACTTGAGGACCTCCAGGCTCTCTATGTGTCCTAAATCAAAATGCATGTGAATTAGACAGTGGCAGTTACAAATAGAGATAATGACATAGTAAACAAGCAGAAAATTCCAATTGTAAGGAGGTGATTCTAAGCTGGAGGCTAGGAAATAACTCAGGTACTGATCTGGAAATCACAAGAATAATGATGTCTATAGATCAAAGAATATAGTCAGGGTAGGTTATAGAACAAAGTTGTGATATTATCCAAATAAGATCCAGTAACCCACCTGTACTGTAAAGCAGTTCAGCATGGTTTCAACTAGGTCAGTTCAGCAGCAGTGAAGGAAAGACCAAACTAAAAAGTTCCTAGATAGTGAAGCAGTTTATAACAGATGGGCGGTGGTATGGGTCATCGCATGTGTGTATATAGTAGTGCAACCATATAATTACACATAGGCAGAAGATCTCACTTTTTGCTGCACACCCCACCTGGGGAGACTCATAGTTTGGGAGGAAATAGATTGGTCATTTGCTACTGTGTCATCACAATTCACCATGATCCTCTGATGCCATGCCCCCTGTTCACCGAACTTGCCCAGGAGATGGTTGCTAGCTAAGGAATAATCCACAACGAACCGGCAGAGGGCTGTCCAGGCCGTGCAGTTCTGGTTTCAGGTGGACTTCCGGTTTGCAGGATGTGAGGGGCCTAAGAAATGGCAAAGAGCCCTGGCTGGCTATAGATGGTGGGCATGCATGGGCGAGAACACCGACGCGTTTCACCCACTTGCTCGGTGGGTTTCTTCAGGGTGAATTTATCACCTAAACTGAGTCCTTTAAAAAGGGCTCCAGTGTGACCCAAAGGGGCATTTCTGGTGAGGTCACTTCCAGCCATGATGTGGTCATTTTAGCCCCTAGGGATTAGGGCTGCTGTAAAAATGAAGTAGTTTTACTCTAGTGTTTCACTATACACCAAAGGAGTGATGGGACATGCCAAAAAGTAATGGGGTTTATATAACAACAAAACCTTTAACCATGGGCGTAGCATAAGGGTTTGCAGGGGTCACAATCGCAACTCCGCCCCTAGCTCCAGGGGGCACTGGCAGCCTCAATGTCATATTATCATATCCTCCACAAAATCCAGCTCCGATCTGCCCTAGGGCCCCACAACCATGCTCCAATACTGGGCTTCTACTTTGCCTTCCACAGTCCACATCCTCTCCCCATTGGCTGGGGAGAAGCTGAGAGCCATTTCCTGAATGGAGAGGAGCATGAGGTGAGAACAGCCCAGGATGGGGAAGTGTCTGTGCTGTGTGCTGGCAACATGGAATGGTAACCGAGCTCAGCGAGGCAAGAGGAGAAGAGTGCCATCCTGTAGCCACGATGGGACCAATGTCACAGGTGAGGTATGACACTGCGCAGTGTCTCCTAGTCAATAGCTGGGATTCTCTGTACCCCCCCCCCCCACCCAGGATGTCTACTTACTCCACTTCCCTGACAACTGGGGAAAAGACACAAACCTCCGGGAGGTGCCCTTCCCCCAACACTGAGAGAGAAACCTTCAGAAATTGCTAAAACAAATCCCTTAACCCCTCCTCGGGGGGGGGGGGGGGGGCTAAAGGGCTGCAGGCTCCAGATTTTTATGTCACATGGCTTTGCCCACCCAGGTCTAAGTTGCCCCCCCCCTCAAGCCCCCTGACCATCCCCTCCACCCTGTATGCTATGCCCGGCTGCTAAGCTCCTTTCCCATTACAGCACTCTATACTGTTCCTCCTCCACAGGGCTGAAATCACATTCCTTTACAGCACAGCCAGTTAGCCATGATCTGCACAGGGTGTATCTGCCTACTGCAACTACACTGCCGTTCCGATCAGAGAATTTCACAGGTCAGAACGGCAACATAAAAGCCAGATACACCCTGTGAAGACTGACAGACTGTGTGTAAAGGAATGTGATTTCAGCCCTGTGTAGTGTGTGTGTGTGTGTGTGTGTGTAGGGGGGGGCTGTATACAGTGCTGGGATGGGAAAGGAGCTCTGCCAAGTGACCTGCCAGGGGTCCCTGTCCTCTGATTCTCCATCGGTGATCCCTGTCCTATGATGTAAAGAGGAACACTGGTAACTCAAAACTCTTAAACCACTTTGAGTATCTTGGCGTGCGGTGGATGTATCTGCACGCACGTTGGAAGTAGTAGGGGGGGCCAGGTCAACTTTTGCATCGGGGCCCACAAGCTTCAAGCTACGCCTCTGCCTTTAACCTTAGCCTACCTTCACGGCACCAAAGGGCCCACTGGCTTCTCCTCTTAAATACATTATTATATTAAAATGAACTAAATTAAAAATTGTAAGTAGGTTAAAGAATAGCTGTAGTTTAAAAGAAACCTGAACTGAGGAATATGGACCCTGAAATTGATGACCTACTATTCTGAAGCTACCTGGCTCTCATGATTAATCAGTAGCTCAAAGTCACGAACCTCGGCCTTTGACTTCTCTGTGACTTTGCCATTATGCCTGCTTGCTCCAACTCAGGATTACAGAAAGCATTGCCACCTATGGATCAGTATGACAAACTGTCAGCTAGCGTGCAATAGTTGTTTTTATAAACCCTAATGTAAAAAAAAAAAAAACTCTTACAATTTTTTACTACATAAGCATCAGACACTAACTGTATGTAAGCAAGTGAGAGTCATTTAGAAACTTATGATAATGATGCTATTGTAATAATTCAGCTACCCCATATGTGGCTAATTCACTAACATATGTTTTCTCAGCAGCATATGCTTTAGCAATGGTGTACCTACAATAAAAATGGTAAAAAAAAAAACACCAAAAAAGGCTATAGTGTATACATGCAGGCTTTGGCCATGGCACACTTGTACAGGATCTCATTCATTGTTGCATGCAAATTTACATTTTAATGATGAATACCCATACTTACGCTGCTTTATTTTCTCTGAGAGCCTGGTGTATGGGTTATGAAAGCATGAAGTATGAGTTAATTGGAGCTGCTGCTTTGTCACATGTGTCTTTCCTACCTTAGTCAAAGAAAGGGTTCTGACCAGAAATAGCAAGTTGATATGGGTATGCCACATCCCTTAGTACAGTAAACAAAAACAAACTATTCCCCTAGGATGGGATTTTAAAGGCATTACCACAAAAAGTATATATATAGTAGAAAATATTTTATTACAAGGATAGAGATAGTAACACACAATAATCAAGGTGTACCCTATCACATACAAAAAATACATAAGAGAAATTGCATCGGAAGTGCAGGTAACATCAAAGGGTGATAAACATCACATACAACAATAGATAAAACAAATGAGAAGATGGAGTGGGTCTCACTAAACCAACGCGTTTCGGAGATTCCTTCGTCAGGGTTTGACGAGTGAGAGTCACCACCTATTAAATATTATAGAAGGCAAGAAAATGTCAAAATCGTCAATGTCGATTACAAGCCTAAAATAGTATGTCCCCCACACCCCAAGTGTGAGAGAGTATACACTTACCCAATGCAAAAATAAAAGAAAAACGGACAGTCAGCGCATAAAATCAACTCTGCTGTGGTGTCCCAGGTCGCATGCACATGCTAGAAGTCCAATAGTGAATAACCAGGATACTATGAATGGGTCTGTAGAGAGAATGCTCTATCCCAAAACGCTGAGAAGACACCGCGTCCAAGTGGGGCGCAGTGCCTGTGCGCAGGCTGGGGTCCAATAGGATCTTCGGACCTAGAGTAATATAAACCAAATCATAAAAGGGCCAATGGCAAGTAAAAACACAAGTACTGCTGTATGCGGTGCGGTCTGAAGAAAACAGTATTCTGGAGAGAGCACCAAAGGAGTGTATCTGCATATATGGAATTAAAGGCCAGGGTACATACCTGCGATTTGGAGCTGGATGGGACACCTACAGTGTGTAGTGTGGGGAAGGGAGGAGAGGCTCAAATAGCATTGGACCAGTTTGTGGGTTGGGCCGCAGAGTAAGCACCTAAGGTTACAAAACCAAAGGAAAAGGGTAAGCTCCAAAATAGGATAAGTAAAACAGTAAACTTGCCTGGAAGACACCATGTAGTAGAGTGTCCCCCAAGATGGATCTAATACATGCCCCCAATCACTGATAGTGTGTTACCTGTAGCAGCCCAGAGCGCAGCACTGGTGCACCGTCCACCTCCGGTCACAAGGTCGGAGTGGATGGGCTAAGGTATATGTAGACAAGCACAGCGCTCTCAGCTGATTGTAATAGCAATCAGCTGGGCGCCGTGTATGCATTGAGTAGGCTCCTCCCTTGCATCACGGCTGTCAAGGAGACAGCCAATGGAACGGTATCCCATATTTCTCGTCCAATCCCGGACCCCCTGGGAGTGGGCCGCGCCGCGCCCCCCCACGCACGCCGGCCCCGGTCCCCCACCGCGCATGTGCGTTAACCAGGATGGAACGCACCGTCACGGTTGACGTCACGGGGCCCAGCCCCGGAAGCGCGCGCCGCCGTCCAATCCCACCAGCACGGAAATCCGGGGCCGAATACAGCAGACGCTGGATCAGACCCGGAAGGGAGGAGCCGAGAATCGGCTACCTTCCTGGTGTCCCCAAAGAGGGGAAGCCTTTCCGTGCTGGGTCTGCGCACGGTCGCAGCAAAGGGAGCAGCTGTAAAAAGTGTAATTCAAAGTTGAGCATACAAAACAAGGGTATCTACAAATGTAGAAAAAGGAAAAACACAAATCAATGTGTATGGTATACAGTAGTAGATGGACATGGGCAATGTTCATTGTCTAGCAAGGCACCTCTGACATAGGAGACCACGACACAGCTGTTACATGGGGAGAGACAAAGTGAATACATAAACAGAGAGAAGTATCACGCTCATGTTCGGGGTCACAGCATCTAAGTCACCTCATTAGGATATGATTGCCTCAGCCGGGGGTGCCCTCCTTACCCTAAGGAGCGAGGGCAAAAAGTGTCTGATTACCAGTGTATTCCCTAGGGATCACAGTCTGACCCCTAACGTGAGGAGATGGAAGGTCCGTACCTCCCATGGTGGGGATGTTATAGGGATGAGGTAAGGGCCAAATTGAACATGGTATGGTGGGGGTTTATTTTTCCATACCTCCGGAGTCAAAACCCTCTAAAAAGGGTTTGAAGCATGTAGAATCGTTCAAACCAGGGGGTCTGGTTGCACGTAAGTTGTAGATCCACCTGAGTTCAAGCTGGAGGAGACTCTTGTTCCAGTCCCCTCCCCTTTCGCCCGGGTGGACCCGGTCCAAGATCAAAAATTTGATATTGGGAAACTTACCCTGATGAACTAGGGCCGTATGTCTCCCCAAAGGTAAGTCGGGGTCACATGTCTGCATGCTCCTGATGTGGCGGTATGCTCTATGCCAGAATTCCAGTTTGGTTTTTCCGACATAGAAGCATCCGCAATCACATCGGAGCATGTAGACCACCCCTTTAGTTTTGCAGTTAGCAAAATGCTTGGGCCTGAAGGTACTGCCGTTGGGCAAGGTGGGATTTTTTGTGGTGCACATAAATCTACAGTATCCGCATGCCCCACACATAAAGGTACCCCTGTATTTACAATGTTGAGCAAATTTCTCGTCCCTAAATTCACTTCTGACCAGTCTGGAGGAAAGGGAGGAAGCCCTTTTAAAAGTAAAGAGGGGACTCTCAGGGAGGAGTCTCTGTAGGTTAGGGTCCATAGTAAGGATGTGCCAGTATTTCGACACAATTTTCCTGACTTCAAAATGTTGGTTACAATACTTTGTAATTATACGCAAGGAATTGTCCTGGGTCTTATCCTTTTGTGAGTAAATGAGAGATTGTCTACTACGTGTGGTGGCCCGTTTGTAAGCTTTTTTAAGAGAGCTACGAGAGTAACCCCTCTCAAGGAGTCTCTCGCGCAAATTATTGGCCTCTTTCTTGAAAGTCACTTCGTCGGTGCAGTTTCTGCGCACCCTCAAATATTGGCTATATGGTATAGATTTAATGAGACTTGCCGGGTGAAAACTAGAGGCATGAAGGATGGTGTTCCCAGCAGTGGCCTTCCGAAAGAGGCCACTGCTGAGTCCACCATCCCCGTCCCTACTAACCATAACGTCCAAGAATGCGATCTCACTGTGGCTAAATGCCATAGTGAAATTGAGATTGAAGCGGTTTCTATTCATGCTCACCAAGCATGATTGTAGAAGTTCAATGGGGCCATCCCAGATGGTGAAGATGTCGTCGATGTAACGGAGCCACAACAGGAAGTGGCTCGTATACATCGACGAGTCCTCATCACTGAGGAAGGTAGTTTCCCATTCCCCCAGGTACAGGTTGGCATAGGACGGGGCACAACATGTCCCCATTGCCACCCCCTGTACCTGGAGGAAATGGGAACCATCAAAAGAAAAGACATTGTGGTATAAAATGTATTCCAACAGTTGTAAAATGAAGTCATTATATGTCCAGTCACCATCCTGTCTCTGGAATATGGCCTTTTTGACGGCTCTGAGTCCACTTGTATGGGGAATGGAACTATACAGGGCCTCAACATCGATCGTCACGAGATAGGCATTGTCCGGTATGGTGAGATTGTCAATAATTTTAAGAAAATGGATGGTGTCTTTTACATATGACCGTAAGCTGGTGACATGGGGTTTAAGGTACTCATCAATCAGACGGCTGGCATGTTCGCTGATGGAGCCCCTTCCTGAGATAATTGGTCTCCCTGTAGGGTTTTGACTGTCTTTATGAATTTTGGGGAGTGAGTAAAAGGTTGGTACAATTGGAAATTTCACTCTAATGTATTCCCATATTGTCTTGTTAATAACTTTGTTGTTATATGCCGTGTCCACGAGGGAATAGTATTCCTGGTAGAATCTATTGATCAGATCACTGGAGATTTTTTTGTACCAATTTTTATTCATGAGAATTTTGTTGCACATTAGGGTATATTGGGCATTGTCCATCAGTACAATGTTCCCACCCTTATCTGAGGGCTTGATGACTATAGATTTGTTGTCACCAAGGTCCTTGAGTGCCTGTCTGTCAAACAGGTTAGTGTTTGTCTCACTGGGGGTGCGGATCCGCATTTTTTCAATGTCTTTGTGTACCAATTTAAGAAAGGTGGAAATATTGGGATTGGAACTAGGGGGAGGGAATTGGACTGATTTCTTTTTGAGTTTCGACCTCGGATAGGATTCGTGGGTCGAAACCTCCCTGTTAGACAGGGGAAGGGAAAGCACAGAGGGTAAGTCGATACGGTCAATAAGGTCGGTTGTGTCGCTATCCTCCAAAAGCGACACCAGATGGTCAATGGCTTGGTTTTCTTGAGGTGTGAGGTCCACGGACCCCTGTGGTTTTTGATACATGTTCTTTAACATTAGTTTACGTGCAAATAGTTCGAGGTCTTTGACAACCTCGAATCTATCCATATTCTCATTGGGGCAAAAGCCCAACCCCTTTTGGAGCAGGCGTTTTTCCCCCTCTGTGAGGGTGTGGGATGAGAGGTTGACGATGCTGAAGGTCCCGTGGGGGCGATCAGCAACATCTACAAGGTCCGCCACCTCGCCCCCCTCTAAATTCGATTTGTAGCTTTGTTTAGAAGTGCTTCCGCTAAAGGGACAGCATCCTGTCTGTCATAGACCTGATGTGTGGTTTTAGATCTAGTTACTGGAGGTAAGTTAGTATTGTTTGCCGAGGGTGTGAGGGAGGTATTGGTGGGACCTCCAACATACCCTCCTGTTTGTTTGCCTGTCCCCGTCATTGCACACTGTGTTCCTTCCGTTATGTTCATGTTTTGAGTCTTGGTTCCTTGGGATCTGTTTTCGCTTTGATGGGGACGGGTTCCCTTTTTGGTTTTAGGGGGGATCAGTGAGGAGGTAGAGGAAATGCTCGAAGAGGAATTGGAGATAACTGAGTAGTGGTCCCTTCTATTCCTAAATTTGTTGGCATTTTTAGACTGTGGTTGGTTCCACCTATAGGCCCTATTCTCCTCAAATGCACCACGATCCCTGTTTAGTTTAGTTTCTTTTTTAATAAGGATGTCCTTATTAAAATCCTCAAGGTGTTTTTTGAGTTTTGTCTCTCTGTCTATATATGTCTTGTGGGTTTGGAGTGGTTGGAGTTTCAAACAGATAGTTTGAATTTCACCATCCAACGCATTAGACCGTTTCTGATATTCGATGATGAGTAGTTCCATCATATCTTTGGAACAAGTGCGTAAGATTTTTTCCCAGGCGTTCTTGAACTCCGTGTCCAGACCCTCCAGATTAGGGAAGATCTGGACCCTGAGTCCCAGAGGGTTCATATTGTCATTGATGTAGTCACGGAAGGACCTAATGTGCCAGTATAGGGATGATTTTTTCTCAAGAAATTTGGTTAGTTTGACAAATAGTCCTTTAATTTCAGATTCAATATGTTCATTCTTACCGTATTCGTCCAGATAACCCGACATGAGGCTGTCCCAATTACTCCCCATATAACTAGCCATGATCTGTACGTTTGTAACAAACAAAAATTGTTATATGAAAGTCTGTGTGTATGAATCACAGATTGAAGGTCTAAAGGGAGAACAAAGTCAAAAATAATAAGATAAATGTTAGGGGCAACAGAAGCCCAACATAAACAAAAAGAGTTTTAGTTAATATTAATAATTTGCTACTGCTTGTCAGAAAATGCGGGGATTGGTATCTGCTACCATAATAAAGACAAAGAAAGGGTTCTGACCAGAAATAGCAAGTTGATATGGGTATGCCACATCCCTTAGTACAGTAAACAAAAACAAACTATTCCCCTAGGATGGGATTTTAAAGGCATTACCACAAAAAGTATATATATAGTAGAAAATATTTTATTACAAGGATAGAGATAGTAACACACAATAATCAAGGTGTACCCTATCACATACAAAAAATACATAAGAGAAATTGCATCGGAAGTGCAGGTAACATCAAAGGGTGATAAACATCACATACAACAATAGATAAAACAAATGAGAAGATGGAGTGGGTCTCACTAAACCAACGCGTTTCGGAGATTCCTTCGTCAGGGTTTGACGAGTGAGAGTCACCACCTATTAAATATTATAGAAGGCAAGAAAATGTCAAAATCGTCAATGTCGATTACAAGCCTAAAATAGTATGTCCCCCACACCCCAAGTGTGAGAGAGTATACACTTACCCAATGCAAAAATAAAAGAAAAACGGACAGTCAGCGCATAAAATCAACTCTGCTGTGGTGTCCCAGGTCGCATGCACATGCTAGAAGTCCAATAGTGAATAACCAGGATACTATGAATGGGTCTGTAGAGAGAATGCTCTATCCCAAAACGCTGAGAAGACACCGCGTCCAAGTGGGGCGCAGTGCCTGTGCGCAGGCTGGGGTCCAATAGGATCTTCGGACCTAGAGTAATATAAACCAAATCATAAAAGGGCCAATGGCAAGTAAAAACACAAGTACTGCTGTATGCGGTGCGGTCTGAAGAAAACAGTATTCTGGAGAGAGCACCAAAGGAGTGTATCTGCATATATGGAATTAAAGGCCAGGGTACATACCTGCGATTTGGAGCTGGATGGGACACCTACAGTGTGTAGTGTGGGGAAGGGAGGAGAGGCTCAAATAGCATTGGACCAGTTTGTGGGTTGGGCCGCAGAGTAAGCACCTAAGGTTACAAAACCAAAGGAAAAGGGTAAGCTCCAAAATAGGATAAGTAAAACAGTAAACTTGCCTGGAAGACACCATGTAGTAGAGTGTCCCCCAAGATGGATCTAATACATGCCCCCAATCACTGATAGTGTGTTACCTGTAGCAGCCCAGAGCGCAGCACTGGTGCACCGTCCACCTCCGGTCACAAGGTCGGAGTGGATGGGCTAAGGTATATGTAGACAAGCACAGCGCTCTCAGCTGATTGTAATAGCAATCAGCTGGGCGCCGTGTATGCATTGAGTAGGCTCCTCCCTTGCATCACGGCTGTCAAGGAGACAGCCAATGGAACGGTATCCCATATTTCTCGTCCAATCCCGGACCCCCTGGGAGTGGGCCGCGCCGCGCCCCCCCACGCACGCCGGCCCCGGTCCCCCACCGCGCATGTGCGTTAACCAGGATGGAACGCACCGTCACGGTTGACGTCACGGGGCCCAGCCCCGGAAGCGCGCGCCGCCGTCCAATCCCACCAGCACGGAAATCCGGGGCCGAATACAGCAGACGCTGGATCAGACCCGGAAGGGAGGAGCCGAGAATCGGCTACCTTCCTGGTGTCCCCAAAGAGGGGAAGCCTTTCCGTGCTGGGTCTGCGCACGGTCGCAGCAAAGGGAGCAGCTGTAAAAAGTGTAATTCAAAGTTGAGCATACAAAACAAGGGTATCTACAAATGTAGAAAAAGGAAAAACACAAATCAATGTGTATGGTATACAGTAGTAGATGGACATGGGCAATGTTCATTGTCTAGCAAGGCACCTCTGACATAGGAGACCACGACACAGCTGTTACATGGGGAGAGACAAAGTGAATACATAAACAGAGAGAAGTATCACGCTCATGTTCGGGGTCACAGCATCTAAGTCACCTCATTAGGATATGATTGCCTCAGCCGGGGGTGCCCTCCTTACCCTAAGGAGCGAGGGCAAAAAGTGTCTGATTACCAGTGTATTCCCTAGGGATCACAGTCTGACCCCTAACGTGAGGAGATGGAAGGTCCGTACCTCCCATGGTGGGGATGTTATAGGGATGAGGTAAGGGCCAAATTGAACATGGTATGGTGGGGGTTTATTTTTCCATACCTCCGGAGTCAAAACCCTCTAAAAAGGGTTTGAAGCATGTAGAATCGTTCAAACCAGGGGGTCTGGTTGCACGTAAGTTGTAGATCCACCTGAGTTCAAGCTGGAGGAGACTCTTGTTCCAGTCCCCTCCCCTTTCGCCCGGGTGGACCCGGTCCAAGATCAAAAATTTGATATTGGGAAACTTACCCTGATGAACTAGGGCCGTATGTCTCCCCAAAGGTAAGTCGGGGTCACATGTCTGCATGCTCCTGATGTGGCGGTATGCTCTATGCCAGAATTCCAGTATGGTGACTGGACATATAATGACTTCATTTTACAACTGTTGGAATACATTTTATACCACAATGTCTTTTCTTTTGATGGTTCCCATTTCCTCCAGGTACAGGGGGTGGCAATGGGGACATGTTGTGCCCCGTCCTATGCCAACCTGTACCTGGGGGAATGGGAAACTACCTTCCTCAGTGATGAGGACTCGTCGATGTATACGAGCCACTTCCTGTTGTGGCTCCGTTACATCGACGACATCTTCACCATCTGGGATGGCCCCATTGAACTTCTACAATCATGCTTGGTGAGCATGAATAGAAACCGCTTCAATCTCAATTTCACTATGGCATTTAGCCACAGTGAGATCGCATTCTTGGACGTTATGGTTAGTAGGGACGGGGATGGTGGACTCAGCAGTGGCCTCTTTCGGAAGGCCACTGCTGGGAACACCATCCTTCATGCCTCTAGTTTTCACCCGGCAAGTCTCATTAAATCTATACCATATAGCCAATATTTGAGGGTGCGCAGAAACTGCACCGACGAAGTGACTTTCAAGAAAGAGGCCAATAATTTGCGCGAGAGACTCCTTGAGAGGGGTTACTCTCGTAGCTCTCTTAAAAAAGCTTACAAACGGGCCACCACACGTAGTAGACAATCTCTCATTTACTCACAAAAGGATAAGACCCAGGACAATTCCTTGCGTATAATTACAAAGTATTGTAACCAACATTTTGAAGTCAGGAAAATTGTGTCGAAATACTGGCACATCCTTACTATGGACCCTAACCTACAGAGACTCCTCCCTGAGAGTCCCCTCTTTACTTTTAAAAGGGCTTCCTCCCTTTCCTCCAGACTGGTCAGAAGTGAATTTAGGGACGAGAAATTTGCTCAACATTGTAAATACAGGGGTACCTTTATGTGTGGGGCATGCGGATACTGTAGATTTATGTGCACCACAAAAAATCCCACCTTGCCCAACGGCAGTACCTTCAGGCCCAAGCATTTTGCTAACTGCAAAACTAAAGGGGTGGTCTACATGCTCCGATGTGATTGCGGATGCTTCTATGTCGGAAAAACCAAACTGGAATTCTGGCATAGAGCATACCGCCACATCAGGAGCATGCAGACATGTGACCCCGACTTACCTTTGGGGAGACATACGGCCCTAGTTCATCAGGGTAAGTTTCCCAATATCAAATTTTTGATCTTGGACCGGGTCCACCCGGGCGAAAGGGGAGGGGACTGGAACAAGAGTCTCCTCCAGCTTGAACTCAGGTGGATCTACAACTTACGTGCAACCAGACCCCCTGGTTTGAACGATTCTACATGCTTCAAACCCTTTTTAGAGGGTTTTGACTCCGGAGGTATGGAAAAATAAACCCCCACCATACCATGTTCAATTTGGCCCTTACCTCATCCCTATAACATCCCCACCATGGGAGGTACGGACCTTCCATCTCCTCACGTTAGGGGTCAGACTGTGATCCCTAGGGAATACACTGGTAATCAGACACTTTTTGCCCTCGCTCCTTAGGGTAAGGAGGGCACCCCCGGCTGAGGCAATCATATCCTAATGAGGTGACTTAGATGCTGTGACCCCGAACATGAGCGTGATACTTCTCTCTGTTTATGTATTCACTTTGTCTCTCCCCATGTAACAGCTGTGTCGTGGTCTCCTATGTCAGAGGTGCCTTGCTAGACAATGAACATTGCCCATGTCCATCTACTACTGTATACCATACACATTGATTTGTGTTTTTCCTTTTTCTACATTTGTAGATACCCTTGTTTTGTATGCTCAACTTTGAATTACACTTTTTACAGCTGCTCCCTTTGCTGCGACCGTGCGCAGACCCAGCACGGAAAGGCTTCCCCTCTTTGGGGACACCAGGAAGGTAGCCGATTCTCGGCTCCTCCCTTCCGGGTCTGATCCAGCGTCTGCTGTATTCGGCCCCGGATTTCCGTGCTGGTGGGATTGGACGGCGGCGCGCGCTTCCGGGGCTGGGCCCCGTGACGTCAACCGTGACGGTGCGTTCCATCCTGGTTAACGCACATGCGCGGTGGGGGACCGGGGCCGGCGTGCGTGGGGGGGCGCGGCGCGGCCCACTCCCAGGGGGTCCGGGATTGGACGAGAAATATGGGATACCGTTCCATTGGCTGTCTCCTTGACAGCCGTGATGCAAGGGAGGAGCCTACTCAATGCATACACGGCGCCCAGCTGATTGCTATTACAATCAGCTGAGAGCGCTGTGCTTGTCTACATATACCTTAGCCCATCCACTCCGACCTTGTGACCGGAGGTGGACGGTGCACCAGTGCTGCGCTCTGGGCTGCTACAGGTAACACACTATCAGTGATTGGGGGCATGTATTAGATCCATCTTGGGGGACACTCTACTACATGGTGTCTTCCAGGCAAGTTTACTGTTTTACTTATCCTATTTTGGAGCTTACCCTTTTCCTTTGGTTTTGTAACCTTAGGTGCTTACTCTGCGGCCCAACCCACAAACTGGTCCAATGCTATTTGAGCCTCTCCTCCCTTCCCCACACTACACACTGTAGGTGTCCCATCCAGCTCCAAATCGCAGGTATGTACCCTGGCCTTTAATTCCATATATGCAGATACACTCCTTTGGTGCTCTCTCCAGAATACTGTTTTCTTCAGACCGCACCGCATACAGCAGTACTTGTGTTTTTACTTGCCATTGGCCCTTTTATGATTTGGTTTATATTACTCTAGGTCCGAAGATCCTATTGGACCCCAGCCTGCGCACAGGCACTGCGCCCCACTTGGACGCGGTGTCTTCTCAGCGTTTTGGGATAGAGCATTCTCTCTACAGACCCATTCATAGTATCCTGGTTATTCACTATTGGACTTCTAGCATGTGCATGCGACCTGGGACACCACAGCAGAGTTGATTTTATGCGCTGACTGTCCGTTTTTCTTTTATTTTTGCATTGGGTAAGTGTATACTCTCTCACACTTGGGGTGTGGGGGACATACTATTTTAGGCTTGTAATCGACATTGACGATTTTGACATTTTCTTGCCTTCTATAATATTTAATAGGTGGTGACTCTCACTCGTCAAACCCTGACGAAGGAATCTCCGAAACGCGTTGGTTTAGTGAGACCCACTCCATCTTCTCATTTGTTTTATCTATTGTTGTATGTGATGTTTATCACCCTTTGATGTTACCTGCACTTCCGATGCAATTTCTCTTATGTATTTTTTGTATGTGATAGGGTACACCTTGATTATTGTGTGTTACTATCTCTATCCTTGTAATAAAATATTTTCTACTATATATATACTTTTTGTGGTAATGCCTTTAAAATCCCATCCTAGGGGAATAGTTTGTTTTTGTTTACTGTACTAAGGGATGTGGCATACCCATATCAACTTGCTATTTCTGGTCAGAACCCTTTCTTTGTCTTTATTATGGTAGCAGATACCAATCCCCGCATTTTCTGACAAGCAGTAGCAAATTATTAATATTAACTAAAACTCTTTTTGTTTATGTTGGGCTTCTGTTGCCCCTAACATTTATCTTATTATTTTTGACTTTGTTCTCCCTTTAGACCTTCAATCTGTGATTCATACACACAGACTTTCATATAACAATTTTTGTTTGTTACAAACGTACAGATCATGGCTAGTTATATGGGGAGTAATTGGGACAGCCTCATGTCGGGTTATCTGGACGAATACGGTAAGAATGAACATATTGAATCTGAAATTAAAGGACTATTTGTCAAACTAACCAAATTTCTTGAGAAAAAATCATCCCTATACTGGCACATTAGGTCCTTCCGTGACTACATCAATGACAATATGAACCCTCTGGGACTCAGGGTCCAGATCTTCCCTAATCTGGAGGGTCTGGACACGGAGTTCAAGAACGCCTGGGAAAAAATCTTACGCACTTGTTCCAAAGATATGATGGAACTACTCATCATCGAATATCAGAAACGGTCTAATGCGTTGGATGGTGAAATTCAAACTATCTGTTTGAAACTCCAACCACTCCAAACCCACAAGACATATATAGACAGAGAGACAAAACTCAAAAAACACCTTGAGGATTTTAATAAGGACATCCTTATTAAAAAAGAAACTAAACTAAACAGGGATCGTGGTGCATTTGAGGAGAATAGGGCCTATAGGTGGAACCAACCACAGTCTAAAAATGCCAACAAATTTAGGAATAGAAGGGACCACTACTCAGTTATCTCCAATTCCTCTTCGAGCATTTCCTCTACCTCCTCACTGATCCCCCCTAAAACCAAAAAGGGAACCCGTCCCCATCAAAGCGAAAACAGATCCCAAGGAACCAAGACTCAAAACATGAACATAACGGAAGGAACACAGTGTGCAATGACGGGGACAGGCAAACAAACAGGAGGGTATGTTGGAGGTCCCACCAATACCTCCCTCACACCCTCGGCAAACAATACTAACTTACCTCCAGTAACTAGATCTAAAACCACACATCAGGTCTATGACAGACAGGATGCTGTCCCTTTAGCGGAAGCACTTCTAAACAAAGCTACAAATCGAATTTAGAGGGGGGCGAGGTGGCGGACCTTGTAGATGTTGCTGATCGCCCCCACGGGACCTTCAGCATCGTCAACCTCTCATCCCACACCCTCACAGAGGGGGAAAAACGCCTGCTCCAAAAGGGGTTGGGCTTTTGCCCCAATGAGAATATGGATAGATTCGAGGTTGTCAAAGACCTCGAACTATTTGCACGTAAACTAATGTTAAAGAACATGTATCAAAAACCACAGGGGTCCGTGGACCTCACACCTCAAGAAAACCAAGCCATTGACCATCTGGTGTCGCTTTTGGAGGATAGCGACACAACCGACCTTATTGACCGTATCGACTTACCCTCTGTGCTTTCCCTTCCCCTGTCTAACAGGGAGGTTTCGACCCACGAATCCTATCCGAGGTCGAAACTCAAAAAGAAATCAGTCCAATTCCCTCCCCCTAGTTCCAATCCCAATATTTCCACCTTTCTTAAATTGGTACACAAAGACATTGAAAAAATGCGGATCCGCACCCCCAGTGAGACAAACACTAACCTGTTTGACAGACAGGCACTCAAGGACCTTGGTGACAACAAATCTATAGTCATCAAGCCCTCAGATAAGGGTGGGAACATTGTACTGATGGACAATGCCCAATATACCCTAATGTGCAACAAAATTCTCATGAATAAAAATTGGTACAAAAAAATCTCCAGTGATCTGATCAATAGATTCTACCAGGAATACTATTCCCTCGTGGACACGGCATATAACAACAAAGTTATTAACAAGACAATATGGGAATACATTAGAGTGAAATTTCCAATTGTACCAACCTTTTACTCACTCCCCAAAATTCATAAAGACAGTCAAAACCCTACAGGGAGACCAATTATCTCAGGAAGGGGCTCCATCAGCGAACATGCCAGCCGTCTGATTGATGAGTACCTTAAACCCCATGTCACCAGCTTACGGTCATATGTAAAAGACACCATCCATTTTCTTAAAATTATTGACAATCTCACCATACCGGACAATGCCTATCTCGTGACGATCGATGTTGAGGCCCTGTATAGTTCCATTCCCCATACAAGTGGACTCAGAGCCGTCAAAAAGGCCATATTCCAGAGACAGGATGGTGACTGGACATATAATGACTTCATTTTACAACTGTTGGAATACATTTTATACCACAATGTCTTTTCTTTTGATGGTTCCCATTTCCTCCAGGTACAGGGGGTGGCAATGGGGACATGTTGTGCCCCGTCCTATGCCAACCTGTACCTGGGGGAATGGGAAACTACCTTCCTCAGTGATGAGGACTCGTCGATGTATACGAGCCACTTCCTGTTGTGGCTCCGTTACATCGACGACATCTTCACCATCTGGGATGGCCCCATTGAACTTCTACAATCATGCTTGGTGAGCATGAATAGAAACCGCTTCAATCTCAATTTCACTATGGCATTTAGCCACAGTGAGATCGCATTCTTGGACGTTATGGTTAGTAGGGACGGGGATGGTGGACTCAGCAGTGGCCTCTTTCGGAAGGCCACTGCTGGGAACACCATCCTTCATGCCTCTAGTTTTCACCCGGCAAGTCTCATTAAATCTATACCATATAGCCAATATTTGAGGGTGCGCAGAAACTGCACCGACGAAGTGACTTTCAAGAAAGAGGCCAATAATTTGCGCGAGAGACTCCTTGAGAGGGGTTACTCTCGTAGCTCTCTTAAAAAAGCTTACAAACGGGCCACCACACGTAGTAGACAATCTCTCATTTACTCACAAAAGGATAAGACCCAGGACAATTCCTTGCGTATAATTACAAAGTATTGTAACCAACATTTTGAAGTCAGGAAAATTGTGTCGAAATACTGGCACATCCTTACTATGGACCCTAACCTACAGAGACTCCTCCCTGAGAGTCCCCTCTTTACTTTTAAAAGGGCTTCCTCCCTTTCCTCCAGACTGGTCAGAAGTGAATTTAGGGACGAGAAATTTGCTCAACATTGTAAATACAGGGGTACCTTTATGTGTGGGGCATGCGGATACTGTAGATTTATGTGCACCACAAAAAATCCCACCTTGCCCAACGGCAGTACCTTCAGGCCCAAGCATTTTGCTAACTGCAAAACTAAAGGGGTGGTCTACATGCTCCGATGTGATTGCGGATGCTTCTATGTCGGAAAAACCAAACTGGAATTCTGGCATAGAGCATACCGCCACATCAGGAGCATGCAGACATGTGACCCCGACTTACCTTTGGGGAGACATACGGCCCTAGTTCATCAGGGTAAGTTTCCCAATATCAAATTTTTGATCTTGGACCGGGTCCACCCGGGCGAAAGGGGAGGGGACTGGAACAAGAGTCTCCTCCAGCTTGAACTCAGGTGGATCTACAACTTACGTGCAACCAGACCCCCTGGTTTGAACGATTCTACATGCTTCAAACCCTTTTTAGAGGGTTTTGACTCCGGAGGTATGGAAAAATAAACCCCCACCATACCATGTTCAATTTGGCCCTTACCTCATCCCTATAACATCCCCACCATGGGAGGTACGGACCTTCCATCTCCTCACGTTAGGGGTCAGACTGTGATCCCTAGGGAATACACTGGTAATCAGACACTTTTTGCCCTCGCTCCTTAGGGTAAGGAGGGCACCCCCGGCTGAGGCAATCATATCCTAATGAGGTGACTTAGATGCTGTGACCCCGAACATGAGCGTGATACTTCTCTCTGTTTATGTATTCACTTTGTCTCTCCCCATGTAACAGCTGTGTCGTGGTCTCCTATGTCAGAGGTGCCTTGCTAGACAATGAACATTGCCCATGTCCATCTACTACTGTATACCATACACATTGATTTGTGTTTTTCCTTTTTCTACATTTGTAGATACCCTTGTTTTGTATGCTCAACTTTGAATTACACTTTTTACAGCTGCTCCCTTTGCTGCGACCGTGCGCAGACCCAGCACGGAAAGGCTTCCCCTCTTTGGGGACACCAGGAAGGTAGCCGATTCTCGGCTCCTCCCTTCCGGGTCTGATCCAGCGTCTGCTGTATTCGGCCCCGGATTTCCGTGCTGGTGGGATTGGACGGCGGCGCGCGCTTCCGGGGCTGGGCCCCGTGACGTCAACCGTGACGGTGCGTTCCATCCTGGTTAACGCACATGCGCGGTGGGGGACCGGGGCCGGCGTGCGTGGGGGGGCGCGGCGCGGCCCACTCCCAGGGGGTCCGGGATTGGACGAGAAATATGGGATACCGTTCCATTGGCTGTCTCCTTGACAGCCGTGATGCAAGGGAGGAGCCTACTCAATGCATACACGGCGCCCAGCTGATTGCTATTACAATCAGCTGAGAGCGCTGTGCTTGTCTACATATACCTTAGCCCATCCACTCCGACCTTGTGACCGGAGGTGGACGGTGCACCAGTGCTGCGCTCTGGGCTGCTACAGGTAACACACTATCAGTGATTGGGGGCATGTATTAGATCCATCTTGGGGGACACTCTACTACATGGTGTCTTCCAGGCAAGTTTACTGTTTTACTTATCCTATTTTGGAGCTTACCCTTTTCCTTTGGTTTTGTAACCTTAGGTGCTTACTCTGCGGCCCAACCCACAAACTGGTCCAATGCTATTTGAGCCTCTCCTCCCTTCCCCACACTACACACTGTAGGTGTCCCATCCAGCTCCAAATCGCAGGTATGTACCCTGGCCTTTAATTCCATATATGCAGATACACTCCTTTGGTGCTCTCTCCAGAATACTGTTTTCTTCAGACCGCACCGCATACAGCAGTACTTGTGTTTTTACCTGCCATTGGCCCTTTTATGATTTGGTTTATATTACTCTAGGTCCGAAGATCCTATTGGACCCCAGCCTGCGCACAGGCACTGCGCCCCACTTGGACGCGGTGTCTTCTCAGCGTTTTGGGATAGAGCATTCTCTCTACAGACCCATTCATAGTATCCTGGTTATTCACTATTGGACTTCTAGCATGTGCATGCGACCTGGGACACCACAGCAGAGTTGATTTTATGCGCTGACTGTCCGTTTTTCTTTTATTTTTGCATTGGGTAAGTGTATACTCTCTCACACTTGGGGTGTGGGGGACATACTATTTTAGGCTTGTAATCGACATTGACGATTTTGACATTTTCTTGCCTTCTATAATATTTAATAGGTGGTGACTCTCACTCGTCAAACCCTGACGAAGGAATCTCCGAAACGCGTTGGTTTAGTGAGACCCACTCCATCTTCTCATTTGTTTTATCTATTGTTGTATGTGATGTTTATCACCCTTTGATGTTACCTGCACTTCCGATGCAATTTCTCTTATGTATTTTTTGTATGTGATAGGGTACACCTTGATTATTGTGTGTTACTATCTCTATCCTTGTAATAAAATATTTTCTACTATATATATACTTTTTGTGGTAATGCCTTTAAAATCCCATCCTAGGGGAATAGTTTGTTTTTGTTCCTACCTTAGTGAGCAATTATATATTCATTTTACATTTATTTCTAAACACAGATTACTTTGTTCACCCTATTTGCATAAAAAAAAAAAACAACATTATCCCAATGTTCAATGCTCTCTTCCAACGGGGACTGCAACATATGCATTTAACATGAGTGTATACATTAGCAAATAAGTTTGAAGAATTAATTCAGTGGGTGTGCCAATGCGAACTTCTACACACCTTCATGAGAACCAGCAACAGAAGCATGTCAATCATCATCATCATCTTCATATCGATTTATCCTTGCCCTTGTGTATTACCTCTCAGTAAGACAAGCCCCATGTGATTTTGGCTCCCAGGTTGGAAGCTGGGAATTATTATTTTTTTTTATAAAAATGACACGTAATATACTGATAATGTTAAGAGAGAATCTAGAAGATGGGTCTACTTTACCCAATATATTTATGCCAATAACAAGAGTATGAATAACCAGCACAGTAGACCATCAGAAAACTATGAACAATTAACAGCAGGGTAGTTTTTATCATACCCTGTTAGCCTGGTTAGATTTGGGTTTTTCCCACTGTTTGTGGTTAGCAGATTTTGTTACGTAATAGCAAGTCTACCCATCCATAAGAGTGGTACTTACCAGTGGCATAACAATTATCACTGTAGTCTACGTGCCTGCTTTGGGGCCTGGGGGTGGAAAGAGTTTCCATTCCAGGAGCTTGTCAGGCAATTTCAACATAGAAAATTTGTGTGCATGTGAAGATAATGCAAATCCAGCACTTGTCAGAAAGCTGCTGCAGATGTGATTTTTAACAATCCCACCCCCACTACTTCTCATATTATTACAGTGAATGAAAGGAAACATTACATCGAATGAGAGAACATTAAAAACACTGCAAATTATCTCCACTATCTCACGCTATAAGAGTTAATAGAAAAGCGACACAGGCGTTAACAATGGAGCTGTTACATAGAGGACCAGAAAGCAGGCCGGTTACATACAGAGGATGGGGATTGTGGATCCCCGAAACTGGTAGATGAGAGTAGCCAACAGAGACATCGTTGCATGTGCATGAGTTGAAACTCTTCCTGGTGTCATTTGCTGTGCGGTTGGCCACTAACCACCTTTTTCAAGCTTCTGAGCTCTGGGTTTTTCAGCAAACTCCTAAACAAAGGAAACCCACTAAATAGCACAATACACACCACTTCCAAAGTCCCTGTGGTCCCCTAAGGGTATTAATAAATAACTGCTCATATTCCTTCTCTCTATTTACACCCCACTCAGAAATCTGTCAGTTTGTAACACAGTTACTCTCTCCATTTATCTCATACAGGCAAGTGCAGTTCTGTTCATATAATTGCCTTTACTACATGTATGGCCAACTTAGGTTCCATCTTCTTTCAAAGTTCTTTAAGCTTTGTCTTTGGCAGTGGTTGCAATGTATACAATTAATTCCACTGCTTGTCTGTGCTGGCCATTGTTGAGTAGATCTTCTCCTTTCAAATTTAGGTAAGCTGGCTCCATTGGTGTGATTTACACTTTTGCATCCTGGTTTGGAGCTGGTTTACAGATGTCTCCATCTGATGCTTTAATCCATGTTTGCTTCTCATGAACAGGTTTTGATGTTCTGTTCCTTTTCTTGCAGTACTGGTGAGACTAAGCCCACGTTCACATGGGGCCGATTTGGCATGCAACTTGACATGTCAAATCGCATGCCAAACCAGAGCCTATTGCCGGCAATGACACTGTCCAAACCCAAAAGAAATTTCTGCATTACTTTTGGTGACTTTGGGGGAGATTTCAATAGACATCTGTGCATGAACGCGCACAGATGTCTGTCAAATCGTTCAGCTGAACCCGCAGGATTTCAAACCTGCCCTCAGTGTAAACGTGGGCTAAATGTCCAAATAGTGCTGTGCTGACTGTATCATTTCACATAGCTGTGTCAATAATAATTACGCTTTTTTATTTTATTGTTGTCTAGATACAAAATTCTGTAACTCTTTTGGGACTCACTGTAGTCAACAAATATACCTTCCTCATCACAAAGTTCCCATTTTGTACTCTTTTCTTTAAGAACCCATACATATATTTGCTTGCAAAGATTTTGATGTACTTCAGGTCAGACTTCTTACCATTTCATAGCTCAGCGATGGAAGTGAGTCTGAATGTAGCGCTATCCCCTAAAGGGCTGCTGGATTTCTGGGTCCCCTGAACATGACAGCCAGGCAACATGCATTTTTATAAGGCACACAAAGTCAGAAAACCAGTCCTTAAGCTTGTTTTTTTTAATGTGTTTATTTAAGGGTTATAACTTGGATGGGGTGAGGTACTGGAGACTCAGTCTGCAGAGCCTACCCACCTAGTGCACTATCTTGGCTCTGAGGAAGAGGGTTCACCTTTGAAATGCATCAGTAAACTACAGCTGCCTCCTGTTCTTCCCATATTTGTAGAATGCAGTGGTTCGGAAGGAGACTGGTCCCACTTGCTTAGACATGAGTACTTAAATAATGCATTTGTGAGTATAACAATGGTTATTTTATGTTCAAATAAAATTTATTTTGGTAATGTGCTAGGTCAGTGCTCCCCTCTCTTGATGGTGTTTTGCATTCTATTGTTCCTGACCGCCAGGAACCTTTCCCTGCGCAATGCACCCTCACCAGCAGGGTCACTGTCCCTGATCTACCACTCGCTCCAGGTGGGCCCGAATGATGTGGGTACCCTATTATACACCAAGATGGCTTCCGGAGATCTTGAGACGGTCCAACTGGACAGTTGACCTTTCTCTGGCAACTAATGAGTCCATGAGGAGACAAGTCCCCTAACAGACTCCACCACATCTGTAAAAAATGGCCACCTATTGGATGGAGGGAAATCTGCACCTGCCTACAAGATGATTTGGGGTGCATAGGAGGAGACTTCAGAATGTATGTTGCTAGTCACAGTACCCCTTTGCTGGCAGTGCAGTAGGGAAAATTTGCTTAGCTATCTTAGTAGTGTAGGTTTATTGCCCTTAGAGCTTCTGGTTATCCAGTCCAACACTGACATTAACCCTTTATGCCTAATGCAGTCTTCGTCATGCTGTTAAAGAATCACATTTTCAGTTTTAGTTATATAGTAAATGTGTGCTAAAAATTATGTCATGATATAATCTATTACGGCAATTAATTTTTTTTTAGCTGGCTACCAGACCAGCTCTTTTTCACCATGGACATGCTGTGAAAGGGGTGGGAGGATTTACACTGAAGGCCTGAGATTGGAGATGTTAAAAAAGACTGGTGAGCCACTGAGAAGTTAGCTGTTAAACTAATGTTAAAAGTTCCAGCATTAATGCCCTCCTCTAACCTGTCCACATCAGCTCACATTTCTACTGCTATCTGTCTTAAATTCATACCTACTTAATAACAGTAGGTAGGTCCCCAGGGGGCCCCATTAAAATGTTGCTATGGGGCCCTTGATCTGTAGTTACGGCCCTGCAGCTAGTAGCAACAACTTAAGCTGTCAGTCAGAATATAGCAAACTCATCAGTTCTCAGTAGGTGTATGTGCTAAGTGCATTTGGGATTCTAGTGATTCACAGGTGTCATTATTGAAATCATGGTACTTGCAAACTGGTATCTGGTTGAAACATTAAAAGTACTTTAGTGTTTCATTAATAACTTCTTATTGTACAGCAAACTCTTTTTTAGGACACTGCCTTTGTTTTTATAATGGAACGAAATAAAAAATGCTTGCACATTATGGCAAAAGCTGCCACCACTCTCCATTCTAAAGTTCCAATTCTTTAATAAAGCCCAAACTTTTTTTCTCATTTTGGGTGGAGTGGTGAGGTGTTAAAAACACAATGTCAGATGCAAATACTGTCTGTTATTGGGGAGATTCATTGGGGAAAATGTATCAAAATAGAAGCAGCCAGAATCTGGAGGAGTTGTGCATGGCAACCAATAAGCTTCTATCTTCGTTTGAAAACAAAAAGTATGCTGGACAGCCGCACTCCAAAAAGTTCACCTTTTATTTAATAAAAAAGACAGAGGTCCAAAACATCCACGTACACATGTACTAACACGTAAACTGACGCGTTTCACACGAATAGGTGCTTAGTCATAGCTAAAGAGTTACATATACATACTGGTATATATATACATATGCATCAGAATAATCAAGACAAATGCACTAGAGCATTTGTGCATTTGTCTTGATTATGCTGTCCAACATACTTTTTGTTTTCAAGTTACTACTGCAAATAGTGCCGACACCCATCTTAAACCAGAGACAGCTGATACGAAGAGAGGTAATTGCCTTAGAGCAGTGAATTTTTGTTAAGCTTCTATCTTCAGCTTGTTCAATTAAGCTTTGAAAATTAAAGATAGAATCTGATTGGTTGCCATACACAGATACTCCAAATTCTGACTGCTCCAGTTTTGATAAATTCCCCTAAAGCCTGGTACACTCTGAGATTTTTTTGAGTTCAACCTAGCAAGTTGAGTGAAAAAAAACTGTCAGCTCTGGTTGGATTCGCTGTACTAACTATGGGAATTTAGTAGAACGATCTCCGCTGCTGAGCTATTGTGCTCTGACACGGGGACGGCCCCCCTGCCAGAACACTCTGTCTTTGGCTGAGAGCACTGATCGGGAGTCGATGGGCTGCTGGTTTTCCAGCATGCTTGTCCGACAGAAGCAGGCTTCTGTTGGACAGGGTGGCATACACACAGGCCGAATGTCAGCCATTTGTTTTTTACTGGCCGATGTCTCCCGACATTCGGCCTGTGTGTATGGGGCTTAACTATCTATATTTATCCTGTTAAACCATTCCCCCTTCCCCAGCTTCCACACTTATGGATCTGTGTCTAAGAGAGTGTGCTCTTAGCATCGTAACTAAGCTGTAGCCAGCAACTCCAATGTATACTTGCGACTGAAAGCTTCTGGTCACAGGACTGGAAAGCCTGCCTTTGCCCCCTACACCCCTTCCCCCAGAATTTAGATCCTCTTAGGGGGCTGAGAGGAAATGAAAAAGCTATCACTTGAGCAGGTATAGAGGGGAAATATTCTAAGGGGGACACCTCTTCCAGTGAGAACTGGAATTTTTTCTCAATTTCAAGAGATTTCCTGTTGTATCTCTGGGA